>CM043700.1:98002399-100402399 GCA_023935145.1 Bretschneidera sinensis | reverse complement strand
AGGCCTAGAGATAACCTTGAGGAGGAAGAAGAAGAATTCGAGGGAGAAGCACCAATGACGGAACAGCTTGACAACCAACCACCACCAGAGCAAAGACTCATGAAGCAATCTTTCATCCCACGGAACCTTGACTAGCCCTCATGCATTGCTTATCAACCTGAGGCAGAAGGCAATTATTACATATCTCCGCAAATACTCAGTGTTTTGACTCATTTTAAGGGTACACCTGCTGAGGATCCACACTTGCACCTTCGGAAATTCTTTGATCTCTGCAAGTTCTAGCACATCTAGGGCCTAGGTCAAGAGGAAATCAAGTTAATTCTTTTCCCTTTTTCATTCAAAGATAATGCTAAGTTATGGTACAATTCATTGCCTGTAGTTTCTATCCATACTTGGGAAGAGTTGTCCAATAAGTTCCTAAGGAAGTTTTTCCCAGCCCAAAAGACAAGATATATGAGGAAGGAGATTCAATCTTTCCAACAAAGAGATGAAGACCTTTTCTTTGAAGCATGAGGACACTTCATTAAGCTGTTTCTCCAGTGTCAACATCACAATCTACCTCAAGATGAACTAGTACAAGCTTTCAATGAAGGTTTGAGTGATATAAATTAAGGTATTGTAGGTTCAGGTTGTGGAAGTATGCTGATGGAAAAGAGCAGCGAAGAAGCCATGGAGCTGTTTGAGACATTAAGTGAGTACACCCAATAATTCTAATCTACAGGTAGACATAGAGTTAAGAGCAAAGTTATGTATGAGGTGACTTTAAATGGTGGATCTTCAAACCAGATGGCTGTTGTGGAAAGAAAGCTAGATATGCTTGTAAAAGCCATGGCTGCTCAGAATATCTCACCTCATCCACAAGCTACACAACTCCAGGTATGTGCTATATGTTTTCATTTTGATCACACTACTGAAACTTGCCCTTTGTATTCATCTGTAGATCCAGAGCAGGCAAACTATGTGGGACCAAACAACTATCCTCCCAAGAACAATCCATATGCAACTACCTACAATCCTAGATGGCGAAACCACCCTAACTTCTCACGGAATAACAATCAGAATGCCCTGAACCTTCAAAGGCAGCAAAAGAACTCCCAACTAGCATCCCAATCAGTTCCCGAATCAAAGAAGAGTGACCTAGAGAGTCTTATAAGGCAATTGGCAACACAACAACAACAGTTGATGACTTCACAAGATCAGTTCATGGTCGATAAGAGACAATTTCAAACTGAGCAAAGACAAACCACTGCAAAGCATGAGTAAGCCATTCAAAGACTGGAAGTACAAGTGGGGCAATTGGCTAAGGAGCTGAGTGGAAGAAAGCAGGGTGAACTCCCAGCCCAAACACTACCTAATCCAGGAGGACACCAGTAATTAAAGGCTGTTAAAACTCTCAGAAATGGCAAGATTATAGGAACTGATGAGCCTGCATAAGCATCTCTAGAGAAACCATATGCATCGAAGGTAAGTGAAATGGAGAAGGTGAATGCACCACCCTTCCCTCAAAGGTTAGTAAAGCCAAAGAAAGAAAATAAATTGCTTGATATTTTTGATACTTTGCGAAAAGTAGAGATAAACATTCCTTTATTACATTCAATTTAACAAATTCCTGCTTATACTAAATTTTTGAAAGATTGTTGCACTCATAAGAGGAAGTTTCAGGAACATTAAAGAGTGGCTTTAACTGAAGAGGTAAGTGCGGTATTGTTAAGAAAACTACCACCAAAACTAAAAGATCCAAGTAGTTTTACTATTCCTTATAGGATAGGTGACCAGCTTTTTGAGTGTGCACTACAGGATTTAGGAGCGGGTGTCAATTTGCTGCCATACACTGTATTTGAAACACTAGGTTTGAGAGAGCTTCAACCAACTTCCATCACCTTGCAATTGGCAGACAGAAGCATCAAAAAACCAAGAGGTATTCTCGAGGATGTCTTAGTAAAGATAGGTGAGTTTATTTTACCTGCTGATTTTATTGTATTAGATATAGAGGAATCCCCTATGCCATTTACTTTGCCCATCATCTTAAGATGACCCTTTATGAGAACTGCTGATATAAAATTTTGTGTGCAAAAATGTATTGTAAGTATGAAGGTAAATGGTGAGAAGAGAGAATTCAAAATATTTGATGCATTAAAATTATCCCAAGATGATATGGAATGTTTTAATGTATATATGATGCAAGGTATTGTTAAGCGAGCTTTTCAAGTCCAGTACATTAATCCGTTGGAGACCACCCTCACCCATAGTTTCACAAGATCGGATATTGAGCCAGAATCTGAAGATGTTACAGATGACATCATTAAAGCTATGCATGTTGTTCGTTTATCTACTAAAATAAATAAACAAATAACCGCACAGTTTTACTTGCAAGTGCACAAGGTCAATAGTAGCATAGTGAAATCATCTCCATAGGGATTGGTGAATTTCGATTTAGAATTAGTTTCTCAATATAAAAAGATAGAAATAAATATTGAGTGTGAATTAATAATAATAAGAACATAAGGCTTTGATATCCACCACTAATCATACTTCCCTAATGAGTAAAGTGCCAATGCTATAGCCCTATCATGAATACCTAATGGTTGTTAACTTAAGGGCTTGGTCCACTCCTTAGGCTATTGATCTCCCTAAGCAATGAGTTAGGCATGGCGTATACTCTAATCTTTTCTCTCTTAAGGGATTCAGCATGGTGTGTATTAAGTTGTTCCTTAAGAGAGCATAAAGTCTGTGGAAATCGACAACCACATGAGACCTAGGACTTGATCCGCTCCCGGTTTCCCATGTTGATTAACCCAAGAATCCGGTGTGGATTTCTTTTGTTATTATTGTCAGACCCAGGACTCAGTCATCCAAATTGATCTAACTAACTTATCCATACCACATGCATGTTGATCAGACACAAACATATGAGGAATTTACATAAAAACAGGCATTAATCAATTAAAGCATTATAACATGGCTATTTGCAAAGGCAATAAATGATTATATATATAAGAAAACATAATTAGGGCTTCATCAATGATTATATATATAAGAAAACATAATTAGGGCTTCAATCGAGCCCTGTTAGGAAGTTAGTTACACATGCTAAGTAAACTAAACATCATAACCATAACTAAACTAACAGAAAAATAAAACCCGAAGAATCCTGAGGAGATGAGTCGTCAATTCCTCTCCAAAGCTTAAAACTTTTAGCTTCAATCCCTAGGTATGTTTTTTGTGTTTTACAAGTCTGAAACCCTAATTTCCAATTTAAGGTCTGGAGACTACTTTCCAAATCTGGCTCTACCGCCTCTAGTGCGTGTGTGCTCAATCATATGGGTCTGCACTTGAGCGCATGTGTGCGCTCAAGCCTTCTAAATGTGCACTCGAGTGCCTGTGTACTTGATCACAAGAGAGGTGCGCTCCAGCACACCTTGTTGAAATGCAGACCTTCACTTTTTATTCCTTAGAGCTCCAAAATGTCATTTTTTCGTCAAAGCCCTATAAAAAACACAGAAAACACAAAAATGAAGTAGAATATACTAAAACAGATAAACAAAGTGCCTAACAAGTGTAAATTAAGGGGCTTAAATATGACTATTTAAGCACTTATCACACCCCCAAACTTACATATTGCTAGTCCCTTAGCAATACAAAATGAAAGATTATATCAAAACAAAATTAAAGATAAATTCATTCTTCATGATATCCAAAAATTTGGGTTGCACATAAGACCATGATGACTGTTCATGAGTAAGCTTATAATAAAAACACATTCTTACAATGAATAAAGATTTTAAAAAAAAAAATTCATGTTACTTACACAAGGTTAGCTTAAGGTATCACAAGTTTGATTTGTATGTGGTGAATTAGCACATAGAAGATGGAGCTTCCAAATAATTTTAATGTATATTGTTTCGGTGTCTAAACCTTCATCAAATTCATTATCAGACAGAACAAAAATTGAATAGTTTTTACTTCTTCTCTTTTTCTTTCATCATGAGATTTTTGCCATGTTGACTTTTATTAAGCTTTCTAATTGACCATTGTAAAGAGTGTTTAGCCAATGACTCCCAAACCAGATAGTTTTAGGGCATTAGGTGTAAAGACACCCCTAAGGACTTACTAACTCGAGTAAAAGAGGCTACGGAACTAACAGGTCTTAATGCTGTTAAGTGAAATCCCCACCTTTTGACGTGAGCACTCACTATTTACTGAGGCAAGAGGTTCAATTACTCAGTGGAAATTTTTATGATCATTAAATGCTTAATTCCCACCTTTTGACATGAACTCTCACTGCTTACTGAGGAAAAAGGTCCAGTTACTCAGTGGAAATTTTATTTAATGATTGTTAGGAGTATTTTATTTTGTTTTTCTCTTTTTGCATGATGGACATTTTTCTTTATTTTTCTATGCCAAAGTGTTCGTCTAAAAGGTTATCCGATTACAGTTAGGTCATGGAAACATATACCTAAAAATTATATGTCATACCCCACACAATTGTGTGCTAATGTGCTCGCGTCAGATTTAGATCAAACTTGTGAATTTCTTAAGTGCCTTGAAGTAGGTAACTAAACTTTTAAAATTCCTATTACTAGACTATGTGTTCTAGATTTTAAGCTTACTAATGAAGTTTTATCATATTCTAAATCAACCAAAATTTTTCAAAACAAAATGAGCATGCATTTATCTTTGTTAAAAAAAAAACAAAAAATATAAATAAAAACTAGGAGACATAGTGTGTGCAAGTGTTTCCCTCTATGTTGAGTTCCATTAAGCTTTCTAATTGACTCTTGTAACAAGTGTTTAGCCAATGATTCCCAAATCAGATAGTTTTAGGGCATTAGGTGTAAAGACACCCCTAAGGACTTACTAACTCGAGTCAAAAAGGCTACGGAACTAACAGGTCTTAATGCTGCTAAGTGAAATCCCCACCTTTCGACGTGAACACTCACTGCTTACTGAGGCAAGAGATCCAGTTAACTCAGTGGAAATTTTTATGATCATTAAATACTTAATTCCCACCTTTTGACGTGAACATTCACTGCTTACTGAGGAAAGAAGTCCAGTTACTCAGTGAAAATTTTATTTAATGATTGTTAGGAGCATTTTTTTTTTCTTTTTGCATGATGGACATTTTCTTTATTTTTCTATGCCAAAGTGTTCATCTAAAAAGTTATCCGATTATAATTAGGTCATGGAAACATATACATAAAAATTATATATCATACCCTACACAATTGTGTGCTAATGTGCTCGTGTCAGATTTAGATGAAACTTGTGAATTTCTTAAGTGCCTTAAAGTAGGTAACTAAACTTTTAAAATTCCTATTACTAGACTATATGTTCTAGATTTTAATCTTACTAACGAAGTTTTATCATATTCTAAATCAACCAAAATTTTTCAAAACAAAATGAGCATGCATTTATCTTTGTTAAAAAAAAAAAGAAAAAACCTGGGAGATATAGTGTGTGCATACGTTTCCCTCTATCCCTAAACTTAATATACATATTGTCCTCAATATGTGAGTGACATGGAAAGATCTAACCTGGGAGATGGAGAACTAGATGGCTGGCATGGTTCGCAGCACGCCCCCAAACTTGAACTTGATGCACGCTCTATGTTCCTGAAAAAGAAAAACAAACGTTGTGCTGGGAAAACAAGAAATATGGCAAAATAAATAATTAAATAAACATAAATACTAAAAAGAAAATAAAATACTATAATGAAAAGGATATTCTGTGGGGTGCCTCCCATGAGCACTAAGTTTTATGTCTTCAGCCAGACGGGGTATCCTCTCACTACTGGTCGTTGGGAATTACAAACTACTCGTTTAGGCATTGTGGTGTAGCTTCTGGCTTAAATGCGCTCGATCAAAAGTGTATGTGCCCTCGATCACAGTGAGTGTTGTTCACTCGATCACAATATTCTTATGCTCGATCGCAATGCTTCAGTCAATGAAGTTATGTGCGACAGAAACTAGAGACTCAAGTGGTTCAGGTGTCCTTGGATCAGCTATATATTGAACGGTTTGAAGTGCTAAGTCCTCATCTCGAGGAGGTATGTTGAGATCAAGGTATGGTTTGATTCAGTGTCCATTGATTATGAATGTTTGATTGCCATTTAAACTATGAATCTCCAAAGCACCATAAGGAAAGACCTTGGTGACCGTATACGGACCAGAACAGCGGGACTTTAGTTTGCCTGGGAACAACCTTAATCTTGAGTTATAGAGTAGCATCCATTGTCCCACGTGAAACTATTTCCTCACTAGTTGTTTGTCATGATAGGCTTTTGTCCTTTGTTTGTAAAGCTTGGCATTCTCATATGCATCCCTTAATTCTTCTAGCTAATTTAAGTGCAGCTTCCTCTTCTCACCTGCTTATTTCATATCAAAGTTGAATTGTTTAATGGCCCAATATGCTCGATGTTCTAGCTCTACCAGCAGATGGCATGCTTTTCCAAAGACTAAGTGGTATGGGGACATCCCAATTGGTGTCATGTAAGTTGTGTTATATGCCCATAGAGCATCATTTAGTCACAAAGACCAACTCTTCCGATTAGGATTCACAGTCCTCTCCATGATGCTTTTGATTTCTCGGTTACTTATCTCCACTTGGCCACTAATCTGAGGGTGATATGGGCTGCCAATCTTATTGGTGATTCCATATTTTTTTATGAGTACGACAAAAGAATGATGATGAAAGTGGCTGCCACCATCACTGATGATCGCTCTTGGTGTCTCGAACCGGATAAAAATGTTATCCTATAGAAATTTTATGATCATTAGTCTTTGAGGGGACAACCTCGACCCATTTAGACACATAATCCACACCTACAAGAATATATAAATATCCAAAGGAATTGGGGAATGGACCCATGATATCAATGCCCTATACATCAAAAAGTTCTACTATATGAATATTTTGTAAGGGCATCTGATTTCGGGATGGGATGTTACTAGTCCACTGGCATCTATCACATGAGAAGTAGAATGAGAAAGTGTCTTTAAACAGATTAGGCCAATAAAAACCAGATTACAGTACCTTAAGTGCTGTTTTCTTGGCCCCAAAATGTCCTCCACAAGCAAACTGATGGCAATGTTGTAATAAGCTCAAATGCTCCTCTTCCAAGACACACCTTCTAATGATTTGATCGGGACAGAATTTGAAGAGGTAGGGATCATCCCAATGGTAGTGTTGAGACATAGATATTAGCTGCTTCTTTTCTTGACTGGTCATACCTGGAGGAAAAACCTTAGCAGTTAAATAATTAACAATATCAGCATACCATGGGATTGTTACCTCTAGTGCGAACAATTATTTATCAGGCAAGTTTTCATTCAAAGGCAACTCATTTTTGTCATTCTCATAGGGTAGCCTTGATAAATGATCTGCAACCACATTCTCACTGCCTTTCTTATTCTTGATCTCCAAATCAAATTCTTATAACAGGAGTACTCATCTAATTAACTTAGGCTTTGTATCTTTCTTAGAAAACAGATATCTCAAAGCAGCATGATCAGTAAATACAATAACCTTAGAGCCAATCGGATATGATCTAAACTTCTCTAAAGCAAAAATAACATCTAACAATTCCTTCTCAGTGGTAGAATAGTTAAGCTGAGCATCATTTAAGGTTCTAGAAGCATAGTAAATAGCATGAGGTACCTTATTGATTCTCTGACCTAAGACAACTCCTAAGGCGAAATCGCTTGCATCGTACATCAGCTCGAATGGAAGATTCCAATCTGGTGCCATCATTATTGGGGCAGAAGTGAGTACATCCTTCAATGTGTTGAAAGCTGTCATACAGTTATCAGTCCATTCAAACTTGGTGTCTAGCTAACAATGCACATAGAGGTATAGAGATCTTGGAGAAATCCTTGATGAATTGTCTATAGAATCTAGCATGTCCAAGGAAACTTCTGACTCCCTTGACTATTAAAGGAGGAGGTACCTTTGAAATGATGTCTATTTTAGCCTTGTCTAACTCAATACCTTTGTTGGAGATGGAATGACCCAACACGATGCCTTGTTGGACCATAAAGTGACATTTCTCCCAATTCAACACTAAGTTGCTCTCTTCACATCTCTTTAGGACACTCTCTAGATGATTTAGGCATTCATCAAAACTAGAACAAAAAACAATGAAATCATCCATGAATACCTCAATGTATTTCTCCACCATATCGGAAAATATGCTCATCATACATCTTTGAAAGGTGTTTGGTGCGTTGCATAAACCGAATGGCATCCTTCAATAAGAAAATGTATCGAAAGGACATGTGAAGGTAGTCTTTTCTTGATCCTTAGGTGCTATGGAAATCTGGTTGTACCCACTATACCCATCCAAGAAGCAATAATAGCTATGGCTAGCTAATCTCTCTAACATCTGACCAATGAATGGCAAGGGGAAGTGATTTTTTATGGTCATTTTGTTTAATCATCGGTAATCAATACATACCCTCTAACCAGTTGTTTTTCTTGTAGGAATGAGCTCCTCATCTTCATTCTTCACCACTGTGATCCCACTCTTTCTAGGATAACTTGGACCGGACTTACCTATTTACTGTCTGAGATGGGGTAAATAATGCCGACATCTAATAGTTTTAATACCTTGGCCTTTACTACCTCTTTCATGTGTGGGTTAAGTCTTCTTTGAGCATCTCGAGTGGGTTTTGCTTCATCCTCAAGGTAGATAGATGCATGCATTTAGCTGGACTTATCTCTTTTATATCAGCAATGGTCCATCCAATGGCAAATCTATCCTCCCTAAGAACTCTCAACAGTTTCTCCTCTTCTCTTATACTTAAATTGGCAGCCACAATCACATGTAATGTCTTCTTTTCTCCCAAATAGGCGTAAGTTAAATGTTCTGGCAGTTGTTTTAATTCCAAGGTTGGTGCCTGGACAATAGAAGGGAGAAGAGTGGTATTAGTAGGTATGAGAGATTCAAATGGAGGAGCATGCTTACTTAGATGTTTTGGAGAGGCCTCAAGGAGGTGCACAACTTTGATGATGTCATCAGTGACATCTTTAGGTTCTTGCTTAATATCCACTTTTGTGAAGCTATGGTTAATAGTGGTCTCCAATGGATCAATTTATTGGACCTGAAAAGCTTGCTCAACAAAACTTTGTATCATACATACATTAAAGCATTCCATGTCATCTTGAGGTAGTTTTAATGCATCAAATATTTTAAACTCTATTTTCTCATCATTTACCTTCATACTTACTATACTCTTTTTCACGCAAATCTTTGTATCAGCAGTTCTCATGAAGGGTCTTCCTAATATGATGGGGAGAGGTAATGGTATAGGGCATTCTTCCATATCTAATACAATAAAGTCAGCAGGTAATATAAACTCACCTACCTTTACCAAGACATCCTCAAAAATACCTCTAGGTCTCTTGATGCTTCTATCTGCCAACTGCAAAGTGATGGAGGTCGGTTAAAGCTCCCTTAAGCCTAAGGTTTCGAATACTGTGTATGGTAGTAGATTGATACCTGCTCCTGAATCCAATAGTGCATGCTCAAATAACTGGTCACCTAGCCTGCAAGGAATAGTAAAATTATCTGGATCTTTTAGTTTTGGGGGTAGTTTTCTTAGTAGCACAACACTTGCCTCTTCAGTTAAGGCTACTGTCTCATGCTCCTGAAACTTCCTTTTGTTAGCTCAACAATCCTTAAAAAATTTAGCATATGCAGGAATTTGTTTAATTGCATCTAATAAAAGAATGTTTATTTCCACTTTTCTCAAAGTTTCAAAAATTTCAATCAGTTTATTCTCTTTCTTAGGCTCTACTAATCTTTTAGGGAAGGGTGGAGGTGCATTCACCTTCTCAATCTCATTTACCTTAGATGTGGATGCTTTATCTGGAGATGCTTGTGCAGGCTTATCACTGACTATGATCTTACTACTTCTTAAAGTTGTCACAGCGTTCAATTGCTGATGTCCTCTTGGATTAGATAGTGATTGGGCTGGAAGTTCTCCTTACTTTTTGCTACTTAGTTCCTTGGCCAATTGCCCCATTTGTACCTCTAGCCCTTGAATGGCTTGTTCATGTTTTACAGTGGTTTATCTCATCTCAGTCCGAAATTATCTTGTTTCTGCCATGAATTGTTCTTACGAATTCATCAGCTATTAGTATTGGGATACCAACTGTTGTTGCTGAGTTGCTAGTTGCCTCACAAGACTCTCGAGGTCATTTTTATTTGTTTCAGGAACTGAGTGGGCTGTTGGTTGGGAGTTCCTTTGCTATCCTTGACTGTTCTGATTGTTACTCCAAGAAAAGTTTGGGTGATTCCGCCATCCAGGGTTATAGGTGTTTGCATACGGATTGTTCTTTGGCGGATAGTTGTTTGGTCCTACAAAGTTTGCTTGTTCAGGGTCTGCAGATGAATACAAGGGACATATCTTAGTATCATGATCAAATTGGGAACATATCGCACATACCTGGAGTGGTGTAGCTGGTGGATTAGGTGATGCATTCTGAGCAGCCATGGCCTTAACTAACAGATCTATTTTCCTCTCCACAACAACTATTTGGGTATAAGATCCTCCATTTAGGTTCACCTCATACATACCTTTGCTCTTGGTTCTATGTCTACCTCGAGAGGAGAACTACTAGGTATGTTCACTTAAGGTCTCGAAGAGCTCCATGGCTTCTTCGCTGCTTTTCTCCATCAGCACTCCTCCACAACCTAAATCCACAATACTTTTATTAGTATCACTTAAACCCTCATAGAAAGCTTGTACCAGTTCATCCTGAGGTAGATTGTGATGTGGACATTTGAGTAGCAGCACGTTGAAATGTCCCCATGCCTCAAAGAATAGGTCTCTATCCTTTTGTTGGAAAGACTGAATCTCTTTCTTCATTTGCCTCGTCTTTTGGGCTGGGAAAAACTTCCTTAGGAATTTGCTGGCCAACTCCTCCCAAGTGTGGATAGAAACTGCAGGCAATGAATTGTACCACAGTTTAGCATTATCTTTTAAGGAACAAGGGAAAAGAATTAACCTGATTCCTTCTTGGTCTAAGCCTCAGATGTGCTGGAACTTGCAGAGATCAAAGAACTCTCGTAGGTGTAAGTGTGGACCCTCACTAGGTGTACCCCTAAAGTGAGCTAATGCACTAAGTATCTATGGAGATGTGTAGTAGTTGCCTTCCGCCTCGGGTTGATAAGCAATGCAAGATGGCTGGTCGAGGTTTCATGGGATGAAGGATTACTTCATTGGTCTTTGCTCAGGTGGTTGTTGATTTTCGATCTGTTCCGCCATTGGTGCTTCCTCCTCAATTTTGTTTTCTAACCTTTCAGAGTTGTCTCTAAGCCTTTTTCGGATGGTCCACTCAGGCTTAGTATCAAGGGGAAAGAATGCTGGATGTCTAGATCTTAGCCCGTGCATGAATCAGTAACAATTGCTTCAGTGCAGCAGTTCAACACTACTACTCGGGTGGCTTTCTGCCTCAAGTGCACTCGATCGCACAGAGGGGTGCGCTCAATCGCAAGTGGTACAAAGAGTTCTGCTGGAGTGCCTGAAACAGAAAACAAAAAGGAATTAGATTAGGTTTTTGATGCAACAAAAATAAAGGTAAAAATAGAAACTAAAAATTTAGAGATTTTTGATTAAATAAAACAAAATAAATAATAAAATAAAAATTACTAACTAAACGAATATAATTTTAGAAAGAAATTTAGTGCAATCCCTAGCAACGGTGCCAAAAACTTGTTGTTCGTTTATCTACCTAAATAAATAAGAAAATACTCGTACAGTTTTACTTGCAAGTGCACAAGGTCAATAGTAGCATAGTGAAATCATCTCCATAGGGATTTGTGAATTTCGATTTAGAATTAGTTTCTCAATATAAAAAGATAGAAATAAATGTTGAGTGTGAATTAATAATAATACGAACATAGAGCTTTGATATCCACCACTAATCATACTTTCCTAATTAGTAAAGTGCCAATGCTATAGCCTTATCATGAATACCTAATGGTTGTCAACCTAAAGGCATAGTCCACTCCTTAGGCTATTGATCTCCCTAAGCAATGAGTTAGGCATGGTGTATACTCTAACTCTTTTCTCTCTTAAGGGATTCAGCATGAGCATAAGGTCTGTGGAAATCAACAACCACATGAGACCTAGGGCTTGGTCCGCTCCCGGTTTCCTATGTTGATTAACCCAAGAATCCGACGTGGATTTCTTTTGTTACTATTGTCAAACCTAGGACTCGGTCATCCAAATTGATCTAACTAACTAATCCATACCACACGCATACGTTGATCAGACACACACATATGAGGAATTTAAATAAAAAAAAAGGCATTAATCAATTAAAGCATTATAACATGGCTATTTGCAAAAGCAATCAATGATTATATATATAGGAAAGCATAATTAGGGCTTTAGTCGAGCCCTATTAGGAAGTTAGTTACACATGCTAAGTAAACTAAACATCATAACCATAACTAAACTAGAACAGAAAAATAAAACCCAAAGAATACTGAGAAGATGAGTCGTCAATTCCTCTCCAAATCTTACAACTTCAAGCTTCAATCCCCAGGTATGTTTTCTATGTTTTACAAGTCTTTATATAGAGCTCTAAGGGTGCCTCGAAACCCTAATTTCCAATTTAAGGTTCGAAGACTTCTTTCCAAATCTTGCTTTGCCGCCTCTAGTGCATGTGCAATCGATCATATGGGTCTACGCTCGAGCACATATGTGCACCGAAGCCTTCTAAGCATGTGCTCAAGTGCCTGTGCTCTTGATCACAAGAGAGTTGCTCTCGAGCACACCTTGCTGGTTTGCAGACCTTCACTTTTTATTCCTTAGAGCTCCAAAATGTCATCTTTTCATCAAAGCCCTACAAAAAACACAGAAAACACAAAAATAAAGTAGAATCTACTAAAATAGATAAACAAAGAGCTTAACAAATGTAAATTAAGGGGCTTAAATATGACTATTCAGTGCACCTCCTTGAGGCCTCTCTAAAACATTCAAGTATGTATACCCCTCCATTTTAACCTCTTGTGCCTACTAATACTACTATTCTCCCTTCCATTTTCCAGGCACCAAACTTGGAATTAAAGTAGTTGCCAAAACATTTAACCTATGCTTATCTGGGAGAGAATAAGACATTACCTGTGATAGTTGCTCCAATCTAAGTGTTGGGGAAGAATAGAAATTGTTGAGAGTTCTTATAGAGCACAAAACTGCTATCGGATTGACCACTGCTGACATCAAGGGGATAAGTCTAGCCATGTGCATACATCATATCTACCTTGAGGACGAAGCAAAACCCACTCGGGATGCTCAAAGAAGACTCAACCCATATATGAAGGAGGTAGTCAAGGCAGAGGTATTAAAACTGTTGGATGTTGGCATTATCTACCCCATCTCAGACAGTAAGTGGGTAAGTCCAGTTCAAGTTGTTCCAAAGAATAGTGGGATCACAGTGGTGAAAAATGAAGATGAGGAGCTAATACCTACAAGAATAACCACTGGTTGGAGGGTATGTATTGATTACAGAAGGTTGAACAAAGTGACAAGAAAATATCATTTTCCCTTGCCCTTCATTGATCAAATGTTGGAGAGATTAGCTGGACATAGTTATTATTGCTTCTTGGATGGGTATAGTGGTTACAATCAGATTGTAATAGCACCAGAAGACTAAGAGAAGACCACCTTCACATGTCCTTTTGGCACATTTGCTTACAAAAGGATGCTATTCGGATTATGCAATGCACCAGCCACCTTTCAAAAAAGTATGATGAGCATTTTTTCCGACATGGTTGAAAAATTCGTTGAGGTATTTATGGATGACTTTAGTGTTTTAGGTTATAATTTTGATGAATGCCTAAATCATCTGAAGAGTGTCCTCAAGAGATGTGAAGAATGCAACTTACTGTTAAACTGGGAAAAATGTCACTTTATGGTTCAACAAGGCATTGTGTTAGGTTATTCCATTTCCAACAAGGCATTGTGTTAGGTTATTCCATTTCCAACAAGGGTATTGAGGTGGACAAGGCCAAGATCGACATTATTTCAAAAGTTCCTCCTCCTCTAATAGTCAAGGGTGTCAGAAGTTTCCTTGGACATGCTGGATTCTACAGACGATTTATCAAGAACTTTTCTAAGACCTCTAGACCTCTCTGTGCACTGTTAGCCAAAGATACCAAGTTTGAATGGACTGATGACTGTATGGAAGCATTCAACACATTGAAGAACTTGCTCACCTCCACACCAATAATGATGGCACTTGATTAGAGTCTTCCATTTGAGCTGATGTGTGATGCCATTGACTTCGCCTTGGGAGCTATCTTGGGCCAAAGAGTCAATAAGGTACCTCATGCTATCTATTATGCTTCTAAAACTTTAAATGATACTCAACTAAATTATTTTACTGCTGAGAAAGAATTGTTAGCGGTTATTTTTTGTTTTAGAAGTTTAGATCATACCTGATTGGCTCTAAGGTTATTGTATTTATTGATCATACTGCTTTGAGATATTTGTTTGCTAAGAAAGATTCAAAACCTAGGTTAATCAGATGGGTACTCTTATTGCAAGAGTTTGACTTGGAGTTAGAGATAAAAAGGGCAGTGAGAATGTAGTCATAGATCATCTATCAAGGCTACCTCATGAGGACGACAAAAATGAGCTACCTTTGATTGAGAATTTCCCTGATGAACAATTGTTTGCATTAGAGGTAACACTACCATGGCATGTCGATATTGTGAATTATATAATTGTTAAGGTTTTTCCTCCAGGTATGTCTAGTCAAGAAAGGAAGCAGTTGATATCTATATCTCGACATTACCATTGGGATGACCCCTACCTATTCAAATTCTGCCTTGATCAAATCATTAGAAGGTGTGTCTCAGAGGAGGAGCATTTGAGCTTATTGCAACATTGCCATCAGTTTGCTTGTGGAGGACACTTTGGGGCCAAGAGAACAGCTCTTAAAGTATTACAATCAGATTTTTATTGGCCTAATTTTTTTATAGATGCCTTTTCATTTTGCAGCTCCTGCGATAGATGCCAGAGGACAGGTAACATCTCATCCCGAAATCAGATGCCATTGCAAAATATTCATGTAGTACAGCTTTTTGATGTATAGGGTATTGATTTCATGGGTCCATTTCCTAACTCATTTAGTTATCTATATATTCTTGTGGGTGTGGATTATGTGTCCAAATGGGTTAAGGTTGTCCCCTCAAAGACTAATGATCACAAAGTGGTTGTAAAGTTTTTACAGGATAACATTTTTACTAGGTTTGGGACTCCAAGAGCAATCATCAGTGATGGAGAAAGCCACTTCCATAATCAATCTTTTGCTGCCCTGATTAAGAAGTATGGGATCACCCATAAAGTCAGCACTCCATATCATCCTCAAACTAGTGGCCAAGTGGAGATAAGTAACCGAGAGATCAAAGGCATCTTGGAGAGGACCGTGAATCCTAGTAGGAAGGATTGGTCTTTGCGCCTGAATGATGCCCTATGGGAATATTGGACAGCTTACAAGACGCCAATTGGGATTTCTCCATATCGATTAGTCTTTAGGAAAGCATGTCATTTACCGGTGCAGTTAGAGCATCGAGTGTATTGGGCCATCAAGCAGTTGAAGTTTGACATGAAACAAGCAGGTGATAAGAGAAAGCTGCACTTAAATGAGCTGGAAGAATTAAGGAATGATGCATATGAGAACGCCAAACTCTACGAGGAAAGAGCCAAAGCCTATCACGATAAACAGGTAGTTAGGAAAGAGTTTCATGTGGGACAAAAGGTGTTAATCTACAATTCCCGATGGTCTGGTCCATATATAGTCACCAAGGTCTTTGTTCATAGTGCTCTAGAGGTTCATGGGTCCAACAGCAATCAAACATTCATGGTGAATGTTGGGAAACCACCCTCAAGATGCTCAGGTGATGATCTTCCAAACATCCAATTCTAGAATGACTTGTAAAGAAAAGAAAAAGCAAACGAAGCAAGAAAGAACACAAGCAATTTGTTATCGAGGTTCGGCAATGTGCCTACGTCCCCGTGAGCTCCTCCGAGCCCTCTGTACTAATCAATAAGTTCTTACAATTACAGCAACTTCTCTTCAAGAACACGATCTAATCTTGACCTTAACACCGTTCTTGAAGAATAAAAGAATAGAAAAGAAAGTGATAAGGTCTTGAGTTACCCTGAAATTTTCCCCAAGAAAATTCCACTTATAAGTCCCTTGAATCCCCAATCTATACTACTCTCTCTCTCTAAACATCCAGCCTCTCTACAATGAGATCTCTCTTGTGTTTAGTGTCTTTCCACTCTCACACACCCATGTGTTCTATTTCACACACACTCACATGTCATCACATGTTATGTCACGCACATTGTGTTTAGATTAAAGCTAGGTGACCCTTTATACAGTGCACCAACTTCTTGAACCTCTCTTGAAGGTCAATCTCCACCCTTAGATCTTGAGGACCAATCAATCATAGCCTCTCATCAATCCTAAGTGATCTTATGCATTTTGATCATGCCTCATGCACCATTTGAAAGGCTGAAACATAAGCATTAGGTGTGCCTTGTGCTGAGGCTTGGAACAAGGCGTGCTGAGGCTTGGTGCTTCGTCCTTTCTGGGCGTCGCACCTTGGGGAAGCTGAGTCATGGAACGGCTTGGAGGGCACACATCCTAGACTTGCTATAGGGTAAGGTGCGCACACCTCCTCCAGGTCTTCTCCTTTGCTGGTGGCCGCGACGCACACCAGTTGGGCCGCGGTGCACAGCTTGACCTGATGATGAATTTCAACTCCCGTTTAATCCTTAGACAACTACCAACAATCTCTACCTTTGACTAAGAAATTAAACCCGAAATTGTGCAGAGAACTCAGTATCCAAACTCAACTTGAGTCACCATATCAACCGACTCCAATCCTAAAAAGTCCAAGGCAATGATTGAACTTACTTAGAGGTAGACCTATGGTACCTAAATCTGTAGGAATTTCTTTCGTTGTAACTTTCTCCACATGAATTCATCCTTTCGTAACATTTTCCTGAATAAAATGATATCGAACATCCATATGCTTAGTCCTCTCATGGAATATTGGGTTCCTACACAAGTGCCACGCACTTTGGCTATCCGAAGACACCACCACCTGCTCTTTTAGGACCTTCCACTCGTCTAACAACCCTTTGCACCACATAGCCTCCTTTATGGCTTCTGTAGCCGCTATGTACTCTACCCCGTTTGTTGAGAGTGCTACCACCGGCTGTAACTGAGCCTTCATGTACCTCAGCAACCACTTCATCCCAAGCTAAATGACCACATAGCCTCCTTTTCGGGATTACTCACAAATCTACTGAGAACACACATTGCCTGAGAAATGTCGGGTCTAGTGCTTATCATTATGAACATGACTGATCTAACCGCACTAAAGTAAGGGACCTTTTCTATTTCCCTCTTCTCCTCATCCATTTCAGGACATTGTTCGCTAGAGAACTTGAAATGACCAGCAAGGGGAATCTTCACTGGTTTACCATCTCCCATAGAAAACTTGTACAACACATTTTCTATGTAGGAAGACCGAGAAACTTTCAACCCGTTTCTATCCCTTTCCCGAATTCTTCTTATCCCAAGAATCTTTTGTGTAAGGCCAAGATCCTTCCTCTTGAACTCCTCACTGAGTTGAGATATCTACCTTTCTATCCTCTCCCTGTTGTTTCGAACCAACAGTATATCATCAGCATAAATGAGGATAATCACCACTTCATCCACCTTGTGGTCCAGGTGAGAAAAATTTCGTGAAATCTATGATGTCTCTTTGTGTGAACCCCTTCGTCACAAGCCTAGCCTTGTCCCAGACTTTATCCCCTAGAGGGTTCCCTTCTTTGATCTTGTAAGTGCACTTACAATCCACAACTCTCTGTTTTCTTGGAATGTGCACCAATTCTCAAGAGCTATTCTTCTTCAAAGAATCAATTTCTTCCTCCATAGCTGGCTTCCTCCTTGATGAATTCTTACATCCCATGGCATCAATGTAAGTCTCTTGTTCACTTATCCCTCTTTCTGTCCAAGGAGCTACTGCATCTGCAGCCGTAAAACCATATCTCAAAGGTGGTCTGACCAGCCTTCTTTCCCGGTCTCTTGTGAGCTGATAGTTATTCTGACTTGCTGCATCATCCCCTTCTAGTTCAGCCTCCTCATGAGTGTCTTGAGCTTGGCATTCATCAATGGGCTCCACCTGGTCCGAACCCTCTTGCCTTCCTTGCTCTACCTGAACTGAATTTTCCTTGATGCTATGCTCCACAAATATCGAACTGGTTTGCTCACTAGCCTCTGTAGGGTTAGTTTTCTCCAAATAGGGAAATAACAATTCATTAAAAATGACATCCTTACTTATTATAAGTTTAAATCCTTTTTGCTCTAAGGACCACAACCTATACCCCTTAGCCCCTTCCCAATATCCTAGAAACACACATTTTTTATACCTTGGGCTAAGCTTATCATCCTTTGGATGTGTATACGCAACACACCTAAAAGTTCTAAGGTTGTCCAACTCAGGAGGTTTACCACTCTACATCTCCTCGGGAGTCTTAAGGTCCACAACCCTAGAGGGTGATCTATTAACCAAATATGCAGCAGTAGACACCGCTTCCCCCCAAAAACATTTAGGTAATTCGGATTCATTTAACATGCACTTAACCTTTTCCCTAAGGGTCTTATTCATCCTCTCAGCAACTCCATTTTGCTGAGGGGTTTTCACAACCGTTATATGTCTTAGAATGCCATTTAACCTACAAAATTGATTAAGTTCCTTGTTAAAAAATTCTAAAAGCCATTATTGGTTCTTAGCACCTTAACTAACTTGCCCGTTTGAGTCTCCTCCAGCTTTTTCCACACCATTAATTTATTCAAAGCATCTGATTTATTTTTAAGCAAATAAACCCAAACCTTTCTTGAATAATCATCAATTAAAGACAGAAAGTAAAGATTACCTCCCTGTGTTGGTGTTCTTGCTAGCCCGCAAAGATCCATATGGATATAATCAAGAATGCCCTTAGACTTGTGCACTTCGGTGTTGAAGTTGACCCGGTGTTGCTTCCCAAGAATGCAACACTCGTAGAAATCAAGTTCCTCTACTTTGTCACTATTAAGTAGACCATCCTTGCTGAGAACTTGTAGGCCTTTTTCGCTCATTCGTCCCAAGCGAGTGTGCCAAAGGGCTGCCCTTTCCATCTCAGCCATCAAGCTTGCTGCCGAATCCTTGATTTCTGTGTCTTCGATCATCTCATAAAGACCATTCTTCATTGTTGCTTTGATCACTACAAAAGATCCCTTAGTTACCTTGATCTTTCCTCCCTCTGCCTTGCATGTGTAACCCATAGAATCCAGCTGCCCCAATGAGATCAAAATTCTTCTCAAACCTGGAAGATACCTCACATTCCGTAGCAGCCTTGTGACTCTCTCAAACATCCTCAACTGGATGTTGATAGGTGCTTAAATATTCATATTTAAGCCCCCTTATTTACATTTGTTAAGTCCTAAGTTATGTTAATTTAGTCCATTTTACTTCATTTTTGTGTTTCACATGTTTTTATAGGGTCTTGGAGAAAAAGAAGCATTTTTGGCACCTAAAGGAAGAAATCTGAAAATCTTGGAGCAGCTACTGGCAAAAGTGCGATCAAGCGCATATGTACGGGCATGAACAGTAAAATGACAGAACTAGTTTTGGAAATAGAGGAGGTTTTACGTTTTAGGAAGTTTATGGTTTCCTGAGTCTACTAGGGTTATTCAAACCCTATAAATACACCTGTAAACACACACAAATGATATCCCTACTTTTATCTTTTGCTTAGCTCGGAGTTGTAGGATTTGGAGAGGATTGACAACTTGTCTCCATAGTATTCTTCAGGTTTTATATTTTATGTTTAGTTTATGTTATAATGCTTATCATAGACAGCATGTGTAACTAACTCTTTATAGGGCTCGATTGAAGCCCTAGTTATGCTTTCCCATATATACATTCATTGATTATCTTTACAATAGCCTTGATTATGATTCTTAACTTGATTAATACATGTGTTTATTTAAATTCCTCATATGTATATGTCTGATCAATATGTGCATGTGGTATGGACTTGTTAGTTAGACCAATTTGGATGACTGAGTCTTGGGTCTGACGTTAGTAACAAAAGATATCCACACCGGATTCTTGGGTTAATCGACATGGGAAACCGGGAGTAGATACCATACCCTAGGTCCTGTGTGGTTGTCGATTTCCATAGTACCTATGCTCTCTTAAGGAACAACTCCGTAGATACCATGTTGAATTCCATAAGACAGAAAAGAGTTAGAGTAGATACCATGCCTAACTCATTGCTTAGGGAAATCAATAGCTTAAGGAGTAGATATCATGCCCTTAGGTTGACAACCATTAGGTATTCATAGTAAGGCTAGAGCATTGGCATATTACTCATTGGGAAAGTATGACTAGTGGTGGATATCAAAGCCCTATGTCTCATTATTATTAATTCACATTCAATAGTTATTTTGATCTTCTTTTATTAAGAAACTAATTCTAAAAACGAAATTCACCAATCCCTGTGGAAATGATCTAGCACTTGCACACTATGCTACCATTGACCGTGTGCACTTGCAAGTAAAACTGTACGGATATTTACTTATTTATTTAGGTAGATAATCGCACACCAAGTTTTTGGCGCCGTTGCTGGGGATTACGCTAAATTTCCTTTTAGAATTATTTTTGTTTACTTTAATCATCATTAGTTGTTATTTTATTCTACTTTATTTTTATCTAAAATATAAAAAAATTAAGTTTCTGTTTATCATCTTTATTTTTATCAAACCCTAATCGATTTCTTTTCTGTTTCAGGGCATCAACAGAACTTTCTGTGATACTTTTAATCGAGCAAACCCTCTTGTGCAATCGAGCATAATTAGGGCAGAGAGTTACCCGAGCAGCAGTGTTGAACTGCTGCACTAAAGCTGTTTTACCTGATTCATGCACAGACTTCGATCCCGACATCCAACATTCATTCCCCTCGATCCCGAGCTTGAGTGAACCATCCAACAAAGGCTTAGGAATAAGTTCAAGGAGAACGAAGAAGAATTCGAGAATGAAGCACCAATGGCGGAACAGCTCGAAAACCAGCAACCACCTGCACGAGTACCGATGAAGCAATCCTTCATCCCACAGAACCTTGAGCAGCCATCATGTATTGCATGTCAACCTGAGGCAGAATGCAACTGCTACATATCTTCGCAAATATTGAGTGCATTGACTCACTTTAAGGGTACACCTAATAAGGATCCACATTTGCACCTTCGAGAGTTCTTTGATCTTTGCAAATTCCAGCATATCCAGGGCCTAGACCAAGAAGGAATCAGGTTAATTCTTTTCCCTTTTTCCTTAAAAGATAATGCTAAATGACGAGTGCCAAATATTACATATTTTAGCTACTTAATTTACATTTGTTAGCTTAGGAATTTGTTACTTTGAGTTGTTTTTCATTGTTTTACAGGTTTACAAGCTTGGAAAGGAGTTTCACTAAATTGCCAGAATTGTTCATGCAGATCAGCCATTTTTTAGGATTAAACTGTATTGATTCAGGAAGAACCAGGAGATGAGCCATACATGCTTGAAAAGATCCGGATTGGTATTTTCTGGGGAATTTTGTGGATCAATAAAATGATTTTTCTAGAGAAAGTTATGGCAGTTTTAGTAGACAAAGGTCAAAGAGCAAAAGCTGGAATCTGCAGTATCCCACATCGGATTGGAAACACATTGCACTTGTGATGTTTCCCTATATAAGCCCCTCTTCGCTTCATATTTAGTGTGCAATTCCTGGTGCCATTTGGTGTAATCCGGTGGACATCTGCTAGCATTCTGGTGGATCCCGAATGTTTTGCTACCACGTGGGGAAGTGCCGCCCAACAGCAAGTGGAATTTTCCCCATGTATAGTCAGTTTTAATTTACTGATTTTTTTAGTTTAATGTTTATCACTTTTATTATGAACTCTAGTTTTATGATTATGAGTGGCTAAAATCTTCAACTAAGGTTGAAGATGAAGCCTCACCGTTGTTTGTCATAATAATTTCATATTTGTTTATACAATTTTGATGTTTTTTTAGTATAAATGTTCTGTCAATTATTTGAGTAAAATCTTCTGATTGATTGCGTTTAAATTGTTCTGTTGGATATTCCGTGTGTTTCATCTGATGGATACATCAAATTGTTTTTGATTAAATTGGATTTCCTTTGTGATTTGTTAAAAGTGGATACATTGGATGCTTTTGGTTTAATTGGGATATTTGTTATTTTTTGTTTTAAGTTGGATTCATGGAATGTTTTGATAGGCTATTTTTAGAACATGAAGATATATGCTTAACTTTGGTGGGGTGGATTCAGAAACCTTAGTGTCTTTATTATTAGTTTTAAATCAATTTAGTTTAGTTTTTATTTGTTTTGCAACATATAATTCAAAACTCGGAACTAGGTTAAGATAAGTTTAGTTTATATAAAATTATATTTTCACTACGCAATTCCTTATGGATTTGACCTCGCACTTGCACAACACTATATTGCAAACGACTCATGCGCTTGGGAGTAATTTAAAACTCATAACAAGTTTTTGGCGCCGTTGCCGAGGAATTGTTTTGTTTATGAAATTTTTGTCTAAATTAATTTTATCTTTCTACTAGTTAGTTAGCATTGTTTGTTTTATTTTTCTTTTTGGCAATTTTATTTTATTTTATTTGTTTCTATTTGCATTGTTTAATAAAAAACTAAACAATTAAAAATTAAAAAAAAAATTTTGCAAATTTTTCTTGGCTCATTT
Source organism: Bretschneidera sinensis (assembly GCA_023935145.1). Lineage (NCBI taxonomy): Eukaryota > Viridiplantae > Streptophyta > Magnoliopsida > Brassicales > Akaniaceae > Bretschneidera > Bretschneidera sinensis. The sequence continues at coordinate 100,379,566 of CM043700.1, read as the reverse complement.
TGTGAGTAGTGTGTTTGTGCATTTACTCTATTTTAGTCTGTAGTTTCTGCTGGTTTGTTTATTTTAGTGCTTTTTGTGCGGTGTATGCTTGGTCGGAGATCCCTGAATTTAGATTTGATACATTTAGATCCCGACTTAGAAAGAACTCTTAGGAGACAGAAAAGAGCACTAGTTGAAAGAGAGACAGTTGAGATGGGAGAAAATTTTAAGAATACAAATCATCCGGAACGTGTAGACCAACCTATAGCTTGGAACGTGGACTCCACTACATCTCTTAGGGATTTGTTTGCACCCGTTGCGACTAACTCGTCTTCTTGTATAGTGTTGCCACCTACCAATGCCACCCATTTTGGCTTAAAGCCACATGTCATCCAACTCCTACCCTCATTTCATGGCTTAGATCTTAAAAATCCTTATAGTCATGTGAAGAAGTTCAAAGATATTTGTGCCACATTCAAGTTCCAGAACTTCTCTGAGGAGTCAGTCCATCTTCGACTTTTCCCTTTTTCTCTTCACTATAGAGATAGGGCATGGTTGGATTCCAACACGCCCGAGTCTATTACATCTTGAGAAATCTGCTTAGCAAATTTTATCACAAGTTTTTCCCAATGTCTAGAGTGAATGAGTGCCGAAAGGAGATTAGTTCTTTAACTTAGGATGAGGATAAAAAGTTTTATGAGAGCTGGGAGCGCTTCAAAGCGTTACTGATCAAATGCCCTCCACATGGATATGAAAAATGGAGACTCGTTTAGTTCTTCTACCAAGAGTTGACTTAACCCAACCATAGCATGATCGAGTCTATGAATGGGGGGCATTCTTGAGTCTGACGGGGGAGGAAGCATACAAGGCATTGGATAAGTTGTCCGACAACTCGCAGCAGTGGAATTTTTCAAGCTGTCGAGATAAGTCCATTCGTGCTCCTAAGAAAGGAGGCATCTATGAGGTTAGGGAGGAAGCTGACTTGAGGATAAAGTTAGATGCTCTCACTAAGAAGATTGATGCTCTCGCTGTGGGCCAATCCATCAATTCTGCTAACACATTCAATGTTGATAGCTGTTCCATCTGTGCTAGTCCCATGCATCTAGCTCAGAATTTTCCATCAATACCGGTTTTTGCCGAGTATCCTATGGAACAAGTGAATGCTTTCAATGACTATCGAAGGCAGTCAAATGGATCTTACTCCTAGACGTACAATCCAGGGTGGTAGAACCACCCAAATTTTTCATGGAAGCAGAGCTAATTAATGAATCAGCGAGGAGCTCCGCATCATGCTCAAAATCAATACCCTCCCGAATTTGCCCCACAAATTCCTAGTCATGGTTGCTCTGCCCATCCAGTACCATCACCTGCTTACCAAGCTCCCACTCAAACGCCAGCGCCAGTTTCACAGTCACTAGAGGACACCCTTAAGGAGTTCATGAAGATGACTGGCCAATCCATAAGCGATGTAAGGAGTGCAATAATGGTAAACACCCAAGCAATTGCCAAACTAGAGAGTCAAATAGGGCAAATTGTAAGTCACTTGGGTGAAAGAGAGAAGGGAAAGCTCCCCAGTCAGCCCATACCCAACCCGAAAGGATAGTTTGTGGTTGGAAATTCATCGAATCCTATGCACGGGGAGGAACAAGTGCAATCGATTGTCACATTGAGGTCTGGGAGACAAGTGGACAATCGAGTGGAAGAGAACTCTGTTATGCAGCAAGGGCAAGGAAGTGCCAACAATGAGAAGATAGATGTTGAGCCATCTACAGCCACACCTACTGTGAAGGACCCTCCTAAGTCGTTTGTACCTAAAGTGCCTTACCCTAAGAGATTACACGCGCACAAGAAAGGAGGGAAGTATAAGGAAATTTTGGAGGTATTCAAGCAGGTCCAAATCAATATCCCATTTTTGGACGCCATCCATCAAGTACCGTCATATGCCAAGTTTTTAAAGAACTTTATCACTATCAAGAGGAGGATGAATGTCCTGAAGAAGGCATTTTTAACCATGCAGGTGAGCTTAATCCTTCAGTATAAGCTACCCATCAAGTATAAGGACCCAAGGTGTCCTGTTATCTCTTGCACGATAGGAGTCAGCCATATTGAGAGGGCCTTTTTGGATCTAGGAGCTAGTGTGAATCTTCTACCCTACTCAGTCTATTTGCAGTTGGGGTTAGGAGAATTGAAGCCCACATCCACGACGCTTTAATTAGCCAACAGGTCAGTGAAGATACCACGAGGAGTAGTTGAGGATGTTTTGATAAAAGTGGATAAGTTCTATTTCCCCATGGATTTTATTGTGCTTGACACAGAGCCTGTTCAAAATGTAGGGATTTAGATACTGGTTATTCTAGGGCGACCATTCTTAGCCACGGCTAACGCCCTGATCAATTGTAGGACAGGGGTGATGAAGATTTCCTTCAGAAATATGACAGTGGAGTTGAATATCTTTGATATCACTAGGCAACCACTGGAATATGATGAGTGAGAAATGTATGCTTGATAGAGGAGATTCTTGAGGAGACTATGAATGAATCAAGCATTGAGGACCCCCTGGAGGCATGCTTTGCTCAATTTGAAGAGGATTTGGATTTAGATAAGTTACTCGAGCAAGCGAATGCCATTTTAGAGTTTCCTCCTAAGGAGAGCAATAAGACAGAAGAGACTGCAGCACCTGAACCCCCCAAGAAGGAACTTAAGCCTTTACCAGATAATCTTAAGTATAAGTTCCTAGGTCCAGCAGATTGTTTGCCTGTGATTATAGCTTCAGATTTGGTTGAGGCTCAAGAGGAGAAATTATTAGATGTCTTAAGAGAGCACAAGGAAGCTATCGGCTGGACTATAGAGGATATTAAGGGAATCAGCCTCTTGTTGGTAATGCATAAGATACATTTGGAGGAGAATGCCAAGCCATCGAGGGAGCCACAAAGAAGGCTCAACCCAGCTATGCAAAAGGTTATGAGGGTAGAACTAATTAAGCTGTTAGATACAGGGATCATTTATCCCATCTCTAATAGCAAGTGGGTGAGCCCGATTCATGTCGTGCCCAAGCAAGCTAGATTAACGGTAGTGAAGAATAAGGACGATGAGTTGGTGCCAACTCGTGTTCAGTCAGGGTGGAGAGTGTGTATAGACTACCGTAAACTGAACGCTGCCACAAGGAATGATCATTTTCCACTCCCATTTATTGATCAGATGGTGGAGTGTTTGGCTGGGCACGAGTATTATTGCTTTTTGGATGGTTATTCTGGATATAACTAGGTCCTCGTAGACCCCGAAGATCAGGAGAAGACGACATTTACCTTTCTTTTTGGGACATTCGCCTACCATCGCATGCCCTTTGGGTTATGCAATGCACCCGCTACATTTCAGTGGTGCATGGTCAGTATATTCTCTGACATGGTAGAGCGGCTCTTAGAGATTTTCATGGATGACTTCTCCATCTTCGGTTCAACATTTGAGGAGTGCTTGCACTGTCTCACTTTGGTTTTAGTGCTGTGCAAGGAGAAGAACTTAGTGCTTAATTGGGAGAAGTGCCATTTTATGGTTAAGTAAGGTATTGTACTGGGGCATGTCATATCTCATCAGGGGATTGAGGTCGACAAAGTGAAGGTGGACCTGATTTCCAATCTTCCACCCCTACATACGGTGAAGGAGGTTCGATCTTTTCTGGGCCATGCAAGCTTCTACAGGCGATTTATCCAAAATTTCAGCAAGATCACCAGGCCTTTGTGCAAGTTATTGTTGAAGGATGCCCCATTTGTCTTTGATGAAGACTGTAAGAAAGCATTTAGGGATCTGAAGAAGATTCTGACGTCCACACCCATTATTCAGCCAACCAACTGGGGTGTGCCTTTTGAGATTATGTGTGTCGTATCAGACTATGCTGTTGGAGTTGTTTTGGGGCAGCGTGTTGATAAACTTCCCCATGTTATCTATTTCGAACTCTAAATGACGCACAACTCAATTACTCTACCACTGAGAAGGAGTTGCTAGCAGTCGTTTTTGCATTAGACAAGTTCAGATCTTACTTGTTAGGATCTAGAAGTCATTATCTACTCGGACCATATAGCATTGAAGTATCTTTTCTCTAAAAAAGATGCTAAATCTCGTCTTATCCGATGGATCTTGCTACTTCAAGAGTTCGACATAGAGATTCGGGATAAGAAAGGTTCCGAAAATGTGGTGGTGGACCATTTGTCTAGATTGATTGTGGATTTCACTAAGACCGCCACTCCTATTTCTGAGACATTTCCTGATGGGAAATTGATGCATATTGCTCACAGTCCCGCGTCATGGTTTGCTGATATAGTGAACTATCTTGTCACCGGTCAAACGCCTTTACATTGGGAGTGACAAGATAAATCAAAGTTTTTGGCCATGGTAAAACATTTTTTCTGGGATGATCCTTACCTGTTCAAGTATTGTCCCGATCAGATCATCAGAAGATGTATTCCTGAGCATGACCAATCTAATATCATCACCTTTTGTCATAATCATGCTTGTGGAGGCCATTTCAGTGTTAAAAAGACCGCTGCGAAGATTTTGCAGTGTGGATTCTATTGGCCTACTCTGTTTCGAGACTCTCACACCTACTATGTATCTTGTGAGCGTTGCCAAAAGCTAGGGAGACTTTCTAGGAAGAATATGATGCCCCTCAACCCTATCCTGATTGTTGAGATTTTTGCCGTGTGGGTATTGATTTTTTGGGACCGTTCCCAAACTCCTTTGGCTACCTGTACATTCTGGTTGTTGTGGACTATCTGTCCAAATGGGTGGAGGCCGTTGCATGCAAGACCAATGACCACAGAGGTGTGGTCCAGTTTTTGAAGGACACTATCTTTGCTCGTTTTGGTACGCCTCGAGCAGTCATAAGTGATGGAGGTAAAAACTTTTGCAACCGGATTTTTGAGCAGTTGATGAAGAAGTATTTCACTACACACAAGGTTGCCACCCCGTATCACCCTCAGACGAGTGGCCAAGTGGAAATTTCCAATCGCGAGATCAAGCAAATTTTGGAGAAGACTGTGAACCCTAGTAGAAAGGATTGGTCTCCTGCGATTGACTGATGCACTATGGGCATATCGGACAGCCTTCAAGACGCCAATTGGCATGTCTCCCTATTGTATTGTGTACGGAAAGGCATGTCACCTTCCGGTAGAATTAGAGCATCGTCCGTATTGGGCTATTAAGCAGCTAAACTTCAATCTTTCCAAGGCTGGCTCACAAAGGAAGCTCCAACTCAATGAATTAGAGGAGCTACGGAATGATGCATATGAGTGTGCACGGTCATACAAGGCACAAATGAAGAAGACTCATGACCAAAACATTTTGAGACGAGCTTTTAAGCCGGGTCAAAAAGTTCTTCTTTACAACTCACGCCTGTATCTTTTTCTAGGCAAGCTCAAATCTCGATGGACAGGCCTATTTATTATTCGATCGGTTTTTCCTCATGAGGCCATCGAGATTGAGGATCCAAAGAATGGTAACACTTTCAAGGTCAATGGACAAAGGCTAAAACCATTCTTGTGTTGGCTTTAAGCCCTTAGTCTTTAACACCTCTAGTTCCCTAGTGAGCATCTCGACCTTGGCCTTAAGGTTATTTTCTTCCCTAAGATGGTAAATTCCACCACCATTTGGGTTCCCTATAGGTCGTGACCTATTTGTGCTTTCAGTAGCACTAGGTCCAGTCCAAGTGTGAGCTTTTTCAGCAAGCTCATTGAGGTACTCTATGGCCTCATCAAGATCTTTCTCCAAAAATTCACCATTACACATCATCTCAACGAATTAGTGTTCTCTATATGTAAGTCCCTCATAAAAATAGCTCACCAAGCGCCAGTTCTCATACCCATGGTGAGGGCACATACTCAATAACTCGTTAAATCTCTCCTAAGACTGATATAAGGTCTCACTATCCTTCTGTGCAAAGGTGGAGATTTACCTTTTCAAAGTGTTGGTCTTATGTTGGGGAAAGTAATTGTTAAAGAAAAACCGAGTCATCTCAGTCCATGACCCAATTGATCGTGGTCTTAGTGAGTATAGCCAACTCTTAGATCTATCCTTCAAAGCGAAAGGAAAGAACTTAAGCCTCACAATGTCATCGGTTTTATCTTGACTATAAAAAGTCGCGACTACTTCCTCAGACTCTCTAACGTGCACATATGGGTTTTCATTATCCAAGCCATGAAATGTAGGGAGTAATTGAATCATCCCTTGTTTAAGATCTAATTGGCAAGTACTGGCTGGAAATATGATGCATGATGGTGTGGCTGTGCGTGTAGGGTGGAGGTAATCTTGAAGTGTCCTAGCAACATTCTCATTAAAGTTATCGGCCATGTTAACAAAATCCTCTAAATTCTCACTTGGGTTTCCACTATAGGTTGATCTAGGCGAGGTTTCACTATCAGACTCGGAAGGAGATGGATTATCAAATAAAGTGTTTAAAAAGTTTAATCCTGACTCTAGCAGAGGCCTACAAGCAAATCTACCCAAAGTGTCTCTATATCTGGGCATGCAAGATCACAAAATAATAAAAATACTATATAAAAAATAAAATAAATTAAATTAATTCAGTAAGCTAAAAGAATGAACGAAGTTACCACCTTTACAGCTGATGACAAAAAAGACTATTTACAACTCTTCTACCGTCATGTCAAAAGTTGACAATCTTCTTTGTATTTAAGTGTGTTTCCCCGGCAACGGTGCCAAAATTTGATTACGCCCAAAACATAACGTGGTATTGTAGTATAGCTTTGGGGTGTCGATTCCACAGGGAAACAAACTAATTACAAAAGAAGGTGTAAACCTCAACACAAACGATAAAAGTTAAAGTGACAAAATCTGAATTGTTGATTGTGTGAAAATTGTGTAAATAATTGATGGATAATATAATAAAGAAACAAAAAGGTTTCGAAAATCCTCCCTAGGTTCATTGCCCTAATCTTAACTTGATTCAGTTGTTTTTATCTCGATTGCAAGTTTCACATCCCAAACAGGCATTCGGCAAATATTCAATTAAAGCGCATGTATAAACCCTAATGTAATTGATATGAATTATTCTTTACTTTCAAGCACACATGACCTAACTTATAAATTATCAAAAGACGACGATATATCTAAATGACAATACTGCAGCAATAGACAAATCTATAAAAGAGATCTACCAGACTCAATCACACCCAAACAAAGACACATAAGAAGAGCATGACTAGACTTATATGGAAAAGAAGCATGCAATCATCGGACTAATAAGAAATCTACTAATTAAATTAAAGAATAAAACATAACAATGTTTAATGAAAATAATACCAAACTAAAACTGAATCAAATTAAGGAAAATAAGAACAACTACACCTAGGGATTCATCCATTCGCCTTGCTTAGAGACTAGCCGGGCATGGGGCTCATGCGTCCTCGAGTTGCCTCTGGCCTCTCAACGATCATCGCGAAAGCTTCGGCGATTCCTCAGCTTGCCCTCCAAAAGTACTTCAGATTCCTCCTAAGGGCCCTCTAGATTCACTTTTTGATGATCTCAGATTCTCCGATCATCCTTAAAGCTGAAGTGGAGTGAGTCTTATATAGGCAAATACCACGAGTGCAATGTGTTTCCAATCCGATGTGGGATGTGAGATATAGAAATGTGTTTCTAACCGATGTGGGATGTGGGATTTAGGCCTTCACATGCCCTTCATGTTGAAATCCCGCACAGCCCACACAGCCTGACATTTGTCTACTTAAACTGCCATAACTTTCTCTAGAAAAATCATTTTTATTAACCATAAAATTCTCCAGAAAATAGACTTCCGGATCTTTCTAAGAATATATGGCTCATCTACTGGTTCTTCTTGTATCAATACATTTTAAGTTGCAAAGATGATTGATCTGTACGGGCAATTCTGGAAATTTAGTGAAACTCTTTTCCAGTGCAGGCAGCAGCTGTTGCTCTTTTAAGCCCTCTATCTTATCCTTCTGGAAGCATTCCTTCACTCCAGTATGCCTCGAGTCTTTGTGCTTCAAGCAATGATAAATTTTCCTCCTCTTTTGAGCTTAAAGTACCTGAAAATGCACCGAAATAGATCAATGATCCAAGAATGATACTTTAGAGTTGTTAACGTATAAAAGTGCAATTAAAACCTAGATCAACCCTAAAATGATAACAATTAAGTACTGTTAAGATGCATTTTATAACTCTCACCATGCAGAAATATGGTGCTATACGCCATCTTCTTCATCTCAATCCGTTGGACCTCCGTGATACTTGCTGGAAAATCATCATCTTCTCCAATAGCCAAGTCCACCTTTTGTTGCATAAGAATCGCTTTGATTTTTTTCTTCCAAAGGGCAAAGTCTCCCTTTCCATCAAACTTCTCAACAATGAAATTTCAACCCATCCTGTGGAGAAAATCCCAAGATTTATACAGCACCCACAATTGCTTTCCAACTTCTAAATCTCAAGAACTCGATCAATTCTTGATCCCAACACCGTTCTTGAATCACCCTTAAGAACCCAATCAGATCTTGATCCCAGCACCGTTCTTGAATCACCCAATAAGTTGACCTTTGATTCTTGTCTCCTTGCTCCGATACCCAACTGTATAAACTCTGATACAACTGTTGGAAATCACATCAAGATGTCCAAGTGGTGATCTTCCAAACACCCAAGTCTAGAATGACTTGTAATGAACAAAAACAAACCAATCAAAGAAAGAACACAAGCAATTGTTATCGACGTTCTGCAAATGCCTACGTCCCCGTGAGCTACTCTGAGCTCTCTGCACTAAATCAATGAGTTCTTACAATTACAGTAACACCTCCTCAAGAACCCTCTTGTTCTTGATATATGAAAGAAGAGAAAAGAAAGAGATAAGAACTAAGTGTTTCCCTGGAATTTTCCCCAAGAAAATTCCAATTACAAAGCCCTTGAACCCTTCTTATTGTATGCTATCTCTCAATCCCAACCACTCTTGAATGAGATCTATTCTAGTGCCTCTCTTGTGTTTTGTGTCTTTGCACTCTCACACTTGCACTTGAATTCTCTTGTATAATGATCTTCTATTCTTGATTGAAGCTAGATGACCCTTTATATAGTGCACCAACTTCTTGAACCAATCTTGGAGTCAATCTCAACCCTTAGATCTTGAGAACCAATCAATCATCGCCCTCCAACAAGTCTAAGTGATCCTGTGCATTTTAATCAAGCCCCACGTACCAAGAGAAGAATACTGAAAATTAACATCAGGTGTACCTGGAGCCGCGGCCCAGAACAAGGCTAGCCGCGACGCATAACAAGGCACACAACATCTAGGTACTGGGCGTCGTGGCGCACACCACCCTATATCGTGGCACACACCTGGGCAAGGCTTCTCCAGAACATCCTTCATGCTGGAGGCCGTGGCGCACACCAGGCTACTGAAGCTCCTCTTCCAACCATTTAATCCTTAGACAAATACCAATAAATCCAAACACCGGGATGATTTTATGCACAACATTCATGAATAAAAGTCTTGGCCTCTAACGATGTATTAAATTACGTGACATCAATCCTAAATCAAACTCCATAGGCTCACTTTTAAAATCACTCTCCACTAATGTAGAAAAATCACACTACATCGGATCAATAGGTCTTTAATAGGCTTGTAATGTCAGGCTAAGGTAAAGGTTAAGAAAGAACGGGAAGGATTAAACAAGTAAAAGAACTCAGTCTCTTAATTTTAAACACAACCTTTTTAAGCATTAAATAACCTTACTTCAACACCCAACTCATTCAACCATTTTTTGAGCATTTCTCTTAATAATTCACCTCTTTTTTTTTTCTTCTTTCTTTGCCATAATTCACTTTTCTTTTCTTTTTTTCTTTTTTTTCTAGCACATAACCATCACCTCCGTTTTCATTTTTTACTCTTTTCCACAACCCCCAACCTATCTCCTTTAATGTACTTGGGTTATGGTAGTAATATTTTTTCCATATTTCTATCCTTACTCCTCTTAAGTGCTTCTCAACAAATATGAATAAACTGAGTTCTCTTAAAAGAAAGGTAAGGATAAAATATTTTTAGGCTCATAAAGGTAAGTAAATGGGCTATCGAAAGAAATAAGGCTCAATTTTATTTTTCAAGAAAAATGCTCAAATAGGTAACTAGCAATAAATATAACAAGGGTAAGGTTGAAGGCCTCAAACGGTCCAAAGATGGCCTACATCATATCCTAAGTAGTGTGCATTCTAGGATTTCACTTCAACTGATTATCAAATAAGCTCTAGAGCTTGTCGAGACCACAAAAGTATTCACAAAACATTCGACATAAAACTTCTCTAAATGTATTAGACTAATCATGCAATCTTACCGCAAACCAAAGTCTCAAACCAAATGAAGATCGACACTTAAAATTATTCTCAAACCGAAACAAGATTTAACTTCTTCTAAACTCTATATGCTATCTCAATTAAACTAATATCATTGACATGTAAATTAACTCCAAAGCTAACACAAATCATACTAAGAACAAACAAGATATATATATATATATATATATATATATATATATATATATAATAATTTATCCTAAGAAACGAATTAAAACGAAAAAGGGAAAGTGACACCAAACAATTCAATGGTATGGAATAAGAAATGTGTTTCCTCCACCCCCAACCTAAGATTTGCATTGTCCTCAATGTGAAAGAAAAAGTAAAGGAAACTCCCTTATGAACCAAAAGTACAAGGAAGCCGAAAATTGTGCACGACCATTCGAACTCCATACTGTTCCTCTTTTTGAAATTTTGATATCTAACATTTAACAAAACAAACAAAAAGAAGGAAACTACGATGTAACATTAAGATTCCCACTGAATGTTAGGTTAGCACATCAAAACTAAATAAATAACTAAAAATGAAAAATGAAGCATGAAAAATAAAGATATCGCAAAAGAGTACGGTATAAATGTTAATACAGTCATCCGAACATAAATTAAAAAAAGAAACAAACAAGAGACAACCCAAAAATTAACCTGCCATGTCATCAACCTCCTCCTCTGGAGGTGGATCAAAGGATGAACCCAGATAGGGTGGCAAGGTGGGAACGTGATCCATATCACAACTGGCAGTGGAAGCAAGGCATTGGTACATCTAACCAAAAGAAGAGTAAATCGCCGCGTGATAGTCTGCTTGCCTGGCTAAGAATCGATCCTGACGATCAAACCTATCCTATAAGAATTGCTGATGCTCATCAAATCAAATCACTAAACGCTCAAGTTGCTATGCAACAGTCAAAGACCTAGGAGGTGGAGGTGGGGCAGCAGCCGCTGCTCCCTTTTCCGGAGCTTGCAATCTCGTTGCCTTAATCATATTGAGCATTCCGTCATCAATAGGCTTCTTGGGGTGTTGTGCTTCCTCATCACTACTGTACTGGATGCCGGCTCGGATGCATAACTGGGTAATCAAGGAAGTGAAGTATAGACCAAGCTTTTGTCTCAAAATATGGATGATAGAATTAAACATAATTCGGCCCACATCAATAGTCATACCCGTCAAAATAGCATAAATAAGAACAGCCCTCTCAATAGTAACATCGCTATAATACGTAGCAGACATCATCTTCTGACACACATAGTATTGCCAAGCCCGAGTATTCACAGTCAAAGAAGTACCTGGAAAGGTCTTAGGCTTACCACTCGACATCTTCCAAGTCGTGCCCGAAATACAGAGTGTATTACAAACCTCATCATAGTCAATATTAGACAAATAAGCAATATATTCGCTATTCTCAATGTCGAGTAGCCCATAAAATCTGTTAATAGATGCACTATCAAAGGAAATTGTTTTTCTTCTAACCATCACTTTTCCATTCCTATGCTCTTCCGCATTAGCATAAAATTCTCTAACCACATTAATAATGGAATTAGGTGGTTGTCCCCCAAATTCACCCCAATTCCTATCAGCAATCATCTTAAACAAAGTTGGGTTTCCCCTCTCTGTGATAATGAAATCTCTTTCAGGAATGGGTTTCCTAGCATGCATTAAACTAACATACCTCTCACTAGCATTAAAACTGACAAATATAGTATCATCAAACTCTTGAGGCTGTTTCCCCCTTTGTCTCTTAGTTTTAGGGGCCATTTGAATCAAATTGTTCTAAGACAAGAGAACTAATTCAAATGCAACTACTCAAATATCACAAATCCACAACAAAGAGAAGGAAATCGACCTTACTTGATAAATAATCGGCCCAAAATTGGAGAGAATACTCACAAACTCGAAATCCTCTTGAACCCGAAGCTTTGTGGACAAATTTGCAGCAAAATATTCAATCTAAGTGAAAAATTCCTCAAGGAATGTGTTAGAATCAAGAAAGAATGAGAAAAAAAAAAGATGGATAAGGATGGATTTGGAGAGAAGTTGAGAGAGAGTAGAAGAGCTGTTGTTTTCTTTCAAAAAGAATGAAGAACAAAGAGGGAAAAACAAGTTTTTAAAAACCTGATTGCGACCTCGCGCCACGGCGCACACTTACCCGTGCCGCCGCACGAAAACCTAATCCCCAATTTTATTGCAAAGTGTGCCGCGACGTGCACTTACCCATACTGCGACGCGCTTGATGAACTTGAATTCGTGAAGTTTCGGGTGGGTAAGGCCTGAGAACCTTGGGCTGCGGCACACACTGGGCCTTCTTGTTTGTGTTGAAAAGTAATAAATAAAAGGCATAAAAATATAAACTAAAATTAATAAAATAAACTTTAAACTAAAAATTAAATTAAATTAAAATAAAAAATTAAATTAAAATTAAAACAGAATTAACTAAAAACAAAAAATTCTAAAATTAACAAAGACTCAACAAAATTAAAACTAATGTACAATGTAATGAAAATACCCGATTAAGAAGTATAAACCGGGGCCACCAAAGAGATCTCTTCAGGCCTATCTTTAACAAGTTCATATTCCAAGTAGAGCTTCAACCTTTGGCCATTAACTCGAAATGCACGATCGTCGGAAGGATCTTCAACCTCTATTACTCCATTGGGAAAAACACTCTTCACAACATAAAGTCCCTTCCATCGTGATCGCAATTTTTCCCGATGGAAGTGTAACCGCGAGTCATAAAGAAAAACTCTATTACCTTGTTCAAAAAATTTTCGGAGTATTTTCTGATCATGCACTGCTTTCATTCTTGACTTTAAGTCCTTAGCATTATCATATGCATCATCTCTCAACTCCACAAGTTCACAAAGTTGCATTTTCCTCTCATCATCGGACATCTTCAAGTCATAGTTAAAATTTCGAATAGCTCAATAGGGTCTGTGCTCAAGTTCTACCGGTAAGTGACATGCTTTGCTGAATACCAACCAATAAGGAGATGCTCCAAGAACCGTCTTGTGTGCTACCCGGTATGCCCAAAGTGCATCCGATAGGCGCAAAGACCAATATTTTCGATTGGGATTTACCGTTTTTTCAAGTATTCGCTTAATATCCCTATTTGCTAGTTCTACTTGGCCATTGGTTTGTGGATGATAAGCTGTAGAAACCTTATGGGTGACTCCATACCTGCGCATCAAAGTCTCAAAAGAATGATTACAAAAATGTGACCATTGATCACTAATTATAACACGTGGAGTACCGTACCTAGATAAAATATGATCTTTAAGAAATTTAACAATAATTGTATTATCATTAGTGCGGCAAGGTATTGCTTCAACCCATTTAGAAACATAATCAATGGCAAGCAAAATGTAAAGATACTCGAAAGAAGGTAGGAATGGTCCCATAAAATCGATCCCCCAACAATCAAAGATTTCCACCTCTAAGATCTGGTTGAGAGGCATCATATGACGGTGGGATAATGAACCTAACTTTTGACATCTTTCACATGATCAACAAAACTCATTAGCATCCTTAAATAAAGTAGGCCAATAAAAACCGCATTGCAAAATTTTTGCAGCTATGTTTTTAATAGAAAAGTGGCCACCACAAGCATAGGTATTACAAAAAGTTAACACACTATCAACTTCCATATCCAAAATGCATCTTCTTATTATTTGATCGGGGCAATATTTAAAAAGATAAGGATCATTCCAATAAAAATTCTTTACCTCAGCCAAAAACTTACGCTTATCTTGTGCACTCCATGTAGATGGAACTTGACGGGAAACCAAGTAGTTTGCAATGTCGGCATACCATGGTGTGTGACCAAGGACAGAAAATAAATTTTCATCCGGAAAGGCTTCCCAAATGGGCAAAATGTCAGTATCATTCTTAAATTCCAAGCGAGATAGATGGTCCACTATAACATTTTCTACCCCCTTCTTGTCTTTGATGGTAAAGTCAAATTCTTGCAAAAGAAAAATCCAACGTATCAAACGGGCCTTAGCATCCATTTTTGAGAAAAGAAATTTAAGGACAGAGTGATCTGTGAATATAGTTATAGGTGAACCAATTAAGTAAGAGCGAAATTTATCAAACGCAAATACTACTGCTAGTAATTCTTTCTTGGTTGTGGTGTACATCATTTGAGAATGATTCAAGGTTCTACTAGCATAATAAACAACAAATGGTTTTCCTTCCCTTCTTTGTCCTAAAACAGCCCCTACAGCATAATCACTATCATCACACATAATCTCAAAAGGCAAGGTAAAATCCGGTGATTGCATAATAGGGGCAGTTGTAAGCTTAAAGACAAGTGTCCTAAAGGCTAGCTCACATTCAGAGCTCCCTTAAACTCAGTATCCTTCATCAAAAGGTTACATAAGGGTCTAGAGATAACACTAAAATTTTGAATAAACCTTCTATAAAACCCGGCATGCCTTAAGAGAGACCTATCATCTTTAATATTCTTAGGAGTGGGTAGTTTAGAGATTAATTCAATTTTTGATTTTTCCATTTCTATCCCCTTTTCGGACACTATATGGCCCAAAACTATTCCGAAAGACACCATAAAATGGCACTTCTCCCAATTAAGCACAAGCCCCTTCTCTTCACACCTACACAAAACATTTTTCAAATTAGATAAACATGAATCAAGAGAAGTTCCAAACACGGTTAAATCATCCATAAACACATCCACACATTTTTCAACCATGTCACTAAAAATACTCATCATGCATCTTTGAAAAGTAACCGGTGCATTACACAAACTAAAGGGCATTCTACGAAAAGCAAAAGTACTAAAAGGACAAGTAAAGGTGGTATTCTCTTGATCCTCTCAAGCAATTCCTATTTCGTAGTATCCCAAATACCCATATAAAAAACAATAGAAAGGATGACCAACCACCCATTCTAAAATTTGATCTATGAATGGAAAGGGAAAATGGTCTTTCCAAGTAGCTGAATTAAGTTTCCTATAATCAATGCACATACGCCACCTGGTCACTACCTTAGTTGGTACTAACACCCTCTCTTCATTTTCTACCAAGGTCACCCCGACTTTCTTAGGAACTACTTAGGTTGGACTAACCCACTTATTATCGGATATTGGATATATAATTCTCGCATCTAACAGTTTTAAGATTTCTTTCTTAACTACCTCTTTCATAGTTGGATTTAGCTTTCTTTGTAGGTATCTACGAGGGTTACCTCCTTCTTCTATATAAATCCTATGGGAACAAATTAAGGGGCTAATACCTTTTATGTCGACCATAGTCCAACCTGATGCAGACTTATGCTCTCTTAACAAATTCAACAATTTATCGCATCGCACATCACTAAGTTCGGAGGAAATAATAACTAGAAAGGTACCACCTGGGCCTAAAAAAACATGTTTTAGTCCTTTGGGCAGCATAGCTAAATTAAGTGTTAATGTCTCCTCGGAAGAGGGTTTGGGTGCCTCCCTTTCTTTAGGCAACTCCTCAAAGCATGGTTGCCATGATTTCTTAATAAATCCCTGCAACTTATCAAAAACATCAACAACATTAACGGCATGGGGATAAATGGAAGAATCATCAAAATCAAAATTATTAAGAAGGAATTCTAAAGAGTTAGAATTATCTTTAGTGTACTCATCCTCCAAAATAAGTCCATCGATCATATAAGTGCCGAAACACTCATCCTCTTCATGTGGCTGCCTTGAGACTCGAAAAACATTCACCTCTAGAGTCATATTTCCAAATGATAATGTCATTAGTCCATTCCTACAATTAATGAGGGCATTGGCGGTGGCAAGGAATGGTCTTCCAAGTATTGAAGGAATTTTTGACTTCGTATTCATAATAGAAATGATATCTAACACCAAAAAGTTAACGGGATAATAGAATTTGTCAATTTGCAATAAAACATCTTCCACAATACCTCTTGGTTTTCTTACCGATCGATCGGCTAGTTGGAGTACCACGGAAGTGGGTTTGATCTCACCTAGGCTGAGTTACAAGTAAATGGAGTATGGCATGAGGTTCACATTAGCCCCCAAATCTAGCAATGCTTAGCCACAAGCTTTGTTTCCAATTTGGCAAGTCACCGTAGGATAGCTCGGATCTTTATGCTTGGGTGGTGTCTTGCTATCAATTACTGCACTTGCGTGCTCCATTAAGAATGTCATCTTCTTCACATTTTGCCTCCTCTTGAGTGTGCATTGATCCTTAATGACTTTATCATAGTTGGGAACCTGTTTTATGACATGAAGAAGAGGAAGGTTAATTTTAACTTGCTGAAGTTGTTCAAGAATCTCACCTTTTAATGCTGAATTTCTCTCATTAGGTTTAAGGAGTGCTTGAGGGAAAGGCACCGGTAAAGAATCACTATGGGCATCTCATTCCTTGGGGGCTTCATCCTTGTTGCTCTTGGTGTTAGGAATCAAGTTTGATGGTAGAGTGGGTCCATCAATTTCCTTACCGCTGCAAGTAATCATGGCATTAACCTCTTTAACAGTTTGATTGTCAAGATTGGAGGTTTGTTCCATATGTTGTCCACTTGGATTAGGTTGTGGCTGCGAAGGAAAACGACCTTGCTCTTCAACCATAAAAAAACTAGTCAACTTGGTGAGTTGGCTCTTTATCACCTTTTGTTCCTCTTTGATCCCTTGTTGCTCCTCTAGCAACCGTTGATTTATCTTGCTTTACTCTTCCACACTCTTGGCATGTACCTGCATAAATGACTTAAAAACATCTTCCAAAGGTAAGGATTGTTGTGGTGCATTAGATGAAGTTGTTTCCGGTCTCCATTGGGTACTATAGTAGGTAGAAGGTTGTGTATCGGATCTCCAACTAAAATTATGGTGATTCTTCTAACCGGGATTGAAGGTGTTAGAGTAAGGTGAGTATATTTTCCTAAAGGGTATACCTAAAGCATTACACTCTCCCTTCATCTCAAAATAGGTTGGACAATCCCTCGGTACATGATCTACCCCATTACACATAAAACAAGGTTCGTGGGACTCTACCCTAGCAACCGGTTTGGGGGCTCTAGCATCCTTGGTTTTTAAAACTTCAATTTCCTTAATTAGGACCTCTAAACGGGCTTTAAAGCTATCTTCTTCATTAAATTGATAAATTCAAGCGATTTGATTTCTCTTAGTACTTTCCATGGCATTCGATCCCGTCCAAGTGTGGGCTTTTTCCGATAGATCATCTAGAAAATCTATAGCTTGGTCGAGATCTTTCTAAAGAAAATCTCCATTACACATCATTTCTATGAATTGCCTTTCCCTACTTAGAAGTCTATCATAGAAATAGCTAACTACCTGCCAACTCTCATACCTGTGGTATTGACAAGAATTCAAAAGGTCTTTGAAACGTTCTCAAACTTGATATAAGGTTTCACTCTCCTTTTGTGCAAAGTTTGAGATTTATCTCTTGAGGTTATTGGTCTTATGGGTTGGGAAATGCTTTTGGAAAAAGGCTTGGGTCATCTCATCCCAACTACCTATAGACCTAGGCCTTAATGAGTATAGCCAAACCTTGGCCTTTTCCTTAAGTGAAAAAGGGAAAAACCTAAGTTTGATGGTGTCTACCATATCAGCCTTACTTTGAAAGGTTGCTACTACTTCCTCAAATTCCCTAATATGGACATAGAGGCTTTCATTCTCAAACCCATGGAAGGTTGGTAGCAATTGGATCATGCCCGGCTTAAACTCAGGTTGTTGAACATTAGGGGGGAAAATGATACAAGATGGTGTGGCCGTTCGGCTAGGGTGCAAGTAGTCCTTAAGTGTCCTAGCAACATTCTCATCGTGATTATCGGCCATGTTAACAAAATTCTCTAAATTCTCGTTTGGGTGTGCACTATGATTTGATCTAGACGAGCTTTCACTATCAGACGTGGAAGGAGAGGGTAACTCTATTTCGGGTCTTTTAATGAATCTACCTCGTGCATCTCTCAGTCTATGCATACACCAAAGGAATTAGAGGGGAAACGAATAAAATCAAAATAAAGAGCAAAGAACAATATTACCGTCTTGTCTCAAAGTTGACAATCTTCCTTGTACTTAAGCGCATTTCCCCTGCAACGGCGAAAAAATTTGATTACACTCAAACTAACACGCGATTATTGTGTATAGCTGAGGTGTCGATCCCATGAGGAAAGCGAACTACAAGAGAAAGTGTAAACCTTAACACAAAATGATAAAATTCAAATAAGAAAATATGAGTTTTACAAATGAAATTATATGAGAGAGTTGTGAAAATATGACGAAGAATTCAATAAACAAATAACAAGGTTCCAGGAATCCTTCCTAAGTTTGTTGCCTTATTCCTATCTTGACTCAATTATTTTATCTCAGTTACTAGTTTCACATCCCAAACAAGCAATTGATAAATATTCAATCAAAGCACATAAACACCCTAATGTAATTGCTACAAATTACTTTTTAATTCCAATTCAAACACACAAGATCTATCTTATAAATTATCAAGAAGCGACAATATATTTCAATAATAATACCGTAGTAATAGACAAACTTATAAGATAAATCTACCGAAATCAATCACATCTAACAACTTTGACATAAGAAAAGCTTGGCTAGACTTATGTGGAGGAGAAAGATGCAATCATCGGATTAAGAGTAAATCCTCTCCTTCTTACTTAATCAAAGAGTAAATCATAAACAATGTTTAACAATCAATCCATACAACTGAATCAAGGATAGAAATAAGAACAACTACACGTAGGAATTCATCATTTTGCCTTGCTTGGAGTTTAGTTAGACATTAGGCTCATGCTTGATCACCTTAAGGAAGAAGAATGTGGTAGCTCTCTTAATTCCCAGCCTCCTTTTCAACAAACTCTAAGTGTTCTATTAATACCCCAGAAGGTTCAAGGGTATTTTAGGGTCAAGAAATGTTATTAATGCCCTAATAAGGTTGTGAAACAGAAATAGGGAAATCACGCCCGCACAGAAAAGGGGAGCCATGGCACGACTATAGAAACGCTCCTGCGCCGCGACGCAAACCTTGCCTCGCTGCGGCACAACCCTTGGTCCTTGCTTTTCAATGGTTTTGGTGGCCGCGGTGCAACTAGCTGATCCCAGCTTCCTTAATGGTTCTGGTGGCCGCGACGCAAACCATGCCTCGCCGCAGCATGGAACCCTAAAAATGGGTTTCTCTTCATTTTGTCCTTCCGAAACTATTCCTTCACTTCGACATACATAGAATCTTTGTGATTTAAGCAACATTAGCTTTTCCATCTCTTTTAAACCTAAAATACCTGAAAATGCATCGAAATAAATCAATATACCAAGAATGACACTTGAGAATTATTAAGGCATAAATGGGTAATTCAGCCCTAAATCAACCCCAAATGCTAACAAATAAATACTATTAAGATGCATTTTGTGACTCTCATCAAGACCCAATATAACTCATAACCCGAATGACTCAAGACTGAAATGAACCGAGACCCGAAATCATCCAAACCTGAAACGATTTGAACCCGTAACTCGAATGACCCAAGCCCAAAATGACCCGATTCAGGAACGATCCGAACCCGAACTCGACCCAACCCACTCAATTGCCACCTTTAGATGTTTGCTAACATGTTTGGTAATTTAGTGTTTCCTTTGATCAAATCACAATCAAATAAATTAAGCTCATTGTTGGGCCTAGGTTGGCCCAAAATAGTGGATTTTCTCTTAGTCAAGTTTTGTTAGTTTGGCATCATTATGGAGCCCACAAAATAAACTAGTGGTGATTGGGCCTTAACCCAATAAATCTAAAATGAATATGACTGAAGTCCCGAGGATGAAGTAGAAAGATCTATGTCAATGGCACTTTTCATCATTCATTTGAGCTTCTTGGATTTAGCTCTAATCACTGCTAGGTTCCAAACCCCTTAGGAGACCTAGTGATGACAATTCCACAATAGTTAACTATGAGAAAACCCATGAAAGATTGAAGGGGCCCAAACCAAGGAACTTTGGAACTTAATCGGAGGGAATCTCCTTTAATTAAATTACAACCTAATAAAGTGAGCCAAATATTGAGCCCAATTTGTTTCAAAATAGAGAATTTTCTCTTAGTTAAGGTAGTTTGACATCATTGAGAAACTAATCAGAAGAAACTAATATTGATTAGTCCTCAACATAAGAAATCAAAAGTGAAAGTGATTGATGGACCAAGGATCTAGTGGAATGATCCATGTAAAAGGAAATCTTCATTTTTTCGTTTAGGCTTCTTGGGTTTAGCCTAAATCTCCATCAAAGTCCAAACCCCTTGGAAAGCTTGTTGATGTCAAATCCAACACACTTAACCAGGAGAAAATCAATAAAATTTGATTGTAATTTAATTAGAGAAAATTTTCATTTACGTTTCTATCTCCACCTAATCAGGCTAATTGAGAACTTCTCTGCAAATGGACTTTAATTCATTCAGTATATCTTTGGATGCAAAATCGAAACCCATTGACAAAATTAAAGTAATACTACGAATAAGAAATCATGGCAAAAAAATATTCACAACATAAAGAACTCGAAAAATGTCTTTTCTTCTTTGTAAAAAAGAGTCATAGGTTAAGGACAGGGATAATCCTTCCTCATTTTGGTGTCGATCCTCTAGTGGAAGGCTAAGGAAAAGGTTTTCTATTAGTCCGGTCTCACCTTTAATGGAAAAATTGAATGGCAGCTCAGCTCCCATGCCTAATTACCATAATATAACCTCACCAAACTTCTTTAACATGATCAAAGAATCACTCATTATCCCCGACTTCCACCCTAAGCACAATCCCTGGCCCCACGACCTTAAACACAACCCCAAATATAACCCTACACACTACCACAAACACTAACCCTTTGTGAGATGAGGAGTGCCAAATTTTGGGGGTTATAGCCCAAGTTGATAAATTCTTAAATCTTGATGGTTTGGCTCTGAAGATCGTAATAAAGAAGAAAGGCAATGGAATATCAATGGTAGGCCCTATTACCACCAATGGACAACATATTGAAGGGCATGAGCATTTGATTAATGGACATCGAACTAAAATAGTGCGTTTGAGAAACAAAGTAGAACTGAGAATGCCAACCAAATTTAAAGCATGTGAATGATGCAAGTTAGTTTAAGAGCATCAAGAAGGAAATCGAATGGTTAGACTAGTACGAGTCAAAGGTTTGAACCCTTTTTTTTTTAAAGATAAGCAGGAGAATAATGTTTTTGCCTCCTATCCAAATGCATTTCCCATGTCAATGAAATAATATCTGGTTTTGAACGTTCTATATCTTAAATATATGATAAGAAAGCCCTTTCAATGAACTTGATTTTGAAAAATAAAAACTAAAACAAATGAACTCTGGCCATTAATTTGGATATTGCATCTGTTTCATTTTAATTTCATGGTACATGTTCATGGTATACCTAAACATTTGAGCAAAAGATCACCTCATCCTAAAAAGAAAACATTGGGAAGTTCATTTGTAATCTTGAACCTATAAAATCTTTAATTTGGAAAGGCTAAGCAGTGGGATTTAAGATGACTAGACATCATCATTTTTTTCTCATTCATTAAGATTTTCCCTCATTATGATTTCTTTCAAAATAACCATCGCCAAGGATTGGGTTTTACTTTATCCTGATATGTGGAAGCCTCTAGGGACCCAAAAAAATTCAACTGAAACAAATTCCTCTACCGTGGTTTTTTACTCAGATTCGACCCAAGTGGATTTCTCTCCTTGGTATACCCAAGAGGATTCCATTTCCTTTCGGTGTTAATACATTTAACGATGAAAATTTCCAAAACAACAAGCCACGCTAAGGGGGGGAAACAAAAAAAATGAAGAGAATGACCGATGAAAGAGACAAAAAAGGCAATCCTTAGCTTATAGGAACCCTGAAACACTTTTTTAATGCTTTAGATTATCCTTTCTTTCATTAGCCATAGAAACCATTGGAGACATTACAAGCCTTGAGAAAGTCCTCTTAGATGGATTAAGATCGCTTAGCCTCCTAAACTAATTTTGGGTGAGGATATAACTCATCTTTTTCAAGCAAACATATTCTCCCTTGAAACTACTCGTGAAAGATTATCCCTCCAAAATAATTTTTCCAAACCAACACTCACTCTTGCACCACTTGCAAGAGATTTCCACCAAATCCTACTTTACACCACCTGCAAGGAATATATCCAAGCTGCTCGATTGTGCTTGTCGAACACATGACATAAAATCCCTGAACTATGTATGGCTTGTTCCCTCCTTGGGTACATAGGCAACCACTTTAGTACAGCCACAATCTTGCAAAAGAACCTTAGTTTCCCTTTTATCCTCATCAGTTACATGAAAATACATCATTAAGACTTCAATGAATGAACAAAACAAAATGGAATTGTTTCAATATCCAAATTAATAGAAATTTTTTTTTCTTTCTTTTGTTTTGAAAACGGTTCATGCAAATTGTTCATTTTAATGGATTTCAGAACACATATAATACACAAAAAAAAACATGAAGAATCATGGCCTCATTAAGTTTTTTTTACTCATTCTCGAGCTCAACGGTAGAGGTAGACTTTGAGCAAGAATAGTGTGGGCAATTTGGAACAAGTATGTGGGTGTCAGGATTCTACTTTGCCATTATAGCCCCTAAGAAATTCCAATCATTCTTGATGCTTTTAAGTGAGAAGATCACTTTGACGTCAAGCATACAAAAATAGTGAAAATAGATACCCTTCACATTGTCGATCCTGCTTATCATTTAAGATGAGATAGCTTCTATGGCCATTCTTTTGAAGAAGTAAGGAAAAAAGATTGTGAACAAGTTGTGAAGCCTTGTTCTTAGATCTACTAGAGAATGTGTACCAAATAAGAGGAAAAATGGGCCTAAAAACAAATCTTGAGTCAAATCTTTTTACCTTGACTCCGCTAGGAGGAAAAATTGGTTTAAATTCAAGTTTTGACTCAAATAAAAAAAGTTGTCAAAGAATAAGTCACTAACTGTATTTGTTTTTCAAAATTCATCTCTTGCATACATTGTTTTTCCAAACTTTATAAGAGATAATCCTAAAAGCCATAACTCGGGTCTCATCAAAGTTTTTTTTCTTTGAAATTTAACAAACAAAACTATACAAAATCATCAAAAAGCCCTATAGCAAGCAAATCACCAAAAATCTCTTAGAGTAAGCAACTCACCAAAAAACCCTCACAGTAGGTAAATTACCAAAAAGCCATCATAACAAGTAAAATCACAAAACCCAAAGGCCTTACAGCATGCAAATCACAAACCTAAGTCTCGTCAGCAGGCAAAACCAAAAGTCCTCCCAATAAAAAAATCAAAGTCCTTATAGCAGGAAAATCTAAGTCCTCATCAATAAGAAAACAAAAGTCTTCATAGCAGGAAAACTAAAGTCTTCATAGCAGGCAAACCAAAGTCCTCCCAACAAGCAAACCAAAGTTCTTGTTAGCACGTAAACCAAAGTCTTCATTAGTAAACAAAATCACAAACCTAAGTCCTCTTAAGTATGCAAACCTAAGTCTTCGTCAGCAAGCAAATAAAAGTCCTTGTTAGCAGGTAAACCAAAAGTCCTCGTCAATAAGCAAACCAAAGTCTTATTTAGTAGGCAACCCAAGTCCTCACAGCATGTACCATTTAACGCAGAAGTATTGCACGAGTGAACGGATGCCAACTCCATCATTTACAGTACGTGACATTCTTATGGCTGATCCCATGTTGGACGAAAATATACCTAAATAATTAAACAGATAATCATACTAGTTATACTTGCAAGTGCACAAGGTCATCAATGTAGTCTAGTGTACAAGAGCAAGGTCATCTCCACAGGGATTGGTAAAGTTCCGTTTTAGAATTAGTTTCTTTAAGTAAAAAAAAATAAAATAACTGTTGTGTGTGATTTGATAATAATAAAGACATAAGGCTTTGATATCCACCACTAGTCATACTTGCCCAATTGTATAAGGTATCAGTGCACTAGCCTTATCATGTATACTTACTGGTTGCCAACCTAAGGGCATGGTATCTACTCCTTAAGCTATTGATCTCCCTAAGAAACGAGTTAGGCATGGTATCTACTCTAACTCTTTTCTTCCTTAAGGGATTCAGCATGGTATCTGCTTGAGTTGTTCCTTAAGAAAACATAAGTACTATGGAAATCGACAACCACATGAGACCTAGGGCATGGTATCTACTCTCGGTTTCCCATGTTGATTAACCCGGGTATCCAGATAAGATATCCCTTGTTACTAATGTTAGACCCAGGACTCGGTCATCCAAATTGATCTAACTAACCAATCCATACCACATGCATACATTGGCCATACACATACATATAAGGAATTTAAATAAGCACAGGCATTAATCAAGTTAAGCAACATAAAAAAGGCTATTGGCAAAGATTTTATCAATGAATATAAATATGGAAATGCATAACTAGGGCTTCAATCGAGCCCTATAAGAAAGTTAGTTACACATACTATCTGAAGTAAACATTATAACTAAACTAAACATTAAAGGAGAAGAATAAACCCGAGAGAAGATGAGTCAATTCTCTCCCAAGTTCTCAACTCCAAGTAAAAGAAAAGAGAAAAGTTTTTCTATCTGAGGTGTGTATTATGTGTTTGAGTTACAAGTGTATTTATAGGTCTTTGAGAAGTCCTAAGAGACCCATGAGTTCCTAAAATGAAAATTCTCTTATTTCCAAAATAGGGTTCTACAGTTTACTGTTCACTCCCGTACATGTGCGCTCGATCGCATATGTCTTGCGCTCGATCGCAGTGTGCGCTCGATCGCTCATGTGTGCGCACGATCACAATATGCGCTCGATCGCATTGCATGGCGTGATCGATCGTAATTTGTCCAGAGAATGCTCCAGGGATTCCAGATTTCTTCCTTTAAGTGCCAAAACTGCTTCTTTTTCTCCAAAACCCTATAAAAACATGCAAAACACACAAATGGAGTAAAAGAGACCAAATTAACGTAATTAAGGACCTAACAAATGTAAATAAGGGGGCTTAAATATGAATATTTAAGCATCTATCACACCCCCAAACTTACATATTGCTAGACCCTTAACAATACTAAATTAAAAACTAAAACGAAAAACATAGATAAATCCAATGTTCATAGTGTCAATTAAAAGTCTAGATTTTACACAAAACTATGATGCGCATTGATGAGCAAGCTTAACAAGTGTAAACATATTTTTGCAATGAATAAGAGTTTTGAACGTAAATCATATTCATGAGGTAGTTTAAGACATCACAAGTTTGACTTTAGTGTGTGGTGACTAGCACACAAAAGATTGGGCTTCCAAGAAATTCAAACGTGTAGTGTTTCGATGACTCAAGATTCATCAAACTTTCTATTAGAGTTAACAAACATGGCATAGACTTTTATTTGCGAGATTTTTGCCACATTAGTTCCCTTAAGCTTTCTTGTTGACTCGTGTAACGAGTGTTTAGCCAATGACTCCCAAACCAGATGGCTTTAGGGCATTAGGTGTAAAGACACCCCTAAGGACTTACTAGCTCGAGTCAACAAGGCTACGAAACTAACTGGTTTTAATGCTACTACTTAGAATTTTCCACCTTTTGACGTGACACTCAATGCTTACTGAGGTAAGAGGGCCAGTTACTCGGTGAAAGATTATTTTTAATGATCACTTAGAATTTTCCACCTTTTGACGTGACACTCAATGCTTACTGAGGCAAGAGGGCCAGTTACTCGGTAAAAGATTTGTTTTTATTGATCATTAGGAGCATTTTTTTCTTTTGAGCACTAATCAATCTTTTCTATTTTTATATGCCAAAATGTCAATCTAATAGGTCATCTAGCTCACAGTCAAGCAAAAGAAACATACAAATCCAAATAATATGCCATATCCCACATGATCATATACTAATGTGCTCATGATAGTTTAAGCTAAACTTATGAATTCTTAAATGCCTAAAGGGAAGTGATCTAGGTTCAAAACTTGATTATTGGCCTAAATGTTCAAAGTGTTAAGCTCGCTGATGAAGTTGAATCATACAGTTTTGTTTTAGATCACAAAAAAAGGACAGAATGAACATGCATTTATCTATTAAAATAGCAACAAAATAAAAACAAAAATGTAGGACATAATGAGTGTGTGAATGTGTCCCCCATACCCCCAAACTTAAAATGCACATTGTCCCCAATATATGAGTAGCATGGAAGGATCTGACCTGGGAGATGGAGAGCTATATGGTTGGCATGGCTTGTAGCACACCCCCAAACTTCAGCTGGATGTACTAACACTGTCCTTGAAAAAGAAAGAAAAACAAATATAAAATGGAAAACATGTAAGAAACAATAATAGAAAAGTAAACTAGAAAATACTAAAAATAACATAAACTATAAAAAGGATATGCATTGGGGTGCCTCCCATGAGCGCTAAGTTTAATGTCTTCAGCTAGACGTGGTATCCTCTCACTGCTGATCATCAGATGGTGCACTCGAAGAGGTACCGAGTGTCGGAGGTAGGCGATCAAGAATGGTCTGCAGCATAGCCTCCTGTCGTGCTAACCGTGCCTCCAAACTATCCATGCATTGATGCACGAGTGTGGTAGCAGCAGAGACCTCACCTCGGAAGGAGGATAGCTCAGCTAGAAAGTGCTGGGACTCGGTGGGTCCCATATCCGAATGGTTCTCCTCACATACTGAGCTAATGACCGGGGTCTCGGTCTCCATGCGATCCTCCTCAACTCGCTCAGCTACTGGAGCAGGTACTGGGGGTTCTCGTGGTATATGCGAGATGCTGTGTGTCCACTAAGCCTTCCCGAAGAAGGGATACTCTCGTACTGGCCAGTCACTGTGGGTCCCTTTAATCCCCCTTCTTCTTGAGGATGGAGGAGAGTAGGAACGGGAAAGGGAGGCCCCAAGCATTGTCCATGGTAGTCTGACGGCCATGTACATGATCCCAGAACTTGTGCAGCTGGCTCCAAATGACAGCCAGGATGGAGTACCAGGGGCCTCTATGGAAGGCATATAAAGTTTGGAGAAACTGGTCTCGCCGCTGTGTCTTGTGCCCCAAGGGACACACATTGCGATGTAGGATCGTGTCGATGAGCCATAATCATGGAGGCAACTTGGACCGATTGGCCGCATTGTTATGCCTATCGGCATACTGGCCAGCGCACATGTCCGTGATGATCTCAACCAGGGCAAAGGACTTCGGCTGTTCCTCGATATCAGTGTCCTCAGGAGGAGACTTGTCTGTGCAATGAAGAGCAACAACGATATTGACACTAGTCACCTCTGAAGAAGTGAGAACTCCCGGTCTGCTGCAGTCAAATGAGAGGCTCGCATAAAACTGGACCACGAGCTGGGAGTAGGCAGTGGAACACACCGGCTTAAATAGCCTTTTCAACCCTCGATGTCGGAATTCTTGGATGGCCCATTGAGTGGTGTCCGTATGCCAGAATACATCATCGATGGCAAATGAGGTCTCAAATAAAAGCTCGCACTGCTAGATGCTGGGCCGAGATGACGAAGCACGGCTGCTGGATGCACCGGAGGTGGAAACTGATGGTCTTGACATGCTGTGCTCTAAGTTCTGCCTGATTTGTGATCAATCTCAATGATGTGCGCTCGATCGCACACTAGATTATGCGCTCAATCGCACACGGTTAGGCTTTTCGTCGAACAGCTTGTGTACACCAAAAGGACAAGCTATGGTTTGCAAGTGTGGAACTCATTCCTAACCCCTTGCAAATGAACAATCACACAATCATACACAAAATAACATATATGTATAATGCATTGCACAGTTTCTATTATTAAAATTCATGTGTGTGTAGAGTACCTTGTGGATTAATGGGGATGGGAATGGAGTAAATGGTGGTTGACAGTGATGGAGGCAATGGATGGTGACAAAGGATGGTGGAGATGGAAGTGATGATGAATGATGCTGTGTGGTAATGGTGAGAGGGAGTGGTGCGAGTGGAAACGAGAGTGTCTGAGGGCGAGTGCGCGAGTGATTAGTGACGAGGAAGTTAGTGAGTGTGAGTGTGAGTGAATTTCAGACTTATAGCTAAACCATTGTCTGCCGCGAGTGCGCTCGATCGCACATGGGGTGCACTCGATCACATCTGTGCACTCGAACACGTTTGAAGGACACACTCGATCGCATACCTATGCTCGATCGCACTGAAGGATGCGATCGATCGCAAGCAGGGCACATGGGCACAAATAAAAACTTACCCTAGCTGAAAAAATGATAAATTCTTGAAACAATACAACCTTACCATTTGTTAGTGGCCTCAGAACCACTAACCTTACCAGAGATGCTTAAGCTTAATAGGTGATCAAATTTTTACTTTGGTCAAGTACTCTCTTGCTACCGTGCTAGTTGTTTGGAAGGAGGCACTTAGAGTCCACCTCTTGGAGCTGTAGTGCTTGTGTTTCAGCTGTATATTGTACTGATTCAAGTGCCAAATCTTCATCTCTTGGAGGAATGTTAATATCGAGGTAAGGCTTGGCTCTGTGTCCATTGATTGTAAAGGGCTGATTTCTGTTGGGGCCACAGACTTCTAATGCACCATGAGGGAAGACCTTGGTGACCATTTACGGATCGTACCATCTGGATTTGAGCTTGCCTGGGAATAGCCTCAATCGTGAGTCATATAACAGCACCTTTTGTCCTACATGGAACTCCTTCCGGACTAGTTGCTTGTCATAATAAACTTTTGTCCGTTCCTTGTATAACTTTGCATTCTCATAGGCATCATATCTCAATTCTTCAAGCTCATTTAGATGCAGTTTCCTTTTCTCACCCGCTTGCTTCATGTCGAAGTTGAACTGCTTAATAGCCCAATAAGCTCGATGCTCTAATTCCACAGGGAGATGGCATGCTTTTCCAAAGACTAGGCAGTAGGGAGACATGCCAATTGGAGTCTTATAAGCTGTCCTATATGCCCATAGAGCATCATTTAAGTATAGAGACCAATCCTTCCGGTTAGGCTTCACTGTTTTTTCTAATATTCCCTTTATCTTTCGATTACTAATCTCCACTTGGCCACTAGTTTGAGGATGATATGCAGTGCCAACTTTATGAGTGATCCCATAATTCTGGAGTAGTTCGGCAAAAGAACGATGATGAAAGTGACTGCCCCCATCACTGATGATTGCTCTTGGAGTTCCAAACCTAGTAAAAATGTTAGCCTGCAAAAACTTGATAACTACTTTGTGATCATTAGTCCTTGAGGGGACAGCCTTGAACCATTTAGACACATAATCCACGCCCACAAGAATATATAAATAACCAAATGAGTTAGGAAATGGTCCCATGAAATCAATGCCCCATACATAAAAAATTTCTACTATATGAATATTTTGGAAGGGCATTTGATTTCGAGAAGAGATGTTACCTGTCCACTGGCATCTATCACATGAGCTGCAAAAGGAGAAAGCATCTTTAAATAGGTTAGGCCAATAAAAACCAGATTGGAGTACCTTAAGAGCTGTTCGTTTTGCCCCAAAATGTCCTCCATAAGCAAACTGGTGGCAGTGTTGCAATAAGCTAAAGTGTTCCTCATCTGGGATACATCGTCTGATGATTTGATCGGGGCAAGCTTTGAAAACATAAGGATCATCCCAATAGTAATGTCTTGATAGAGATATCAGCAGTTTTTTTTCTTGAGTAGTCATGCCTGGAGGAAAAACTTTAGCAGTTAGATAATTTACTATATCAGCGTACCATGGGAGTTTTACCTCTAGTGCGAATAGTTGTTCATCGGGGAAGTTCTCATTTAATGGTAACTCTTTATCATCACTCTCATAAGGAAGTCTTGACAAATGATCCGCAACTACATTTTCACTACCTTTCTTCTCTTTGATCTCTAAATCGAATTCTTGTAGGAGGAGTACTCATCTGATTAGCCTAGGCTTTACATCTTTCTTAGAAAACAAATATTTCAAAGCAGCATGGTCAGTGAATACAATAACTTTAGAACCAATAAGATATGATCTAAACTTCTCTAAAGCAAAAATAACAGCTAACAATTTTTTTTCAGTAGTAGAATAGTTAAGCTGAGCATCATTTAACGTTCTAGAAGCATAGTAAATAGCATGAGGTACTTTATTGATTCTTTGACCTAAGACAGCTCCCAAGGCGAAGTCACTAGCATCACACATTAATTCGAAAAGGAGATTCTAATTTGGTGCCATCATTATTGGGGCAGAGGTGAGAACATTCTTTAAGGTGTTGAAAGCTTGCATACAATCATCATTCCATTCAAACTTGGTATCTTTAGTTAATAGTGCACAAAGAGGTCTCGAGATTTTGGAGAAGTCCTTAATGAATCTTCTATAAAAACTGGCATGTCCAAGGAAACTTCTAATGCCCTTGACTGTACGAGGGGGAGGTAGCTTTGAAATGATGTCAATCTTAGCTTTGTCTACCTCAATACCTTTGTTTGAGATGGAATGACACAACACAATACCTTGTTGGACCATAAAGTGACATTTCTCCCAATTCAGTACTAAATTACTCTCTTCACATCTCCTTAGGACATTTTCCAAATGATTCAGGCACTCATTGAAATTAGATCCAAAGATACTAAAATCATCCATGAACACCTCAATATATTTGTCTACCATATCAGAAAAAATGCTCATTATACATCTTTGAAAAGTGGCCGGTGCGTTGCATAAACCGAATGGCATTCTTCTATAAGCAAATGTACCGAAAGGACATGTGAATGTAGTCTTTTCTTAATCCTCAGGTGCTATGGCAATTTGATTGTATCCACTATACCCATTCAAGAAGCAGTAATAACTGTGACCGGCTAACCTCTCTAGCATTTGATCAATGAATGGCAGGGGAAAATGGTATTTTCTAGTTACTTTGTTTAATCTCCGGTAATCAATGCATACTCTCCAACCTATTGTTTTTCTTGTAGGTATGAGCTCCTCATCTTCGTTCTTTACCACGGTAATCCCACTCTTTTTAGGAACGACTTGGACCGGACTCACCCATTTGCTATCCGATATAGGGTAAATGATGCCAACATCTAGTAGCTTCAATATCTCGGCCTTTACTACCTCCTTCATGTGTGGGTTAAATCTTCTTTGAGCATCTCGAGTGGGCCTTGCTTCTTCTTCAAGGTAAATATTATGCATGCACTTTGCTGGACTTATCCCCTTAATGTCAGCAATGATCCACCCAATGGTAATTTTATGCTCCCTAAGAACTCTTAACAGCTTCCCTTCTTCCCCACTACTCAAGTTAGCAGCTACAATCACAGGTAAAGTCTCATTTTCTCCTAAGTAGGCGTATGTTAAATGCTCGGGTAGCTGCTTTAGTTCCAATGTTGGTGCCTACACAATGGATGGAAGAAGAGTAGTATTAGTGGGTATGAGAGATTCAAATGGAGGAGGATACATACTGGAGTATTTTGGAGAGGTCAAAAGAAGGTGCACAGCTGTGATGATATCATCAGTAACATCTTCATATTCTTGCTCAATATCCATCTCCGTGAAGCTATGAGTGAGAGTAGTCTCCAATGGATCAATGTGTTGGACCTGAAAAGCTTGCTCAACCAAGTTTTGTATCATACAAACATTAAAGCATTCCAAGTCATCTTGAGGAAGTTTCATTGCATCAAATATTTTAAACTCTATTTTCTCACCATTGATTTTCATACTTACTATACCCTTTTTTACACAGACCTTAGTATCGGCAGTTCTCATAAATGGTCTCCCTAATATGATAGGC
Organism: Bretschneidera sinensis; assembly: GCA_023935145.1. Classification (NCBI taxonomy): domain Eukaryota; kingdom Viridiplantae; phylum Streptophyta; class Magnoliopsida; order Brassicales; family Akaniaceae; genus Bretschneidera; species Bretschneidera sinensis. Next base: position 100,347,507 of record CM043700.1, on the reverse strand, counting down.
AAAGGTAATGGCTAGGGCATTCCTCTATGTCTAATACAATGAAATCAGCAGGTAAAATGAACTCACCAACTTTCACTAAGACGTCCTCGAGAACACCCCTAGGTCTTTTAATACTCCTATCTGCCAACTGTAAGGTAATAGAAGTCGGTTGTAGCTCCCCAAAACCTAGGGTTTCGAATACCGTGTAAGGTAACAAGTTTACCCCCACTCCTAAGTCTAGTAATGTCTTGTCAAATAGCTGATCACCTATTCTACAGGGAATAGTAAAACTACTTGGATCTTTCAGTTTTGGTGGGAGTTTTCTTAGCAGTACATCACTTACCTCATCAGTTAATGCTACAGTCTCATGCTCTTAAAATTTTCTTTTATGAGTGCAACAATCTTTTAGGAATTTAGCATAGGCAGGTATTTTGTGAATTGCATCTAATAATGGAATATTAATTTCAACTTTCCGCAAGGTTTCCAAAATATCAAGTACTTTATTGTCTTTATTTTGTTTTACTAACCTTTGCGGGAAGGGTGGTGCATTCATCTTCTCTGTCTCACTTACCCCCTATGTTGATGGTGTCTCTTTGGATGTTGCTGGAGATTCCTTGGATCCGATCACTTTGCCATTTCTCAATGTTGTGACAGCCTTTAGTTGTTGATGCCCCCCAGGGTTGGGTAATGTTTGAGCTGGGAGCTCCCCTTGCTTTCTGCCACTGAGCTCTTTAGCTAGTTGTCCCATTTGTACTTCTAGTCTTTGAATTGCTTGCTCATGTGCCGCATTAGTTTGTTTTTGCTTAGTCATGAACTGTTCTTGTGACGTCACCAGTTGTCTTACTAGACTTTCAAGGTCGTTCTTCTTTGGTTTAGAATTAGCAGTGGGCTGCGGGTTTCGTTGCTGTCCTTGGTTATTCTGGTTGTTGCTCCATGAGAAATTTGGGTGATTCCGCCATCCAGGGTTGTAAGTGTTTGCATATGGGTTATTCTTTGGATAGTTGTTTGGTCCCACATAATTTGCTTATTCCAGATCTGCGGATAGAGGACAAGTATCAGTATTATGATCGTATTGAGAACAAATTGCACATACCTGGAGTGGAGTGGATGGTAAGTTAGATGAGGCAGTTTGAGCAGCTATGGCTTTTACCAATAGGTCTAGTTTCCTTTCTATCGCTACCATTTGAGGGGAAGATCCTCCATTCAGATTTATCTCATACACACCTTTACCTTTGGTTATATGTCTACCTCGAAAGGAGAATTGCTGGGTATGCTCGCTGAGGGTTTCAAATAGCTCCATTGCTTCTTCACTGCTTTTCTCCATCAGGACTCCTCCACAACTTGAATCAACAATACATTTATTAGTATCATTTAAACCTTCATAGAATGCTTGTACCAGTTCATCTTGAGGTAGGTTATGGTGTGGGCCTTTGAGTAGTAATTCGTTGAAGTGTCCCCATGCTTCGAAGAAGAGGTCCCCATCCTTTTGTTGGAAGGACTGGATCTCCTTCCTCATTTGTCTCGTCTTTTGGGCTGGGAAGAACCTCCTTAAGAACTTACTTGCCAACTCTTCCCAAGTGTGGATGGAAACTGCAGGCAAAGAATTATACCAAAGTTTATCATTATCTTTCAAGGAAAAAGGGAACAGAATTAACCTTATTCCTTCTTGATCTAGGCCTTGTATGTGCTAGAACTTGCAAAGATCAAAAAATTCTCGGAGGTGTAAGTGTGGATCTTCAATAGGAGTTCCCCTAAAATGAGTCAATGCATTCAATATTTGCGGAGATATGTAATAATTTCCCGCCGCCTCAGGTTGATATGCGATGCATGACGGTTGATCAATGTTCAGAGGGATGAAGGATTGCTTCATCGGTACTCATACAGGTGGTTGCTGGTTCTCGAGCTGTTCTGCCATTTGTGTTTCGTTCTCGACTTCTTCTTTGTTCTCCTCGAAGTTGTTCCTTAGCTTTTGTCGGATAGTGCGCTCAAGCTCGGGATCAAAGGGAAAGAATGTTGGATGTCAGGATCGCAGTCCATGCATAAATCAGAAGAAACAGCTTCAGTGCAGCAGTTCAACTCTGCTGCTCGGGTAACTCTCTGCCCTAAATGCGCTCGATCGCACAGGAGGTTGCGATCAATCGCAAGTACAACAGAAACTGTGATTTAGGGTTTTATGTGCCTGTAACACAAAGTAACTCGATTAGATTTTGATGAAAAATAAAAATAAAGATGGTAAATAGAAAATAAAATAATAATGTTTAAATGAAAGTAATTCTAAAAGAAACTTTAGCGCAATCCCCGGCAACGGCGCCAAAAACTTGTTGAGCAATTATTTACCTAAATATTTAAGCAGATAATCGTACTAGTTATACTTGCAAGTGCACAAGGTCATCAGTGTAGTCTAGTGTGCAAGAGTAAGGTCATCTCCATAGGGATTGGTAAAGTTGCTTTTTAGAATTAGTTTCTTTAAGTAAAAAGAAATAAAATAACTGTTGTGTGTGATTTGATAATAATAAAGACATAAGGCTTTGATATCCACTACTAGTCATACTTTCCCAATTGTATAAGGTATCAGTGCACTAGTCTTATCATGTATACTTACTGGTTGCCAACCTAAGGGCATGGTATCTACTCCTTAAGCTATTGATCTCCCTAAGCAACGAGTTAGGCATGGTATCTACTCTAACTCTTTTCTTCCTTAAGGGATTCAGCATGGTATCTGCTTGAGTTGTTCCTTAAGAAAACATAAGTACTATGGAAATCGACAACCACATGAGACCTAGGGCATGGTATCTACTCTTGGTTTCCCATGTTGATTAACCCGGGTATCCCCATGTTGATTAACCCGGGTATCCTGATAAGATATCCCTTGTTACTAATATTAGACCCAGGACTCGGTCATCTAAATTGACCTAACTAACCAATCCATACCACATGCATACACTGGTCATACACATACATATGAGGAATTTAAATAAGCACAGGCATTAATCAAGTTAAACAACATAATAAAGGCTATTGGCAAAGATTTTATCAATGAATATAAATATGGGAATGCATAACTAGGGCTTCAATCGAGCCCTATAAGAAAGTTAGTTACACATACTATCTGAAGTAAACATTATAAATAAACTAAACATTAAAGGAGAAGAATAAACCCGAGAGAAGAGGCGCCAATTCTCTCCCAAGTTCTCAACTCCAAGTAAAAGAAAAGAGAAAAGTGTTTTCTATCTGAGGTGTGTATTATGTGTGTGAGTTACAAGTGTATTTATAGGTCTTTGAGAGGTCCTAAGAGACCCATGAGTTCCTAAACCTTCCTAAAACAAAAATTCTCTTATTTCTAAAATAGGGTTCTGTAGTTTACTGTTCACGCCCGTACATGTGCGCTCAATCGCATATGTCTTGCGCTCGATCGCTCATGTGTGCGTACGATCACAATATACGCTCGATCGCATTTCATGGCGCGATCGATCGCAATTTGTCCAGAGAATGCTCCAGGAATTCCAGATTTCTTCCTTTAAGTGTCAAAACTGCTTCTTTTTCTCCAAAACCCTATAAAAACATGTAAAACACACAAATGGAGTAAAAGAGACCAAATTAACGTAATTAAGGACCTAACAAATGTAAATAAGGTGGCTTAAATATGAATATTTAAGCATCTATCACACCATGACATCAACTTTTCCTAACAACATGTTTACTTTTATATGTGCACCGCCTATTTGCTGTTCCAAAATTTTGAAATGAAATAATGGTTCCTATTAGCCTTTGATTGAAACTCTCAAAGGAGCAACAATCAAAATAGAGTAAACTATAGACACCCATATTTGTTCCAAAGTTTTTGAACGGACCACACACAGATTCTTATGACAAATCTTTGATCTTAGTGTACTTGGACTTGGCAAATGCGAAAGTTTGAATTTAATAAAGGAGTAGAACCAATTGCAAGTCTCTTTTCTTCAATCCGTTAAATCCACTTTGGGTTTAAATCAATTAGACATTATTTGATTCAACCAAATTCAAGACCAAAGTATTCAATTAAATTTTGGTCAAATCCAAAACCCATTAAAGCTCATTGATTTTTGCTAAGCCCAAATACTTTAGGCCAAAATTTCTACCCCAAGAAGACTTCTAATTTTTAAGGGTGAACTTTCAATTTCACCCTCCACTTGGGACCTTTTGATTGGTTCACTTTTCTCAAGGTAAACTCTATTTTTTACAATCCAACAAAAATTCATCTCTCACCCCGCTTTATGTGGTCGTTCATTTAGTATAAAAAGGAAATTTTCCTTTTTCATTTTGCTTTTTGAACTCATATTTCCCTTCTAGGTTACCCCACCTTCCCATATGGCAAATACCACATTTTTCTACTTAAAAAGCAACAACTATTCACTTTAAAAAACAACAATATTTTTATATGAATATGGAAATTGGAAGCCTTCTTTCCCCTTTCTTTTGCTTTGTTAATTGCAAAATTTTTTCCTTAAGTTCTCCCACTATCCTAAGTGTCAAAACCCTAAAACTTTGAGTCATTTCCCTCCTCCCGTGGCCGACCACACCAAGAGAGAATTCCCCCTCAATTTTTTTTGCTTTATTGAAAATTCCACACCTTTACTTTCTTGCTCACCTTTTTTCTTTATTGGAACCACCCTTCTTCTTCACTTTTTCACCACAAAAAATCTCCTTTCTCTTCCCCTTGGCCAACCAATCTAAAAAGCATCCTTACTCTCACCTTTTTACTTGGTTTACCATACCTCACCCTTCTTAGCCCCATCTTTTCACCTCAAAAGTCACCAACGTTTCCATCCTCTCTCCTACGGCCAACCATATCCTTCTTCCCTTTATGTTATGCTTTTTTTTAATCCTTTGGAAAACCCTTACTCCTCCTATAAATACCTCCCCATTTTCAAACACAACACACTAAGAGAAGCAGTAGCAAATTAATGCAAAAAAGAGATAAAAGAGAGATAGTTTAGAGAAAAAGAAAGAAGTGAGTATGAGAGAAAAATAGAGAAGAATAAAAAGATTAAAGAAATAAACACAATAAAAGGAAAATATAATATTCAAGAAATGAAAGAAAAAAAGAGCAAATAGTGAAACCAAAAGAGAAGAACTAGTGAGAGTACTACATCATTTTCGACCACCTTTTTGTTTTGGTTTTCTAATCTTCAACCAAACCATTTCTTTCAACTTCACTAAATCCATAAAAGAATGTGAACCTCTGAGGATAATCCTCGCATGTGGGAAATTTGTTTAACTAAAAAGGTTAGTCAAACCTCTTTTGTTTGCAAATTAAATTGTTAGCATGATTTATTAGTTTAAACCACATTAAAAATGGACTAGATTAATTTAGCTCACTTAATAGAATTCATCTTAAGGTAATCATTAGTTTCTTAGAATTTATTTTATTTTCACTAGCTAATTTTTTTTATTTAGTTAGCTACTAGTCATAATATAGTCTCTTTTTTGATAAATGCCATTTTGAGTCAATGGTAGTTTTAAAGTTTTTTCCTTAGTTTAGTTCTTTAAGGTTTTTTTTTTTATTTCGTGCCTTCTAAATTAGATATATTATTTTAAGTTATTATTAACTATATCGAATATTTAAATCCACTTGCTTTAATCTCTTTTTTAATTTACCTAGTTTAAAGTAACTTAGTTCAATCTATCTAATTCAACTAGTTTAGTTTCAATCCATTAAATTCAAACCCACTCATTTGCACACACGTGCACACTTTTGAACGCGCTTGCACACATGTGCACACTTTCGCACACATGTACACACTTTTGTGCGCACCTTGCATAAACCCTGCACACACGTGCATGCACCCACACACACTTAGAATTAATCTGCATTCATGCCAAACATATTTAATTTAATCTTTAAGTTTAATTCATCTAGCTTAAAATAATTTAATCCTAATCTATTTAGTTTAACTTAAATAATTCATCCACTTAGTTTAAATGTGTGCACTTTAATTTACTTCTCGAATTTTTAATCTGTACTTTACAAGTAGTTTTAATATTTTATTTAGTTAAAGTAATTTCTTTTCTTTACATGCATACTTTTACCGCAATTAATTTTACTGCATCACTTTAAAGTTAATATTCGACAATGTTTTGTTTGAATATAAATTTAAAAATGTGTGTTTGACTTTATTATTAGTGTATGTAGTAATACTTGAGTTAAAATTTTAATTAATTTTTCTTGAAATAAAAAGGGCTTTACTTTGTTCTAGGTAAGAGAGAAAGAGAGTTTTAAATCATTATTCTTTTACATCCAAATATGCTGAGCCTTGGAATTTGTCACGTAGACCAATGACAAGGGATTTGACCCCCTTCAAGTCAAATGGTGGCTCCTTACCCATCATCCTTGCTTTGTGCTTGGATGACAAATTACTTCTTGCCTAATACATTAAAAGCGTACCCATCGTGGAAGTCTCCTTACTATTTATAAAGAGTTTGTATTAGACTTGGTGGGTTTCAATCATTTCCACATGCCTACTCATTTTAATTTTCATTTTTGTTATATCCACCTTATTTAAGAGGAGTGACCTTGGGTAATGAGCTAGATTCATGAGTCTTAGGTGGAAAAGTGTGGTACCTACACTACTATATAGACATTTTCATGTCTTTGACTAACAAACTTGATCTTGTTACTCTTGATGTCTATTATAAGACAATGAGATGACTCGAATATAACTTTATTACATTTATCACATAATTGACTAATGCTAAACAAGTTATACTTAAGTCCTTGAACAAATAAGACATCAATAATGGTTAAAGAATTTTTATCAACTTTACCATGTCCAATAATCTTCATCTTGGTGTCATCTCTAATGGTAACATGTGTACCACCCTTTGGAGTTAACTCTACAAAGATGCTTTGATCACCGGTCATATTAACTCTATAAACGATTCTTTGATCACCAGTCATATGCTTTAAGCATCCGCTATTAAGTTTCCAATGATCACCCTCCATTTTTTGTGAAGACAATCCTACGTCACACAATGATAGATAATAGAACTCTTAGGTACCTAAAATTTCTTGGGTCTTTTAGGGTTAGTTCTTGAAAATATGGATCCTTTGGGAACTTATACCTTCTTAATTCCATAATTTGTTCCATAATTGTAATTATATGGATGATGTATCATTCTAGATTAATAATCATGGTAATTTCTATGATATTTAGAATATGCAAATCTATCATTCCTTAAATATAAGAACCTTGCATTCCTAGAATACATGTTTCTAGTATTACAATTTTTTTTTTTAAAATACATGTTTATAAGATATGAATGATAGCCATTTCTTGAGTATGCATTCCTAGAATATAAGTTTCTAGAATATGCATACCTAGCATTTTCATTTCTAGAATGGACATACATATAAGCATATGTACTTCTAGAATGTCTATTCTTAGCATGAGCATATGAGTTTCTACTATAGGAATTGACATTTGCATTCTTAGACTTCCTAGTATTCTTTATGGAGCATTAAGAGGATTACTAGTCATATGAGAAGTTGAAGCTTCATTGACATTTGTTGCTTTTACAAAGATGGTTCCATTTGATTTTTCTTTATCCATTAGAGAAAATCCCAAACCAGATTTTTCTCCACTCATTCTTTGGCAATCCAACACTTCATCTACTTTTTCTTTTCCTCTTATAAGTCTAGATAAAGTGTTGTTCAACTCAATCACTTTGTTTTTCAAAACTTCATTTTCATTTTTCAAGAACTCTTATGATTAGTTGGAAAGCTCTAAAGAAAGTTTTTCATTTTGTTCTTTTAAAACTTTCATTTATTTATAGAGAGATGAGACCTCTTTTTTCAGAGCAACATTTTAAGCATCAAATTTCTTAAGTTCTTCATGAAATTCATTAATTGCTTCGATCAATTCTTCATTTACAATTTCATTATCATTACTTTAAAATTGGTTACCTTATTTTTATCATCGATTATCATCAAACAAAGTTTAGAAAAATCTTGGTTGTCAACATCCTCATCTGAGTTCTCTTCTTCATCATCACTCCAAGTGGTTGCCACTATGGATTTCTTCTTGAAGTTCTTGTATGGTTTCTTTTCCAAAGGATAATTCACTTTGATGCGTCCAGGTTTCTTGCATCTAAAACATACATTCGGATCTTTCTTGGTTGAATTTTTTTCTTATAAGGCTTCTTACTTGAATTCATCTTTCCTCCTAAGTACTTTTGAAATTGTTTTGTAATGAGAATCATTTCTCCATTCTCATCACTATTTTCATTATATTTTCTTCCACTTTCTGGCTTATGGTGGTATTGATAGCTATGATATTCTTCTTCTTCTTGGAATCATCGTTAACATTTATATTCATGATATTCATTTCATGAGTTACTAATGAGCTAAGAAGAGTGTCGACATCGAGGTTGTCAAGATCTTTAGCTTTCTCAATTACCATCATCTTCGATTCCCAAGCTGATGGTAAAGCTCCGAGGATTTTCTTTACCAAGTCAAATTTTCATAATTTTTACCAAGAAGCTTTAAATCATTAATAATGTTGGTGAATCAAGAATACATTTGAAAAATGGATTCAAAAAGAGACATCTTAAATGATTCATATTCAGATGCTAATCTATAGATTTTAGATTTCTTTACTTGATTAGTACCTTCATATGTAACTTGAAGTTTATCCCATATTTCTTTAACCGAAGCACACGTAAAAATTTTGTTGTATTCATTAATGTCTAAAGTATAATAGAGAAAACTAGTGGCACTATTATTTAAGGACATCATTCTACAGTCATCATCATCAAATTCTTGTTTAACCTTGGGAACTAGAATTTCTACCTCGTCGTCTTTTACCTTTTTTATAGGGATCCTAGGTCATTCTTCAATAATTCACCATAAAGTATAGTCTTGACATTCTACAAAAATTCTCATTCTATTCTTCCAATAGTAATAATCAGTTCTATTAAACAAGGGAGACATAATGCAAGAATGACTATCATTATACATACTAGTTTCCATAGGATCTACTCTATAATTTTAAGCCTAACTTTAAGAACTAAGCTCTGATACCAATTGTTAACTAAGATACAATCCAAGAGGGGGGTGAATTGGGTTTAAAAACTTTTTGCATAAATACATATAAATTTGTAGAATAGTGAAATTAACCAAGGGCAAGAAAAACCAATAATTATAAGATTATTGGAAATTAAAAGATGAAGGGAGAAAAGTGTGCAAACTCGGTTTATAGCGGTTCGACAATATTGGAATCACTTTAGACCTTATGTCCACTCTCTTTAAGGATTCTCCTTGAAGGCTTCACTAAATCAAACAAGCAACTTTCAAGTTATTGCCTAAACCTTTAAAAGATTCTCTTACAAACAAATTCCACTCGTGTGTTTAACACCTAAACACTTAAAAGAGTTACACCAACTATTTCTCTTGCAAGTTTGAATATGAGCGAGAAGATTTTAGTACATAGAAGAATATAATTAATGCATACAACTCAAATAATTTCTCTCTTTCAAGAACAAAGCTTTAAGAATGGCTTAAGGAAGAATTTTGAAAGTTTAATGAAGTAGTAAATGTGCTCTTACTGAAATTGAATGCTCTTGATAGTTAGAAATGTTTTTTTGTGATAGGTATTATGTCTTAATTCAATATGGTCGCTAGACATAAGGAATAGCCTTTGAAGCATTAACGGCTCTGTCCCATGCCTCAATTTTTAAAACTAACCGTTATATACGTTACGACAATTAATTGTGGCCTTGTCCCAATTGATTGCACTTTTAAATATTCAAAAGACAAGGCTTCTGGTGGGTCTATAGTCGAATGTAAAGATTGCCCAGTCAACTGTGACAGCTTTGCAGTTGATTGTGTTAGCTTTAAGGCTATTTTGAGTTAAGATCATGAGGAATCTCCAGTCAACTGTGGTACCAACACAGTCGATTATGGTTAACCTAAAAATTATTTTTCTTAAATCAACTTTGTTCTAACTTTTAGAAAATGATATTTGGAATTTAAGACAAGATTTTTGAAAACAAAAAGAGCCACTTAATATCAAAGATATTGAGAGTGAGGTCACACAAGAATTTAAAAGCCATAATACAACTAAGCTTGAAACACTTTGACATTGAAAAATGCCTCAGAAAGGTTGAAGCTTTGTGCGTGCAAGGAAACGAGAAAGTATGCATCCTTAAACGGTACAAAGCTTAGACAAAAGATAGTTAGATCAATTTAATTTATTTTTGTCATTATCAAAATAAATGTAGGGTCAATAGTTTTTCTTAACATCTTTTCTTCCCCTTTTTTGCACTTAGCCTTTGTTACCTATCTCTTGTACTAAAAAATTAATATTAATGAGAAAAGGTTTTAGTTTTCGTTCATTCTCACACTTTTTTTTCTTTTTTTCTTTAGATGCTTGGTTTTTTGTATGTTGAGGTTTTTAATTAGTAAGGATTTCCCCTTGTTTCTCGAGGGAAAACCTTAAGTTAACTCACTTGAGTATGAATTCAGCTCGGTACGTTAATGAGTTTCAGCCAAAGTGTGAATGTAACTTAGTGCCTTATGCTCGGGCTTACTGCTCTAGAGCTTTAGACTTAAGAGATTGTCTTAGTCTTTCAGCCTTAGGATGTTTATATCTTAAGGTGAAGAGCCATCGGAGGTAGGGGAGAGATCCCTATATTGGCCACTATGCCACTCACAAATCCTATGTATACCTAGGTCTTTGTGCATTAGAGATGTTGGCTTTATTGCGTTTGAGATTATGGTTTTATTGCATTAGAAGTATTTGATTTATTGCATTAGAAGTGATGGCGTTATTGTATCATAAATGATTACTTTATTGTATCAGGAGTGAGTACTTACAATATTTTCCATGTGCGAGTGTGTTTCTTCTAAAGAATCAAAGCATAAGGATGAAATAGTAGACGATTTTATTGGTTGAATAAAAAATGTCGAAGCTACAATATGTAATTAAGGAAAGCAAAATTGAGTATAGGGACAAATGACTTCACTAATAAGATTTCTTAAAGTTCTCAGCATTCATGTTCTATATACCCTTCAGATACGGTAAGGGGCTTCCATTCTCAAAGGGCAAGGCCTCCATTTTTCTATACTCCTTTATGAAGTTAAGGTAGCACGAGCGGGATGTCATTTGAGTTTTGTGAATTTCTCCTATGCCATTTTCTTTTTGGAATTTTATCTTCACATTGTAGGTAGAGGCTACCCCTCTCATGGCATTTTAACTTCGCCTGCCAAAGATGGCATTGTTGGGGAATAAATGCTTGACGACTTGGAGAGTGGTCATGATGGTGGTTTATCAATGAGTCTTCAATGCGATGACTAGTAAGACAATGCTCCCTTTGGGGAGTACCGGCTTACCCGAAAGCCCATAGAACTGGGAAGTGGCTAATTTAAGCTGGTTATCTTTGAGTTTCATCTTCTTAAAAACATCGTAGTAGATGATGTCAATTGAGCTCCCATTGTCAACAAAAATTCTTTCCACGTTGTAGTTCACAATGAGCAAGGTCACGAATTTCGCATCATTGTGGGGTATTTGTAACCTCTCTAGGTCATCATCCATGAAGGATATGACTTGTTCAACTTTTACCTTTTTGTTTGGCTTGCTGACTGACGTTATTGATCATGCATTGGCTTTTTTTTAATTAGAGCGATTTTCCACCAACGTTTGGTCCTTCGAAGATGGTCTTGATGGTGCCCATGTAGATTTATTTTCTTAGTTTTGGTCAGTGCAACCTTTTCTCATCTGGCTTCGCCTAGGCTTTTTCTTAACCATTCTCGATCATCTCTTTGACAATTTTGGGTTTTGATGTTTTCTTTCAAATATCCCCTTTAGATGAGGGATTCGATATGGTCTTTGAATGTGTGGCACTTTTCAGTGCCATGGTCGTAATTGCGATGGAACCGACACCATCTTGAATTGTCTTTCTTCTCACTGTTGCCCTTGGGCTTGGCAGGCCAACGGACTAGGTCACTGTCCTGAATGCCTTTCAGAGCATTTTTTCTGGTGGCATTGAGAGGTGTGTAGCTATCAAGCTAACTGGGAGGCTTCCTGGATCCTCACTTCTTCTCTTCTCAATAGGGTTTCTTCTGAGAGTCTCTCTTGGAATCACTTTGTTCTCTTTTGCATTTCTCCAAGTTTTCTTCTCATTCCCTTCGAAATGCTTGATCTTTCTTGACAATTATGTATTCCTCGAATCGAGTGAGGATTTTGTTCATGCCTTTGGTTGGGTGTCTGGAAAGCTTTAAGCTGAAAAAGCCTGATTTGAGCCTCTTTTTTAAGGCTACCATCTGTATCTTTGGATTGAGGTCTAAAACATCCCATTCTCTTGAGTTAAACCGAGATATGTAATCTTGGAGCTTCTCACCTCTTTGTTGGTGAATGCTAAAAAGGCTTTACGACATATTCTTTGGTCTTTTGCTGCTGAGCAAGTGCACGACAAATACACGATTTAGCTCTTTGAAGGAGAAAATCCTCCCAAGCTTCATATAGGAGTACCACGTACTAGCAACTTTTTCCAGAGTTAAAAAACTGCTCAGCACATTACCACATCAGGGTGTCGATGTAAGAGCATTGTGGTATTGTAAAGCTAGAGGTGGTCCATTGAACTAGTGTTACCGTCATACGCTTTTATGATTGGAATCTTGAAGTGTCGAGGCAACAAGGCATCAAGAATCTCTTATTTGAATAGTGGGTCCTAAGAGTGAAGCTTGTGTAGAATGTTCATACCTATGCTCTTGAATGCTTCCTTTATGCGTTTGTCCATCTCATCCAGCTTCTTGTCTAGGTTTGCATTATCCCTAGAGTTCATGGAATGGCCTCTAGACTTTTCCCGAAGGTGGGAAAAGGACCCAATTAGGGACCTATGATTGGTAAAGTGAAGACTCCGATTTGGGCTTCGGTGTCTCCTCTCAAGGTTCTCTCTAGTGTCTCGTTGGTCAAAGGCTTTGGTGTGACTGTTTCTACTGCGACCTTGGGGATTGGTTAGGAGAGTATTTCCTTCCAAGTCATGCGGCCAGTTTGACCACCATTTGGGTAAGCTCTAGGAATTGCCCTTGACTGACTAGGGCATCTGGGTTGATGTTGTTCCAATGGTGAATGGAGTTGTTCTAGTGGTGAATGGAGTTTTCTGATTGAGACTGTTAGGATTGCTTTGTTTGTCTTTCAGAGTTATCTGTGCATTCGAGTGGATTTCCACCAATTCTGAGATCATTGGGAGATCTAAGTTAAGATGTCGGAGACGACTTATCGAAACTAAATTTGTAGTGGTGGTTACTACAATGGCGGCAATGGTGTAAGAGGTGTGCCTTTAGGAAGACTCTCTAATACTTAAGTTAGTAATTTGAATGGAGAATTAGAAATAAGAAAGTCAAAGAGTTATGATACTTGTGAAGTGATGAGAGCCCCTTTATATAATGTTTTGAAATAAGGTTCGTTTGGGAAAGTAACTCAGAGGTGATTGTTCTTATAGAACTAAGATTTCTGCTGACTAGGGTTTAGAAGTGAAATTACCATTTTACCTTTTGCCATGTGTACTCATATTATTGGTTGTACTTTTTGGTATGTGAGTTTACTCCTTTGCCCTCTAAATTGCCACGTGTCACTATTTAATTGGGTGGAGAAAATTCCCTACATCAGCTTTGGATCTTATTATCACATTGGGAAAAGGTTCTCTGATTTTCTTGACCAATTACAACTTGGATTTTCTTTCTAAAATTTTGGCTTGGTCAAAGGCTGAGGTTTGGTAGAGTACAAATAAATCATTATTACTCATACTGGCAAAACTCAGAAAAATCCCTCTGTAATTACCAAAGTTGATGGAGATGGAGAATTTATCCTTGATATTCTCTTCGGGAAAAAAAAATAAATTTCATGACAAATTGTTAGCTGTGTTAAAACGAGAGAAAGAATTGTAGCAGTAAAAAGTATATGATGCTGGTAGTGGTATAGTGGCATGCAGTAATTTTGTTCGCTTCATGTAATGCTGTAGCCAGTAGCTAACCCAACTTTGATCTGTTCTGTAATAATTAATTTGTCTTTTTTGCCCCTGTTTATCTTCTTTATTTTTATTTTTTCTCTTTTTATTTGTCTTCATGGTATTTCCAAACTTTAACCTCATTTCCTTTTCTTCCTTTCACATTCATAACATATTACCCATCTCTCTCTCTTTCTCTCTCTTTCAATTTGAGTTTGACCCGTTGCCAGCCACCGGCAACTCTTTTCTCTACACCAATGGAGACCCCACCTTGCACTCTCTAGAGGATCTTCTTAGTGGAAACATATGTAGATCGCTCCTCTTTTTCTAGAGAAAAAAAAAGGTTAAATAACCTTTCCTCTCCTTCTATTTCTCTCTTTTCCTCCTCCAAAAACCCTAGTTCAGATCATATAGGAAGAAAGAAGAAGAACCCAACAACAAACCAAAAAAAGAGAAAGTTAATCTTCCCTTGTAATTTCCTCTCCAGCAATCATTGAGATCTATAGTAATATTCTCTCTTCTTTTCATGGAGAGTCTCTGCTTCAAGTGAAAGACACAGCGAGGGAAGAAATATTGCATGCTTTCCCATGGCAGATCGATATTCTATTAAGGGTCTACAGAAGCTTTAAAGATATATGACAACTTTCTCAAAGCTGTTCTAGAAGATGATGTATTTTTTCTCTTCATTCACATCTTAGGTTCTTTTTCAGTATCATCAATAATTACCTTTTTTCATCTTATCCCTCTGCATAACTTTGCAGGTTTTTATAATTAATCCCCCCCTTTTTTGAGTATTTATTATATATATAAGAGAAGATCAGTTTTTGGGTATGGATTCTGGTAATAGTGGAAGCATCCAATCTTCAAGTGGTGGTGATGATCATGAAGAGTATGATTCAAGGGCAGATCAGTCTGCAGTCCCATTCCAAACTTTTTTGAACCATCCTCCAACCCACTTTGCTACCTTATCAAATCTACACCCTTCTTCTCTTCTCTCTCACCAACCCACTTTCTTTGATCCTTCTTCAAATATTTACCTCAGCAACAATATTATTAATAATCCTTTTTCCCAATCTCATCACCCAAACGCCAATCCCTTGTTAAACCTACAAGGCTTATCATCATCAGAAGCAGCAAGCCAGTCTATGATCTTGGCCGCTGCTCATGATCATCAAGAACTCAATCAGGGTCGTCCATTTCCAAGCTCATCAACATCAACGATGCAATTACCACCACAAATCCACGACAATGGTACTGAGCGATCTTTACCACCATCTCGTGATCATCAAGCGCCTAATAATGTTGTTGTCACCAAGAACCCCAAGAAGCGAACAAGAGCCTCAAGGCGTGCACCCACTACGGTTTTAACAACAGACACATCAAATTTTAGAGCAATGGTGCAAGAATTCACTGGAATCCCAGCACAACCATTTTCAGGCTCGTCGTATTCTCGCGGCCGGTTTGATCTTTTTGGGTCTGCAGGGTCGAGCTTGAGGTCTGGTACCAGTACTAGTCATTTGGAAGCAATGGGGGGAGGTATTTACCCTTTGCGCCCTTCAGCCCAAAAGGTTCAATCATCTTCTTCTTCTTCTTCTTCCATTAATATTGCTGCTGCTTCAACTTCTAGTAACTACTACCAGTTGAACATTCATGATTTAGGCCTACAAAAACAGCCTATAAACACGCAAATTAACCAGAACCCACTTCTCTCATTCCAGTCCCTTTTACAGCATCCTCCTCTTCATGTGTCTGGTAATTTTGGTACTGCAAAGTCTAAAGGAATTAGTAATTTACCCATTAATCCTTCAGTACTTGAGGATCAACTGGGTATGAGCCATGGAGATCATCCTGTTAATGCAAATCAAATTGGTGGCAGCTGGAGAGATGGATCAGTTGGATTGAAACAATATCATCAGTTGAGGTCTCTTGATCATGGGAATATTTCACAAACAACTAATTCTTCATCAGATTTTCACCATGACAAGGCCGGTTTGGAGATTAATGTTTCTTCTTTAAGGGCTCAAGGTACAGTTGATTCATGGATTTGCCCTTCAGATTAGAGATGATTGATCGATCAATACTCTATCTTATTAGGATAAAGTATTAGTATATACAGAGGGTTTTGCTGCACTTTTATCTTATTATTATCTTCTTCTTCTTTTTAATTTCTTTTTATAAATAAATATACAGTCAGAATATGTGATGCATCATAATGATTACCACTTAGATATGTACGTAGATATTGTCTCTCTACTTATTTTATGTTAATTGCGATTATTGCATTGGTTCATACATAGTATAATTACATAAATTTCAATTATTCAAACAATATTCTTCAATTATTGGAATAATAATTACATTAATAGTAGTGCTTTCAATTAAGGAGGATTATAAATACAGAAATTTCATTAATATATTTTTCCCCCTTAAAAAAAATAAACGACTAGTCTTATTTTTGTTTTCTTTCATTTATCACTTTTCATGGCGTTTTCAAATTTGTATATGGTTGGGCAATTGTTACCGTGCTACAAAGAGAATCTATATGAATAGAAACCAAAATAAGCAACATTTTCTTCCCCGTACCTTTTGCCTAGTGGGAGAAAATAAACAGGTCGGTGCTGTGTTCAGAAATGTTTTCTAGCTTCTAGTTGAATTTCTTGGAATCCCATTCTTTGGTCCTTGTCTACCGATTTGGAAGGGTGGTCCATGCATATTGAATTTCTTAGGCATTGCCATTGCTGCATCTAATGGTAAGGCCATTGAATTTTGTTCTTTTTTTTTTGTCTATATATATATATATATATATATATATATATTTGTAAAATTGCAATTTATTCAATCAATTGAATTTTATTAATGGAACCAATTAAGGACTACTACGTTGTGTTTATTGATATATATATATATATATATATATATTTGTAAAATTGCAATTTATTCAATCAATTGAATTTTATTAATGGAACCAATTAAGGACTACTACGTTGTGTTTATTGAATTTTTCTTATCAATTGCACTAATTAAGATTTCTTCCTCCATCTTTAGAAGACAAAAATTGTGATTATCAATTGAGTCATACCCTGACATGTATTCGGAATTTTTTTTACAAGTGTAGATCATCCATAGTGAAATTGAGATGATAAGAGTAAATCCCTTGTTTAAAGGAATTTATATATATATATATTGTAATAAAAAAATAACTTAAATATATACTATTAATCCGATGTACTCCACCAACAACTATACTAAATGATAATTTAAGTGTCTTAGTGTCTACATGGTTATATTTTTCCATTTTACGTAGTATAACATTTTCAAGTAACAAAACACGTACATAAAATGGGAATCATATATCAAAAATATGTACTTATTCAATTCAAGTTATAAGATACAAAATTAGATTCTATCAAAAAAAATATACAAAATTAGGATCAATAGTCTTTGACTCAAGGGTTATAACTCCAAATTAAATGTATCTGGATGTCTTGAAGTCTTAATTTTAATTTCTCTGATTAACAACTCTTCTTATAGAATTTACATTTTTTTCCTAGTCTTTTGAATAATTTTTCGCTAATAAGTTATTATTATTAAAATTCCGATGATAAGTAAGATCATGAAGTATAATTATTTTGTAAATTATTTTCTCTTCTTCCCTGACGTATTATTCTTCGTCAGACTTTTAGACTACGGATGATATATGTGGGGTAGAGATTGGTGGCAAGATTTAGGGAATCCTCACCTGCTGCTATGATTAACAAGCTAGAAGTTAAAAAAAAATTGAGACTTAAATCTGCTTTTCTCCAATTAAGACTCCATCAACGGGAAGAAAATCAATTAAATCTGCTTAGCTTAATCTATAATAAGTTTTTCAAACAAAAGCACAAAAGAGAATTTTGAACTTAAAGACCCTTTTTTTAGATTATACGTACGTTCCAATTTAGACTGAACATGTGCCCTAGCTCTCTTTCATGCTCCTTGGGCTGAGACCGTGGAATTATCACTCCAAGACAAATTAAACCTCATTTTCCTTGGATGATTTCACCATTTTTTTTTATTTAATTAGTATAACATTGTTGTTCCCAAAAAAAATTACATCAACGTTATATAAACAATCCATAAAACATACCAAAGAATCTATGTGCATAACAGACACACATGTATCATTTGTTGAGTGGTTAAAATATGGTATGCTTGGGATCCACTTGCCCCATTATTCAATTATTTGCGTAGATGCATAATATAATTGCAAAATTTGGAATGTAAGTGCTAATTTTAAATAATCAATTTTTTTATAAAAAGTTGTACGTTTGCAGAATTCTTTTATAGATCGAGTTTATCACCTATCTCGTATGTCCAATTTATAAGAGTTTATCATATCATTTAAAATTAAATTTTACATTTAAAAAATTTAATTGATTTCTACTTTGATGTCAAAAATTTGTGTTTCATTTTGACATCAGGTAAGTCAGATCGATGTAAGAATTTTTGGTTGATGAAAAAAGTAACAAGATGCCATATAACTAAAAGTCAATGATCATTAATTCTTTGCATATGTTGATTGGTTGTCCTAGATTTCCCTCACATGGTAGATCTTTTAGACTTTTAGTATTCACTGGTTGGAATATACAGATCATGAAATATAGAAGTTATATGAATAGCCATGCAAAGAGCATGAGTGAGAGAAATGTTGATCGATTAAAAACTTTGTGGATCATTTTGAAAGTTATAAAAAGGAAATGATTTAGCATGAGAATTAAGCTGATGTTGGTGAATCTTTATATCCAAAAAAAAAAATATGCTAAATGGTAATGGTCATAAATTTATAGATAACAAAAATGAAGGAGAGATGATGGGGTATAGCAATTTGGTAGAGATGATTGAGTGGATGTGGTGACATGTGACTCTTTTCTCTTTTGGAATCATGGTGGCCCATGCCAGAGAATAATCTGGTTTTTAGCAATGATGATTATTTCTCTCTATCCATCTAACTCTCAGAGACATGTGAGAGAGATTGACCTCCACGGTACCGTTTGGAGGTGAGTTATGATTTTTAAAATGAATAAAGATAAAAAGAAACAGTTGGAGGTGATAACAAGCTTGACATCTCGGATCATTAACGAAGGAGACAGTATCACATAGGCGCAAAATGCGCCTTTTTTTTTCAGTCCCTCGATGTTATTAATGGAATTCTTAGCTCCGGGTAATCAATGAAATTTCGAGGAATTATGAATTGAGTTCCTAGATAAAAAATATACAAAGGTGTTGTATGTTTCTGATTTTTTTTTTAATTTTTTTTTATTGTTGCTCTTACAAAATAGATTTTTAAACGGTTTATATTAAAATAACAGTAGACTTATAATTTTTTTAATGTTTGATAAAACAGTAGTGAAAATAGTTTTTTTAACTTCACGATACTATTTCGTATAGCGGTAAACATTATTTATGATTTATAAAATGAATAAAAATAAAGAAACTGTTGGAGGCGATATCAAGCTTGACATCTCATACCATTAACCAAGGAGACAACATCACACAGGCACAAAATATTTTTTCTTTTCAGCCCTTCGACATTATTAATGGAATTTCTAGCTCCGTGTTAACAATAAAATTTCAAGGAATTATGAATTGAGTTCCTGGGTAAAAAGTATACAAAGGTGTTGTATGTTTGTGATGTTTTCTATATAGGGAAATGTATAAGACAGTAAAGGAAATAAAAGCCACAAAAAATGACTCTGCATTGATCAGTATTTATAATAGGTTACAGGGAAATTCAAATACAACAGCTCTATCTAACTCCAAATTCAAATACAAAAACTTTATCTAAACTAACTCCTAAATATAATGAAACAGAAGAATACAAAATTCAAATTACAAAGACAAAGTCAAAAGCAAACCAATTCAAAACAATATCAGAGAAAATGTCTGTATCATGCCCCCTCAAGATGGAGCTCGAGTAAAGAGTCCAATCTTGGTCTTGAGAGTAAGAAATGGTGTCCTAGATAGGGGCTTTGTCAGAGCATCAGCAAGCTGGTCTTTACTAGAAACATGAACAACACACAGACATCCCGATTGAACTTGATCATGAATAAAATGGAAGTTGATAGCCATGTGCTTCATTCTAAAGTGGAAAACTAGGTTGGAACAGAGATTAGTAGCCCCATTGTTATCACAGTAAATCACAGGTGAATGTGAAAGAGACATACCAAGTTCAACCAAGAGACAGCACACCCAGTTGAGTTCGGCAGTAGTATTTGCAACAGATCGATACTCGGCCTCAGTACTGGATCGGGCAACAGAGTGTTGCTTCTTGGAACTCCAGGAAATTGAATTACGACCAAAGTAAACAATATATGCACTGGTTGAAGTGAAATCATTTATGTTCCTAACCCAACTGGCATTTGAGAAAGCATGTAAAGATTGTGGTGAGTCACGGTAGAGGAGTATACCTTCATTAACCGAACTACAAAGATAATGGAGAAGTCTCTTAACTAGAATCCAATGATCTGAGGTTGCTTTATGCATAAATTGCGACAACTTGTTGATGGCAAAATCTATGTCCGACTGAGTAAGTAATAGATATTGTAAGCTCCCAACAATGGTACGGTATTCAGATGGATCAGAAAGTGGAGAACCAGAGTTCAAAGTGATCGGTGGTGAAGTAGGAAGAGGTGTGAGAACAGGTTTGGCTTCAATCATTTTTGTATAAGCTAGAAAATCCATTATATAGTATATTTGAGAAAGCAAAAGACCATGAGGATATGATAAGACTTCCATACCTAGAAAATAAAATAGCTGCCCAAGATCTTTCAAAGAAAATTGTTAAGATAATAGAGTCACAAATTGTTGAACAAAACCATCATTATCACCAGTTATAATGATATCATCCATATAAACCAATAAATAGATAAGATGGCCACCATGTTTGAAAATGAACAGCGAAGTATCAGCTAGTGAGTTTTGAAAACCTGAAGCAAGAAGAAATTTGCGAAGCTCAGTGTACCAGGCACGGGGCGTTTGCTTGAGCTCATAAATTTTTTTTCTAAGCTTGCATACATAAGAAGGATTATCAGGATCAACAAAACCTTGTGGTTGTGACATATAGACATCTTCAAAAAAATGACCTTCTAAAAACGCATTATTGATATCAAGTTGTCGGAAAGACCATCTACGACTAACAGTAAGACTAAGAATAAGGCGTACCATAGTTAGCTTGACCATAGGGCTAAATGTATCATGATAGTCAACACCAGGACATTGATGAAAACCTTTAGATGCTAAACGAGCTTTGTACATGTCAATAGAACCATCAGAGTGTCGTTTAATGCGAAAAATCCACTTACAACCAACTATATTGTGACTAGAAGCAGGAGGTACTAGCTCTCATGTCCCATTTCGAATAAGAGCATCATATTTCTCAAACATGGCCCGACACCATTTTTTATCCTTCATGGCTTGGGTCGCAATGGTGGGCTCTATGTCAGTGGGTGGAGATAGTTGAGTGGAAAGATTTAGTTTTTGAGTAGGTTTGGTAATGTTGTTTTTGGCTCTTGTGATCATTGGGTGGGTATGAGTAGATTGATAAATTGAGGAATTGGAAGTGGTTACTGTGAGAGGTGGTGGGTTGGGCAAAGGTGCAATAGTGGTTGAATTAGATGGCAAAGTTTGTGTGTTTGTGGCTGAGGCTAATGGTCCGGTAAATGGCATTGGTACTATGCACTGGGACTGCTTAATAGGTTACACGTCAGATGAGGTGACATCTGTTGGTAAAGATGCTGTTGGCGAAGGTGCAGTTAGCAATGGAACAGTGATAGACTTAGGAATCCAGGTAGACATAGTATCAGGTTGTGGACGAGGAAGGTGAGTAGATAGTGTGTGAAATGGAAACACCGACTCAACAAACTTGACATGCCTAGAGACATATGTTTTTGATGTGGATGAATGGAAACAAAGATATGCGCTCTTTGTAAAAGAATAGCCTAGAAAGACACATGGTTTAGAATAAACATCAAGTTTGTGAGAGGAATAGGGGCGAAGCCAAGGGTAGCATAAACATCCAAAGATCCGAATTTTTGAATAGTTTGGAGAAGTGCCAAAAATGTTTCAAAAGAATATGAAAGATTAAGTGTTGGAGTTAGCATTCTATTAATTAATTAAACTGTAGTAGTGAAGGATTGATGCCAAAATGTTAAAGGTATTGAGGCATGAGAGAGTAGGGATAAACCTGTTTCAACAATGTGATGATGTCTTCTTTCTGAGTAGCCATTATGTTCAGGAGTGTGTGGTGGAGTAGTGAAATGAGAGATTCCAATGGTAACTAGAAAGTTGGCTAAAGCTAAATATTCACGACCATAATTTGAATAAAGTGTGCAAATTTTAAATGTTAAGTGTTTTTCCATAATAACTTTAAATCTTATAAAAATATCTTTGAATTCAGATTTGTGCTTAAGTGGATAAAACCAGATGTATTTGGTGAAGTGATCAATAAAGATGACATAATATTTAAAACCATCGTGTGAGAAAACAAGTGAAGTCCATACATCAGAGAAAATTATTTCAAGTGGTTGAGAAGACATAAGGGAAGAATTAGAAAAGGAAAGTTTGTGACTTTTATTCTAGTGACATGAATCGCTTAAAAAATTGGAAGACAATGATGTGGATGAGTCTAATTGATAATGAGAAAAAGTGTGATTTAAAATAGGAGATATCGGATGACCTAATCGATGATGCCAACCAGAATAAGTTGTCTTGACACTAGAAAATGCAAACAGAGGAGAATTTATTGGAGAAGATGATGGCCATTCATACACCCCATCCTTCATTTGGCTTTTCAAAAGAGTTGCCCCTGTGCGCAATTCTTTCAGAAGAAAATAAGAGAGCAAGAATTCAATGGGTAAGAATTCAATGGACATATAATTTGAGAGACAAAATTGTGAAATAGAGATTAAGTTTTTCATCATGTTAGGTACACGAAGAACATTATTTAATTGAAAAGAGGTGCTAGGAGTGTTAAGAGAAGTGGAACTAGTGTGAATGATGGGGAGACTCGTGCCATCGCCGATCATAATGTCATCGTAACCTATGTAAGGCGCATAAAGGGATAGATTGCTCAAGTCTGCAGTGACATGATAAGAAGCACCACTGTCTAGTAGCCATGTTGGAATGTTGGAAGAAGTGTTCATAGCAAAGTGTGCTCGAGGCTACCATGTTGTTGGAGAGTTAGTCATCGGAGAACTTGTGATAGTGGATGGCTGAATAGGAACAAGGCGAAAGAATGGACACTTCTTAACCATATGTCCTTGAATCCCACAAATTTGGCAGTGGCCAAGATAGGGATGAGGATGTCGATCATTTCGATTGGAGTTTAGCCCGACATTGGAGGATACGAGGGAGCGATTATTATAGTTTGGCGATGGGCACCAACCTGTGTTGCTATATCTAGAGAATTGGGATGGACACCAATTTTTTTTGTTTCTATTCCCAAAGATGTTTGAATGACGCTAGCCATTGCTGGTTCAATTTGCAGGATTTGTCGATGCCAAAAAGTGGGTAGGTTCAGATTTTGTGCTAGAGAGAGTTACTTCAAAATTCATAAGTTTTTCGTGAAGCTCGTCAAAAGTGATCGTAGTGTCTCGGGCTTGGACTGCACGAACAAGTTCTTTGTACTCATCACCAAAACCATCAAGGATTTTCTCTGTGAGATCATCTTCTTCTATTAGTGCTCCAAGAATTGCAAGCTAATCAGCGCGAGCTCTCACTATTTGTAGGAAATCAGTAACACTTTGAGAGCCTTTGGTTAGATTTTTAAAGTGAATTTTTACCTGCTTAATGTGTCCTCATGACAGCTTGGCATAAATGTTTGCCAAAATTTTCCATGCTTCATGCGATGTCTTGGCTCGAGCAATGAAAAAAATGATAGTGTGAGAAAGAGATCCAACAAGAGCATTTAGAATTAATTGATCTTGTCAAACCCATATGATGTGAGCAGGATTTGATATAGTGGTGTTGTTTATAGTAATAGTGGCTGGTGGACATGGTTTTGATCCATTTACATATCCTAGGAGATCATATCTGATAAAGAAGGTGTGAAATTGAAGCTTCCATGAGATGTAATTGTTGTTGGTGAGTTTGAGTGGGGCTTAAGCTGAGATATTGATTGTGATTAAGGTATTATTTAACTCGTTGGTGTTGTGAATTGCAGGTTGATGGGTTGAAGAATTTGATTGATTGTTTGTAGGCATAATTACAGTGGCTTAGAGAAGAAAAAGAGATAGCAGAGATAATACAAAGGGAAAAGTTAAAGGAAAAGAAATATTAAAGAAATAAAGAAAGTGATGGTAGTCACCAGTTGTGTGTGAGAGAGAGGTGGGATCTAGTGCGGGAGGGTTCACCGGAGAGGGACAAAGGGAGAGATTAATGGTGGAGATTCACTGGAAGGGCCCAAAGGTGATGTTGAGTTCTCTCAGATGGATAGTGAAGAGGAACTTCACTAAAGAAGCAGAGGATGTGGGTGAAACCGGTGTCATCACGTGGGAGGACGAGGAGTTTCATAGTCTGTCTATAAGGAGAATGTGTTTCACCCTTGGGAGATCGGTTTCACTGCCATTAGTAATGGCTTGAAACAGGGGCCAAAGAACCAAGTTCCTATTCTTGGAATAACATTATTGAACCTTGCTGAATATGCTTCTGCATCTGATCAGAAAGAGTTTGAGTTAAGCATCCCTCTTACACCCTTTTTTGGTGCTGTTGAGCCTCGTCCGTTGCTATGTATTTCACTCAGCTTATTGGAATTGATAATTGTCCAGGAAAGCAAAGAAGGCCTGCCGTGAAGAAGAGGGTAGTGAAGGTAGGTACTTTGATACCATATACAAGGAAATGTAGAAGACAGTAAAGGAAATAAAAGGCACACAAAATGACTCTACATTGATCAGTAGTAGGTTACAGGGAAATTCAAATACAACAGCTCTATCTAAACTAACACCTAAATATAATGAAACAGAAGAATACAAAATTCAAATTGCAAAGACGATGCCAAAAGCAAACAAATTCAAAACAATATCAGAGAAAGTGTCTCTACCATTATCATTGCTCTTATAAAATAATATTTTAAATGGTTTATGTTAAAATAAAAATAAAATTATAATTGTAATTTTTTTAGTGTTTTTTTATTGAACTTTTTAGTGTTTGATAAAATAGTAATGAAAACAATGGCTCGAACATAAATTTTATTTTTTAAACAACTTAACTATTCCATAAACTTTTTGTAGGAATGTTTGACTCGTTGCTATTTATTAGAAAGATAAACCATGCATGAACAATTCCAAATATGTTTGTTAGAAGTGTTTGACTTAACTACTATTCATAGAAAACAAAATTCATTTCATAAATTCTTTTAAACATGTTCAAAATTTTAAAGCTATTGTAAATTATATGTTCTCTCTATCTCTCCCTCTCAAACAAATAAAC
Source organism: Bretschneidera sinensis (assembly GCA_023935145.1). Classification (NCBI taxonomy): domain Eukaryota; kingdom Viridiplantae; phylum Streptophyta; class Magnoliopsida; order Brassicales; family Akaniaceae; genus Bretschneidera; species Bretschneidera sinensis. The sequence continues at coordinate 100,322,082 of CM043700.1, read as the reverse complement.
AGCAATTTTGAGCCAAACCCAAAATACATAAACCTTTCGGAGGCCATAGATTCACTTGCTAGATACGACAAATAAAATATATATACCATAGTATGATTGTGCCTCAAGGCTCAGCCCATGGTTTTGATTAATACATACTTAAATGGGAAGAAGAATCATATCTTCAATATGACAATTCAAGCTATATAAGGTTGAAGATAAGTATTTATGATTCAAGCTAAAGTAGAAAGTAAGCAATACGAAAGAGAAAAAGTTAGAGAAATTAATTAATGATAACACTTTATGTTTAACCCTCACTGATCAATAAATAATAATTAATAATTTTATATTTGATGTCCCTTTCAACTCATATGCTATTGATGGCACCTTTCCCGCCCACTTGACTATATATTTATTTTATTTCTTGACTGTTCTAATTTTTGTGTTAGTTAACTTACGCAAGCCATGATGAAAGTAGATTACAATGTGACGCAAAGGGGTCGCATTTGAAGACTAACCAAGAACTCGTGCCTTAGACTAATGCTGCAATATTAGACCATCGGCTTTGGCTCCAAAGAGAAGATTGGATTGCTTTGACAATTCTTTAATTAATGGTCCGTCTGAAATAAATAAATTTTAAAAATTTTATTTGAATTATTTTTTTAAGCAACAAAACAATAATTTGTTTATAAAAGTAACATAGTAGCAACTACCAAGATATACAGTAGCATGATCAAAGAATTCTAGCAACCTACTAATTAAAAACAATGATGAAGAGCAAACACTCCAAAAAAAATAGCCGCCGTGATGGAACCTGAACGATTTACAGTAAAAAAAAGTCTAATAAATTCTATAATTCATTACAAAATTAAATAAAAATATATTAAATTTTATCAAAATTAATCTCTTACTAATGAATTAATGAAATTCATACTTTATTTGATTCAAATTATCTTTTCATGTACAATATAATTTCATGAAAATCAACATGCGACAGTTCTCACCGTAGCCATTACAAGTTATGGTTATGTTTAGGGTTTGGACCTTAAACATTAATAATGATAGCTAAAACCCAAACTCTGTGAAGAAAAAAAATCTGTGATTCATTAATTTATAGTATATCCATAAAGGAGTCCATAAGAAGATGATCTATATCAGCTATACTTATATATTAAATAAAAAAGGAGGTTGGTATCCTGGTTATGTCTTTATCGTAGTGCAGTTGGGTAGCCCACTAGGGAAAAGTCCTTTCCTTCGAAAGGACACCAAAACGATGTAAAATGAAAAATATATGTATTTGTTAAAGTAGGTGAAGTTAAGCACCCTAGTTCATAGAGACTCCTTTATTTGGCTTTAGAAGGGTTAAAATTGTCAACTATCTGATTAACTTTGTACTCCTTTTATATACAATACTTTCAAGATTCAAGTTTTCAACACCAAACATGCCCTTGACAAGTCTCGGTTCCCTCTCTGCAGCACAAAAAGTGTTGGGTGCACAATGCCCTTGTGGCCAAAAGGCATGTGAGCCCACCAACAACTTCTCATGTCGTACTCAGCAGGAAAATGAAAATTGAAAAAAAAAATCTATATAATAAAAAATTGTGTTTAAGGTTTTGTTAAAGATAAGAGTAAATATGTAGGAAATAAAAGATAACATCTGTTAGGCAAGGAACTTCTAAGAAGCTATATTAAGAAAAAGGATTTCCTTTATTGGTGCAAGATTTATACAAAATCATACTCTCAAATACAATTCGTTGACTCAACAAGGAAAAGTTGTAATCCTTTCATTGTTTTATTCATAACCAATTCCCAGAAAATTTGATGTAATCATGAAATGATGAAGGAAGAGAAGAAAAAGAGAGAGCGCAGAGGAGAACTTTTTCTAGGCAGAAAAGCAGAACCTGTTTATAGCATTGAACGAATGTTTAAGCATATGTACAAAATGAAGAATTCTTGGGAGTACTAAACACATTATAAATTTTGATGCCGAAAATAGGTTGGGTACTGTTTGAGATTTGCCAGGTCAGTCGTTGGAGTCAAGGCTGGTACGAGCAAGATCCGAGATACCTGAAAAAAAGCCGACCAGAAGTGGTTTGCTCTGGAAGGGGCCCTCTGAAAGTTAAGTCAGACTATGAATTGGGGAGAGCTAAATTGAAGGGGTGAATTGAATTGCTTACTACTTGGGGGATCCCTTATTTATAGGATCCAGATGGGTAGAGATTACTATATTGTCCTTGTAGTTGACAATTGTCATTTTTTGGTCGAGAGTATATTTGTCCTATATCACATGTCCTCCCCAATCGACTCCTTTATTTTTAAAGGAGTGGCGACTTCATGATGATGCGATGATTTTTGGGATGCTTGACTCGGAGTCTGATTGATCATTGGGTTAATATGGGGTCTCAGTATTCGATCCTCAGCATGATCGAATTATGCAACCTGAACTTGGTAGAGCCCATTCTTTTTTAGTCCCCTAAGTTGATAATCAGCCTTAGGTATGGCCGAGTTGCGTGACCTTTGTTTGGTAGGACCCATCTTTTTTGGCTTCTTTAACTTGGTATTCAGCCATTGGTACGACCTCAATGGGACCCATTCTCTTTGGGTCACACAGCTCAATACCCGGCCCTTGGTACGACCGAGTTGCATTAGCATCATTCAGTGGGACCTATCCTATTTGGGTCTCTTAACTCAATACTTGGCCCTTAGTAGGACCGAGTTTCATGGTCTTAATTTAGTGGGATCCATTCTCATTGGGTCCCTTAACTCAGTACTCGAACCTTGGTGTGGTCGAGTTGCATCATAGAGACTTAGTGTGGGACCCCTTGATTTTAGGCTTCTCAAGTCGGTAGTCAGACGGATCTAAGGCCGAGTTGCATGATAAAGACTTGGTGTGATGCCCATTGATTTTAGGTTTCCTAAGTTGGTAGTTAGACGGACCTGAAGTCGAGTTGCATGATAAAGACTTGGTGTGGGGCCCATTGATTTTAAGCTCCCTAAGTCGGTACTCAGATGAACTTGAGGTCAAGATGCATAATAGAGACTTAGTGTGGGGCTCATTTATTTTGGGCTTCCCAAGTCAGTATTCGGACAGACCTAAGGCCGAGTTGCATGAAAGAGACTACTCTTTTGGTGACCCATCTCGATGATCAATCTTCGAGGTAGGCCAAGTGCCGACTAGGTGGCTTTCTTTTGGTATTGTTTTTGGAGAAGTCTTTTATACTTCTCCATGGAGTCTTTTATACTTCTCTATAGAGTCTTTTACACTTCCTTATGTGACTTTTGGCGTGATCAATGTGACCGTTGTGAGGTTCGAGGTCTGACATGACCGTTGGGGTGATTGATGTGACTGTTGCAAGGTTAAAGGTCTTACTTTTTCATTTTTTGACACATTATAGGTTCTATATAAGGGGGTCCGGGTTATTTTCAAACCACACTTCTCATTTTCAAACTTTAGAAACAGACTTTGAATAAGAGCGCAACCTAGAGCTTCCTACTTCTAGTCGGTCTTTTCTATCTTTGTTATTCTTGTCCACCATTCTACGTAGCCTCCTCCATTTTTCATTTGTTGGCTTCATCCTCACCCAGTTTTTGGCTTCGTCCGACTTTGTGTTTTCTCATCATTTCGGTAAGGGATTCTACCTTGTTCTCTTTAAATTATGTCTTCATTTCCTAAGGGTGAGGGCACTAGTCATACCCCTAAGTCTAACTTTTCCTCTTCTGAGAGGACTAAGATTGATCTGATCCTTATTTCCAAAGAAGATCCCATTTTCCCAGAGTTGGGGGGAAAGATTCCTCTGATAGAGGAAATTTGTGCTGAGATATCTAGGGACCATGACCGCATGCACTACGCGGCTGAGTTATATTCTTGTAATATTACTGAAAAATCTATTAGAACATTTCATTGTAAATACTGCATCCTAAAAGAGTATGAGATTTGTCTCCCTACTCTTGAGGAGAGGGCATTTTGCCCGATCCACGGAGACTCTCCCTTTAAGATGTAAGTGTATAAAAACCACTTCAAGGGAGTTTCTGTCTTCCCATTGACCAGGACGTAGTCGAAGTTTTTAGGTCTTTCGACATTACCCTTAAACAACTTTTTCCTAACTCCATGAGGATGGTTATCGGTTTCGGTCAAAGCCTCAGGAAATATGATCGCTATATATCCTTATCCTTAGATCTTTTTCATAATGTTTATGTTATTAAGAAGCTTCAAAATTTCAGTTGGTACAATTTATCTACAAGGGCCAATAGGAAGGTAGTTGTTAAGAACCCGTCTTTTGTTCATGATTGGAAGAAGAGGTTCTTCTTTGTTCGACTTAAGGATCCTTTTCCCTTTAAGTGGGAGTGGGACTATAGGGACTTTGATTCTCAGAGAGATCCTCCTTCACTGACCGAGGCGAAGGAGGACCTTCTTAGCAGGATGTGTTCTAAACCAATTTTTGCTGATGAGTTGTTAAAGGAAGATATCCTCGTTCGTTATGGGCTGAGTCAGGCTACCCCTGGTAGTTTAGTTTTACTTAGAGCTTTAGAATTCTTCAATTCGTTTTTCTTATGTTTATGTTTTCTTTCCGTTTATTCTTGTATTGACTTGTCTGGTTTTTCTTCTTTACAGCCATGATTACTGACACGAACTGACTACTATGTCTTATGGTTTCTAGGCATAACTAGCTTTCTCCTCTCCCTCTTATCGAGCGGAGGAAAGACATCATGCTGATGGGTCTTTGGGTTTGATGGAGCATCATTATTCTGAGCCTTCTGCTTGGGAGGGTCAACATTTTTATCAAGCGGTTCTCGGCGAGGGTTCCTCTGAATTAGCACCTGACATCTTCTGAGGCAATTGGTCTGTTCTATGCACGAATTCATCATTTTTTGATCCGAGGATTGCTCACTAGCTTATCCGGAGGCCATCTTACCCAGTGATGAAGCCGTGATCGCGAGCTATCCTATTTAAGTTGTGGCCGACAATATGAGCCAATACAGTCAGAAAGTACATTCATTTTCATACTTAGTGATTATATTGAATTTTGTTGATTGAATTCTAATTTCTTCTTCTTCCTCAAGTTGCGATGTTTTACGCTATATTTGTGGAAAATTACCTTCAAATTGTTGCAGAGGTTGGTTGACTGACCGAGGAGAGTGAAGACTTCTAGGCCTGTCTTCATGACAAGAAGGATCAGAATGCCGAGCTAAGGAATGATCGCCATGCTTTGAGAGCGGATGTGCAAGCGGCATCTTCTTAGGCCGAGGAGGCCAGGACTGATGCTGGACGGTTGAGGGTTGAGATCAAGCGGCTGAAGACTGAATTGGAGACGTCTTCAAAGATTATTGTTGAGGTATACAAGAAGCCCATTGCTTTTGAGGCCAACTTCTATGAAAAGGTTGCTGTAGAGTACCTTACTAACTTTAATGAGGCCAAGGATAAGGTGGTTACGCTCCATCCGAAAATCGACCTTAGTTTGGTCCGCGTGGAGTTGCTTTAGTTGACTTTATCTGGTGGAAGGACCCCTTCAGAGGATGATGATATTCAGTCTCTTGCTCAGGATGCTCCGATTCTTCATAGTGGCCAGTAGTAGAGGGGATGTCCAAGTTGAGTAGGATGCGTAGGACCTTGAGGATGGTTAGGACACCTAAGTTTAGACTTTTCTTCCTTTTTGTATTTGTTACATTTTGAACTTTGGGTTGTAATGGATATATTTCTTTTTGTTGTGCCACAGATATGTTTTATTATGTTATCGTTTCTTTATTTTTAGATTATGCTGCTTTTATACTTTGTTATTCCTTATGTGTTGTGGGTTGCTATCTCGTTTTCTCTCATGTCTTACTTGGGGTGTGTCTTTTTTAAAACCCAAGTTCTTTTTGCTTGACTTATGGTTTTCGTGCCCAAATTCCTTATCGAGTTTTCGTGCCCGACTCGTGGTTTCCTTTGTGGAACGCCAAGTTATATTTCGAGTCTTTATGCTTGACTTGGGGGTTTTCTTTTTTGGAATTCCAAGTTATTTTTTGGGTCTTTGTGCCCGACTCGAGGTTTTCCCTTGTGGAACATCAAGTTTTTTTCCTTGGGTCTCTGTGCCCGATTCGAGGTTCCTTCGTGGAACCCCAAAGTATTTTCTAGGGTCTTTATGTTCGATGTGGGTGTTATTTTGGGCATCTCACCTCGATCATCGACTATGGAGGATGTCCGATGTGGATTTTATTTGGGGTATCTAACCTCGGTCCTCGGTTGTGGAGGATGTGTAACGTGGATGTTATTTTGGCTATCTCACCTTGGTCCTCGGCCATGGAGGATGTTCGATGTGGATGTTATTTTGGGCATCTCACCTCAATCCTCGGCTGTGGAGGATGTTCGACGTGGATGTTATTTTGGGTATCTCACCTCCGTTCTCGGTTATGGAATATGTTTGACGTTGATGTTATTTTGTGAATCTAACATCGGTCCTCGACTTTGGAGAATGTCTGACATGGATGTTTATGAAACATTCACAAACTAGAAGAAAATATCTATTCAAATTAATGAAATTGGAGTATTTACATGAATCATTTTCCTTCTTACACTTGTGATTTACTGATAAAACTTTCTCAAATTCTCCGAGTTCCATCTTCATGGCAAAGGTGTGCCACCTAGTGTTTCGAACTCAAAGGTCCTAGCCTTGATTACTCTTCTGATATGATATGGGCCTTCTACGTTTGTAGAGAGTATCCCTATGTTGCGGAGGTTAGAGACTTCTTTCTTTCAGAGGACCGGTTCTCCGAGTTTGAAGGTTCTTTGCTTCACTCTAGAGTTATAGTACTTAGTCGTCCTTTGCTGATATATGGAAAGTTTTAGAAAAGCTTCGTCTCGGCCCCTTCAATTAAATCTAAATTTTCTTTTATCCATTCATCTTTGCTGCTTGGATTGAAGATTTGAAGAGGGAAGGTTCTCCCAACTCAATGGGGACCACGACTTCAGATCTGAAAGCTAGGAAGAAAGGTGTTTTCCCTGTTGGCGATCAGGGCGTGGTCTTGTAGGCCCATAGTGTGCATGGCAATTCTTTGACCCAAAGTCCTTCTGTGTCTTCGAGCCATTTCTTCAAGGTTTGTAGTATTGTTCAGTTTGTTACTTTAGCCTGACCATTAGCTTATGGGTATCTTACTGATGTGAATCGTTGGTCAATGTGGAAGTCCTGATAGAATTTTTTGAATCGTCTTCCTTCGAATTGCTTTTCGTTTTCAGTCACTAACACCCTTGGAATTTCGTAGCGGCAAATGGATGATTTCCAAATAAAGCTCTTGGCTTTGTCCTTAATTATCTTTGAAATAAATTTTGCTTTTGCCATTTTGTGAAGTAGTCGGTTGCCATAATCAAGAATTTAAGCTGCCTTATGCTCTTGGAAATGGGCTGAGTATGTCTACTCCCCAAATCGTGAATGGTACCGGGCTTGTTACAATGATCAGAGGGTTTGCAAGGACTCGGGGAATTGGTGCAAATTTCTGGCACTTGACACATTTCTTAACGAACTCAATAGCCTCTTTCTAAAGTTCGGGCCAATAGTAACCTTGTCTTAGTATTTTGTGGGCATAAGCTCACCCACCTAGGAGGTTTATGCGGATCCCCTCATGTACCTCCCTTAGGGCGTAGTCAGCCTCCTTAGATTTGAGGCACTGGAGATAAGGCTGAAAGAGGGATCACCGATATAATCTACCTTCGATCAGGCAATAGTGTATTGCCCTAAATAGGAGCTTTCTTGTTTATAGATTCATGCGGCATCCAAATAAATATGAAATAAAAAAAGATTTTGATAAAACAGGAGTGAAAATTTTTCTGACCTCCATGATACCCTTTGGTATAACAGTAAAAATTAATTATGATATATAAAATGAATAAAAGTAAAGAAACAGTTGGAGGTGATATCAAGCTTGACATCTCATACCATTAACCAATGAGACAACATCACATAGGCACAAAATACTTTTTCTTTTCAGCCCTTTGACGTTATTAATGGAGTTTCTAGCTCTGCGTTAACAATGAAATTTGTAAAAAGTATACAAAGGTGTTGTATGTTTGTGATGTTTTCTTATCATTGCTCTTACAAAATAATTTTTTAAATGGTTTATGTTAAAATAAAAATAGAGTTATAAATGTTTTAGTGTTATTTATTGAACTTTTTATTGTCTGATAAAATAGTAATGAAAATTGTGTTTTGGACATAAATTTTAATTTTTAAAAAACTTAACTGTTCCATAGACTTTCTGTAGGAATGTATAAACTATGCATGAACAATTCCAAACTTGTTTATTAGAGGTGTTTGACTTAACTACTGTTTATAAAAAACAAAATCAATTTCATAAATTCTTCTGAACATGTTCGAAATTTTAAAGCTATTATAAATTATGCGCTCTTACTATCTCTCCCTCTCAAACACACAAATAGCAATTTTGAGCCAAACCCGAAATACATAACCCTTTTGGAGGGCATATATTCACTTGCTAGATACGACAAATCAAATATATATACCATACTATGATTGTGCCTCAAGTCTCAGCCCATGGTTTTGATTAATACATACTTAAATGGGAAGAAGAATCATATCTTCAATATAATAATTCAAGCTATATAAGGTTGAAGATAAGTATTTATGATTCAAGCTGAAGTAGAAATTAAGCAATACGAAAGAGAAAAAGTTAGAGAAATTAATTAATGATAACACTTTATGTTTAACCGTCATTGATCAATAATTAATAATTTTATATTTGATGCCCCCTTTCAACTCATATGCTGTTAATGGCACCTTTCCCGCCCACTTGACTATATATTTATTTTATTTCATGACTCTCTTCTAATTTTTGTGTAAGTTAGGTTATGCAAGCCATGATGAAAGTAGATTACAATGTGACGCATTTGAAGACTAACCAAGAAGTCGTGCCTTAGATTATGCTGTAATATTAGACCATCTGTTTTGGCTCCAAAGAGAAGATTGGATTGCTTTGACAATTCTTTAGTTTATGGTCGGTTTGAAATAAATAAATTTTAAAATTTTTATTTGAATTTTTCTTATGCAACAAAACGATAATTTGTTTATAAAACATAGTAGCAACTACCAAGATATACAGTAGCTAAATCAAAGAATTCTAGCAACCTACTCATTAGCTAAATGATAAAGAGCAAACACCCAAAAAAAATTAACCAGCATGGTAGAACCAGATCGATTTACAGTAAGAAAAGCTAATAAATTTTAAAATTCATTACAAAATTAAATAAAAATGTATTAAATTCTATCAAAATTAATCTCTTATGAATGAATTTATTAAATTCATACTTTATTTGATTCAAATTATCTTTTCATGTACAATACGACATCATGAAAATCAACATGTGACAATTCTCACCGTAGCTGGTGCAAGTTGTGGTTATGTTTAGGGTTTGGACCTTAAACATTAATAGTGATAGCTAAAACCCAAAATCTGTGAAGCAAAAAAAATCTGTGATGCACTTATAGTATATCCATAAAGGAGTCCATAAGAAGATGATCTATATAAGCTATACTTCTATATTAAATAAAAAAGGAGTTCGTATCCTGGTTATGTCTTTATAGTAGTCCAGTTAGGTATCCCACTAGGGAAAAGTCCTGTCCTTAGAAAGGACACCAAAAGGATGTAAAATGAAAAATATATGTGTTTGTTAAAGTAAGTGAAGTTAAGCACCCTAGTTCATAGAGACTCCTTTATTTTGCTCTGGAAGGGTTGAAATTGTCAACTATCTGATTAACTTTGTACTCCTTTTATATAATATACTTTCAAGATTCAAGTTTTCAACACCAAACATGTAGGTTTTGTTTAAGGTTTTGTTCAAGATAAGAGTAAATATGTAGGAAATAAAAGATAAAATCTGTTAGGTAAGGAACTTCTAAGAAGCTTTATTAAGAAAAAGGATTTCCTTTATTGGTGCAAGATTTATATAAAATCATACTATCAAGATACAATTTATTTAACTCAACAAGGAAAAGTTGTAATCCTTTCATTGTTTTATTCATAACTAATTCCTAGAAAATTTGATGTAATCATCAAATGATGAAGGAAGAGAAGAAAAAGAGAAAGCGGAGAGGAGAACTTCTTTTAGGAAGAAAACCAGTTCATATTTATAGCATTGAACGAATGTTTAAGCATATGTACAAAACAAAAAATTCTTGGGAGTACCAAACACATTTTAAATTTTGATGCCGAAAATAGGTTGGGTACTATTTGGGATTCGTCAGGTTAATCACTGGAGTCAAGCCTAGTATGAACAAGATCCGAGGTACCTAAGAGAAAGTTGACCCGAAGTGGTTTGCTCTGGAAGGGACCCTCTAAAAGTTAAGTCAGACTATGAATTGGGGAGAGTGAAAATGAAGTGGTGAATTGAATTGCATACTGCTTGGGGGACCCCTTATTTATAGGATCCAGATGGGTATAGATTACCATATTGTTCTTATGATTGACAGTTTTCATTTTCTGGTTTGGAGGTATATTTGTCCTATATCACATGCCATCCTCAATTGGTTCATTTATTTTTAAAAGAGTGGTGACTTCACATTGATGCGATGATTTTTGGGATGCCTGACTTGGAGTCTGACTGGTCCTTGGGTTGATATGGGGTCTCAGTATTCGGTCCTCAGCATGATCGAATTATGTGACCTTAAATTGGTAGGGCTCATTCTTTTTGAGTCCCCTAAGTCGGTAATCGGCCTTAGGTATAGCTGAGTTACGTGAGCTTCATTTGGTGGGACTCATCTTTTTTGGCTCCCTTAACTCGGTATTTAGCCATTCGTACGGCCAAGTTGCATGGACTTCACTCAGTGAGACCCATTTTCTTTGGGTCACATAGCTCAGTACCCGCCCCTTGGTACGACCAAGTTGCATCAGCATCATTCAATGGGAGCTATCGTCTTTAGGTCCCTTAACTCGATACTTGGCCCTTAGTACGGACAAGTTTCATGGTCTTCATTCAGTGGGATCCATTCTCACTGGTTCCCTTAACTTAGTACTCGAACCTTTGTACGGTCGAGTTGCATCATAGAGACTTGGTAAGGGACTCATTTATTTTAGGCTCCCTAAGTCAGTAATCAGACGGACCTAAGGCCGAGTTACATAATAGAGACTTAGTATGGAGCCCATTGATTTTAGGTTTCCTAAGTCGGTAGTTGGACGGACCTGAAGCCGAGTTGCATGATAGATACTTGGTGTGAGGCCCGTTGATTTTGGGCTCCCTAAGTCGGTACTCAGATGAACTTGAGGTCAAGATGCATAATAGAGACTTAGTGTGGGGCTCATTTATTTTGGGCTTCCCAAGTCAGTATTCGGACAGACCTAAGGCCGAGTTGCATGATAGAGACTACTCTTTTGGTGACCCATCTCGATGATCAATCTTCGAGGTAGGCCAAGTACCGACGAGGTGGCTTTCTTTTGGTCTTGTTTTTGGAGAAGTCTTTTACACTTCTCCATGGAGTCTTTTATACTTCTCTATAGAGTCTTTTACACTTCTCCATGGAGTCTTTTATACTTCTCTATAGAGTCTTTTACAGTTCTCTATATGACCTTTGGCGTGATCAATGTGACCGTTGTGAGGTTCGAGGTCTGATACGACCATTGGGGTGATTGATGTGACTGTTGCGAGATTAAAGGTCTTACTTTTTTTTTATTTTTTTAGACACCATAAGTTCTATAGAAGGGGGTCTGGGTTGTTTTCAAACTGCACTTCTCGCTTTCAAACTTTAGAAAAAAACTTTGAACAAGAGTGCAACTCAGAGCTTCTTACTTCTAGTCCGTCTTTTCTTTCTTTGTCATCCTCGTCCTCCATTCTACGCAGCCTCCTCCATTTTTCATTCGTTGGCTTCGTCCTAACCCGGTATTCAGCTTTGTCGGACTTTGTGTTTTCTCTATATTTTGATAAGGGATTCTACCTTATTCTCTTTTAATTATGTATTCATTTCCTAAGGGTGAGGGCACTAGTTGTACCCCCAAGTCTAACTTTTCCTCTTCTAAGAGGATTGAGTTTGATTCGATCCCCATGTCTAAAGAAGATTCTGTTGAGCCTGGGTTAGGGGTGAGATCCCTCTTGTAGAAGAAATTTCTGCTGAGATATCTAAAGACCATGACCGCATGCATTACACGGCTGAGTCATATTCTTGTAACATTATAGAAAAGTCTATTAGGACATTTCGATGTAAGTACTGAATCTTAGAGAAGTATGAGATTCGTCTCCCTACTCTTGAGGAGAGGGTATGTACCCCAATCCGTGGGGACTCCCCCTTTAAGATGTATGTCTATAAGGACCACTTCAAGGGGGTTTTGTCTTCTCATTGACCCAAACATAGTCTAAGATTTTATGTTTTTCGGCATAGCCCTTAACCAGCCTTTTCCTAACTCCATGAGGATGGTTGTTGTTTTCGTTCTAAGCCTCATGAAATATGATCGCCGTATGCCCTTTTCCTTAGATATTTTTTGTAATGTTTATGATATTAAAAAGCTTCAAAATTTCAGTTGGTATGATTTATCTGCAAGGGCCAATAGGAAAGTAGTGGTTAAGAACCTGTCTTCTATTCATGATTGGAAGAAAAGGTTCTTCTTTGTTCGACTTAGGGATCATTTTCCTTTCAAGTGGGAGTGGGACTATAGGAACTTTGATTCTCAGAGAAATCCTCCTTCACTAACTGAGGTGGAGGAGGACCTTCTTGGCAGGATGTGTTCTAAACTAATTCTTGCTAAGGAGTTGTTAAAGAAAGATGTCCTCGTTCGTTATGGGTTGAGTCGGGCCACCCCTGGTAGTTTGGGTATACTTAGAGCTTTATAATTTTACAATTTACTTTTCTTATGTTTATGTTTTCTTTATGTTTTTTCTTGTATTGACTTGTCCAATTTTTTTCTTCTTTCTAGCCATGGTTGCTGACATGAACCGACTACTATGTCTTGTGGTTATTAGGCATAACCAGCCTTCTTCTCTCCTAGCTACTCCTATCACTCAAGATTCTGCAAAGGCTTCTCCTCTCCCTTTTGCCGAGCGGAGGAAAAGGCATCATGCTGATGGGTCTTTGGGCTAGAGGGAGCATTATTCTTCTAAGCCTCTTATTGAGGAAGGTCAGCCTTTCTATCAGTCGATTCTTGGCAAGGGTTCTTCTTGATGAGCACGTGACATCATCCAAGGTAGTTGGTCTGTTCTATGCTAGGATTAATCCTTTTTCGATCCAAGGATTGCTCACTAGCATATCGGTGGCTATCTTACCCACGGATGAAGGTATGATCGCGAACTATCCTTTTGAGGTCTTGGCTAGCATTATAAGCCAATCCATTCAGAAAGTACACTCATTTTCATACTTAGTGATTATATTGAGTTTTGTTGATTGAATTCTGATTTCTTCTTCTTCATCAAGTTGCGAGGTTCTATACTATGGTTGCAGAAAGTTACCTTCAAGCAGTTACAGAGGTTGGTCGGCTGACCAAGGAGAGTGAAGATCTCTAGGCCTGTCTTCGTAACAAGAATGAGTAGAATGTCGAGCTAAGAAAGAATCGCCATGCTTTGAGAGTGGAGGTCTAGGTGGCATCTTTTTAGGCCAAAGAGGCCAGGGCTGAGCCTGGACAGTTGAGGGCTGAGATCGAGTGGCTGAAAGCTGAGTTGGAGACGTCTTCAAAGAGGGTCGTCGAGGTGTACAAGAAATCCACTACTTTTGAGGTCGACTTCTATGACAAGGTTACTGCAGAGTACCTTACTAACTTCAATGAGGCCAATGATAAGGTCGTTGCGCTCCATCCGCGCATCGACCTTAGTATGGTTCACGTGGAGTTGCTTGAGATGACCCTATCATTGGCCTTAGTATGGTCCGTTATCGGCTGTGGAGGATATTCGACATGGATATTATTTTGGGCATCTTACCTTGGTCCTCGGCTGTGAAGGATATTTGTTGTGGATGTTATTTTGGGCATTTCTTCTCCGTCATCAGCTGTGGAAGATGTCTGATATGGATGTTATTTTGGGAATCTCACATCAATCCTCGACTGTGGAGGATGTCCAACGTGGATGTTTATGAAACATGCACAAACTTGGAGAAATTATCTTTTCAAATTTATGAAATTTGAGTGTTTACATGAATCGTTTCCATTTTTTCATTTGTGATTTACTGATAAAAATTTCTAAGATTCTTTGAGTTCCATCTTCGTGGCAAGGGTGTGCCACCTAGTGTTTCCAACTTAAAAGTCCCAGCCCTGATTACTCTTCTGATATGGTATGGGCCTTCTACGTTCGCGGATAGTTTCCCCATGTTGCGGGGGTCGAACACTTCTTTCTTTCGGGGGACCAGTTCTCCTAGTTTGAAGGTTCTTCCTTTCACTCTGGTGTTGTAGTACTTAGTCATCCTTTGCTGATATATGGAAAGTTTTTGTAAAGCTTCATCTCGGGCCCCTTTGATTAAATCTAAATTTTCTTTTAGACCTTTATCTTTGTTGCTTCGATTGAACAATTGAACTATGAGCGAAGGTTCTCCCAACTCAATGGGGACCACGACTTCAGATTTGGAAGCTAGGAAGAAAGGTGTTTCCCTTGTTGGCGATCAGGGTGTGGTCGTGTAGGCCCATAGTGCGCGTGGCAATTCTTTGACCTAAAGTCCTTAAGCGTCTTTGAGCCATTTCTCTAGGGTTTGTAGTATTGTTCTGTTTGTTACTTCGACCTAACCATTAGTTTGGGGGTATCTTACTGACATGAATCATTAGTCAATGTGCAAGTCCTGACAGAATTTTTTGAATCATCTTCCTTCGAATTGCTTTTCGTTGTCGGTCACTAACACCTTTGGAATTTCATAACGACAAATAACTGATTTCCAAATAAAGCTCCTAGCTTTGTTCTCTATTATCTTTGAAAGGGGTTTTGCTTTTGCCTATTTTGTGAAGTAGTAGGTTGCCATAATCAAGAATTTAAGCTGCCCTTTGCTCTTGGAAATAGGCCGAGTATCTCTACTCCTCAAATTGTGAATGGTAACGGGCTTGTTACAGTGGTTAGAGGATTTACATGGACTCAGGGAATTGGTGCAAATTTCTAGCACTTAACACATTTCTTAACGAACTCAGTAGCCTCTTTCTAAAGTTCAGGCCAATAGTAACCTTGTTTTGGTATTTTGTGGGCCAAAGCTCTCCCGCCCAGGTGGTTTTTGCAGATCCCCTCATGTACCTCCCTTAGGGCATAGTCAACCTCCCTAGGTTTGAGGTACTTGAGATAGGGCTGAAAGAGGGATCACCGATATAATCTACCTTCGATCAGGAAATAACATATTGCCTTGAATAGAAGCTTTCTTGCTTCTGCCCTGGTTTATAGGAGTTCACCCTTTATTAGGTACCTGACATTCGGATCCATCCAACTAGGCTCATCAACGATGTCCATTATTTATTTTTCACCCAAACTTAGTTTTGACTAGATTTCAACATACACAGCTTTTGGGAGGTTAGAGGTCTTAGATAAGGCTAGTTTTGCTAAGGCGTTGGCCTTGGCCTTTTTTGCCCTTGGTACTCTGTTCACACTGACCCTTTTGAATGTGCTCATCAATTTCTTTGATTTGTCCAAGTACTGGATAATTCATGTTTCTTTTGTCTCATACTTCTCAGTCACTTGGCTTATCAATAGCTGAGAGTCACTGAATGCCTCCAAATTTTTTTGCAATCAAGGATTGAGCTAGCTTTAGTTCGACGAGGAATGCTGCATACTCAGCTTCATTGTTTGACGCCTTGAAAGTTAAATTATAGGGCGTATTCCACTGCAAATTCTTTAACACTTACCAAAATAAGTCTCGTATTGCTTCCTCGATCCTTATAGGAGCCATCTATGAAGAGTTTCAAAGTTTGCTCTTCTTGTTTCTTTTCTTCTGGTTCTTTAGGTGCTTCTCAAGGGATTGTAAACTCAACGATGAAGTCAACCATTACCTGGGCCTTTATGGTTGGTTTAGACTTGAACATGATCTTAAATTCTTTGAACTCGATGGACCACTTTAGTAGTCATCCCAAGAGGTTAGATTTTTAGAGTACTGTTCTTAGAGGATAGTCGGTCAAAACACTGATGGAGTATGATTGGAAATAGGGTCGCAATTTTTGGGTCAATACGACTACCTTGAATGCCAACATTTCGAGAGGTTGGTATCGTGTCTCTACATCTCAGAGTACATTACTCACGTAATAGATTGGTCTTTATATATGCTCTTCCTCCCTTACGAGTATTGATGTGATGGCTACTCGTTGGCTGCAAGGTACAAGTAGAGTTCGTCTCCCTCCCTTGGTTTGTTTAGGAGGAGAGGTGAGCTTAAATACATTTTTAGTTCCTCAAATGAGCTCTAACACTCCTCTGTCCACTAGAAATCCAAGATCTTTCTCAATGCCTTGAAGAAAGGAAGACATTTGTCCTCTAACCTGGACATAAAACGTCCTAGTTGTTGAACTTCTTTCACGTTCCTCAGGGCTTCCATATGTAGGACAACCTTGATCTTTTCGGGGTTCACCTCAATTCTTCTCTAGGTAACCACAAAGCCGATGAATTTTCCTAAAGTTATCCCAAATGCATACTTTGAGGGGTTGAGCTTTGATGCGATGAAATTGACACTAGCAAGTGCACTAATCGTTCAAGTAATAAAATGATGAGTAAATATCGTTCCCAACGAGGACTGAGCAAATACTACAGAAATTATGATTCGACTCTTACTGTTATTTGAGCAAACGAATAATTGTCGGAGAAAAAGTTACTAATAATTAACTAAAAGAGAAAAACAGAATGCAATAGTAAATAACGGAAAATTTGCAATCTTTGGAATGAAGACTCTTATGAACTAACATGCTAAGGACTCGACTTCACCTAAACCATAATTGACAAGAGCTTCGAATGGATAAGTTTCGTTTAATACGTTTTTCAAGATGGTAGAATCCCCAATAAATTGGTTATCAATATTTCAGGTCTAACCACAATCTTAAGAATCATTAACTTCGAATATCTATATTCCAGGTCTATTCTAGATTAATTCAAATTAAGAAGCATTAAGTGTTTTTGGATTCCTTTCAGTTAAATCTCCCTATTCGGTTACGATTTAAGCGGACCACATGAACTTCCTAGGATCCCTATTCGGTTACTCCTATTTCATTCATGGCATGTTTTACCCTTGCCTTTGCATAGATAACAATCCAATATCATATTTATTAGTTCAATCATTCATAAAAACATGGCTTCTCTATTCGACACATCACCATGCCCCAAGAAGGGATCAAAATAATAAAAAGCATTAAGAACAATAAAACACACTCTTTGAAAAACAAATTATATTCTACTTGTCCAAACAACAACTCAAGATAAAGGTCTAGGATCCATCTATCCTTAACACAAAAATATCTACTCCATAATCATGTTCAAACAACCCATGTTCATATTATAAAACATCAACATAGATAGAATAAAAGAATACAAAACCGGAGGAGAATGATTAAAAGCTTGATGCGTAGCCTCCCGGAGTGTCTCCAAGCCTCCTTTCGTGTCTCCTCTCCTCCAAATTCTGTTTTCTTTCTTCTCTTTTCCGCCTCCCGTTCTTGTTCAGCTAGGGTTTTAATTTATAGATTCAAAATTCACGGGCTGGCGCTGCAGCGCCAACATCCCAGCGCTGCAGCACCAAAACACACAAAAAACCCTAATTCTGGCGCTGCTGCTCCAGCTTTCTGGCGCTGCAGCGCCAACTTTCTGTCCAATTCCTTCTTTGTGTCAGCTATTAGCGCTGCAGCGCCAACATCCCGGCGCTGAAGCCTTAAGTTTCTGTCCTCTCTGTGCATTTTGGTGTTGTGAGGTGCGGCGCGGGCTGATGCTGAACCAGGAGGTCTGACCTCTGTCCGCTAAAATCGCCATAACTTTCTCTAAAAAAATGATTTTAATGAACCGTAAAATCCTCCAGAAATTATACTTCTAGATCTTTCTGAACATATATGGCACACTTCCTAGTTCTTCCTACATCAATACAGTTTAATTTGTAAAGATGATTGATTTGTATAGCAACTCCAGCAACTTAGTGAAAACTCCTTTCTTAGTTTCTCTTCATCTTGGCTCTTCCACGACCATTCTTTTGCTTGAGTGTTCAATGGAGCTTCGTGTTTAAAATGATGATAGCTCTTCCATCTCTTTTAGATCAAGATACCTGAAAAATGCACTAAAATAAGTTAATGCTCCAAAAATACCACTTTAGAGTTGTTAATGAATAAAAATGCAATTAAGACCTAAATCAACCCTAAAGTGCTAACAAATAAGTACGATTATAATGCATTTTATGGCTCTTATCACAATCCCCAACTAGCTTATTGCTAGTCCCTAGCAATTCAAGCGAAAACAATAGATGAATTTCTATGGTGGGAATCAAATTTTATGAAAAGCAATATTAGTGTCAACCAAGAGTAATTCACTTTTTGTGTCAAAAATTGCACATAACATACGGCACATAGAATCATTAAATTTCGCCTAAGTCCAAAAATAATCCAAACATCAATCTTAAAATCGTTATTGACTCTTAACATCCATGTTACCACAATCCATTAATCCGAACACCCGGATGATTTTATGCACAACATTTATGAATACAAGTCTTGGCCTCTAAAAACATAACAAATTGTGTGACATCAATCACATAAACAAGCTCCATAGGCTTATTTTTCAAATCATTCTCCACTATTGTAGAAACGTCACACTACATTGGATCAATCAGGTCTTTCATAGGCTTGTAATGTTAGATTAAGGTAAAGTTTAAGGAAATCGGGAAGGATTTGCAAGTAAAAGAACTTAATCTCTTAGCTTTAAACACAACCACTTTCAAGCACTAGATAACTTTACTTTAATTCTCAACTCCTTCAACCATTTTTTATAAGAGCATATCTCTTGACAAGTCACCACTTTTTCTTTTCTTTTTCTTCTTTCTTTGCCGTACTTCTCTTCTTTTTCTGTTTTTGGCAAATACTCATTCATCTCTTTTTTTTTATTTCTTTCTTTTCCACAACCCCCAACTTATCTTCTTAATATACTTGGGTTATGGCTTCTTTTTTTTTTTTTTTTTTTTTTTTTTTTTTATATTTCCATCCTTACTCCTCTTAATTGCTTCTCCTCAATGTATACAACTAAGTTCTTTTAAAAGAAGGGTAAGGATAAAATATTTTTAGGCTCATAAGGGTAAGTAAATGAGTTTTTGAAAGAAACAAGGCTCAAATTCATTTTCAAGAAAAATGGCTCAAAAAGGTGACTAGTGATATATATTGCAAGGGTAAGTTTGAAAGGCTCAAACGATTCAAAAATGGCCTATATCATATCCTAAGTAGTGTGCATTCTAGGAATTCACCTCAAATGATTATCAAATAAGTTCTAGAGCTTGTTGAGACCGCAAAAGTATTCACAAACAATCGCATATAAAACTTTTCTAGATGTTTTAGACTAATCATACAATCTTACCACAAACTAGAGTCTCAAACCAAATGAAGATTGATACTTAAATTAATTTCAAACCGAAACAAAATTTCTGTATGTTATCTTAATTAAGCTTATATTATTGACAACAACAGAAAGCACTTAGATAACACAAATAGAAAAATAACTAGAAACAAGAGCAGTGCACAACACTCAAATAAAGTTTCCACCCCCAAACTTAAATGATACATTGTCCGCAATGTATAGAATTTGAATTATCAAGTAAGAGAAGGGAACTTCCCTGATTAGTCGGAGGCCGAATCAGTCGTCTTTGTCAATGTCCTCATCCTCATGATCACTGCTATGATCGGGATATGGTGGTAGTGGAGAGGGAGAGCAGCTGGGAATTAAATTTTAGAGTGCCCTAACTGTGGAAGGGCTGTGCATTTAAATGTCAGCTTGCGACCTAGCGCTACAGCTTCCACTTGCCAGCGTTGCAGCACTGGATTTCTGGGCAGATTTAACGTGCGTGAGTGCAGAAACAGCTTGTGTGCACAGGCCCTGGCGCTGCAGCGCCAACATTTTGAGGCTGCAGCGCTGAATCTCTGACCTGGACAGCATATAAATGAAAGGCCTGGTGCTGCAGCACCAGAAATGTGAGGCTGCAGCGCTGGATTGCTGTCCTGACTCCAAGTAGAGCTGAAAAATAAACCAAAAATACACACTGTAAGGCCATAAAAATTGAAATAACAAATATATTAAGCAAAAAAAAAATAAATTGAAACACACCAAATAATTTCAAAAAGCAAGAAAAAAATAAAAAGTAAGAACCGAAATGGTAGTTCTAATTTATAGTCTTTAGCTTGACTTTCTGTTTTATGGCTCTTGTAGAATGGTGGTGGACGATTGAGGGTCAAAAGTCCCCGTAATGTAGTGCTTCAATCTGTGCCTGTTAACCTTGAATGTCTCCTTATTTTTCTCGTGTCGAACCTCAACGGCACCAAAAGGTGAGACACATATCACGGTGTATGGTCCAGTCCACCGAGTTTTCAGCTTCCCTGGAAATATGTGCCTTCTTAGGACTTCCAGCAACCGTTCTTCCATTTTACCTGTCAACAAAGAAGATATTATAACAGAGAAAATATTTTTCTCTAAATAAGAATATTTCAAATGAGCAAGTAAAGTTTTCAATTCATTTATAATTATTTGTTCTTCTGGCACTTCTTTTCCCATTTCAGACTCCAAGTTCTTTGCTTTTTCTTGGATGACGAGTTCTTTAGTTGTAGTAGTTCTTGATTCCATGATACATCTCTCCAAAGTATCTTCATTTAATGTTTTCTCCTGAAACTCCTCAAATTGGTTATCAACAATATCCACATGAAAACAAGAAGAAGTAGATAAGCCAGAAGGGTATTTTATAATTTTATACATATCAAAAACTACTTGCTCATCATTGACTCTCAAAATCAATTTCGCTTGTTGTACATCAATCAGGGCTCTCCCTGTAGTAAGGAATGGACGTCCAAGTATAAGAGGTACCTCATGATCCTCTTCCATGTCGAGAACAATGAAGTCGACAGGGAATATAAATTTATAACCTTTACCAGTACATCTTCTATAATTCCCCGTGGTCTCTTAATCGATCGATCAGCTAATTGCAATGACACTGTTGTTGTTTTGACTTCTCCTAATCCAAGTTTCCTAAAAATTGAAAGAGGTATAAGATTGATACTTGCACCAAGGTCACATAAAGCTTTATCAAAAAATGAATTTCCTAAAGTACAAGGTATAGTAAAACTCCCTGGATTTTTCAATTTTGGAGGTAGCTTGTTTTGCAGTATGGCACTGCACTCTTCAGTTAACATCACCGTTCCATGTTCCTCAAGCTTTCGTTTATTAGACAAAATTTCCTTCAAAAATTTAGTGTAACTAGGCATCTATGATAGAGCCTCTGCAAATGGAATGTTAATATGCAATTTCTTGAAAATCTCTAAAAATTTTGAAAATTGCTTATCTAATTTTTCTTTCATAAATTTCTGAGGATAGGGAAGAGGTGGCATATATTTAGTTTCAGAGTTAGAATCGATCAAACCTTTACCAGTAGACTTCTTTTCTGAAACATGTTCTTCTTGTGTGGTCTCTTCTTTCTCGTCAACTTGCTGAGTAATTTCCTTAGGTTGTGGCTCTTCCAATTGTGTGCCGCTCCTCAGTGTTATGGCCTTGACATCCTCCTTAGGATTCTTTTCTATGTTGCTCGGGAGAGAACCTTGTGCACGTCCAGAAATTATGTTCGCTAGTTGACCGACTTAAACTTCCAGATTTTTTGTGGATGCTTCTTAATTTTGGAATCTTGTTTCTGCTGTACTTAAAAATTTGGCCATCATATCCTCCAAGTTGGACTTCTTTTCTTGAGGGGTATATTCAGGATGAGGTTGCTTTGCATTGCTTTGATTCCACAGGAAGTTTGGATGATTCCTCCATCCCGGATTATATGTGTTGCTATATGGATTGTTCTGCCTGTGAAAATTTGAAACAAAATTAGCTTGTTCAACAGATGAATTATATACAAACTGATTACCTTGACAGCTACTGCTGTGATGGCCACTACCACCATAAAATTCACATATTGTATGTGAGTTGGGATTAAGTCCATCAATCTTCTTGGTGAGAACCTCCATTTGTGCTGTTAAAGCTGTAACAGCATCTATATTGTGCAATCTTGAAGCTCTATTAATAGGTAGCCTTTCAACTGGCCATTGATAAGAATTTGTGGCCATCTATTCTAGCAATTCAAGAGCCTCTTCTGGAGTTTTTCTCATGATCGTGCCATCTGCAGCTGCATCAATCATATTTCGGGTTGCACTAGTTAAACCGTTATAAAAAATTTGTACCTGCATCCAAGTGGGCAACTCGTGATGAGGACATCTTCTCAACAGGTCTTTAAAGCGCTCCCATGCCTCATAGGGTGACTCTCGATCGACCTGCAAAAACATAGTAATTTCATTACGTAACTTTGTAGTTTTTGCAGGAGGGAAGTATTTCCCTAAAAACTTTTGTGCCAGTTCTGCCCATGTTGTTATGGATCCGGCAGGCAAAGAAGTCAACCAGTTTTTTGCTTTATCCGTCAATGAAAATGGGAAAAGCCTTAAGCAAATTGCATCCTCTGATACTCCGTTATGCTTAAATGTGTCGCAAATTTCCAGGAAATTCGCCAAGTGAACATTCGGATCTTCTTGCGATAAGCCCCCAAATTGTACTGAATGCTGAATCATCTGGATGATGGCGGGCTTAATTTCAAAATTGTTCGCTTGTATAGGTGGTCGCCGAATGCTAGATTCAACACCATCCATCTTTGGCATGGCATAATCCCACAGTGCACGTTGCATCTCTGCATTGTTTCCTTCTGCCATTGTATTAATTGTTACTGGTGCTGCTCTTCTCAAAGAGTGAAACGTGCACTCAATATCTGGATTAGGTTCTGCAAGTATTCTCCCACTAGTACGTGTCATGCACTGGAATCGAAAGCCCTACAAAATAGACTTAAAAACCAAATTAAAAAAAAACTCTCAAATTAATAAGTTGAATCACAATAAAAGTAATAGTTTATTTCAGTCCCCGGCAACGGTGCCAAAAACTTGATGCGATGAAATTGACACTAGCAAGTGCACTAATCGTTTAAGTAATAAAATGATGAGTAAATATCGTTCCCAACGAGGACTGAGCAAATACTACAGAAATTATGATTCGACTCTTACTGTTATTTGAGCAAACAAATAATTGTCGGAGAAAAAGTTACTAACAATTAACTAAAAGAGAAAAACAGAACGCATTAGTAAATAACGGAAAATTTGCAATCTTTGGAATGAATAATCTTATGAACAAACGTGCTAAGGACTCGACTTCACCTAAACCATAATTGAAAAGAGCTTCGAATGGACAAGTTTCGTTTAATACGTTTTTCAAGATGGTAGAATCCCCAATAAATTGGTTATCCATATTCCAAGTCTAACCACAATCTTAACAATCATTAACTTCGAATATCTGTATTCCAAGTCTATTCTAGATTAATTCAAATTAAGAAGCATTAAGTGTTTTTGGATTCCTTTCAGTTAAATCTCCCTATTCGGTTACGATTTAAGCGGACCACATGAACTTCCTAGGATCCCTATTCGGTTACTCCTATTTCATTCATGGCATGTTTTACCCTTGCCTTTGCATAGATAACAATCCAATATCATATTTATTAGTTCAATCATTCATAAAAACATGGCTTCTCTATTCGACACATCACCATGCCCCAAGAAGGGATCAAAATAATAAAAAGCATTAAGAACAATAAAACACACTCTTTGAAAAACAAATTATATTCTACTTGTCCAAACAACAACTCAAGATAAAGGTCTAGGATCCATCTATCCTTAACACAAAAATATCTACTCCATAATCATGTTCAAACAACCCATGTTCATATTATAAAACATCAACATAGATAGAATAAAAGAATACAAAACCGGAGAAGAATGATTAAAAGCTTGATGCGTAGCCTCCCGGAGTGTCTCCAAGCCTCCTTTCGTGTCTCCTCTCCTCCAAATTCTGTTTTCTTTCTTCTCTTTTCTGCCTCCCGTTCTTGTTCAGCTAGAATTTTAATTTATAGATTCAAAATTCATGGGCTGGCGCTGCAGCGCCAACATCCAAGCGCTGCAACGCCAAGACACAAAAAAAACCCTAATTCTGGCGCTGCAGCGCCAACTTTCTGTCCAATTCCTTCTTTGTGTCAGCTACCAGCGCTATAGCGCCAACATCCTGGCGCTGCAGCCTTGAGTTTTTGTCCTCTCTGTGCATTTTAGTGTTGTGAGGTGTGGTGCGGGCTGATGCTGAACCAGGAGGTCTGACCTCTGTCCGCTAAAATCGCCATAACTTTCTCTAGAAAAATGATTTTAATGAACCGTAAAATCCTCCACAAAGTAGACTTCCAGATCTTTCTGAACATATATGGAAAACTTCCTGGTTCTTCCTACATCAATACAGTTTAATTTGTAAAGATGATTGATTTGTATAGCAACTCCAGCAACTTAGTGAAAACTCCTTTCTTAGTTTCTCTTCATCTTAGCTCTTCCACGACCATTGTTTTGCTTGAGTGTTCAATGGAGCTTTGTGTTTAAAATGATGATAGCTCTTCCATCTCTTTTAGATCAAGATACCTGAAAAATGCACCGAAATAAGTTAATGCTCCAAAAATACCACTTTAGAGTTGTTAATGAATAAAAATGCAATTAAGACCTAAATCAACCCTAAAGTGCTAACAAATAAGTACGATTATAATGCATTTTATGGCTCTTATCAAGCTTCATCTGATGTTTTCTTAGCACCGAAAAACATTCTTCCAAGTCGGCTATGTGGTGTACAGTTTGAATGATTTTTACCAACAAGTCATTAACATATAGCTCCATGTTTCTTCCGATCTGATCTTTAAACAATTTATTAATGAGCCTTTGGTATGTTGCCCTGCTGTTCTTCAACCCAAAGGGCATTACGTTGTAGTAGTAAAGGCCTTTTTTGTCATGAAGGCAGTATTCGGTTAGTATGTTTCATACATTCTGATATGGTTGTAGCGTGAGTAGGCATCCATGAAACTCAATATTTCATACCTCGAGGTTGTGTCGACTGGCTGGTCAATTCTCGGCAGAGAAAAGCTGTCTTTGGGACATGCTTTGTTTAGATCGGTGTAGTCAATGCAGATACTCTATTTCTTATTTGCTTTTTTTACCATCACTACATTCGCTAGCCACTGAGGGTAGTTAATGTCTTTGATGAATCCTACTTCTAGGTGTTTGTCGACTACTTCATTGCTAGCTAGCTATCTCTCTACTACAAATGCTCATTTTTTTTGAATAATGGGCTTCTAACTAGGGTCTATATTTGACCGATGCATCATTATCTTTGGGTTGATGCTTAGTATGTCAGTTGTGGACCAAGAAAATACAGCTTTTTTTTTTCTTTGAGGAAAGAAACTAGTTGCGTATGGAGTTCTCCCTCCAAACCTGTGCCAATCTGTATAACCTTCTCTAGCTCTTCTCCATCGAGGGGTACTATTACTAACTCCTTGTGCTTTGGTGTCATCTTTTAAGTCCTCTATCCGATGGACGTCGACCTTATCTTTCCCCTTTACTGTGGCCAAGTAACAGGTCTGGGCTGCTGCTTGGTTACCTTTCACTTCTCCTATCCCATTCTCTATTTGGAACTTCATTTTCAAATGGTATGTCAAGATTACTGCTTTCATGGCATTCAACCCTAGTCGCTCGAGGATCGCATTGTAAGAGAAAGTGAGATCGATAACTAATTAAGTGCTCAAGATGGTGGTTTGATGAGGCGAGGTCCCGGTCGTTACTAGCAGCTTTATGCTTTTTTTATCAATAAATAAAGCTTGTATTAATAAAAAAATGTACAAAAAATCACTGGGCATACCTAAAGGATTTACAATGAGAGCATATACAGAAAACAAAAATAAACTTACAAAAGAAGCCTAATCTCTGTGCAAAAAGCATACACAATTCTATAAATCACAATTTGGATCTTCTTGGCTAGGCTGATAGGTTGAATTGAGGTTTGCTCAAATATTTTAGCATTTCTAGCCATCCATATACTGTACACTGTGCAAGCTAGGACTATCCTTTTTGCTATGGCTGGGGGGCTAGATCCTCTTACTTTCCTGGTCCACTTGATTGCACTTTCAATTGTAGTCATTTGTCTTCTGCTACCAAGCTAAACTTTGATGGTTTCCCAGGTTTCCTTACTAATCCGGCATGAGAAGAAAAGGTGCTTCCTAGACTCATCATGCTCTTTACATAGAGGGCAGAGTTTATCTTCTCCATCCAGCTGTAGTCTATCCTTTGTGAGAAGCCTGTTCTTTATGGCCAGCCAAAGAATAAAGGAGTGCTTAGGGGGGCAGTGACCATTCCACACCAAGGAAGCCCAACTGACCACATTTCCTTTCAGCTTGATTGAGTTGTAGATCTTTTTTATACACAGATCATTCTGGTCCTTCTATTACATTATTCTTTCCCTGGCCTGCTGAGTAGAAGTTGACTGGCCAGTCAAGTCATTTCTGATTTCTAGAATTTTCTTCCAGAGGGGGTAGTCATCCTTTCTTGCCATGATCTGCCAAATGGATCTGTTCATCAAATAATAGTGCTGAACCCACTGAATCCATAGAGAGTCTTTCCTCATGCAGATGTTCTATAGGACCCTAGTTAGGAGTGCCTTGTTCCATGCTTTTAAGTCTACCAGGCCTAAACCTCCTTCAGTTTTTGGTTTGCATAAATCAACCCAGGCTACAAAAGCCTTCCTCATACCATAGCTCCTGCCATTCCATAGAAATGATCTGCGCATCCTAATTATTTTCTCTAGGATGTTGCCAGGGATAGGGAATATGGCAAGCCAAAAACACTCCACCCCTTGAAGCACTGATTTGATCAGTTCTGTTTTGCCAGCATAGGACAAAGAAAAACCAGCCCAGACATTTATGTAACCAGATATTTTTTCAATGAGGGGGGAGTAGTGAGTAGCATTTAATCTAGCTGAATCCAGGGGAAGCCCCAAGTATTTGAAAGGGAGGCTACCATCCTCCATTCTAGTAATCCTTCTGATTTCCATTAACTCTGCAGCTTGGACTCCAGCATGGAAAATGTTTGATTTGGACAAGCTTTCTTGTAGCCTAGAGCACTCACTGAATTGGTTGACACATTTCATTAGCTGCCCAATAGACCTAGCATCCCCTCTAGCAAAGAGAATGAGGTCATCAGTAAAAGCCAAGTGGGTGATCTTGACTTTGTCACACTTAGGGTGATATATGAACCCATCCTCTTCATTCAATCTCCTAAGAAGTCTAGACAAGTACTCCACAATCATGACAAACAAATATGGGGAGAGGGGGTCTCCTTGTGTGAGGCCCCTTTTACCAACAAAGAAACCATGCAGACTCCCATTAATGGATAGAGAGAAGGCCGTTGAAGTTACACATTCCATGATCCATTTTCTGAATTTATCTGGAAACCCAAGACCAACCATTAAACTATTCAGAAACTCCCACTCAACAGTGTCATAAGCTTTTCTAATGTCTATCTTGATCATACAACTTGGTGAGATTCTTTTCCTACAGCATTTCCTGAGCAACTCCTAGACTAGGTAGATGTTTTCAGCCATGCTTCTAGATTTAATGAAAGCAGCCTGAGCTGGGTTGACAATGCAGTCCAGGCAAGGGGCTAATCTGGAGGCTAGGATCTTAGAGATGATCTTATATATCACATTACAACAAGCTATAGGTCTGCAATCCTCCACTTTAGAAGCTTGTTTAAATTTAGGGATCAAAGCAAGGGAGGTATGATTTAACTGTTTAAGTAACCTCCCATTCTGGAAAAATTCCTGCACAGCCTCAATGATATCTTGGTTGATTACATCCCATGCTTTCTTGAAAAATCTGGAAGAATAGCCATCTGGACCAGGGGACTTATCCTCCCCTATACTCCAAAGGGCTTCCTTGATCTCTTCCACTGTGACTTCCTTAATTAGTAGATCAGCTTGACTCTCTTGGATTAAAGGACCTTCTCTAATGACCACCATGTCAAGGGGCCTACAACTGGAAGAAGATCCTAAAAGGTCGTTATAGAACTTTAGGAATTCCTCTACCACTTCAGCTTCAAAGGCAGTCTGTGACCTATTTGTGGAGACAACAGTAGCTATATGGTTTTTACTAGTCTTCCTTTTTAACAAGGCATGAAAAAATTTTGAACCCCTATCACTGTTGAGAAAGTATCTGCATTTAGCCTGCTGTGATAGGAAGCTCCTCTCAGCTTCAGCTAGCTGAAAGGCCTTCAGCTTTTGAGTAGTCACCATAGTTTGAAGCTCTAAATCAGAAGAATTATCATGTAGCTCCCTTTGGAGACTAGTCGACTTTTGTGAAGCCTCCACAGCCTGAAATGTGGCTGAAGTGTTTCTCATTGAGCAGTTTAAAGTGGGGTTTGAGAGCTTTCAAGTTTCTACACAGTTTAAACAGTTTAGTACCTCCCAAGGTTCTGCCCTAGTGAGATCTTATAGTATCAAGAAACTTATCATGATCTGTCTATATATTAAAGAACTTAAAGGATCTTCTGCCCCCACTAACTTCATCCAGCAAGTTAACAAGGCATGAAGAATGATCAAAAAGGCATCCAGCAAGAAGGAATGTACCCTGGGCTCTAAGCCCCTTATGGTACCATTCATTATTCACCATTACTCTATCCAGTTTACTCCAGATTTTGTTATTAGACCAAGTAAACAAGCACCCAGTAACACTGACATCTGTTAAATTAGTTTCTCTACAAAAAAATGAAGGGTCCCTTAACTTATAGTCTGTAACAGGCAGCCCATTAGCTTTCTCATCAGCAGCAAAAACATTGTTGAAATCCCCCAAAATAAGCTAAGGGGCTGGGTTATCATAACTAAAGTTACAAAGATTATCCCACAGGGGTCTTCTAGCAACAATGGAATTAAAACCATATACAAAGCTTACTACAAATTTACAAGAGGAGATTAAACATAGAACATTACAATGAATAACTTGGGGGCAAGCTTCAATTATAGAAATACTGACCTTAGAAGGGTCCCACAGCACCAAAATTCTGCTAGCAGGATGAGCTGAAAAATTATTAATCTGTCTCCGAAGGTTGAACTTGTTGCCCATGATTCTGAGCAGCTTATCTTTATCAAGCTTGGACTTCAAAATTCCCATCACATTAACCCTATTGCTTTTCATTAGGTGCAACACCCCATTGTGCTTCAGGGGTTTGTGGAAACCCTTGATGTTCCAGCATGCTACAATCATTGAGGGTTTTGGGAGGTTTTCCCTCCCTTCCTAACTGTATGAGGATCTTTTAAGCCTGTTTTTCCTTTCTTCTTCTTTACTGTAGGGATGCTGCTCCCTTGCACTCCTGTCTCCTTGGGCATCACACAAGTATCAGGGAGGACAATAGGATGGAAGGGCTTATTAACTGAATCCAAAAGAACTGGGGCTGATACATGCCCATGGTCTCCATCTACCCTTGTTTCTTTGCTGCTGGAACCCTCCCCTTCTGGTAGAGTCACTACTTGGACAGTACCTCTAGATTCTTGAGTTGTCTTTCCTATAGTTGGAGGAACTGGACAAGGGCCAACCCCCACTGTCTCAGCATCTTAGGAGTTCCCCCCTTGTCAGTAGTGAGAGGAGCTTTAGTCCCTTATTGTCTTACTATTTTTGTCCCCTTACCATTCTGCTTTCTCCCTTTATCTGGTTTCACATTTAGGCTGCAGGAGTAGAGGTCATGGCCAAGGACCTTAAACTTGGAGCAGTACCTAGGAAGGTTTTCATAAGATACCTTTTGCTCAAAGGTGTTCCCATTAGGGAAACTAACTGGCACAGAGAATTTAATTTTCTTTGTTACATCAATCTCCACAAGCAACCTGGCATATGAAATTCTTTCTTTATTATTAGTAAACTGGTCAGCATATAGGGGCTTTCCAAGTTGGGAGCCAATCTTACTTAAGCAGTTTGCAGTCCACAACTCAAGGGGCAAACCCTTTAGCTGAATCCAAATAGGGATAGTGCTTATTTCTGCATTACCAAATTGAAAAAATTTAAGCATGGATTTCAAGAGTGAAGGTCTACCATATACTTGATAGGGTCCTTCTTGCAAAACATTTCATACTAGCTTCAGTATTTTCAAATTTGAATACAATCCAACCACTATCATGGAATTGGGTTAGAACTTTTACCTTCTAGGAGTCTGTGAGCATCTTCAGGGTAGCCCTCCTTGGGAACCTTCCAGCAAAATGCCCTACCAAGCAGTAAGGGTAGTCTCCAAACACTTCCTCAATGTTTTGTTCTGTAACACATACTGTATCTCCCTCACTTTCAATAGTAGAGAGTTGTAAGCTCTTACTTTGCTTTCTATTGTCAGCAAATAAGCTTACCCAAGGAGCTTTCTAGCTTTCCTCCAGGGGAGTATTGCCACTATTAACATGGCCTTTAGCACTTGTTTTTTCTTGAGCACCAGAGGATGCATCCTGCCTTTGGAAAGGCTCATTGGAACTGGAACCAATAGGGGGACTCCCATCTTTCAAAGGAGAGTGAAGCCTGGTCCCATTTCTTATCTTTTTCTTTCCTTGACCTGCTGTAACAGGTCCTCCGTGAACAGTAGCTTGGCAGCTGGAATCATCTTCCTCACTGGAAGAATAGGATCCTTTCTATACTAAATCCTCATCACTCTCTTTAGAGGAGCTTAGGTTCTCATCCTTTGAAGCCTGAGTATCTTCCTGCATTGCCTTCATTGCCTTAGCTCGATTTTGGTTACTGTTCACCATTGATGCTCTGAGAGAACTTTCTTCATTGCCCGAGACAGAGCCTTCCAACTCAAGTCTCAAAGACTTCAATTCTTCCTCTCCCAAGGAGTAGGAAAAGCTTTCTGACTCTTTGCTTGATCCTCTTGACTCAATCTTACTGGAGTCTACTGGAACTTCCTGACGCAAATCCGGTACTGTAGCAGCTTTGGATTTGAAATGATTTTGAACAAATTCCAAGTCTTTCTTCTCTTGGACTGTTTAGGGAGGCTTCCTACTGGACTTCTTCTTTCCCATGCTAGGGAGAGCAGTGATATTGATACAAAGAACAGGGGGGGATGAGATAAGAGCGAGAACCATGGACAAGTTACTATAGCAGTTGAGAGCTTCTCTCTCTTACTTGCCCGTACTGACTAAGAGCTCTTTCTTGATT
This sequence comes from Bretschneidera sinensis, assembly GCA_023935145.1. Lineage (NCBI taxonomy): Eukaryota > Viridiplantae > Streptophyta > Magnoliopsida > Brassicales > Akaniaceae > Bretschneidera > Bretschneidera sinensis. The sequence goes on along the minus strand of CM043700.1, from coordinate 100,290,922 downwards.
ACTAGCAGCTTTATACTTCTTTTTGGATAAACCAGATCACCCGAGAACCCGTACAAGGGGAAGTTAGTTGGTTTCAAACGGTCTTCTGACAGCTTCATCTTCACGAAAGCGTCGAAGTACAATATGTCTTGGGATAATCCATTTTCCCGTAGGATCCTTTTTACTGCAAAGTTCGAGATGACTAATGTTACGATGACTAAATCATCGTGTAAAAATTTTAATCTTTCAAGATTTTCATCCAAGAAGGTGATGGTTTGGTTGACTCGCATTTTTTTTATTGGCCCTTCAACCGATCCTATAGAGGACTCTCCTCCTGACGCTTTCCCTCCAAAGATAGTTCGGATGACGCCTACAATGGGAGTGTTATCCAACTTCTTTTGGAGGGATCACCATCTTCTATTATTCTCTTTTCTAGTCAAGATTTGTGTTATCTAAATCCTTTCTCTAGGATTCAAGCTTCTTCAATTCGGGTTTTTCCGACCAAGGCTTCTATGTCCTAGGCTTCTTCTTGATTCTATCTTCACAAATTTATTCAAGTACGCTCTCTATATCAAACTCTCGATCTTTTCTCTCAGATGTCTACACTCATTTGTATCATGGTCGTGATTCTAGTGAAAGCGACAGAAATGACTCAAGTCTCTTTTTGCGGCTAGGGCTTTGATATTGGAGGGCCATCTGACAATGTCTTGGTTGGCTATTCCATAAAAAAGTTTGCCCCTTGATGTGTTAAGAGTTATGTAGATCTCATAATCCTGAGGAGTTCTTGATTTCTCACTCTTTCGAACATCATACTGTCATTTCTTCTGCTCGCCTTTGAGCCTTGGTTCTTTAAGCTCTTTTTTCTTTCTGCCCACTAGGGCCTTCTCTCTTCTTTTGCGGAAGGCCTAATCTTTTTCCTCAATCACAAACTCATCTGCTTTGGCTAGAAGGGTCGGTATAGTTTCCAAGGGATTTCTTGAGAGGTAATAGCTGAAGTCAAAGGATTTTGTGGCCACTAGTGAAAGCCATAACTGTCACTCTTTAGTACAAGTCATTTACTTGTACCATGGTCGAGGTGAATAGCGCAATGTATTCGTGAAGGCTTTCCTCAAAATGTTATATTATGCTGAGCAGACTTTCAAGAGTTCTTTTAGGTCCTCGACAAATGAAAAAGGGTTGCGAACATTTCCTTGAGCTCATCAAATGACTCAATTAACCCTGTAGGCAATCTGGAGAACTGTCTCATTGTCATTTCTTATAGAGTTATTGGGACGCATGGCAGATCGCTGTTTCTAAGTGGCATTGGAGGAATATTAGAGACTTAAAATTTTCCAAGTGATCTTTTGGACAGGTTTTTACTTTGTAAGGCTCCATGTGGGGTATTTTGAAGTTTGGAGGCATCTTCTCCTCCATGATCTTCTATGAGAAGGGGTTACCTACTGGCTTGATCTCGTCAAGAATGTTTCCTCTAATAGCATTGATGGTGAGTCAAATTTGTTCGTTCATGTCTTGCTCACCTCAGACTTATCTTGCTCTTATCGCTTCTTTGATAGGTGTAAGTTTAAGATTGACTCTTCATCTTGGATTGAACGTTGAGGACTTTGCTAAGGGCTTATTTTACTCAGTTCTCTTCTATCTTAAAGGCGCCCTCAAATTTTGTCCTATGTTGAGGGTTTATGTCTTCTTTCTGAGCTCACCTCCTCGGGTCAGTCGTTTCGAGGAACCAGCTTGGTAGTCTTTTAAATGATGTAGGTAGTTCAAACTGTTAACTAATGATTTCGAGTCCTGCTTGGCTCGGGTAATCCAAGCTGAGCAATTACTTCCTCGAGTCGATGCTGAAAAGTGTTGTACTCGGCTCTGCTGACAAGTTGGTCAAGGTCTGCCTCATGAGTTTCGTTTCGGATTGCTTGGTTTGAGTATGGATCAGGCAGTTAGCCAATCGGATCCCTCCCTTCGTTCACCTCGGCTATGGTATTACCCGTCGAAGTACGAAGATGGTTCTGCCCTTCCATGAGAGGTGGGGGTGATGGTAGTTCATATGGATAGACTTCAAAGGTTGTTTGGGTGGTGTTTCAGTTTGAGATTTTTCTGGGTGGCATTTTCAAGTGAGATAAGACTGATACATTCCCATGGACGGTGTCAATTCTGTTGATGCTGAAAATAGGTCACATATTGTTTGGGGTTTATCATGTCGATCGTTAGAGTCGGGTCTAGCATGAGCAGGATCTCAGATACCTAAAAGCCGACCCGAAGTGGTTTGCTCCGAGAGGGACCCTCTGAAGGTTAAGTCAAATATGAATTGGAGAGAGTGAAAATAAATGAGTGAATTGAATTGCTTATTGCTTAAGGGACCCCTTATTTATATGATCCAAATGGGTAAAGATTACTATTTTGTCCATGTGGTTAATAGGTTTCATTTTTCTAGTTCGAGGGTATATTTTTCCTATATCAATAAAGAATATATGTGATGCTAGAAAAATATATATCAAGGTAAATAGATTTGGACTTTGAGTCGTGTATAACATGTCCTTAAAGAGACATTGCCCACTATCATCAATAGGACAAGTCGCTTCCAGAATCAATCAAAGCCCTAAAACTCTCTTATATAAACCTTTAGATCTGCTCTGTATTTATAATGACTAAGAGGCACCTTTGAAAAGTCATTTGATAGTTAATTTAAATTTACATTTTCAATTAAATAAGTGTCATTTTAATTTAAATTTACAATTTTCATAAATAAGTGGCGTACAATAAAAATAAATTATATATAAAAGTAATTCTGGCACCTTAATTTCTACAACTACCAAGTGTCCAAGTGCTAACTGAACCTCAATAACGTCCAAAACACCCTATACAGTCCACTACCCTCGTCGCACGCAGCATTGGTCTAAGTTTACTTTACTCATGTAACACTTGTGCTTTACTATATAAAGCACTTACATTTGCAATACTTTTTCAATGTGAGAATCTTGTTTCACACTATTTTTACTATCTACAGTAACAATCACCCACTAGATTGTAATATTAATAGCATAAAAATTAGTTTAAATGATAATATCATATAAAAATGTATCTTTCAATTTGAAACTTCAATTTGTGTAAATATTTTAAAATCCTAATGAAGTTGTAGGTGTCTGTAGATCAAACCAAAACTCCTTGTGTTAAAACCTAAATATCACACACATGATGTTATCCAATTTCTAAAGAGGTTTATAAACAGCTTTAGCACTTTTATGGTCGTGTGCTCATCCTGCCTTCATACTTATCTAGGTAAAAGACATATCACTTCTATATTCATATAGGTGGAGTTTCCTTGTGCTAGTAAATGCAGGATTTTGACCGCCAATATTTCCAAGAGGTTCATGTGGTGGCCTTATGATGAGAAATAAGGAACCATACTTCAAATAATGCAAGAACGCTAGAATCGAGCTTAAAATGGAAATAACTGAGATGCCAAAATTGACCAAGAAAAGGCAAAACCAAACCCAACAAAAAAAAAACATGGCCTAAAGATTGATAAATAGGTTAAAATGACGAGAAAATACTAAAAGGGGGTGTTTCAGGTTGGTCCGGAGCAATCCAAATTAGGCCCGAACTAGACCCACCAAACAAGCTTGGTTAGGGCGGACTTGGAATTTTAATTTGGTTCATTTCATGATTTTTGGCTTGTTTGTCCCCTTGATTGATCCTAAATTGATCCTAACTGATCATAATTGATTTTCTTGAGGATCAAGGACTAACCTTAGCCCTTGGACATGATTTGAAATATTTTGGACCAATCCTAACCCTCCATTCTCTTAACAAAATGAAAATCCCTCCAATCTCTCTCAATCACCTCCTTTGACTTTATCTCAACTATTGGAACCATTTTGGAAAGTTTCAACTTTTGATCTCAACCATTTGGGATCTCCCCCTCTAGCTTATATATAGGCTCTTCCATTTCACCTTCAAACAATAACTTCTCTAAGAAAATAGTCTCTAATTCTTTAGACTAGAGAATTTATTCAAGGTTTTCATTTTTTGGCCTTTCTCCTCTTTTCTTCTCCAAGAACACCCACTACATTCTTGAGTAAAAATAGAGTAGATCCATTTAGAGCAAGGATCTAACATTCTAAGGCGTTCTGCGAAAGCTTAGTCCTTCTTTAAAGAACCCTTACACCCTAAACAAGAGTCGTAGCACTAAGGCACCAGTCATTCTCTAGAAGTCTATATCCCTTGGAAGAGTTCTCCTAAGGTACACACTCCATCTATATGCCAAACAAGAGGCGTAGCGTTAAAGCTGGAGTCATACTCTGGAAGTATGCATCCCTTGAACAATTCTACCAAGGTACAAACTCCCTCTACTTTTCTTTAGATCTAGGCATAATGTTTCCATATAAACCTCCACAAGCATGTAATTGTGTGTTTATGTTAGATATTATACATAGTATATAAGATGTACTTTTGTGTTTTGCTTATTTGTTTGATTGTATATAATTGTTTTTAATTTTAATATGCATGCTTGTGAATGTATAGAAAGCACAAATAAGAACTATTTTAAATTATTTAACGAGTTCACCCAAATGAGTAAGGGCTAAGCTTTGGCCTAAGCGAGATGATGGGTTCAACTTATTCATCTTGTAAACCGAAATAACAAACCTTGAACCTCTTAATCGTAGACCCTACAAGGAGTTAAAAGAAGATTCTTTATCTTTCCCTCAAAAGGTAAGTGGTGACTCCTCATCCCACGAGTTATAGGCTTCAGCCTATGAATCTTTTAATTGGGCTCAAATCATTAGAATGACCCTAAAGAAAGAGGCAAATAGAAGAAATGAGAAAGAAGTGCATAAGGCAAATAAGAAGGCAAGTCATTATGTGTCTCCAAGGCTAGCCTCACCCCACCCCATATCAAATCGAATCCATCGTAGCTCACCCCTGGGGAGGGATGCTTGAGATCGGATGGAGTCTTGGGGGAGACCTTGGGAGAGGACCCTACAATTGGCAACTCAACTAGGGATGCTAAACAACATATAGGTTTGGGTGGACTTTTTAAATTTTAGAAAAAATACATGTTATTTATGAAATACTTGCACCTAACATTTTCAACTACCAGTTACTATTATTCATTGATGAATTTAAGCTAATTATCATATACTCACACTGGGCACTTAAGTAGTTCCAACTGCTTAAGTAGTTATCCTCAAGTGTGGTTGTAATGAAGATAGTTCTATATCATCCTTCTAGTTGTACCCTAAGCCCACCACTGAAATAAGGAGACTAGCCCACTTAGAAACCTTAGAAACTTCCCTACTCTTTGTTGCATACGTGTGAGTATGTATGGTAAGATGTATATACATATTGTATGATAGGATAACATTTTCATACTTTGGATTTAAATTTAGAGAACCTTAGTTAAAGTCTTGATTTAATGAAGATAACGAAAATTTTCTTATTTAGACTTATTGATTTAAGAAGTAGACCATGGAGGTCCTTAATTGAAGGAAATTAACTCTAAATTTGGAAATTTTATGAGTTTACTCCCCCAAAATTAATGCTCTCATTTCCAAATGTTTAAATGAGTCAATTTGAGCCAACAAATGTTTGAATTAAACCCTTTATTTTAAAACAAATAAAAAAAATTATTGAATTTTCAACAGTTAGGATCAATAAGAGGGTCCTTTTGTTTTCTTAATTAACTGGTCTCCATTAACCCTAGAATCAAGCCAAACCTGAAGAATATAAGGATTTATCTCCACAAGATTTTGAAAGAACTTAATATGGTGTAATCGATCCCATTTAGCCTAAAATATTTTGGTTACGGATCTTTTGAATTGATCTTGATTAGAGAATTTTAAGATTTAAAAAAAATTATGAACTCTCGATTAAATCAAAATAAAAAAAACTCGTTTACATAAGTTCTTTGATTTTGACTTTAATCCATAAAAAAATGGGAGCCTAAGTAAAGATACCCTAAATATTCGAAATTCAATTTTTCAAATAAAGGCATTCCAACAAAGGAGGTTGAATTTTGGATTCAAGAATGTGTTAAAAGGAAATAATAATCATGGCTTTGCTCAATTTATTATACTTAGCCTTAAAAAAACAATTCAATCTAAGATTTCAAGTTTTAGAAAAATGATTTGCTTTCCTTAATTTTTTTTTTTTTGATTTAAAATCAAAGAGATGAATTTCTTAAAAGAGTTTGAAGAAATTAGTTGCAGGCTTAAGGCTTTAGACTAAACCTTTTTTAATTGGATTAAGCCAAGTTGATGAATTGAGGTTTGACGACTTCATCACATACAACTCAAGCAGACCTTGTCTTGGACCGATTGAACGGGCTTTTCATTTAGGACTCATAAAAAGCTAGTCAATTAAAATTCAATTTCGAATTTGTCAAAGTGATTTTAATAAAATAACATTGAAATAAATTATAGATCCAAGTGGGAAAATAAATTTTTTTTTTGTATATAAAATTGTTGTATATATTGCTGAGTGTGCAATTAACATAAACCAATCCCAAACGAATTTGGTCCTATTGGTAGGCTTTGAGCAAGAAAAAAAGGATTTTCAGAAAAACAAAAAAAAAATGACAAAAGTCATTATCCAAGAAGCTCAAGGCCTAACATATGGACCAAATAAAACTAAGATTGGACCAAAGGAAAGGTCTAACAGGATTCTATTTCAAAAGTTCATGTCAATTTGTTAATATTAACACCAAAGTCCCCATTTACATTTTCATAAAACATTCCATCATAGGCCCCAATCATAAAAACAAATCGACCGCCCCTACCTAGTTTTGAATTCTAAGTGAAAGACTAAGGGAAAGCTTCATTGACTTAGAAGAAATGTTTGAGAAAACTAGCACAATTGAAGAGCTCAAGGAGATACTAGCCACCTCTCTAGCTAACCTAGTCGAGGGAGTTAAAGATCTAGAAAAGTAACAAGAAAAGAGGAATGTTGTTGAATAAACAACAAAGGATGAATTCATCGACCGAGATGATCATAAGGACAACTTTAAGGGGAAAAAATCCATCGAAAAGGATACGCCACATATACTTATGTCCATTTGAATTGATATATACATATAAAGAAAAATTTTAGAAAACTTATTGAATATTTACTAGTAAGTTGCACGACATCCATACCCTTTTTCATCATGATAATACCCCCTAATAGTCAGGTCATTAAGAGGATCTAATACCATATCGAGGCCTAGAGTCACCGTATGTTCAGTTACCTTTGGGCCATATCCCTTAAAGTGTCTAAAATGAACATCATCATTAGCATACTATATCTATACAACCTGATGCCATAGTGATCGCTAGACACCACAACGGCCTCCTTAGTATAAAACAAATGTTTTTATAAGCTACCTAAATATAAAAGTTCTAGAAGAAGCCTAAAGCCGCGTGCAAGCTTGATGGCCAAGAGAAATGCTCTTGTGTGCATAGAGGCTTCTAGAATATATTCAAGCACAAAGATGGTCAGCCATACCGCGAGGAATGATTCTAGTTTGAATTTTCCCAAGCTACGTTAAGCCTTTTCCTAAAAGTTTTGAAGTCTCATCTTTTTTCATCATCGGGAGTCTTCTTCGAAACTATAGCAAGATAAGTGAACCAATAGTTAATCTAGGCGAAGTAAGAGGCCTTCTTGTTAGGAGCCTTATTCCTCGATGAAGTCTTGCTCGAGTTCTCCAAACTTTCCTGTAAGGCCACTAATGCTTCTTTCGCATTCGTATCAAATTAGTACCATGTCAAACCTAAATCTCCAGTGAATGAAAACAATACTAAAGCATGAACGTATTCGAGAAGAACTATAATTCCACCACATGCGATGATAAAAGTAAGAGTTTTTTAGGACCATCAAGTGATGAGTACCGATAATCTATTTGTGTCTCTGATAGAGATGTCTCCCATACTCACTCTAATGGCATAGAGAATCCTAACACAATGCAAGGCCACTTTGTTTATAGTCAAGAAGTTTTCACACCATTGAACCCACCCCATTGGAGGTCCAACATGGCCCCAAAAATGAAATGAAGATGTGGGGTAATCACCGAGTTCATACCAGGTACGTATCATGGATTAGGGATAATTTGAGCTTTACATGTTTGAAATTTCAAGGTATTTATCAAGGTTTCATCGCAAATTCCCATAACACATCTATCAAGAATCGATGTTCAAACGTTTGATGTGTAATACGAGTTACAAAATTATTTTTTATTCAAGAAGAATTTTTCCATTTAATCTTTGGATGAAGTTTTGGTACATTATTTTATTGTTAATCATTACCACAAGTTGATTTATCTAGGCACCTTTGCAAGCCATTGTATGGAAGAGTGAGAAAAAAGAAAAATAAGGTTAAGAGATAGTTGATGAGCATTCAAGATAACTAAGAAAAAAGTTTCTTCATATAAGGTAAGTTGTCTATTTATATGTGATAAAGAATAGTACATATCTCGAGGCTACCATGTGTCATCTTGGGAGTCAAGTAGTTTTACGAAGGTCATTTGTTTGATGCGCGTGCAAACTTAGAGGTTTGGTAGTCTCCGCGTGCAAGAGTCTAAACTATTGAGTTGAAGAGAGGTGTGAACTTGTCACAAGGCACCACATGTTCAACTTATTTGTTTGCCATGTAGAATAAAGTATATTTTATAATAGAGAGACACGTAACCGTATGGTCTTTGGGAGCTCTCCGAAGGACTATTTTCGAGGATGAAGTGCAAGGTACATTCCAAGATGTTGTCGAAGACCACATTGGGTCACCTATAATACTAGATTTGTACTATAATGTAAAGAATATGTTCCCAAAGCATATAAATTGTTAAGTCTGCCCCATTGCAAGATTTCAAAGAATTTTGATTGGTTAAGCCACATGTATGGCGTTACATGCCCTACATGATTGAGACATGGTCTTAGCATTCTGACTTGCCTATAAATAACTCATTTGTGCATGGAAGCTAAAGTTTTATACTCTAAAGATGTATTAGGTATAAGAGATATTTGTCATCAGATTGATTTGGCACTTTGGGATTGCTCCACTTCCCCTTTAGTTTAGTACTTCGGATTAGCTCTCTTGTTTATTTGTCCACATCAACACCTTTCAAAATTTTACCTAGAACACATATATATTTCACTAAGATCTTTGATCTTTAATTTTGAAGTAAAAAATCCCTTTTTTTAGTTGTACCAAGCATATTAGTGCTAAAAATCAATATATAATCCATATAAAGGTATATGATCGATCCATATTCTTTTGTGAATTTAGAGTATATACGATTATCTACACTATTATACGTAAAATGATGTGATGAAATTGCATAATCAAACTTGTCGTGCCATTGCTTGTGTGCATGTTTCGATCTATACAAATATTTGACTAAATTGCACACTTTATTTTCATTTTCAAGAAGTACAAACCCCTCAGGTTATTCTATGTATACTTCCTTATTCAAATCAACATTTTAGAATGTATTTTTAACATCCATTTAGTATACATAAAATTTATAAATTGACACCAAATCCAATATCATTCTGATTAAGGTTATGCATGCAAAATGTGCATTAAGTATCAAAATATTCTATACTTTCTTTTTCTGCTAAACCTTTGGCTATTGATCTAGCCTTAAAAATTTGTGTAGATCCATTTGTATTATATTTTTTTTTTTCTAAATTCTTGTTTTCATCCTATAGGTTTAGATCTCGAAGATAGATCCATTAGAACCCAAGTATTGTTAAATATTATTGAGTTCATTTCATCATTTACAGCTTCTTCTAGAAAGTTGCATCTCTAGAGACCATTGCCTCATTAAATGCAAGATCATCTTCAATGTTAAATAAGATAGGTATTTTCTATACAAATTTGATTTATTACCTTCAACAAAAAAAGATTATGGACTGTGAACCAATGAACTCAATATGTATTGATTTTTCTTTCCTTGCGCTTTAACTTCTCCTTAGATTCCAAATACTTCATTTTCTTCCCAATGGAGATATTAATAGTTATATTTTATTGTTGACTTGTCACAATTTAACGTTGACTAGACATAGTTTCTTGCTCATTTGGTTCATGCGCAACAAAATCATTACTGAATTTATTTTCAATAAATTTGACATGCAACAATTCAACTATAACATTAGATTGTAAATCCAAGAATCTATATGCTTTGGAATTCGATACATAACCAACAAAAACACTCATAATTCCTCTTGGTCCTAATTTTAATTTGTGGGTAAGTTGTTTTGTAAAGTGCAAGAAACCCCCACACTTCAAAATAGTACAAGTTTGGTTTTCTTCCAACCTATAGTTCATATGGTGAGAAATTCATTATAGTTGGAATTCAATTAAGTATATGATATACAGTCAATAATGTTTCCCCCATAAATTAAATAATAACTTAGCATTTAGAAGTATAGCATTAATCATTTCAACCAAGGTTTTATTTTTTCTTTCAGCCATGATATTTTGTCATGGAGTATACGGAGCAAATTGTTTTAATGTATTATTTTCATCCGAAAATTATTTTCCTCCCCTATCACTATGAAGAATTTTAATCTTTTTCTCTTTTTGTTTTTCCATAATTGATTTATGTTCTTTAAACTTTTGATAAGCTTCATCTTTAGTTGTTATTAAGTACACATAAGTGTAACGAGAATAATCATCAATGAAGGTTATGAAATATCTCTTTCTTCCTCTTGTTAACATACAATTTAACTAAAAAATATCAAAGTGTACAAGTTTTAACAATTAAGTATATGGTTCGGCCTTAGGAAAATGTTTCTTTTGTCATTTTTGCTTTAATGCAGATTTCACATTTATCATTATAATCATGCTTGTAGAATATATAGGCAAAGTTTGGCTTAAATTTAGGGTTGATTTACCAATTCCAATGCAAGATTCCACTAATTCCAAGGCAAGAGACAAATTAGAAGAACATTCAACAATATGAATAGAAAAGACATTTATTTCACTAATTCTAAGCTTGAACATGCCATCACAAGATCACCTTTTTTCCATCAAGTACTCTATTCTTAGATACATGATAAGTGCTTAAATATTCACATTTAAGCCCCTTAATTTATATTTGTTAAGCTCTTTGTTTACATATTTTACTATGTTTTACTTCATTTTTGTGTTTTCTGTGTTTTCTATAGGCTTGTGAAGAAAAGAAAGCATTTTGAAACTTTAAAGGAAGAAAACTGAAGATTTGGAAAAAGCTAGTGTGATCGAGCGCAACATGGCCACGATCGAGCGCATAAGTAATCATGCGCACACATAGAAGGCTCGAGCGCACCCATGCGCTCGAGTGTAGAAGCAAGCGATCGAGCGCACACGCACAGAGAGGCGGCAAAGCCAGTTTTGGAAAGATTTTCGCTTCTGCGCTTGAGCGCACACGCACAGAGAGGCGGCAAAGCCAGTTTTGGAAAGATTTCTTCCGGACCTACTTTGGAAATTAGGGTTTCGAGGCACCCTTAGAACCCTATATATAGGCTTATAAAACATAGAAAACACATCTTCCTTTTATCTTTTACTTTTTCCTGAAGTTGTAAGCTTTGGAGAGGAATTGACGACTCGTCTCCACAGTATTCTTCGGGTTTTATATTTTCTATTTAGTTTATGTTATGATGATGTTTATCATAGACAGAATGTGTAACTAACTTACTAATAGGGCTCGATTGAAGCCCTAATTATGCTTTTCCATATATATATATATATATATATATATATATATTGATTGTCTTTGAAAATAGCCATGTTATGATGCTTTAATTGATTAATGCTTGTTTTATTAAATTCCTCATATGTGTGTGTCTGATCAACGTATGCATGTGGTATGGATTAATTAGTTAGATCAATTTGGATGACTGAGTCCTGGGTTTGACGATAGTAACAAAAGAAATCCACGTCGATTTATTGGGTTAATCAACATGGGAAACCGAGAGTATACACCATACCCTAGGTCTCGTGTGGTTATCGATTTTCATAGACCTTATGTTCTCTTAAGGAACAACTCGGTATATACCATGTTGAATCCCTTAAGAGAGAAAAAAGTTAGAGTAGATACCATGCCTAACTCATTGCTTAGGGAGATTAATAGCTTAAGGAGTAGAGACCATGCCCTTAGATTGACAACTATTAGGTATTCATAGTAGGGCTAGTGCATTGGCACATTACTTATTGGGAAAGTATGATTAGTGGTGGATATCAAGCCCTATGTTCTCATCATTATCAATCTAGACTTAATATTTATTTATATCAATTTTTACATTGTGAAACTGATTCTAAAACGAAATTCACCAATCCCTGTGGAGATGATCTCGCACTTACACACTATGCTACTATTGACCTTGTGCACTTGCAAGTAAAACTGTACGATTATTTGCTTATTTATTTAGGTAGATAAATGCACAACAAGTTTTTGGCACTATTGCCGAGGATTGCGCTAAATATTCTTCTAGAAATAGTTTCATTTAATTCAATAATTTTTATTTATTTATTCTATTTTATTTCTATCAAAATTTTAAGTTTTTGTTTTTACCTTTATTTTTGTTGAATCCAAAACCTAATCTATTTCTTTTTTGTTTTCTGTTTCAAGCACTCTAGCAGAACTTTATGTGCCACTTTTGATCGAGTGCACCCCTCTGTGCGATTGAGTGCACTTGAGGCAGAGAGTCACCCAGGCAGCAGTGTTGAATTGTTGCATTAATGTAATTGTTACTGATTCATGCACGAGCTTCGATCCAGACATCCAACGTTCTTTCCCCTTGATACCGAGCTTGAGCGGACCATTTGACGAAGCCTTAGAGACAACTTTGATGAGGAAGAAGAGGAATTCGAGGAAGAAACATCAATGGCGGAACAGCTAGAAAACCAACAACCATTTGAGAGAAGACTGATGAAGAAATGCTTCATCCCAAGGAACATCGACCAACCATCATGCATTGCATATCAACTAGAGGTACACCTAATGAGGATCCTCACTTGCACCTTCGAGAGTTCTTCGATCTCTGCAAGTTCCAACACATCCGAGGCTTAGACCAAGAAGGAATAAGGTTAATTCTTTTTCCTTTTTCCTTAAAAGATAATGCTAAATTGTGGAACAATTCATTGCCTGCAGTTTCTATCCATACTTGGGAGGAGTTGACCAGCAAGTTCCTAAGAAAGTTTTTTCCAGCCCAGAAGATGAGGCAAACGAGGAAGGAGATTCAGTCCTTCCAACAAAAGGATGGAGACCTATTCTTTGAGGCATGGGGACATTTCAACGAGCTACTACTCAAATGCCCACATCACAATCTACCTCAGGATGAACTGATACAAACTTTCTATGAAGGTTTAAGTGATACTAATAAAAGTATTGTGGATTCAGATTGTAGAGGAGTGTTGATGGAGAAAAGCAGCGAAGAAGCCATGGAGCTATTCGAAACCTTAGGTGAACACACCCAACAGTTCTTCTCCAGAGGTAGACTTGGACCCAAGAGCAAGGGTATGTATGAGGTGACCCTAAATGGAGGATCCTCTACCCAAATAGCTGCTATGGAGAGGAAATTAGATCTACTTGTCAAAGCTATGATTGCTCAGAATGCCTCACCTAATTTGATCATAATACTGAGACATGTCCGTTGTATTCATCTGCAGACCCAGAGCAAGCAAATTACGTAGGACCAAACAACTATCCGCCAAAGAACAACCCATATGCAAACACCTATAACCCTGGATGGCAAAATCACCCAAATTTCTCTTAGAGCAACAATCAGAATACCCTTAATCAGTAAGGGTAGCAAAGAAACTCCTAGCCAGCTACTCACTCAGCTCCCGAAACAAAGAAAAGTGACCTCAAAAGTCTTGTGAGGCAATTGGCAACTCAGCAACAACAATTAATGACTTCACAAGATAAGTTCATGGCAGATGAAAGGAAATTATGGACTGAACTAAGACAAACCACAACAAAACATGAACAAGCCATCTAAAGGCTAGAGGTACAAATGGGATAATTGGCTAAAGAGCTAAGTGGCAGAAAGCAAGGTGAGCTTCCGGCTCAAACACTACCTAACCTTAGGAGGCATCAAAGACTGAAAGCTGTCATGACCCTTAAAAATAGTAAGGTCATAGGAACCAATGAGTCTGCAAAAACATCTTTAGAGAAACCGTTGGCATCAAAGGTGAGTGAGACGGAGAAAGTGAATGCACCACCCTTCCCGCAAAGGTTAGTAAAACAAGATAAAGAAAATAAACTGCTTGATCTTTTTGAAACCTTACGGAAAGTAAAAATAAACGTTCCCTTATTAGATGCAATTCAACAAATACCTTCTTATGCTAAATTTCTAAAAGATTATTGCACTCATAAGAGAAAGTTTCAAGAACATGAGATGGTAGCCTTAATTGAAGAGGTAAGTGTTGTACTATTAAGAAAACTACCACCAAAACTAAAAGATCTGGGTAGTTTTACTATTCCCTGTAGGATAGGTGATCAGTTGTTTGAGCAAGCATTACTAGATTTGGGAGCGGGTGTAAATTTACTACCATACACAGTATTCGAAACCCTAGGTTTGGGGGAGCTACAACCGACTTCCATTACCTTGAAATTGGCAGATAGAAGTATAAAAAGACCTAGGCGTATTCTTGAGGATGTCCTGGTAAAGGTAGAAGAGTTCATTTTACCTACTGATTTCATTGTGTTAGATATGAAGGAATGCCCTATGCCATTAACCCTGCCCATCATATTAGGAAAACCCTTCATGAGAACTACCGATATGAAGATTTGTGTGAAAAAGGGTATAGTAAGTATGAAGGTCAATGTTGAGAAAATAGAATTTAAAATATTTGATGCATTGAAACTGCCTCAAGATGATATGGAATGCTTTAATGTATGTATGATACAAAATTTTGTTGAGCAAGCTTTTCAGGTCCAGCACATTGATCAATTAGAGACTACTATTACCCATAGCTTTACGAAAGTGGAAATTGATCAAGAACTTGAAGTTGTTACTGATGACATCATTAAAGTTGTGCACCTCATTGAGTCTTCTCCAAAACACCCAAGTAAGTATGCTGCTCCATTTGAATGTCTCATACCTACTAATACTAGTCTTCTTAATTCCATTGTCCAGACACCAATATTAGAATTAAAGTAGTTGCCAGAGCATTTAACTTATACCTATTTGGGAGAAAAGAAGACATTATCTTTGATTGTGGCTACTAATTTGAGTATTAGAGAAGAAGAGAAATTATTAAGAGTTCTTAGGGAACATAGATCTGCCATTGGATGGACCATTGCTGACATTAAGGAGATAAGTCCAGCCAAGTGCATGCATAATATCTACCTTAAGGATGAAGCAAGGCCCACTCGAGATGGTCAAAGAAGACTTAAACCACACATAAAAGAGGTAGTAAAGGCCGACGTATTAAAATTACTCGATGTTGGCATTATCTACCCCATCTCAAACAGTAAATGGGTAAGTCTGGTCCAAGTTGTCTCTAAAAAGAGTGGGATCATAGTGGTAAAGAATGAGGATAAGGAGCTCACACCTACAAGAAAAATAACTGGTTGGAGAGTATGTATTGATTACCGCAGATAGAACAAAGTGACCAGAAAAGATCACTTCCCATTGCCATTCATTGATCAGATGTTAGAGAGAATAGCTGGCCATAGCTATTATTGCTTCTTGGATGGGTACAGTGGATATAACTAGATTGCTATAGCACCTGAGGATCAAGAAAAGACTACCTTCACATGTTCTTTCGTTACATTTGCTTATTGAAGGATGCCATTCGGTTTATGCAACGCACCAGCCACCTTTCAAAGATGTATGATGAGCATATTTTTCGATATGGTGGAGAAATACGTTAAGATATTCGTGGATGATTTCAGTGTTTTTGGATCCAATTTCGATGAATGCCTAACTCATCTAGAGAATGTCCTAAAGAGGTGTGAAGAGAGCAACCTAGTGCTAAATTGGGAGAAATGTCACTTTATGGTTCAACAAGGCATTGTGTTGGGTCATTCCATCTCCAACAAAGGTATTGAGGTAGACAGTGCTACAATAGACATCATTTCAAAGCTGCTTCCTCCTTTCATAGTCAAGGGTGTTAGAAGTTTCCTTGGACATATCGATTTCTATAGACGATTCATCAAGGATTTCTCCAAGATCTTGAGACCTTTTTGTGCATTGTTAGCTAAAGATACCAAGTTTGAGTGGACCGATAACTGTATGAAAGTTTTCAACACATTGAAGGATGTTCTCACCTCTGCCCTAATAATGATGGCACCAAATTGGAATCTTCCATTTGAATTGATGTGTGATGCAAGTAACTTCGCCTTGGGAGCTGTCTTAGGTCAAAGAATCAATAAGGTACATCATGCTATTTACTTTGCTTCTAGAACTTTAAATGATGCTCTGCTTAACTATTCTACTACTGAAAAGGAATTGTTAGCTGTTATTTTTGCTTTAGAGAAGTTTAGATCATATCTTATTGGCTCTAAGGTTATTGTATTCACTGATCATGCTACTTTGAGATATCTGTTTTCTAAGAAAGATGCAAAGCCTAGGTTAATCTGATGGGTACTATTGCAAGAATTTGATTTGGAGATCAAAGACAAGAAAGGGATTGAGAATGTGGTTACAGATCATTTATCAAGGCTACCCTATGAGAATGACAAAAATAAGCTGCTCTTGAATGAGAACTTCCCTGATGAACAATTGTTCGCACTAGAGGTAAAACTTTCATGGTATACTGATACTATCAATTATTTAAATGCTAAGGTTTTTCCCCCAGGTATGACCACGCAAGGAAAAAAGTGGCTGATATCTATGTTTAGACGCTACCATTGGGATGACCCTTACCTTTTCAAATTCTGCCCCGATCAAATCATCAGACGGTGTGTCTCAGAAGAGGAGCACTTGAGCTTATTACAACACTGCCATCAGTTTGCTTTTGGAGGACATTTTGGGGCCAAGAGAACATCTCTTAAGGTGTTACAATCCAGTTTTTATTGGCCTAATCTGTTTAAAGATGTCTTCTCTTTTTGCAGCTCATGTGATAGATGCCAGCGGAAAGGTAACATATTTTCCCGAAATCAGATGCCCCTACAAAATATTCATATAGTAGAACTTTTTTATGTATAGGGCATTGATTTCATGGGTCCATTTCCTAACTCCTTTGGTTATTTATATATTCTTATGGGTGTGGATTATGTGTCTAAATGGGTTGAGGCTATCCCCTCAAAGACTAATGATCACAAAGTGGTTGTAAAGTTTCTATAGGCTAACATCTTTACCCGGTTTGGGACTCCAAGAGCAATCATCAGTGATAGCGGCAGCCACTTTCATCATCACTCTTTTGCCGCACTACTAAGAAAATATAGGATCACTCATAAAGTTGGAACTCCATATCATCCTCAAACCAGTGGCCAAGTGGAGATAAGTAACTAAGAGATCAAAGGAATTCTAGAGAGGACCGTGAATCCTAATCTGAAGGATTGGTCCTTGCACCTGAATGATGCTCTATGGACATATCAGACAGCTTATAAGACTCCAATTGGCATGTTTCCATACCGCCTAGTCTTTGGGAAAGCATGCCATCTCCTGGTAGAGTTAGAGCATTGAGCATATTGGGCCATAAAGCAGTTTAATTTTGACATGAAATAAACGGGTGAGAAGAGGAAGCTGCACTTAAATGAGCTGGAGGAATTGAGGTATGATGCCTATGAGAACGCCAAGCTCTACAAAGAATGGACGAAAGCATGTCATGATAAATAACTAGTTAGGAAAGAGTTTCATATGGGACAAAAGGTCTTGCTATATGACTCAAGATTAAGACTGTTCCCAGGAAAACTCAAGTCCCGATAGTATGGTCCTTATGTGGTCACCAAGGTCTTTCCTCATGGTGCTTTAGAGGTCCATGGTTCCAACGAAAATCAGCCATTCACGGTAAATAGACACAGAGCCAAACAATACCTTGATATTAACTTACCTCCTAGAGATGAAGACTTGGCACTTCAATCTGCCCAATATGCAGCTGAACCAAGAGCACTTGAGCCATAAGAGGTGGGCCCTAAGTGCCCCCTTCAAAGAGAGTAGCACTGCATCAAGAGACCGCTTAGGCCATTCCACCTTTGATAATCATGTAGCTCAAGCGCCTCTTCTGAGGTTAGTGGTACTGAGGCCACTAAAGTACGGTATGGTTAAATCATTACTAGTTCTTCTCCTTGTTCGTTTCATTATTTTAATCCTTTTATATTTTATTACTATCAGCATTTTCTACCTTGCGATTGAGCGCACTACATAGTGTGCTAGAGTGCACTCTTGCCCTGCACTCCATAGCGCGCGAGCGCATCACACTACACACTTACGCACAAGTGCGATCGAGCGCACTTCACCATGCGCTCGAGCGCACTCGGGGCAGAGAAGTCATGTGATGGGTATAAATGTTTTCCCTCATTTTATCTCACCTACACTCAATTGCACTCCCTCTATTTCTCTCTTGCACTCGCCATCTCACACAGTAATCTCACTCTCAATCCAACTCCTTGCCCATCACCAACCCTTAACCATCCCAAAATTCATTAGCTTATCCTCCCTCTCATTTCCCATTACCCCACTAATTCTATTCATGTGCACCAGGTATGCACCCATTTTTTTTCCTTTCCTACATTGTTTATTATTATACACAATCGCGCACATTATTGAATTACATTTTACTACTTATTTGCATTTTCCATTTAATGTGTGGTTGTATTTTATGAGTACAAGAGGTTACAATCGTGTTTGTGTGCTTTCCATAGCTTCGAGTTTTTGTTGCCCGTAAACTATTTGACATATTGTCTGAATGAGTGCGATCAAGCACTGAGACTTTGTGATCGAGCGCACCTCAACCTGTTCGATCGAGTGCACCATCAGCTATGATCGAGTGCAATCACACCAGAAGCTGCACTATCTTTCCTAAGCACATGACCTCCAGTTCCCGAGCCTCCAACAGTCGCTCCCATTCCACCCGGCTTAGTTTCGAGCAGTGCGAAATCCTGTTCGAGACTACTTTCAACATAGATGGGGATTTCAAGAGGTTGGACACAACAAGATGGGTGGTTCAAGAATTTAAGGCTCGGGATCTCAAGTGGCTGTTCAAGCCGGTCTGTTCGATGGCTTACACTAGATTCGTGGTCAGCTTCTACGAGAACCTGACCTATGACTGCACCCAACCAGAGATCTTATCCTCCTCAGTCCAGGGCAGATTCCTAGAGCTGACCACCACAGACATCGCCACTGCCCTCCACTGCTGTGATGAGTCATCTCTAGAGAACAGCCATATTGAGGAGTAGCCAGACCCGTTTCTTCTGCCCCACATCATCGAGGATATGTGTGCGGGCTAATATGTGGATCGACACAACAATACGGGGAGCAGGTCGAAGTTGCCTCCACTCCAATGGCTCGTGGACTCCATCCTCCAGTGTAATGCGTGCCCTTTGGGGCATAAGACTCAGAGGATGGATCAGTTTATACAGGCCTTCTACACTTTTCATCGAGGACACTAGTACTCCATACCATCCGTCATATGGAGCCAGATACGCAAGTTTTGGGACCATGTACATAGCCAGCAGACCTCCACGGCTAATGCATGGGGGCTCCCTTTTCTATTCCTACTCAGCCACATCTTCAAGAAGAAGGGGATCAAGGGCTCCTCAGTCAACGACCAATCAGCGACCACCCGTTCTTCGAGAGGGCCAAGTGGAGCCTTGGCTAGTCCCATATGCCTCAAGGACCTTGGGTGCATGTCCCAGCTGCTGAGCCTGTGGTAGATGATTTGATAGACACCGAGCACCCGACAGTGAGCCCTACATGGGAGGAGGACCAGCAAAATATGGGGCCCACAGAGTACCAGCACCTTCAAGATGAGCTATTCTCCTTCCGTTGTGAGCTATCAGACATCTGCTGAGAGGACTGAGAGGCGACCTGACTAATCCATCAGCGTATAAATGGTTTGGAGGCACAATTTACATGATAGGAGGCGATACTACAGGCCATCCTCGATCGACTACCTCCCACACCCGGTACCCCATCGACTGCACCACCTGGAGACCAGTAGTGAGAGGGTACACCGTCTGGCTAAAGACGTAAAATTTAGCGCTCATGGGAGGCACCCCAAAGCATATCCTTTTTAAGTATTTTCTTTTATTAATTATTAGTATTTACTTTTAATTATAACTGTTTCTTATTAGTATTTCTTGTTTTCTAGTTTTATGTGTGGTTTTTTATTTTATTTTTCAAGGACATGGTAAGCGTATCAAGTTCAAGTTTTGGGGTGTTCTACGAGCCATGTCACTCACACATTGGAGACAATGTGTACATTAAGTTTGGGGGTATTAAGGACACACTCACACACTTGTCTCAGTTTTTTTTTTAAAAATAAATGCATATTCATACTATGTTGAAAATTGTGATTGATTTAAAACAAATATTATGATAAAACTTCATCAGTAAGCTTAAAATCTAAAACACATAGTCTAATGATAAAGTTTTAAAAGTCTTAATTACCTACCTTAAGGAATTTAGGAATTCAAAAAGTTTGACCTAAATCTAACATGAGCACATTAGCATATAATGGTGTGAGGTATAACATATAATCTCTATGTATATGTTTCCATGACCTAGCTGTAATCGGATAACTTGCTTAGAATAACACTTTGGCATAGAATTTTTTTTTTGAAAAATGGTTATTGTGCAAAAAGAGAAAATAAAATGCTCCTAATGATCATTAAATAAAAGTTTCCACTGAGTAACTGGACCTCTTGCCTCAGTAAGCAGTGAGTGTTCACGTCAAAAAGTGGGAATGATGAATATAATGATCATTAAATAAAAGTTTTCACTGAGTAACTGGACCTCTTGCCTCAGTAAGCAGTGAGTGTTCATGTCAAAAGGTGGGGATTTTGCAAGGAAGCATTAAGACCAGTTAGTTTCGAAGACTTTTTTACTCTAGTTAGTAAGTCGTTATGGGTATCTTTACACCTAATGCCCTAAAACCATATGGTTTGGGAGTCATTAGCTAAACACTTGCTACATGGGTCAATTAGAAAGCTTAATGAAACTCAACTTGGCAAAAAACTCATGATAAAAGAAAAAGAAAAGAAACAAAACTATGCCACTAGTGTTCATTCTGATAGGAATTCGATGAATGTTAAGACACTGAAACACTATACAGTAGAGATATTTGGAAGCTTCATTTTTTTGTGCTAATTCACCACACACTAAGTCAAACTTATGATGCCTTAAACCAGTCTTATGTAAGTAATTGGAATTTAAAACTCTTATTCATTGTGAAGATGTGTTTATATTTTAAACCTACTCATGAACAAATATCATGGTTTTGTGTGCAACCCAAAATTTTAACATAATATGAATGATGAGTTTATCTATAATTTTATTTTTTTCAGTTAGTTTTTGATTCTGTATTGCTAAGGGACTAGTAATATGTAAATTTAGGGGTGTGATAAGTGCTTAAATATTCACATTTAAGCCCCTTAATTTAAATTTGTTAAGCTCTTTGTTTACATATTTTATTATGTTTTACTTCATTTTTGTGTTTTCTGTGTTTTTTATAGGCTTATGAAGAAAAGAAAGCATTTTGAAGCTTTAAAGGAAGAAAACTGAAGATCTAGAAAAAGCTAGTGCAATCGAGCGCAACATGGCCGTGATCGAGCGCACAAGCAATCGTGTGCACACAAAGAAGGCTTGAGCGCACCCATGCGCTCAAGTGCAGAAGCAAGTGATTGAGCGCACATGCATAGAGAGGCGATAGAGCCAGTTTTGGAAAGATTTCTTTCGGACCTATTTTGGAAATTAGGATTTCAAAGCACCCTTAGAACCCTATATATAGGCTTGTAAAACACAGAAAACACGTCTTCCTTTTATCTTTTACTTTTTCTTGAAGTTGTTAGCTTCGAAGAGGAATTGATGACTCGTCTCCACAGTATTTTTCGGGTTTTATATTTTCTATTTAGTTTATGTTATGATGATGTTTATCATAGACAGCATGTGTAACTAACTTAATAATAGGGATCGATTGAAGCCCTAATTATGCTTTTCCATATATATATATTCATTGATTATCTTTGCAAATAGCCATGTTATGATGCTTTAATTGATTAATGTCTGTTTTATTGAATTCCTCATATGTGTGTGTTTGATCAACGTATGCATGTGGTATGGATTAGTTAGTTAGAAATTTGGATGACTGAGTCCTGGGACTGACGATAGTAACAAAAGAAATCCATGCCGGATTATTGGGTTAATCAACATGGGAAACTGGGAATATACACCATACCCTAGGTCTCGTGTGGTTATCGATTTCCACAGACCTTATGTTCTCTTAAGGAACAACTCAATATACACCATGCTGAATCCCTTAAGAGAGAAAAGAGTTAGAGTAGATACCATGCCTAACTATTTGCTTAGGGAGATTAATAGCTTAAGAAGTAGATACCATGCCTTTAGGTTGACAACCATTAGGTATTCATAGTAGGGCTAGAGCAATGGCACATTACTTATTGGGAAAGTATGATTAGTGGTGGATATCAAGCCCTATGTTCTCATCATTATCAATCTAGACTTAATATTTATTTCTATCAATTTTACATTGTGAAACTGATTCTAAAACGAAATTCACCAATCCCTGTGGAGATGATCTCACACTTGCACACTATGCTACTATTGACCTTGTGCACTTGCAAGTAAAACTGTATGATTATTTGCTTATTTATTTAGGTAGATAAACGCACAACAATACAATATCCTTATCAAATTTCAAGACATTTTAAACCCTCTCATACATAATAGATTCACAGAAATAAGGTTTTTCTAACTTCCTGAACATTAAATACGTTAACTAAAGAAAGCTTTTGACTAGAAGTGAAGTTAAGTACGACTGTTCTTTTACCAATAACTTTGGCCAATTTTTCATTTCCCATAAGAACTTCTTCAGATTCCTTTAGTTCATCATACATCTTGAAGTATGACTTGTAGTTGTATACATGTATAGTTTCACTCAAATCCAGCCACCAATTAATAGATTTCCTAGCAACCGCTATGCGAACTTTAGTTATCATGCCCATGTCCATTTATGATATTATAGCAACTAGTTCTTTGACTCTATTCTCATCCAAATTTTCTTTGTTTATAGTGATATAACCTTCCTTCTTTACGGAATTTATTTACCAACAATCTCGGATGTAATGCCTTTTCTTTCCATAATAAAAGCAAGGATTACCCTTCTTAGGAACAGAGGATTTCTTTAATCCTTTTTTTTTTTTAACTTTCAAATTGTTATAAGCTTTACCAAAACTGATTCCTTTTGAGATTTCAAAAATATAGTTCACTTTGGAATTTTCAACTAGTGCATCACGAGCACGAGGGTCAGCCTCTATTTGCTTATGACTCATAAACTGTTCTATGTCAAACATCTTGAATTGAAAATATTGTGTTGGGTTTTGTCCAAGAATTAAATAGATGGAAAAGTCAGCTTCAGGTCTTGGTTGTGTGTTGCGGCCTACAGAAAGTCCAGAAGATCAACACCACCATGTGCACCGTAGCTCAAGGTGTGCGTGCCGCTGCATAGCCACCCACGCCGCAGCCTCTAGAATGGCAGTATGTTCTCCCCTCCTTTGAGCAGTGGCCTACCCTGTTCTGAGTCGCGGCTTCAGGCACACCTGAGGCCATTTTTCACCACTCTTCTCCTTATGTGTGGGACTTGATTAAAATGCACAGGATCACTTAGACTTGGTGGAGGGCTATGATTGATTGATCCTCAAGATCTAAGGGTTGAGATTGACTTCAAGATTGGTTCAAGAAGTTGGTGCACTATATAAAGGGTCATCTGGCTTCAGTTATGACATACAAGATATAAGATCACCATATAAGAGAATTTAAGTGCAAGTGTGAGAGTGCAAAGACACAAAACACAAGAGAGGCACTAGAATAGATCTCTTTCGAGAGTGGTTAGTTGTTTAGAGAGAGTAATATAGATTGGGGATTCAAGGGCTTTGTAATTGGAATTTTCTTGGGGAAAATTCAAAGGACACACTCAGTCCTTATCACTTTCTTTTTCTCTTATTTCGTGCTTAAAAAACTAGAGGATTCTTGAAGAGGTGTTGCTGTAATTGTAAGAACTCAATTGATTTAGCGCAAAGAGCTCGGAGGAGCTCATGGGGACATAGGCACATTGTCGAACCTTGATAACAATTGCTTGTGTTCTCTTTCTTTGATTGGTTTGTTTCTGTTCATTACAAGTCATTCTAGACTTGGGTGTATGGAAGATCACCACTTATGTATTTTGAGGTGATTTCCAACAGTGGTATCAGAGCTTTGGTGAGCGGGTATCGGAGCTGGAATAGAAGATATCGAAGCAAGACTCCAAGAATCAAAAGAGACTTTCTAAGTGATTCAAGAACAGAGTAGAGATCAAGATCTGATCGGGTTCTTGAGGGTGATTCAAGAACGGTGCTGGGATCAAGATTTGATTAAATTCTTGAGATTTAGAAGTTGGAAAGCAATTATGGGTGCTGTATAAATCTGGGATTTTCTCTGCAAGATGGGTTCGAACTTCATTGTTGAGAAGTTTGATGGAAAGGGAGACTTTGCCCTTTGGAAGCGGAAAATCAAAGCGGTTCTTATGCAACAAAAGGTGGACTTGGCTATTGGAGAAGATGATGCTTTTCTAGCAAGTATCACGGAGGTCCAGCGGATTAAGATGAAGAAGATGGCGTATAGCACCATCTTTCTGCACATGTTGGATAGTGTCACAAGGGAGTGCGAAGACTTGGAAGATCCAGTTGTCATATGGAAGAAACTAGATGAGTTGTTTCTTACCAAAACTCTCCCTAATAAGATTTATCTTCTTAAACAAATCTTTGCTTTTAAAATGGATCCTAATAAAGAGTTGCAAGATAATCTTGATGTGTTTAATAAACTAGTTCAAGATTTGGCTAGTTGTAGTATAACATTCCCGGATGAACAATTAGCTATTATGTAATTGAATTCTCTTCCTAATTATTTTGAAAGTTTGATTAATGCTATTGAATATGGAAGAGATATACTAACCAAGGAAATTGTGATCAATGCTATAAGGGCTCATGATTTCAAAGCCAAGATGAGGGAAGCATCAAGTCGAGAAGGGCAGTTCGTTAGAGGAAAGCCAACAACTCAGAATATCAGTAGCATCCATGGAAACTACTTGGAGAAATCAAAGGGTAGAGGGCAGAGCCATGGGAGAGCGCACTCTAAACCAAGATTTGGAGGAAAGAGATGCTACTACAGCAATAAGGAGGGTCATTTCAAGAAAGATTGCAAGAAGAAGTTGTGGGATGAGAGAGGAGGAAGCCATACCAAGAATGGAGAGGCTTCAGTTACCAAATGAGAACAACAAGATGATGTTCTTGTTGTGTGCTCAAATGTGAGCAGGAGGCAAGGCAGCGAGAAATGGATCCTGGATTCCGGGGGCACTTATCACATGTGCCCTCACAGGGATGGTTCAAGAATTTCAAGGAAACCAATGATGGAAAGGTTTTCTTGGGGAATGATACTTTTTGCCAAGTGAGGGGGATAGGAGATATCCAATTAAGGATGTTTGATGGAGTCACAAGGCTACTGCGGAATGTGAGGTATCTTCCGGATTTGAGAAGAAATTTGATCTCATTGGGTCAGGTAAATTCCATGGGGTACATATACAAAGCAGAGGGAGGAAAGATCAAGGTAACCAAGGGATCTTTGATAGTGATCAAAGCAGCAATAAATGATGGTCTCCATGAGATGATTGGAGAGACAAAAATCAAGGATCAAGCAGCAAGCTTGATATCTAAGATGGATAAGGCGGTTCTTTGGCACAATCACTTGGGACATATGAGCGAAAAAGGCCTGCAAGTTCTCAGCAAGGATGGTCTACTTGGAGGTGACAAGGTAGAGAAACTTGATTTCTGCGAATGTTGTGTTCTTGGGAAGCAACATTGGGTCAGCTTCAACACCGAAGTGCACAAGTCTAAGGGCATTCTTGACTAAATTCATGCGAATCTTTGGGGACCAGTAAGAACACCAACACAGGGAAGTAATGTTTACTTTCTGTGTTTAATTGATGATTATTCTAGAAAGGTTTGAGTTCATTTGCTTAAAAATAAATCAGATGCTTTGAATAAATTGGTGGTGTGGAAAAAGTTGCTGGAGACTCAAACAGGCAGGGTAGTTAAGAACCAATAATGACTTAGAATTTTTTAATAATGATTTTGATAAATTCTGTGAGTTAAACGGGATTCTAAGACATAGAACGGTTGTAAAAACCCCTCAGCAAAATAGAGTTGCTGAGAGGATGAATATGACCCTTATGGAAAAGGTTAGGTGCATGTTAATTGGGTCCGATTTACCAAAATGTTTTTGGGGGGAAGCTGTGTCTACTGCTGCATATTTGGTTAATAGATCACCCTCTAGGGCTTTAGACCTTAAGACTCCCGAGGAGACGTGGAGTGGTGATGAGAGTCATAAATTGCATCTTATCAGTACTTATTTGTTAACATTTTAGGGCTAATCTATGTTTGAATTACACTTTTCCACCTTAACAACTCCAAAGTGATATTCTTGGATTGTTGATCTATTTCGGTGCATTTTCAGGTACTTTGAGTTCAAAAGAGATGGAAAGCTATCATAGCTTAATTCATGATGCTTCGATGCATATCAAAGTAAAGGCATGGTTGCGAAAGGACAAAATGAAGAGAAACCAAGTCTTCAGTGTTCCATGCTGTGGCCCAGAACTTCAAGCCTCGGCCTCCAGAACCATCAACTTCTCGGATAGGAAAAGGAGTGTGTGCGTCGTGGCCTCCAGAACCATGTCCAAAAGAGCCAAGAAGACACTAATGTGCACTACAACCTGGACCAGTTTGAGCCACAGCCTAGCAGTCTGAGCCACAGCCTGGAAGGTCTGAGCCACAGCCTCCATAAAGTTGAAGAAAGTCAGTGAAAAGGCCGAGCCGCGGCGCAAGCCCGATGCCTTGTTTCCTAATTAGGGTTTTAATGATAGTTTAGACCCGAAAATACCCTAGAACCTTTTGTATTATAAATAGATCACTTAGGGTTTGATTAAGGGGGATATCATTAAGGCTGGAAAACTCAAGAAAGCTGCCACATTCTTCTCCATTACAGTGTTCAAGCATGAGCCCCATGGCCAACTAATCTCCAAGCAAGGCGAAAGGATGAATTCTTAGGTGTAGTTGTTCTTATTTCTATTCTTGATTCAGTTGTAGTTCAGATTTATTGTTAAACATTGTTATGAATTATTCTTTTATTTAATTAGAAGATTTTCTCTTAATCCGGTGATTGCATCTTTCCTCTCTATATATGTCTAGTCATGCTCTTCTTATGTCAAGTTGTTGGATGTGATTGATTCCGGTAGATTTATCTCTTAGGGTTGTTCATTACTGCGATATTGTCATTGAGATATATTGTCGTTTCTTGATAAATCTATAAGATAGGTCATGTGTGCTTGAATCGAAAGTAAAGAGTACTTCATAGCAATTACATTAGGGTTTATATGTGCTTTGATTGAATATTTGCCGATTGCTTGTTTGGGATGTGAAACTAGAAATCGAGATAAAAATAATTGAATCAAGATTAGAATAAGGCAACGAACCTAGGGAGGATTCCCGAAACCTTGTTATCTCTTCATTATATTCTTCATTATATTTACACAATTTTCTCACATTATTTTATTATCAAAACTCAGATTCTCTCACTTGATCTTTATCGTTCGTGTTAAGGTTTACACTTTCCCTTGTAGTTTGCTTTTCCTCGTGGGATCGACACCTCAACTATACACAATAACCGCGTATTAGTTTGAGCGTAATCAAATTTTGGGGAAAACGCGCTTAAATATAAGGAAGATTGTCAACTTTAAGACAAGACGGTAATATTGTTCTTTTCTCTTTATTTTGATTTTCTAATTTTCTTTTATTATTCTGTTTTATTATTTCCCCTCTAACTCATTTGGTGCATGCTTAGACCGAGAGATTCGCGAGGTAAATTCATTAGAGGACCCGAAATAGAGTTACCCTCTCCTTTCACGTCCGTTAGTGAAACCTCGCCTATATCAACCCATAGTGTACCCCCAAATGAGACTTTAGAGGATTTTGTTAACATGGCTGATAACCCCAATGAGAATGTTGTTAGGACACTTAAGGATTACTTGCATCTTAGCCGAACAGACACACCATCATGCATCATGTTTCCAGCCAATAGTCGCCAACAAGATTTTAAAACAGAGATGATGCAGTTACTCCCTACGTTTCTTGGCTTGGACAATGAAAACCTATATGTCCACATTAGGGAGTTTGAAGAAGTAGTTGCAACTTTTCATAGTCAAGATGCAACTGATGACATCGTGAGACTTAGGTTTTTTCCTTTCACTTTGAAGGATAGAGCTAAGAGTTGGCTATACTCACTGAGACCACGATCTATTGGGTCATGGAATGAGATGACTCAGGTCTTCTTTAATAAATATTTCCCCCAACATAAGACCAACGCTTTAAAAAGGAAAATCTCTACCTTTGCACAAAAGGACAGTGAGACTTTGTATCAGTCTTGGGAGAAATTTAATGAGTTGTTAAGTATGTGTCCTCACAATGGGTATGAGAATTGGCATTTAGTGAGCTATTTTTATGAGGGACTTACATATAGAGAGCGCCAATTTGTGGAAATGATGTGTAATGGTGAGTTCTTACAAAAAGATCCTGATGAGGCCATAGAATACCTCAATGAGCTTGCAGAAAAATCTCACACTTGGACTGGACCTAGTACTACTGAAAGCACAAATAGGTCACAACCTGCAGGAAACCCAAATGGTGGTGGAATTTACCATCTTAGGGAAGAGGACAACCTAAAGGCTAATGTCGAGATGCTCACTAGGGAGTTAGATGTGTTAAAGACTAAAGGCTCAAAGCCAACACACGTGGCTAATCATGTAGAGTCTTTGGAACCATGTTTTGTGTGTGGCGGGGTAAGTTATCCCTCCCAAGAGTGTCCCATATTTGTTGATATGAGAGGGATGTATGAGGAACAATGTAATGCCTTAGGCATGTACAAGAAGCCTTTGGCACCCTTTTCTAATACCTATTATCTGGGGTGGCATAATCACCCCAATTTTAGCTGGAAGTCTGAAAACCAGCAGCTTGCACAACCCCTTAGATCATATCCTAAACCATATCATGCACCCTCATCCTCTAGGAGTTCTTTAGAAGACACTTTGCATGCTTTTATTGAGGAACGGGGTAAGACAAACCAAAGATGTAAAACACTGATTACACAGGTTGTTGAAGAGAACAAGGAAATAAGGAGCCAAGTGTCCAAATTGATGGGCTCCTTGAGTGTGAATGAGTGAGGTAAGCTCCCTTCTCAAGCTCAGTCCACACCCCATGGTCAACAGATGGCACAAGAAAATCTAAAATATGTGAATGCCATTGTGACACGAAGTGGTAAGTCATTACACATCCCAACAACGAACAAATCAGAGGATGTGGAAAAGGGTCAAGGTAGTAGTGATGCCGAGCAACCCAAGGACCCTGAGGTCACCAAGAGTCCTGTTAAGGAACTATTCCCTTAAGCCTTAAAAATAAACAAGAAAACTCTAGACCTAAACAATGAAATCCTAGAGAACCTAAGATAAGTAAAAATTAATCTTCCTCTTTTGCATGTGATTAAAAAAGTTCCTACTTTTGAAAAATTTCTCAAGGATTTGTGTACAGTTAAGAGGAAGCACCATGTGAAGAAGACAGTGTTCCTGATAGAGCAAGTTAGTGCTCTAATTGAGTAGAGGATTCCTCCCAAATATAAGGATCCTGGTTGTCCAACCATTACATGCAGCATTGGAAATGCTAGATTTAGGAGCTAGTGTGAATCTAATGCCATTTTTTATTTATTTGCAATTGGGATTAGGAAAAATCAAACCAACCACTGTGGTATGGCAATTGGCTGACTGTTCAGTCAAAGTACCTCGGGGTGTGGTGGAGGATGTTTTAATTCAAATTGATAAATTTTATTATCTTATTGATTTCCTAATCCATGACACTACCTCTGCTGTTGATACTACCTCTAAAATTCCTTTGATTTTGGGTAGGTCTTTCCTTGCCACTGCAAATGCTCTTATTAATTGCAGGAATGGGCTCATGAGGCTGTCCTTTGGAAACATGACTCTTGAGGTGAACATCTTCAGTGTTGCAAAACAGCCAGAAAATGATGACGAGAGCCACCAGTTATACATGATTGGGTTACCCATCGATAGGGGAGTTTCTATAGCTCATGATTTTGATCTTTTTGAGCATTTTCTTGTTAATTTTGAGTTTGATTCTATTAATAGTCCATCTGATGTAATTAATATTTGTGCTATTTTTGATAAAACTCAAGATTATAGCACTCAGGCATGGCAACCGAAGTTTGAAGAGTTGCCTGAGAGAAGCGAGAAACAAATTCCCTTAAGTATGGAAGCACCCAAAGTTGAATTGAAACCTCTACCTAAGGGTCTAAAGCATGATTTCCTCAGTCCAGGTGATACTTTTCCTATTATTATCTCATCTGAATTGTCTAAGTCTCAAGGTGAGAAATTAATTCGAACCTTAAATGAACATAAATCAACCGTAGGTTTGAGTATGGTTGATTTAAAAGGTGTTAGTCCCCTGGTCTGTTCTCATAAAATTAATTTGAATGAATGAACTAGCCCTCGTAGAGACCCCCAGCGTAGGCTTAACCCCACTATGAAAGAAGGTGTGAAAAATGAAGTGTTAAAACTATTAGATGCAGGAATCATATATCCCATAGCTAATAGTAAATGGGTAAGTCCTACTCAAGTCGTTCCTAAAAAGTCAGGTGTCACTGTGGTAAATAATGACCTAGGAGAGTTAGTCCTTACAAAACTTGTTACTGGGTGGCGAATGAGTATTAATTACACAAAATTAAATGCTGCTACCCGGAAAGACCATTTTCCATTACCATTTATCGATCAAATTCTTGAGCGTGTAGCTGGTCATCCTTTTTATTGTTTCTTGGATGGTTATTCTGGTTATTATCAAATTGAAATTGCATTAGAAGACCAAGATAAAACCACTTTCACTTGTCCCTTTGGTACTTATGCTTTTCATAGAATGTCATTTGGATTGTGTAATGCACCTGCTACTTTTCAACGTTGCATGATGAGCATTTTTAGTGACATGGTTAAAAATTGCATGGAAGTTTTTATGGATGACTTGACTATTTTTGGATCTTCATTTGATGCATGCTTATTGAATTTAGAGAGAGTATTGACTCGTTGCGAGGAGAAGGAATTAGTTTTAAATTGGAAAAAAATGCCATTTCATGATACCTGCAGGTATTGTCTTAGGATATATTATTTCTTCTAAGGGGATAGAGGTTGATCAATCTAAGATTAAATTAATCTCCAAGTTGCCTACACCTAAGACAGTAAAGGATGTATGATCCTTTCTTGGTCATGCGGATTTTTATAGGAGGTTCATATAAAATTTTTCCACCATATCTAGACCACTATGTGTCCTCCTAGTTAAAGATGCCCCATTTGAGTGGACACAAGCTTGTCAAGAGGCCTTTAAAATGCTTATTGGCAAGCTTACTTCAACACTCATAATGCAGTCACCTTACTGGACTTTACCTTTTGAGATCTGATGAGAGAAAAATATTACATATTTTTGTTAGCTTAGGATTTTGTTACTTTGAGTTGTTTTCATTGTTTTTCAAGTTTACAAGCACTGGGAAAGGAGTTTCACTAAAATTGCCAGAATTGCCCGTACAGATCAATCATCTTTGAAAATTAAACTGTATTGATTCAAGAAGAACCAGGATATGAGCCATATATTCTTAGAAAGATCCAGAAGTCTATTTTCTGGAGAATTTTACGGCTCGTAAAAATGATTTTTCTACAAAAAGTTATGGCCGTTTTAGTAGACAAAGGTCAGGCTGTGCGAGCTGTGCGGGATTTCAGCGTGAACAGAAGTTTTGAAGGGCATGTGAAGACTTAAATCCCACATCCCACATCAGTTGGAAACACATTTCTATAGCCCACATCCCACATCGGATTGGAAACACATTGCACTCGTGGTATTTGCCTATATAAACACCATCTGACTCCATCATTCAGTGTGCAATTCTTGGGCCACTTTGGTGTTAACCGGTGGACTTCTGCTAGCATTCTGGTGGATCTCGAAGGCTTTACTACCACGAGGGGAAGCGCTGCCCATCAGCGAGTGGAATTTCTCCCATGTAAAGTTATATATTTCTTTTTATTTAGTTGTTTTAGTTTAATGTTTAGCACTTTTATTATGAATTATAGTTTTATAATTATGAGTAGCTAGAATCTTCAGCTAAGGTTGAAGATGAAGCCCTGCCATTTTTTTGGTATAGTAGTTCAGATTTGCTTGTACAAATCTGACATTTTTTAGTATAAATGTTCTGTCAATTATTTGAGTTAATCTTGTGATTGATTGAGTTTAAATTGTTCTGTTGGATATTCCTTATGTTTCATCTGATAGATACATCGAATTGTTTTCGATTAAATTGGATTTCCTTTGTGATTTGTTAAGAGCAGATACATTGGATGCTTTTGGTTTAATTGGGATATTCTTTGTTTTTTGTCTTATAGTTGGATTCATAGAATTTTTTAATAGGCTATCTTTAGAACATTGAGATATATGCTTAACTTTCGCAGGGTGGATTCAGAAACCTTAGTGTCTTTATTATTAGTTTTTAAAATCAATTTAGTTTAGTTTTAATTTGTTTTCCAAAATATCATTCAAAATTCGGAACTAGGTTAAGATAAAGTTAGTTTAGATTAAATTATATTTTCACAATGCAATTCCCTGTGGATTCGACCTCGCACTTGCACAACGCTATATTGCAAACGACTCGTGCGCTTGCGAGTAAATTAAAACTCACAACAAGATCATGTGTGATGCTAGTGACTTTGCTGTAGGTGCTGTTCTTGGACAGCGAAGGGAGGGGAAGCCTTTTGTCATTAACTATGCTAGTAAAACTCTAAATAGTGCTCAGATGAATTACTCCACCACTGAAAAAGAATTGCTAGCTGTAGTGTTTGCTTTGGACAAGTTTCGTGCTTATTTGATTGGTTCTTCTATTCTTATTTTCACAGATCATGCAGCTTTTAAGTACCTTCTTACAAAGAAGGATGCTAAGGCACGACTAATACAATGGATCTTACTTTTGCAAGAATTTGACATCACCATGAAAGACAAGAAATGAGTAGAGAACGTAGTGGCTGACCATCTCTCGAGGCTCACATTTGAAGACATCTTTGATGACCTGCCAATCA
The DNA here is from genome assembly GCA_023935145.1 of Bretschneidera sinensis. Taxonomy (NCBI): domain Eukaryota; kingdom Viridiplantae; phylum Streptophyta; class Magnoliopsida; order Brassicales; family Akaniaceae; genus Bretschneidera; species Bretschneidera sinensis. The sequence continues at coordinate 100,257,613 of CM043700.1, read as the reverse complement.
GGGATGATTTTCCCGATGAGCATTTACTCTCTATTACTTCTCTACCATGGTTTGCTTATATCGTGAATTATTTGGGTGCCGGTGAGATACCGATGGATTTGAGCGCTCAAGACAAGAGGAAGTTCATGACTGAGGTACGTAATTTTTATTGGGATGACCTTTGTCTTTTCAAATACTGCCCTGACCAAATTTGAAGGCGTTGCATCCCTAATGAAGAGATTGCCAACATCTTGGAGTTTTGTCACTCCTAAGCTTGTGGGGGCCACTTTTCAATGAAAAAAACGCTGCAAAAATTCTAAAGTGTGGATTTTATTGGCCCACCTTGTTTAAAGATACAAACATCTATTGTCGCTCATGTGAAAAGTGTTAGAAGTTAAGTGCTGTGTCTCATCGTAATATGATGCCCTTAAACCCAATTTTAGTGATTGAAATCTTTGATTATTGGGGCATTGATTTTATGGGACCATTTCCTCCTTCTTTTGGATATTGATATATCATTGTGATAATAGATTATGTGTCAAAATGGGTAGAGGGAGCAGCTTGCAGAAGCAATGATAATAGGACGGTAATTAAATTTCTCAAAGAAAATGTGTTATCTAGATTTGGTACACCACGTGCTATAATTAGTGATCGGGGTACGCATTTTTGCAACAATTCTTTTGAAAATTTGATGAGAAAATATGGGATGTTACATAAGATCTCTACTGCCTACCACCCTCAAACAAGTGGACAGGTAGAACTTGTAAACAGGGAAATTAAGCAAATTTTAGAAAAAACAGTCAACCTGGATCGCAAAGATTGGTCTTTAAGACTAGTTGATGCGTTTTGGGCCTACTGTACAGCTTTCAAAACTCCCTTAGGTATGTCACCTTATAGGCTTGTTTTTGGAAAGCCTTGCCACTTACCTATAGAACTCGAGCATCGAGCTTATTGGGCCATAAAATATTTCAATTTTGGCATGGGAGAAGCATGTAAGCTTAGAAAATTTCAGTTGACTGAGCTAGAGGAGTTGAGAAATGATGCTTATGAGAACTCTAGAATCTATAAGGCTAAAATGAAAGTGTTTCATGATAACAAAATTTTGAGAAAAATGTTTAAGCCTAATGATCGGGTGTTCTTATATGATTCTAAACTCCATAAGAACCCAAGAAAACTTCAGTCGAGGTGGACCGACCCTTTTGTAGTAAAAAATGTTTTTGAAAATGGAGTGGTAGAAATAAAGGATACTAAAGATGGTCGGATCTTTAAAGTAAATGGTCAACGACTTAAAATCTTAATTGATAGGCAAGATCCGGAAGTGGAAGACATTCCACTTATGGATCCGGTCTATTCACATTGACCACACCACACAGGTATGTTTTTATTTATTTTTCTTTTGTTTTTAATTAAGTTTATTTCAATTTTAATTTTTAGTTTTTTTAGTTTAAGAGTTATTTTTATTAATTTTATTTTACACAAACAAGTTTTTCTTTTTAGAACCAGAAACAGGCCTATTTGCGCCTCGGCCCACAGGTCCTCGGCCAGCAGGGCTAGGTTGCCCAGGCCGCACCTAGATCCACAGCACCTTGGCCCACAGCATCCAGCACGAGAGTGCACCGAGCCCCAGACTCCCTCGCGCCGCAGCGCACAACAACGTGAAATTTGCGCCTACGTCTTCAAGCCACGGCACTCCCTCAGCCAAGCCACGGCACCAGCTGCCACCTATTTCTGGACACTTTAAAAACTCTTTCTGCAATTTAATTCTTCATTTCCACTTTGAGAAAGCGCAGCACACTCGTTTCTCTCTCATCCTCTCTCCAAACCCTCACCTACCCATTCATTTTTTTCTCACTGTTTCTTGATTCTAACATAATTTCTTGAAGGATTTCGCACTCATATTGCAGATTTTGCTGAAAATTTCTCCAAAAAGCTTGGTTCTAAGAAGATTTTGGGTTTTTCAAGAAGATTTCAAGTTGGTGGGTACTCTTTCTTCTCTCCAACTTTGCGCATCAAGTAAGATCAATTTCTTCTTTTTGTTACGCATTTGTGCTATTTGGGTGGTTGCTTTTGAATTAGTTCATTTGTTCTATACATTTGATTCAAATGGCCCCTAAAACTAAGAGACCAAGGAAGAAACAACCTCAAGAGTATGATGAGAGCAAATTTGTCAGCTTTGAGGCTAGTGAGAGATATGTTAGCTTGATAAATGCTAGGAAACCCATTCTTGATAGAGGATTCACTATCATAGAGAGGGGAAACCCAACCTTGTTTAGAATGATTATTGATAGGAATTGGGGTACATTTGCAAGAAAACTATCTCATTCCCTTACAAATGTGGTTAGAGAATTCTATGCTAATGCTGAAGAGCATAGGAATGGTAAAGTGATGGTGAGAAGAAAAACAGTTTCTTTTAGCAGCATATCTATCAATAGATTCTATGGGCTACCTGACATAGAAAATAGTGAGTATAGTGCATATGTGTCTAATATTGATTATGAAGAGATTTGCAATACTCTTTGTATTCCGGGCACAACAGGGAAAATGACGGGTGATATCCCTAAAACCTTGCCGGTACTTCTCTGACTGTCAATGCTAGGGCTAGGCAATATTTTGTGTGTCAGAGGATGATGCCTGCTATGCACTGTAGTGACCTTACTGTTAAGAGAGCTATTCTGATTTATGCCATTTCGATGGGCATGACTATTGATGTGGGCTAAATCATATTTAATTCTATCATACACACTGTGAGAAAAAAGCTCGGATTATACTTCCCTTCATTAATTACCCAATTATGCATCCGAGTTGGTGTCTAGTATAGTCCTAATGAGAAAGCCCATCACCCCAAGAAGGCCATCGATGATGGCATGCTCAATCTGATTAAAGCCTCAAGGCTGCCAGCTCCGGGAGAGAGAGCAGCGATTGCTGCACCCCTCCTCCCCCTATTTATTTCACTGTTATAGAGCTCCTTGAGCATTTAGAGATTCGTTTCAATGAGCATCAGAAACTCTTGCATGATAGGTTTGATCGTCAGTAACGATTCTTGGCTAAGCAAGCCGATTATCAAGCGGGGGTGTATTCTTCTTTTAGTCAGATATACCAACACCTTGCCTCCACCATCGGTTGTGATATGGATCACTTTCCCACTTTGCCACCCTATCTGGGCTCATCTTTGATCCAACTCCAGAGGAAGGTGAAGAGAATGAAGAGCATGAAGAAGAGGACGAAGACATAGAGGATTAGTTTTGGGTTATATCTTGTTTGTTTCCTTTTATTTTATTTTTTTATTATCGGATGACTGTACTAACATTTATTGTGTATTCTTTTTCGTTATTTTATTTTTTGTACTTTATTTTCATTTTTAATTATTTATTTAGATTTCATGTGTTAACCTAGCATACAGTAGGAATCTTAATGTTACACCGCAGTTGCTTTCTTTTGTTTGTTTTGTTCTATGTTATAGATTGAAATTTCAGCATGAAGAATCGCATGCAGTTCAAATGGTGATGCACAATTTTTAACTTCTGTGCACTTTTTATTACAAAGGGAGTTTCCTTTACTTTTTCTTTCACATTGAGGTAATGCAATTTTTAAGTTGGGGGTGGAGGAAACGCATTTCTTCTTTCCATTGAACTGCTTGGTGTCACTTTCCCTTTTTGATTGTTTTTAGCATGCTTTGTGTTAGCCTTGGAGTTAATTCACATTTCAATGATATTAGCCTAATTGAGATAGCATATAGTGTTTAGAAGAAGTTAAATCTTGCTTCAGTTTGAGAATAATTTAAGTGTCAATCTTCATTTGGTTTGAGACTCTAGGTTGCAGTAAGATTGCATGATTAGTCTAAAACATTTAGAGAAGTTTTATGTGCGATTGTTTTGTGAATACTTTTGTGGTCTCGACAAGCTCTAGAACTTATTTGATAATCACTTGAGGCGAAATCCTAGAATACACACTACTTAGGATATGATGTAGGCCATTTTTGGACCGTTTGAGCCCTTTAACCTTACCATTGTTATATTTATCACTAGTCATCTGCTTGAGCATTTTTCTCGAAAAAAAAAAATTTGAGATTGGTTTCTTTCGATAATCTATTTACTTAACTTTATGAGGCTAAAAATATTTTATTCTTACTTTCCTTTTAAGAGAACTTAGTTTACACACATTTGTTGAAAAGCACTTAAGAGGAGTAACGAAGGAAACTTGAAAAAAAAAATATTACTACCATAACCCAAGTACATTAAAGGAGATAAGTTCAGGGTTATGGAAAAGAGTAAAGAATGAAAATGTAGGTGAATAGTTATGTGCCAAAAAAAAGAAGAGAAGTGAATTATGGCAAAAAAAAAAAGAAAAAAAAATGGTGATTTATTGAGAGTATTGCTCGGAAAAAATGATTGAATGAGTTGGGTGTTGAAGTAAGGTTATCTAGTGCTTAAAGTAGTTGCGGTTAAATTAAGAGACGGAGTTCCTTTACTTGTTTAATCCTTCCTGTTCTTTCCTGACCTTTACCTTAGCCTAATGTTTCAAGCTTATTAAAGACCTATTGATCCGATGTAGTGTGATTTTTCTACATTAGTGGAGAGTGATTTGAAAAGTGAGCTTATGGAGCTTTTTTTGTGATGGATGTCACGCAAATTAATATATTTTTAGTGACCAAGACTTGTATTCATGATTGTTGTGCACAAAATCATCCGGGTGTTCGGATTAATGGATTGTGGTAAGATAGATGTTAAGAGTTAATAAAAATTTTAAGATTGATGTTTGGATTACTTTCGGATTAATTTCATGTTTCTCGCTTGAATTGCTAGGGACTAGCAATAAGCTAGTTGGGGGTTATGATGAGAGTCATAAAATGCATCTTAACAGTACTTATTTGTTAACATTTTAGGGTTGATCTAGGTTTGAATTACACTTTTCTACCTTAACAACTCTAAAGTGATATTCTTAGATTAATGATCTATTTCGGTGCATTTTCAGGTACTTTGAGTTCAAAAGAGATGGAAAGCTATCATAGCTTAAATCACGATGCTTTGATGCATATCAGAGTAAAGGCATGGTTGCGGAAGGATAAAACAAAGAGAAACCAAATCTTTAGTGTTCCATGCTGCGGCCCAGAACTTCAAGCCTCGGCTTCCAGAACCATCAACTTCTCAGATAGGAAAAGGAGTGTGTGCACCATGGCCTGGTAGTCTGAGCCGCGGCCTCCAGAAAGTTGAAGAAAGTTAGTGAAAAGGCTGAGCCGCGGCCTGGATTAGTGTGCATCGTGGCGCAAGCATGATGCCCTGTTTCCTAATTAGGGTTTTAATGATAGTTTAGACCCAAAAATACCCTAGAACCTTTTGTATTATAAATAGATCACTTAGGGTTTGATAAGGGGGATATCATTAAGGCTAGAAAACTCAAGAAAGTTGCCACATTCTTCTCCATTACGGTGTTCAAGCATGAGCCCCATGGCCAACTAATCTCCAAGCAAGGCGAAGAGATGAATTCTTAGGTGTAGTTGTTCTTATTTCTATTCTTGAATCAGTTGTAGTTCAGATTTATTGTTAAACATTGTTATGATTTATTCTCTGATTTAATTAGAAGATTTTCTCTTAATCCGGTGATTGCATCTTTCTCCTCTATATAAGTCTAGTCATGCTCTTCTTATATCAAGTTGTTGGATATGATTGATTCCGGTACATTTATCTTTTAGGGTTGTCCATTACTGGGATATTGTCATTGAGATATATTGTCGTTTCTTGATAAATCTATAAGATAGGTCATGTATGCTTGAATCGAAAGCAAAAAGTACTTCATAGCAATTACATTAGGGTTTATATGTGCTTTGATTGAATATTTTCCGATTGCTTGTTTGGGATGTGAAACTAGCAATCGAGATAAAAATAATTGAATCAAGATTGGAATATGGCAACGAACCTAAGGAGGATTCCCGGAACCTTGTTATCTCTCCATTATATTCTTCATTATATTTACACAATTTTCTCACATTACTTTATTATCAAAACTCAGATTCTCTCACTTGATCTTTATCGTTCATGTTAAGGTTTACATTTTCCTTTGTAGTTCTCTTTTCCTCGTGGGATCGACATGTCAACTATACACAATAACTGCGTATTAGTTTGAGCGTAATCAAATGGGAAACCCCCTAAGTTGAACAACCTTAGAACTTTTGGATGTGCTGCGTTTGCACATAAAAAGGATGATAAACTTAGCCCAAGGTCTAGAAAATGTGTGTTTCTAGGGTATGGTGATGGGGTTAAGGGGTATAGGTTGTGGTCCTTAGAGCCAAAGAGACTAAACTCATAAAAGCAGGGATGTCATTTTTAATGAATTGTTATTTCCCTATTTGGAGAAAACTAACCCTGCAGGGGATAGTGGGAAAACCAGCCCGGTATTTATGGAGCATAGCATCAAGGAAAATTTAGTTCAGGTAGAGCAAGGAAGGCAAGAGGGTTCAGACCAGATAGAGCCCATTGATGAAGGCCAAGCTCAGGACACTCAAGAGGAGGCTAAACTAGAAGGGGATGATGCAGCAAATCAGAATGATTATCAGCTCACAAGGGACCGAGAAATAAGGGTGGTCAAACCACCTTTGAGATATGGTTTTGCGGATGCTAATGTAGCATCTCCTTATTCAGAAGGAGGGGTTGAACCAGAAACTTACATGGATGCCATAGAATGTAAGGATTCGTCAAAATGGCAGCTAGCTTGGAGGAAGAAATGGATTCTTTGAGGAAGAACAACTCTTGAGAATTGGTGCCCAAACAAGAAAAACAGAGAGTTATGGATTATAAGTGGATTTACAAGATCAAAGAAGGGAACACTCCAGGGGATGAAGTCCAGTATAAGGCTAGGCTAGTGGCGAAGGGGTTCACACAAAGAGAAGGTATAGATTTCACCGAAATATTCTCACCGGTTGTGAAATACAAGACGATAAGGATAGTGTTAGCAATGGTGATCCAATTTAATTAGGAAATTGAGCAAATGAATGTGAAGACAGCGTTCTTACATGGAGAGCTTGATGAGACCATCTACATGAGGCAACTTGAAGGCTATGAGGAAGGAATGTATGGAGATTTGGTGTGCCGATTGAAGAAATCTCTCTATGGCATGAAGCAATCACCTCAGCAATGGAATAAGAGGTTTGATTCCTTTGTAATTAGCTTGGGTTTCATGAGGAGCTACTATGATTCATGCTTGTACTACACAAGGTGGAGGAAATGGTGATTATCCTCATCTATGTTGATGATATGCTGTTGGTTGGGAACAACAGGGAGAAGATAGAAGAACTGAAGTCTCAACTCAGTTCGGAGTTTGAGATGAAGGATCTTGGCTATGCACAGAAGATCCTTGGGATGAGTATAATGAGGGAAAGGGAGAGAAACAGATTGAAGATTTCTCAGACTTCCTACATAGAAAAGATGATATCTAAGTTTTCTATGGAAGATAGCAATTCAGTGAAGGTTCCCCTTGCTATTCATTTCAAGTTCTCCAACGATCAATGTCCGAGATCAGATGAGGAGAAGAAGGAAATGGAAAAGGTTCCTTACTCTAGTGCGGTTGGATCTGTAATGTTCACCATGGTAAGCACTAGACCCAACATTGCTCATGCAATAAGTGTTCTTAGTAGGCTTATGAGTAATCCTGGAAAGGAGCATTAGCTTAGGATGAAGTGGTTGCTGAGGTACTTGAAGGGAAGGCCAGATGTGAGGTTAGTTTATGCGAAGAGGAGTAAGTCCATTTGTATAGAGGGTTATGCTGATTCGGACTATGGAACAGACCGGGATAAAAGAAGATTGATTACCTCCTACTTCCTCAACCTAAACGGATGTTGTATAAGTTGGAAGGCTCAGTTGCAGCTAGTGGTAGCACTCTCAACAACCGAGGCTGAGTACATAGTGGCTACGAAAGCCATTAAGGAGGCTATGTGGTGCAAAGGGTTGTTGGAAGAGTTGAAGATCCTAAAAGAGTAGGTGGTGGTGTATTCGAATAACCAAAGTGCGTTGCACTTGTGTAGGAAACTGATGTTCCATGAGAGGACTAAGCATATGGATGTTCAATATCATTTCATTCGGGAAAATGTTACGAAAGGATGCATTCATGTGGACAAAGTTGCAACGGAAGAAAATCCTGCAGATTTAGGTACTAAAGTTCTACCTCTAAGTAAGTTCAATCATTGCCTTGGACTTCTTAAGATTGGAGTCGGTTGACATGGTGACTCAAGTTGAGTTTGGATCCTGAGTTCTCTGCACAAGGGTTCGGGTTTAATTGCTTAGACAAAGGTAGAGTTTGTTGGGTTTTGTCCAAGAATTAAAGAGATGGAAAAGTCAGCTTCAGGTTTTGGTTGTGCGCCGCGGCCCAGCCTTGGGCTCTGCGTCCTACAGAAAGTCCAGAAAATCAGCACCACCATGCGTTCTGCGGCTTGAGGTGTGCATGCCTCAGCATGGCCTTATGTACCGCGACACAGCCACCTACGCTGTGGCCTCCAGCCTGACAGCATGTTCTCCCCTCCTCTGAGCAGCGGCCTGCCCTGTTCTGGGCGATGGCTCCAGGCACACCTGAGGCCATTTTTTAGCACTATTCTCCTGATGCGTGGGGATTGATTAAAATGCACAGGATCACTTAGACTTGGTGGAGTTCTATGATTGATTGATCCTCAAGATCTAAGGGTTGAGATTGACTGTAAGATTGGTTCAAGAAGTTGGTGCTCTATATAAAGGGTCATCTGGCTTCAATCATGACATACAAGATATAAGATCACCATACAAGAGAATTCAAGTGCAAGTGTGAGAGTGCAAAGACACAAAACACAAGAGAGGCACTAGAATAGATCTCATTCAAGAGTGGCTGGTTGTTTAGAGAGAGAGTAGTATAGATTGGGGATTCAAGGGCTTTGTAATTGAAATTTTCTTGGGGAAAATTCCAAGGAAACACTTAGTCCTTATCACTTTTTTTTTCTTTCTTCAAGAACTAGATGATTCTTGAAAAGGTGTTGCTATAATTGTAAGAACTCCATTGATTTAGTGCAGAGAGCTCGGAGGACCTCACGGAGACGTAGGCACATTGTCGAACCTCGATAACAATTGCTTGTGTTCTCTTTCTTTGATTGGTTTGTTTCTGTTCATTACAAGTCATTCTAGACTTGGGTGTTTGGAAGATCACCACCTGGGCATCTTGAGGTGATTTCTAACATATTACAGTCCTATAAATCTATCCATAGCTTTCTTTTTTGCTTTTGTATTTGGTTTCCAATAACTTCCATATCTCCCTTGGTGAATTCAAACTTGAGTGGAGATCATATAGATAATCAATCAATGTGTTCATGATGTGACCATGAAAGACCAACTCATCTTCTTCATGTTTCTTTCCCTCAACTTTAATCTCCTCAATATCATTGTCTTTATGATTAGGAAGTAGTTATGGACTCTGATCAACCATATAAACTATCTTCAGCAAAGTCAGCAACCACATTACCTTGTCCTTCTAGCAAGTGAAATTGGTTTCGTCATAATGATCCAATTTGACGAAATCTTGGTTCATAATCTTCAATGCAAAATCAATCTTCATTTCTCAATATCTTCTTAAGATTGCTAGAGAAATAGACAATGTAAAAGGATTTGCTCTAAGATGTGTAGAACCCTATCCTTAAGTAGATATTACCCCACTATCTTCAATAGGAAAAGATCCCTCTAAGATCAATCAAAGCCCCAAAACTCTCTTACAAGCACTTTTAAAACTAATTTGTATTTAAAATGACTAAAAGACATCTTTGAAAAGCCATCTGAAAATTAATTTAAATTGTACCTTTTTAATTAAATAACTATCAATTAAATTTAAATTTACAATTGCTAGAAATAACTTCCGAAATAAGCACCGAAAAATAAAATAAATTATATATAAAAATAAATTCGACACTTTAATTTCTGCAACTACAACTGTCAAGTGTCCAAGTGCATGTTATGTGTGCCCTTATAAAGCCCTACATAACCCACTACCCACATCGTTCATGTCACATGTAGCATAGGTCTGATTTTACTTTACCTAAGTAATGTGTGTGTTCCACTATATGAAGCATTTGTACTTGCAATACTTTTTTGATGTAGGACCATTGTTTCACATTGTTATTGCTATCTAGACTAACATATGCCAGAAGCAAGTGTAACTCTTGATGTGGGAGAGAGAAAGAGAATCTATTATTTTCTCTCTTCCTAGCAATGGATATAAATGCTTATGACACATAAATTCTTTATATGCTTTACACTCCCAATATTTTCTCTTCCAAAACATTGCACACCCATTTATTCTAAAGTGCAATAGGTATATATATTCCATTAGGTGCTCCTTTTTAGAGGAACTCCAAGGTATTCAAATGAGATTAAATGAAGATTTTTCACCTATTTATAGGTAAAGAAGTGTACCCAAGAATCCTGAAACATTAATGTGGGATTCTCTCCAAATTTTATGTTTCCCTCTAAAACAAGTTCAATGGTAAAGTAATTTTAATGACTTTATATTATTTTGAAATATTATGTATATATATATATATAACAATCTTCACCTTGTTTTCTAATAATAATAGTACTACTGTAGTAAGCTAATGTGCATGATGCAAAATTCTTGGGATAATGTTTAGTGTATGCCTAATGATAGCTACTACTTGAACCTTACGTTGAGTATGAATCAAGATAAATCTATTCACATTGTATATTGGTTCTAAATCCATTAAGGACACAAATTAAAGGGGCTTGTGATCTTTCTATTTTAACAAGTACTAGTTGTTGGTTCAAATGATTTTGAAACACATGTTTTTCCAGGTTGGAAAGACATGATTTTTCATATTTAATATGAGCCATACGATCATGTCTATTAGTTTTTAACATACCAGATCGTGTTTGTTTAAAAAAACAGTTAAATAATCTGACACATTTTTTATTAAATCACAACTGTTAGATTTAACTGATGCCTTTTGATTTAATCTGAAACCTTTCTAATTAAATAACAAGCTTTATATTTAACTTGATGCCTTTTTTATTTATGATATGGGCTTTGTACAAAATCTACGTACCCAAACCCGAAAAATGGGCATAGGCTGGACAAGGGGTGAGGGGTCCTCTGCGATGATGCATATGTGCGAAGTGCAAAGTGCACCTAAAGTGCCAATGCGACTTTAGGATGCGACTAGGCTCGGTCTCGGGCTCGAGCTCGAGCTGGGGCACGAGCGCGTGCAGTGCATTTCAATGCAACGCACCGTGAGCCTTCACTCAATCCATTCTTTTAACAAAAATATATAAGAATCCCAAATAAATTCTTATAAAGCATTTTATTTTCCCTTTTCTTATCAATATGGGATAAAGCCAATTTGGTTTTTCAAACAATCCTTTACTCTCACTTTAGGCTCATATATTAAGATTCCTTTTTGTTGGTATTTGTCTAAGGTTTAAACATTGTCTAAACATGGTTTAAAGATGGTTAAAGTCTAAACCAAGGTTAGAAGATTAAAATACAGCATGTTAAAGGAGTGCACACATGTGTGTGCATCCATTTGGGTGTGTGTGCACACCCCTAATCAACAAAGCAAAGTAGTGCGCACTACTGTGTGAAGGGCAGCGTCAGTGTGCGCCGCACCGCCCCTTCACCAGCATCGCACCACCCAGCAAGGATGTAGTTTGAAGAAGGATAGTGTTGCACCACCCCTTCACCCACACCGCACCATCCAGAGCGTGGTGCAAAGGGGCTTTACCTAGTGCCTCACCGCCCCCTGTTCAGCGCCTAGGCGCTAGGCACACATAGACAACTTGTTTCAGCCTCTTATTAGGTGTATGGATGCAAGGTTAAAATGCACAGTGCCATTTAGGATTGATGGAGGGCCATGGTTGATTGGTCATCAAGATCGAAGGGTGGAGAATGACACACAAGATTGGACAAGAAGTTGCTGCACTATATAAAGGGTCACCTAGGTTCAATCTCATGACATAAGATGTGAAACACATTGTAATACAAGACACAAGTGTGTGTGTGACAGATATACAAGAGAGAATTGTGTGAGAGTGCAAAGACACAAACATACAAGAGGGACTCATTTTAGAGAGGCTGGTTGTAAATAAGAGAGATTAAGTATAGAAAGTGATAATGTCTTTCTTGTTCTCTTCTTTGTTCCTTCAAGAACTTGAGGTTTCTTGGAGAGGGTTGTTGAATTGTAAAGAACCATTGATTTAGTGCAGAGATTTCAAAGGAACTCACGGGGACGTAGGCACATTGCCGAACCTCGATAACAAATCGCTTGTCTTCTTTTCTTTCTTGCTTTTGATTGCTGTATTTCTTTCTACAAGTCATTCTAGACTTGGGTGTTTGGAATATCACCACCTGGGCATCTTGTCAAGGTGATTTCCAACACTTTTGAACCAAAAATAATACCTATTAAATTTCCAACTTAAGTTTTATTGAATACACCTAATTAAAAGTTTTTGAATGACCAATAATTAGTTCAGATTAAGACCTTAAAATGGTCCAAAATCAACTCTTAAAGCTGATTTTTCTAACAATCTCCCACTTGTTTGAAAGAAAACAATTTTGAAAAAATACTACCACAATATCTTCAAGTCTTGTATGCATAAAGAAGGTATCTTTCGATTTAAAACCTTATATTAGTATAAGAAACTCAGAGTCATATCGAAATGAATGGTGTCATTTAGATTAAACAAACATTCCTATGTGATATGATTGGAGCCATTGCACACATACAATTTTTTTATTTCGATGAAAATTAATTTTTGCTTAGCACTATTATGACCATGTGCTATGTCCTCATTTCATGAACCTCAAGAGAGCAAACTATAACTCTCTATAAGAAGCAACACCACTCCTTCGTTCATATAGGTGAAGTTCCTCTTGCATTTCCGTTACTAGAATGCATTTTATTTCTATCCAACAAAATAAAGACATAATAAATTGTTATAAAATTTGTAACTGAAAATAGAATACGAGAATAAAGATTTATAAGCGTGTTGTAAACATTATCTTTAAGGCTTTATTCGTCCCCACTTGTATAAACAAGTTGTTATGAGTTGTAAACGAATAGTCCTCTAGGACACAACCAAGTCTCTTTTATTAAGTCTACAGACAGCAAAATCTAAAAAAATTTCTGATTTAATTCTATTTTGAAATAAAGAAATATTTTGGTAGAGTTTTGAGATAGAAAGAATGAAAATTGAATTAAATTATGAATGGAGAATGCAAGCTATTTATAGGTGCAGAAGCAACTCTTCAAATGATTTTGAAAGACATGATTTTCCAAGTTGGAAAGAAATGATTTTCCAAATTTAATATGAGTCTTACGATCATTTCTATTTAAAAAACAGTTAAATAATCTAACTTATTTTTTAAATCACAACCTTTAGATTTAATTGATGCCTTTCGATTTAATTGACACCTTTCTGATTAAATCACAACCTTTAGATTTATCTTGATGCCTATTGATTAATGGTTTGGGTTTTGTACAAAATCTAAATACCCAAAGCTAAAAAACGGACCCGACTAGGTGAGAGGAGAGGGCTCCTCTACAACGATACGCACGTGCGAAGTGCAAAGTACACCTAAAGCACCAATGTGACTTTGCGAAGTGACCGTGCTAGGGCACGGGCTTGTGCGCAGTGCATTATGGTGCAATATACTGTGAGCCTTCACTTTATCCCTTCCTTTAACAGAAGTAGATAAGAATCTCAAATAAATACTTATAAAGCATTCTATTTTTCCTTTTCTTATCAATGTCGGGCAAAGCCAATTTGGGTTTTCAAACAACCCTTTACTCTCATTTTAAGTTCATATATTAATATTCCTTTTGAACGAAAAATAATACATATTAAATCTCTAACTTGAGTTTTATTGAATGTACCTAATTAAAAAAAAATTTAATGACCATTAATTAGCTTAGATTAAGACCTTAAAATGTTCCAAAATCAGCTCTTAAAGTTGGTTTTTCTAACAATCCTCCATTTGTTTGAAAAAACCAATTTTGAGAAAATACTGCCACAATATCTTCAAGTCTTGTATGCATAGAGAAGGTATCCTTTGATTTAAAACCTTTTATTAGTGTAAGCAACTTAAAGTCATATTGAAATGAATGGTGTCATTTAGATTAAAGCAACATTCCTATGTGATACAACTGGAGCCACCGTACATATACGATTCTCTTATTTCGAGGAGAATTAATTTTCACTTAGCACTATTATGGCCATTGTTATATCTTGGTTTCATTAACCTCAAGAGAACAAACCATAACTCTCTATAAGAAGCGGTACAACTCTTTCGTTCATATAAGTGAAGTTCTTCTTACGTTTCCGTTACTATAACACATTTATAACTTCATTAATAGTTTAACTCATCCTCTAAGACGTAATGGACGATATTGTCTTTCTCAATTATGGGCCAACTTTATGACATTATCAACTTTCAATTACAGTAACTTGTTATTACCCATTAAAACCTTGAACTACAGGTCTACTAGCATTAGGTTGGGTTACCATCACCACTGACTTTTAAATGGTTTAAGCCCCATCTCTCTAGGTGTACTATTTACTAGGTCTCTTGCGAGTGCCTTAGTAAGTGGATCAGCCAAGTTTTAACTTGACTTTACATAGACAATTGTAATGATACCATCTTGTATCAATAGTCTTATATTCTCATGTCTAAAACTAATATGTCGAAACTTACCATTGTAAGTACTACTATAAGCCCTTGATAAAGTGGCTTCACTATCACAATAAAGTGAAACAGGAGGTATTGGACTAGGCCACAATTTGATGTCTAACAACAAATTCCTAATCCATTCGGTTTCCTTCCTTATTGCCGCTAAGGAAATAAATTTGGATTCTGTTGTGAGTTTTAAATTACTAGCAAGCACACGAGTCGTTTGCAATATAGTGTGTGCAAGTGCGAGGTTGAATCCACAGGGAATTGCGTCGTGAAAATATATTTTTATCTAAACTAAACCTATTTTAACCTAGTTCCAAATTATGAATTGTATCTTGCAATATATATATATATATATATATATATATATATATATATATATAACTTAAACTAAATTGAGTTGAAAGAAATGATAAAAATACAAAGGTTTTTGAATCCACCCCACCAAAGTAAAGCATATATTTTCATGTTCTGTATAAAAGTAATTTATCAAAGAATTCCATGAATCCACCATTACAAAAATCACAGTGAATACCCTAATTCAACCAAATCATCTAATGTATCCCTTTAGAATCACGATGGATATCCAATTTACTTTGGATGATCCGCCGTATCCGGCAGATAAAACACAAGGAATATTCAATTTGAACAATTTAAACACAATCAATCATAAGAATTTGCTCAAACAATTGAAATAGAACATTAATACTAAAAATATTAGAATTGTACGAACATATCAGAAAATATTATGCCAAACAATGGCGAGGCTTTATCTTCAACCTTAGATTAAGGTTTTAGCCTCTCATGATTATGAAAGTAAATTTCATAATTAAAGAGTTAAACATAAAACTTTAAAGTCAAAAGAAATAAATTAACACTGACTATAGATTGAGAGAAATTCCACTCGCAGCTGTTGTGCAGCGCTCCCCCCTTGGTAGCAAAGCCTTGGAGATCCCCTAGATTGCTCGCAGAAGTCCTCCGAATTGCACCACATTTGATGAAGTGAAATGGGGCCTTTATAGGGGAACTCCATGAGTGCAATGTGTTTCTAATCTGATGTGGGATGTGGGATATAGAATGTGTTTCCAATCGATGTGGGATATGGGATTTAAGCCTTCACATACCCTTCAAAACTTCTGCCCACGCTGAAATCCTGCACAACCTAACCTTTGTCTACTAAAACTGCCATAACTTTCTCTAGAAAAATCATATTTATGAGCCGTAAATTTTCCTGAAAATAGACATCCGGATCTTTCCAACCATATATGGCTCATCTCCTGGTTCTTCCTGAATCATTACAATTTTAATCCACAAAAATCACTTCTGCCATGTTGAAATCACGCACAACCTGACCTTTGTCTACTAAAATTGCCATAACTTTCTCTAGAAAAATCATATTTACGAGCCGTAAAATTCCCCATAAAACAGACATCCGGATCTTTCCAAGCATATATGGCTCATCTCCTGGTTCTTCCTGAATCAATACAGTTTAATCCACAAAAATGACTGATCTGTACCGGCAATTCTGGCAATTTAGTGAAACTCCTTTCCAAGTGCTTATAAACCTGTAAACACACGAAAAAAAACAACTCAAAGTAACAAATTCCTAATCTAACAAATATAAATTAAGGGGCCAAAATATGTAATATTTGGCACTTATCAAATACCCCCAAACTTACATTTTACTAGTCCCTTAGCAAAACAAAATAAAAAAAAACTAAATGAAAAACAAAGAACACAAAGATAAATCCATCATTCATGGTGTCCAAAAATTTAAGTAGCACACAAAACCATGATATTCATTCATGAGCAAGCTTAAAATATAAACCCATCTTCGCAATGAATAAGAATTTTAAAATCTAATTACTTATAAAAGGCAGGCTAAGGCATCACAAGTCTGACTCAGTGTAAAGTGACTTAGCATATAAAGATGAGGCTTCCAAATAACTTCAATGTGCAATGTCTCCATGTCTCAAGATTCACAGAATTTCTCATCAGAATGAACAACGATGGCATAGTTTTATTTTCTTCTCTCTTTTATTATAAGGCTCTACCATGTTTAGTTCCCTTAAGCTTTCTAATTGATCCATGTAGCGAGTGTTGAATCAATGACTCCCAAACCAGATGGTTTTAGGTCATTAGGTGTAAAGACACCCCTAAGGACTTACTAACTCGAGTCAAAAAGGCTACGAAACTAAACTGGCCTTAATGCTACCAAGTAAAATTCCCACCTTTTGACGTGAACACTCACTGCTTACTGAGGCAAGAGGTCCAGTTACTCAGTGGAAAGTTTATTGATGATCATTAATTTTTTTTTACACTTTTCTATGTCCAAGTGTTTATCCAACAAGTCATCCAGTTTTAGTTAAGTCATGGAAACATACACATTAAAATCACATGTCATACCTCACACTATTTTGTGCTAATGTGCTCGTGCCAAATTAGATCAAACATGTGAATTCTCAAATGCCTAAAGTAAGTAACAAAATTTTAAAACTCTATCATCAAATCATGTGTTCAAGATTTTAAGCTCACCAATGACATCACATCACAGTATTCGTTTAGATCAACCAAAATTTCAAAACAATCATGAACATGCATTTATCTTTCCAATAATATATATAAAAAAAATTGGGACAAAGTGTGTGTGAATATGTCTCCCATACCCCCAAACTTCAATTACACATTGTCCATAATGTGTGAATAATATGGAAAGAGCTGACCTAGAAGATGGAGAACTAGCTGGACTGGCATGACTCATAGCATACCCCCAAACTTGAACTGAAGTACGTGTTGTCCCTGAAAAACAATTATCAAAGTGATACTGGAAAACAAAAAATACTAAAAATAAACAATAATAAGAAATATGAAAAAATAATAATAAAAGATACATTGTGGGTTGCCTCCAATGAGCACTAAGTTTAACATCTTCAGCCAGACTCACAACATGCACAAGGGCTTGGCGATCTTGTTGAAATCTTGGATAAATCGCCTGTAGAATTCTGCATTGCCCAGAAAAGAACGAACTTGCTTCACCGTACGTGGGGGTGGAAGGTTGGAAATCAGGTCCACCTTCGCTTTGTCGACCTCGATCCCCTGATGAGATATGACGTGCCCAAGTACAATACCTTGCTTTACCATAAAATAGAACTTCTCCCAATTAAGCACCAGGTTCTTCTCCTCTTGAGCAGCAACCAAATTTGAAGATATCATCACAGGCAAAGACTCTATTGGACCTAAGAACTTATACTTAAGATTGTCCAGTAAAGGCTTAAGTTCCTTCTTGGGGGGCTCAGGTGCTGCGGTCTCCTCCGTCTCACTACTCTCCCGAGGAGCAGACTCCAAAACGGCATTCACTTGCTCAAGTAACTTATCCAAATCCAAATCCTCTCCAAACTGAGCAAAGCATGCCTCCAGGGGGTCCTCAATGCTGGATTCATCCACAGTCTCCTCCGTCTCACTGCTCTTCAGAGGAACAGACTCCAAAATAGCATTCACTTGTTCAAGTAATTTATCCAAATCCAAATCCTCTCCAAACTGAGCAAAGCATGCCTCCAGGGGGTCCTCAATGCTTGATTCAACCACCATTTTTTTATTTAATTTTAATTTTTTTATAGGCAATTGCAAATAGAAACAAATAAAATAAAATAGAATTGCAGAAATAAAAATGAAACAAAAATGCTAACTAAACTAATGGAAAAATAAAATCAATTCAGACAAAAATTTAATTTTCACAAACAAAACAACTCCCCGGCAACGGCGCCAAAAACTTGTTGTGAGTTTTAAATTACTCTCACGCGCACGAGTCATTTGCAATATAGTGTGTGCAAGTGCGAGGTCGAATCCAAAGGGAATTGTGTCGTGAAAATATATTGTTATCTAAACTAAACCTATTTTAACCTAGTTCCAAATTATTAATTGTATCTTGCAAAAAAAATATAAACCTAAACTAAATTGAGTTGAAAGAAATGATAAAAATACGAAGATTTCTAAATCCACCCCACCAAAGTAAAGCATATATTTTCATGTTCTATATAAAAGTAATTGATGAGAGCCATAAAATACATCACAACAATGTTTAATTGTTAACATTTTAGGATTGATCTCGGTCTTTATTGCACTTTTATATGTTAATAACTCTAAAGCGATATTATTGGATCAATGACTTATTTCAATGAATTTTCAGGTACTTTGAGTCCAAAAGAGAAGAAAAAGTGATCGTTGCTTAAAGCGCCAAGATTTCATGCATAACGGAGTGTCAGAGTGGTTGCGGAGAAGCAAAAGTGAAGAAAAAATCTAGTCATCAGTGTGCACCGCGGTGCCCCTCGGCCAGCACCACGGTGCCCAGAAGCTTCCACATGCTTGAACCATCAGTGTGCACCATGGTGCCCCTCAGCCAGCACCGCGGTGCCCAGAAGTACACACAACCAAACCAGAAGCTAGCACCGCAGCGCCCATGAAGGAGCACCGCAGCGCGCACATGATGTTATCTCTCCGAGTTACAACTTAATTAGGTTTTTTATGATTGTTTAAACCCTAAAAACACCTTTGACCTCTTGTATTATAAATAGCCTACTTAGGGTTTGATAAAGGACATTCATAAAAACCTGGGAAACTCAAGGAAGCAACCAATTCTCCTCCATCAAAGTTTTCAACCATGAGCTCCATGGCTAACTAATCTCCAAGCAAGGCGAAGGGATGAATCCCTAGGTGTAGTTGTTCCTATTTTTCTTTCTTTGATTCAGTTGTAGTAGGAATTTAATGTCAAAACATTGTTATGATTTACTTTGCTATCTAATTATAAGATTTTCTCTAATCCGGTGATTGTATCTTTCTCCTTGATATAAATCTAGTCATGCTTTTATTATGTCAAGATTGTTTGGGTATGATTGAGTCCGGTAGATTTATCCTTTAGACTTGTCCATTACTGCAATATTGTCATTAAAGATATATTATCGTTTCTTGATAAACCTATAGGATAGATCATGTGTTCATGAAGCAAAAGTAAAGTATTTCATAACAATTACATTAGGGTTTTTATACGTGCTCTCATTGAATATCTTCCGATTGCTTGTTTGGGATGTGAAACTTGCAATCGAGATAAAAACAACTAAATCAAGTTAGGATTATGGCAACAAACCTAGGGAGGATTCCCAAACCTTGTTGTTCCTCTATTATATTTTACAATCTATTTTACACAATTACTCCATTATCAATAGTTTATACTTTGTCACTTAAATCTTTATCGTTTGTGTTATGGTTCACACCTTCTTTTGTAGTTAACTTGTTCCCCTGTGGAATCAACATCCCAAAGCTGTGCTACAACTACCACATTATGTTTTGGGCGTAATTGAAATTTGGCATCGTTTCCAGGGAAACGCGCTAACTTACAAGGAAGTTTGTCAACTTTAAGACAAGACAGTACTATCGTTCCTTTCTATTAGTTTTGATTTTCTGATTTTTTTAATTTTTTATTATTATTCTATTTAGTTCTATTTTAATTATGACTTTTAAAAGCTCAGTTGTTGTATGCTTAGACCGAGAGATTCACAAGGGAGATTCATTAAGGGACCCGAATTAGAGATACCCTTTCCTTCCACGTCTGTTAGTGAAACCTCGCCTAGATCAAATCCTAGTGCACACCCAACTGAAAATTTAGAAAATTTTGATAACATGGCTAAAAATCCTAATGAAAATGTTGCTAGGACACTTAAAGATTACCTACATCCTAGACGAACAGCCACACCATCATTCATTATATTTCCAGCCAACACTTACCATCAAGACTTTAAAACAGGGATGATACAATTACTCCCTACTTTTCATGGCTTGGAAAATGAAAATCTATATGTGCACATTAGAGAGTTTGAGGAAGTAGTTGCGACTTTTGATAGTCAAGATGCAATGGATGATATCGTGAGACTCAAGTTTTTTCCTTTCTCTTTGAAGGATAAAGTTAAGAGTTGGTTATACTCATTGAGACCACGATCTATTGGGTCATGGAGTGAGATGACCCAAGTATTTTTAACAAATACTTCCCTCAACATAAGACTAATGCTTTGAAAAGACAAATCTCCACCTTTGCACAAAAGGAAAACAAGACTTTGTATCAGTCTTGGGAGAAATTTAAAGAGCTGTTAAGTATGTGTCCACATCATGGGTATGAAAATTGGCGTTTAGTGAGCTATTTCTATGAAGGTCTTACCTATAGAGAACGCCAATTTGTAGAGATGATGTGAAATGGTGAATTTCTGTAGAAAGACCCCGATGAGGCTATAGAATACCTCAATGAGCTTGCTAAAAAAGCTCATACATGGACTGGACCTAGTGCTACTGAAAGCACGAATAGGTCGCAACCTATAGAAAACCCTAGTGGTGGAGGAATATACCATCTTAGGGAAGAAGACAACTTGAAAGCTAAGGTCGAAATGCTCACTAGGGAGTTAGATGCATTGAAAACCAAAAGCTCCAAGCAAACACATGTGGCTAATCATGCCGAGTCTTTGGAGCCATGCTTTGTATGTGGCGGGGTGGATCATCTTGCCCAAGAGTGTCCTACATTTGTTGATATGAGAGGGTTGTAGGAGGAACAATGTAATGCCTTAGGCAAGTACAAGAAGCCACTTGCACCTTTCTCTAACACTTAAAATCCGCGGTGGCGAAATCACCCCAACTTCAGCTGGAAATCTGAAAATTAGCAGTATGCACAGCCCCCTAGATCATACCTTGCACCTTATCATGCACCCTCATCCTCTAGGAAATCTTTAGAAGACACCTTACATGCTTTTATAGAAGCACAAGGCAAGACAAACCAAAGGTGTGAGGCACTAATTACACAAGTGGTTGAGGAGAACAAAGAAATAAGGAGCCAAGTGTCTAAATTAATGGGCTCCTTAAGTGTGACTGAGTGAGGTAAGTTCCCTTCCCAAGCTCAGTCCATACCTCACGGTCAACATATGGCACAAGAAAATTTGAAAGAGGTAAATGCCATTGTGACCCGAAGTGGTAAGTCACTACACATCCCACCAATGAATAAATCCGAGGATGTGGAAAAGGGTCAAGCTAGAAGTAATACCGAGCTGTCCAAAGACCCCGAAGTGACCAAAATTCCTGTTAAGGCACCATTCCCCAAAGCCTTAAAATCAAACAAGAAAAATCTGGACTTGAATAATGAAATCCTAGAGAACTTAAGGCAAATGAAACTTAATCTTCCTCTTTTGAATATGATTAAACAAGTTCTTGCCTATGCAAAAGTTCTCAAAGATTTATGCACAATTAAGAGGAAGCACCATGTAAAGAAAACAATATTCCTAACTGAGCAAGTAAGTGCTTTAATTGAGCAAAGAATTCCCCCAAAATACAAGGATCCTGGTTGTCCAACTATTGCATGTAGCATTGGAAATCATGAAGTTGGACAAGCCTTGCTAGATTTAGGAGCTAGTGTAAACCTGATGCCATTCTCTATTTATTTACAGCTGGGTTTAGGAGAAATCAAACCAACCATTGTGGTATTACAATTAGCTGATCGTTCAGTCAAAGTACCCCGGGGTGTGCTAAAGGATGTTTTGATTCAAATTGATAAATTTTACTATCCTGTTGATTTCTTAATTCTTGATACTACTTCTGCTGTTGACACTAACTCTAAGATTCCTTTGATTTTAGGTAGACCTTTTCATGCTACTGCAAATGCTCTAATAAATTGTAGGAATGGACTCATGAGGCTGTCCTTTGGAAACATGACCTTTGAAGTAAATATTTTCAATGTTGCAAAACAACCCAAAGATGAGGACGACCACCACCAGCTTTACATGATCGAGTCACTCATCAATGAGGGAGTTCCTTAGCTCATGACTATGATCCTCTTGAAAATTTTCTTGTTAATTCTGAGATTGATTTATCTAATGATATAACTAATATTTGTGTTGTTTTTGATAAATCCCAGGATTATGGCACTCGGGCATGGCAACCAAAGTTTGAAGAGCTGCCCAAAAAGAAGTGAGAAACAAGAACCCTCAAGTGTGGAAGCACCTAAAGTCGAATTGAAGCTGCTATTTAAGGGTTTAAAGCATGCCTTTCTCGGTCCAGGTGATACATTTCCTGTTATTATTTCATTTAAATTGTTTGAGACCCAAGGTGAGAAATTAATTCAAACTTTAAATGCACATAAATCAACCTTAGGATGGAGCATGGTTGATTTGAGGGGAATTAGTCCTCTAATCTGCTCCCATTAAATAAATTTGGATGAAGTAACAAGTCCTCGTAGAGACCCTCAACGTAGGCTTAACCCCACTATGAAAGAAGTAGTGAAAAATGAAGTGCTAAAACTATTAGATGCGGGAATTATATATCTCATAGCTGATAGTAAATGGGTAAGTCCTACGCAAGTCATTCCTAAAAAGTCCGGGGTCACTGTGGTAAAAAATGACCTAGGAGAGTTAGTCCCTACAAAGCTTGTGACCGGGTGGCGTATGGGCATTGATTATAGAAAATTAAATGCTGCCACCCGAAAATACCACTTTTCACTCCCTTTTATTGATCAAATTTTTGAGCATGTAGCTGGTCATCCCTTTTACTGTTTTCTAGATGGTTATTCTGGGTATTATCAAATTGAAATTGCATTAGAAGACCAAGATAAAACCACCTTCACTTGTCCCTTTGGCACCTATGCTTTTCATAGAATGCCATTTGGATTATATAATACCCCCACTATTTTTCAATGTTGCATGATGAGTATTTTTAGTGACATGGTTGAAAATTGCATGGAGGTCTTTATGGATGACCTAACTGTTTTTAGATCTTCATTTGATGCATGCTTAATGAACTAAAAAGAGTATTGATTCGCTGTGAAGAGAAAGAACTGGTCCTAAATTAGGAAAAATGCCATTTCGTGGTACCATCCGGTATTGTCTTAGGGCATATTGTCTTTTCTAAAGGAATAGAAGTTGATCAATCTAAGGTTGAATTAATCTCTAAATTACCTGCCCCTAAGACAATAAAAGATGTGAGATCTTTCCTTGGTCATGCTGGTTTTTATAGGAGGTTCATACAAAATTTTTTGAACATAACTAGACCACTATGTGCCCTCCTAGTTAAAGACACCCCCTTTGAATGAACTCAAGCTTGTCAAGAGGCCTTTAAAACACTGATTGGTAAGCTTACTTCCGCACCTATAATGCAGTCACCGTATTGGACTTTACCATTTGAAATCATGTGTGATGCTAGTGACTACGCTGTAGATGCTGTTCTTGGACAGTGAAGAGAGGGAAAACCTTTTTTCATTTACTATGCTAGTAAGACTTTAAATAGTGCTCAAATGAATTACTCCACAACTGAAAAAGAACTACTAGCTGTTCTATTTGCTTTAGATAAATTTCATGCTTATTTAATTGGTTCCCCTATTCTTATCTTCACAGATCATGCAGCCCTTAAGTGCCTTCTTACAAAGAAGGATGCTAAGGCACGACTAATACGATGGATCCTACTCCTACAAGAATTCGACATCACCATCAAAGACAAGAAAGGAGTGGAGAATGTAGTGGCTGATCATCTATCAAGGCTCACTTTTGAGGACACTTACGATGACATGCCAATCAAGGATGACTTTCCCGATGAGTATTTACTCTCTGTTACTTTTTTACCATGGTTTGCTCACATCGTGAATTATTTGGCTACAAGTGAGATACCAATGGATTGGAGCGCTCAAGACAAGAGGAAATTCTTATATAAGGTACGTAATTTCTATTGGGATGACCCCTATCTTTTTAAGTACTGCCCTGACCAAATTTTAAGCCGTTGCATCCCTAATGAAGAGATTGCTAACGTCTTGGAATTTTGTCATTCCCAAGCTTGTGGAGGCCACTTTTCAATGAAAAAAACTGCTGCAAAAATTTTGCAGTGTGGATTTTATTGGCCTACCTTATTTAAAGATGCAAACATCTATTGTCACTCATGTGCAAAATGTCAAAAGTTAGGAGCTGTGTCTTGCAGAAATATGATGCCCTTAAACCCTATTTTAGTAATTGAGATCTTTGATTGTTGCGGCATCGATTTTATGGGATCCTTTCCTTCTTCCTTTGGTTACCAGTATATAATTGTGGCAATAGATTATGTATCTAAATGGGTAGTGGCAGCAGCTTGCCGAAGCAATGACAATAGGACGGTAATTAAATTTCTTAAAGAAAATGTGTTATCTCGATTTGGTACACCACATGCTATCATCAGTGATCGAGGTACACATTTTTGCAACTGTTCTTTTAAAGCTTTGATGAAGAAATATGGGGTGTTACATAAGATTTCTACTGCCGATCATCCTTAGACTAGTGGACAAGTAGAGCTTGCTAATAGGGAAATTAAACAAATTTTAGAAAAAACGGTTAACCCGGATCGCAAGGATTGGTCTTTGAGACTAGTTGATGCGCTTTGGGCTTACCGTACAGCTTTTAAAACCTCCTTAGGCATGTCACCTTATAGGCTTGTCTTTGAAAAGCCTTGCCACTTACTTGTAGAGCTCAAGCATCGAGCTTATTGGGCCATCAAGTCTTTTAATTTTGAAACGGGTAAGCTTCGGAAATATCAGTTGACCGAATTAGATGAATTAATAAACAGTGCTTATGAGAATTCTAGAATCTATAAGGCCAAGATGAAAGTATTCCATGACAAAAATTTTTTGAGGAAAACATTTAAACTTAATGATAGGGTGTTCTTATACGACTCTAGACTCCATAAGCATTCTAGAAAACTTCGGTCGAGGTGGACCGGCCCTTTTGTATTGAAAAATGTTTTTGAAAATGGGGCGGTAGAAATTGAGGATACTAGAGATGGTCGAATTTTTAAAGTAAATGGTCAACGCCTCAAGTTCTTAATCGATAGGTAAGATTCGAAAGTGGAAGACATTCCACTTATGGATCCGGTCTATTCCCTTTAACTTTACCACACAGGTACGTTTTTATTTATTTTTCTTTTGATTTGTTTGTTTTGTTTTTAATTAAGTTTTATTAAATCTTAATTATTAGTTTTTATTTTAGTTTAATCTAATTTTTAAGGATTACTTTTTATAACATTTTTCTTATTTGGCTAACTTTATTTTCTTTTTCCTTGTTTTGGCAACCAATAAAGTTTTCTTCTTGTAGACGATAATGTGCACCGCGATGCCCCTCAGCCAGCACCGCGGTGCCCAGAAGCAGGCCCAGCACGCTAAGCCCAGCACCACGGTGCCCCTCAGCCAGCACCGCAGCGCACAGCATCAGGCCTAGCACTGCAGCGCACAGCACTAGGCCCAGCACGCCAGGCCCAGCACCGCAGCACATAACACAGTGCCAGCTCGAGCCCATCACATATCAAAACCTAATTCTGCACTATATAAACTATTTTACAGCCTCCTTCTTCATTTCTCCTTTCACAAAACCAGCAGTACACTAATTTCTCTCTCATCTTTGCAACAAATCCTTACTTGCCCACTCACTTTGACTCAAAACTTTCTTGTTTCTACCATCATTTCTTGCTGAATTGCTCACTAATTTTGCTGCTTTTGCTAAGCATTCTCTCTCCAAGCTTGGTTATAAGGAGATTTTGGGTTCATTAAAGCACACTTAAAGAAGTGGGTAGTTTTTCTTCTCTCCAACGTGGACATCAAGTAAGACCACTTTCTTCCCTTTTATTGTTCATTTGTGCTATTTAGTGGTTACATTTTACCGTAAGTCTATTGTTCTATATATTTGATTTCCATGGCACCTAAGACCAAGAGACCTAGGGGGAAACCACAACAAGAGTATGATGAGACCAAATTTGTGAGTTTTGAAGCAAGTGAGAGATATATTAGAATGCTGCAAAGTAGAAAACCTATTCCCGAGAGAGGATTCAACATCACCGAGAGGGGGAACCCGACCTTATTCAGAATGATTCTAGATAGGAATTGGGGTACATTTGCAAGACCACCCTCTCCTTCCCTCACAAATTTGGTTAGAGAATTTTATGCTAATGCAGACGAGCATAGGAATGGTAAAGTGAGAGTGAGAGGACAAATAGTCTCTTTTAGCAGCACATCCATTAATAGCTTTTATGGATTACCTGACATTGAACACAGTGAGTATAGTGCATATGCGTCTACAATTAATTATGAAGAGATTTGCACTACCCTTTGTATTCCGTGGCACTACATGGAAAATGATAGGTAATATCCCTGTCACTTTGCCCGGTACTTCTCTCACTGCCAATGCTAAGGCTTGGCAATATTTTATATGTCAGGGGATGATACCTACTTTACACTATAGTGCCTTAACTTTTGAGCGAGTTGTGTTAATTTATGCAATTTTGATGGGCATGACTATCGATGTGGGCTAAGTAATATACAATTCTATCACACACACTGTTAGACAAAAGCTCGAATTATATTTTACTTCTTTAATTACCCAATTGTGCTTCCGAGCCAAAGTCCAATATAGTCCTGGTGAGGAGGCCCAGCAACCCAAAAAACCCATCGATGATAGACTGTTAGCTCAGATTAAAGCCTCAAGGCCGCCAATTCTAGGAGAGGAGGCAGTAATTGTTGCCTGTTCCCCCCCCTTTAGGCACTTTACGGTTGCCGAGCGCCTTGAGCATTTAGAGAGTAGTTTTGACTAGCATCAGCAACTGTTGCTTGATAGTATAAATCGTCAAGACCGAATCTTGGCTAGGCAAGACCGATTCTTGGCTCGGCAAGCCGATTATCAAGCGGGGGTCTACTCTTCCTTTGGTCAGATGTACCGACACCTTGCCTTCGCTACTAGTTGTAATATGGATCATTTTCCTACTATGCCACCCTATCCGGGTTCATCTTTTGATCCACCTTCCGAGGAAGGTGAAGAGAATGAAGGGAATGAAGAAGATGATGAGGACTTAGAGGATTATTTTTGGGTTCTATCTCTTATTTTCCTTTTTCATTATTTTATTTTATTTTTCATTTTAGTTATTTTTCTCCATTTTATGTCCTAACCTAACATATGGTGGGAATCTTAAGGGTACACCGCAGTTGCTTTCTTTTTGTTGTCTTGTTCTATGTTGTAGATCAAAATTTCAGCAAGAAGAATGGCATGCAATTCACCTGGTGGTGCACAATCTTTAGCACCCGTACACTCGTGCTTACAAAGAGAGTTTCTTTTACTTTCTTTTTACCATTGAGGACAATGCAATTTTTAAGTTGGGGGTGGAGGAAATGTATTTCTTTTTCATTAAAATTGTTTGGTGTTACCTTCCCTTACCTTTTGTTTTAAGCATGCTTTGTGTTTGCGTTGGATGTAATTCACATGTCAATGATATAAGCTTAATTAAGATAACATACAACATTTAGAAGAAGTTAAATTTTGTTTCGATTTGAGAATAATTTAAGTGTCAATGTTGATTTGGTTTGAGACTCTAGTTTGTGGTAAGATTGTATGATTAGTCTAAACATTTAGAGAAGTTTTATGTGTGATTGCTTTGTGAATACTTTTGCAGTCTCGACAAGCTCTAGAATTTACTTGATAAACACTTTAGGCGAATTCCTAGAATGCACATTACTTAGGATATGATATAGGCCATTTTTGGACCATTTGAGCCTTTCAAACTTATCATTGCTATATCTATCACTAGTCACCTGTTTGAGCTTTTTTCTTGAAAAGGAATTTGAGCCTTGTTTCTTTTGAAAACCCATTTACTTACCTTTATGAGCCTAAAAATATTTTATCCTTACTCTTGTTTTAAAAGAACTTAGTTTGTTGAGAAAGAACTCAAGAGGAGTAAGGATGGAAATATGTAAAAACCCAAGTACATTAAATGAGATAAGTTGGGGGTTGTGGAAAAGAAAAG
Organism: Bretschneidera sinensis; assembly: GCA_023935145.1. Taxonomy (NCBI): domain Eukaryota; kingdom Viridiplantae; phylum Streptophyta; class Magnoliopsida; order Brassicales; family Akaniaceae; genus Bretschneidera; species Bretschneidera sinensis. The sequence goes on along the minus strand of CM043700.1, from coordinate 100,229,128 downwards.
ATAAGAAAAGAATGAAAAAGGAGATAAATGATCTTATGCCAAAAATACAAAAGAAAAAGAATGAAAGGTAGCAAGCAAAGAAGAAGAGAGAAGAAAAGTGGTGACTTATTGAAAGAAAAGCTCTTATGAAAATGTTTGAAAGAGTTGGGTGTTGAAGTAAGGTTATCCAGTGCTTAAAGTGGTTGTGTTTAAAACTAAGAGATTGAGTTCTTTTACTTATTAAATCCTTCCCGTTCTATCTTAACCTTCACCTTAACCTAACGTTACAAGCTTATTAAAGACCTATTGATCCAATGTAATGTGATTTTTTCTACAATAGTGGAGAGAGGTTTGAAATGTAAGCCTATGGAGCTTGTTTTTGTGATTGATGTCACGCAATTTATCATGTTTTAGAGGCCAAGACCTGTACTCACGAATGTTATGCATAAAATCATCCGGATGTTCAGATTAATGGATTGTGGTAAGATGGATGTAAAGAGTCAATAATGATCTCAAGATTGATCTTTAGATTACTTTTGGACTTGGGTGAAATTTAATGATTCTATATGTCGTGTGTTATGTGTGATTTTTGAGACAAAAGTGAATTACTCTTGGTTTAACACTAACATTGCTTTACTTTGTTTTGATTCCTACCGTAGAATTCATCTCTTATTTTCTCTTGAATTGCTAGGGACTAGAAATAAGCTAGTTGGGGGTTGTGATGAGAGGCATAAAATGCATCTCAACAGTGTTTAATTGTTACCATTTTAGGATTGATCTCGGTCTTTATTGCACTTTTATATGTTAATAACTCTAAAGCGATATTATTGGATCATTGACTTATTTCAGTGCATTTTCAGGTACTTTGAGTCCAAAAGAGAAGAAAAAATGATCGCTGCTTAAAGCACCAAGATTCCATGCATAACGGAGTGTCGGAGTGGTTGCATAGAAGCAAACGTGAAGAAAAAATCAAGTCATCAGTGTGCACCGCGGTGCCCCTCGGCCAGCACCGCGGTGCCCAGAAGCTTCCACATGCGTGAACCATTAGTGTGCACCACGGTGCCCAGAAGCCAGCACCGCAGTGCCCATAAAGGAGCACCGCAGCGCGCACACGATGTTATCTCTCCGAGTTACAACTTCATTAGGTTTTTTATGATTGTTTAAACCCTAAAAACACCTTTGACCTTTTATATTATAAATAGCCCACTTATGGTTTGATAAAGGACATTCATAAAAACCTGGGAAACTCAAGGATGCAACCAATTCTCCTCCATCAAATTGTTTAACCACGAGCCCCATGGCTAACTAATCTCCAAGGAAGGCGAAGGGATGAATCCCTAGGTGTAGTTGTTCCTATTTTCCTTTCTTTGATTCAGTTGTAGTACGGATTTAATGTCAAAACATTGTTATGATTTACTTTGCTATCTAATTATAAGATTTTCTCTAATCCGTTGATTGTATCTTTCTCCTCGATATAAATCTAGTCATGCTTTTATTATGTCAAGGTTATTTGGGTATGATTGAGTCTGGTAGATTGATCCTTTAGGCTTGTCCATTACTGTAATATTGTCATAAAAGATATATTGTCGTTTCTTGATAAACCTATAGGATAGATCATGTGTGCATGAAGCAAAAGTAAAGTATTTCATAACAATTACATTAGGGTTTTTATATGTGCTATCATTGAATATCTTCTTATTGCTTGTTTGGGATGTGAAACTTGCAATTGAGATAAAAACAACTGAATCAAGTTAGGATTAGGGCAACGAACCTAGGGAGGATTCCCGGAACCTTGTTGTTCCTCTATTATATTTTACAATCTATTTTACACAATTACTCCGTTATCAACAGTTCATACTTTCTCACTTAAATCTTTATCGTTTGTGTTATGGTTCACACCTTCTTTTGTAGTTAACTTGTTTCCCTGTGGAATCGACACTCCAAAGCTGTGCTACAACTACCGCGTTATGTTTTGAGCGTAATCAGTAATCTATCAAATAATTCCATGAATCCACCATTATACAAATCACAGAAAATACCCTAATTCAACCAAATCATCCAATGTATCCCTTTAGAATCACAATGGATATCCAATTTACTTTGGATGATCCGCCGTATCCGGCAGATGAAACACAAGGAATATTCAATTTGAACAATTTAAACACAATCAATCATAAGAATTTACTCAAACAATTGAAACAAAACATTAATACTAAAAATATCAGAATTGTACGAACATATCTGAAAATATTATGCCAAACAATGGCGAGGCTTCATCTTCAACCTTAGATGAAGGTTTTAACTTCTCATGATTATGAAACTAAATTTCACAATTAAAGTACTAAACATAAAATTTTAAACTCAAAAGAAATAAATTAAAACTGACTATACATTGAGAGAAATTCCACTCGTAGATGTTGTGCGGCGCTCCCCCCTTGGTAGCAAAGCCTTAGAGATCCCCCAGATTGCTCATAGAAATCCTCTGGATTGCACCACATTTGATGAAGTGAAATGGGGCTTTTATTGGGGAACTCCATGAGTGCAATGTGTTTCTAAACTGATGTGGGATGTGGGATATAGAATGTTTTTCCAACCGATGTGGGATGTGGGATTTAAGCCTTCACATGCCCTTCAAAACTTCTACCCATGCTGAAATCCTGAACAGCTTGACCTTTGTCTATTAAAACTGTTATAACTTTCTCTAGAAAAATCATATATACGAGCCATAAATTACACAGAAAAGAGACATCCGGATCTTTCTAAACATAATGGCTCATCTCCTGGTTCTTCCTGAATCATTACAGTTTTAATCCACAAAAATCACTTCTGTCACGCTAAAATCACGCACAGCCTGACCTTTGTCTACTAAAACTGCCATAACTTTCTCTAGAAAAATCATATTTACGAGCCATAAAATTTCTTAGAAAACATACATCCAGATATTTCCAAGCATATATGGCTTATCTTCTGGTTCTTCCTGAATCAATACAGTTTAATCCACAAAAATGACTGATCTGTACGGGAAATTCTAGTAATTTAGTGAAATTCCTTTCCAAGTGCTTGTGAACTTGTAAAACACGAAGAAAAAAAAAACAACTCAAAGTAACAAATTCTTAAGCTAACAAATGTAAATTAAGGGGCCAAAATATGCAATATTTGGTACTCATCAGATTCCATAGTTGAATGGGATGTACAAGTTTGTTTCTTGTTTGCCCAAGAAATTGCACCCCCGCCAAAGGTGAATATCCATTCACTTGTGGATTTTTTTATCTCCCACATTTATAATCAAACTCACATCAGTATATCCTTCTAATACACTTGGGTAACTGCTACGAAACAACCCCAAATCACTGGTCTTCTTGAGATATCTTATTATCATACCAATGGATTTCCAATATTTTATACTAGGATTACTAGTATATCTATTAAGTTTACACATAGAATAGGAAATATATAGTCTAGTGTAGTGCATTGCATACATTAGACCACCAATAGCAATAGTGTATTCAAGTTATGCCACTACCCTACCAGAATTATTCTGTAATTTGATACTTGGATCAAAAGAAGTAGTATACTGTAATATCCGTATTTTAAAAGTTGGGTAAGTGTATATTTTTATCAATATAACAAAGAGTTAAATCCCTGAATGGCTGAATGAAGATTTCTAGAGACCAAGGTAGAAACGAAAAAAAAAAAAAAAAAAAGTCAACTTGGAATAGTAACTCGGGGCAACATACTTGCTGCCACCGAGAGAACAATTTCAAGTGCAATGTTTGGTTTTATTTATTTTTGTTGTTAGTGGGGAAAAGTAAAGTAAAGAAAAGAAAAGAAAAACAAAGGTGAATCATTATGTTGGTAAGGCAATCATGTCTTATTTTTTTAAATCCTCCAAATCATGGAGACGATTAAAGGAGGGAGCTGCTGAAATTTGCAGCCAAGCTCTCCTATATAATGTGTGCGAGAGATTTATGAAGAGAACGCGAAAGAATTTTTGATTAGTTCCAAATATTTCATCTGTGTTCTTAAAACACTTGGGAGTTTAAAGAAAGGTGGAAGGAACAAAATTTTGAGAGTATTTTCGAAAATATTTCGGGAAGCTATCAAAATAGCATAAGGTAATTAGGTAATGTTATTTTATCATTTATGAAAGTTTCAGGAGGTTAAAATAGAAATTTTTTCAAACTGTGTGGTTTATGGAGAAAAGAAGAAATAATAAGAAATTTAAATTCCAATATTATGTCAGGTGTTGGTAGTCAACAATCGGGAGAAAATTCGAGGAAGATCGGGAAAGGCAAAGGTGGCCCACGAGTAGCTTTAAGTGCTATGTGATGAGTTGGATTTACTTTAAGTAGTCTAAATGAAAAATCAATTATTTTAGTGATAATCTTAAATTTAATTATTTAAGTATGTTTGGGTGATAGATGAAAAAGTGATTTATGGGAATGATAGAAAATTTGGATATGTAGAAATATTTCTCGGTGAGTAATAATATTTTTGGAATTTATAAGTTGACTTGAAAATAAAAGCAATAAATAAATTATTGATGAGACATACCGATGTTTTAACACGAATTATGACGAGATGAATTTTAGCGAATCTTGCTAAATTTTTATGGATGATTTAAGATGAATTTTAGTGGATCTTGACAAATTCTGATGGACAATTTGAGATGAAATTTAGTGGATCTGGACAGACTTTAATGGATTATTTGATGTGATTTGGGAAGAGAAGAATCTTGTGGATAATTAGGATAGCCAAATTAAGTGGCTTGAATCTTTATATTGTTTTTATATTTCTGTTTATATTACTGTTTCATATCATTGTTCATGCACATATGCATTAAATAATATAACCGAAAGAACCGGGAAGGCAGCCGGTCTAATGAAATAACCGTGACAGCCGATATATGCTGGGATGAAAAATAAAAACTGTGACAGCCGGTATATGCTGGGATGAAAATTGAAAACCGTGACAGCCGGTATATGCTGGGATGAAAAGTGAAAACCGTGACAGCCGATATATGCTGGAATTAACCGGGAAGGCAGCCGGTCTGATGAGAATAAAAGAACCGGGAGGGCAGTCGGTCTAAGATAATAATAACCTGTCGACAAGTGGGAAGACGTTCCCATCATAATCATTCATGCATCTGCATCTGTTTTAATTATCGTTGCATTATTTGAAATGCTGAGATGTGGTATATTAATTGTGAATTAAATTATAGATGGCCGGGTCTCATAAAAAGAGACAGCTATAATGATGAGATGTGTGAGATACTGAGTTGTGGTATATTAATTGTGAATTAAATTATAGATGGCTGGGTCTCATAAAAAGAGACAGCTATAATGATGAGATTTTCAAGATGCTGAGATGTGATACTTTTTGTGAATTTAATTATAGAAGGTTGAGTTTCATATAAAAAGACAGTGATAAGACTTATCTAAATGATGGACTTTTTGATATGAACCTCATTACGAGGTAATTAGGAAATAATTGATAGCCTTAACGTGAACCAATGATTGAGAAGAAGAGATTGATAGTAGAAAGTTGTCATCAGGTTATGCGAAAAATAAATTTTAATATTAAAGGATTATTGATAGAATTTGGAATACTTTCAGTAAATTTAATTTGCTGAGCTTGTGAAGCTCACTCCTCACTGTTCAATGATTTCAGGTAGCAGTCAAGATAAATAGTCTGGTGGGTTGAGAATCAGTCGAGATCTTTTTCTGTAAGCCAAGTACGTGTTAATATCCTCAGACAATCGAGTTAAAGACTTGTAAAAATTTTATTGTAAATATTCATGCATTTATGTATTTTATGTTTAAGTGAATATCAGATTTGTTTACCTCTCCTGTTAAAGGATAAAAAAAAAAATCTGGTAGTATTATATTTATTGTTGCATATATGTGTCGTGCTTGGATTTTCAAAATGTGATGACACCGTCTAGGGGTGGCCAACTTGGGATGGGTCGTTACAATTTTGGTATCAGAGCATTAGGTTTTAAGATTCTGTAGACTGCAAGAGAACCTGAAAAGTGGAAGATCTAAATAAATAATAGTCTTAAATGCAGAGTCTGAGGATGACACGTGGTCGTGTGAGAACTAGAGGTAGAGTTCAAAACCAGAGGGGACGTGGTAGACCCCCAATTTTTAGGAGGACTGAAGCAGAGGAAGAAGTTGAGTCAGTGGTTCTCGCAAGGGAACATGGTGATAGTGCAGCTGGTACGAGTAGAGCTGGGGAAGTATCTAAAAGTAAGAATGATGAATTGCAAGATGCTCTTAACCGTGCTTTAGAGAGGATGAATGCAGCCGAGGAACGAGCTGCTAATTTGCAGAGAAGATTAGAGGAAAGAGATGGAAGAGAACCAGAGGTAGTGAGGCAAGAGGTTCCTGATGGAGGGGTATTTGCAAATGAAATGCAAGGGGATTGTTTTGTGATGTTTCTTAAGTTTAAACCTCAGTCGTTTAAAGGATCTGTAAATCCGGTGGAAGCTGAACAGTGGATTGAGCATGTGGAGAAATATTTTGAGGTCTTACCCGTGTCTGATAAACAGAAGGTTGCTTTTGCTTCGTTTATGCTGGAGGGTGAGGCTTCTCAATGGTGGAAGGATATTTTGCCCAGGATGAGTACACGAATTGATCAACCTTTGACTTGGAATAAATTTAAGGATAAATTTTTTGCAAAGTATTTTCCAGATTCTTTTCGGGCACAACAAGAAAGAGAATTTATCCACCTAAAACAGGGAAATTTATCGGTGGTTGAATATGATAGTAAATTTGTAGCCCTGTCAAGATTTGTACCCGAGTTCGTGAATACGGAGGAAAGAAAATGCAAGAGATTTTTAGACGGATTACACAATGAAATTCGTTTTAAACTCTCTTACATGGGCATAGGAAATTATGCTGTACTGGTAGATAAAGCATTGCAGATTGAGAGAGATTTAATAGAGTTTAAAGGTAGGAGGGATTGGTTGAAGAGAACTAGATTTGAGGGATCTAGAGGTGGTAGCAGTATGGCTGTACAGGGTGGGAGACCACCCCAGAGGGGGCGTTCTTTGTCACAAGGACTGGTAGGGCAGACTCAGAGGCAAGCAAGATCTATTACTTCAGTAGCTCTGAGTAATACCAGTGGGACCCCTCGATTTGGGAGACATGCTATGGGGATTAGGAGTTATGGTAAAGGAATGAATATGCCACCAAGGGGAAGTGGAAATCTAATTTATGATCAGGAGTCAAGGGTTTACTTTAAATGTAATCAGATGGGGCATTTATCTCGGAACTGCCCTACACAGATATGCTTTGTATGTGGTGAGGGAGGACATGTTGCTGCAGATTATCCAGCTAAGAAGTCAGTTGAAGCAAGCATTGGAAGTGTCGGGAGAAAACCGATGGAGAGAGGCAGTGGATCAGGAAGTGTGCGGGGCAGAGGTCGAGGATCTGTAGCAGAGCAAGGACGTGGCAGTCAGATTTATTCCAGAGATGGCAAAGTCTATGCATTGACCCAGCAGGATGCATAAGCCACTCCTGATGTTGTTATGGGTATGATATCTATCCTTGGTAGGGCTGCTAGATTATTAATTGATCCTGGTGCAACCCATTCTTTTGCATCTAGTAGTTATATGAAATCTATTGATGCCAGTGCTGGTCCTTTGATGCATGCCATTATTGTTGAGGTTCCTACTGGAGATAGAGTTATTATTAGAACAATTTATCAAGGTTGTGTGATTAATATTGCTGACCGAGAATTTGAGGTTGATTTATTGCCTTTAGATATGATAGATTTTGATGTGATTCTAGGGATGAATTGGTTAGATGCATGTCATGCATGGATAGATTGTTTTAGGAAAAATGTGGTGTTCAGGATACCCGGGCAGGAGGAGTTTAATTTTCAGGGAGAACGTAAAATACTTGTTAATTGTCTGATTTATGCCTTAACTGCTAGTAAATGGTTGAGGAAGGGTTGTGAGGGGTATTTAGTATATGTGATGGATTCTAGCAAAGAGGGTAGACAGTTAGACGAAATCTCGTTGGTAAAAGATTTTTCTGATGTATTCCCTGAGGAGTTATCGGGATTGCCTTCCAATAGGGAGATCGAATTTTCTATTGAAGTGATTCCAGGATCAGCACCTATATCCATAGCACCCTATAGAATGGCACCAGCTGAATTGAGAGAGTTAAAAGTTCAGCTTCAGGAGTTGCTAGATAAACAGTTTATCCAACCTAGTACATCACCCTGGGGAGCCCCTGTGTTATTTGTCAAGAAGAAGGATGGGACATTGAAGTTGTGTATTGATTATAGACAATTGAATAAGATCACAATCAAAAATAGATATCCTTTTCCCAGGATAGATGACCTATTCGAGCAATTACAGGGAGCTAGAGTGTTCTCTAAGATAGACTTGAGGTCGAGATATCATCAATAGAGGATAAAAGAGGGGGACGTGCCTAAAACTGCTTTTAGGACACGTTATGGTCATTATGAGTTCTTAGTGATGCCTTTTGGGTTGACCAATGCTCCTGCGGCATTTATGGATCTTATGAATCGGGTGTTTAAACCATTCTTGGACAGATTTGTAATTGTGTTTATTGATGATATTTTAGTATACTCTAAGAATGAAGAGGAGCATATGCGACATTTGGAGATAGTGTTGGAGATTCTGAGGAAGGAGAAATTATATGCGAAATTCTCTAAATGTGAGTTTTTGTTGAATGAAATATCCTTCTTAGGACATGTTGTGTTGGGAGAGGGAATAGCAGTTGACCCACAAAAAATAGAAGCAGTGTTGACTTGGGAGAGACCCACGAATGTAACTGAAATTAGAAGCTTTTTGGGATTGGCTAGTTATTATAGAAGATTTATTCAAAAATTTTCTATGATTGCTAGACCTTTGACTAAATTGACTAGGAAAGACAAAAAGTTTAGGTGGTCAGAGGAATGTGAGAGAAGTTTCCAGCTGTTGAAAGAAAAACTGACTACTGCCCCAGTATTAGTGCTTCCATCTGGTGATGAAGGATTTGTGGTCTATAGTGATGCGTCACATCAGGGGTTGGGATGTGTGTTGATGCAACATGGGAAAGTTATAGCTTATGCATCTAGGCAACTGAAGAACCATGAGAGAAATTACCCGACCCATGATTTAGAATTGGCTGCCATAGTCTTTGCTTTGAAGATTTGGAGACACCATTTATATGGAGCCAAGTGTGAAATTTTTACTGATCATAAAAGCTTGACGCATTTACCAACCCATAAGGAGTTGAATTTAAGGCAGATGAGGTAGATGGAATTAATTTGTGATTATGATTGTACAATTCATTATCATCCAGGAAAGGCTAATGTAGTAGCAGATGCATTGAGTAGAAAAGCTACAGGGAAATTAGCTGCTTTTGGGAGTCATGATACTAGCCTGATGATAGAATTAAGAGGAATGAGAATGCAATTGAGTGTCAGTGATAAAGGATCATTAATAGCAAATATGTTAGTTCAATATCCTATTATTGATCGTTTATTACAGCTACAGAGCAAAGATGAGGGAATAGAGAAAATCAGGCAGGAAGTGTTGAGCGGGAAGCCGACCGAGTTTAGAATCAGAGAAGATGGTATGGTAGTATCGGGACAAAGAATTTGTGTTCTCAATGATGTGGAGATGAGAAAAGAAATACTAAAGGAGGCTCATGATTCGATATATTCCATGCACCCGGGAAATAATAAGATGTACAAGGGGTTAAAACAGAATTATTAGTGGTCAGGGATGAAGAGGGATGTAGCAGAATACATTGCTAGATGTTTGACTTGTCAGTAGGTAAAATCTGAGAATAGACATCCAGCAGGTTTATTACAACCTCTTCCGATACCTGAGTGGCCATAGGAAAATGTAAGTATGGATTTTGTCTCTGGTTTTCCCCGTACCCAGAGAGGGCATGATGCTGTATGGGTTATAGTGGATAGACTTTCTAAATCTTCACATTTTCTTCCTATTAAAACTACCTGGAGTCCAGAAAAGTTGGCTGAGTTGTATGTGGCAGAGATAGTGAAATTACATGGAGTGCCATTGAATATTGTGTTAGATAGAGATTCTAGATTTACTTCTAGATTTTGGAGGGGTTTTCAAGAAGCTATGGGTACGCAATTACAGTTTAGTACAGCTTTTCACCCACAAACTAATGGACAAACAGAGAGAATCATTAGAATACTAGAAGATATGCTGAGGACAAGTGTATTGAGCTTCTCAGTAAGTTGGGATGCTTACTTGCCTTTGATAGAGTTTGCATACAATAATCAGTATCAAACTAGTATTGGGATGGCACCCTTCGAAGCTTTGTATGGAATGAGGTGTAGAACTCCAGTATGCTGGGAAGAAGTTGGAGAGAGAAAGATATATGGCTCAGAAATGATAGACTTGACTACTGAAAGAATCAAACTGGTTAGGGAGAATCTCATATCAGCTCAGAGCAGACAGAAATGATATGCTGACAAAAGAAGACGACCTCTTGAATTCCAAGTTGGTGATTGGGTACTGAAAGAATCAAACTGGTTAGGGAGAATCTCATATCAGCTCAGAGCAGACAGAAATGATATGCTGACAAAAGAAGACGACCTCTTGAATTCCAAGTTGGTGATTGGGTATTCTTGAAGATATCTCCGTGGAAGGGAGTGTTGAGATTTAAGAAGAAGGGAAAGTTGAGCCCAAGATTTATGGGGCCCTATGAGGTGATCGAAAGAATTGGACCCGTAGCATATCGTTTGAATTTGCCTCTGGAATTAAGGCAATTACATAATGTTTTTCATGTGTCACTACTGAGGAAGTACTTGCACGATGAGTCCTATGATATCACGAATCAGGCGATAGAAATTCAGAAGGATTTGACTATTATGCTAACACCAGTCAGAATCCTAGACAGAAAAGAGCAAGTCTTACGCAATAAAGTTATTCCTTTGATTCAAGTATTATGGCACAATAAAGATGTTGAAGAAGTCACGTGGGAACAAGAAGCAATAATGAGGAAGGATTATCCCCAACTCTTTATTTGATTTCAACAAGGAAATTTCGGGGACGAAATTTTGTAAGATGGGTAGATTTGTAATATCCGTATTTTAAAAGTTGGGTAAGTGTATATTTTTATCAATATAACAAAGAGTTAAATCCTTGAATAGCTGAATGAAGATTTCTGGAGACCAAGGTTGAAAAGCAAAAAAAAAAAAAAAAAGTCAACTCGGAATAGTAACTCGGGGCAGCATACTTGCTGCCACCGAGAGAACAATTTCAAGTGCAATGTTTGGTTTTATTTATTTTTATTGTTAGTGGGGAAAAGTAAAGTAAAGAAAAAAAAAAAGAAAAACAAAGGTGAATCATTATGTTGGTAAGGCAATCATGTCTTATTTTTTTAAATCCTCCAAATCATGGAGACGATTGAAGGAGGGAGCTGCTGAAATTTGCAGCCAAGCTCTCCTATATAATGTGTGCGAGAGATTTATGAAGAGAACGCGAAAGAAATTTTTATTAGTTCCAAATATTTCATCTGTGTTCTTAAAACACTTGGGAGTTTAAAGAAAGGTGGAAGGAACAAAATTTTGAGAGTATTTTCGAAAATATTTCGGGAAGCTATCAAAATAGCAGAAGGTAATAAGGTAATGTTATTTTATCATTTATGAAAGTTTCAGGAGGTTAAAATAGAAATTTTTTCAAACTGTGTGGTTTATGGAGAAAAGAATAAATAATAAGAAATTTAAATTCCAATATTATGTCAGGTGTTGGTAGTCAACAATCGGGAGAAAATTCGATGAAGATCGGGAAAGGCAAAGAGGTGGCCCACGAGTAGCTTTAAGTGCTACGTGGTGAGTTGGATTTACTTTAAGTAGTCTAAATGAAAAATCAATTATTTTAGTGATAATCTTAAATTTAATTATTTAAGTATGTTTGGGTGATAGATGAAAAAGTGATTTATGGGAATGATAGAAAATTTGGATATGTAGAAATATTTCTCGGTGAGTAATAATATTTTTGGAATTTATAAGTTGACTTGAAAATAAAAGCAATAAATAAATTATTGATGAGACATATCGATGTTTTAACACGAATTATGACGAGATGAATTTTAGTGGGTCTTGCTAAATTTTTATGGATGATTTAAGATGAATTTTAGTGGATCTTGACAAATTCTGATGGACAATTTGAGATGAAATTTAGTGGATCTGGACAGACTTTAATGGATTATTTGATGTGATTTGGGAAGAGAAGAATCTTGTGGATAATTAGGATAGCCAAATTAAGTGGCTTGAATCTTTATATTGTTTTTATATTTCTGTTTATATTACTGTTTCATATCATTGTTCATGCACATATGCATTAAATAATATAACTGAAAGAACCGGGAAGGCAGCCGGTCTAATGAAATAACCGTGACAGCCGGTATATGCTGGGATGAAAAGTGAAAACCGTGACAGCCGGTATATGCTGGGATGAAAAGTGAAAACCGTGACAGCCGGTATATGCTGGGATGAAAAGTGAAAACCGTGACAGCCGGCATATGCTGAAATTAACGGGGAAGGCAGCAGGTCTGATGAGAATAAAAGAACCGGGAGGGCAGCCGGTCTAAGATAATAATAACCTGTCAACAGGTGGGAAGACGTTCCCATCGTAATTATTCATACATCTGCATCTGTTTTAATTATCGTTGCATTATTTGAAATGCTGAGATGTGGTATATTTAATTTTGAATTAAATTATAGATGGCTGGGTCTCATAAAAAGAGACAGCTATAATGATGAGATGTGTGAGATACTGAGTTGTGATATATTAATTGTGAATTAAATTATAGATGGCTGGGTCTCATAAAAAGAGACAGCTATAATGATGAGATTTTCGAGATGCTGAGATGTGATACTTTTTGTGAATTTAATTATAGAAGGTTGAGTTTCATATAAAAAGACAGTGATAAGACTTATCTAAATGATGGACTTTTTGATATGAACCTCATTACGAGGTAATTAGGAAATAATTGATAGTCTTAAGGTGAATCAATGATTGAGAAGAAGAGATTGATAGTAGAAAGTTGTCATCAGGTTATGCGAAAAATAAATTTTAATATTAAAGGATTATTGATAGAATTTGGAATACTTTCAGTAAATTTAATTCGCTGAGCTTGTGAAACTCACTCCTCACTGTTCAATGATTTCAGGTAGCAGTCAAGATAAATAGTCTGGTGGGTTGAGAATCAGTCGAGATCTTTTTCTGTAAGCCAAGTACGTGTTAATATCCTCAGACAATCGAGTTAAAGACTTATAAAAATTTTATTGTAAATATTCATGCATTTAAGTATTTTATGTTTAAATGAATATCAGATTTGTTTACCTCTCCTGTTAAAGGATAAAAAAAAAATCTGGTAGTATTATATTTATTGTTGCCTATATGTGTCGTGCTTGGATTTTCAAAATGTGATGACACCGTCTAGGGGTGGCCAACCTGGGATGGGTCGTTACATATACTCTTTGAAACCAAGATGTTTATAATTAGTTAACAATTTCTCAATATAGTTAGATTGACTTAAAGCATAACCTCCACCATGTTTCTTAATTTTAATTCCTAATATTGTATATGCTTCACCCAAGTCTTTTATCTTAAAGACAGAAGACAACTACTTTTTAGTTTCATTTACTCCTTCTATGTTAGGACCAATGATCAACATATCATCAACATATAAACAAACTATCACGCATGTTTTTTGGTAAATTTAGAGTAAATGCATCTATCAACACTGTTATGTCTAAAACAGAAGGATAAAATAACATAATCAAATTTCTCATGCCATTGTTTTGGGGCTTGTTTTAGACCATAAAGAGATTTAACTAATTTGCACACTTTATTTTCATTTCCTGGAAGGACATACCCTTTCGGGTTGTTCCATGTATACTTCCTCATTTAAATCCCCATTTAAAAAAGTAGTTTTTACATCCATTTGGTGAATACACATTATAAATGGATGCTAAACCTATAAGAACTCGAATAGAAGTAATACGTGCAACTGATGCGTAAGTATCAAAATAATCAATCCCTTATTTTTTTTCTAAATCTTTTGGCTACTAGTCTCACTTTGAAAGTTTGAATAGTGCCATCAGTATTGTATTTTCTCCTAAAGACCCATTTACACCGAGTAGGTTCGGATTATTTGGGTAAATCTACCAATACCCTAGTGTTGTTACCTGTTAGAATCCATCTCATCATTGGTAGCTTCTTTCCAAAAAGAAGCATCTCTTGATGCCATAGCTTCCTTGAAAGTTGTAGGATCCTCTTCTAGGTTAAACACAATAGGTATTTTATTTAATACATTATTCTTTTGGTCACCTTCAACCAAAAATAGCAATGATTGAGAAGAAATGAAATCAAGATCCAAAGTCTTCTCTTTTCTCACCCTAATACTCAGTTTAGGTTCAATAGTCCTTTTAGGAATATTAGTTTCTCTATTATTAATTTCTAGTATTAATCCATCCTTGGTCTCATTTCTTTGAGACTCTTCTTCTATAATATCAAAATAAATATAAAAACATATTTTCAAAGAATTTTACGTCACATGACTTAATAATAACATTAGACTCCAAATCAAGAAGTCTGTAGGCCTTACATTTAATAGCTCTAGGTCCTAATTTTGTTCTTTTAGGGTATGGAATTCTAAAATATGCTAAACCCCCCCACACTTTAAAATAATTTAAGTTAGGCTTTTTACCTTTTTAGATTTCATAAGGACTCAATTTTGTTTTCTTTCTTGGAATTCTATTATGAATATGACATGCAATAAAAAGTATTTCACCTCATAAGTTTAATGGTAATTTAGCATTAACAAGCATGCAATTAATCATTTATACTAAAGAACATTTTTTTCTTTTAGCCAAACAATTATGTTATGGTGTGTAAGGTGCAGTGCATTGATGTATTATGCCATACTCTTTATAGAATTGATCAAAATCATTTAAAAAATATTCACTACCTTTATCAGAACGTAGAATTTTAATCTTTTTATCAACTCGATTCTCTACTTCTGATTTATATTTCTTAAATATTTTAAAAGTTTCATCTTTGGATCTTAATAAATAAACATACAAATATCTACTTATATCTTCTACAAAAGTAATAAAATATTTTTCCACCTCTTGTTAACATACCATTTAATTCACATAAATCTGAGTGTATTATACTTAAAATTTGTGAATCTCTTTATACCTTAGGAAATAGTTTCTTTATCATTTTAGATTGAACATATATTTTAAATTTTCTTAAATCAACATTTCCAATATTTATTAATTCTAACTTATGCATGATCTTTAAATATCCATAATTAATATGTGTTAAACGACTATGCCATAAAGAAGTTGACTCAACAATATAAGTAGAAGTTGTGGTTTTATTTTTATTAATACTTAGCTTATACATGCCACTACAAGAATATCCTTTTTTTTCGGACAAACATGCCATTCTTTGAAAGTATGATCTTGCTAGATTCCACAGAAACTCGAAATCCTTTTTACCTAAAGGATCAATAAAACTTAGATTCTTTCAAATCTCTGGTACATAGAGAACACTAAGAAGACTCAGACATTTTCCAAAAGTGAAGTCAATTTCGACCATTCTTTTGCCACAAACCTTGATTCGTGCAGCATTTCCCATTTGCACTTATTGTCCATTAGTCACTTCCTCGATGTCTTGAACATTCCTTTGTCATTGCACACATGGAAAGTAGCGTCAAAATCTAACCACCTCATTTGCTATATTAACCTCGAAGATCTTAGTCACAATGCTCAGATTGGTGATCATTGTTACAAGGTTCTCCTTAACCATGTTAGCCTTGTTGACATCTATAATTTTGTGAAATTTGCATTCACGAGCATAGTATCCGGGTTTACCACACACATGACATTTCCCTTTCTTCTTTCCTATAGTTTTCTTAAATTTTCCTCTTTCTTTTACTTATAAAGCATGCTTTTTAGTTTTTCTTGCCTCCACATGATGCACTTTAGGACCAATTTGAACATGATTACTTTTGTCACGTAAACTTGAGTCCTCTTCAATATGCAGATGTTTTTATATTTGTTATAAAGTGTAGTCCATAGACTTGTGCAACAATCTTTCCCATAATCCTTCCAAGAAGGGGAAAGTTTAGCTACAATAGCCCCCACTTGGAATGAAAAATAATCTTAAAGATCAGAGTTTATTGACAATAATTTGTAATTAATGCACTTGTTACAAAACAGATTTATTGTCTGTCATTTTAAAATCAAAGTATTTAGAAACTAAATACTTATTTGTACCTTTTTCCTTCGCTTTGTATTTATATTCAAGAGCATTCCAGATATAACGAGCAAATTTGATGTATGTGAACAGATCATACAAGGGATCTGATAATGTGTTGAGAATATGCCCATGACACAGCAATTCGTCCTCCTCTCTTTCCTTCATTTCTTTTTGTAGTTGTTTGATCACTATTGTTTGAGGTTCCTTTCCTTTCTTAGGTACTAGATCATCAGGAATATGCTACAGATTATGATCCAGTATGTAGGAAATTTTCAACGCTGTAAGTAAGAACAAAATCTTGTCTGTCATCGGTTAAAATTATTTTCATCGAATTTTTCAAGCTTGACATCTTGATTCATCAACTTGAATGATTATGTCGTCATTTTATTGGACAGAAATGAAGCTTTCAAATTGTTATAAAATTTGTAAATGAAAACAGAATATGAGAATCAAAACTTAGAGGCATGTTGTAAATACTGTCTTTAAGGCTTTATTTGTCTCTTGTATAAACAAGTTTGCTATGGGTTACAGATGAATAATCCTCCAAGATACAACCAAGTCTCTTTTATTAAGTTGCAGATAGCAAAATCTGAAGAACTTTTTGATTTAAATCTACTTTGAAATAAAGAAATATTCTGGCAGAGTTTTGAGAGAGAAAGAGAGAAGAAAGAATGAAAATTGAATTGAATTCTGAATGGAGAAGGCTGGTTATTTATAGGTGCAGAAGAACCTATTCAAATGATTCTGAAATACATGTTTTTTCAAGTTGAAAAGTTAAATAATCTGACATATTTTTTATTAAATCACAGCCTTTAAATTTAACTTGATGCATTTTGATTTATGATATGGGCTTTGTACAAAATCTATATACCCGAACCATAACAACAGATATAGGCTTGGGGCGAGGGCTCTTCTGGGCTCGAGGAACGGGCACGTGTTGCATCGTTGCAACGCATCGTAAGCCTTCACTCTATCCCTTATTTTAACAGAAGTAAATAAGAATCGCAAATAAATCCTTATAAAACATTTTATTTTTCATTTTCTTATTAATGTAACACAAAGCCAATTTGGGTTTTCAAACAACCCTTTACTCTTATTTTAAGCTCATATATTAAGACCCATTTTGAACCAAAAATAATACCCATTAAATCTCCAATTTGAGTTTTATTAAATGCACCTAATTAAAAGTTGTTTAATGACCATTAATTAACTCAGATTAAGACCTTTAAATGGTCTAAAATCAGCTCTAACATAATATATCTACCCCTTGTTGGCATCAGTTAGAAATACAGAAATATTTTCTAAGAACTTTGATTTTTAGAGAAAGAAAGTCTCATTGGAAATCTCTATGTGATTGTGTCACGGGTTGCAAGCTGAAGTTGCTAACCGTGCGGCCTTAGGCTCGGAAATGCTTCCTTGGAATGCCTAAGTCAGCCTTCCTCTTGGCTACTCAAGAGAACCGCCCACAAAGCTAGACCCGCTCAAAGAAAATAAGCACACAAGAGAGAAGATGAGGTAAAGCTAGAGAGCTTGCTATTGCTTGTATAAGTGAATGAGTGATTTACAAATGAGGGGGAAGCCCCCTTATATAGGGAGAGCTCCCTTACATCCATGGCTATCATCTTGCCATGTGTCACAATCTTATGCAATTCTAAGTGTAGTACAAGTGTAGTACAAGGTACTACTCTCTAATGCATGTGCATTACAATGCTGTACAGTACTACCATGTAGTGCATGCGCAATATAAGGTTGTACATTATAATCAAAGGGGCACTAGAAAACCCTCGAACACATGGTTTTTACGCGGGTTGTGACAATTGCATGAAGGTCACTGCTCACTTGCAATTAATGATATCTTACCCAAAAACGCTAGTTACAAAAATAAAAGTTTAGATTACAAAATTTGATATGTGGGTTAAAAAATCTGATTTTATAATTACGGAAGTTTCATAATTTTGACTATTATTTCAATTGTGACGGGGTATCATGTTGAAATCTGGGCTCTCTCCAGTCAGCTGACAAAATTCTCTCAAAGCTTGAAATAGTATAACAAAATTCTCTCAAAGCTGACAAAATTCTCGTAAATGTGTGGATGTGATCTTCTTGTAGTTCTGTTTCTTATTTTGGTTTTGGAGTATCATGTTCAGCTATTGATCACTTAGCTTCAGTTTTGGTCTTTAGTTTGGTTGATTTCAGATATTCTTGAATGATCAGAGACATGGGTTGTGGTCGAAAATCAATGTACAACATAAATTGGTACTGGTAGTGACTGAACGGGTATCTCAAACTCTTGTCAATTGTTTGTTCTATCAGATAAATTAAGAAAACACTAACTTTTGAACTCTTTTAGCATTTTTGTCGAAAAATTTTCAATTCCCCTTTAGAATGTGAGCTCACTTAAGACCAATGGGAGATTTAAAGAGGCCTATTGTATTGGGATAAGATCCCAAGGTTGCTAAAACCCATGAACGACATCAGTAAGATGTGTAGTTTTGCTGTTGTGGGTATTAATTTTGGTTGTCTATGATAAATATTGAGAAATATGTTATTTATTGGTGATGCTGTGTGACCTGGGAGCTGTTAATAAACTGTTTATGTATATTGTTCCCTCCCATCCCCACACCCCCCCCCCCATCTTTACCCTAATACTAATTTTACCTATCAATATTGAAGCTCCAGAGTAGTGTACGTAGAGGAAACTTTGATAAATTCTTCTAAACATGTTGATTTTTCCCCATCTGTTTTTGCATAGTGTTGAGAAAAGAATAATGATGCCTCAGTGGATGAGACAAATATGTAATGTTAATGAGTTAAAGTCAGTACATGAGGGGAATAAATGGGGACTGGTTCATCTGGATGGAACTTAATCCAGCTTTTAACAAACATTATTTTCGGTAAATTTGTTTATCATAACAAGTTTTGTCAAGCTTAGTGTAGCTTCTCTTCTAAGTTTGGTTTATCTTACAAGTGTATTTCAAGTTTGCATCTTTTTGAGCTATTGGTGGCTTAGCCAAGTTATGTCCTGGTGATTCTCTGGTAACTATGAGCCCTTTGGAGTGGAATGTTATCATTGAGTGGTCTTGAATTGTCTTAAGTGCACCACCTTGCTTGCGATTACATGCGTTCCTTTATTTTGCTCTTTTCACATTCATTTTGTTTAGCATTCTTTAACCTTCAAATACTCAGATCCACTAAACTACCCAATGCTATAACCTGAAAGTTAAAACTGGCTGTTAGAAGTAAAGATATCTATAAGGTTGAACATTGACAGGGGCAATACCTGGAAGCAGATGGATCAGATGATCATAATGTCTTGTTGATGGCAGTTGAGTTGGTTCTTCAAAAACTTCCTTGTATTAAGCTAGTAATACTGTAATCTCCTATGGGATATCTTCTGCCTCTAGACTATTAGGGACACCTTGGATATAAAAACAGAATGTAAGGTTTTCTGTTGCAGCTAACTTTTGTAAGGCTTTTAGACTTATATATTGAGGATCTCCATGGAATTCTCCTAGCAAATGAATATTGGCACGTTGCCATTTGAAATCCATGGTTAACTTTTTGTAATCAGTTAACACCGGACCCAGAAACTCCAACCATTGTATTCCCAGCACTACATCAGAACCCTCAATTGGTAGGATAAACAGATTCAAGGAGAAAATATGATGTTGTAAGTAAAGTGAGACACCTTCACATTTCTTGGTACATTGCTGTAATTTGGCTGTTACAACAGTTAGAAACATCAGTAACAACTCTAACTGAATTAACAGCACAACTCCAACTGAATTAATAATCTTACAACTATCTGTTAACAACGAAAATCAAATTCAATCAATCTCCAGCACTCTAGCTAGCTTCTGGAATTAGCTGAGGATGTAATCCTGGAACTTTTGAGGCTTCCTAGTCTTCCTTACTAGCCTTTGTATGCTGGTGGTGTCCTCTACCATTTCTCCTTCCTCTCTAGTTGTTTCATTAGCTGTGTTTTTGATTGTATCAGATAACCTTGTAAGAAAGAGATTGGTGATTAAACTTAATGGAACTCTCATGGCATTGATGATTTGCTTTAATTGAATTATTTTGTCTCTTCTGCTTTCAGTGTTAAGTAAAGGTTGAGTAGGTATGAATCTATTTGTGTTAAATTTATTTGGTAATATTTGATAATCAGTAAAGTAGAGTACACATCAAACTATAGTCAGTTCTGCTTGGTAAAGTTAAGCTGAAAGTCTATGAATTGATATGATTTTGTTGAAGCAAATAGTTATGACCTTCATAATTGAAGGTACAGCTGCAGTTTTTAGGATTACTTGAACTGGTGATATTCTAAATTCTTGTTATTTATTGCATGTGCTGTTGATGAGCTAGATTCCAAATGTGCTTTTGAATGCTTATGGAACCTGTTAGTCTTTGAACCTGTTAGTCTAAATGGATGTAGGGAATTGATTCAAAGGGTCGGTATATTTCGACGCTTAAAAGGGCCGGTATATAACGACGCTTATAAGGGCCGGTATATAGCGGCGCTTATAAGCACCGGTATATTGCTTCGCTTAGAAGTGCTGAAATACACCGGCGCATAAAAACACCGAAAAAATATGCATATTGCGCCGCTTTCTTTAAACGCTGGTATTTGCGCTTCGACACCACGCATACTGGCGCTTT
This sequence comes from Bretschneidera sinensis, assembly GCA_023935145.1. Classification (NCBI taxonomy): domain Eukaryota; kingdom Viridiplantae; phylum Streptophyta; class Magnoliopsida; order Brassicales; family Akaniaceae; genus Bretschneidera; species Bretschneidera sinensis. Next base: position 100,208,217 of record CM043700.1, on the reverse strand, counting down.
ATTCGGCGCTTGCAATAAGCACCGATGATGCATATTGCGGCACTTTAAAGAGCCGAAATATGCAAAAAAAAGCGCCGGCATTGACCTTCTATCTTGTATTGCAATTAACCAATTCCATGAACCAAGCATAAGATTAAGATAGTACCACTTTAATCCTTTGTAATCCCTTTCCATTATAATCTCAATGCTATCTCATTGCAGTCATACTCGTGAATCAAACAGACTCTTATAGAACATTTATTCTGCTTCAATTTGAAACTTTTTATTGACCCTTATTTGAATTTAATAATGACAAAAATATATTAAATTGCGGTAACCAATTTATCTAATTGTTCAAAGCTGCAAAAATAGTTCATCAAAGTCAACCAACTAAGCATTCAACATTGGAGGAAGTTGAAGATCAAGATTAGGTACTAAGATAGTAAATTAAATAAAGTAACTCTTTTACTTAAGTATGTAACTTTTTCCTATGCTCAATTTGCTTTAAAATGTTTTGATAAAAAAAATTATTTTGATTGGAAAGCAAAACTGAAAAACAGAAAACTGTGTTTCAGTCAACTAAATGGATCTATTCAGTCGACTGAATGAATTTATCAATCGACTATATGATTAGTTCAAATAATCATTCAGTCGATTGAATGACTCCTCTAGTAAATCTTTCAGTCGACTGAATAAAAATAAGAAACATTCTGCCTTTTGATCCAGTTGACTGAACAATTCTTTCAATATACTGAATGAATTACCTCACACAATTTGAATTTTAAACGAGCATCCAGTCGACTGAACAAAATCATTCATTCAATTGAATGTTTGAAAATAACGGTAATATTTTCAAACCGAAGCACCGTTCAGTGCAATAAATCTCTTAGCAGCTCCCAAATGGGTTTTTCTTGTGTCTAACAGATAAGAGGTTTTAAATCTATATAAACCTCTCATAAATTGAAAAACCTAATAACTCTTGAGCAATTAATATTCATCTTCTCATTTATATCATTCAAAGCTTTCTAAAAGCTTTTATGAGCCATTCTTAAAAGCTTTGTACTTCTAAGAGAGATCTTTCCTTCTTTGTAAGAATATTAAATACAAAGTTTGTCTTGTTCTTGATCATTAAATTTTCAATCATTGTAAAGAGGAAGAGTTGGTGTAAGTCTTAAGTGTTTAGGTGTTAAACACTTCTTATAAAGACTTCCATAGTGTACGGTTTGGGCAACACCCATAAAGTTGCTCGAGTTATTAGTGGATTACTTCAATGAGGTTCCTTGAAGAGAGTGGACATAGAGTCGAAGAAATTCGATATTTTTGAACCACTATAAATAGTTTTTGTACACTCTCTTCCTTATCTCTTTACTTTCAGCATTATTATATTTTTCATTCTTGATTGTGCTTGATTAAGTTTTCTAAAACTTGTTTGTTGTGTGAAAATGTTTTGAAAACCCAATTCAGCTCCCCTTTTGGGTTTGAACCTTGGTCTACAATTAGTATTAGAGCTTTGTTCTCAATTTTAAGGCTTAAAATCCTTTGAGTGGATCTTATGGCTAACAATAGTTACATCGAAGATCACTCTTATATACTAGACCTCTTTTGTTCAATGGCACAAATTATAATTATTGAAAAAATAGAATGAAAATCTTTGTTGAATGAAAGAATTATAATTTATGGAGGATTATTGAAGAATGACCTAGAATTCCTACAAAGGATGTAACTATTGTAGAGATCGTTCATACAATGCCTAAACTCAAAACTGAGTCTAATGAAAAGGATTTTAGAACTCAAAACTGAGTCTAATGAAAAGGATTGTAGAATGATGTCTCTAAATAGTAGAGCTACTAGCATAGTACATTGTGCATTAGACTTAAATGAATATAATAAAATTTTAGCATGTGATTCAGCAAAAAAAATTTTGGACAAACTTCAAGTCACATATGAGAGCACTAGTGAAGTAACGAAAACAAAAATTGATATGCTAGTGTCCAAATATGAATATTTTAAAATGTCCCCTACCGAAACCATATCTAAAATGTATTCTCATTTCACTAGCATTATTAATGGTTTAAATCTTCTTGAAAGAACATTGAGGATCATGAGTTTACAAGGAAGATTCTTAGCTAATTGCCACCAAGTTGGCAAGCAAACGACGATTAAGGAAGTCAAAAACCTTGACTTACTTGAAGTCGAAACTCTTCTTGTCTCTCTATTGACCTATGAGATGGAGGAAATGAGTAAAAAAGTTAGTAATGAAGAGTCAAAGAAAAAGAAATCCATTGCTCTCAAAGTTAACAAGAAGAGGAAGTAAGTGAGAATAGTGAAGAAGATGGAGAGATGGCTCTCATTACTAAGAGATTTAACAAGGTCTTAAAAAAGAGCAAGAAGTCTTACAGAAAGGACTTCACAAAAAGGGAACTAATAGTGTGCTTTGGTTGCAACTCAGGCACATCAAGGCCGATTGCTTTACAACAAAGAAGTCGTACAATAACTTCAATAAGAAAGCAATGGTTGCTACTACATCAACTTGGAGTAATGATTATGAGGAGGACTCCGATAATGAGATCAATTATGAAGAGATTGTCAACCATTTCTTAATGGCAATCGATGATGAAAGTGAGGTAACTAGTTCTTCCCCACTAACGATATTGATACTAGTAATGAGGAATTGATTGAGGCAATAAATGAAATGCATATGGAATTGAATAAATTTGATTATAGAAATGGAGTTCTCAAAAAGCAAGTTTCATCCCTCTCTAAAGAGATGGAAGCACTGAAAGAAGAAAAAAAAACTTTCTTTAGAGCTTAATAATTCATCACTTGAGTATTTGAAAAATAAAAATGATAATTTGAAATAGAAAATGATAGAGTTAAATAACATTATATCTAGGCTTGTTCTTAGAAAATAAAAAACTAGATGAAGTGTTATCTAGCCAAAGAATGAGTGGAAAAAAATCCAGTTTGGGTTATTATCCACTAGGTAAACAAAGTTCTAATAAGACTATTTTTGTGAAGGCAACCAATGTGGATGAACCCACTACTTCTAAGGCTACTAGCAATGCTAAAAATTCTCCTTTGAAAAATACTAGGAATTTTAATTCCAATACAAGGAATTCAAATGTATATACTAGAAATAGCTATCTTAGAAATACTTATGCTCATATGTATGCTCATCCTAGAAATTCAAATGCTAAGAATACACATTCAAGAAATGAACATCCTAGGAATGCATATCCTAGAAATAACTATCATGCATATCCTAGAGATAGCATGTATGTTCATAATTCCTATGCTAGAAACATGTATCCTATGAATGCTTATCCAATGAATGATAATCATGCATATTCAAGACATCCTAGAAACTTCTATGACTATCATCCTAGGATTGTGCATCATCAACATGTCTACAATTATAAAGCATCTTATAATTTTAAGAAAGTATGTGTCCCTAATGGAGCCGTATTTTCTAGGACTAAGTCCAAAGGACCCAACAAATTTTGGGTACCTAAGAGTTTTTTTGTGTATCTATGTGTAATGTAGATATGTCTCCACATGAAGGAAAAATGTGACCATTAGTTCCTTGATAGTGGGTTCTCGAAACACATGTCCAGTGATTAAAGTGTGTTCAAAAAGTTGACTTTAAGGGATGGCGAACATGTCACCATTGGAGATGACAAAAAGATGAAAATCATCGGACATGGTAAAATGGGTAAAAATTTCTCAACCATTGATCATGTATTATTTGTGCAAGTCATTAAGCCTAATTTGCTTAATATTAGTCAACTTTGTGATAAAGGCAATAAAGTTGTATTTGAGTCCTCTCATTGTCTTATAATAGACAATAGTAGTAACAAGATTAAGTTTGTTGGCCAAAAATATGAAATCTTAACCTTCGAAAAATGAAAAATGAAAAATGTTTTTTTTTTTTAGTGAAAACTAATAGGTTTAGCATAGAATGCTTGGCCATGTGAACATGGATTTGATTAAAATTATTTCAAAAAAAGATTTAGTTGTTGGGTTTCCTAAAATCAAATTTGAAAAAGACAAAGTATATGATGCTTGTCAAATGAGAAAATAAACAAAGGTTTCTTTTAAATTCAAAAATGTGATTTCAACTTCTAGACATTTAGAGCTTTTGCATATATACTTGTTTAGTCCAATAAGTACTATTAGTCTAGATGGCCATAAATATGCTCTTGTTATTGTTGATGATTATTCAAGATATACCTTTGTTATTTTTATTGCTTATAAGGATGAAGCTTATAAAAGTTTTATGAAGGTTCAAAATGAAAAAAGTATTTCTATTTCAAGTATTAGAAGTGATCATGGAAAATAATTTGAAAATCAAAGTTTTTCAAAATTTTGTGATGAAAATGGAATTGATCACAACTTTTCAGCCTCTAGAACTCTAAACAAAATGTTGTTGTTGAGAAAAAAAATAAAGTTCTAGAAGAATTTGCAAGGACTATACTTTGTGAAAATAGTTTACCAAAATACTTTTGGGCAGAAGCCATAAACACTTATAGCTATGTTTTAAATAAAGTGTTAATTATACCTATGCTTAACAAAACTCCATATGAACTATGGAAATGTAGAAAGCCTAATATATCTTATTTTCAAGCTTTCGGTTGCAAATGTTTCATCCTAAATAACAGTAAACTAATTTAGGTAAATTTGATTCTAAGATCGATGAAGAGGTATTCTTAGGATATTCAACCTCTAGTAAAGCTTATTGAATCTTTAACAAATATTCTATAATAGGGACAGCAACACATGAAAGACAACAATGTCCTCACACAATCGGATCAAAGAGTTTTGCCAGAAAACGGGATAAATATGTGAGTTGATTTGCTTTATTCATCCAATCTTTCATTTGAGATGTAGTGTATTGAGTTACTGTTTGAACTCTTTTCATAAATGGTAGGAGATGAAACATGGAAATGAGCTCGGGCGCGTAAAGTTTTTTGTTGGGGTATTCTTAGGATATTCAAACTCTAGTAAAGCTTATTGAATCTTTAACAAAATAACTGTAGTGGTTGAAGAATTCGTACATATAGCCTTTGATGAATCTAACCCCATTAGTAGTAGAATAGTCTCTCTTGATGATGATGCAGATTTTATTCCAAGAGTAGATGCTTCTACTCTCATTGTTGACCCCAAAGAAAGTAAACCTCAAGTGGATCAAGAGGTAGTGACTCCTAAACTTGATCAACCATCTACAAGTCAACAAGAAAATGGACTTCCCAAAGATTGAAGGTGTGTGAATTATCACCCAATCGATCAAGTGATTGGTGATCCTTCATAAGGGGTAAGAATTCGTTCTTCTATTCGAAATGTATGAAATTTCGTAGTTTACTTATCCCAAGTTGAACCTAAGTCCTTTAATGAAGCTGAAAATAATGATATTTGGATAAATGACATGCAAGAGGAACTAAATCAATTTGAAAGAAATAACGTGCGGACTTTAGTTCCTAGACCTAAGAATCATACTATTATATGATCTAAATTGGTATTTAGAAAAAAAAAAGGATGAAAATGGAGCAATAATTAGAAATAAAGCTAGACTTATAGTTAAAGGTTATAATCAAGAAGAAGACATTGATTTTGATGAAACCTATGCTCCCGTAGCTAGACTAGACGTTATACATATTTTGGTTGCATTTGCATGTTTTAAGAACTTCAAACTATTTCAAATGAATGTAAAAAATGCATTTTTAAATGGAACAACCTCTTGGTTTTGAAGATCCTAACCTTCCAAACCATATTTATATGCTTTCTAAAGCCCTTTGTGGGTTAAAGCAAGCTCCAAGAGCATGGTATGAAAGGTTAAGCTAGTTTTTACTCAAAAATGGTTTTACAAGAGGAAAATTAGATACAACTCTTTTTACAAAAACTGATAAGCATGATACACTTTTAGTACAAATTTATGTAGATGATATTATATTTGTGCCTCTAATGAATCTATGTGTCAAGAATTTGCTACATGTATGCAAGATGAACTTGAGATGAGTATAATGGGAGAGCTTACCTACTTCCTTGGAATTCAAATCAAATAATCAAAGGGGGGCATCTTCATCAATCAATCCAAATACAGAAAGGACTTGCTAAAAAGGTCTAGGATGGAAAATTCAAAGCCAATTGGCACTTTATGAGCACCTCTACAAAGCTTGACTTAGATAAATGAAGTAAATTTATAGATTGTAAGAATTATATAAGCATGATAGAAGTTTTACTTTATTTAACTGGTAGTAGACCTGATATTATATTTAGTGTATGCGTGTGTACTAGATTCCAAGCTAATCCTAAGAAATCCCATATTATTGCTGTAAAAAGAATTTTGAGATATTTGAATGGTACTCAAAATCTAGGACTATGGTATTCAAGAAAGTCACCTTTTGAGCTAGTTGGGTACTCGGATGCTGATTTTTCCTGTTGTAGAATTGATAAAAAAAGTACTAGTGGAACATGCCAATTTCTACGTGAAATGTTAACTTCTTGGTTTTCAAAGAAACAAATTTCATTGCACTATCAACCGCCGAAGCCGAATATCTAGTCGCGGGTAAATATTGTGCATAAATTTTATGGATAAAATAACAACTAGAAGACTATGAACATGTTTTCAAAATATTCCAATTTTATGTTACAACACTAGTGCTGTCAATCTCACCAAAAATCCAATTCAGCATTCTAGTACCAAACACATTGAGATTAGACATCACTTTATAAAAGATTATGCTAAAAAATGTGATGTCAAACTTGAATTCATACCTACAGAATATCGAATTGCTGATATTCTTACTAAACCTTTAAATGAAGAGAGCTTTTGTAAAGTTAGAATGTTAATGAGCTTGAAATACTTTGAATGTTCATATCTTTGATTGCATTTCATTCATTATATGAATAAATGTCATTAAGTGAATGAGCATTAACTCTTATTTAATGTTTCTCTTACTTAAAAATGGCATAGAGTAATTAAAGTTTGCAAAAAAAATTCAGTATGAAGCTCAGATTTTTCTGGGAAAATCCCGATCCAGTCGATTGAATAGAGTCATTCAGTTAACTAAATGAAGAGAAATCGCCATCAAGTCGATTGAATAAAACTCTTCAGTCGACTAAAAGCCCTATGTATTTAAAACTCAACTTTCTGCCATATTTTAAGTCAACTGAAAATTTCCCTTAAGTCAATTGAACGCACAAATTTTCAGTTTTTTAACGTCCAGATCTAATTTCTAAACACCATTAAAACAACATTAAGCTCTCTCTCTCTCTCTCTCTCTCTCTCTCTCTCTCTCTCTCATTTGCCAACCATTTCTCTATAAATTTCTTCCATTTTTAGTCTCAATTTACACTTAAATCAGATACCCAAACCGATACAACTCATCATTATCCCATAACTTTTCAAAATTTCTTCATAATCTCTTCAAATTTAGAAAACCCTTAAAGTGGTTGTAACTCTCTCTCTCTCTCTCTCTCTCTCACATGTAATCCTTCACCTAAAAGCTCAAATCCCTCATTAAACCCTCTTGCTTTCATGATTTGCCCTAATCGATGGCTGAGAGAACCTAGCGTTTGAAGAAATTTTATTCTGGGGATGATAATCCCACTACACAAAAGCGAAATACTGCCTCTTGATCGGATAAGGGCAAAGGGAAAGAAATGGAAGGCAGCAATCCACCTCGAGACCACCTTGATGCTGCTAGTTTTCACTATGACCATGCCAAATAGAGGAATGACACTGGGATAAAACTATTTTGCCGAATAGAGTGGTAGATTTTCTCTCTCTTAGGTTTGATAACTTTAACTTGAAACCTTTTTTTGATCGATTAGGATAATCTAGACTTGTCACTTCACATGAAACATAATACCTAAGATTTATCCATCAATTTTACTCTAATCTCAAATACTATTCACCCTATTCCACCAAATTCTCTACCATAGTTACGGGGAAAGATATCACTGTGTCCTCTTCTATGCTTCACACTATTTTAGACTTACCATTAGATAGGATTAAGTGGATAGGAGATGGTTGGCCTAAAGATTTCGACTATCACAAGGCTTGTAGAGTGGTCAAGGGTGATCCGTGTTATATTTATGGTAATGATTTGTGTTATATTTATGGTAATCAAACATATGATACTTACCATGACCTTCCCAAAAACTCTAGGATTCTAAACCTAGTAGTCAACTAGACCCTTAAGTCGAGATTAGGTAGCTAGCGTGCCAAAAAACATACATGTAAATTAATTCTTTGCTCTAAAAATTATCGTATGAAATATAGTGGAAAGCAAAGGTCATTTCCCATAGAGGATTGTAAATTAATTCAATTAAACACTTAATTGTTAATATATATATATATATATATATATATATATATATATTTTAGTTGTCTTTCATTATTCATAATTTTTAGTTAATCATTTAAAAAACCCCCAAATTAGTTTATTAGGATGTTTTGAATTTAATTTAGTTTAATTATATATATATATATATATATATAATTAAACTAAATTAAATTCAAAACATCCTAATAAACTAATTTGGGGGTTTTTTAAATGATTAACTAAAAATTATGAATAATGAAAGACAACTAAAATATGATTCAAAATTGAATAAACTTTGTAACAATAATGAGAAAACTGGTCAAAGGATCATTCTCCACCACTAGACATGAAATGATGAATCAATATCAGAGTTATCCCCAAATTCCTAATAAAATTACCAACCATAGATAATAATAAGCTCTATTACCCTAATCTTTCCTTAGTTTGTCGTTAAGTAAAACAAGCTCTTTACTTAATCTCTATTTATTAAATAACCTAGAATAAGCTCTCTAAATTTAATTTAATAGAAGTATTAGGTTAAGAAAGATAGGTTGGTCCAAGAAACAAACGCATAAGCTACGTTCATTTATCTTGAGTTATGTTCCATATAATAATCACACAAAAATATCCCATCATCAGTGATTACTAATTGCTACCATTGATTAGAAATTCAAGACAATTACGGATCAAGATTCCTAACCTAGCAATAGATAATTACCCTATTTCATTTGGTTGGCCACCACGAATAAAATAAATTATTGGAAAATCACCTTCTTGCAGAATCCCAGGTTGTGATCTTTCCAAACACTCAAGTCTAGAATGACTTGTAATAAACAATAATCATATCAATCAAAGAAAGAAAACAAGCAATTGTTATCGAGGTTCGGAAATGTGCCTACGTCCCCATGAGCTCCTCTGAGCTCTCTGCACTAAATCAATGGAGTTCTTACAATTACAACAACACCTCTTCAAGAATCCTCTAGTTCTTGAAGAACGAAAGAAGAGAAAAAGAAAGTAATAAGGACTAAGTGTTTCCCTGGAATTTTCCCCAAGAAAATTCCAATTACAAAGCCCTTGAATCCCAAATCTATACTACTCTCTCTCTAAACAACTAGCCTTTCTTGAATGAGTCTCTCTTGTGTTTAGTGTCTTTGCACTCTCACACACCATGTGTTCTATTTCACACTCACATGTCATCCTCTCTTGTTAAGATGATTTCTTCACTTGTTGTTAGAAGACCCTTTATATAGAGCAATGACTACCTCATCCAATCTTTGAGATCAATCTCAACCCTTAGATCTTAAGAACCAAAGACTCGTGGCTCTTTAAGAGTCTAAGTAATCCTGTGTGTTTTAACTAAGTCTCATGCACCATTTCAAAGTGCTGAAAAATTGGTGTCAGGTGTGCTTCGTGCTGAGGATCAGAACAGGGGAAACTTGCTACCTTGTTGAAGACCGCAGCACTGCTGGTCCGTGTCGTGGCGCGCACCTGAAGGAGAACTTCCTCCACTTGTTGGAGGCCGTGGCGCACAACCCGTGCCGTGGCGCACAACCTGGACCTGATACTGAATTTTTCATCTGTTTAATTCTTTGACAAATCCCAACAATCTCTACCTTGTCTAAGCAATTAAACCCGAACCCATAATGCAGAGAACTCAGGATCCAAACTTAACTTGAGTCACCATATCAACCGACTCCAATCCTAAGAAGTCCAAGGCAATGATTGAACTTGCTTAGAGGTAGAACTTTAGTACCTAAATCTGTAGGATATTCTTCCGTTGCGACTTTGTCCACATGAATGCATCCTTCCGTAACATTTTCCCAAATGAAATGATACCTAACATCCATATGCTTAGTCCTCTCATGGAACACCGGGTTCCTACACAAGTGCAACGCACTTTGGCTATCCGAATACACCATTACATGCTTTTTTAGGACCTTCCACTCTTCCAACAACCCTTCACACGACATAACCTCCTTAATGGCTTCTGTTGCGGCTATGTACTCAGCCTTAGTTGTTGAGAGTGCTACCACTGGCTGCAACTGAGCCTTCAAATACCTCAGCAACCACTTTATCCCAAGCCAAAGCTCCTTTTCCGGGATTACTCACAAATTTACTGAGAACACTAATTGCCTGAGAAATGTCGGGTCTAGTGTTTACCATCATGAACATGACTGATCTAACCGCACTAGAGTAAGGGACCTTTTCAATTTCTTTATTCTCCTCATCAATTCTAGGACATTGTTCGCTGGAGAACTTGAAATGACCAGCAAGGGGAATCTTCACTGGTTTACTATCTTCCATAGAAAACTTATACATCACCTTTTCTATGTAGGAAGATTGAGAAATCTTTAACCTGTTTCTCTCCCTTTCTCAGATTATTCTCATCCCAAGGATCTTTTGTGCAAGGCCAAGATCCTTCCTCTTGAACTCCTAACTGAGTTGAGACTTTAATCTTTCTATCCTCTCCCTGCTGTTATCAACCAATAGCGTATCGTTGACATAGATGGGGATAATCACCATTTCCTCAACCTTCTGTCCATGTGAAAAATTTCTGTGAAATCTATGCCTTCTCTTTGCGTGAACCCCTTTGCCACCAGCCTAGCCTTGTACCAAACTTCATCCCCTGGAGGGTTCCCTTCTTTGATCTTGTAAATCAACTTACAATCCACAACTCTCTGTTTTCTTGGAATGTGCACCAATCCCCAAGAGTTTTTCTTCCTCAAAGAGCATTTCCTCCTCTATAGCTAGCTTCCATCTTGATAAATCCTTACATCTCATGGCATCAATGTAAGTCTCTGGTTCACTTATCCCTCCTTCTGTCCAAGGAACTACTGCATTCGCAGTCACAAAACCATATCTCAAAGGTGGTCTGACTAGCCTTCTTTCACAGTCCCTTGTGAGCTGATAGTCATTCTGACTTGCTGCATCATTCCCTTCTAGCTCAGCCTCCTCATGAGTGTCCTGAGCTTGGCCTTCATCAATGGGCTCTACCTGGTCCGAACCCTCTTGCCTTCCTTGCTCTACCTGAACTGAATTTTCCTTGATGCTATGCTCCACAAATACCGAACTGGTTTGCTCACTATCCCTTGCAAGGTTAGTTTTCTCCAAATAGGGAAATAAGTGACCTTCTTGTAGAATCCCAGGTTGTGATCTTTCCAAACACCCAAGTCTAGAATGACATATAATAAACAGCAATCAGACTAATCAAAGAAAGAACACAAGAAATTGTTATCGAGGTTCGGCAATGTGCCTATGTCCCCGTCAGCTCCTCCGAGCTCTCTGCACTAAATCAATGGAGTTCTTACAATTACAGCAACACCTCTTCAAGAATCCTCTAGTTCTTGAAGAATGAAAGAAGAGAAAAAGAAAGTGATAAGGACTAAGTGTTTCCCTAGAATTTTCCCCAAGAAAATTCCAATTACAAAGCCCTTGAATCCCCAATCTATACTACTCTCTCTCTAAACAATCAACCTCTCTTGAATGAGTCTCTCTTGTGTTTAGTGTCTTTGCACTCTCACACACCATGTGTTCTATTTCACACACATTCACATGTCATCCTCTCTTGTTGAGATGATTTCTTCACTTGTTGTTAGAAGACCCTTTATATAGAGCAATGACTACCACATCCAATCTTTGAGATCAATCTCAACCCTTAGATCTCAAGAACCAAAGACTTATGGCTCTCTAAGAGTCTAAATAATCGTGTGCATTTTAACCAAGTCCCACGCATCATCTCAAAGTGATGAAAAACTGGTGTCAGGTGTACTTCGGGCTAAGGCTCAGAACAGGGCGTGCTGAGGCTCAGAAGAGAGGAAACTCCGTGTCGCGGCGCACACCTGAAGGAGAACTTCCTCCACTTGCTGGAGGCCGCGACGCACAACCTGTGCCGCAGCGCACAACCTGGACCTGATGCTGAATTTTTCATCCATTTAATTCTTTGACAAATCCCAACAAAAATAATAATCATAAACAATTCCTATGGAAGAACATAAACAATTTAATTAGAAATATGAATAATAATCTTTGAATATTCAATCACAAAATCATATCTAGGGCTTTGAAATTACCTTTAACCAAAAACAAAATTAGTTAGACATAATCCTAAAATTAAAAACAAAATAAATATTCAAAGACATAAAAGATGGAATAATGAAGAATGAAAGTGAACAACAGTAATCTTGAAGAGTCTTCTATACAAATAAATCTCCTTGATCACCAATAGCAGCTACGTTCTTCCCAATTTTCTCTTCTCTCTTCTTTTTTATTGTCTAGGAAAAATCCGTTCTCCTTACAAGGCAGGGGTAGCCGACCTTATATAGGAAAACTCAATATGCATTAAGGTTTTTTTTTTTATTGCCTTCTCCAGCTATGCGGGCCACGGCCCAAGAAAAGTATGTCGCGGCCCGTGTCAGTAGACATCCCTAGCCAAACTCCAGGGAATAGATGGTCGCAACATACAAAACCCATGCTGCAGCACCTTCTTCGAAGTCAGCTATTTTCCTTTGATAAAACGATGTCATGTCTCTAATTCTGACTCCGATTTTCAAACCATTTGATCCCAGATGCCTCGGATCTTCTTATCAATATTATTTTTTCATCCAAATATTGTTTTTAAGCACTTGTGACCTGAAAATACACCAAAAATACCCATGATTCCGAAAATCACATTTTAAAGACAATTAAGTAAAAATGCAAGATTTAAACCTAATTTACCACAAATAATAACGATAAATCACTAAGTATTAGTGTATTTTCAAGTACTCATCACAACCCTCAACCAGATCCTTGCTAGCCCCTAGCAAGTCAAGCATCTAAAAACTACCTTCAACCAAAACCAAAAATCAAAACTACTCCTAAACTAAGATAAATCACTTTCATCAATTGCACAGTCGCATGTAGCGAATGCAACAAGCCTTTAAACCTATCGGTGACCCAAATAGGACGAGTGTAGTCTCGTGAGGGCTCCAATGGTGATACCCACAAACACCTTAAAGAATTAAGATTAATCCTGGGTTGATTCATAATCCTGTCTCATAAGATTGCAAAGAGCATATAATTAACAATATCTTCAGATATCACACAAATTCAAGAATTAGATTCACAAGTCCACTCATACTCTTGCCATCAATCTTTACCACTTCCCTTGCACAATTATTCAGAAAGATTAGTTTTACTGCTTGGATTGTGTTATGTGGACAAATATTAATCATGATCTCGAAATATGTGTATCAAACTCCATAGGCCTATTTTTCAAAAATACTCTCTACTAATGTAGGATTGTCACACCACTTGGGATCAAAAGGACTTTATCAAGCTTGTAATGTTAGGCTAGGGTAATGCTATAAACGAATGATAGGATTCAAACAAAGTAAGAGGACTTTATTTTAAGCACAACCTCAAAGCGAGCATCTATTCCTAAACATTAAATTTCCTTGATCATTAAACTCATCTTTTCAACCAAAACCTTTTTTTTTTTTTTCTCTTTTCATCCATCCCCAATTTCTTGCACACCATGTATTTTCATTCACACATTTTTCATTTTTTTTTAATCTACTCCTTAATAACTTGCCACAACTCCCAACCTATCATCTTTCATAAGTTAGGTTGTGGTAGTATTAAAAATCAACTCATTTCCTAACTCCCTTTATATTTTATTTTAATGCGTGCATTTAGGTCCTCTTAAAGGGTAAGGATATAGTGTTTAAGCTCAAAAAGGGGTAGCTTATAATGGGCTAAAAACAAGAAAAGCATGGTCTCTTAATATGGCCCAAAGGGGTGACTAGTAGTCAAAATGAAAAAAGGTAGGCTAGAAAAGCTCAAACGATCCAAAAATGGCTTAAATCATCTCCCTAATGGTGTGAATCCTAAGATTTCGCCTCGAGGAATCATCAAATAGGTTCTAGAGTCTGTTGAGATCAATCATAAAATCAAAATCCATATAAAGCTTCTCTAAGCATGAAAAGACTATCAATCCTCACAATCGTATTTAGAAATAGCATAAATCTCAAACAATTGTAGACTAGGCAGGCAACCCACTCTTAAACTCATGCAAAATCCAACTCAATTGAAGAATATATACAAATACCACCTAATATACCATCATTAACCATATGAATTATCCTAAACATTAAACTTAGTCTTTCTTTTTATTTAATTTAATTTATAAAAAAGAATTCTAAGAAAATGAAACTAAAAACTCTCAAAATCCTAAGGAAAATAAAACTAAAAACAAAAATAAAATAAAAAGCTTAAAAAATAATGAAAATATAGCAATACATCATCCACACCCAACCTAATGTCCTCATTACTATGAAAAATAAAATAAACTAAACTAAAAATTAAATGAAATAAATGAAAAATAAAAAATAAAAATAAAAACAAAACAAAAAAAGTTGGGTTGCTGATTACGCCCGAAGAGTAACGCGGTAGTTGTAGCACAGCTTCGGGGTGTCGATTCCACAAGGAAACAAGTTAACTATAAGGAAAAGTATAAACTTTAATACAAAAAGATAAAAATCCAAATAAATAAATCTGAGTTTTGATAGTAAAGTATTATGAGGAAATTGTGTATTTGTAATGAAGAATATAATAAGGAAACAACAAGGTTCCGGGAATCCTCCCTAGGTTCATTGCCTTATTCCAATCTCGATTCAGTTGTTTTTATCTCGATTGCAAGTTTCACATCCCAAACAAGTAATCAATGTATATTCAATTAAAGCACATGTAAACCTTAATGTAATTGTTATGAAGTACTCTTTGATTTCGATTCAAGCACACATGACCTATCCTAGAGATTTATCAAGAAGCGACAATATATCTCAATGACAATATTGTAGTAATGGACAAACCTAAAAGATAAATCTATCGGACTCAACCACTTCCAAACAACTTGACATAAGAAGAGCATGACTAGACTTATATGGAGAAGAAGCATGCAATCATCGGGTTAAGAAAATCTATAATAAGAAGAACATAAAGTGCATCTATCACATGAACCTAAATTCTTCTTGTTTAATCAAAGAATATTCATAAACAATTTTTTGATAATAAATCCAAATTACAACTGAATCAATAATGGAAAATAAGAACAACTACACCTAGGGATTCATCCATTCGCCTTGCTTAGAGATTAGTTGGCCATGGGGGAGAGTGTGGTAGCCTCCATTGAGTTTTCCAGCCTTTTATTGATTCTTTAATGAATGATAAATTCCTAATATTAAACCCTAAGTGGTCTATTTATAATACACAAGGTCCAAGGGTGTTTTAGGGTTTAAACAATCATTAAAACCCTAATTAAGTCGTAAATCGGAAACAGGGGTTCGAGCTCACGTAGTGGTTCACACTAATCTAGGCCGCAGCTCAGCCTTTTCCTTGTTTTCTTCAATTTCTGGAGCCCATGGCTCAGCCCTCCAGGCCGCACCTCAGCTTGATCTAGGCCACGGCGCACACTGGAGCTGTTCTGGAGGCATGACCTTTGTCCATTAAAACTGCCATAACTTTCTCTAGAAAAATCATTTTTAAGAGCCGTAAAATTCTCCAGAAAATATACTTCTGAATCTTTCTAAGTGTATATGGCCATCTCCTGGTTCTTCTTGCATCAATACAATTTAATTTGCAAAAATGATTGATCTGTACGGGCAATTCTAGCAATTTAGTGAAACTCCTTTCCAAGTGCTTGTGAACCTTCACTTCGGTGTTCATCGAGTCATTGTGCTTCAAGTAATGATAGCTTTTCCATCTCTTTTGAACTTAAAGTACCTAAAAATGCATCAAAATAGATCAATGATCCAAGAATGACACTTAAAAGTTGTTAAGGTATAAAAGTGCAATTCAAACCTAGATCAACCCTAAAATGCTAACAATTAAGTACTGTAAAGATGCATTTTATGACTCTTATCATAACCCCCAACTAGCTTATTGCTAGTCTCTAGCAATTCAAGTGAAGAGTAATGTTAGTGTTAAACCAAGAGTAATTCACTTTTGTCTCAAAAATCGCACATAACACACGGCACATAGAATCATTAAATTTCACCCAAGTCCAAAAGTAATCTAAACATCAATCTTAAAATCATTATTGACTCTTTACATCTATCTTACCACAATCCATTAATCCGAACATTCGGATGATTTTATGCATAACATTCATGAATACAAGTCTTGGCCTCTAAAACATGATAAATTGTGTGACATCAATCACAAAAACAAGCTCCATAGGCTCACTTTTCGAATCACTCTCCACTATTGTAGAAAAATCACACTACATTGGATCAATAGGTCTTTAATAAGCTTGTAATGTTAGGCTAAGGTAAAGGTTAAGAAAGAACGGGAAGGATTCACAAGTTAAAAAACTCAATTTCTTAGTTTTAACCACAACCACTTTCAGCACTGGATAACCTTCAACACCCAACTCTTTCAACCATTTTTTATAAGAGCATGTCTCTCAATAAGTCACCACTTTTCTTTTCTTTTCTTCTTTCTTTGCCATAATTCACTTCTTTTCTTCTCTTTTATATTTTGGCATAAGACCATTCACCTCCTTTTTCATTTTTCTTTTATTTTCCATAACCCCTAACTTATCTCCTTTAATGTACTTGGGTTATGGTAATGATATTTTCTCATATTTCCATCCTTACTCCATTTAAGTGCTTCTCAACAAATGTGTATAGCTAAGTTCTTTTAAGAGGAAAGTAAGGGTAAAATATTTTCTTAGGCTCATAAAGGTGAGTAAATGGGCTATTTGAAAGAAACAAGGCTCAAATTCTTTTTAAAGAAAAAGGGCTCAAATAGGTGACTAGTGGTAAATATAGCAATGGTAGGTTTGACAGGCTCAAACGGTCCAAAAAACGGCCTATATCATATCCTAAGTAATGTGCATTCTAGGAATTCACCTCAAGTGGTTATCAAATAAGTTCTAGAGCTTGTCGAGACTGCAAAAGTATTCACAAAACAATCACACAGAAAACTTCTCTAAATGTTTTAGACTAATCATACAATCTTACCACAAACTAGAGTCTCAAACCAAATGAAGATTGATACTTAAATTAATTTCAAACTGAAGTAAAATTTAACTTCTTCTAATTGCTATATGCTATCTCAACTAGGCTCATATCATTGACATGTGAATTAACTCTAAGGCAAACACAAAGCATGCTAAAAACAAACAAAAAGGAAAATGACACCAAGCAGTTCAAAGAAAAATATGAAAAACAAGAATATATTTCCTCCTTTCCTCCAGCCCCAACTTAAAATAAGCATTGTCCTCAATGTGAAAGAAAAAGTTAAGGAAACTCCCTTTGTAAACAAAAGTGCACAGAAGCTGAAAATTGTGCACCACCATTTGAACTACTTCGTATATTTGTCCCTAAAAAAGAAATACGAAAGTAAAACTGGAAAACAGCAAAATAATAATAAACAACAAGAAAAAGAAATACTAAAAAAAATAAATAAAAGTATATGTTATGGGTTGCCTCCCATGAGCGCTAAGTTTTACGTCTTCAGCCAAACGCTGCACCACTCTCACTGCTGGCCTCATTGTGGTGCTGAAGATGAGGCTCCATACTTAGTGGCCTCAGTGCTAGTCTTTTGACAAGGAATACTTAAAGTCTACCACATGTGGCTCAAGTGTTCTTGATGTTTCCCATTTACTATCAGTAGTAGGGTATTTGATTTTCGTATCCATTTGACTTATCGCAAGCAACTCCTCAAAACATGGTTGCCAAGATTTCTTAATAAATTCCCGTGGCTTATCAAAAACATCAACAACATTAACGACATGGGGATAAACTGAAGAATCATTGAATTCAAAATTATTAGGAATGAATTCCAAAGAGTTAGAATTATCTTTGAAAAACTTATTCTCTTCATGTGGCTGCCATGAGACTCGAAAAACATTTACCTCTAGAGTCCTATTTCCAAATGATAATGTCATTAGGCCATTCCTACAATTAATGAGGGCATTGGCGGTGGCACGGAATGGTCTTCCAAGTATCAAAGGAATTTGTGACTCCGTGTTTATAGTAGAAATAGTATCTAAAACCAAAAAATCAACAGGATAGTAGAAATTATCAATTTGCAACAAAACATATTCTACAATACCTCTTGATTTTCTTACCGATCTATCCGCTAATTGAAGTACCATGGAGGTTGGTTTAATCTCACCTAGACCGAGCTATAAGTATATGGAGTATGGCATGAGGTTCACACTAGCACCCAAATCTAGCAATGCTTGGCCCCAAGATTGGTTTCCAATTTGGCAAGCCACCGTTGGACAGCCTGGATCTTTATATTTGGGTGGTGTCTTGCTGTTAATTATTACACTTGCTTGCTCCATTAAGAATGTCATCTTCTTAACATTGTGCCTCTTCTTGAGTGTGTATAGATCCTTGATGACTTTAGCATACTTAGGAATCTATTTTACGACATGAAGAAGAGGAAGATTAATTTTAACATGCTGAAGTTGTTCATGAATCTCACCTTTTAATGTTGTATTTATCTTTTTAGGTTTAAGGAGTGCTTGAGGGAAAGGGACTGGTGGAGAATAATCATCATGGGCCTCTTTTTCCTTGAGGGTTTTATCCTTGTTGCACATGGTGTTAGGATTCAGGATTGATGGTAGAGGGGGTCCATCAATTTTCTTACCGCTGCGAGTGATTATGGCATTAACCTCTCTAACATTTTGATTTTCAGGGTTGGAGGTTTGTGCCATATGTTGTCCCCTTGGATTAGGTTGTGGATATGAAGGAAAACGACCTTGCTCTTGAATCATCAAGAAACTAGTCAACTTGGTGAGTTGGCTCTTTATTACCTTTTGTTCCTCTTTGATCGCTTGTTGTTCCTCCAACAACCGTTGATTTATTTTTCCTTGATCTTCCACACTCTTGGCATGTACCTGCATAAAGGACTTAAACATATTTTTCAAAGGTAAAGATTGTTGAGGTGCATTATATGAGGTTGCTTTCGGTTGCCATTGGGTACTAGAGTGGGCAGGGGGTTGCATGTCGGATCTCCAACTAAAATTAGGGTGATTCTTCCAACCGGGATTATAGGTGTTAGAGTAAGGTGAGTCTAGTTTCCTAAAGGGTATACCTACTGTATTACACTCTCCCTTCATCTAAAAATAAGCTGGACAATCCCTAGGTAGATGATCTACCCCATTACACATAAAACAAGGTTCATGGGACTCTACCCTAGCAATTGGTTAGGGGGCTCTAGCATCCTTGGTTTTTAAGGCTTCAATTTCCTTAGTTAGGGCCTCTAAATGGGCTTTAAGGCTGTCCTCTTCCCTAAGTTGATAAATCCTAGCAGGTTGATTTCTCCTAGTGCTTTCCATGGCATTTGGTCCAGTCCAAGTGTGGGCTTTTTCTGATAGGTCATCTAGGAAATCTATGGCTTGATCAGGATCTTTTTAAAGGAAATCCCCATTGCACATCATTTCTATGAACTGTCTTTCTCTACTTAGAAGCCCATCATAGAAGTAGCTAACTACCCGCCAACTCTCATACCTATAGTGTGGACAAGAATTCAAAAGGTCCTTGAAACGTTCCCAAACTTGATATAAGGATTCACTGTCCTTTTGTACAAAGTTTGAGATTTGTCTCTTGAGGTTGTTGGTCTTATGGGTTGGGAAGTACTTTTGGAAGAAAACTCATATCATTTCATCCCAACTACCTATGGACCTAGGCCTTAACAAGTACAGCCAAACCTTGGCTTTTTCCTTAAGTGAAAAAGGGAAAAACCGAAGTTTGACGGTGTCTACCATATCAGCCCTACCTTGAAAGGTTGCTACTACTTCCTCAAATTCCCTAATATGGATATAGGGGTTTTCATTCTCGAATCCATGGAAGGCTGGTAACAATTGGATCATGTCTGGCTTAAAATCAGGTTGTTGAACATTAGGGGGGAACATAATACAGGATGGTGTGGTCGTTCGGCTAGGGTGCAAGTAGTCTTTAAGTGTCCTAGCAACATTCTCATTAGGGTTTTCAGCCATGTTAACAAGATTTTCTGAATTCTCTATTGGGTGTACACTAGGGTTTGATCTAGGCAAGGTTTCATTAATGGACGTGGAAGGAAAGGGTATCTCTAATTCGGGTCCCTTAATGAACCTACCTCACGAATCTCTCGGTCTAAGCATACACCAACTGAGTTTAACAAGTAATAAAAACATAACAAAATAATAAAAAAAAGCAGAAAATTAAAAACTTAAAGAAATGAACGATAATGTCGTCTCGTCTTAGAGTTGACAATATATTTTTTTTTTATCTGTAAATAAAACTTGTATTAATCAAAATGTACAAAAAATATCACTGGGCATACCCAGGGGATTTACAATGAGAGCAATATAGAAACAAAACAAAAATAAGCTTACAAAAGAAGCCTAATCTTAGGGCAACTAGCATACACAATTCTATATATTACAATTTGGATCTTCTTGGCTAAGCTGATAGGTTGAACAAGAGTCTGCTCAAATTTTTTAGCATTTCTAGCCATCCATATACTGTACACTGTGTAACCTAGGGCTATCCTTTTTGCTATAGCTGGGGGGCCAGATCCTCTAACTCTTTGGGTCCACTTGATTGCACTTTCTATTGTAGTCATCTGTCTTCTGCAACCAAGCCATACTTTGATGGAGTCCCAAGTTTCCTTGCTGATCCTGCATGAGAAGAAGAGGTGCTCCCTGGATTCATCTTGCTCTTTACATAGGGGGCAGAGTTTATCCTCTCCTTCTAGCTGAAGTCTGTCCTTAGTGAGAAGCCTGTTTTGTATGGCCAGCCAAAGAATAAAGGAGTGCTTAGGGGGGCAGTGGCCATTCCACACCAGAGGAGCCCAACTGACCACATTTCCCTTCAGTCTGATTGAATTGTAAACCTTCTTTATGCTCAGATCATCCTGACCCCTTCATTCCATTAATCTGTCCCTGGCCTGCTGAGTAGAAGATGTATGGCCAGTTAAGTCATTTCTGATTTCAAGAATTCTCTTCCAAAGGGGGGAATCATCCTTACATGCCACAATCTCCCAGATAAATCTGTTCCTCAGGTAGTAGTGCTGAACCCACTGTATCCATAGAGAATCCTTCTTCATGTGAATGTTCCAGAGAACCCTGGTAAGGAGAGCCTTGTTCCATGCTTTTAAGTCAACCAGGCCTAACCCTCATTCAGATTTTGGTTTGCATATATCAACCCAAGCTACAAGAGCTTTTTCCTCATGCCATTACTCTTACCATTCCATAGAAATGTTCTGCACATCCTGATTATTTTTTCCAGGATGTTACCGGGGATAGGGAAGATGGCAAGCCAAAAACACTCCACCCCTTGTAGCACTAATTTGATCAGTTCTATTCTGCCAGCATAGGACAAAGAAGATCCTGCCCAGACATTTATATACCCAGATATTTTTTCAATAAGGGGGAAGTAATGAGTAGCATTTAATCTGGCTGAGGCCAGGGGAACCCCCAAGTATTTGAAGAGGGAGGCTACCATCCTCCATTCCAGTGATTTTTCTGATTTCCATTAACTCAGCAGCCTGGACTCCAGCATGAAAGATGTTTGATTTGGCCAGGCTTGCTTGCAGCCCTGAGCACTCACTAAATTGGTTGACACACTCCATGAGCTGCCCCACAGATCTAGTATCCCCTCTACCAAAGAGAATGAGGTCATCAGCAAAAGCCAGGTGAGTTATCTTGAGTTTATCACACTTAGGATGATATCTGAATCCATCCTCCTCATTCAATCTCCCAAGAAATCTGGACAAGTACTCCACAATCAAGACAAACAGATATGGGGAGAGGGGGTCCCCTTATCTGAAACCTCTTTTGCCAACCAAGAAACCATGCAGGCTCCCATTGATGGAGAGGGAGAAGGTTGTTGTTGTTACACATTCTATGATCCATTTTCTAAATTTTTCTGGAAAGCCAGGACCCTTTATTAAACTATTTAGAAAAGCCCATTCAACTGTGTCATAGGCTTTTCTAAGGTCAACCTTGATCATACACCTTGGAGATATTCTTTCCCTACTATACTTTCTGAGCAGTTCCTAGACCAAGTAGGTATTTTCAGCCATGCTTCTAGATTTGATGAAGGCAGCCTGGGTAGGGTTGACAATGTGGTTTAAGCAGGGAGCTAGTTTGGAGGCAAGGATCTTAGAGATGATCTTATAAATTACATTGCAGCATGCTATAGGTCTAAAGTCCTCCACTTTGGAAGCTTGCTTACATTTTGGGATCAAGGCAAGGGAGGTATGGTTTAGCTGTTTAAGGAGTCTCCCATTCTGAAAAAATTCTTACACAGCCTCAATGATATCTTGGTTGATTACATCCCATGCTTTCTTAAAAAATCTTGAAGAATAGCCATCTGGCTCAGGGGACTTATCCTCCACTATACTCCAAAGGGCTTCCTTAATCTCTTCCCTTGTGACTTCCTTGATCAGCTGATCAGCTTGGCTCTCTTGAATTAAGGGACCTTCTCTAATGACTCCCAGATCAAGAGGCCTGCAACTGGAAGAAGAGCCTAAAAGGTCCTTATAGAACTTAAGGAACTCCTCTACCACTTCAGCTTCAGTATTAGTCTGAGACCCATTTGAGGAGACCACTGCAGCAATATGGTTTTTACTAGTCTTCCTTTTTAGCAAAGCATGGAAAAATTTAGAACCCCTATCACTGTTCATTAGGTATCTGCATTTGGCCTGTTGGGATAGGAAGCTCCTCTCAGCCTCAGCAAGTTGAAAGGCTTTCAACTTCTGATCAGCCACCCTATTTTGGAGCTCAGAATCAGAAGGATTATCATGGAGCTCCCTTTGGAGACTGGACAACTCTTGTGAAGCCTCTAGAGCTCTCTCTGTTATATGGCTGAAGTGATTCTCATTGAGCAATTTAAGGTGAGCTTTGAGGGCTTTTAGGTTTCTACACAATTTGAGTAGTTTAAAGCCACCTAAGGTACTGCCCCAGTGTGATTTAACAGTGTCAAGAAACTTGTCCACATGTTGAAAAACTTAAAGGATCTTCTGCCCCCCGTAACTACATCCAACAAGCTAACAAGGCATGGAGAATGATTAGATAGGCATCCAGCAGGAAGGAAAGTGGCTTGAGCTATGAGCCCCTTTTGGTACCAAGCATTATTCACCATCACTCTATCCAGTTTACACCAGGTTTTGTTGTTTGACCAAGTGAACTGGCAACCAATAGCACTTACATCTGTCAAGTCAGTTTCTCTACAACAATAAGAGGGGTCCCTTAACTCATAGTCTGTTACAAGCATCCCATTGGCTTTCTCATTTGTAGCAAAAACATTATTGACATCCCCTAGGATAAGCCAAGGGGCAGGGTTTTCATAGCTGAAATTACACAAGTTATCCTACAAGGTTCTTCTAGCAACAATAGTATTAAAACCATATACAAAGCTGACTAAAAATTTACAAGATGATACTAAGCATTAAACATTACAATGAATAACTTGGGGGCATGCTTCAATTATAGATATACTGACCTTAGAAGGCTCCCATATCACCAAAATCCTGCCAGCAGGGTGAGCTGAAAAATTGTTAATCTGTCTCCAAAAGTTAAATTTTTTACCCATTATTCTGAGCAGCTTCTCTTCATCTAGCTTAAACTCCAATATTCCTATCACATCAATCCTGATGCTTTTCATGAGGTGCAACACCCCATTGTGCTTCAGGGGTTTGTGAAAACCTCTTATGTTCCAGCATGCTACAATCATTGAGGGTTCTGGGAGGGTTTCCCTCCCTTCCCAACTGTATGAGGATCTTTCAGGCCTATTTTTCATTTTTTCCTCTTTGCTGTAAGGATACTGCTCCCCTGCACTCTTGTCTCCTTGGGCAGCTCACAAATATCAGGGGGGTAGAGGGATGGGTGGACTTTAAACTAGATACCAACTAGACTAGGCTTGCAGGCCCCTGGTCTCCCTCCACCCTAGCTTCTGTGGTGCTAGGATCCTCCCCTTCTGGAGTATTCACTTCTTGGACTGCACTTATGGGTTCTTGAGCTGTCATTCCTTTTGCTGGAGGAATTTGACATGGGTCAACCCCCACTGTCTCAGCCTCTTGAGTGTTCCCCCCCTTGTCAGTGTCAAGTGCATCTTTATTCCCTTCTTATCTTGCTTTTTCTGTCCCCTTACCATTCTGCTTTCTCCCTTTATCTAGTTTTATATTAAGGCTGCAAGAATGGAGGTCATGGCCAAGAATCTTACACTTAGAGCAGAACCTAGGAAGGTTTTCATAAGATATCTTTTGCTCAAAGGTATTCCCATTAGGGAAGCTAACTGGCACAGAGAATTTGATTCTCTTTGCTACATCAATCTCTTCTAGCAACCTTGCATAAGAAATTCTTTCTTTGTTATTAGTGAGCTGGTCAGCATAGAGAGGCTTTCCAAGTTGGGTACCAATCTTACTTAGGCAATTTGCAGTTCACAACTCAAGGGGTAGGCCTTTCCGCTGAATCCAAATAGGGATAGTGCTTATTTCTTCATTTCTAAATTGAAAGAATTTGGGCATGGATTTCAAAAGAAGAGGTCTACCATAGACTTGGTAAGGACCTTTTTGCAATACATTCATACTAGACTCAGGATTCTCAAATTTGAAAATAATCCACCCACTATCATGGAATTGAGTTTGAACTTTTACTTTCCAAGAGTCAGTAAACATCTTCAAGGTTGCCCTCCCTGAAAATCTTCCAGCAAAGTATCCCACCAAGCAGAAGGGGTAGTCTCCAAACACTTCCTCAATGTCTTCTTCTGTGACACAAAATGTATCTCCTTCACTTTCAATAGAGGAGAGTTGCAAGCCTTTACTTTGCTTCCTGTTATCAGCAAATAAGCTTACCTAAGGAGCTTTCTTGCTTTCCTCCAAGAGACCATTGCCACTGAATCCTTGCTCTTTAGCACTAGTTCTACCTTGAGCACCAGAGGGTGCATCCGGCCTTTGGAGAGGCTCAGAGGAGCTGGAACCAATCTAGGGACTCCCATCCCTCAAGGGAGAGGAATGTCTGGTTCCCTTTCTCACCTCTTCCTTTCCTTGACCTGCTGCAGCTGGTCTTCCATGAACAGTAGCTTGGCAGCTGGAGTCTTCCTCCTCACTGGAAGAGTTGGAACCAACCTGGTCTGAATCCTCCTCACTCTCTTCAGAAGAGCTTAGGATCTCATCCTCAACAACCTGAGTGTCTACCTGCATTGCCTTCTTTACCGTAGCTTGGTTCAGGTTACCAATCACCATTGATGCTCTGTGGGAGCTTTCTTCTTTGCCCGAGGCAGAGACTTCTAGCTCAGGCCTTAAGGACTTGGACTTCTCCTCTCCCAAGGAGCAAGAAGAGCTTTCTGACTCTTTGCTAGAGCTTCTAGCCCCATTCTTGCTGGAGTCTACTGGAACTTCTTCACGCAAATCCGGTACTGTAGCAGCTTTGTTTTTTAAATGATTTTGCACAAATTCCATGTCTTTCTATTCTTGGACTGAGAGAGGAGGCTTTCTACTGGATTTCTTCTTAGCCATGCTAGAGAGAGCAGTGGTTTTGACGCAGAGAGATGGGGAGGGAGAAGAGAGAGGAGCGGGAAACCCATGACAAGCTACTATAGTAGTTGAGAGCTTCTCTCTCTAACTTGCCCGTTTAGAGTTGACAATATTCTTTGTACTTAAGTGCGTTTCCCCGGCAACGGCACCAAAATTTGATTATGCCCAAAGAGTAACGTGGTAGTTGTAGCACAGCTTTGGGGTGTCGATTCCACAGGGAAACAAGTTAACTATAAGGAAAAGTGTAAACTTTAATACAAAACGATAAAATCCAAATAAATAAATTTGAGTTTTGATAGTAAAGTATTATGAGGAAATTGTGTATTTGTAATGAAGAATATAATAAGGAAACAACAAGGTTCTAAGAATCCTCCCTAGGTTCGTTGCCTTATTCCAAAATTGATTCAGTTTTTTTTTTATCTCGATTGCAAGTTTCACATCCCAAACAAGCAATCAATGTATATTCGATTAAAGCACATGTAAACCCTAATGTAATTGTTATGAAGTACTCTTTGATTTCGATTCAAGCACACATGACCTATCCTAGAGATTTATCAAGAAGCGACAGTATATCTCAATGAAAATATTGTAGTAATGGACAAACCTAAAAGATAAATCTACCGGACTCAATCACATCCAAACAACTTGACATAAGAAGAGCATGACTAGACTTATATAGAGAAGAAGCATGCAATCACCGGGTTAAGAAAATCTAGAATAAGAAGAACATAAAGCGCAGCTGTTACATGAACCTAAATTCTACTTATTTAATCAAAGAATATTCATAAACAATGTTTTGATAATAAAGCCAAATTATAACTGTATCAATAATGGAAAATAAGAACAACTACACCTAGGGATTCATCCCTTCGCCTTGCTTGGAGATTAGTTGGCCATGGGGGAGAGTGTGGCAGCCTCCATTGAGTTTTCTAGCCTTATATTGATTCTTTAATGAATGATGAATGTCTAATATTAAACCCTAAGTGGTCTATTTATAATACACAAGGTCCAATGGTGTTTAGGGTTTAAACAATCATTAAAACCCTAATTAAGTCGTAACTCGGAAACAGGGGTTCGAGCTCGTGCCGTGGCTCACACTAATCCAAGTCGTGGCTTAGCCTTTTCCTTGTTTTCTTCACTCTCTAAAGGCCACAGCCTAGCCTAATCCAGGCCGCAGCTCAGCCCTTCAGGCCGCACCTCAGCTTAATCCAGGCCGCGGCGCACACTGGAGCTGTTCTGCAGACCTGACCTTTATCTACTAAAACTGCCATAACTTTCTCTAGAAAAATCATTTTTATGAGCCGTAAAATTATCCAGAAAATAGACTTCTGGATCTTTCTAAGTATCCATGGCTCATATCCTGGTTCTTCTTGTATCAATATAGTTTAATTTGCAAAAATGATTTATTTGTACGGACAATTCTAGCAATTTAGTGAAACTCCTTTCCAAGTGCTTGTGGACCTTCACTCCGGTGTTCATCGATTCATTGTGCTTCAAGAAATGATAGCTTTTCCATCTCTTTTGAACTTAAAGTACCTGAAAATGCATCGAAATAGATCAATGATCCAAGAATGACACTTTAGAGTTGTTAAGGTATAAAAGTGCAATTCAAACCTAGATCAACCCTAAAATGCTAACAATTAAGTACTGTAAAGATGCATTTTATGACGCTCATTAGTTGCTGTAATACCCGTAATCATAAAGTAAGGGTAAAGAAGTAATTTAATAATTATGACATAGAATTAAAACAAAATATATGTGAAAGGTTCGTTATTATTTGAATAAAAAAATTCTTAAAAAATAAAATAAAAAACTCGACACGTGGAGGCGTAGTTACAAAGAAAATGGGAAACAAAAAAAAAATCGTGAACAGTATAAAAAGAAGGATAAAGAAAAAAAGTTTTCTAAAAAAAAAAACGTGGCAGCTGCTGCCAAGTTAAATGTGGAAAATTTGCATGTTATACAAGTTTCAATTTTTTGGCATTAGTTGGGGGGGGGGGGGGGCTGAGATTAAAAATTTGTATAAATAGTTTAATTTCTTTTCTGTTATTTTTTTTTCCAGCAAAATCCCTGGTTTCTCCTTTCCTCAATTCAAATTATTGTATTTCTCTAAACATTTGGGGACCAAAAGAAAGGTTGAAAGAGCAAAATTCTGAAGGAGTTTACGGGAGAATTGTATAGAGAACTACGAGGAACTCTAAGAAAAACATAAGGTAATAATGTAATGTTTATTTTTGAATTTTTAGCATACGTGAAATTTCTCGAAATTCAAAGTAGAAATTTTCAAAGGGTGTAAATTATGGAAGAATTGAAGAAATAATTAGAATTTTTAATATAAATATTATATCAGGTGTTGATGATCAGCAGTCAGGGGAATTTCTTAAAGGAACGGGAGAGGCAAAGAGGTGATCCATGGGTAACTCTAAGTGCTACGTGGTGAGTTAGATTTACTTTAAGCAATCTAGATAAAAATGAAATATCTAGTGATAATATTAAAATAAATTATTAGCTTATGCTTTGATGATGGATGAAAAATTGATTGATAGGTATGATAAGAATTTTGGACACGTAGAAAACTATCATAAGTTGATTTAATAATAAAAGCGATCAGTGAAATTCTTGATGGGCTATGGTTGAGGATTTGATGTGATTTATGAGGAGATGAATTTAAGGGATTTTTCTTTCAATAATAATTTGAGAATAATCAGGATAGCCAATTTAATATTTGAATTCATGTTGTTTTTATATTATTGTTCATATGCATATTTCATATCATTGTTCATATACATATGCATTAAATAAAAGAAAAGAATCGGGAGGGGGCCGGTCTAATTGAAAAACCATGACAGCTAGTATATGCTAGAAGTATAAAAGGGAAAAACCGTGACAGTCAATATATGCTGAAAATAAATACTGTGACAACTGGTGTATGCTGGAAAGAAAAGAATCGGGAGGAGGCCAGTTTAAGATAATAAAAACATGTCGACATGTGGGAAGATGTTCCATAATAATAATTCATGCATTTGCATCTGTTTTAAATATTGATTTGCATTACTAAAATGTTGAAGTGTTGTGTGTTATTGTGAATATATTTATAGATGAATGAGTCTCATAGAGAGGCAGTTATGGTAAGAAAGAAACATAGAAGTATGATATAATAAGAACCATCTAAATGGTAGACTTTATGATGTGAACCTCATTATGAGGTAATTATGAGATAATTGATGGTCTTAAGGTGAACCAATAAATAAGAAGAAGAGATTGATAGATAATGAATCTTATGATATGTGTAGTAATAGTAGAATGCTATTATCAAGTTAGGTGAAATATAATTGATTTAATATTGAAAGACCATTTATACAAATTGAATACTTCTAGTAAATTTAATTCACTGAGCTTGTGAACTCATCCCTCATTGTACAATGATTTCAGATAGCAAGCAGGACATTTAGTCTGGTGGATTGAGAGTCAGACGAAATCATTTTCTGTAAGCCACATACGTGTCAAGATCCTCAGACTAATGAGAAAATAAAATAAAAATTTATTTGTAAATATTCATGCATTTTATGTTGTATATAATGTTTAAGTCAAGATCAGACTAATGTATCTCCCCTGTTGAGGGTTGAGGATTAAAATAAAATTTTCTGTTAGTATTATTTTTATTGTTGCATATATGTGTCGTGTTGGGATTTTCAAAATGTGATAACACCGTCTCGGGGGTGGCCAACCCAGGATGGGTCATAACAATTTTGGTATCAAAGCATTAGGTTTTATGATTCTGTAAACTACATAAAAAGTAAGAAAGTGAAAGATTTAAAATAAATAATATTTTAATAGTCTGAGGATGACACGTGGACATGCTAAAGCTAGAGCTATAGTTGTTGATTTGAAAGGGTGTGGTAGGCCCCCAATATTTTTTTGACAAGTCTAGGTTGAGTCTAAATCTGTGGTTCCTAGAAAGGAACGTGTTGACAATATAATTGATATTGGTAAAAGTGTGAGAGAATCTGAAGTTGAAAGAGATGAGCTAAGATAAGCTCTTACACATGCTCTTGAGAAAATGAATGTAATAGATGATAGAGTTGATAGCTTATAGCTTAGACTTGATGAACAGGCTAGAGCAGTGCATGAGGTTGTTAATCCAGTAATGATAGACGTTTAAAAAGGGGGAAAATGAGTTTATTTTTTAGATGCAGGGAGATTGTTAAGTTGACTGCTTTGTTGTTTAAAGGATCTATGAATCCTTTTAAGCTTGAGTTTTGGGAGAAACATGTAGAAAGATTATTTTGTATTTTACCAGTAACTGACAGGCAAATGGTTTCATTTGCTTCGTTTGAGTTAGAAGGAGAAACTTTAGAATGATGAGAGGATACTCTTCCCTGGGTAAGTACACATATTGATAGACTTTTAACCTAGAATAGGTTTAAGGAGGTTTTCCTTGATAAATACTTTTCTTAGACATTTACAGCCCAATAAGATAGAGATTTTATTTATTTGGGGTAATTGTGTTAACTTTGGCTCAGTATGATAGCAGATTTGTGGTCTTATCAATGGTTGTACCGGAAATAGTAGACCTAGAGGAGAAGAAGTATAAGTGGGTCATAGATGAACTATGTTTTAAGATTTGATCAAAACTATCTTATGAGTCATATGAATTATGTCAAATTAGTGGATATAACACTTCAAATTGAGAAAGATGTGATGGAAATTTAAGAAATGAGGAATTGGCAGAAGAAGTCTAAATTTGAGGAACCTAGAGGTTGTACCAGTATGAGTGTGCAGGGCGGGAGACCACCCAGAGGAGGCGTTCCTTATCACAAGGAACTTAAGTATAAACTCTGGGGCAAGCAAGATATGTTATTTTTGTAGCTCATAATACTATTGGTGGGACCCGTAGATTTGGGAGACAAGTTAGGGGAACTGGGAGTCATGGCAGAGGAAGTAAGTATGCCACCAAGGGGAAGTGGTAATCTGATGTATGATTAAGAGACAGAAGTTTGTTATAGATATATTCAGATAAGAAATTTATCTCATAATTGTTCTAATTTGAGGTGCTTTTTATATAGAAAAGTTGGACATATCAATGTTGGTTGATCTTGGTGCAACCCATTCTTTTGCATCCAGTATTTGTATGAAGTCTATTAAAATATGTATTAGTCCTTTAATGTAAAATAATTTTGTTGAAGTTCCCACTAGAGATAGAGTTACACTTGGGTTGATTGTTCCAGAAAGAAGGTAGTGTTTAAGATATGGACATGAGGAGTTTAACTTTCGGGGAGAATATAAGATACTCTCGAACTATCTTATTTTGCTCTGACCACTAGAAGAACATAATGTATTTAGGGAGCCCCTGTGTTGTTCATGAAAGAGGAACATGAAACGATGAGATTGTGTATAGACTACAAATAGTTGAATAAGAACAAATATATTTTACCCAGGATAAATGAATTCTTTGAGCAGTTGCAAGTAGTGAGAGTATTTTCTAAGATAAACTTTAGATCAGGTTATCACCAATTGAGGATAGAGAAGGGAGACGTGCCTAAGACTGCTTTTAGGACATGTTATGGTTATAAGCTTTTTGTGATATCATTTAGATTAACTAGTGTTCCAGAAACATTCATGGACTTGATTAATAGAGTGTTTAAACTATATTTTAACAAGTTTATGGTTGTATTTGACTTTTGATATAATCTAAGAAGGAAGAACAACATGTGAAACACTAGACAATGTGTTAGAGATTCTAAGGAGAGAGAAATTATATGCAAAGTTCTCTAAGTGTGAGTATTGGCAAAATGAAATATCTTTCTTGGAACATATAATATGGGGAAATGACATAACAGTTGATCCACAAAAGGTAGAGGCAATGTTAAGTTGGGAGAGACCAATTAATGTGACTGAGATTAGGATCTTCTTGGGGTTACCTGGTTATTATAGAAGATTCTTTCAGAATTTTTTCTATTATTGTAATACTGTTGAATAGACTGACCAGGAAAGAGTTGAGATTTGTATGGTGAGGGAAGTGTGAGAAAAATTTCCAATTACTAAAGGAGAAATTAACTACAGCTTTAGTATTGGCGTTTCCTTCTGGTGATGAAGTATTTGTGGTGTATAGTGATGTGTCACATCAATGATTGGGATATGTGTAACATAGGAAAGCTGTGGCCCATACTTTTAGGCAATTGAAGATTCATGATAGAAATTACCATTCTCATGACTTGGAGTTGGCTGCTATAGTGCTTACTTTAAAGATTAGAGACATCATCTGTATGGAGCCATTTGTGAGATATTCATGGGTTATAAGAGTTTGACATACTTACCTACCTAGAGAGAGTTGAATTTGAGGCAAAGATGGTAGATGGAGTTGATTTGTGACTATGATTGTACAATTCCCTATCATCTAGAAAAAGTGAAGGTGATAGCTGATGCATTGAGTAGAAAATCTACAAGAAGATTGTCTGCTATTGGGAGTCCTGATGTGCAATTGATGATAGATTTAAAAGAGATAAAAATGAAGTTGAATATCAGTGATAGAGGATCATGGTTAAAGAATATGGTTGTACAGTCATCCATAGCAAAATGCTTTAGAGATGCAAGGTAGAGCTAAAGAGATAGAAAAGATTAAGCATTAAGTGCTTACTAGAAAGCAATATAAGTTCAAAATTTGAAGTGATGGTATCCTGGTCTTGGAACATAGAAATTATGTTCCCAATAATGCGAAGTTGAGAAAAGAGATAATGAGAAAGGCACATGATGATGTAGATTTGATGCAATCAAGTAACAATAAGATGAATAGAGGATTGAGACAGAATTTTTGGTGGTCAGGATTGAAGAAGGATGTAGCTGAGATTGTGAGGTTGTATAGAGCACCATGAAGCATAGTGTCAAATAGAGATGCTAGATTTACATCTTGGTTTTGGATAGGCTTTCAGAAAGCCATGGGTACGCAGTTATATTTTAATAAGATTTTTCATGCTCAGACAAAAAGGATTATTAGAGTACTAGAGGATATATTAAGGGCAAATGTGATGAATTCTTAGTAAGTTGAGATGCTTACATGCCATCGATTAAAATTGCTTATAATAATTAGTATCAAACTAGTATTGGGATGGCACCAATTGAGACATAATATAGTCGGAGGTGTAGAACTCCTATATGTTGGGAAGAAATGGGAGAGAGAAATATATCTGGTCCATCAATTATTGAGTTAACAACTGAGAGGATCAAAGTGGCTAGAGAGAACCGTAAAGCACCACAGAGTAGACCGAATAGCTATGCTGATAATAAAAGAAGACATCTTGAGTTTCAAGTAGGTGATTGAGAGTAATTAAAAATATCTCCGTGAAAAGGTGTGCTGAGGATCAAAAAGAAAGGAAAGTTGAATCTGAGGTATATGGGACCCTATGAGGTTGTTGATAAAGTTGGGCTAGTTGTGAGTAGCTTGAATTTGCCTCTAGTATTAAAACATTTATATAATATATTTCATGTTTCACTTTTTAGAAAGTGTTTACGTGATGAATACTATAATAATTTCGAGCTAAGCTATAGAAATTCATAAAGATTAAGCCTATACACAAGTACCAGTTAGAGTTTTAGACAAAAAGAATGAATCTTGTATAATAGAAGAATTTTATTAGTTTAAGTTCTGTGGCAGAATAAGGATATTGAAGAGATTACGTGAAAGCATGAGACAATTATGAAAAAATATTGTTCAGAATTGTTTCTAGAGTTAGGTAAGGAAATTTCGAGGACAAATTTTTTATAAGGTAGGTAGATTTCTAATACCCGTAATCATAAAGTAAGGGTAAAGAAGTAATTTAATAATTATGAAATGGAATTAAAATAAAATATATGTCAAAGGCTTGTTATTATTTGAATAAAACAATTCTTAAAAAAAACTGGACGTGTGGAGGCATAGTTACAAAGAAAATGGAAAACAAAAAAAAACACCTGCTGCCAAGTTAAACATGGAACATTTGCATGTTATACAAGTTTCGATTTCGTGGCATTAGTTTGTGGGGGGGGGCTGGCTGAGGTGAAAATTTTGTATAAATAGTTTAATTTCTTTTCTGTTATTTATTTCTTAGTAAAATCCCTGGTTTCTCCTTTCCTCAATTCAAACTACTCTATTTCTTTAAATACTTAGGGATTGAAAGAAATGTTGAAAGAGAAAAATTCTGAAGGGGTTTATGGAAGAATTTTATAAAGAACTACGAGGAGCTCTAAGAAAAACATAAGGTAAAAACATGATGTTTATTTTTGAAATTTTAGCATACGTGAAATTTTTCGGAATTCAAAGTGGCAATTTTCAAAGGGTGCAAATTATGGAAGAATTGAAGAAATAATTAAAATTTTCAATATAAATATTATATCAGGTGTTGACGATCAGCAACCGGAGGAAATTTCTGAAATGAACTGGAAAGGCAATGAGGTGATCCACGGGTAGTTCTAAGTGCTACATGATGAGTTAGATTTACTTTAAGTAATCTAGATAAAAATAAAATATTTAGTAATAATATTAAAATAAATTATTAGCTTATGCTTTGGTGATAGATGAAAATTTGATTAATAGGTATGATAGGAATTTTGGACGTGTATAAAATTATTATGTGAGAAATAATATTTTTGGAATAATAAGTTGATTTAATAATAAAAGCGATAAGTGATATTCTTGATGAGCTATGGTTGAAGATTTGATGTGATTTATGAGGAGAGGAATTTAGGGAATTTTTCTTTCAATAATAATTTGAGAATAATCATGATAGCTAATTTAATATTTGAATTCATATTGTTTTTATATTATTGTTCATATGCATATTTCATATCATTGTTCATATGCATATGCATTAAATATAAGAAAATAACCGAGAGGGGCTGGTC
Organism: Bretschneidera sinensis; assembly: GCA_023935145.1. Lineage (NCBI taxonomy): Eukaryota > Viridiplantae > Streptophyta > Magnoliopsida > Brassicales > Akaniaceae > Bretschneidera > Bretschneidera sinensis. The sequence goes on along the minus strand of CM043700.1, from coordinate 100,173,523 downwards.
TAATTGAAAAACTATGCCAGCCGGTATATGCTGGAAATAAATGAAAACTGTGACAACTGGTATATGCTGAAAATAAATACCATGACAGCCGGTATATGCTGGAAAGAAAAAAATTAGGTGGGGGCCGGTCTAAGATAATAAAAACATGTCGACATGTGGGAAGACGTTCCCTAATAATAAATCATGCATTTGCATCTGTTTTAAATATTGATTTGCATTACTGAAATGTGGATGTGTTGTGTGTTATTGTGAATTTATTTATAGATGAATGAGTCTCACAGAGAGATAGTTATGGTGAGAAAGAAACATAGAAGTATGATATGATAAAAACCATCTAAATAGTAGACTTTATAATGTGAACCTCATTACGAGATAATTATGAGATAATTGATGGTCTTAAGGTGAACCAATAAATAAGAAGAAAAGATTGATAGAGAATGGATCTTATGACATATGTAGTAATAGTAGATTGCTATTATCAAGTTAGGTGAAATATAATTGATTTAATATTGAAAGACCATTTATACAAATTGAATACTTCTAGTAAATTTAATTCACTGAGCTTGTGAACTCATCCCTCATTGTACAATGATTTTAGGTAGCAGCCAAGACATTTAGGCTGGTGGATTTAGAGTTAGATGAAATCATTTTCTGTAAGCCACGTACGTGTCAAGATCTTCAGACTAATGAGAAAATAAAACAAAATTTTATTTGTAAATAGTCATGCATTTTACGTTGTATATAATGTTTAAGTCAATATCAGATTGATGTATCTGCCCTGTTGAGGGTTGAGGATTAGAATAAAAATTTATGTTAGTATTATTTTTATTGTTACATATATGTGTCGTGCTGGGATTTTCAAAATGTGATGACACCGTCTCGGGGGTGGCCAACCCAGATGGCTCATTACAGTTGCTTGATAGGAGCTTAAATATTCATATTTAAGCCCCTTAATTTACATTTGTTAAGCTCCTTGTTTACATATTTTATTATGTTTTACTTCATTTTTGTGTTTTCTGTGTTTTTTATAGGCTTGTGAAGAAAATAGAGCATTTTGAAGCTTTAAAGGAAGAAAACTGAAGATCTGGAAAGAGAAAGTGCGATCGAGTGCAACATGATTGCGAGCAAGCGCAAGAGAAATCATGCGCACACATAGAAGGCTTGAGCGCACCCATGCGCTCAAGCACGGTAGCATGCAATCAAGTGCACACGCACAGAGAGGTGGCAGAGCCAGTTTTGGAAAGAAGCCTCTGGATCCTATTTTGGAAATTAGGGTTTCGAGGCACCCTTAGAACCCTATAAATAGACTTTTAAAACACAGAAATAGGATCTCCTTTTTAGTTTTAGTTTTAGGTTGGGAGGCCGGAGGCCAAAGGGGATTCTACAGAAGAATTGACGACTCTTCAATGGAGCTCTCTCGGGTTTCTTCTTTCCTTTATTTTATTATGTGTAACTAAACTTATAGTAAGGGCTTGGTTGAAGCCGTAATTATGTTTAACTAGTAATTCAGTATTGGTGTCTTTGCAATATTTATGCTGTGATTCTTAATTTGATTAATGCCTGTTTTTATTTAAATTCCTCATATGTGTGTGTCTGATCAACGTATGCATGTGGTATGGGTTAGTTAGTTGAATCAATTTGGATGACCGAGTCTTGGGTTCAACAATAGTAACAAAAGATATTAAAATTTGATTCTTAGGTTAATCAACATGGGAAACCAGGAGTGGACCAAGCCCTAGGTCCCGTGTTGTTGTCGATTTCCACAGATCATATGCTCTCTTAAGGAACAATTCAGTATACACCATGCTGAATCCCTTAAGAGAGAAAAGAGTTAGAGTATACACCATGCCTAACTCGTTACTTAGGGAAATCAATAGCCTAAGGAGTGGACCAAGCCCTTAGGTTGACAACCATTAGGCATTCATAGCATGAGTAGAGCATTGGCATACTGTTTTATTGGGGTAGCATGATTAGTGGTGGATATCAAGTCCCTAAGCCTTTATCATCATTATCTAAATCCAATAAATATTTTTATCTATTTTTCTTTGTGAAATTAATTCTAAATCGAAATTCACCAATCCGTGTGGAAATGATCTCGCACTTGCACACTATGCTACTGTAGATCTTGTGCATTTGCAAGTAAAACAAGTTTGGTTATTTGCTTATTTATTTAGGTAGATAAATGCACAAAAAGTTTTTGGCGCCGTTGCCGGGGATTGTACTAAATTTCTTTTTAGAATTATTTTCGTTAGTAATTTTTTTTTCTGTGCTATTTATATTTTCTTTATCAAACAACCTTAATTTTTTTTCATCTTTTCATTTTCTATTTTTCTATTTTTGTTCAGGTGTGCAGCAGAGGAGTTTTTGTCCTCATTGCGATTAAGTGCACTAGTGTAGCGCTCGAGCAAATGAAGAACAACAATTGAGCGCAGTTCAGGGTGCGCTCGAGCGCAAAAGGTCAAGAGAGTACCCAAGCAGCAGTACTGAAACTGCTGCACTGAAGCGGTTCAACTGATTCATGCACAGGCTTCGATCCAGAAATCCAACCTTCTTTCCACTCAATATAGAGCGAGGAGTAAAGAGCAAGGACATGTATGAAGTGAACTTAAATGGTGGATTTCCAAATTGGTTGGCTGCTATGGAAAGAAAGATAGATATGCTTGTAAAAGCCGTGACTGCGCAGAACGTCTCACCTAGTCCACGAGCCAAACAACTCCAGGTATGTGCTATATGTTCTCGTTTTGATCACACTACTGACACTTGCCCTTTGTATTCATCTGCAGATCAAGAGCAAGTAAATTATGTGGGATCGAACAACTACAACATATATACAAATACCTATAATCCTGGATGGCGGAACCACCCCAACCTCTCATGGAGCAACAATCAAAATGCATTAAACCTTCAAGCATAGCAAAGAAACTCACAACAAGCAGCTCAAATAGTTCCAGAATCAAAGGAGAGTGACCTAGAGAGTCTTGTGATGCAATTGGCAACTTCGCAACAACAGCTGATGACTTCACAAGAATAGGTTATAGCATAAACAAGACAATTCCGGACTGAGGAAAGACAAATCACTGCAAAGCATGAGCAAGCCATTCAAAGACTAGAAGTACAAGTGGGGCAATTGGCTAAGGTGCTAAGTGAAAGAAAACAGGGAGAATTTCCAGCCCAAACAATACCCACTCTAGGTGTTGTTGAGCAAGTTTTTCAGTTCCATTACATTGATCCATTGGAGACACTCCTACCCTTAGTTTCACAAGATCGAATATAAAGCAAGCATCTGAGGATGTTATTGATGACATCATTGAAACTGTGCACCTCCTTGAGGCCACTCCAAAGCATCCAAGTAAGTATATCGATCCATTTGAAGTTTTTGTGCCTACTAATACAACTTTTTTCCCTTCTATTGTCCAGGCATCAAATTTGGAGTTGAAGCAACTGCCGAAGCATTTGACTTATGCATATATGGGAGAGAATAAAACACTACCTGTGCTAGTTGCTGCCAATCTTAGTTTTGGGGAAGAATAAGGCTTGGTCCGGCTAAATACGTTAAACTTAGCGCTTATGGGAGGCACCCCACAGCTTATCCTTTTATTTTTTATTGTTTTCCATATTTATTGTTATTTATTTATTTTTTGTACTTTTTTTTCCCGTATTATGTTAGTTTTTCTTTTTTAGGGATAATGTATGCATCCGTTCAAGTTTGGGGGTGCTATAAGCCATGCCGGCCCAGCTAGTTCTCCATCTCCCAGGTCATATCTTTTCATGTTATTCACACATTGGGGACAATGCGTAATTTAAGTTTGAGGGTATGGGAGACACATTCACACACTTGTCCCAATTTTTTTGAAAAGATAAATGCATATTCATATTATGTTGAAAATTTTTGTTGATCTAAACGAATACTGTGATATGATTTCATCAGCGAGCTTAAAATCCTAAACATATTAGCTGATAATAGAGTTTTAAGGTGTAGTTACCTACTTTTGGCATTTAAGAATTCACAAGTTTGATCTAAAAACTGACACGAGCACATTAGCATATAATGGTGTGAGGTCTGACATATAATTTCTATATATATGTTTTTCATGACCTAACTGTAATCGAATAACTTGTTCAAATAACACTTTAGCATAGAAAAATAGAGAAGAATGTTATTATGCAAAAAAGAGAAAATAAAATGCTCCTAATGATCATTAAATATATTTTCCACTGAGTAACTGAACCTCTTGCCTCAGTAAGCAGTGAGTGTTCACGTCAAAAGGTGGGAATGATGCATATAATGATCATTAAATAAAGTTTCTATTGAGTAACTGGACCTCTTGCCTCAGTAAGCAGTGAGTGTTCACGTCAAAAGGTGGGGATTTTTCTTGGAAGCATTAAGACCAGTTAGTTTCGTAGCCTTTTTGACTCGAGTTAGTAAGTTCTTAGGGATGTCTTTACACTTAATGCCCTAAAACCATCTAGTTTGGGAGTCATTGGCTAACACTCGCTACATAGGTCAATTAGAAAGCTTAATGGAACTCAACATGGCAAAAAGCTCATGATAAAAGAAAAAGAAAAGAAATAAAACTATGCCGTTATTGTTCATTCTAATAGGGAATTCGATGAATATTAAGACATCGAAACACTACACATTGGAATCATTTGGAAGCTTCATCTTTTATGTGCTAGTTCACCATATACTGATTCAGACTTTTGATGCCTTAGCCTGCCTCTTGTAAGTAATTAAAATTTAAAACTCCTATTCATTGAGAAGATGGGTTTATACTTTAAGCTTGCTCATGAATAAATATCGTGGTTTGTGTGACACTTAAATTTTCGGATACCATGAATGATGGATTTATCTTTGCATCTTTGTTTTTTTGTTTAGTTTTTAGTTTCGTATTACTAAGGGACTAGCAATACATAAGTTTGGGCATGTGATAGGAGCTTAAATATTCATATTTAAGTCCCTTAATTTACATTTGTTAAGCTATTTGTTTACCTATTTTATTATGTTTTACTTCATTTTTGTGTTTTCTGTGTTTTTTATAGGCTTGTGAAGAAAAGAAAGCATTTAAAAGCTTTAAAGGAAGAAAACTAAAGATCTGGAAAAAGCTAGTGCGATCGAGCGCAACATGACTGCGATTGAGCGTAAGAGCAATCGTTCGCATACATAGAAGGCTCAAGCGCACCCATGTGCTCGAGCGCAGAAGCATGCGATTGAGCGCACACGCACAGAGAGGCGGCAGAGCCAGTTTTGGAAAGAAGTATCCGAATCCTATTTTGGAAATTAAGGTTTTGAGACACCCTTAGAACCCTATAATTAGACTTTTAAAACACAGAAACAGGATCTCCTTTTTAGTTTTAGTTTTAGGTCGGCATGCCGGAGGCCAGATGGGATTCTACAGAAGAATTGATGACTCTTCAATGGAGCTCTCTCGGATTTCTTCTTTCCTTTATTTTATTATATGTAACTAAACTTATAGTAAGGGCTTGGTTGAAGCCCTAATTATGTTTAACCAATAATTCAGTATTGGTGCCTTTGTAATATTTATACTGTGATTCTTAATTTGATTAATGTCTGTTTTTATTTAAATTCCTCATATGTATGTGTCTGATCAATGTATCTATATGGTATGGATTAGTTAGTTGAATCAATTTGGATGACCGAGTCCTGGGTTCAACAATAGTAACAAAAGATATCCACACTGGATTCTTGGGTTAATCAACATGGGAAACCAGGAGTGGACCAAGCCCTAAGTCTCGTGTGGTTGTCGATTTCCACAGATCCTATGCTCTCTTAAGGAACAACTCAGTATACATCATGTTAAATCCCTTAAGAGAGAAAAGAGTTAGAGTATACACCATACCTAACTCGTTGCTTAAGGAAATCAATAGCCTAAGGAGTGGACCAAGCCCTTAGGTTGACAACCATTAGGTATTCATAGCATGAGTAGAGCATTGGCATACTGTTTTGTTGGGGTAGCATGATTAGTGGTGGATATCAAGTCCCTAAGCCTTTATCATCATTATCTAAATCCAATAAATATTTCTATCTATTTTTACTTTGTGAAATTAATTCTAAATCGAAATTCACCAATCTCTGTGGAAATGATCTCGCACTTGCACACTATGCTACTGTAGACTTTGTGCACTTGCAAGTAAAACAAGTTCGGTTATTTGCTTATTTATTTCGGTAGATAAACGCATAACATTGCCTACCAGTTAGTGCTTGGTTTAGTGTCGTCAGCCCGATGTGTACCCCTTTTTCACTCATCAATATATGCTGGTTCGTAGAGTGATACATCCTCTATATCATGCATCTCAAATGACTCATAGTAAGGCTTCAGTCTATGCCAGTTCACCTTAAAGACCTTATCGATTTTCAAACTCTTGATTGCAACTGCACTGTGAGGAAAAACTTTAATAACAATAAAAGGTCCAACCCAACGGGAACGTAACTTACCGGGAAATAACTTCAGGCGTGAGTGGAATAAAAGGATTTTTTTCCCGACACTAAAATTTTTCCGCACAATCATCCTATCATGGAACGCCTTAGTTTTCTCCTTGTAAGTTCTTGCACTTTCATATGCATCATTTCGTATCTCCTCAAGTTCTTGCAGTTGGAGTTTCCTTTGCTCTCCCGCGGCATCCATCTCCATGTTGCATTGCTTTACCTCCCAAAATGCCTTGTGCTCTAATTCAACCGGAAGATGGCAAGGCTTACCATAGACTAAGTGATAAGGAGACATAACGATGGGTGTCTTGTAGGTGGTTCTATAAGCCTAAAGTGCATCATCTAAGCGTGAACTCCAATCTTTTCTATTCGGGTTTACCGTTTTTTCAAGTATGGATTTCACTTCTTGATTTGACACTTTAGCTTGCCATTGGTTTGTGGATGATATGTCGTGGATACTTTGTGTTTGAGTTATACTTCTTCAACAATGCTTCCACCAACAAATTGTAAAAGTGTGCACCTCTGTCACTGATCATGGCCTTTGGTGTTCCAAACCTTGCAAAGATGTTAGACTTTACAAAATCAACAACAACTTTAGAATCATCAGTTTTGGTGGCTTTTGCTTCCATCCATTTTGAGACATAATCAATGGCTAGTAAAATGTAAAGATTACCAAAAGAACATGGGAAGGGTCTTATGAAATAAATGCCCTAAACAACAAAAAACTCAACAAAAAGTATCGGGGTTTGTGGCATTTGATTCCGGGCACCTAAGTTACCTAATGTTTGACAATGATCACTTGACTTGCAAATGAGGTATGCATCCTTAAACAATGAAGGCATATAAAAACCCCAATCAAGCACCTTGAGTGCTCTCCTCTTAGGTCCAAAGTGTCCCCTGCATGCATAAGAATGACAGAGGGTAAGAATAGAAGAGAATTTATGTTGGTATTTGTCTAAGGTTTAAACATGGTTTAAGGTTTAAACAAGAGATAGAAGAATGAATTTCAGCATGTTAAAGGAGTGCACACAAGTGTGCGCATCACTTTGGGTGTGTGTGCACACCTCTATTCAGTAAGACAAAGAAGTGCGCACAGCTGTGAAGGGTCCAGCTTCAGTGTATGCCACAGCCCTGCTCCTTCCAGGCCATGGTGCCCAGCAAGGAGGAAGTTCTGGTGGAGGGAAGTGTGTTGTGAGTTTTAAATTACTCGCAAGCGCACGAGTCGTTTGCAGTATAGCGTTGTACAAGTGCGAGGTCAAATCCACAGGGAATTGCGTTGTGAAAGTATATTTTCAATCTAAACTAACTCTATCTTAACCTAGTTCCGAATTGTGAATGATATTGCAAAAGAAATATAAACTAAACTAAGTTGATTTAAAAAATAATAATTAAAACACTAAGGTTTCCGAATCCACCCCCACCGAAGTTAAGCATATATGCTCTAAAAATATAGCCTATCAAAACATTCCATGAATCCAACTATAAGACAAAAAACAAAGAATATCCCAACTAAACCAAAAGCATCCAATGTATCCGCTCTTAACAAATCACAAAGGAAATCCAATTTAATCGAAAACAATTCGATGTATCCATCAGATGAAACACAAAGAATATCCAACAGACAATTTAAACTCAATCAATTATAAGATTAACTCAAATAATTGACAGAACATTTTATACTAATAATTGTCAGATTTGTACAAGCAAATCTGAACTACTACGCCATACAACGGCGGGGCTTCATCTTCAACCTTAGCTGAAGAGTCTAGCCACTCATAACTATAAAACTATAATAAAAAGTGCTAAACATTTAAACTAAAACAACTAAATATAAAGAAATAAATAAACAACTTTACATGGAAGAAATTCTACTCGCTAACGGGCGGCGCTTCCCCTCGTGGTAGCAATGCCTTCGGGATCCACCAGAATGCTAGCGGACGTCCACCGGTAAACACCAAAGTGGCTCAGGAATTGTACACTGAATGATGAAGCCAGATGGTGTTTATATAGGGGGAGACCCAGAGTACAATGAGTTGCAAAATCGATGTGGGATACTGCCCGCGTGCGCTCGATCGCAGTATGGTGCGATCGATCGCAGGTGCGCTCGATCGCGTGTCTGGTGCGCTCGATCGCGCTGGTGCGATGCACTGCAAACATTTTGATGTGGGATTGATGACCATGCGCTCGATCGCAGCATAGTGCGATCGATCGCAATTTCTCCTGAAATGCTTCATTTTCTCCACAAACCTGTAAAAATACACAAAACACAAAAAAAAAACATAAAATAAAGTGAAATACTACTAACTAAGAGCATAAAAAAATATAAGTTAAGTGTCTTAAATATGCATTATTTAAGACTTATCAAATACCCCCAAACTTATATTTTGCTAGTCCCTTAGCAAAACAAAATAAAAGACTTAATGAAAAACAAAGAACATAAAGATAAGTTCATCACTCATGGTATCCAAAAATTTAAGGAGCACACATCACCATGATATTCATTCATAAGTAAGCTTAAAAAGGTAAACCCATCTTCGCAATGAATAGAAATGTTAAAGTCTAATTACTTACAAAAGGCAGGATAAGGCATCATAAGCTTGAATCAGTGTAAGGTGAATTAGCATATAAAAAATGAAGCTTCCAAGTAACTCTAATTTGTAAGGTCTCCATGTCTCAAGATTCACCAAATTTCCCATAAAAAATGAACGAAAAGGCATAGTTTTTATTTTATTCTCTTTTCTCTCTTTTTTTTTATTATAATAAGGCACGGCTATGTTTTGTTCCCTTAAGCTTTCTAATTGACCCATGTAGCGAGTGTTGAGTCAATGACTCCCAAACCAGATGGTTTTAGGGCATTAGGTGTACAGACACCCCTAAGGACTTACTAACTCGAGTCAAAAAGGCTACGAAAATAAACCGGCCTTAATACTACCAAGCAAAATTCCACCTTTTGACGTGAACACTCACTGCTTACTGAGGCAAGCGGTCCAGTTACTCAGCGGAAAGTTGTAGTAATTTTTTTTTTGTTTTTTGTTTTTTTTTTTATGCTTTTCTATGCCCAAGTGTTCATCCAACAAGTCATCCAGTTTCAGTTAAGATAAGGAAACATACACATTAAACTCACGTGTCATACCTCACATAATTTGTGCTAATGTGCTCATGTTAGATTAGATCAAACATGTGAATTCTCAAAATGCTTAAAGTAAGCACTAAATTTTAAAAATTTATCACCAGATCATGTGTTCAAAATGTTAAGCTCACCAATGACATCACATCACAGAAAATGTTTAAATCAACCAAAATTTCACGATAACATGAGTATGCATTTATCTTTACGACGAAAAGACAACAAATTAGGACAAAGTGTGTGATGTGTCTCCCATACCCCTAAACTTAAATTACACATTGACCCCAATGTGTGACTAATATGGAAAGAGCTGACCTGAGATATGGAGAACTATCTGGACTGGTATGGCTCATAGTATACCCCCAAACTTGAACTGAAGTACGCATTGTCCCTGAAAAATAAAAATACTGGAAAACAAAAAATACTGGAAACAAACATTAATCATAAAAATGCGAAATAATAAATAAGCAGAAAAGATAAGCTGTGGGGTGCCTCCCATGAGCGCTAAGTTTAACGTCTTCAGCCAGACCCAACATTAGTAATCGTGCCTAACGAAACGCTCCGCCATCTGATCAATAAATGGGAATGAAAAATGATCAGACCTAGTGGCAGCATTCAATTTACGGTAGTTGATACACACTCTCCAAATTGACTGAACACGAATTGGAACCAACTCGTCGTCCTTATGCTGCACTACTGTTAATTTAGCACGTTTGGGCACAACATGAATCTGGCTCACCCACTTGCTATCAGAGATGGGATAAATGATCTCTGCCTCTAACAGCTTAATATCTTCTGCCCTCACAACCTCTTGCATAGCAGGGTTGAGCCTTCTTTGTGGCTCCCTCGATGGCTTGGCATTCTCCTCCAACTGTATCGTGTGTATTACCAACGAGGGGTTGATTCCCATGACATCCTCAATAGTCCAGCCTATAGCTTCCTTATGCTCTCTTAAGATGTCCAATAATTTCTCCTCTGGAGCATCACCCAAATCTAAAGCTATCATTATAGGCAAAGAATCTGCTGGACCTAGGAACTTATACTTAAGATTGTCCGATAAATGCTTAAGTTCCTTCTTGGGGGGTTCAGGTGTTGTGGTTTCCTCCGTCTCACTGATCTTTTGAGGAGCAAACTCCAAAGTAGTATTTTCTTGCTCAAACAACTTATTTAAATCCAAATCGTCTTCAAATTGAGCAAAGCATGCCTCCAAAATGTCCTCAGACTTCCTTTCTTTCTTGGGCACTTGTAGTCTCTCAGGGTAAGGCACTTTAGGTAAAAACAACCTAGAGAGATCATTAATAGTAGGTGTGGCTGTAGATGGCTCAGCATCTCTCTTCTCATTATTGCCACTTTCTTGCCCTCGGTGCATAGCAGGGTTCTCTTTCACTTGATTGTGCACTTGTTTCCCAGACCTCAATGGGACAATTGATTGCACTTGTTCCTACCAATGCATAGGAGTTAATAAATTTCCCACCGCAAACTGTTCCTTTGGGTTAGGATCAGTTTGACTAGGGAACGTCCCTTCCTCTCCTTCACCCACGTAACTTGTGATTTGATCAATTTGACTCTCTAGTGTGGCAATCGCTTAGGTGTTTTCTATTGTTGCACTCATCACTTCACTCATAGATTGGCTAGTCGTTTTCATGAAATCATTAAGAGTGTCCTCCAATGACTGTGAAACCAACACTGGCGCTTGAATGGGAGCTTGGTAATTGGGTGATGGTGCTGGATAAGCTGAGTGACCATAACTTGGAATTGGTGGAGGAAATTCGGGAGGGTATTGATTGTGAGCATGATAAGGATCTCCTCCCTGATTCCTCAGTTGGTTCTACGTCCATGAAACATTATAGTGCTCCCACCACCCTAGATTGTATGTTTCAGAGTAAGATCCATTTGATTACCAACAACACACATTGAAAGCATTCATTTGTTCCATGGGATACTCGGCAAAAGCCGGCATTGATGGACAATTCTGTGCTAAATGCAAAGGACTAGCACAGATGGAACAACTATCAACATTGAATGTGTTGGCATCATTGAGGGACGGGCCGGTCATTTTAATGAAATCCTTGAGGATGTCCTCTAAAGACTGTGAAACCGGCGCTAGATTCATCCATATTTTTTTTTAAATTAAATTAAATTAATTTTTTTTTTAACTAACTAGTAGAAAAATTAAATTAATTCAGACCAAAAATTTTCACAAACCAAACAATTCCCCGGCAACGGTGCCAAAAACTTGTTGTTAGTTTTACATTACTCGCAAGTGCATGAGTCGTTTGCAGTATAGCGTTGTGCAAATGCGAGGTCGAATCCATAGGGAATTGTGTTGTGAAAGTATATTTTCAATCTAAACTAACTCTATCTTAACCTAGTTCCGAATTGTGAATGATATTGCAAAAGAAATATAAACTAAACTAAGTTGATTTAAAAAATAATAATTAAAACACTAAGGTTTCCGAATCCACCCCACCGAAGTTAAGCATATATGCTCTAAAAATATAGCCTATCAAAACATTCCATGAATCCAACTATAAGACAAAAAACAAAGAATATCCCAACTAAACCAAAAGCATCCAATGTATCCGCTCTTAACAAATCACAAAGGAAATCCAATTTAATCGAAAACAATTCGATGTATCCATCAGATGAAACACAAAGAATATCCAACAGACAATTTAAACTCAATCAATTATAAGATTAACTCAAATAATTGACAGAACATTTTATACTAATAATTGTCAGATTTGTACAAGCAAATCTGAACTACTACGCCAAACAACGGCGGGGCTTCATCTTCAACCTTAGCTGAAGAGTCTAGCCACTCATAACTATAAAACTATAATAAAAAGTGCTAAACATTTAAACTAAAACAACTAAATATAAAGAAATAAATAAACAACTTTACATGGGAGAAATTCCACTCGCTAACGGGCGGCGCTTCCCCTCGTGGTAGCAATGCCTTCGGGATCCACCAGAATGCTAGCGGACGTCCACCGGTAAACACCAAAGTGGCTCAGGAATTGTACACTGAATGATGAAGCCAGATGGTGTTTATATAGGGGGAGACCCAGAGTACAATGAGTTGCAAAATCGATGTGGGATACTGCCCGCGTGCGCTCGATCGCAGTATGGTGCGATCGATCGCAGGTGCGCTCGATCGCGTGTCTGGTGCGCTCGATCGCGCTGGTGCGATGCACTGAAAACATTTCAATGTGGGATTGATGACCATGTGCTCGATCGCAGCATAGTGCGATCGATCGTAGCATAGTGCGATCGATCGCAATTTCTCCTGAAGCTTCACATCTCTTGAAATGCTTCATTTTCTCCACAAACCTGTAAAAATACACAAAACACAAAAAAAAAACATAAAATAAAGTGAAATACTACTAACTAAGAGCATAAAAAATATAAGTTAAGGTCTTAAATATGCATTATTTAAGACTCATAACAGCGCCACACCTCTCCCTCACCAAGGCTGCGGCGCCCAGAAAGTGGTGAAAAGGGTGTTTTGCCTAGCGCCGCAGCATGCCCTGTTCAGTGCCTAGACACTAGGCACACTGGGGCACACATATTCCACTTGATTCAGCCTCTTGTTAAGTGCATGGGTGCAAGGTTAAAATGTACAGTATCACTTAGGATTGATGGAGGGTCATGGTTGAGTGGTCATCAATATCTAAGGGTGGAGATTGACTCTCAAGATTGGACAAGAAGTTGGTGCACTATATAAAGGGTCACCTAGCTTTATTCTCATTAACATTGTGACATAATTTGAGATCAATTGTAAAGATTAATAGACATACAAGAGAGAATTATGTGAGAATTCAAAGACACAAAACACAAGAGGGACTCATTGTAGTAAGGCTGGTTGTAAAGAGAGAGGAGTATAGATTAGATAGAGAGCATTGTAATTGTTCTTATCATCTTCTTTCTCCTCTTCTTAGTTTCTTTAAGAACTTGAGGTTTCTTGAAGAGGATTGCTGGATTGTAAAGAACCATTGGTTTGGTTTAGTGCAGAGAGTTCTGAAGACTCATAGGGACATAGGCTATTGCTGAACCTCGATAACAAATCGCTTGTCTTCTTTCTTTCTTTGATTTCTGTTCCTGTTTTTGATTCGAAATCTTTACAAGTCATTCTAGACTTGGGTGTTTGGAAGATCACCACCTAGACATCTTGACAAGGTGATTTTCGACAGTGGTATCAGAGCTTGCACAGCTGGGTGTCGGAGCAAGAACAAGAAGGTGACGGAGTCAAGACTTCAAGAATCAAAGATCAAATTCTTGGATGATTCAAGAATGGAGTAAAGATCAAGATCAGATCGTGTTCTTGAGAGTGATTCAAGAACGGTGTTAAGATCCATCTTCGATCATGTTCTTGAGGATAAAGAAAGAATTTATGGGTATTGCATAAATCTGGGATTTTCTCCGCATAGATGGCTTCAAATTTCGTTGTTGAGAAGTTTGATGGAAAAGGAGATTTTACCCTTTGGAAGCGGAAGATCAAGGTGGTTCTTATGCAATAGAAAGTGGACTTGGCTATAGGAGAAGATGATGCTTTTCCAGCAAGTATCAAGAAGGACCAGTGGGTTGAGATGAAGAAGATGGCATATAGCACCATCTTCTTGCACACGTCGGATAGTGTCACAAGGGAGTGCGGAGACTCGGAAGATCCTGCTGTCATATGGAAGAAACTAGATGAGTTGTTTCTTACCAAAACTCTCCCTAATAAAATTTATCTTCTTAAAATAATCTTTGCTTTTAAAATGGATCCTAATAAGGAGTTGCAAGATAATCTTGATGTCTTTAATAAACTAGTTCAAGATTTAGCTAGTTGTAGTATTAAATTCCAGGATGAAAAATTGGCTGTTATTTTGTTAAATTCTCTTCCTGATTATTTTGATAATTTGATTAATGCTATTGAGTATAGAAGAGATACTTTAACCAAGGAGATTGTGATCAATGCCGTAAGGGCACATTATTTCAAAGCCAAGATGACGGAAGCATCAAGTGGAGAAGAGTTGTTCATTAGAGGAAGGCCAGCAACTCGGAATGGCAGTAGCAGTCATGGAAACTACTGGGAGAAATCAAGAGGTAGAGGGCAGAGCCATGGAAGATCTCATTCCAAGACAAGACTTGGAGGAAAAAGGTGCTTCTACTGCAACAAGGAGGGCCATTTCAAGAAAGATTGCAGGAAGAGATTATGGGATGAGAGAGGGAGAAGCCATACCAACAATGGAGAGGCTTCGGTTGCCAAAGGAGAACAGCAAGATGATGTTCTTGTTGTGCGCTCAAATGTGAGCAGGAGGTAAGGCAGCAAGAAGTGGATTCTGGATTCCGGGTGCACTTATCACATATTCCCTCACAAGGAATGGTTCAAGAATTTGAAGGAGATTAATGATGGAAGGGTCTTCTTGGGGAATGATAATTCTTGCCAAGTGAGGGGGATAGGAGACATCCAGTTGAGGATGTTCGATGGAGTCACAAGGCTGCTGCGAAATGTGAGATATCTTCCATATTTGAAGAGGAATTTGATCTCATTGGGGCAGCTGGATTCCTTGGGGTATTCATGCAAAGTAGAGGGAGGAAAAATCAAGGTGGCTAAGGGATCTTTGGTAGTGATCAAAGTAGTAATAAATGATGGACTTTATGAGATGATCGGTGAGACAAAAATCAAGGATCAAGCAGCAAGCTTGATGGCTAAGATGGATAAGGCAACCCTTTGGCACACTTGCTTGGGACATATGAGCGAAAAGGGTCTGCAAGTTCTTAGCAAGGATGGTCTACTTGGAGGAGACAAAGTAGAGAAACTTGATTTTTGTGAGTGTTGCGTTCTTGGGAAGCAACACCCGGTCAGCTTCAACATCGGAGTGCACAAGTCTAAGGGGATTCTTGACTACATTCATTCGGACCTTTGGGGACCAGCAAGAACACCAACACAAGGAGGTAACTTTTACTTTCTATCTTTAATTGATGATTATTCAAGAAAAGTGTGGGTTTATTTGCTTAGAAATAAATCAGATGCATTGAATAAATTTGTTGTGTGGAAAAAGTTGCTGGAGACTCAAACGAGTAGGGTAGTTAAAGCTTTACGAACCGATAATGGCCTAGAATTTTGTAATAAGGATTTTGGTAAATTTTGTGAATTAAATGGATTTTTAAGGCGTAGAACGGTTGTAAAAACACCTCAGCAAAATGGAGTTGCTGAGAGGATGAATAAACCCCTTATGGAAAAAGTTAGGTGCATGTTAATAGGATCCAGTTTACCAAAATATTTTTGGGGGGAAGCTGTGTCTACTGCTGCATACTTGGTAAATAGATCACTGATTACACCCAAAGTATAACGCGGTAGTTGTAGCACTGCTTTGGGGTGTCGATTCCACAGAGAAAAGCGATCTATAAAGGAAAAGTGCAAACCTTAACACAAACAATAACAACCAAGTGAGAAAATATGAATTTTAATAATGAAGTAATTGTGAGAAAATAAATTAAGAATTATAATAGAGAAAAAAAAGGTTCCAGGAGTCCTCCCTAGGTTCGTTGCCTTATTCCAATCTTAATTCAGTTGCTTTTATCTCGATTGCAAGTTTCACTTCCCAAACAGGCAATCGACAAATATTCAATCTAAGCATATATAGGCCCTAATGTAATTAATATGAATTACTCTTACTTTCGATTTAAGCATACATGACCTTTCCTATAAATTTATCAAGAAATGACAATATATCTTATCGACAATATCACAGTAATGGACAAACCTAAAAGATAAATTTACCAGACTCAATTACATCTAACAATCTTGACATAAGAAGAGCATAACTAGACTTATATCAGAGATAAAGATACAATCACCGGATTAAGAGAAAATCTTCTACTTAGATTAAAGAGTAACCCATAACAATGTTTGACAATAAATACCAATTACAACTGAACCAATAAAGGAAAATAAAGAACAACTACACTTAGGGAATCATCCCTTCGCCTTGCTTGGAGATTAGTTCGCCATGGAACTCATGCTTGAACACTTTGTTGGAGGAGAATGTGGCTGCCTCTCTGAGTTTTTCAGACTTAATGAGTGTTTAATTACAAACCCTAAGTGGTCTATTTTAATGTACAAGGTCCAAGGGTGTTTTAGGGCTTAAAATGTCTT
Organism: Bretschneidera sinensis; assembly: GCA_023935145.1. Lineage (NCBI taxonomy): Eukaryota > Viridiplantae > Streptophyta > Magnoliopsida > Brassicales > Akaniaceae > Bretschneidera > Bretschneidera sinensis. Next base: position 100,156,807 of record CM043700.1, on the reverse strand, counting down.
AATTAGGTCATATCTTGGAGAAGTGGACCGGGTGGGCGCCGTGGCTCTCCCTTCCTTGTGCCGCGGCTTCCACTGTTTCTTTGTTTTCTTGCCTTGCTGGAGGCCGCGGCCCTGCCTAGTCTAGGCTGTGGCTTCCACTAAAGCTTCTTCCTTGTTCTTTTGCTCGGTTCTGGAGGCCGAGGCTTGGATATCTTTAGGCCGCGGCGCGCACACTCAAAACTTGATTTTTCTTCATTTATCCTTCCACAACTATGCCTTCACTCTGGTATGCCTCGAGTCTTTGTGCTTCAAGCAATGATAACTTTTCCTCCTCTTTTGAGCATAAAGTACCTGAAAATGCACCGAAATAGATCAATGATCCAAGAATGATACTTTAGAGTTGTTAACGTATAAAAGTGCAATTAAAACCTAGATCAACCCTAAAATGCTAACAATTAAGTATTGTTAAGGTGCATTTTATGACTCTCATTGCAACCCCCAACTAGCTTATTGCTAGTCCCTTAGCAATTCAAGCGAGAACAAGAGATGAATTTTATGGTAGGAATCAAAACAAGGTAAATCAATGTTAGTGTTAAAATGGGAGCAATTCACGTTTTGTCTCAGAAATCGTAAATAACACACAACATATAGAATTATTAAATATCACCCAAGTCCAAAAGTAATCCAAACATCAATCTTAAAATCGTTATCGACTCTTAACATCCATCTTACCACAATCCATTAATCCGAACATCCGGATGATTTTATGCACAACATTCATAAATACAAGTCTTGGCCTCTAAAAACATAATAAATTGTGTAACATCAATCACAAATCAAGCTCCATAGTCTTACTTTTCAAGTCACTCTTCACTATTGTAGAAAAATCACACTACATCGGATCAATAGGTCTGCAATAAGCTTGTAACGTTAGGCTAAGGTAAAGGTTAAGAAAGAACGGGAAGGATTAAACAAGTAAAAGAACTCAGTCTCTTATGTTAAACACAACCACTTTAAGCACTGGATAACCTTACTTCAACACCCAACTCTTTCAACCATTTTTCGAGCATTTCTAATCTCTACTTTTTTTTCTTTTCTTCTTTCTTTACCATAATTCACTTCTTTTTTTCTGTTTTCTTCTTCTTCTTTTTTTTTTGGCAAGTTACCATCCACTTCCTTTTTCATTTTTCTTTTTCATTTCTTTTCCATAACCCCCAACTTATCTCCTTTAATGTACTTGGGTTATGGTATTAATATTTTTTCATATTTCCATCCTTATTCCTCTTAAGTGCTTCTCCACAATTGTGTATAACTAAGTTCTTTTAAGAGAAAGGTAAGGATAAAATATTTTTAGGCTCATAAAGGTAAGTAAATGGGTTATTGAAAGAAACAAGGTTCAAATTATTCAAAAAGAAAAAGGCTCAAGTAGATGACCAGTGATAAATATAGCAATGGTAAGTTTGAAGGGCTCAAACGGTCCAAAAATGGCCTATATCATATCCTATGTAGTGTGCATTCTAGGAATTCACCTCAACCAATAATCAAGTAAGTTCTAGAGCTTGTCGAGATAGCAAAAGTATTCATAAAAATAATCACACATAAAACTTCTTTAAATGTTTTAGACTAGTCATACAATCTTACCGCAAACTAGAGTCTCAAACCAAATCAAGATTGATACTTAAATTATTCTCAAACCGAGGCAAGATTTAACTTCTTCTAAATGCTATATGCTATCTCAATTAAGTTCATATCATTGACATGTGAATTACATCCAAGGCTAACACAAAGCATGCTTAAATCAAACAAACAAAAGGAAAGTAGCACCAAGCAGTTCAATGAAAAACGGAAATACGTTTCCTCCACCCCCAACTTAAAAAGTGCATTGTCCTCAATGTAAAAGAAAGAGTAAAGGAAACTCCCTTTGTAGCCACAAGTGCACAGCAGCTAAAAATTGTGCACCACCATTTGAATTGCATGTTATTCTTCTTACTAAAATTTCAATCTACAACATAGAACAACACAACAAAAAGAAAGCAACTGCGGTGTACTATTAAGATTCCCACCGTATGTTAGGTTATCACATGAAATGGAAAGAAATAACTAAAAATGAAAAGAAAGTATGAAAAATAAAATAACGAAAAGGGAAAACATAATAAAAGTTAGTACAGTTATCCGAAAAAAAATAAAAAATAAAAAAAAGACAAATAAGATAGAACCCAAAACTAATCATCTTCTTCATTCTTTTCATTTTCTTCATTATTTTCATCTTCCTCAGGAGTTGGATCAAAAGATGAACCCGGATAGGGTGGCAAAGTGGGAAAGTGATCAATGTCACAACCAGTAGTGGAGGCAAGGTGTTGGTACATTTGACCAAAAGAAGAGTACACCCCCGCTTGATAATTAGCTTGCCTAGCCAAGAAATGTTCTTGACGATCAAATTTATCATGCAAAAATTTCTGATGCTCGTCAAAATGAATCTCTAAACGCTCAAGGCGCTCTGCAACAGTGACATGCTTAGGGGGAGGAGGGGCTGCAATTGCTGCTCTTTCTCCCAAAACTAGCGACCTTGAGGTTTTAATCATATTAAGCATGCCATCATCGATGGGCTTTTTGGTTGCTGGGCGTCCTCATCAGGACTGTACTGAACTCTGGCTTGGATGCATAATTGGGTAATTAAGGAAGGGAAATACAATCCAAGATTTTTTTGTACAGTGTGTATGATAGAATTAAATATGATCTGACCCACATTAATAGTCATGCCCATCAAAATGGCGTAAATCAGCACAGCTTTCTCAACAGTAAGGTCATTATAGTGCGTGGCAGGCATCAATCTCTGACATACAAAATATTGCCAAGCTCTAGCATTGGTAGTCAGTGAAGTACCGGGCAAGGTTATAGGGTTATCACTCGTCATTTTCCATGTTGTGCCCGAAATACAGAGAGTATTGCAAATCTCTTCATAATCAATGTTAGTCAAATATTCAATATACTCACTATTTTCTATGTTAGGTAGCCCATAGAATCTATTAATAGAGGTGCTGCTAAAAGAAACTATTCTTCCTCTCACTCTCACCTTACCATTCCTATGTTCGTCTGCATTAGTGTAGAATTCTCTAACCACATTTGTGAGTGAGTCAGATGGTTGTCTAGCAAATGTACCCCAATTTCTATCAATAATCATTCTAAATAAGGTGGGGTTTGCTCTCCCTGTTATATTGAATCCTCTCTCAAGAATGGGTTTTCTAGTGTGTATCATCCTAACATACCTCTCACTAGCCTCAAAACTAACAAATTTGCCCTCATCATACTCTTGTGCTTATTTCCCCCCTTTATCTATTAGGTTTAGGTGCCATTTGAATCAAATATGTAGAACAATAGTATTAATTCAAAATCAACCACCCAAATAGCACAAATGAACAACGAAGAGAAGAAATTTAGCTTACTTGATGCCCAAAGTTGGAGAGAAGAAAGACTACCCACCAATTTGAAATATTCTTGAAGACCCAAAATCTTCTTAGAACCAAGCTATGTGAAGAAATTTTCAACAAAATCTGCAATATTAGTGCAAAATCCTACAAGAAATGATGTTAGAATCAAGAAATTTTTAGCAAAAGTTAGTGGCTAAGTGAGGGTTTGGAGAAAGGATGAGAGAGAGGGAGGTGTGCTACTGTAATCTCAAATTTAGAAATGAAGAAGAAAGGCAGAATTTAGGGTTTAAAAGGGCCAAGTCTCGGGTGGCAGAACAGGTCAAGCCGCGGCTTGGGCTGAGGTGCAGAAATGGGCTTTCTGTGTGCTGTAGCGCACATAGTACTGGGCCTAGGCGCTGCTGGTGTGCTGCTGGGCTGCTGCTGTGCGTGCACACTGGGCCTAGGCGCGGCCCAATCTGGTTCTAATATGAAAAACTCGTTTGGTCACTAAAAAAAAAAACATATAAAATAAAGTTAGTAAGAATAAACTTAAAATAAAAAGTAGATTAAATGAGACTAAAAGCTAAAAGTTAAACCGAAGATAGACTTAATTAAAAATAAAACAAACAAAACAAAAGAAAAATAAAAGTAAAAACATACCTTTGGTGGGTGGTCAAGGTGAATAGACCAGATCCATAAGTGGAATGTCTTCCACTTCCGGATCTTGTCTATCAATTAAGATCTTAAGTTGCTGACCATTTACTTTAAAAGTCTGACCATCTCTAGTATCCTCAATCTCTACTGCTCCATTTTCAAAAACATTTTTCACCATAAAAGGACCGGTCCACCTTAACCGAAGTTTTTCGGGATGCGTATGGAGTCTAGAATCGTATAAGAATACCCGATCATTAGGTTTAAATGTTTTTCTCAAAATATTTTTATCATGGAATACTTTCATCTTAGTTTTATGGATTCTAGAATTCTCATAAGCATCGTTTCTTAATTCCTCTAACTCAGTCAACTGGTATTTTCTAAGCTTACCCGCTTCTCCTATGTCAAAATTAAAAGACTTGATGGCCTAATAAGCTCGATGATCGAGCTCAACAGGTAAGTAACAAGTCTTTCCAAAGACAAGCCAATAAGGTAACATACCTAAGGGGGTTTTAAAGGCTGTATGGTAAGCCCAAAGCACATCAACTAATCTTAAAGACCAATCCTTACGATCCGGGTTAACTGTTTTTTCTAAAATTTGTTTAATTTCCCTATTAGAAAGCTCTACTTATCCACAAGTCTGAGGATGGTAGGTAGTAGAAATTTTATGTAACACCCCATATTTTCTCATCAAAGCTTCAAAAGAACGGTTGCAAAAATGTGTACCTCGATCACTAATTATAGCACGCGGTGTACCAAATTGAGATAACACATTTTCTTTCAAAAAATTAATTACCGTTCTATTATCATTGCTTCGGCAAGCTGCTGCCTCTACCCATTTCGATACATAATCTATTGCCACAATGATATATTAATATCCGAAGGAAGGAGGAAATGGTCCCATAAAATTGATGCCCCAACAATCAAAGATTTCAATTACTAAAATAGGGTTTAAGGGCATCATATTTCGACGAGACACAGCTCCTAACTTTTGACACTTTTCACATGAGTGACAATAGGTGTTAGCATATTTAAACGAGGTAGGCCAATAAAATCCACACTGCAAAATTTTTGCAGTGGTTTTTTTCATTGAAAAGTGGCCTCCACATGCTTGGGAATGACAAAATTCCAAGACGTTAGCAATCTCTTCATTAGGGATGCAACGCCTTAAAATTTGGTCAGGGCAGTACTTGAAAAGATAGGGGTCATCCTAATAAAAATTATGTACCTCATATAAGAATTTCCTCTTCTCTTGAGCACTCCAATCCATTGGTATCTCACCTGTAGCCAAATAATTCACGATGTGAGCAAACCATGGTAGAGAAGTAACGAAGAGTAAATGCTCATCGGGAAAGTCATCCTTGATTGGCATGTCGTTGCAAGTGTCTTTAAAAGTGAGCCTCGATAAATGGTCAGCTACTACATTCTCTACTTCTTTCTTGTCTTTGATGGTGATGTCAAATTCTTGTAGGAGTAAGATCCATCGTATTAGTCTTGCCTTAGCATCCTTCTTTGTAAGAAGGTACTTGAGGGCTGCATGATCTGTAAAAATAAGGATAGGAGAACCAATTAAATAGGCACGAAATTTATCCAAAGCAAATACTACAGCTAGCAATTCTTTTTTAATGGTGGAGTAATTCATTTGAGCACTATTTAAAGTTTTACTAGCATAGTAAATGACAAAAGGTTTCTCCTCCCTTTGTTGTCCAAGAACAACACCTACAGCATAGTCACTAGCATCACACATGATTTCAAAGGGTAAAGTCTAATCAGGTGACTGCATTATAGGTGCTGAAGTAAGCTTGCCAATCAGCATTTTAAAGGCCTCTTGACAAGCTTGAGTCCACTCAAAGGGGGTATCTTTAACTAGGAGGGCACATAGTGGTCTAGATATGTTCAAAAAAATTTGTATGAACCTCCTATAAAAACCAGCATGACCAAAGAAAGATTTCACATCCTTTATTGTCTTAGGGGTAGGTAATTTAGAGATTAATTCGAACTTAGATTGATCAACCTCTATCCCTTTAGAAGAGACAATATGCCCTAAGATGATACTGGATGGTACTATAAAGTGGCATTTTTTTCCAATTTAAGACCAATTCTTTCTCCTCACAGTGAATTAACACTCTTTCTAAATTCATTAAACATGCATCAAATGAAGATCCAAAAATAGTTAGGTCATCCATAAAAACCTCCATGCAATTTTCAATCTTGTCACTAAAAATACTCATCATGCAGAGTTGAAAAGTGGCAGGGGCATTACACAATCCAAATGGCATTCTACGAAAAGCATAAGTGCTAAAAGGACATGTGAAAGTGGTTTTATCCTGATCTTCTAATGCAATTTCAATTTGATAATAACCAGAATAACCATCTAGAAAACAGTAAAAAGGATGACTAGCTACACGCTCAAGAATTTGATCAATAAAAGGGAGTGGGAAGTGGTCTTTCCGGGTGGCAGCATTTAATTTTCTATGATCAATGTACATACACCAACCGGTCACAAGTTTGGTAGGGACTAACTCTCCTATGTCATTCTTTACCACAGTGACTCCGGACTTTTTAGGAATGACTTGTGTAGGACTTACTCATTTACTATCAGCTATGGGATATATGATTCCTGTATCTAACAATTTTAGTACTTCATTTTTCACTACTTCTTTCATAGCGGGGTTAAGCCTACGTTGAGGGTCTCTATGAGGACTAGTTCCTTCATCCAAATTTATTTTATATGAACAAATCAGGGGACTAATACCTTTTAAATCAGCCATGCTCCATCTTAAGGCTGATTTATGCGCATTTAGAGTTCGAATTAATTTCTTACCTTGGGTCTCAGATAATTCAAATGAGATAATAACAGGAAAAGTATCACCTTAACCGAGAAAGGCATGCTTTAAACCCTTAGGTAATGGCTTCAATTCAACTTTAGGTGCTTCTACACTTAAGGGGACTTGTTTTTCACTTATTTCGAGCAGCTCCTCAAACTTCGGTTGCCATGGCCGAGTGCCATAATCTTGGGATTTATCAAAAATAGCACAAATATAAATTATATCAGTTTTATCATCAAATAAATCAATCTCCGAATTAACAAGAAAATTTTCAAAAGGATCATAATCATGAGCTATGGAAACTCCCTCATTGATGAGTGACTCAATGATGTATAGCTGGTGGTTTTCGTCCTCATCTTCAGGCTGTTTTGCAACATTAAAAATGTTCACTTCTAAGGTCATGTTTCCAAAGGACAGCTTCATGAGTCCATTCCTGCAATTAATAAGAGCATTTGCAGTAGCAAGGAAAGGTCTACCCAAAATCAAAGGAAATTTAGAATTAGTGTCAACAACAAAAGTAGTATCAAGGATTCGGAAATCAACAGGATAGTAAAATTTATCAATTTGAATCAAAACATCCTCTATCACACCCCAGGGTACTTTAACTGAACGGTCAGCCAATTGTAATACCACAGTGGTTGGTTTGATCTCTCCTAAACCCAACAGTAAATAAATTGAAAATGGCATCAGATTTACACTAGCTCCTAAATCTAGCAATGCTTGTCCAACCTCATGATTTTCAATGCTACACGCAATGGTTGGACAGTCAGGATTCTTGTATTTTGGGGGTATTCTTTGCTTAATTAAAGCACTAACTTGCTCAGTTAGGAATGTTTTTTTCTTTATATGGTGCCTCCTCTTAATTGTGCATAAATCCTTGAGAACCTTTGCATAAGTAGAAACTTGTTTAATTATACGCAAAAGTGGAAGATTCAGTTTTACTTCCCTTAGGTTCTCTAGGATTTCATTATTTAGGTCCAGAGTTTTCTTGTTTGATTTTAAGGCTTGAGGGAATGGTGCCTTAACAGGGTTTTTAGTAACTTCAGGGTCCTTGGGAAATTCAGCATCACTACCTTGACCCTTTTCCACATCCTCAGATTTATTCATTGTTGGGATGTGTAAGGTCTTACCACTTATTGTCACAATGGCATTTACATTTTCCAGATTTGTTTGTGCCATGTGTTGACCATGTGGTGTGGACTGAGCTTGGGAAGGGAACTTCCCTCGCTCAATCACACTCAAGGAGCCCATTAACTTGGACATTTGGCTCCATATTTCTTTGTTTTCTTCCACAACCTGTGTAATTAATGCCTCACACCTTTGGTTTGTCTTGCCTTGTGCCTAAATAAAAGCATGTAAAATGTCTTATAAAGAACTCCTAGAGGACAAGGGTGCATGATATGGTGCAGGGTGTGATCTAGGGGGTTGTGCAAGCTGCTGGTTTTCAGATTTCCAACTGAAGTTGGGGTGATTTCGCTATCCCGAATTATAAGTGTTAGAGAAGGGTGCATAAGGCTTCTTGTACATGCCTAAGGCATTACATTGTTCCTCATACATCCCTCTCATATCAACAAATGTAGGGCACTCTTGAGCGGGATGATCTACCCCGCCACACACAAAACATGGTTCTAAAGGTTCAGCTTGATTAACCACGTGTGTTGGCTTTTTAGTTTTTAACACCTCTAACTCCCTAGTAAGCATTTCGACCTTAGCTTTCAGGTTATCTTCCTCCCTAAGATGGTATATTCCACCACCACTAGGGTTTCCTATAGGTTGTGACCTATAAGTTTATCAAGAAACGATAATATATCTTATCGACAATATCACAGTAATGGACAAACCTAAAAGATAAATTTACCTGACTCAATTACATCTAACAATCTTGACACAAGAAGAGCATGACAAGACTTATATCAAAGATAAAGGTACGATCACCGGATTAAGAGAAAATCTTCTACTTAGATTAAAGAGTAACCCATAACAATGTTTGATAATAAATACCAATTACAACTGAACCAATAAAGGATAATAAAGAACAACTACACCTAGGGAATCATCCTTTCGCCTTGCGTGGAGATTAGTTCACCATGGAACTCATGGTTGAACACTTTGTTAGAGGAGAATGTGGCTGCCTCTCTGAGTTTTTCAGACTTAATGAGTGTTTAATTACAAACCCTAAGTGGTCTATTTATAATGTACAAGGTCCAAGGGTGTTTTAGGGCTTAAAAGGTCTTAATTAGGTCATATCTCGGAGAAGTGGACCAGGTGGGCGTCACGGCTCTCCTTTTCTTGTGCCACGGCTTACACTGTTTCTTTGTTTTCTAGCCTTGCTGGAGGTCGCGGCCCTGCCTAGTCCAAGCCGCGGCTTCCACTGAAGCTTCTTCCTTGTTCTTTTGCTCGGTTCTGGAGGCCAAGGCTTGGATATCTTTAGGCCGCAGCACGCATACTCAAGACTTGATTTTTCTTCATTTGTCCTTCCACAACTATGTCTTCACTCCGGTATGCCTCGAGTCTTTTGTGCTTCAAGCAATGATAACTTTTCCACCTCTCTTGAGCATAAAGTACCTGAAAATGCACCGAAATAGATTAATGATCCAAGAATGATACTTTAGAGTTGTTAACATATAAAAGTGCAATTAAAACCTAGATCAACCCTAAAATGCCAACAATTAAGTACTGTTAAGGTGCATTTTATGACTCTCATCAATCACCCTCTAGAGCTTTAGAGCTCAAGACTCCAATGGAGATATGGAGTGGAAAAACCCTGAATTAAGCAACCTTAGGACTTTTGGGTGTGCTACATTTGCACATCAAAATGATGATAAACTTAGCCCAAGGTCTAGAAAATGTGAATTTCTAGGGTATGGTGATGGGGTTAAGGGATATAGGTTATGGTCCTTAGAAAAGAAGGGCATGAAACTTATAATAAGTAGGGATGTTATTTTTAATGAATTGTTATTTCCCTACTTGGAGAAAACTAACCCTGCAGGGGCTAGTGAGCAAACCAGTCTGGAATTTGTGGAGCATCATATCAAGAAGAGTTCGGTTCAGGTAGAGCAAGGAAGGTAAGAGGGTTCAGACCAGGTAGAGCCCATTAATGAAGGCCATGCTCAGGGCACTCAAGATGAGGCTGAACTGGAAGAGGTTAATGTAGCAAGTCAGAATGACTACCAACTCACAAGGGACCGAGAAAAGAGGGTGGTGAGACCACCTTTGAGATATGGGTTTGCGGATGCTAATGTAGAAGCTCCTTAGACAGAAAGAGAAATGAGTGAACTAGAAACTTACATTGAAGCCATGGAGTGCAAGGATTCGTCAAAGTGGCAACTGGCTATGGAGGAAGAAATGGATTCTTTGAGGAAGAACAACTTCTGGGAATTGGTGCCCAAACCAGAAAAACAGAGAGTTGTGGATTGTGGATGGATCTACAAGATCAAAGAAGGGAATACTCCAGGAGATGAAGTCTGGTATAAAGCTAGGTTGGTGGCGAAGGGGTTCACACAAAAAGGAGGCATAGATTTCACCGAAATCTTCTCACCGGTTGTGAAGTACACGACAATACGGATAGTATTGGCAATGGTGGTCCAATTTAATTGGGAAATCAAGCAAATGGATGTGAAGACAGCGTTCTTACATGGAGGGCTTGATGATACCATCTACATGAGGCAACCCGAAAGCTATGAGGAAGGATGGCAGGGAGAGTTGGTGTGCAAATTGAAGAAATCTCTCTATTTCCTGAAGCAATCACCTCGGCAATGGAATAAAAGGTTTGATTCCTTTGTGATCGGCTTGGGTTTCATGAGGAGCTACTATGATTCGTGCTTATACTATAAGGGGCAGAAGGTTGAGGAAGTGGTGATCATCCTCATCTATGTTGATGATATGTTGCTGGTTAGGAGCAGCATGGAGAGGATATGAAGATTGAAGGCTCAACTCAGTGAGGAGTTTGAGATGAAGGATCTTGGCCATACACAGAAGATCCTTGGGATGTGTATCATCTGGGAAAGGGAGAGAAATAGATTGAAGATCTCTCAAACTTCCTATATAGAGAAGATGATATCTAAGTTCTCTATGGAAGATAGCAAACCAGTAAAGGTTCCTCTTGCTGGTCATTTCAAGTTCTCCAACGATCAATGTCTGAGATCGGAGGCGGAGAAGAAAGAAATGGAAAAAGTCCCTTACTCCAGTGTTGTTGGTTCTATTATGTTCACCATGGTAAGCACTAGACCTAATATTGCTTATGCAATAAGTGTTCTCAGCAGGTTTATGAGTAATCTCGGAAAGGAGCATTAGCTTGGGATGAAATGGTTGCTGCGGTACTTGAAGGGAAGCCCAGAAGTAGGGCTGATTTATGAGAAGAGGGGTAAGTCCATCTGTCTTGAGGGTTATGCTGATTCAAACTATGGAGTAGACCGGGATAGAAGAAGATCGATTACGTCCTACTTCTTCAACTTAAACGGATGTTGTATAAGTTGGAAGGCTCAGTTGCAGTTTGTGGTAGCGCTCTCAACAACTGAGGCTGAGTACATAGCAGTAATGGAAGCCATAAAGGAGGCCATATGGTGCAAAGGGTTGTTGGAAGAGTTGAAGGTCCTAAAAGAGCAGGCTGTGGTGTTTTCGGATAGTCAAAGTGCATTGCACTTGTGCAAAAATCCAGTGTTCCATGAGAGGACAAAGCACATGGATGTTCAATATCATTTCATTCGGGAAAATGTTACGGAAGGATGCATTCATGTGGACAAGGTAGCCATGGAGGAAAATCCTATAGATTTAGGCACCAAGTTTCTACCTCTAAGTAAGTTCAATCATTGCCTTGAACTACTTAGGATTGGAGTCGGTTGATATGATGACTCAAGACGAGTTTGAATCCTGAAGTTCTCTGCACAATAGTTTGGGTTTAAACACTTAGACAAAGGTATAGATTGTTGGTATTTGTCTAAGGTTTAAACAAGAGATGGAAGAATGAATTTCAGCATGTTAAAGGAGTGCACACAAGTGTGCGCATCACTTTAGGTGTGTGTACACACCTCTATTCAGCAAGACAAAGAAGTGTGCACAGCTGTAAGGGTCTAGCTTCAATGTGTGCCATAGCCTTGCTCCTTCCAAGCCATGGCGCCTAGCAAGGAGGAAGTCCTGGTGGAGGGTAGCGTCGCACCTCTCCCTCACCAAGGCTGCGGCGCCCAGAAAATGGTGAAAAGGGTGTTTTGCCTAGCGCCGCAGCATGCCCTGTTCAGTGCCTAGGCGCTAGGCACACTGAGACACACATGTTCCACTTGATTCAGCCTCTTGTTAAGTGTGTGGGTGCAAGGTTAAAACACACAACATCACTTAGTATTGATGGAGGGCCATGGTTGAGTGGTTATCAAGATCTAAGGGTGGAGATTGACTCTCAAGATTGGACAAGAAGTTGGTGCACTATATAAAGGGTCACCTAGCTTTATTCTCATTAACATTGTGACATAATTTGAGATCAATTGTAAAGAGTGACAGACATACAAGAGAGAATTGTGTGAGAGTGCAAAGACACAAAACATAAGAGGGACTCATTGTAGTGAGGCTGGTTGTAAAGAGAGAGGAGTATAGATTAGATAGAGAGTATTGTAATAGTTCTTATCATCTTCTTTCTTCTCTTCTTGGTTTCTTCAAGAACTTGAGGTTTCTTGAAGAGGATTGCTGGATTGTAAAAAACCGTTGATTTAGTGCAGAGAGTTAAGAAGAACTCACAGGGATGTAGGCTATTGCGGAACCTCGATAACAAATCGTTTATCTTCTTTTTTTCTTTGATTTCTATTCCTGTTTTCGATTCCAAATCTTTACAAGTCATTCTAGACTTGGGTATTTAGAAGATCACCACCTTGGCATCTTGACAAGGTGATTTCCAACAATTTGGATTCGGGTACACACCTTCATATCAATTGATCGGAGCAGTGCTTCCACGGATATGGATCATCCCACACATAGTACTTTGCATCCGCTTTAATCTTGTCTTTCATAGCACGAGTCAAATTTACCGGTAGCTTCTTGGTAACCAAGTAATTGACAATATTTTTTTTCCAAGGGACTATCAATACAACTGAAAATAACTGCTCATCCGAAAAATTATCATGCAGTGGTAGGGCATTTTCATCATGAATCGAGCGGCTTAGATGATCTACAACTAGATTTTCATTACCTCTCTTGTCTTTAATCTATAAATCAAATTCTTGCAAGAGAAGTATCCATCGGATGAGGCGTGGCTTAGCATCCTTCTTAGTCACAAGTACCTAAGAGCTGCATTATTAGAATAAATGATTACCTTTGTACCAATCAAGTAATAATGAAAATTTTCTAAAGCAAAGATAACCGCCAAAAGCTTATTTTTAGTCGTGGAATAGTTAAGCTGGGAATCATTTAATGTCTAGGGTGCATAGTAGATGGCGTGGGGAAGCTTTCCCACTCGTTGTCTTAAAACAGCACCCACAGCATAGTCACTAGCGTCGCACATGATCTCAAATGGGAGGTTCCAGTCATGTGGTTTCATGACAAGAGCCGAAGTCAAGAGCTCCTTCAGTTTTTCAAATGCTTCTTTGCACTTCTCATCAAACTTAAAAACCACATCCTTTTGAAGCAACTTACACAAGGGCAATGTTATCTTTGAAAAATCCTTGATAAACCTGCCATAAAATCTTGTATGACCAAGAAAATAGAAAATCTCCCTCACACTAGTGGGAGGTGATAAGGAACAAACAAGATCAATCTTAGATTTATCAACCTCAATACCTCTATAAGATATAACATCTCCCAATACTATACCTTGAATGAACATAAAATGGCATTTTTCCTACTTTAATGCAAGGTTAGTTTCCAGGCAACATTTAAGAATGAGTGTAAGGTTATCAAGACATTTATCAAAAGCATCACTATAGACATTAAATCATCTATAAGTACCTCTATGATATTCTCAACATATTCTGAAAAAATACTAACCATACACCGTTGGAAAGTTACTGGAGCGTTGCAAAGACTAAAAGGCATGCGTTAGTAGGAAAATGTACCAAATGGACAAGTGAATGTCATCTTCTCTTCGTCTTACGGTGCGATCACAATTTGGTTATAGCCTAAATAACCATCAAGGAAACAGTAGTAAGAACGACTGGCTAATCTTTCAAGCATTTGATTGATGAACAGCAGAGGAAAGTGGTCTTTGCGAGTTGCCGAGTTGAGTTTTCGATAGTCGATGCAAACTTGCCATCCGGTTTGGACATAGGTCAGAACTAGCTCATTATCTTCATTGTTGACAACGGTGACCCCGGATTTCTTTGGAACCGTTTGTACCGGACTCACCCACTTGCTATCCAAGTTTGGGTAAATTACCCCACATCTAGGAGCTTTAGTATCTCTTTTTTTACAATCTTCATTATAGGCAGGTTTAAACTTCGTTGTGCCTCTCTAGTAGGTTTCGATCCCTCTTATAGCAATATTCTGTGCATGCACATGGATGGACTAATTCCTTTGATATCTGTAATTGTCCAACCAATAGCCATCTTATGATCTTTAAGCACCCGAATGAGCTTTTCCTTTTGTAAATTTGAGAGGTTATTGGCAATGATCACAAGCAGTGTGTCCTTCTCACCCAGGTAAACATACTTAAAATGCTCCAAAATGAGTTTTAGTTCCAAGTTAGGTTCCTGTATCATAGAAGGTAAAAATTTCTCATTAGATGTGGTTAATTCAAGGAACAAAACATCATACCTCATTTATGGTAGGGCTCCCAAGAATGCCATAGCTTCCTTTACATCTTCAATCACTTGTACATCCCGTTTCGGCCTCTTAGGAGTTCTCATCTCTAAGTGCTCACTAATGGCGACCTCCAAACTGTCTTTGCCAGTCAACTTAAATAATTGTTGTGCTAAACAATCTATAATGTCAACTGCAAATACTGAATGTAAATCACTAGGATATCTCATGGCCTTATAGATATTGAAATGAATAACTTCCCCATCGAATTCCATAGTGAGAGTCCCATCATGAACATCTATCTTTGTCCTCGTAGTTTTTAGGAATGGTCTTCCTAGCAGTATCGGTGTTGGGTTAGGAGATGTCTCATCCTCTATCTTTAGAACATAAAAATTAGTCGGAAAAACTAATTCATTTACCTGCACCAAAACATCCTCTACAACTCCCTTTGGATAAGTGCTAGAACAGTCATCAATTTGTATAACTACACCAATTTCCTCAAGTGGACCAAGATTTAAAGAAGTATAAATAGAATAAGGCATCACATTAATTGATGCTCCTAAATCTAACATAGCTTTTTCAAACCTGGTATTACCGATTGTGCAGGGAATGGTGAAAGTGCTTGGATCTTTGAACTTGGGTGGAAGCTTCCTTTGTAGCACTACTGAGACGTTTTCCCCCACACTTATTAGCTCATTCTTTTTCAGCTTTTTCTTATTGGTGCACAATTCTTTAAGGAAATTGGCATAGCACGACACTTGCTTTATTGCATCCAAAAGATGTATATTTACCTCCACCTTACAGAAGGTCTCCAGAATTTCCTTATCTTTCTTCTCCCTTTTAGACTTAGTAAACCTGCTAAGAAAAGGTGGAGCATTAACATAGGAAGAGTTAAGCCTTTTTGCAGTTACCTTGGGGGATGACGAATTATCAGTGGATGGTTCACCTTCATCTTCCTCTAGAATGACTTTCTTTTTTTTTTCTTCCTTTGTGGATGGCGTGCTTGATAGTGCATGTGGTGAAGTTTCAAGTGGCTTTCCACTTCTCAATGTGACTGCACTAGCATTCTCCCTTAGGTTAACCACAGTGTGAGATGGGAGTTTTTCTGATCCTTGTGCTTCTAACTTACCCACTTTTGTAGCCAGTTGGCTCATTTGATTCTCCAAACTCTAGATACTTGCCTTGGTTTCCTGTTGAAATTTCATTGTATTGGTAGCAAGGGCTTTTACTATATCTTCTAGAGATGTACCTGAGTTTTGTGGAGTAGGTTGAGGTTTAGCTCGGTATGGCTGTTGCATCATTTGTTGATTGAACCCCGGTAGTCGATTGAGAATGGCATTTGGAGCATTTTGTTGATTTCTCCCATAGCTAAAATTAGGATGATCCCTCCATCTAGCATTTTATATGTTAGAGAAAGGGTCATATCTCTGCCTTTGTTGACTTAGAAATCCGCCCATGGCGTTAGCTTGCTCCGTGTTGCCTTCTTGCACATTTAGGCACATGTCAGTTGGATGCCCTATCATCGAACAAACTCCACATGGTTTGGCTTATTGCATGTTCCCCACAGCCATTTGTTACACGAGTGAAGTGAGGTGGGCAAGTTGTTGCTCAATTGTTGTTGTCCTTACCTTATTCACTTTCTTTAGTGGTGGTGGTGGTTCATGCCGGCTACTAAACTGTTGGGAGTTAGCTGCCATGTTTGCAATCAAATTCCTTGCGGCTTCTAGCATTTTATCCACTAAGGCTCCCCCACTAGTAGCATCAATCATACTCTTCTCCATTGGCATTAATCCCTCATAGAAATATTTGATGAGGAGTTGTTCACTAATTTGGTGGTGAGGGCATCTAGCATAGAGTTTTTTAAAACGCTCCCAGTATTCATAAAGTGATTCTCCATTGTACTACTGAATACCACATATTTCCTTCTTGATGTTAGCAACCTTTGATGCAGGGAAATACTTCTCTAGAAATTGCCTCTTCATATCATTCCATGTGGTTATAGTACTAGAAGGTAAATAGTAAAGCCATTCCTTTGCTGAATCAGCCAGAGAGAATGGAAAGACTTTCAAATTGACTTGCTCTTCAGAAATTCCGGTCGGTTTCATGTTTGAATACACCACATGAAATTCCTTGAGATGCTTATTTGGGTCTTCTCCTGCAAAACCATAGAATGTCAGCAAGAGATGAATCATTCCCGATTTGAGTTCAAAAGCAACCTCCAGAGTAGGATACTTAATACATAATGGTTGTTGATCAATGTTCGGCGGCGCTAACTCCTTAAGTGTTCGATTATTCAGTGCCATCTCCTCGTAATCAGAGTAGTCCGAATCAGCTGATGAGTCGCTTGACGAACTAAATGGGAGAGCGGTGTGGACTGCTCGATCAAATGTTTCTGAGATGGGTCCTTTTGATCTCAAGTTGTAGGGACTCTGATGCATTCAAATTTACCTGAAACAGAAGAAGAAAAACAAGCTAAGATAACAGAAGGCAAAAATTGAAAGCAAACTAAAAAATAAAAATTAACAAATAAGCAATTTAACGAATTAATTTAACAATCCCTAGCAACACGACACCAAAATTTGGCATGCCAAAAAACATACGTATAAATTAATTCTTTACTCTAAAAATTATCATATGAAATATAGTGGAAAGCAAATGTCATTTCCCATATAGCATTGTAAATTAATTCAATTAAACACTTAATTGTTAAAATAAAAAAATATAAATAATTAAACTAAATTAAATTCAAAACATCCTAATAAACTAATTGGGGTTTTTTTAAATGATTAACTAAAAATTACGAATAATGAAAGTCAACTAAAATATGATTCAAAATTGAATAAACTTTGTAATAATAATGAGAAAACTGGTCAAAAGATCATTCTCCACATCTAGACATGAAATGATGAATCAATATCAGAGTTATGCCCAAATTCCTAATAAAATTACCAACCGTAGATAATAATAAGCTCTATTACCTCAATCTTTCCTTAGTTTGTCGTTAAGTAAAACAAGCTCTTTACTTAATCTCTATCTATTAAATAACCTAGAATAAGCTCTCTAAATTTAATTTAATAAAAGCATTAGATTAAGAAAGATAGGTTGGTTCAAGAAACAAACGCATAAGTTCGGTTCATTTATCTTGAGTTATGTTCCATATAATAATCACACGAAAATATCCCATCATCAGTGATTACTAATTGCTACCATTGGTTAGAAATTCAAGACAATTACGGATCAAGATTCCTAACCTAGCAATAGATAATTACCTTATTTCATATGGTTGGCCACCCCGAATAAAATAAAATAATAATCATAAACAATTCTTATGGAAGAACATAAACAATTCTATTAGAAATATGGATAATAATCTCTGAATATTCAATCACAAAATCATATCTAGGGCTTTGAAATCAACCTTATCCAAAAATAAAATTAGCTAGACATAATCCTAAAATTAAAAACAAAATAAATATTCTAAGACATGAAAGATGGGAATAATGAAGAATAAAAGCGAACAACAGTAATCTTGAAGAGTCTTCTATGCAGATGAATCTCCTTAATCACCAATAACAGCTATGTTCTTCCCAATTTTCTCTTCTTCTTTTTTTAGTTCTTTTGTCTAGGAAATATATGTTCTCCTTACAAGGCAAGGGCAACCGGCCTTATATATGCAAACTTAATATTCATTAGGGTTTTTTTTATTGCCCTCTCCAGCTATGCGGGCCGTGGCCTAAGAAAACTATATCGCGGCCCGTGTCAGTAGACACCCCCAGCCAAAATCTAGGGAACAAACGACCGCAGCATGCAAAACCCATGTTGCGGCACGCGTCCTTATTCAAAATCAACTCTTTTCCTTTGATAAAACAACGTCATCTCTCTCATTTTTACTCCGATTTTCTAACTGTTTGATCCCAAACGTTCCGGATCTTCTTGTCAATATTATTTTTTCATCCAAATATTATTTTTAAGCACCTGTGACCTAAAAATACACCAAAAATACCCGTGAATCTGAAGAAAAAAAAAACATATTTTTAAGACAATTAAGTAAAAATGCAATATTTAAACCTAATTTCCCAAAATAATACCGATAAATCACTAAGTATTAGTGTATTTTCAAGTACTCATCAGTAGTCGAAACTGTCCATCCAAGCTAGACACCGTCCTAATTTTTTGCCTCAAAATCATGATACCTTATAATCTTTACCCCTTGATCATTAGTAATATGATATATGGGCATGATAGTAATATAGGAGTTCTTCCTTATGGAATGCTGATTACCTCGATTCTGAAGCATTTTGAGGTTGCTCTTCCTAAGAATGAATCTCAAGAACTTAATCCAGTTGATGTGATCAATGCTTCGTTTCTCAAGAAGATGGGTTGTATGATTAGGGAGAATTTGGTCGTCTCTAAGCCCAAGAAAAACATACGGATTAGGAATGAAGCTCTTGATGAAGCAGCAGCTGAGGAACCAAAATTCCAAGAGGATCTCAACAAAGAACAACAGACGCAAGAGGTTCATATGGCTCTCAAGATGCCATCCTTCAAGCACTGGCTGGCCTTTAGGTCACCATGGACAGGACAAGCTTGAGGATCTGAAAGTTGAATTACGAGCAGTGTACGATGATCTCTCCTCCTTTCGTGCTGACTCTCAGGGAGCCTTTGTTAAGATTCGTGATCAAAATGCTAAGATGCACAATCAGATTAGAGAGATTCAAATTAGTCTTTGCTACCATGGTCCCTCTCCTACTCTTGACCTTGACTGGATGCATTGATATCTTCTTTTAAATTCTATAGTTCTAGCACTTTTTGCAAGCTACATTTTCATTTTATGAATTTGTAGGATATTTGCTATCTTTTCTCTATGGATGCTTATGCTTTTGCTCATATAAGCCTTTACTCTTTGGATGCTTTGCTAGGTTTATGGGAGCCTTATCTTTTATTTATGAAAGTTAATTTCAACTTGTATGGAATTTTTCTGATTCTTCTCGGGAGGGCTTAACTTCTTTGTTTTGAGCTAAATTTTCAAAAATTTCTTTTTCTCTTATCTTTCTATCCATGGAGATAGAATTTTATTTCTCAGTCTTTAGGGCTCTTTTTTTTGCTATTGACTAAAAAAGGGGAAAAAAGGAGAAAATATAAAAATTGTGTTATATGCATAGATTAAAGGGGGGGGGGGGGGGGGGGGGGGCTTGCTCCTTTAAGTATTTTAAGTGATTTGAAAGAACTTATAATTGCTTATATTACTAGTTGAGTTTCTTTTTGAAAATGCAGAAGGATTTTATTATAAAAAACAAAGGAGATTATGTCCGTTTTTCAATAAAAACTAAACACTTAAATCTCAAAATTGTTTTTCTCTTTATAGTTTTGTCGTCATAAAAAAATGGGAGATTGTTGACCCTTATTTGATTTTAATAATGACAAAAATATATTAAATTATGTTAACCAATTTATCTAAGTGTTCAAAGCTGCACAGACAGCTCCTCAAAGTTAACAAACTAATCATTCAACCTTGGATGAAGTTGAAGATCAAGATTAGGTACTAAGATAGAAAATTAAACGATGTAACTCTATTACTTAAGTACCTAGATTTTTCCTATGGCTTAATTTTCTTGAAAAATGTTTTGATAAAAAAATATTTTGTTTGGAAAAAAAAAATAGAAAACAAAAAACTGTGTTTTAGGTCATCTAGTCGGCTGAATGAATCCATTCAGTCGACTATATGATTATGTAAAGGAATCATTCAGTCGACTGAATGAATCTAGTCGACTGAATGATTCCTTTAGTAAATCATTCAATTAACTGAATAAAGGTCAAAAACATTATGTCTTTTGATCTAGTCAACTGAAAAGATTGTTCAGTCGACTGAATGAATTACTTGGTACAATTTGAATTTTAAATGAGTATCCCATTGACTGAACAAAATAATTCAGTTGATAGAACGTTGAAAAATAATGGTAATATTTTTGAACTGAAGCGCCATTCGGTGCAATAAATGCTCTAAACAACTCCCAAATGGATTTCTCTTGTGTCTAACGGCTAGGAGGTTTTAAATCTATATAAACCCCTCATAAATTGAAAAATCTAACAAATCTTGAGCAATTAATCTTCATATTATTATTTATATCATTCAAAACTTTCTAAAAACTTTTATGAGCCATTCTTAAAATCTTTGTATTTCTAAGAGAGATCTTTCCTTCTTTGTAAGAATATTAAATATAAAGTTTGTCTTGTTCTTGATCATTAAATTTCCAATTATTGTAAAGAGGAAGAGTTGGTGTAACTCTCAGAGTGTTTAGATGTTAACACTTCTCGTAAAGACTTCCTTAATTGGAAGAGATCGTGTATGGCTTAGGAAACACCCATGATGTTGCTCGAGTTATTAGTGGATTACTTCAATGAGGTTCCTTGAAAAGAGTGAACGTAGGGTCGGGGAAATCCAATATTGCCAAACCACTATAAATAACATTTGCACACTATCTTCCTTATCTATTTACTTTCAGCACTATTAAATTTTTCATTCTTAATTGTACCTAATTAAGTTTTCTAAAACTTGTTTATTATGTGAAAAAGTTTTAAAAAACAAATTCACCTCATCTTGGATTCGGACGTTGGTCTACACTTTTGCAGAAAAATATCCTATTTAAACAACTATATATAATAGGTGTTATATATAAAATATATGACCAAAGATTAGTTGGCAATATATACCCTTCACGGAAACACAGAACTATAGAAGGCATAAATTATTAAGCGGGTTTTGCCAATCACATTATTATGGATCAAACCAATGAAAAATAGCAAATATAACTTAATTAATTTTAATTATGATTTATCAAATAAATACATATGTAGCGGTTTTTGAATGGTGGCTAATGTAATTAGTATTGTCCATGTAATGATCTTTTAATAAAAATACTAATTAGAAATTTTTTTCATCCCTTAATATTTTCTTTTTAAAAAAAAAAAAATTGGACCTTTTTTTTTCTAGTGCTTATCTCCGCAATATTATATATAGAATAGAAGACTTGCGTTTGATCCTCTCCCATCAATATACAAAAAAAATTGAAAAAAAAAGAAGAGAAATACTAGGATTTAAAAAAATAAATAAATGGAGCTCTTTGCAATTACTTGCTCCCCCGGCCACTTCACTTTCTATTGGTTTTTTGTGTTGAAGCCAGTCCACTGTTCATTCGTATGTTAAATTATAATTATATATACAGATTTGCTAATTTACGTTGTTATTGTAAGGGTAATTTAACAATATCTCAATCTTTGTGGGTTGAAATACTCTTAACAATTCAAATTTTTATAACACAAACGTAAGGGCAATAAGATAATTTAATAAATATTAATATTTAATTTTTTTCATTTTTAAATTTTTTAATGATATCAAGCTAATCGGTGATCAAAAAAATACATCCCTAATACTATTGAAAAGCTATCGTTGAGATCTATCGAATGAAACTTAAAAAAGCTAGCTATCTTCAACCCCCTATTTTCACTCGTCATCAACACTCCCACTATGAATGAAAGGACGTTTTTTTAAATCTACACATTTTTTAAGATATGTCGGGAACATAAAACCACCATTGGATCAGAAATTTTATTTCCGACAAGAGAATGAAATTCGGCTGCCTAACGCCACTGGAATCAGGCACATGCACCTCCTGCACTGACACCGTTCGTCTGCCACGAGTGGGCTTCATTCCTACCCACCAGATTTGACTTCTTCTTTTTCTTTTTTACGTTTATTAATGAAATTATTAAAATAATTATATTTTTTTGTTTGTATTTAAAAGTGTTCTAGTCTACAAATGTTTGGGTACAATGCTAACCTACTAATACAATGGATAAATTAACAAACCTTATACAAGACGTTCTTTTAAATTTGAAATTTATAAAGAATATTTTGCATGGTATAATTAATACTCTTATTATTTATTTAAGAATAAATTGTTTAGCGTTTATGAAATAATTTCAGTTTTAAAAGTTTTCAAAAGTCAAATACAACCATTTCAAACTAAATTCAAATATAATGATTCTAATTGAAATTATCTTACTCTATTTTAGACTGTAGTAAAGGATATGATATTTTTAAATAACATGTGAATTAAATTGGAAATATGATTCCTATAAAAAAAATTGAAAATATTTTTTACTAGGAAAAAAAATTAGAAATACGGTTTGTCTTAAAAAAAAACATATTCGATCAATTACAACATGTTATTCATTTAGTTAGTTATTTTATATCCATAAACAAGGTTAATATTTCTTTTTTCAGAACATGTAAACATACGAGATTTTACTGAAATTACTTTTTTTTTTTTGTAAAATGCATATTATTTAAGGATAATTTTAAATGTAGTTCAATGATTAAGATTTCAAATATTTTATATTAACTATAGTAACAGTTATGGGCAGATGCCCATACTTTCAATAATGATATTAGATTTTAACCCACTATTTAAGTATTCAACTATAACACGTAATTCTCTCTAAATAAAAATATTAATATAACATGTAATTTATTTTCTAACCATGACTAAGGTTAACAAAATTTCACATAGTTTTAGGTACTGTTGTGCTTCTTATTCTTGAAAAGTACGTACTTTTAAATTAGAAAAAAAATCATATTTGGTTTAGTGAAATCTTGTTTCACTGTGTTTTTAAAACCTACAAAAACACCGTTTGTTTTATTCATAATTTGATTTTTTATGGGTAAAATAAAACGGTGCTTATTTATGCTTTCATTTTGTGTTTTGTTTTAAGGTGTTTTGGTGTGTTTCAGCCGTTTCGATCGAAATGTGTTTTGACCAAAACAATACAACACAAGATTTTTTGTGTTTTCATTGGAGCAGTTTAAGAATTTCTCTCTTCTCTTCTCAGATCTAACTCTAGATATTGCAAAGATGAAAAAGAGATCCAAGTTGGAAAATAATTTTCTTTATATATAAAATTGTTGTATATAATATTGTCTGTGCAATTAACATAAACCAATCTCAGAGTGAATTTGGGCTTATTAATAGGCCTTAAGCAAGAAAAAAAAGGAATTTTCGAAAAAATAAAAAAATAAAAATGACAAAAGTGATTTTCCAAAAAGATCGAGGCCTAACATATGGACTAAGTAAAACTAGAATTCGGCCAAAGGAAAGGTCTAATAGGAGTCTATCTCAATAATCCATGTCAATCTCTTAATAGTAACACCAAAGTTCCCATTTACATTTGCATAAAACATTCCATCATGGCCCTCCTCCTAAACCAAACCGACCGCACCCACCAGGTTTTGAAGTCCAAGCTAAAAACAAAGGAAAAATGTCATTGAGGTAGAAGAAATGGTTGAGGAAAGTAGCGCAATCGAAGAGCTCAAGGAGATATTAACCACCTCCCTAGCTAATCTAGTGGAGTGGGTTAAAGATCTAGAAAAGAATCAATAAAAGGGAATGATGTTGAAGGAGCAGTAAAGGATGACTTCATCGATCGAGATGATCATTAGGACTATCTCTAGGGGGAAAATGACCAAAAAAAGATACGCCACATATGCTTGTGTCCATTTGATATATATATATATATATATATATATATATATATATATATATATATATATATATATATATATATATATATAAGGAACATATCAAAGATTTACTTGCAAGTTGCACGACATCTAGAACCATTGTTAGCATGATAATACCCCCTGGTGGGTAGGTCATTACGAGGATCCAATACCATATCGAGGCCTATAGTCACCGCACTTTCAGATACCTTCGAATCAAATCCTTTGAAGCGTGGAAAATGAACATCATCATGAGCATACTAGATCCATACTACCTGATGTCATAGCGATCGAGGGACACCACGAAAGTCTCTCAGTATAACGCAATTATTTTTATAAGAAACTCATATATAAAGGTGATAGAGGAAGTTTGAAGTTGCATGCAAGCTTGATGGCCAAGAGATATACTCTTGCGTGCATAGAGCCTTCTAGAATATCTTTAAACAAGAAGATGGCCAGCCACACCGCGAGTAAGACCTCCAATTTGAACTTTCTCCCATATTTTTTCTGAGCTTCGCTCAAATTATAGGTCTCTTCCGAACTAGTGTCAATTACTTTCGAAGCAAGTTGTGCTACACCTTTTTTTCTAGAAGATTTGAACTTTATCCCATTTTCACCATTGGGAGTCTTCTTCAAAAATTTAGCAAGACAAGTGAACCAGTAATTAATCCAAGAAATGTAAGAAGAATTCTTGTTAGGAGTCTTATTCCTCGAGGAAGTCTTACTCGAGTTCAACATACTTTCCTGTAAGGCCACTAGAGCTTCTTTCTCATCTAAATCAGGTTAATACCTTGTCAAACCTAAATATCTAGAGAGTGAAAGCAAGAGTAAAGCATGAACGTATTCGGGGAGAACTGTAATCCACCCCAAGAGGTGACAAAAGTAAGATTTTTCGAGGACCATCAAGTGATGAGTACCAATAAGTTGTTTAGGTCTCTGATAGGGGTGTCCCTTATACTCACTCTAGTCACGTGAAGATCCCAAGACAATGCAAGGTCTCATATGTTTTTTCTATGGTCAAAAAGTGTTCACACCACTAAACCCACCCCATTTGAGCTCTAACATGGCCCGAGAAATGGAATGAATGTGCAGGGTAGTCACCGCCTTCAACTTGGGTATGGATCATGGATTGTGGAATAATACAAGCTTTACAAGTTTGAAATTTTGAGGTATTTATCAAGGTGTCATTGCAAATACCAAATACCCATCACAAGTCTATTATTAGAAACCACGTGGTTAAATGTTTGATGTTTAATACGACTTAAGAAATTATCTTTTATCCAAAAGTCATTTTTCCATTTAGTCTTCGGATGGAGTTTCAATACATCTTTTTTCTTTCGATTATTACCACGCATTGCTTTGTCTAAGATCCTTTGTGAGCCATTGGACAAAAGAGTGAAAAAAAGGAGAATGGTTAAGAGATAGTAGATGAGCACTCGAGATAGCTAGGGAAGAAGTTTCTTCATAGAAGGGAAGTTGTCTATTTATATGGAATAAAGAATAGTATGTATCTCAAGGTTTCTACATGTCATCTTAGGAGTCGAGTAACTCTACGAAGGTTGTGTGTTTGTTGCGCGTGCAAACTTAAAGGTTTAGTAGTCTTCGGGCGCAAGGTACTAAACTATTGAGTTGAGGAGAAGTGCGAACTCGTCACAAGGCACCACATGTTCATCTTATTTGTTTACCATGTAGGAAAAATTTTATTTTATGATAGAGAGGCACGTATCCTTATGGTCTTTGGGAGCTATTCGAAAGACTAGCTTATAAAGTGCAAGGTACGTTCCAATATGTTATCGAAGACCACATTGTACCATCCCATAAGACTATATTTGTACCTCGATGTACCGTATATGTTGCCAAAGCATATAATTTGCCATGTCTGCCTCATTTCAAGGTCTCAAAGCATTTTGGTTGGTTATGCCACGTGTATGGCGTTATATGCCCTAAATGATTGACACATGGTCTTTGCATTCTGATTTGCCTATAAATAGCTCATTTGGGCACAGAAACTCCTTCAATACTTGATTTAGAAAAAAAGGATTATACTATGGAGTGCGGACTAAAGTTTTATGCTCTAGAGAAGTATCATGTATAAACATCATTTCGTGAATCTAAAAGTTGCGGTATTTTTTTTGAGTTAGTTTGTGTAGTCAGTTTTATATGTAATTATTTCATTTCACATACTCATGTATGTGCGTTTGTTTCTTGAACAACATATAATAATAAAAAAAAAGATTAGCTTGACATCAACCACAATTACACTAACATCGGTGATCAGATCTAATTACAAAGATTCTTGATTATTCTAAATAAGATAATATTAATAAATATTTTAAATTCTTTAAAACTATATCAATCTACTTTTGAAAAAAGTTTTTTTATCTAATGAACTTTCCTTCGATTCCAAATAAAGTAAAATTTCAAATATATATCTTCATTGGTACATTAATATATCATATCATTTTATTAATAAAAAAATTCTTCCTCTAAATAAGGCAATTTCTCAAAGATTTTAATTAATTTCAAAATATATTACAAAAAATTATGATTTATTCTTTATAAGGTAAATTGTCAAAATTATTAGTTGGTGAAAAATTATTACCAAGTTTAAGGATCATTTGAAATATATTTAAATGAATTTAATTTGAAAATGTTTTCTATTTTAATTTTCTTTATTGATTTAAGGAAAAGTCACTTTTTATTCTTTTTTTTAGTCTTGTAAAATAGTTTTTCATTGTTTTCAACTTTAATGAAAACTTTATATTTTTATTTTCTCTTAAAATTTGAGTTGTTTTATTTTCTTTTCTTTTCAATGTGTTTTTTCAACCATAATATGTATTTTCTCTCAACTTTTTTTATTTTATGTTGTGATTTTGATAATTATATTTTTCCTCATCTTTACCATTTTGAAGTAAATTCAACCATCATGAAAAGTAGAGAACATTTGGGGGAGAAAGAAAAAACAAGAAATCATAATTTAATTAAATATTGTTAATAAAACTTATCACATCATATTTGATTGCAACACTGCAAAACACCATAAACACAAAACATTTTAGAAACAAAGTAGAGGCCTCATATCACAATATCCATCAGACATGATCTCCACTTTCACCTTTTTCTTCTTGATCCTTGAAAATCAATCTTGAATATGCAAGCATTTGGGGTCTCTCTCTGCTCAATCTTTTTGTTGACAAAGGCATAGGTTTCTTGAACCATTCAAAAGAGTCACAGATTTCCAGAGAGAATGGATTGAAGATGATATTCTTCTAGCGACTAAATAATTATGCGTGTAATTAACTTTGAGAAACATCGTATTTATAGGTGAAGACAAGATTTGTAAAAGTTATGTTATGAAATGAACCTTGATTTTGTGCATAATAATTTAGCATAATTCACTTAATTACCATTTTAGAAAATTTATCATAATTAAAGATTCTAGAGATTACTCATTATATTTTGGTCACCCAACAATTAATTTCTCCACTATAGGAATGTAATAAGACAATCTTTTCTTACCAACATACTTATTTGATACAAAAAAAAAACTCATGTACATTTTCATAATCACTCATTAAAATACTTTAAATTTAAATTGTTTTATATTTTTCTAAATTAAGAAAATCAAATTTCATAAGAAAACAAATTAGAAAATAGTAATCTATTGCAAAAATCCTTAATATTCAATAAATTACACGAGACTGCATATTTGCATATATCCAATGAAATCAATTAACAATGTGACTATAAAACTATAGTTATACAAATACCGAAGAATCTGATTTACATATATCCAATAAAATCAATTAATTACACGAGACTGCAAATATACATATAGTCTTTGGTTGAGAACTCACGCGGGTCTCTTCCCCTTATCTTCCATCCATGCCACAGTGGCCCCAAGGGTAAAAGATTCATTAGCCTCTCCAGTATCAACCCATTCCTCTATCTCTTGCTCTATGAAGACATCACAATTGAAATAAAAGAAATGAAAAAACGCATCTAATAAGGAAGGATGTAGAGAAAAATCTCAAAGCCTTCACACTAACTAGCTTGGAAGTGAAGGTGATTGTGAAGAAAAAAAACTCCACAAAGTACATCTTTATATAGGGATTTCAAAGGAAAACTGAGGGCCTAGATCTCTTCAAGTCAATGACTAAGATCGAGCATATTAAAAGCATTGCATATCATCATTGGGACACAAGAGAAGAAAAGCCAGGGTAAGTAACCGTAGTCTTGCCTCCTTAGAACTTTATCGAGGAATGATCTGGCCTAGCTGGCCTTGGGGTAGACAACACCTTAATCTGCTCAGTCTAAGTTCAAGTTTGAAAAAATTTTCTAAGTGTTTTTGAAAAAAAAAAGCCTTGAATGACCCGACCTGGCTCGCTTTGAACCAGCTACACCATGGCCGGTTCAAGCCAAGTATGAGTCAGAAGATTTTTTTTACGTTTTTTGAAGAAAAAAATTCCGCGAGACCCAACCTAGCTAGCCCTTGGTCAGCCCTCCGGGGTCGACAGGCCTTAACAGGGCTGGGCCAAGTCCGGATCAGAGACCAAAATTTTTTCTAAGTTTATTTTGAAAAAAATATATAATTTTTGCATGACTCGGCCTAGCTAGCCCTAGGGCCACCCTCCCAAGGCTTGCAACTCCAGGGTCAGGTTATAGTCTGCAAATATTTTCTGTTTTCGAAAAGAAAAAAATATGTGCGACCTGACCTAGTTGCTAACTCTTTGGCAAACCCGAGCCAAATTCGAATCCAAAAAAAATTCTATGTTTTTCGAAGAAAAAATTAAAATTTTCCTTTTAAGAAAGAGAAAAAGAGCTCTGTCTCTGCTCTGTACACTCGGGGAGCTCCAAAATTTAAGTAACCAATTCATAAGGTCGGTAAGCATGAACAAAGTCTTAACCCACGGTAGAGGAATGTCACGTTTTCCAAGATAGAAGAAGACCACCTTTTTCAAGGGGAAAGAAGACCACATTTTTGTTAGTAGTATGCCCTACAATTCAATGACATTTGATATCTAGGTATATTATTTGTAAAATAATCTTATTCAAATTGTTATCATAATTTATGTTAAGTTTATTTATCATGAATATTTGTTTAATTACATTATCATGATTAAGTCCATAGAGTAAGCAATGGAGATATGATTATGATGAGATCATAATTTTGAGACCTAGTAATCTCGAAAGCTTTTCTCTTAAATGTTTTTGGTCATAGGATATTAATTGGATGAATAGTTTTTTGGTTAGACTAGTGCATACTATGTTTGCTCAATTGGGAGGATGATTGATCTCAATGTCACTTGTGTTGTAGACACTAAAACAAGTATGTGGTAGCTCATTGGAGAATGAGTTCACTGAACATGACTCACCTCAAGAACACCTAATAGAGTTTTACTTGCCTATCAATAGGTAGTTATTATGTCACAATTGTACATGTGATCCTTAGATCTGAGACACCGTGGTTATCTTGTATGCGACTGATTATACTTTGATGCTATTTCATATGATTCTATTCATGGATCATTAATTGGTAGTAATTGGGTATAATAGGGTTCATATAGAGGAGGTATGTAAGTATATAATAAGTTATCTATCATACCTAAGTAAAAGGAAAAAATGCCCTATGTGATCGACTAAGATATAATTCGAGGAGTTCTTTGGCCAAGGCAAGGTGAGAATTAGAAATAAGTTTCTAATTTCACCATAAGAATTATATTCTTGAGATCTAGACACATAGAATTAATACTAAAGGTTTGACAGTAATTTTATACCCTAATTAGCTTAATCAAGACATTGCATGATGAGAGGATTGAATTGTAAGGTAACTGATAATAGAAAGCTTCAAGGTTTCACAATCGAATTCACACTATTTGGATAGTCATGATATGTCGCTAGGTGTCACTCATGACTGTAAAAGCCATAAGAATTAATTTAATAGATAATTAATTAATTATTACAAAAGGTTGAATCAAAAGGAGTTTCGATTAAAAATAAATTAGAAGGAGTTCTAATTAATTGGAAAAGGTTCTAGTTACAATTACATAAAAGTTATAGTCTACAACCATACTAGTTTGAAACTGAAGGGTCACACCTAAAAAGGGCAGTATGTAATTACAAAATAATTGCAAGGGTTTAGTTTGCAATTAATGGTTAGTTAAATTTATCCCCAACAGTATAAATCGTTTATGAGTGTGCAGAAATTTGCTAGCACATTATCTACACATAAGTTTCTCCTAGGGTTTAGTTCTTCTTCTTCCACAAAAAAGAGATAAATCTTAATTCAGGATTTGCCTCGTGTGGACTATCTTTAGAGGTCACATAGTTTTGTGATTGTTGTGAATTCAAGAACGTGAAGGAATTTGGATTCAAGTGAGTTAGAGAATTTGGCTACAACAAATTAAGGGGGTCAGGAGCACAACGAATCAAAGGTAACAATTTTATTTCTTGTTCAATATATGTTTCATGTAAGTCATAAGGTGATTAGGCTTATAGGAATCAATGAAAAATTTTAAATTTTCGTTGCGTTTTCTATATTGATTTCCTTCACTTTTCTAAGGGGGAAGAAGACCACATTCTCTAAGGTGGAAAGACTTCACATTCAAAAGACATGACTTACCTACCAGGTCTTGGACGTGGACACTTAAAACATCATGCCAACAATTACTTCCTTAACCTTCGAGTAGCTCAAGGAAGTGGGGGGCTTATGATATGGAAAAAAATTCACCGTCCAAGCAAAGGATGACAAAATTTTGATTTTGCCTCCAAAATTAAAATAGTAATTATCCACCTCAAGATGAATATTTAATTACTATACTAAAATCCTTACTTCAATCTAAGCCATCCAAAGCAATGACTCATATCATTCAACATTTAATAATTTCTTAATCAAGATCAACCTCTTTTCACTATAAACAAGAGCCTCATAAACTATTTCTTGTATGCAAAATTCTCCTCTCTAAAGTCTTTACTACTTAAGTCCATACAGTTTCCCCCCTATAATAATTGACAAGCATCAGAGGGTTACTCTGGACAACCCAACTTTGGGTCACTTAGTGTCTCCATCGGTCTTATTTTCAAGAGTAGACAATTAACCTACCTTTCAAGCGACTTAGTCAAATAAGAACTGATTACAAGTTTTTAGTTTTAGCCCCGTCTGATTTTGGGAATCAATAATTTACATGGAACATCTATTAACAAAAACATATAAGAATAAAATTGTTACCTTCTTGAATCGATGTCTTCTTGTCTCTTTGAGCGATCCTGATAATGTTGTCGAATTCCCACAATATTTTTGAATCCATAACAATCACAAACATATGTAATCTCTAAAGATAATCCACATAGAGCAACTCTTAAATTAGGAAATCCCACCATCAATTTTTCTCTTTTTTAAGAACAAGAAGAAACAAAAAATTCTAGAGAGATCTATGAGTATAGATTTTTGTGCTAGAAAATTTCTGCTCACATATAAACTATTTATAGTGTTAGGGTTAGTTGTAATTAACTACTAATTATAAATAAGTCCCTACAACTTTCTTAATTACACATTGCCCATTTTGTGTGTGACCCATAAGTTTATTATTGCGTTGGCATTATGTTGTAACCTTTATGTGTCAATTGGACTCCATCCAATTAATTAAAACCCTTTCTAATTAGTTTGAATTAAAAAAACCTTTTTAATTCTTCCTTCAATGAGAATTAATTATATTATAATTAATGCTCAAGGCTTTTACAAATCATGAGTGACGCCTAGCAACATATCATGACTACCCATACAAAATGAATTTTTATGAACCTTTCTGCTATTAGTTACCATGCAATTAAATCTTTCCATCATGTAATGTCTTTGGTTAAACTTAAGGTATGAAATTATTGTCAAACCTTAATTTTTTAATCCAACGTATCTTCATCTCAAGTCCATTTATGTGGTGAAATTAGAAACTTCTTTCTAATTTCCGCTATAACTTGGCCAAAGAATTTTTGACCTATAACTCAATCGAATCATATAGAGCATTCTCTTTCTTTTACCGAGAGTGATGGATCCCATGTTGTACACTCACATATATCCATATACATGCCAGCATACCCAAGTACTACCCTATGTGAGTCATGATTTAAACCGCATTTGAATAGCATCAAAACATGATGACCTATGCATAAGACATCCATTGTGCCTCTAGTCTAAGGATCAATTACACAATTGCAACATAAAAAATCTCATTGACAGATAGTAAAATTCCATCTAGGTATTCTTTTACCGAGAGTGATGGATTCCATGTTGTACACTCACATATATCCATATACATGCCAGCATACCCAAGTACTACCCTATGTGAGTCATGATTTAAACCGCATTTGAATAGCATCAAAACATGATGACCTATACATAAGACATCCATTGTGCCTCCAGTCTAAGGATCAATTACACAATTGCAACATAAAAAATCTCATTGACAGGTAGTAAAATTCCATCTAGGTATTCTTTTGTAAGATCAATTAAGTATACCTATTCTTTTATAAGTATCTACATATTTTGTTTTAGTGTCTCACACACAAGTGACCATGAGATTAATCACTCTCAATTCCTTGAGCAAACAAGATATGTACTAATCTATTTGAATTCACTGCAATTCTTTATGATCCTATGATTAGGAATATTTAAGAATAAAACTTAACAAAATACATCTCGTTATTCTGATCTCGTCATAGTGTTTATTTTCATTGCTTCTATCCTATAGGCTTTATCAGGTAAACATATTTTAAAGTGATTTAAAAACATGATCAATATTATTACCATAAATGATATTGTTAACAAACAAATAAGATTAATTACAAGTAATATGCTCAGACAACAAATCTTATTGGTTTGTAGGGCATACTACTATCAATTCCCTACTCTTTTGCATGAGAATGTGAGTATCCATGTCATTTTCTTGCACTTATTTATTTTTTTCTCATCTTTTTTTCGTTTAATTATTTGATAAAAAAAAGCTAAAGTAAATATTATAGGTTTTAATTAAAATACATTTAATTTTAAATATTATAACCTTGATTAATAAAGACAAATCAAATTTCATGACAAACAAATTTTTTTAAAAGAAACATATTCAATTACAATCATCCTTAATATTCAATTAATTATATGAGACTGTAGATTAATATATATCGAATGAACTAGATTAAGTGACTGTAAGAAAAAAGTTATATAAATACTAAAGCATCTAATGAACAAAAGTGATATGATCCACGCCAAGAACTAAGAAATTGATGGATCAAGAAGAATTTCAAGATTGTCTAGAAGCAGATTTATGTGCGACCGCGACACGTTGCTTATATTGAAGCAAGAACTTTGGTATAATGAAGACACCACAATCAATTATGGAAGGACTGATTGATAAGTCAAAGATGAACACCACGGAAACTCCGATAAGTTCAGAAGTCTAAAAGAACCAAAGAGAATTTTCTCTCACAAGTATGAATCAAATCCCAACTGATATGATCCACATCAAGAACTAAGAAATTGATGGATCAAGAAGACTTCTAAGATCGTCTAGAAGCAGATTTATGTGAGACCGCGACCCGTTGCTTATATTAAATCAAGAACCTTGGTATAATGAAGACTGAGACCGCGACCCGTTGTCTATTTTGAAGTAAGAACCTTGGTATAATGAAGATGCCACAATCAATTATGGAAGGATTATTGATAAGTCGAAGATGAACGCCACGAAAACTCAGATAAATTCAGAAGTTCTAAAAGAATTAAAGAGAATTTTCTCTCCAAAAGTATGAATCAAATCTGAATTGTCTTATTCTAAAAAGTCAATGGTTATTTAAATACATGAGAATTCGTAACCAATTAGAAAAAGGAAAACTAAGAAATAGAAAATAAACCTAAATAGAATTCTGGTAGGAATAGGAAACTACGAAATAGGAAATAAACCTAAATAGAATTCTGGTAACCTAAAATCCAAATAAGGAAAGTCTCTAACTTGGCATGCAAGCCTTATAATTCAGCAATTAAATTAATAAGAAAAAAATTATAAAAGAAAGGTAATAAGAAAAATTGCAGCCTGCCATTTTCCTTGATGAGCCAACCAAAATGAGTAAGTCTCCAATTTTGGGAAACTAAGATTTTAATTCGCCATCTTGAGTTATTGGATTATTCAAAAGCTTGAATTATGGAAACTCATCCTTGTGGATCATGTATAGCATCATCCTTGGGCCCCCAAAGATGGTTCTTAGCCCAAATGTGTTGAATCAACTGATTAAGAGTTTCCTTGGACCTTTTAGTTTGAGTCCTTGTAACTGGTCTAATTGGAACTAAAATAGGAAGATGCCATTTGTTAGCCGTGTCCTCATCATTCCCCTCCTCTTGAAAAGGATTTGTCCTCAAATCATCACCTACATCAAAAGGTCTTAAATCAGAAACATTGAAAGTGGTACTAACATTGTACTCACCTAGAACACCTAATTTGTATGCCTTGTCATTGATGCGCTCAAGGACACAAAAAAGCCCATCTCCTTTAGGAAGTAACTTTGAACGCCTTTGTGCTGGAAATCTTTCATTCCTCATGTGTAACCAAACCCAATATACGGGTTGAAAAATTAGCTATTGGCGACCTTTGATCAATTGGAACACCTTCTCTTGATCATCTCCCCATTTGAATCCAACATTCTTCTTGATGACTTTGGTAAGTGGTGCAGCAATACTGCTAAAGTCATTCACGAACCTCCTGTAAAAATTAGCAAGGTCATGAAAACTACGAACTTGACCTACACTCGTGGGACTTGGCTATTCTTTAATCGCACAGATCTTCTCTTCATCAACCTGTATTCCTTGTGCACTCACAACAAAACCAAGAGACACAAGCTTATCGGTGCAAAAGGTGCACTTCTTCAAGTTAGCGCACAACTTCTCTTTTCTAAGCACATCCAAAACTGATTTTAAATGCACAACATGATCATCTAAGTTTGTGCTATTAATGAGAATATTATCAAAATAAACAACAAAAAATCTGCCTATAAAATCTCGCAAAACATGGTTCATTAATCTCATGAAGGAACTTGGTGCATTTGTTAGTCCAAATGGCATAACTAACCACTCTTATATACCATATTTCGTTTTAAAAGCAGTTTTCCATTCATCACCCTCTTTCATTCTTATTTGATGATATCCACTTTTTAAATCAATCTTAGAAAATACACATGCACCATGCAGTTCATTTAGCATATCATCTAAACGAGGAAAAGGATGTCGATACTTCACCGTTATATTGCTGACTACTCGGCAATCAACACACACTCTCCACATCCCATCCTTTTTAGGAACCAAAACCACCGGAACAGCGCACGGGCTCATGCTTTCTCTTACGTACCCCGTTTTCATCAATTCCCTAACCTGCCTTTGTAGCTCCTTTGTATCCTTAGGATTGCTTCGATAGGCTGGTCAGTTTGGAATTGTAGCATCGGGCATGAAATCAATTTGATGTCAATTCCTCGAATAGGAGGTAAGCCATATGGAATCTCCTTAGGAAATATATCATCAAACTCCTGTAAAAGAGAAACAATAGAACCAGGTAAAGATGAGTCAAATTGGTTAGTGTTTAATGCCTCTTTGTACAAAAGTACAATCATTGGCTAATTTAAAATCATCACTCTTTTTATTTCACTCGTTCTTGCATAAAAATTTATTTTTCTCTTAATGGCCGAATCAGCTCTCTTATTTTCTCTCTCAATTTTTTCGGCCTCTCTCATTTTCTCTTTCTGATTTTCATTTGTTCTCTTTTTCTCACTCTCTTTTTGTAACCTCACTTGATCTTCATAAACTTGCTTTGGTGTCAAAGGAACTAGAGTGATTGTTCTTTGATTTCTTACAAACGAATATTTGTTGGTGAAGCCATCATGCTTAACATGCCGATCGAATTGCCATGGTCGGCTTAGTAACAAGTGTCCAGCTTGCATCGGAACTACATCACACAAAACTTCATCTTCATATTTTCCAATATGGAAGGAAACTAACACCTGTTTGTTCACCCTCACTTCACCACTATCATTGAGCCATTGCAACTTGTAAGGCCGAGGATGTTTAACTGTTGGCAGCCCTAATTTCTCAACCATTGTAGTGCTAGCAACGTTAGTACAACTACCTCCATCAATAATCACACTACATACCTTGTTTTGCACGTGGCATCTAGTATGAAAGATGTTTTCTTGCTGCACTTCGTCATCTTCTTTGATTTGCACACTTAGAGCTCTCCTTGCAACCAACAATTCTCCTTAGGCAGCGTATTCCTCATCACTTGCATCCTCCAATGGTGGCATAGATTCGGTATCTTCTTCGCCCTCGGTTTCAATTTCACCATTATCTCGCAATACCATAACTCTTTTGTTCAGACATTAGCTTGCTATGTGACCCCCGCCTTAGCATTTAAAACACTTAATATCACGATTTCTAGTGGTGGAAGAGTCAATTTTACCTTGATTTTCATGGTTGGTACTTTCTTGCTTTTGCTTTATTTTGGGCTTGGTCGTGGCTTGCTTCACAAAATTCGACCTCCAAGATGATCCCGAGTTATGGTTTTGCCATGTATTGTTGCCCCTCCTCCTGAGTTGGTTCTCAATTTTGATAGCCATGTGCACCATATCTTCCAACTCCATATAATGATGCAACTCCACCGAATTAGAAATTTTAAGGTTCAAACTAGCCAAGAACCTAGCCATAGTAGCCTCTTGGTCCTCTTCTACATTTTCTCAGATTATAGCTACTTCCATCTCTTTATAATAATCCTCTGCACTCCAACTACCTTGTGTAAGACTTTGCAATTTTTGGTACAACTCACGGTAGTAATGGCTTGGAACAAACCATTTCCTCATCACGGTTTTCATCTCCTCTCAAGTCTCTATTGGACGCTCTTTATTTCTCCTCCTATTTAACACTAGATGATCCCACCAAACAATTGCATTGTCAAAAAATTCAATGGTCGCAAGTTTAACCTTTTTAAGCTCGGAATAATTATGACAATCAAATACTAATTCTATCTTCTTCTCCCACTCAAGGTAAGCTTCAGGATCGTTTCTGCCTTAAAACGATGGAATCTTCATCTTAATACTACCCAAGTTATTATCTTCCTGATTCCTAGCTTCCCTACCTCGACCACCAAATCTCATGTGGCTAACAACTGATTCCCGATTATCTTCTTCATCAAATCTATTCCCATAATACTCTTCATCTTCAACTCTTTCTCCCCTAGGTTAGACTCTCTCCCTTCTACACACATTAGGAGCGTTTTGTTGCTGCCCCACACGTGCATTCTCTACCTGGTCTATCCGCTCATGAACCTATTCCATCTCCGTTCTCAATACTCTCCTCATCTCACCCATTAAAGCCTCCATGAGCAACTTCGGATCACCCTCTCCCAATATATCTTCGGAATTATTTTTGCTCTTGTTGTCTGTCATATTTGCTGCAAAAACAAAGTTAGAAAAAAAAAGGACAAAAGGACCTCACACACTCCCTCATGTGCTTCACTCATAGAATGAATCACTCAATTTCACTCGTGTTTTTACACAAAAATTAGATTAGTTTTTACCCTCTTATGTGCTCACCACTCTTGCCTTTTTCCACTTGTAATAATCCTCTGTAGGTTCTTATCAAACTAACTGAACAAGTATCAAAGTTTCTAGCAACAATTCACCAATAACTCATAAAGAAATTCAGAGTTAAAGGCTAGAATACAAGGAAACAAAGATGAGAAATTGAAACAAGAATTGAAATGATTGAATCTAAATATCACACACCTTTTTTCAAGTTTTTTTCACCTTTTTTTATTTTTAATTTTTATGAATCAAAACAAAAGATAAGCAAACCTACAACTAGAAGGCTCTGATACCAACTGATATGATCCGCGCCAAGAACTAAGAAATTGATGGATCAAGAAGACTTCCACGATCGTTTAGAAGCAGATTTATGTGA
Source organism: Bretschneidera sinensis (assembly GCA_023935145.1). NCBI lineage: Eukaryota > Viridiplantae > Streptophyta > Magnoliopsida > Brassicales > Akaniaceae > Bretschneidera > Bretschneidera sinensis. The sequence goes on along the minus strand of CM043700.1, from coordinate 100,118,692 downwards.
GGCCGCGACCCGTTTCTTATATTGAAGCAAGAACCTTGGTATAATGAAGATGCCACAATCAATTATGGAAAGACTGATTGATAAGTCGAAGATGAAAGCCACGAAAACTCCTATAAGTTCAGAAGTTCTAAAAGAACCAAAGAGAATTTTCTCTCACAAGTATGAATCAAATGTAAATTGTCTTATTCCAAAAAGCCAATGATTATTTAAATACATGAGAATTTGTAACCAATTAGAAAAAAGAAAACTAAGAAATAGGAAATAAACTTAAATAGAATTCTGGTAGGAATAGGAAACTATGAAATAGGAAATAAACCTAAATAGATTTCTGGTAACCTAAAATCTAAGTAAGGAAAGTACCTAACTTGGCATGCAAGCCTTATAATTCAGAAATTAAATTAATAAGGAAACAACTAAAAACAAGGTAATAAGTAAAATTTGCAGCCAGCCATTTTCCTTGACGAGCCAACCAAAACGAGTAAGTCTCCAATTTTGGGAAACTAAGATTTTCAAGATTATTCCAAAGTTTGAATTATGGAAACCCATCCTTGTGGATCACATATAGCATCATCCTTGGGCCCCTAAAGATGGTTCTTAGCCCAAATGTGTTGAATCAGCCCATTGAGAGTTTCCTTGAACCTTTTAGCTCGAGCCCTTCTAACTGGACCAATTGGAACTTGAAGAGAATCTGCATCCCATTTGTTAGCTGTGTCCTCATCATTCCTTTCCTCTTGAAAAAGGTTTGTCCTCAAATCATCACCTACATCAAAAGGGCTTAAATCAGAAACATTGAAAGTGGCACTAACATTGTATGCACCTGACAAATCCAATTTCTATGCATTGTCATTGATGTGCTCAAGGATTTGAAAATGCCCATCTCCTCTAGGAAGTAACTTTGAATGCCTTTGTGTCAGAAATCTTCCTTTCTTCATGTGTAACCAAACCCAATCTCTGGGTTGAAAAATCAGCTGTCGGCGACCTTTGTTAGCTTGTTTTGCATATTGTTTTGTTTGCCTCTCAACGTTTAGTCTTACTGTTGGTATTTATCTAAGGTTTAAACATGGTTTAAGGTTTAAACAAAAGATGGAAGAATGACTTTCAGCATGTTAAAGGAGTGCACACAAGTGTGCGCATCACTTTGGGTGTGTGAGCACACCTCTATTCAGCAAGACAAAGAAGTGCGCACAGCATCAGGAGGTCTAGCTTCAGTGTGTGCCATAGCCCTGCTCTTTCCAGGCTATGGCACCTAGCAAGGAAGAAGTCTTAGTGGACAACAGCATCGCACCTCTCCCTCACCAAGGTCGCGACGCCCAGAAAGTGGTGAAAAGGGTGTTTTGCCTAGCGCCGCAACTTGCCCTGTTCAGTGCCTAGGCGTTAGGCACACTAAGGCACACATATTCCACTTGATTCAGCCTTTTATTAAGTGCATGGGTGCAAGGTTAAAATGCACAGCATCACTTAGGATTGATGGAAGGCCATGGTTGAGTGGTCATCAAGATCTAAGGTTGGAGATTGACTCTCAAGATTGGACAAGAAGTTGGTGCACCATATAAAAGGTCACCTAGCTTTATTCTCATTAACATTGTGACATAATTTGAGACCAATTGTAAAGACTAACAAACATACAAGAGAGAATTATGTGAGAGTGCAAAGACACAAAACACAAGAGGGACTCATTGTAGTGAGGCTGGTTGTAAAGAGAGAGGAGTATAGATTAGATAGAGCATTGTAATAATTCTTATCATCTTCTTTCTTCTCTTCTTGGTTTCTGCAAGAACTTGAGGTTTCTTGAAGAGGGTTACTGGATTATAAAGAACCATTGATTTAGCACAGAGAGTTTAAAAGAACTCACGGGGACGTAGGCTATTATCGAACCTCGATAACAAATCGCTTGTCTTCTTTTCTTTCTTGCTTTCTTTTGCTGTTTCATTTCATTACAAGTCATTCTAGACTTGGGTGTTTGAAAGATCACCACTTGGGTATCTTGTCAAGGTGATTTCCAATAGTGGTATCGAAGCTTGCACAATTGGGTGTCGGAGCAAGAACAAGAAGGTGACAGAGTCAAGACTCTAAGAATCAAATATCAACTTCTTGGGTGATTCAAGAATGGAGTAAAGATCAAGATCAGATCATGTTCTTGAGAGTGATTCAAGAACGGTGTTAAGATTCATCTTCGATCGTGTTCTTGAGGTTGAAGAAAGCATTTGTGGGTATTGCATAAATCTGGGATTTTCTCCGTATAGATGGCTTCAAATTTCATTGTTGAGAAGTTTGATGGAAAGGGAGACTTTACACTTTGGAAGCAAAAGATCAAGGCGGTTCTTATACAACAGAAAGTGGACTTGGCTATTGGAGAAGATGATGCTTTTCCAGTAAGTATCACGGAGGACCAACGGGTTGAGATGAAGAAGATGGCATACAGCACCATCTTCTTGCACATATTAGATAGTGTCACAAGGGAGTGCGGAGACTCAGAAGATCCTGCTGTCATATGGAAGAAACTAGATGAGTTGTTTCTTACCAAAAATATCCCTAATAAAATTTATCTTCTTAAAAGAATCTTTTCTTTTAAAATGGATCCTAATAAGGAGTTGCAAGATAATCTTGATGTCTTTAATAAGCTAGTTCAAGATTTGGCTAGTTGTAGTATTAAATTTTCGAATGAACAATTAGCTGTTATTTTGTTAAATTCTCATCTTGATTGTATTTATAATCTAATTAATGCTATTAAGTATGGAAGAGATACTTTAACCAAGGAGATTATGATCAATGCCATAAGGGCACATGATTTCAAAGCCAAGATGAAGGAAGCATCAAGTGGAGAAAGGTTGTTCATTAGAGGAAGGCCAGAAACTCAGAATGGCAGTAGCACTCATGGCAACTACCGGGAGAAATCAAGAGGTAGAGGGCAGAGCCATGGAAGATCTCATTCTAAGACAAGACTTGGAGGAAAGAGGTGCTTCTACTGTAACAAGGAGGGCCATTTTAGAAAAGATTACAATAAGAAGATGTGGGTTGAGAGAGGAGGAAGCCATACCAAGAATGGAGAGGCTTCAGTTGCCAAAGAACAACAAGATGATGTTCTGGTTGTGTGCACAAATGTGAGCAGGAGGCAAAGTAGCGAGAAGTGGATCTTGGATACCTGGTGCACTTATCACATGTGCCCTCACAAGGATTGGTTCAAGAATTTCCAAGAAACTAATGATGGAAAGGTCTTCTTGGGGAATAACACTTCTTGCCAAGTGAAGGGGATAGGAGACATCCAGTTGAGGATGTTCGATGGAGTCACAAGGCTGCTGCGAAATGTGAGGTATCTTCCAGATTTGAAGAGGAATTTGATCTCATTGGGGCAGTTGGATTCCTTGGGGTATTCATGCAAAGTAGAGGGAGGAAAGATCAAGGTGGCCAAGGGATCTTTGGTAGTGATCAAAGTAGCAATGAAGGATGGACTCTATGAGATGATCGGAGAGATAAAAATCAATGATCAAGCAGCAAGCTTGATGGCTGAGATGGATAGGGCAGCCCTTTGGCACACTTGCTTGGGACATATGAGCGAAAAGGGCCTGCAAGTTCTTTGCAAGGATGGCCTACTTGGTGGAGACAAAGTAGAGAAACTTGATTTCTGTGAGTGTTGCGTTCTTGGTAAGCAACACCGGGTCAGCTTCAACACCGAAGTGCACAAGTCTAAGGGGATTCTTGACTATATTCATTCAAACCTTTGGGGACCAACAAGAACACCAACACAAGGAGGTAACTTTTACTTTCTGTCTTTAATTGATGATTATTCAAGAAAAGTGTAGGTTTATTTTCTTAGAAATAAATCAGATGCATTGAATAAATTTGTTGTGTGGAAAAAGTTGCTGGAGACTTAAACAGGTAGGGTAGTTAAGGCTTTACGAGCCGATAATGGTCTAGAATTTTGTAATAAGGATTTTGATAAATTCTATGAATTAAATGGCATTCTAAGGCATAGAACGGTTGTAAAAACACCTCAGCAAAATGGAGTTGCTGAGAGGATGAATAGAACCCTTATGGAAAAGGTTAGGTGCATATTAATAGGATCTAGTTTACCAAAATATTTTTGGGGAGAAGCTGTGGCTACTGCTGCATACTTGATAAATAGATCACCCTCTAGAGCTTTAAAGCTCAAGACTTCCATGGAGATTTGTAGTGGAAAACCCCCTGAATTAAGCAACCTTAGGACTTTTGGGTGTGCTGCATTTGCACATCAAAAGGATGATAAACTTAGCCCAAGGTCTAGAAAATGTGTATTTCTAGGGTATGGTGATGAGGTTAAGGGATATAGGTTGTGGTTCTTAGAAAGAAGGGCATGAAACTCATAATAAGTAGGGATGTTATTTTTAATGAATTTTTATTTCTCTACTTGGAGAAAACTAACCCTGCAAGGGCTAGTGAGCAAACCAGTCCGAAATTTGTGGAGCATCACATCAAGGAGAATTCGGTTCAGGTAGAGCAAGGGAGGCAAGAGGGTTCGGACCAGGTATAGCCCATTAATGAAGGCCATGCTCAGGGCACTCGAGAGGAGGCTGAACTGGAAGAGGTTGATGCAGCAAATCAGAATGACTACCAGCTCACAAGGGATCGAGAAAGGAGGGTGGTGAGACCACCTTTGAGATATGGGTTTGTGGATGCTAATGTAGCAACTCCTTGGACAGAAGGAGAAATGAGTGAACCAGAAACTTACATGGAAGCCATGGGGTGTACGGATTTATCAAAGTGCAGCTGGCTATGGAGGAAGAAATGGATTCTTTGATGAAGAACAACTCTTGGGAGTTAGTGCCCAAACCAGAAAAATAGAGAATTGTGGATTGTAGATGGATCTACAAGATCAAAGAAGGGAATACTCCAGGAGATGAAGTCTGGTATAAAGCAAGGCTGGTGGCAAAGGGGTTCACACAAAAAGAAAGCATAGACTTCATCGAAATCTTCTCATTGGTTGTGAAGTACAAGATAATACGGATAGTATTGGCAATGGTGGTCCAATTTGATTAGGAAATCGAGCAAATGGATGTGAAGACAGCGTTCTTACATGGAGGGCTTGATGAGACCATCTACATGAGGAAACCCGAAGGCTATGAGGAAGGAAGGTAGGGAGAGTTGGTGTGCAAATTGAAGAAATCTCTCTATGGCCTAAAGCAATCACCTCGGCAATGGAATAAGAGGTTTGATTCCTTTATAATCAGCTTGGGTTTCATGAGGAGCTACTATGATTCGTGCTTGTACTACAAAGGGCAGAAGGTGGAGGAAGTGGTGATCATTCTGATCTATGTTGATGACATGTTGCTGGTTGGGAGTAGCATGGAAAGAATAAAAGAATTGAAGTCTCAACTCAGTTCCGAGTTTGAGATGAAGGATCTTGGCCATGCACAAAAGATCCTTGGGATGTGTATCATCCGAGAAAGGGAGAGAAATAGATTGAAGATCTCTCAAACTTCCTACATAGAGAAGATGATATCTAAGTTCTCTATGGAAGATAGCAAACCAGTGAAGGTTCGCCTTGCTGGTCATTTCAAGTTCTCCAGCGATCAATGTCCGAGATCGGAGGTGGAGAAGAAGGAAATGGAAAATGTCCCTTACTCTAGTGTTGTTGGTTCTGTTATGTTCACCATGGTAAGCACTAGACCTGATATTGCTCATGCAATAAGTGTTCTTAACAGGTTTATGAGTAATCCGGGAAAGAAGCATTGGCTTGGGATGAAGTGGTTGCTGAGGTACTTGAAGGGAAGCCCAAAAGTAGGGATGATTTATGAGAAGAGGGGTAAATCCATCTATCTTGAGGGTTATGCTGGTTCGGACTATGGAGCAGACCAGGATAAAAGAAGATCGATTACCTCCTAATTCTTCAACTTAAACAGATGTTATGTAAGTTAGAAGGCTCAGTTGCAGCCTGTGGTAGCACTCTCAACAACCGAGGCTGAGTACATAGCAGCAATGGAAGCCATAAAGGAAGCCATGTGGTGCAAAGGGTTGTTGGAAGAGTTGAAGGTCCTAGAAGAGCAGGTTATGGTGTTTTCAGATAGTCAAAGTGCATTGCACTTGTGCAAAAATCCAGTGTTCCATGAGAGGACAAAGCACATGGATGTTCGGTATCATTTCATTCGGGAAAATGTTACGGAATGATGCATTCATGTGGACAAAGTAGCCATGGAGGAAAATCCTGCAGATTTAGGCACCAAGGTTCTACCTCTAAGTAAGTTCAATCATTGCCTTGAACTACTTAGGATTGGAGTCGGTTGATATGATGACTCAAGATGAGTTTGGATCCTGAAGTTCTCTGCACAATGGTTCGGGTTTAAATGCTTAGACAAAGGTAGAGATTGTTGGTATTTGTATAAGGTTTAAATATGGTTTAAGGTTTAAACAAGAGATGGAAAAATGAATTTCAGCATGTTAAAGGAGTGCACACAAGTGTGCGCATCACTTTAGGTGTGTGTACACACCTCTATTCAGCGAGACAAAGAGGTGTGCACAGCTGTGAAGGGTCCAGCTTCAGTGTGTGCCATAGCCTTGCTCCTTCCAAGCCATGGCGCCTAGCAAGGAGGAAGTCCTGGTGGAGGGCAGTGCCGCACCTCTCCCTCACCAAGGCTGCGGCGCCCAAAAAGTGGTGAAAAACGTGTTTTGCCTAGCGCCGCAGCATGCCCTATTCAGTGCCTAGGCACTAGGCACACTGAGGCACACATATTCCACTTGATTCAGCCTCTTGTTAATTGCATGGGTGCAAGGTTAAAACACATAGCATCACTTAGGATTGATAGAAGGCCATGGTTGAGTGGTCATTAAGATCTAAGGGTGGAGATTGACTCTCAAGATTGGACAAGAAGTTGGTGCTCTATATAAAGGGTCACCTAGCTTTATTCTCATTCACATTGTGACATAATTTGAGATCAATTATAAATACTGACAGACATACAAGAGAGAATTGTGTGAGAGTGCAAAGACAAAAACACAAGAGGGACTCATTGTAGTGAGACTGGTTGTAAAGAGAGAGGAGTATAGATTAGATAGAGAGCATTGTAATAGTTCTTATCATCTTCTTTTTTCTCTTCTTGGTTTCTTCAAGAATTTGAGGTCTCTTGAAGAGGGTTGCTGGATTGTAAAGAACCATTGATTTAGTGTAGAGAGTTTAGAGGAACTCACGGCAACGTAGGCTATTGTCGAACCTCGATAACAAATCGTTTGTCCTCTTTTCTTTCTTGCTTTCGTTTGCTGTTTCATTTCATTACAAGCCATTCTATATTAGATGTTTGAAAGATCACCACTTGGGCATCTTGTCAAGGTGATTTCCAATACTTACCTTTTCATGTATCTGCTTAACAAATTCAACCTTTTTCTTTCCATCCAAGTTAGCATGTTCAAATATAGGTAATGGCGTTAAATCTAATGGAGTTAAAGGATTAAAACCATAAACAATTTCAAATGGTGAAAACTTAGTAGCAGAATGAACAGCACAATTATAAGCAAACTCAACAGGTGGTAAACACTCTTCCCAAGTTTTGATGTTCTGTTTAATAATAACCCTCAACAAAGTAGACAAAGTCCTATTCACTATTTCAGTTTGACCATCAGTTTGTGGGTGACAAGTAGTAGAAAATAATAGCTTAATCCCTAACTTACACCACAAAGTCTTCCAAAAGTAACTCAAGAACTTAGCATCTCTATCCGAAACTATTGTTCTAGGCATACCATGTAATCTCACAATTTCTCGGAAGAACAAATTAGCAACATTGGAAGCATCATCAGTTTTGTGACATGGAATAAAATGTGCCATCTTAGAAAATCTATCCACAACCACAAAAATTGAACCTCTACAACCTTTAGACCTAGGTAAACCTAATACAAAGTCCATCAAAATATCTATCCAAGGCTCACTAGGAATGGGCAGTGGTGTATATAAACAATGGGGTTGCACTCGAGATTTTGCCTGCCTACATGTGACACATCTACCACAAATTCTCTCAATATCTCTTTTCATGTGTGGCCAATAGAAGTGTTCTTGTAAAACAGCTAAGGTCTTAGAAACTCCAAAGTGACCCATTAAACCTCCTCCATGGGATTCCCTTACTAACAAATCACGCAAAGAGCAATTTGGTATACACAATTTATTCTCCCAAAATAAGATACCCTTGTGCCTAAAGAACTTACCCATTGCGTTTTTCTCACAAGCCTGAAACCCCTCACAAAAATTGGTGTCTGAAGGATACAACTCTTTAATGTACTCAAAACCAAGTAATTTTGCATCTAGAGTTGAAATTAATACGTACCTTCGAGAAAGTGCATCTGCAACGATGTTTTCCCTACCTAGCTTGTATCAAATGAAAAATAGAAAAGTCTCGATGAATTCTACCCATCGTGCATGTCTCCTACTGAACTTGTGTTGACCTTTTATATGCTTCAAGGACTCATCATCGGTGTGAATCACGAACTCCTTAGGCTAAAGATAGTGTTGCCATGTTTCCAATGCTCGAACCAATGCATAAAATTCTTTATCATAAGTAGGATAGTTTAAAGCTGCTCCACTTAATTTCCCACTGAAATATGCGATTGGTCTTCCTCCTTGCATAAGAACTACGTCGATACCCAAACCTGTAGCATCACATTCAATTTCAAAGGTTTTAGTAAAATCAGGCAAAGCAAGTAAAGGAGCATGAGTTAATTTTTCTTTGATCAATTGGAACGCCTTCTCTTGCTCGTCTCTACATTTGAATCCAACGTGCTTCTTGATGACTTCGGTAAGTAGTGCAGCAATACTGCTAAAGTATTTCACGAACCTCCTGTAAAAACTAGAAAGTCCATGAAAACTACAAACTTGACTTACACTCGTGGGACTTGGCCATTCTTTAATTGCATGGATCTTCTCTTCATCAACCTGTATTCCTTGTGCACTCACAACAAAACCAAGAAACACAAGCTCGATGCAAAAAGTGAACTTCTTCAAGTTAGCAAACAACTTCTCTTTTCTAAGCACATCCAAAACTGATTTTAAATGTACAACATGATCATCTAAGTTTGTGCTATAAATGAGAATATCATCAAAATAAACAACAATGAATCTGCCTATAAAAGCTCGCAAAACATGGTTCATTAATCTCATGAAGGTACTTGGTGCATTTGTTAGTGCAAATGGCATAAATAACCACTCATATAAACCATATTTCGTTTTAAAAGCAGCTTTCCATTCATCACCCTATTTCATTCTTATTTGATGATATCCACTTTTTAAATCAATTTTATAGAATACATATGCACCATGCAGTTCATCTAGCATATTATCTAAACGAGGAATAGGATGTCAATACTTTATCGTTATATTGTTGACTCCTCGGCAATCAACGCACATTCTCCACATCCCATTCTTTTTAGGAACCAAAATCAGTGGAATAGCGCACGGGCTCATGCTTTCTCTTACGTACCCCGTTTCCATCAATTCACTAACCTACCTTTGTAGCTCCTTTGTCTCCTCAGGATTGCTTCGATAGGTTGGTCAGTTTGGAATTATAGTACCGGGCACGAAATCAATTTGATGTTCAATTCCTTGAATAGGAGGTAAGCCGTGTGGAATCTCCTCAGGAAAGATATCATCAAACTCCTGTAAAAGATAAACAATAGAACTAGGAAAATATGTGTCAAATTAGTTAGTGTTTAATGCCTCTTTGTACAAAAGTACAATCATTGGCTGATTTAAAATCATCATTCTTTTTATTTCACTCGTTCTTGCATAGAAATTTGTTTTTCTCTCAATGGCCAAATCAGCTCTCTTATTTTCTCTCAATTTTTCTGGCCTCTCTCATTTTTTTCTTTTTGATTTTCGTTCGTTCTCTTTTTCTCACTCTCTTTTGTTTGCTCACTCTCTTTTTGTAACCTCACTTGATCTTTGTAAACCGGCTTTGGTGTCAAAGGAACTAGAGTGATTGTTCTTTGATTTCTTACAAACGAATATTTGTTGGTGAAGCCATCATGCTTAACACACCGATCGAATTGCTGGATTATTCCAAAGCTTGAATTATGGAAACTCATCCTTGTGGATCACGTATAGCATCATCCTTGGGCCCCCAAAGATGGTTCTTAGCCCAAATATGTTGAATCAGCCCATTAAGAGTTTCCTTGAACCTTTTAGCTCGAGCCCTTATAACTGGTCCAATTGAAACTTGAATAGGAAGATGCCATTTGTTAGCCGTGACCTCATCATTCCCCTCCTCTTGAAAAGGATTTGTCCTCAAATCATCACCTACATCAAAATGTCTTAAATCATAAACATTGAAAGTGGTACTAACATTGTACTCACCTGGTAAATCTAATTTGTATGCCTTGTCATTGATGCGCTCAAGGACAGAAAAAGGCCCATCTCCTTTTGGAAGTAACTTTGAATGCCTTTGTGCTGGAAATCTTTCTTTCCTCATGTGTAACCAAACCCAATATCCGGGTTGAAAAATTAGCTATCAGCGACCTTTCATCAATTGGAATGCCTTCTCTTGCTTGTCTCCCCATGTTAATCCAATGTTCTTCTTGATGGCTTCGGTAAGTGATGCGGCAATACTGCTAAAGTCTTTCACGAACCTCCTGTAAAAACTAGCAAGTCCATGAAAACTACGAACTTGACCTACACTCGTGGGACTTGTCCATTCTTTAATTGCACAGATCTTTTCTTCATCAACCTGTATTCCTTGTGCACTCACAACAAAACCAAGAAACACAAGCTTATCGGTGCAAAAAGTGCACTTCTTCAAGTTAGCAAACAACTTCTATTTTCTAAGCACATCCAAAACTGATTAAATGCACAATATAATCATCTAATTTTGTGCTATAAATGAGAATATCATCAAAATAAACAACAACGAATCTACCTATAAAATCTCACAAAACATGGCTCATTAATCTCATGAAGGTACTTGGTGCATTTGTTAGTCCAAATGGCATAACTAACCACTCATATAAACCATATTTTGTTTTAAATGCAGTTTTCCATTCATCATCCTCTTTCATTCTTATTTGATGATATCCACATTTTAAATCAATTTTAGAAAATACACAAATACCATGCAGTTCATCTTGCATATCATCTAAGCGAGAAATAGAATGTCGATACTTTATCGTGACATTGTTGATTGCTCGGCAATCAACGGAAATTCTCCACGTCCCATCCTTTTTAGGATCCAAAATCATCGGAACAACGCACGGACTTATGCTTTCTCTTACGTACCCCATCCATCAATTCACTAACCTACCTTTGTAGCTCCTTTGTCTCCTCGAGATTGCTTCGATAGGCTGGACTGTTTAGAATTGTATCATCGGGCATGAAATCAATTTGATGTTCAATTCCTCGAAATAGGAGGTAAGCCGTGTGGAATCTCCTCAGGAAAGATATCATCAAACTCCTGTAAAAGAGAAACAATAGAACTAGGCAAAGATGAGTCAAATTGGTTAGTGTTTAATGCCTATTTGTACAAAAGTACAATCATTGGCTCATGAACCTGCTCCATCTTCGTTCTCAATACTCTCCTCATCTCACCCATTAAAGCCTCCATGAGCAACTTCGGATCACCCTCTCCCAACATATCTCTGGAATTATTTTTGTTCTTGTTGTCTAACATGTTTGCTGCAAAAAAAAGGTTAGAAAAAAAAAGGAACAAAAGAACCTCACACAGTCCCTCATGTGTTTCACTCAAAGAATGAGTCACTCAATTTCACTCGTGTTTTTACACAAAAATCAAATTGGTTTTTACCCTCTTATGTGCTCACCACTCTTGCCTTTTTCCACTCGTAATAATCCTCTATAGGTTCTTATCAAACTAACCAAACAAGTATCAAAGTTCCTAGCAACAATTCACCAATAACTCACAAAGAAATTTGGATTTAAAGGCTAGAATACAAGGAAACAAAGATGAGAAATTGAGACAAGAATCGAAAGGATTGAATCTAAATATCACACACCTTTTTTCACATTTTTTTTTCTAAACTAGAAATTCGTTCTTTTTTTTTTTAAATTTCATTTTTTTTATGAATCAAAACAAAAGATAAGCAAACCTGCAACTAGAAGACTCTGATACCAACTGATATGATCCACGCCAAGAACTAAGAAATTGATGGATCAAGAAGACTTCAAGATCGTCTAGAAGCAGATTTATGTGAGACCACGACTTGTTGCTTATATTGAAGCAAGAACCTTGGTATAATGAAGACTGAGACCACGACCAATTTCTTATATTGAAGCAAGAACCTTGGTATAATGAAGATTCCATAATCAATTATGGAAGGATTGATTGATAAGTTAAAAATGAACGCCACTGAAACTCCGATAAGTTCAGAAGTTCTAAAAGAACCAAAGAGAATTTTCTCCTCAAAAGTATGAATCAAATCTGAATTTTTTTATTCCAAAAAGCCAATGGCCATTTAAATACATGAGAATTCGTAACCAATTAGAAAAAGGAAAACTAAGAAATAGGAAATAAACCTAAATAGAATTCTGGTAGGAATAGGAAACTACGAAATAGGAAATAAACCTAAATAGAATTCTGGTAACCTAAAATCCAAATAAGGAAAGTACCTAACTTGGCATGAAAGCCTTATAATTCAACAATTAAATTAATAAGGAAACAATTTAAATAAAGGTAATAAGTAAAATCGCAGCCTGTCATTTTCCTTGATGAGCCAACCAAAACGAGTAAGTCTCCAATTTTGGGAAACTAAGATTTTAATTCACCATCTTGAGTTGCTGAATTATTCCAAAGCTTGAATTATGGAAACTCATCCTTGTGGATAACGTATAGCATCATCCTTGGGCCCCCAAAGATGGTTCTTAGCCCAAATGTGTTGAATCAGCCCATTGAGAGTTTCCTTGAACGTTCTTAGCCCAAATGTGTTGGATCAGCCCATTGAGAGTTTCCCTGAACCTTTTAGCTCGAGCCCTTGTAACTGGACCAATTGGAACTTGAATAGGATCCGCCTCCCATTTGTTAGCCGTGTCCTCATCAAAATGAGTCAAAAAATTGCACGATAAGCCAATGAAAAATAAACATCCTAATTAAATATATATGAATACATAATTAACAGTTACTTATGTATCAAATTGAAATTAAAAAAATATTTTTTAAAGAATTTCCTAATACCATATGTTTAACTTGGAATATGAGATTAAAGATTAAAATCACAATAATCTCTTTGGTAAAAATAAGCTAATTTACAATATTATATCTTTTCAATAGTGATGGTAGTCACAAAATCTATCATCCATTATCAGGATTTAAGTGACTATTTATTTAATGAGGATTATTTTATTCAAGAGCTTATTATACATTGATGAACCACTGAAATAAGAGAAGTTTAATTGAATATGTATCCAATTGATATTAAGATGGGGTTGGATGGCTACCGATAATACGAACAAAAAATAACTACGTAGGCAATAGACATGTCCAAAATGTCATATAGTCGGTTACAATTATTAATTCCTATAATTGATTTATATTAATTGTTAAAATCTTTTCTTCTTTATTTAAAAAAATAAATTAAAAATATTATATATATATATACAATGTGCAAAGTTATATATATATATATATATATATATATATATATATATATATATATATATATATATATATATATATCTTTGCACATTGTAATAGCATAGTATTTAAACAAGGTTGTGTATTGCGTAGACATGACCGCAAGTTTAACTCATATAAGGTAATCTTTTCTTTCCAACATTATCAATTTACTCTATCATTATTTCTTGATCAAGCAATAATTAACTCCCCTAATGTAGTACTGTTGATTTTCTCTTATCAACATTAAGGAAAATAATTTGACTGATTTATGACATAAAAACACATTGCATAAAAGAAAATAAACAGTAATTAAATAAAAGAATATCAATTAAAAGCATAAAAATCATAAAATTAAGAATTTGAAAATCTCATTCTGTATAATGCCACATCAGCACAGACCATTGTCAAATATAATATGTATAGATTATTCATTCATTTAATCATTTTACATCCATGAATAATACTTATAAGTTTTTTTTACAATACTCGTGAAAAAAATAAATCGAAGATATATATATAGGTCGCTTAATAATATTAATAAAAATAAAAAATAATAATTGCTTTCCTATTAAATAGAATTGAGTGGATGAATTTAGAGGTGTCAAATTGATATGCGATAACCCGTTACTCGCACTGCTATAGGTCGAGCATCGTTTAAAAATTACTTATATCCAACTCGACCCGAAAATCATGGGTTTGGTCGCGTTGGCCCGTGAATATTGCAAACATTAACTGCTTAATTGAAACGGGTGTTACTCGTATAATCCACACATTACCTATAGAATATTTCTACTATTGCTTTAGTTTATAGAAGTGAGCATGGGTCGGTTTAGCTCAGGTTAGTTTAATAATTCAACCCAACCCATGAACTCATATAACCTCAACTCAATCCAACCCATTTCAATCAGTTTGGGTCGGTTTGGGTCACCAGGTTGATATATTTTTTTACTAAATAATTAAACCATACATATTACATAACAAAAAAATATTCTATTAAATCCAAAACCAAATCTATACATATTATAAGTAAAATCTGTGTGCCTGACAGCACAAAGAATATTTGATGACATGGAAAAGAGAACAATTGTCTTATGGACTACAATGGTTGTAGGCTATACTAAATTTGGTTTTTTTGGATACTGCTAAGAAGCTTTTTGATGACATGCTAGAGAAGGATGTTGTGCGATCGAATGCCATAATTAGAGGCTACATTCAAGCCAAACTTGGTAACGATGCTTTAGCATTGTTTCATGAAATGCAAGCGAGTAATATAAAGCCTGATGAAGTGATCATGGTCAATTGTTTATCTACATGCTCACAACTTGGAGCCCTTGATGTTGGAAAATGGATTCATCCTTATATTGAAAAACACAATCTTCATCTGAATGTTGTGCTAGGAACTACTTTAGTTGACATGAATTTAACTTACTTTAGAAGACTGTTCAATTACGAAGGAAATCTGGATTTCTGGACAGTTTCTAATAATATATTTTAGTAACTCAGCATTTGTTGGCTGTGTTAATGCTTTCTCACTAATAAATCTAATTTTTGGAGTTTACTTAATGCACTTGGAAGCAACTTGGGTGATCTTAAAAGGTCACAGAGAGGCAAATTGAATGGTTCAATAATATTTGCATGAAAGGCTTCCAGCGAGTTGGTATTACTAAGTTTTATCATGGATTCAGCATTTCTTCCATCAACATTATGGTACATCTTTTTTGAATATAAGCTTATATGTATACATTGATCCTAACTAGAATCTTGCAAGTTAGAGTGTTAATTTATTTGTTTATCTTATAGTTACAACGGTACAAGAAATTGAAATTTTGTTAACATAAGTTAACTGTGCATCAAATTATTTTGATTGAAGTTATGCTTAAGAATAATCATGAAAACTATTTCATAACTAGAAATCAGTACTTGTTTCTGGTTTAAATATTTGAAACTAAAATCTAGGTAATTGGAAATTATGAGACATGTTTGGACATTGGAGTATCTGTTACATATAATTTTACACACTAGTGTAATTTTAATGGACATTTTATGATTATATATCTTACAATTATACTATAATTATTTATACACTATTTTATATTCAATAAATATAAAATACATAATTATATATTTGATCGAGTTATCGGTTTGGGTCAAGTTCGTGGATCAACCTGGTTCCATGCTCACCCCTGATTTATATTTTGTTTTGCTTACTTATGTCAATAATTGATACCATTGTTGCTTAAATTCAATATGAGGTTTGTATCTTGCCTTGAATCCTCTTTATGCTTTGAAACCCAATGTCATTACCGTCATACTGTGCGTTCAAAATTTAGTATTATAAAAAGATGTTATGAAAATTGATTTTGTTCGGACCTTGTTTATGGTGTGTTTAATTGGAGAGAAAAGTAAAAGGAAAGAAAAGTGTGAGGATGAAAAACTAGAAGGATAGAAATGTAAGAAAATTATCGTTTTCTTACATGTGTAGTAGAGAGGAAAGAAAATAGTTTTCTCTTACTCTTGTTTTGTAAAATGAGATAAAAAATTTAACATTATATCTTTCATAATGTTAATTGATATTAAAGTGAGAGATTATATAGAGATTAAATGGTAAATTAACAATCTCACATCTTTTTTCTCTCAGTTTTCACTCTCCAATCCTCCCAATTTTGGGGGATTATGATTTATAAATGTATGCAAGAGCAAAACATTAATTCTCTTAGTTTTTCTTCTCACTTTTTTCTCACTAAATAAAAGTTCATTCCATACACTATTCTATTCTCTCACATTTTTTCTGTACTGGCTAATTTTTCTAATGTTTTGTGTAGTTAATTGTTATAATTATGTACTGTTTTGTTGCTTTTGTAGTGGGCATTATTTATTTTTAACAAGAAGGGGGAAGATATTGGAGGAGATTTAATAACCTCCAATCCCATGCAAACCTTCATTTTTAATAACCCCCAATTTGGGGGTATGGAAGGAGAGGGGAGGGGATTGAAGATTATAGTTATATATTGTGTAATTTCAATTTTATTTTTTTTAAAATAAAAAAATATATATTTTTTTTAATAATTTAAATTTTATAAGAAATGATATATTTGTAATATTACAATAATAACCTATCTATTCTGTTTCCTTTCTCTTCTTACAAAATAGTGAGAGGATATTTTACCCTCCCTTACCCTTTGATTATTTTTTTTAGCATACAAACAATGATAAGGTAACCGTCTTACCTTCCATTCCCCTCCTCCTCCGTCTTCTCCATTTAACTACCCTTATTTCCTTTTCCCAACATAATGTTAATGATGAATAAATTGCATGTTCATTAGAAAGAAAAAAAAATTTAAGTGTTGTTTCTAATTTCTTTAGTAAATCATTGTAGCCGTGAATAATAGCAAATAAATTTTTAAGTTGGCCAATGACTTGTTAGAATTTAATTAAGAATTGGATTTAAAAAAATATATATTAATTTATATTTACTTAACTCAAGAGTTTAACCGTCATAAATGATTTGAACACAAATCTTAATTTTATAAACTTTATAAGACAAAAAAAAATCCAATTCATGGTTATTTAATCACTGATTCGTGCAACCCGACCCAATGCGTTTAACTAACCCACTCGTTAGACATCTTTACTCTCTAGATGAAATTAATTTAAGAAGAAGAAAAAAAGTTAGTAGGCCGTTCCTCAATCCTCAGAGTCAGGTGACGCACAATGCAACGTTAGTGCCACTTCATGCTTACATAAGACACGGGAGACACGTGTAAGGACAATCCAAAACCGGCAAGGGGCGCGAATCAGGGAGGGAGGATCCACGTGTCTGGTGAATGGGAATTCCGCATTGGAGATAGATGATGAGCTGGCTGCTGGATAGTGGGGGCGGTGGCTGAAAGCAGCTCTTCTGGGTTCTGAGGGGACTCACTTGTGTGGAATTTTGTACGATCGCAATGATACGCATTTTCTCTAGTCCCCAAAGAGATCATACGACATGGCTTTGATGCTGACACATTGTGGTCCCTTTCTGTTTTAGGCTTCGGCTCCTATTGGTTAATACCTAAATTATTTGCATCTTCTTTTCCATTCAAATATTTAGTACTTTATATGAATCTTATTTAGGGATTAAATAATCCTAAAGGCTAAACTTATATTTAAAATCAAATATGTAAAGTAATATATATTCTCAATAATCCCCCAAATCTAATCCAATACATGACATAGAAAATCTTGATTATATTAAGTCACATCAATACATATAATTATTAATTATGATTCATTCAATTATAGTAATTATAATCATTTTATATGCGTCACAGTATTAAACGATATTTTACGCTTAATGAAATTTTCTTTCATTCAAATATTATAATATTTATTTTAATATTAATTATATTAACTATACAGTTAAGAACCACATGTATTTAAAAGACTTGTTATGGTCTATCAAATTTATTCAAAGAGATTCATCTAAAAAATTCTCATGAAATAGATTCGATTGATCAAATATTGTCAAGTTCACGTTAAAGTTTGACTAAATTTAAAATTAGCTTGAACAAGTATATTAAAGATAATAACAACTAGATATTGGATCAGACTGAGGACTCATGAAAAAATTGCTCTATTACGTCATTTGAACATACAAAAACCAGACAGGAGATTATGTGGGTGAGATTGTACATTAGACTAGAGAGAGTTATATATACATAAAAAAAAAAAAAAAAAAAATTTGAGAGACAAAATGGGTTGCGAAAATTCATATACTTTCTGACAAGTTTAAAGAGTAAAATATCAAAATAAATATCCAAATACAAAAATAATTTTGGGCCAAATCGATTTTAATCAATTTCGTTATGTATATCTGTGTGTTCAGCAGCTCAAGCTCTCCTTCTCTCTCTCTCCTGATGGAGGAGATTAAAGATGTACAATTTCTATCCTCAGTCAAAATTTTCAATCTTTCAAAACGGAGAGATTGACAAAAAAAAATATAAGATATATATAAGGAGTTATTTAATTGGGTGAGATTCCATCAATTGTTATAGGCATACGAGTCATTTCATCTATAAAACTTAATTGACCATATTTTCTATTTCCCTAAAGCAACTCAGGTGCCGCTTATGATTTAAGCAGAAAATACTGATGGAATTTAACTAAGATAAAAAAAAAAAAAAAAAATTAAAAAAAAAAGTTTCCAAATTTTACCAAACGCGTCGATAAATGCTTAATTTTTTCATTCAACAAGTGCTTAACCAATAAAAACTGCTTGAAAGCATAACCTTAGCCCAAAGACTTCCCACTGAACGGCCCATCTGCCAAAAGATCCAATCCCTATTAAAACAAAAATAGCTTCAACCATGGATCCGTAGGTTCTAGTAAAGCCCAAAGTTTTGAACCCAATAACATGAAAATGCACCACGAGGTGCAGCATCAGTATTCAGTTCATTACATTCAGTTCCATTCCATTTACAGAAACAAGATCGATTCCACTCGAAAGATTGGATTTACAACCCCTTTAGGCTTTTTACACGTACCACACTGTTACACACATTGACCTGACACTCAAGCAATTATGGAAGATGTACAAAGGCAACTTCAAATGAACAATGTAATTGAGTTTCAATTGGAGGAGGCACATGAGCAGGAATTAAATGAAGAAAGTGATCAAGAAGCTGCACGGCTAAGCTGGAAGAAAGTATTCAAGAAGCTGCACAGCTAGATGAGCAAGAGCTGAGAAGAAATGATCAAGAAGCTGAGGAAGCAATTATAAGACGAGGGCACCAATCTAACTAGGCAGTTATAACAGAATTAATAGTTCTACATACTGTAACAAACTGTAACAGATTGTATTACAACAAGTATAAGTACTATTAACGCCGAAAAGGAAGACAATTTTTGTTGTAACAACCTTGTTGTAAGGAGCACTCTGAGTTCGAATAAGAGAATATCAATACAATTCTTCCTTAATCACTATCTTCATCTTCTTCCTCTTTTTCGTGACCCTAACACACACAACCTCCTAATTGGCAAACACTATCCCCTTAAGCGCACACACTTCTCAATTACCTTTTGGGTCCGTTTGGTAGGAGACTAAAGTGGGATATGATTGTTTTAATCTCATATGAACAGTTAATCTCATGTTTTGTTGAAGAAATTTACTATTCATGTGAGATTAATGAGGGATAAAATCAATCATAATCCCACATTTTTTGTCCAACCTCCCATAGGATAGAATTAATACCCTTCTGGGACTAATTTTTTTTTTGTCCTTCCACTTTTGCCTTTTAGTAATAGTAGTAGTAGAAATAATAATAATAATAATAATAATAATAATTTTTATTATTACTATTATAATAATAAAAATAATTATAATTATAATTACTTTGATAATAATGATTATTATTTTTATAATTATAATTATTATAATAATAATAATTATAGTAATATAATAATTGCAACTATTATTATAATTTACTTATATTAATATTAATTATTATGATAAATATAATAATTATAAGTATTATTATTATAAATGTTATAATATAATAATTATATTACACTAATTATTATAATGATAATAATATTTATTATAATTATTATCATTACTATAATATTATAATAATTAGAATATAATAATATTATTATAATGAAAATATAATAATAAAAATAGTAATAATAAGAATTATAATTATAATAAAGAAAATTGTGAAATTTAAGGTTTGTGAAGAAATTAGGGATCGTGAAAGATGAATAGTAAAGGGTAATATAGTATTTTGATTTATTATCCTACTTTAATACCAATTAGTTAATTCTATGAACCAAACCTAAGATTAAAATTGTACAATTTTAATTTTTTGTAATCTCATCCCATTATAATCCCAATCCTATCCCACTATAATCTCAGTCCTATCCCACTATAATCGTGTCCAAGAACCAAAAGACCTTTATCCATTTTCAATGTTTACACACACAAATCACATAGAAACCAACTAATATAGCAATTAACTAATTACTAGTAATAGAAAACCGAAACAAAAACATACTCACTAGAAAATAAAAGTACTCCATAAACAAAGAACATGAAAAAAGAAAACAGAGCCGAAACAAAAATGAAGCCAGAGATGATGACTCTGGTTTGGGTGAACCTTGTAGGAATCATGGAGAGAGCAGACGAGTCAATTCTACCTGGCGTGTATAAGGAAGTGGGTGCAACCTTGCATACTGACCCAACTGGACTCGGATCCCTTACCCTCTTCTGGTCCATGGTGTAGTCTGGTTGTTACTTATTGATGCCAAAAATTTGCTGAAAAATTGATCGGTCGAGAAGCAATACCTACACACACGAAACGAGAAAAACTTAAAAGTAGTCGAAGGACCGGAGGGGGTGTGCCTCCAGGGGGGCTCTCTGATGCCTTAATTAGAATAGGTTTTTTTTTTTTTTTTTTTGAGAATATGAAGAATCAAACTGAACAGAGAGTTGTGTATAATGGAGTCCAATGTACTTTTTTGGTTTGTAGGAGCCCTTTTTATAGTGTGCTGGGGCAGAGCCCAACTAAGAGAATAATTCTAGTGTTGTGATAGAAATAATATTCGCGTAGATAGAATTGGAGTTATCTGTAAGAAAAATTCGATTTAAATGAGAGCTTATCTATAGGCTGGCATGACGGATTAGTATCAGGCCTTTTGGTGTGAAATTACTCGCATGCCCTTTGCCACGTGTTGGTAGTAGATTGACTAATTTTTTTTAGTTATGAAATTACTATTTGGTCATTGGAGATTGACATGTGTCATCACACTATTGGAGGGGGATTTTCCCCTATATCAAATGCCCCCACTTTCTTAAGTGCATTTATGCAATTGAGGAAGTAAATTGTATGGAAAATGTTGTGAAATTTAACCTGGTTTAAAACACTAGGGTACTATAGAGATGGAAATCTGAGTTTTGCTTACGCATTTGAGTGGAGATGTAAACTCCGAGGAGACTTAACAGGCTGGTGTTCCCTCGGAGTTTTGGCGAATGAGTCCGAGGAGATGATGCTCAGTCAAAACGACTCGGAGTTTGGAGAATGGGTTCGAGGAGATGATGCTTAGTCGAAATGACTCGGAGTTTGGTGAATGAGTATGAGGAAATGACGTTCAGTCAAAACGACTCGGAGTTTGGCGAATGAGTCCAAGGAAATGGTGTTCAGTCAAAACGACTCAGATTTTAACGAATGAGTTCCGAGGAGATAACATTTAGTCAAAATGACTCAGAGTTTGGTGAATGAGTTTTGAGGAGATGACGTTCAGTCAAAATGACTCAGATTTTGGAGAATAAGTTCCGAGGAAATGATGTTCAATCAAAATGACTCAGAGTTTGGTGAATGTGTTCCGAGGAGATGGCATTCAATCAAAATGACTTGGAGTTTAGCTAACAGGTCTAAAGAGAATGACATGGAGTCAAACTGCTTAGAGTTTGGCGAGCAAGTCCGAGGAGAATGACATGGATTCAAACTACTCGGAGTTTAGTGAATAGATCTGACGATAATGACATCGAGTCAAAGTGCTCGAAGTTTGTTAAACAGGCCCGTGGAGAATGACATGGATTCAAGCTGCTTGGAGTTTGGCGAACAGATCCAAGGAGAATGATATAGAGTCAAATTGCTCAGAGTTTGGCGAACAGGTCCGAGGAGAATGCCATGGAGTCAAACTGCTCGGAGTTTGATGAATAGGTCTGAGGAGAATG
Organism: Bretschneidera sinensis; assembly: GCA_023935145.1. Taxonomy (NCBI): domain Eukaryota; kingdom Viridiplantae; phylum Streptophyta; class Magnoliopsida; order Brassicales; family Akaniaceae; genus Bretschneidera; species Bretschneidera sinensis. Next base: position 100,096,414 of record CM043700.1, on the reverse strand, counting down.
ACATGGAATCAAATTGCTCGGAGTTTGGCGAACAGGTGCGAGGAGAATGACATAGAGTTAAACTGCTCGAAATTTGATAGAGAATGTGGATTGCCTCTAAAATGAATGGACTTTCTCATTTGAGGTGTAAAATAGATTCACCCAAGGTCTGTTGGCCCATTTAACTCCTATGGGTTTCTTTGCAATGGGCCATAGCGTAGTTAATTTTTTGGGCTTTTCCTATTGGGCCTAAATTTCAGGTTTGGGAACTTGCGGATTGGGCTAGATTTTGAATTTTAGGGCCCATTGTCGAGATTAGAGATTTTTAGAGTGTTACTTTAGGTTTTAATGAGGGTGCATTGAGTTGTCGTCTTTAATGCAAAGAATGGCAGCGCATGTCTTCCATTTCTTGAAAAGATAAAATCTTTCTTGGGTTTTTTATAAAAATGTGATGTGTTGGTGCTATTAATTACAGTTGTAGTGATTATTCCTTCTCATTTACCGTAGCGCAGAGCATTATATAAGGGTTGAGAGTCCTCCCTTTGTTTTCACTTAACTCATTTGTAAGTAAGTAAAAGTTTGAGAGCCTTCGTAGTTTAGAAGTTTTCAAGGAGCTCGGAGTGTGTTGTAGTGCTCGAAGATCAAGCACTTATAAGAAGTTTGGAGTCTAAGAAAGCTAGCCTTCTTGGAGTTTCTAATCGATGAGCTATGTTTTCCTTTTCTCATGTCTTCTGATAAAAGTAGTAATAGTGGTAGGAATAAAGGTAGTGATAAAAGGATTAGGAGAGATATTAGGGGTAGCAATGATGATAGGAGCTATAATGATGGTTGTGAAAATAGTAGGAGTAACAATAGTTTGGAGAACGAGCTAGATGAAATCTTGGCTGGATCTTATGCCTTGGTTCCTTAAGAGGGAGTGAATCATCATCCACCTCTTTGAAAAGTAATCATGCTTTGTGTAAGCCTTGGGGGAAATGGGAGAGGATGAGAGGCCCAACTTTATTTTTGGGGAAAATTCTACCCCAAATAAATTGAAAGGAGTTCAAGGAGCTAAGGATTATGTATAGATCCCAAGGAGTACATACATAGGGATGTTGGAGTTGGGGATCGTTCTTGTGATGATTTAGAGGTGTAACGACCCATCCCTGGGTCGACCCTACCCGAGGAAGCATCATCACCTTTCAGTTTCAAGCGCCCCAACCTATATGCAAATGCATAAAACTCACAACGTAGCTTGTAGTCTTTTCAAACATCACAAATTCATACAAATATAAATTGTTTCAATATAAGGAAATACAAAGTTTTACAGCTTAAAATGGTACAATTTAATGGAAAATTTTCCCCCACAACAACTAGACTATTATATAAAATAAAATAAAAAATCTTAAACTCCTATCAAATATTTTAAAAAAAAGACTTAAAAGACAAGGATTTCGTATGCAACTCCCTTTAACTCTGACCATAAAATACCTGGTGCTACCTAAAATATCATTAAAAATAAACGAGTGAGCTAAAAAGCTCATTGAGAACACATTACTAGAAGTAATCGTAATAGAAAGCTTTTCATATTTATTTACAACATTTATCATATAGGTTATTTCTTTCTTAATTACATGTAGTATAATACTTACTTTTCCCTAAATTTCTTTCTTATTTTCTTGGTAGAAACTGTCCTTTAAATTAGAGTTTATTAAATTTTCCTTTCTTAGTTTATTTTCAAGTGTATAATTCCTATCACATAGCACACAACACAATGTCAATCAACATATGATAATTTTTATCTCAACACTTTCTTATTATCGTAACCACATGCACGCCCTTTACTGGACTCAACATATCACAGGCTCTTTATGGGCCAATTATAACACACACCCCTCATGGGACAATCACAATATATGCCTCTCATTGGCCAATCATTACAATGCATCCATGAAATGCAATGCAATGTAAAATGTGCACAATCATATCAATGCCCCTCATTGGGCTAATCTCATCATCTGGTACATCCAATCATCATAATATCAAATCTTCGAAACCCCTCTTGAACCGGGCTGGGTCCTACTCGTCTAAATACATTTGGTACCCTTACACCCTTTGTGGGAAGAGACCTACCGGCCTCACCCATCACTTGCCCCTCAATAATATACCATTAAGCAATTGTTATAATGAAAATGCATTCATAATGAAATGATATTAAAACAACCATTTGCAAATCAATTACATCATAATTCCATAGCAATCCAAGCAAACATTTTCAATACAATCACACACATCAAGATTTCTAAAGCACAACCACATTAAATCATTTCTTAATTTAATTAATGTATATATATATATATATATATATATATATATATATATATATCTTCATATCTCTGTACATTTTTATATAACTTCCTACACATTATTCTTTATTATTGTTGGGAAATCACCTTGATATGCCCAAGTGGTGATCTTCCAAACACCCAAGTCTAGAATGATTTGTAATGATCAGAAACAGAAACAGAAGTCAAAGAAAAGAAAGAACACAACAATTGTTATCAAGGTTCGGCAATAGCCTACGTCCCTATGAGTTCCTCTGAACTCTCTACAATGAATCAATGAGTTCTTACAAATACAACAACACCCCTTCAATAATCTGAAGTTCTTGAAGAACCAAAGAAGAGAATAAAGAAAGTGATAAGAACTATTACAAAGCCCTCTACCCAATCTATGCTACTCCCTCTTTACAACCAGCCTCTCTTCTGAGATCTATTCTAGTGCCTCTCCTTTGTTTTGTGTCTTTGCACTCTCACACTTGCACTTGAATTCTCTTGTATGATGATCACTTATGTTTCTTGTGTCTCACTTATTCTTGAGATTGAAGCTAGGTGACCCTCTATATAGTGCACCACTTCTTGAGCCAATCTTTGAAGTCAATCTCCACCCTTAGATCTTGAGGACCATTCAATCATAGCCCTTCATCAATCCTTAGTGATCCTGTGCGTTTTGGTTCATGCCCCACACATTTTTCAAAAGGCTAAAGAGACTAGTCTCAATGTGCCTGGCGCCGCGGCCCAAAACAGGGCAAGCCGCGGCTCAAGCCAGGGCACACATACATCACTCTCTGGGCATCGTAGCCTAGGGGAGGCTAAGCTGTGGCGCACACCTCCTCCAGGCTTCCTCTATGCTGGGCTCTGCGGCCTAGGAAGGCTGGGCCGCGGCCTGACCTAATGCTGCACTTCTTTGACTTGTTGTGCGCTGAGGCGCACACTTTGTGTGCTGAGGCGCCAATGTCTACTTTGTCACCACCAAGTAGACCATTCTTGCTGAGAACTTGTAGGCCCTTTTTGCTAATATGTCCCAAGCGAGTGTGCCAAAGGGCTGCCCTATCCATCTCAGCCATCAAGCTTGCTACTTGATCCTTGATTTCTGTCTCCGATCATCTCATAGAGTCCATCCTTTATTGCTGCTTTGATCACTATCACTTAGTTACCTTGATCTTTCCTCCCTCTACCTTGTATGTATACCCCATGGAATCTAGCTGCCCCAATGAGATCAAATTCCTTTTCAAATCTGGAAGATACTTCACATTCTGTAGCAGCCATGTGACTCCATCAAACATCCTCAATTGGATGTCTCCTATCCCCCTCACTTGGCAAGAAGTGTCATTCCCCAAGAAAACCTTTCCATCATTAGTTTCCTGGAAATTCTTAAACCAATCCTTGTGAGGGCACATATGACAAATCCACCCAGAATCCAGAATCCATTTCTCGCTGCCTTGCCTCCTGCTCACATTTGAGCACACAACAAGAACATCATCTTGCTGTTCTTTGGCAACCGAAGCCTCTCTATTGTTGGTATGGCTTCTTCCTCTCTCATCCCACATCTTCTTCTTACAATCTTTCCTGAAATATCCCTCCTTGTTGCAGTCGAAGCATCTCTTTTCTCCAAATCTCGGTTTAGAATGAGATCTCCCATGGCTCTGCCCTCTACCTCTTGATTTCTCCTGGTAGTTACCATGAATGCTACTGATATTTCGAGTTGCTGGCCTTCCTCTAACGAATAGCCCTTCTCCACTTGATGCTTCCCTCATCTTGGCTTTGAAATCATGAGCCCTTATGGCATTGAACACAATCTCCTTGGTTAAAGTATCTCTTCCATATTCAATAGCATTAATCAAATTATCAAAACAATCAGGAAGAGAATTCAACAAAATAACAACCAATTGTTCATCCGGGAATGTTTTGCTATAGTTATTCAAATCTTGAACTAGCTTATTAAACACATCAAGATTATCTTGCAACTCTTTATTAGGATCCATTTTAAAAGCAAAGATTCTTTTAAGAAGATAAATCTTATTAGGGAGAGTTTTGGTAAGAAACAACTCATCTAGTTTCTTCCATATGACAGCAGGATCTTCTGAGTCTCCACACTCCCTTGTGACACTATCTGACATGTGCAAGAAAATGGTGTTGCACACCATCTTCTTCATCTCAATCCACTCGTCCTCCGTGATACTTGCTAGAAAAACATCATCTTCTCCAATAGCCAAGTCTACCTTCTGTTGCCATCTTGATCTTCCGCTTCCAAAGGACAAAGTCTCCCTTTCCATCAAACTTCTCAACAATGAAATTTGAAGCCATCTTGCGGAGAAAATCCTAGATTTATACAGCACCCACAATTGCTTTCCCAAACTTCTAAATCACAAGAACTCGATCAAAGATAGATCTCAATACTATTCTTGAATCACTTTCAAGAACACAATCAGATCTTGATCCCAGCACCATTCTTGAATCACCCAAGAAGTTGGCCTTTGATTCTTGGAGTATTTACTCTGATACCTTCTGTTCCAGCTCCGATACCCACTATTTTGGACCACAGCTCTGATACCACTGTTATGGTATCTCCTCTAGCTCTGATACCACTATTGGGAAATCACCTTGATATGCCCAGGTGGTGATCTTCCAAACACCCAAGTCTAGAATGACTTGTAATGATTAGAAACAGAAACAAAACTTAAAGAAAAGAATGAACACAGCAATTGTTATCGAGGTTCGGCAATAGCCTACGTCCTCGTGAGTTCCTCCGAACTCTCTGCACTAAATCAATGAGTTCTTACAAATACAGCAACACCCCTTCAAGAATCTCAAGTTCTTGAAGAACCAAAGAAGAGAAAAAAGAAAGTGATAAGAACTATTACAAAGCCCTCTACCCATTCTATGCTACTCTCTCTTTACAACTAGCCTCTCTTTTGAGATTTATTCTAGTGCCTCTCTTATGTTTCGTGTCTTTACACTCTCACACTTGCACTCGAATTCTCTTGTATGATGATTACTTGTGTTTCTTGTGTCTCACTTGTTCTTGAGATTGAAGCTAGGTGACCCTTTATATAGTGCACCACTTCTTGAGCCAATCTTTGAAGTCAATCTCCACTCTTAGATCTTGAGGACCATTCAATCATAGCCCTTCATCAATCCTTAGTGATCCTGTACGTTTTGGTTCATGCCCTATACACCTTTCAAAAGGCTAAAGAGACTAGTCTCAGTGTGCCTAGCGCCACGGCCTGGGCACTACGGCCTGGGGGAGGCTGAGCCGCAGCGCACACCTCCTCCAGGCTTCCTCCATGCTCGGCACCATGGCCTGGGAAGGCTGGGCCGTGGGCTGACCTGATACTGCACTTCTTTGACTTGCTGTGCGCTGAGGCGCACACTTTGTGTGCTGAGGCGCCAAGGTCTAATAAAGAACCTTGTCAAACCATGTTTAAACCTTAGACAAACACCAACAATTATCTTCCCTACTCCTAATCTTCTATACTGACATCACTTAAAATCTGCTATTTATGTTTTTTATCCTTATTCATGTTTTTTATATTTTTATTTCTATTTTTTTCTAGTCTAATACACTTACTAAAGGTAAGGTTTACTCAAATTGTACGTCCTCCACAACTAGTCTCAAACTACTCCCCTGATCTTTAACGGTATTGACCACTTGCACCTAGGACCGAAACAACATCTAACCCCCTTTAATATCATTCAATAACAAAATACTCGAAACCCCAAGATATTTACACACTTTAAATATCAAGAGTGCACTTCACACGAAACCAAAATCAAGGAAATCGTGGCTTTAAACCCTTTTTCAAATCATTTACTTTGAACCTAAAAAATACTTTAATTTTCATGAATAGTAAAACTTTTAAAGGTGTTTTAATCATACTTCAAATATATATAAACATTAAAATCACCATGGAAAGGTTTCATACTAAAAAATTAAATCTCATCAAGTCGACTGGGTTACTTGATTCCAGCAAAAATCACTCCGAAAACGTAAGTTTTTCCCCAAAACTCTTCTTGATCTCTATAGATCCTTTCAATTATTCAAAGATACAAGTTTCTAGTAGTTATATTAACCAAAAATCAACATTACTCACACCAAAAATTGTATTCCAAACATGAAAATCACAACTTTAGTTTAAAAACCCATTTTTGATACAAATCATTTTCCATCAAACTTTTTTCTTAAAAAATTATTCAAATCAGACTTCAAAAACTCAAATTTTTGGCTTAACAACTAAACTTGATAACAAGAAATAAAGAAGAACAAGATTCTTTACCTAGTTTTTGCCAAAACACTCTATCTTTTCCCTTTTCTTTTTCTCCTTCTCCTTTCTCTCTCTCTCTCTCTCTCTCTCTCTCTCTCTTTTATTTTTTTTTCTCTCTTTCTCGCTAGTTCTAGAGAAATCCAACACAAAGTGTTGGATTCTCTTTCCATCTCCCTTTATTTATAGAAAATTTCTATATAAATTGAAAAACTACCCTCTTATTCTATAACTCTCTCCTAATTTACCCTAACACTTCTTAAAACTCTAAAAGTTCCCCCTAAGTAAACTTTATTACTAAAAACTCAATTTGTTTACCTTTTTTTTTTAAAGTTTCATAAGCCTTAGTAAAAACTTAGGACTCAAATTGAACAAGCACGCACCTTTACGTGTCGTAATACGAACCTTAAAATTAAAATAATCAAATTAAAGTATCGGGCTCTACAATTCTCCCCCACTTATAAAAATTTCATCCTCGAAATTTTCTTAAGCAAGGTTCGAAAAATATCAAGATCATAACCTTTCTAGTCCATCTCATTAACTCACATACACTAATCGATTTCTCCACTTTCTTGAAAAATTTGACAACATAAGGTCAAACTTTACTACATCATCGATTTAAACTTCCTCTAAATTATTGCCAACTATCTAACTTATTACTGGAGTAATCTAATGTACTATGCTAATAAACTATATTCGATTTTGCTAGAAACTCTATTATATATGAAGCAGTACTCACCCTTCTACCAGTTACGCATCCTTAATGAATACCTCATTCTCTCTCCTCCATTGATCCTTCAATTCACTAAACGATTCCCACCATTTACATATTGTTAACCAAAAGTATCACTTAAGATCGATCCTTTCTTACATCTCTCTTTTGTTCTTGGGTTTCAAACCTAATCTCTCCATCATTTTACATTTCCTTCTCGTGACTTAATACTTCAAAGATCTCAAACGTGGTACGACTTTTAAATCATGTCTTTCCCAAATACCTATTCATAAACGTATTTACCAACAAACTACTTCCTCAAATTAATCATTAACTTCTTCTCCACTAGAAATCATACTTAGGATACATCAATAGTGTTATTACTACTTTTGTATTCACGTCAACTTAGGTCTTATTTAACTCCTCAATTTGATTACCTCGAAACTATAAGTTTACCTAAGGAAAGAAGTACTTAGAAGAAAACAATTTAACTTTCGATCATTCACAAAATTTCTAGCATCCCTCGTGCACAAAACTTCCTTTAGTAATCTACTCTCTTTACTCAACGTGTCTCTTAACTATAACCCAATTTCCTCACTTGTTGATCCCTTTTAAACCCTAATTTATTCATCGTCAATCGGGATTTTCTTACCTAAAAACTCTTATGAAACTCATCATCTCAACAATAGTAGAGCATTTTACCTTTCACTACTACTCCAATTTAACTAGTCTCTCTTTAGTCACAAATAATTATGTCATAAATCAATTTGTAGTATTGTTTGAACATTTGATGAACTAACCATTTCCACACATAGCTACTAAGTCCCATTCTACAAGTCTCTTCTTTAACCTTATCATTTGGTCGTCCTTAATTATAACTTATTTAACTTTCCCTTAACCTCTACTTGAACTTCCAAAGGATCTTACCCACATAAATATTTCCTTTGGTGTCTATCGTACTTTAAGTTTTACTAATCTTTTATCCATCTAGAGTCATCCCATTCCTTTACATCTCCCCCTAAGATAAGTCTTCTACTTAACCTCATTGTCACGTACTTTACACATTGTGTCCATCCAGTAATTCTCTTTCTTGGAAAACTCTCAAAGATACACTTTAGATAATCTTCTAACCAAAATTTTTTAAGAATGCCTTTATCCTCTGCCCTTTTAGCCCATTAGATTTTTCATTAACAATTTCTCATTTCTGCTTCTTATACAACCAAATTTCCCAATTCTTGATAATTTACTCGATTTTACCTATAACATTTTAATCACACTTAGGCTTTAATCTCCTCTACGACTCATCCAATTTCTAAACATTAACAATAGCCTCAAGATTTTCAAGGTTACATTTCATATGAAGTTCCAACCAAATCATTAATTGAACACTATTCACCCGTTCCTACATCTAGTTTAACATACTTCCACTTCTCGTCACCCTTACTAAGTCATTCTACTTTACTTTCATTCTAACAACAAAATCGAACACATGCACACCACAACTTACCTCACTGTTCATAACCTCATTAACTATAATATTCCCATTTCTCTATTTTACCCCCATCTTCTAACGAACCTTTACGCACTCAAACTTACCCTTCCGACTTAACTATTCTTCTAACTCCCTTTTCTTTTCTTATTTCCCTTTCCGGTCCATTTAAAGAATTGAATACTCTAGAAAACTATTTAGCACATCACCTCCACACCTTTCCTTGAAAATTCTTGAATCTAGCCATACTATATACGATGAACTCCAATAATTCCCTTTTTACTCACTATCAATAGTAGTCCTCGATTACTTCACACTTACTCCATACAATCTATGCCATTCCTAAAAGTATTTCTTAATCCGATCATGATTTATACCTTCTTTCATAAACTTAGTAAGAATCTATTCTCAACTTTTTAACACTTCCCAATAACTCCTTAATTAGACTAATATCTTCCTTTCACTTAACATTTAACTTCCTTAGAAAACCACTTTGCTAGGTAACTTCAAAACTCTTTAATTGTCTCAACTAATAATCATTTCTCCCTTTTTTTTTTGTCCAACACCTTTTGGTCTTATAACCCAAATCTATTTCTCCCCTATAATAATTACTCTAATTTTTCTATATCTCACTGACTCTTGATCTTCCATAATATGCCTTCTTAGTATCTCTTTGTAACATATAATAGCCTCCCACTCCAATTTCTTTGCTAAGCAAACCTATCACACTTTCACTAGTCATCAACTCTTCTAATGTGTTATTCACGTCTAAAACAACTCAATCACCATTATTTAGTCTTTCAACACTTTAATTACCTTAAATCATCATCAGACACCTCTTGTTAGATCCAATTTATCATTTTTTTCAATTTTTTTTATCTCAAAGTAAAGCAAAATCTTTAAGCTCACTCAACTAATCATCAACTATTTAATTAAATCAATTCTTTTTCCATAAATAAATTCATCATTTCTTGCATCAAACTTCACTGTACACTTACAATCAAGTTTAAAATTTCTTACAATTTTCCTCTTTATGACTCCTCACATAATAATTTCTACTTTCTAACATACCACCATTACCATCTTTATTAAAATCCCCAACTACGATTACAAAATTTCACTTGATTGAACTAACACCAGCATTCCTCTACTTAAATATCCTCATCATCTTTACTTCACTCACTCCCTACTAATCTTATTCATCACACTAACCACTATTAATTACTCTTCTTAAGTCTCAACTTATATTAATACACTTACAAATTTTTTTTTCGGCACGACTCTCTAACCACCGAACTTCCCCACACTTTTTAATAGATAGAACAACCTAAACTTTCCACTTACTTCAACTTGATATTCAATCAATTACCTTTTTCAAATCCTCATTATTCAAGCATATGCATAATAATCTCATTACTCACCACTTCCTCTAATTCAAATCTATGATCTATATAATAATTATTTCTTAAGCTGACACTTCGTAATATTTGCAAAATCATCAATCACAAGCACTTTAGTACATACAACATGGAATGGAAATATCAACTGAAAAGTTTATATATAAGTCAAAAAAATTTACTAACTCAGTACAATTCATTTTCATTCATACCTTTAGGAGAATCAATCTTAAACTCCTATCAAATATAAAAAAAAAATGACTCAAAGGATGAGGATATCGTATGCAACTTCTTTCAACTCTGACTATAAAATACCCAATGCTACCTGAAATAATTGTAAAAATAAATGAGTGAGCTAAAAAGCTCAGTGAGAACACATTACAAGAAGTAATCGTAATAGAAAACTTTTCATTTTTATTTATAACCTTTATCATATAGGTTATTTATTTTTTAATTACATGTAGTATAATTCTTACTTTTTCCCCAAATTTATTTCTTATTTTCTTGACAGAAACGGTCGTTTAAATAAGAGTTTATCAAATTTTCTTTTCTTAGTTTATTTTGGAGTAAATAATTCCAATCACATAACACATAAAACAACGTTAATCAACATATGATAATTTTTCATCTCAACACTTTCTTATTATCGCAACCACATACATGCCCTTCATCGGGCTCAACATATAACATGCCCTTCATGGGCCAATCATTCTGATGCATCCATGAAATGCAATGCTATGCAATACAATGCAATGCAAAATGTGCACAATCATATCAATGCCCTTCACTGGGCTAATCTCATCATCACGGGGACGTTTTGCCATGTACCGTTATGTCCAATCATCATAATATCAAATCTTTGGAACCTTCTTGATCCGGGCCGGGTCCTACTTGTCAAAATAAATTCAGTACCCTTACACTCCTTGTGGGAAGGGACCTATCAGCCTCACCGATCACTTACCCCTCAATAACATATTGCCAAGTAATTGTTATAATGCAAATGCATTCATAAAGAAATGATATGAAAACAACCATTTTCCAATCAATTACATCACAATTTCATAGCAATCAAACCAATCATTTCTAATACAATCACACACACCAAGATTTCTAAAGCACAACCACAGTAAATCATTTCTTAACTTATATATATATATATATATATATATATATATATATATATATATATATATATACATATACATATATACCTTCATATCTCCATACATTTTTATATAACTTCCTACACATTATTCTTTATTATATTCTCTACTCCTAATCTTCTATACTGACATCACTTAAAATATACTATTTATGATTTTTATCCTTATTCATGTTTTTTGTATTTCTTTCTATTTTTTCTAATCTAACACTCACCTCGTACGTGCTCCACAACTAGCCTCAAACTACTACCTTGATCTTTAACGGTATCCACCACTTGCACCTAGGACCGAAAAAAAAAATCTATCCCCCATTAATATCATTCAATAACCAAATACTTGGAACCCCAAAGTATTTACACACTTTAAATATCAAGAGTGCATTTCGCACGAAATCAAAATCATGAAAATCGTTGCTTTAAGCCCTTTATCAAATCATTTACTTTGAACCTTAAAAAGACTTTAATTTTCAGGAGTACTAACATTTTTAAAGGTTTTTTTAATCATACTTCAAACATATATAAGCATCAAAATCACTTTGGAAACGTTTCATACTCAAAAACTAAAGAAAAAAGTCAAATTTTTTTCAAAAATCAGCATGATCCAATCAATTGGGTACCTGATCCAGTCGATTGGGAAAACGTCCAGAAGCTTCTGCTACTTCACCTAGTCGACTGGTAGTATGACTTAGTCGACTGAGTCCTATAGAAACATCACAAAAATCTCATCCAATTTACTGGTCTCCAAACCCAATCGACTGGGTCAATTGATTCTAACAAAAATCACTCTGAAATCTTTAGTTTTTCCCCAAAAATCTTCTTGATCTCTATAGATCCTTTCAATTATTCAAAGATACAAGTTTCTATTAGTTATATTATACAAAAATCAACATTACTCATACCAAAAATTGCATTCCAAACATGAAAATCACAACTTTGGTTCAAAAACCCATTTTTGTGACAAGCCTTTTTTTCTTCAAACTATTTCCTTAAAAATTTCTTCAAATCACACTTCAAAAACTCAAATATTTAGCTTAATAACCAAACTTGATAACAAGAAATAAAGAAGAACAAGATTCTCTACCTTCTTTTTTTTTTTTTCCAAAACTTTCCATCTTTTCCCTTTTCTTCTTTTTCTTCTCCTTCTCTTTCTCCTATTTCTCTCTTTTATCTCTTTCCCTTTGGTTATATAGAAATTCGACACAAAATGATGGATTCTCTCCCATCTCCCCCTATTTATAGAAAATTTCTATATAAATTGCAAAACTACCCTCCTATTTTATAACTCTCTCCCAATTTACCCTAACATTTCTTAAAACTCTAAAAGTTCCCCCTAGGTAAACTTTATTACTAAAAACTCAATTTTTCTACCCTTTTTTTTAAGTTTCACAAGTCTTAGTAAAAACTTAATACTCAAATTGAACAAGCATGCACCTTTACGCGTTGAAATATGAACCCCAAAATTAAAATAATTAAATTAAAGTCGGGCTTTACAAGAGGAGAGGGAGCTTTGTGTGTATATGCACCACTTGAAGGCTGGGGTTAGGTTTACCTTTCATCCATCCATACACACTGTGCTCAAGTATTATGATATAGCTCTGTGCCATCTAGTGCCTAACTCTATTCGTCTATTAATGGCATTCATATATGTTGTTATAAAAATGAAGGAAGTAATGAATATAAGCATCTTTAAAAGCCTCTTTCAAATTAGTAAGCACAAAGAAAATAGTTGGGTGGTGCTGAGTTCAAGGGAAAAGAAAGGTTTGTTGAAGAAGGCGCCCTTCACTATCAAGTAGTGGGAGAAGAGTTTTTTCTTTATTCAAAGCAATAGGGGTTTCAACGTTCCATTAAAGTGGAGTATGGATATGGTAAAGCCTAATAAGAAGCCAAACCTTATGAGAAGTGAGACGGATGCAATGGCTAAAATGATAGCTGGGCAGATGGATATTGAGCTTTTTTATAAGAACTTCGAGCTAGCTGAGGTCAGACTCTGTCTTGAGGGTCCAAATGAGGAGATAGGTTTGAATCTTCTGACTTTACTTATTTATCCTTTCCTTTTTTTTCATATTAATGCTTTTCTCTCATTTGCAATGATGGATGCACTTAAAGCTACTCGGAAGGAGGAAAAACATGCACAAAAGATGAAGCTCGATGAAAAAGGCTTGAGTTGAGACCAATCAATCCTTTGGAAAGAGGGCCAACACTGGGGGTTCCCACAACCGGATTCCTCCCCTTGCTCCCATCATTGTAGATGATGATGTAACCACCACTTCTTCCCCTCCTCCTACGAGGGTTGTTGTTGCTGTTCAGGCGTAGCCACCATAAGTCTTGAGACTTGACTGGTATGTCAAGGTCAATGATTCATGCTTTAGGAGTTCCAACGTTGTTCAGAAGCACTTTTTCTGGGGGATTCCTCAAATGGATATGGCTCAGCTGACCCAAGAGTTTATAGAGGGTTTTACAGCGATAGTCGAAAGCTTGGCTTCCTAGATAACCTTCGAACCTTAACTTTTTTATTATAGTAGTAGTTTCACTTATAACCATAAAGTTCTAACTTGCTTTATTTTTCAATTAAGCATAGCCTCAAGCATTCTCTCTCGTCGATGCCTTGACCTTGATAAGAAGTTAGGGGATTGCCACAACTTCATTTGGACTTTGTAAGAATCCCTTGCAAAAAATGTGGTGGAGGTGTGGCACTTGGAGAATGACAAGGCTCTATTAACTTAGGACTTGGAGGAGGCCTGGCTAGAGTGAGACACAACCGTAGATGAATCAAGAAGGCTTCAAGCTAAGAAAGATGCTGTTGAAAAGGCTTTGATGGACTTCAAGGAGTCCCAAGAGTTCAAAATTGCCGTGGATGTTGAAACCGAGGACTTCTACCTTAAGGACTTTGAGGAAGCTAAAAATAGGCTTTAGAAGCCTACCCATAATAGGATTTCTCTATGGTGGAGATTTTTTCTAATGATGAAGGTGTCAGGGCTGACGACGAAGGTGCGGACTAGGCTCAAGCTACTGAGGAAGAAAATGGGGATGTAGACGTAGATTATGATGTTTTCATTATCCTTCTTTTTTCTGTACTCCTGGCCATTAGTGCCTCTTGTAAAAAATTCCTTAGTTAATGAAGGCCTCTATTTCATTTTCCATTTTGTTTATTCAATATTAGCATACTTTGGTAATCCAATAGGAAAGTCTGAGGTGAGAAAGCCCTAGGCCTTTTCCTTGGCATATAAGAAGCTTAAAAAAGAGTAAACTGGGAAAAAAATTAGACTATCCTCTTGTTAAAAAATATTTGGAGGTTGCAGAAGTTATTTGGGGAAAGTTGGCAAAAAACAAGCAAAACTTGGCGAAGAATGGAGTAGTCCTCGAAGGAGCTCTACTGGAAAGATGGAAGAGACTCTACTAGAGAGATGGAAGAGATTCTACTGGTAGAACTTGCAGTAACTTTCAAAATTCCAAGTTTGTGGTATTGGTTTACCACCCAAGTCTTCGAGCTCGAATGTGCCAACTTAGTGAACCCTTTTAATACGGTAAGGGCTTTACCAGTTTAAGACGAGTTTTCCCATCTTCTAGAGGTGAGATACTTTGTTCTTTCTCAGAACCAAGTTATGTAGTATGAAGGTTCACTCTTAGACTCGAGAGTTGTATACCTTAATACCTTCCGGTGGTAGGCGGTGAGTCTGATCTGAGCTCTATCCCTGGCTTCATCAATTAGATCAGCGTTCATCTTGAGAGCCTCATTATTATTGGCTTCGTCGAAGCTTTGTACTCGTTATGACAATGGTCCTATTTTGAGGAGAATGACAGCTTCAGATCCATAAGCCTGAAAGAATGGATTCTGTTGTGAGTTTTAAATTACTCGCAAGCGCACGAGTCGTTTGCAATATAGCGTTGTGCAAGTGCGAGGTCGAATCCACAGGGAATTGCGTTGTGAAAATATAATTTTTAATCTAAATTAACTCTATCTTAACCTAGTTCCGAATTTTGAATGATAATTTGCAAAATAAATTAAAACTAAATTTAATTGATTTTAAAACTAATAATAAAAAGCACTAAGGTTTCCGAATCCACCCCACCGAAGTTAAGCATACATGTTCTAAAAATATAGCCTATCAAAACATTCTATGAATCCAACTATAAGACAAAAAACAAAGAATATCCCAACTAAACCAAAAGTACCTGATGTATCCGCTCTTAACAAATCACAAAGGGAATCCAATTTAATCGAAAAGCATTCTATGTATCCATCAGATGAAACACAAAGAAAATCCAACAGACAATTTAAACTCAATCAATTATAAGATTAACTCAAATAATTGACAGAACATTTATACTAAAAATTGTCAGATTTGTACAAGCAAATCTGAACTACTACGCCAAACAACGGCGGGGCTTCATCTTCAACCTTAGCTGAAGAGTCTAGCCACTCATAACTATAAAACTATAATAACAAGTGCTAAACATTTAAACTAAAACAACTGGATATAAAGAAATAAATAAACAACTTTACATGGGAGAAATTCCACTCGCTGACGGGCGGCGCTTCCCCTCGTGGTAGCAATGCCTTCGGGATCCACCAGAATGCTAGCGGACGTCCACCGGTAAACACCAAAGTGGCTTAGGAATTGTACACTGAATGATGAAGTCAAATGGTGTTTATATAGGGGGAGACCCGGAGTAAAACAGGTTGCAGAAACGATGTGGGATACAGGCCCGTGTGCGCTCGATCGCAGTGTGGTGTGATCGATCGCAGGTACGATCGATCGCATGTCTTGTGCGCACGATCTCATGTGCGCTCGATCGCATGTCTGCTGCGATCGATCGCAAATGCACTGAACTTCAATTATTTCGATGTGGGATGTTGACCATGCGGTCGTTCAAAGGCAGGTGCGCTCGAGCGCTGGTGCGCTCGATCGCATATCTGTTGCGATCGAGTGCAATGTCTCCAGAAGCTTCAAATCAACCTGAAATGCTGCACTTTCTCCACAAAGCTGTAAAAACACACAAAACACAAGAAAAACGTAAAATAAAGTAAAATAATACTAACTAAGAGCATAACAAATATAAGTTAAGGGTCTAAAATATGCAATATTTAAGACTCATCAAATACCCCCAAACTTATATTTTGCTAGTCCCTTAGCAAAACAAAATAAAAGACTCAACGAAAAACAAAGAACATAAAGATAAAGTCATCACTCATGGTATCCAAAAATTTAAGGAGCACACATCACCATGATATTCATTCATAAGCAAGCTTAAAAAGGTAAACCCATCTTCGCAATGAATAGAAATGTTAAAATCTAATTACTTACAAAAGGCAGGATAAGGCATCACAAGCTTGAATCAGTGTAAGGTGAATTAGCATATAAAAATGAAGCTTCCAAGTAACTCTAATGTGTAAGGTCTCCATGTCTCAAGATTCACCGAATTTCCCATAAAAAATGAACGAAAAGGCATAGTTTTTATTTTATTCACTCTTTTTTTTTATTATTATTATTAAGGCACGGCTATGCTTAGTTCTCTTGAGCTTTCTAATTGACCCATGTAGCGAGTGTTAAGTCAATGACTCCCAAACCAGATGGTTTTAGGGCATTAGGTGTAAAGACACCCCTAAGGACTTACTAACTCGAGTCAAAAAGGCTACGAAATTAAACCGACCTTAATATTACCAAGCAAAATTTCACCTTTTGACGTGAACACTCACTGCTTACTGAGGCAAGAGGTCCAGTTACTCAGCGAAAAGTTTATTGATAATAATTTTTTTTTTTTTTTTTATATTTTCCTATGCCCAAGAGTTCATCCAACAAGTCATCCAGTTACAGTTAAGATAAGGAAAAATACACATTAAAATCACGTGTCATACCTCACATAATTTGTGCTAATGTGCTCGTGTTAGATTAAATCAAACATATGAATTCTCAAAATGCCTAAAGTAAGTAACTAAATTTTAAAAATTTATCACCAGATCATGTGTTCAAAATGTTAAGCTCACCAATGACATCACATCACAGAAAATGTTTAGACCAACCAAAATTTCACGGTAACATAAGCATGCATTTATCTCTATGACGAAAAGACAACAAATTAGGACAAAGTGTGTGATGTGTCTCCCATACCCCCAAACTTAAATTACGCATTGACCCCAATGTGTGACTAATATGGAAAGAGCTGACATGAGATATGGAGAACTATCTGGACTGGTATGGCTCATAGCATACCCTCAAACTTGAACTGAAGTACGCTTTGTCCCTGAAAAACAAAAACTGGAAAACAAAAAATACTGGAAACAAACATTAAACATAAAAATGCGAAATAATAAATAAACAAAAGAAAAGATAAGCTGTGGGGTGCCTCCCATGAGCGCTAAGTTTAACGTCTTCAGCCAGACCCAACATTAGTAAACAGGCCCAACTAAGCTCTCCACCATCTGATCAATAAATGGGAATGGAAAATGATCAGGCCTAGTGGCAGCATTCAATTTACGGTAGTCTAGACACTTTCTCCATCTTGACTGCACTCGAGTTGGAACCAACTCGTTGTCTTTATTTACTACCGTAAATTCAGCATGTTTGGGCACGATTGGAATCTGGCTCACCCACTTGCTATCAGAGATGGGATAAATGATCCCTGCCTCTAACAGCTTAATATCTTCTGCCCTCACAACCTCTTGCATAGCAGGGTTGAGCCTTCTTTGTGGCTCCCTCGATGGCTTGGCATTCTCTGCTAACTGTATCGTGTGTATTACCAATGAGGGGTTGATTCCCTTGACATCCTCAATAGTCCAGCCTATAGCTTCCTTATGCTCTCTTAAGACGTCCAATAATTTCTCCTCTGGAGCATCATCCAAATCTAAAGCTATGATTATAGGCAAAGAATCTGCTGGACCTGGGAACTTATACTTAAGATTATCTGGTAAAGGCTTAAGTTCCTTCTTGGGGGTGTCAGGTGCGGCGGTCTCCTCCGTCTTATTGCTTTCTCTAGGATCAGACTCCAAAATGACATTTACTTCATTAAGTAACTTATCTAAGCCCAAGTCCTCTCCAAAGTGAGCAAAGCATGCCTCCAAGGGATCCTCAATACGGGATTCATCCATAGTCTCCTCTGTCCTACTACTCTCTCGAGGAGCAGACTCCACGATAGTATTTGCTTGCTCAAGTAACTTATCTAAATCCAAATCCTCTTCAAACTGAGCAAAGCATGCCTCCATAATGTCCTCAGACTTCCCTTCTTTCTTGGGCACTTGTAGTCTCTCAGGGTAAGGCGCTTTAGGTAAAAACGACCTAGAGAGATCCTTAATAATACGAGTGGCTGTAGATGGCTCAGCATCTCTCTTCTCATTGTTGCCACTCTCTTGCCCTTGGTGCATAGCAGGGTTCTCTTCCACTTGATTGTCCACTTGTCTCCCAGACAAGTATGGGACAGTTGATTGCACTTGTTCCTGCCAATGCATTAGAGTTGAAGAATTTCCCACCGCAAACTGTTCCTTTGGGTTAGGCTCAGATTGACTGGGGAACTCTCCTTCCTCGCCTTCACCCACGTAACTTGCGATCTGATCAATTTGACTCTCTAGTGTGGCAATCACTTGGGTGTTTTCTATTGTTGCACTCATCACTTCACTCATAGATTGGCTAGTCGCTTTCATGAAGTCATTGAGAGCGTCCTCCAATGACTGTGAAACTGACACTGGCGCTTGAATGGGAACTTGGTGAGCGGGTGATGGTGCTGGATAAGCTGAGTGACCATAATTTGGAATTGGTGGAGGAAATTCGGGAGTGTATTGATTGTGAGCATGGTAAGGGGCTCCTCCTTGATTCATTGGTTGGTTCTGCTCCCATGAAAAATTAGAGTAGTCCCACCACCTTGGATTGTATGTTTCGGAGCAAGATCCATTTGATTGCCAACAACAGTCATTGAAAGCATTCATTTGTTCCATAGGATACTCGGCACAAGCCGGCATTGATGGGCAATTCTGTGCTAGATGCATGGGACTAGCACAGATGGAACAGCTTTCAACATTGAAAGTGTTGGCAGCATTGAGGGACGGGCCGGTCATTTTAATGAAATCCTTGAGGGCGTCCTCTAAAGACTGTGAAACCGGCGCTGGATTCATCCACATGATTTTTTTTTTTTTTTTTAATAAAAAGATAACTAACTAGTAGAAAAATAAAATCATTTTAGACCAAAAATTTTCACAAACCAAACAACTCCCCGGCAACGGCGCCAAAAACTTGTTGTGAGTTTTAAATTACTCGCAAGCGCACGAGTCGTTTGCAATATAGCGTTGTGCAAGTGCGAGGTCGAATCCACAGGGAATTGCGTTGTGAAAATATAATTTTTAATCTAAATTAACTCTATCTTAACCTAGTTCCGAATTTTGAATGATAATTTGCAAAATAAATTAAAACTAAATTTAATTGATTTTAAAACTAATAATAAAAAGCACTAAGGTTTCCGAATCCACCCCACCGAAGTTAAGTATACATGTTCTAAAAATATAGCCTATCAAAACATTCTATGAATCCAACTATAAGACAAAAAACAAAGAATATCCCAACTAAACCAAAAGCACCCGATGTATCCGCTCTTAACAAATCACAAAGGGAATCCAATTTAATCGAAAAGCATTTTATGTATCCATTAGATGAAACACAAAGAAAATCCAACAGACAATTTAAACTCAATCAATTATAAGATTAACTCAAATAATTGACAGAACATTTATACTAAAAATTGTCAGATTTGTACAAGCAAATCTGAACTACTACGCCAAACAACGGCGGGGCTTCATCTTCAACCTTAGCTGAAGAGTCTAGCCACTCATAACTATAAAACTATAATAACAAGTGCTAAACATTTAAACTAAAACAACTGGATATAAAGAAATAAATAAACAACTTTACATGGGAGAAATTCCACTCGCTGACGGGCGGCGCTTCCCCTCGTGGTAGCAATGCCTTCGGGATCCACCAGAATGCTAGCGGACGTCCACCGGTAAACACCAAAGTGGCTTAGGAATTGTACACTGAATGATGAAGTCAAATGGTGGTTATATAGGGGGAGACCCGGAGTAAAACAGGTTGCAGAAACGATGTGGGATACAGGCCCGTGTGCGCTCAATCGCAGTGTGGTGCGATCGATCGCATGTCTTGTGCGCACGATCTCATGTGCGCTCGATCGCATGTCTGCTGCGATCGATCGCAAATGCACTGAACTTCAATTATTTCGATGTGGGATGTTGACCATGCGCTCGTTCAAAGGCAGGTGCGCTCGAGTGCTGGTGCGCTCGATCGCATATCTGTTGCGATCGAGCGCAATGTCTCCAGAAGCTTCAAATCAACCTGAAATGCTGCACTTTCTCCACAAAGCTGTAAAAACACACAAAACACAAGAAAAACGTAAAATAAAGTAAAATAATACTAACTAAGAGCATAACAAATATAAGTTAAGGGTCTAAAATATGCAATATTTAAGACTCATCAGATTCTCTCTAGTGAGAGTTCAGATGGCAGTTCGATAGGCCTAAATGAGACTCGGGAGGTGGTTGACCAATTACTTGTCTGCATTATCAAGCCTTTTCTTGATTCCCTACAGGAGAGTTCTATTGGTTACCTTGGCCTGTTCGTTGGCCTAGAGGTAATCTACTGAGGAAAACCTTTGTTCAATCTGGAGGTCTTGGCAGAAAGACTTGAACCGGGTGATGTTGAACTGCATACCATTGGCAATGGCCAGTATCCTGGTATACCAAATCAGCAAACAATCGACTTCCAGACAAATCTTTAAGTCTAGTAGTCGAAGATGCTAGCGAGGGGTTCAGCCTTTACCTACTTAGTAAAGTAGTCAATGTCTACTATCAAATGCTTCTTTTACCTTGGAGCTTGCCGAAAAGGACCAAGGATATCCATTCCCCACATAGTGAAGGAAAGAGGAATAGTTATCGATGTTAGGGGATTTGCTAGTCACTGGGGTATGGAAGCGAGTTCTTGATAGACCTTACACTTTTTAACTATTTCAACCGTGTCGTAGCTTATCTACGACCAATAATAGCCATGGCAGAGTATCTTAAAGGCTAATGCACGACCTTCAAGATGATTACCACAGATCCCTTGGTAAAGCTCTCTAAGAGCGTAGTTCACATTAGTGGTTCTTAGACATTTTAGATTAGTAGTGGTAAGACCTTTTTTGTATAGTTTTCCGTCAATAATAGCATACAGCGAGGTATGGAAGATAAGCTTCTTGGCTTCGCTTTTCTGATCAGAGAGTGTACCATCTTTCTGTTACCTAAGGATCAGATCCATCCAAGTTCTCTGTTTGAGGAGTGGCATAACCAATAATTCATCAATGCTCAAAAAAAAGAAAGTTTCAAGGTAGATTGCTTGGGTAAAATTAGTGTGCCTAGAGGAGGCAAGTCGAGCCAAGGCATCTGTGTTTGCATTTCCTATTCGTAATACTTTTGTTATCTGGAATCTTTTGAATTTTACTGTGAGCTCACAAGCGTTTTCAAGATACCTCACGATCTTCACACCTTTAGCCTCATATTCATTGGTCATTTGGTTCACCACCAGTTGTGAGTCACAATAGCCTTCAAAAGCCTCAGCAGCTAATGTTTTGGCGAGCTTCATTCTAGTGAGTAATGCCTCATACTCAGCCTCGTTATTCGAGGCCTTGAATCCAAATCTTAAAGCATACTCGATTGTGAACCCTTCAAGGCTACTGAGGATGAGAAAAGCTCTGCTACCGGTGCTGTTGGATGACCCATCTACATACAATGTTCAGCTTGGCATTTGCTTGCTTTCCTTGGGCACTTGCTTTTAGTTAGGACATCGGGGAAAGTTTTTTCTATTATAAAATCCATTAAGGCCTATACTCTGATGGTTGTCCGAGGTTTATACTGGATACCAATTTCTCCAAGTTCAATGGACCATTTGACCAACTTCTAGAGATTTTCAGCTTGTGGAGGATGTGCCACAAAGGCTGATCGGTGAGGAGGAAAACTCTGTAGGCTTGGAAATATGACCGGAGTTTCCATGTTGTGATTAGGATGGCGTATGCCACTTTTTCGATTGGGATGTATCGTACCTCGACGTCTTTTAAGACTCAATTGCTGTAGCATATGGGTATTTGAATCCTAACATCTTCTCAAATTAAAACAAAAACTACTACATTTTGGTTTGCCAATATATATAGGAAGAGTTTTTTCCTCTGTGATGGGTTTAGTCAGGAGTGGTGGTGAGCTCAAGTATTCCTTTAGTTCTTCAAACACTTTTTGGCATCCTTCATTCCACATGAAATCCTTAGCTTTTTTGATGGAAGATAGATAGGCGTCTTTCAACAAACTTGAAAATGAACCAGCTAAGTGGTGCATTTCACCCGATCAACATTTGCAATTCTTTAATGTTCCGAGAAGGGGTCATGTCCATGATCGCCTTTATCTTTTCAGGATTAGCCTTTATCCTTATTATGTTGCCATAAAGCTTAGACACTTTTCGATGGTGACTCCAAAGGCACATTTGGTGATGGAAAAGTATTCCAAAAGCTTCCTCTAGGTCAGACTCATAATCCTTAGCGCTGATGCTCTTAACCAACATATCATCCACATAGACCTCCATATTCTTTCCATTATACTCCTTGAAGATCTTGTTGAACAGATTTTGATAAGTGGCCCTTGTATTCTTGAGACTGAAGGGCATCACTTTATAATAGTACAAGCCTCTCAGTTAGTGATGAAGGTGGTATTGGGCCTATCAAGCTCATACATCAAGATTTGATTGTACCTTGAGGCATAGCTAGACTTAGCCAAGAAGAGAGAAGAAAGAGAAAAAGGAAAAAATAAAATAAGAAGAAGAAGAAGAAAACATAGAAAACAAAAATGAAACCAGGGGTGAAAAAGTCTTAGAGGATGTTGAAGAGGAAACAAAAGAGTGAAGTAATGAAATGGAAGGTGGAAGAAGAAAGAAAGTTGAGAGAGGAAAAGGAGAAAAGAATGCAAGAGATTGAGGAAATGAAAAGTAAAAATAGAAGACAAAGAAGCAATAGAGCTTGTGATAGAGATTTCTTGTCATGGTGATGTTACCTTAGGTGTAATTAAGGCCGAATGTTGCGATGAGTTGATGGGAATAGCCTCAGGGAATGAGGCTACAAAGGTGGATGTTATGGAGATGGCCCCTAAAAGCCAGATTTCTCCTAACCTAATGGTGTAGGCTATAGAGGTTGGTGGCGCATCATCAATTGTTAAGTCCTCAACATTCGAGGTATATTGATCTTTGCTCTTTTCAATACCAGTAGAATTTTTTTGTTGTAACCATGTGATTTGTGTTGATGCAAGCTCTTGCTGATGAGGTAGCTAATTTTGAGGAAGTTGAAGCTAGCCTCCCTTTAGAGTGCATTTTATTCCTCACCATGGTGGTAAAGAAGCTTTATTTCTCCTTTCTACTATTGAGGATTACTCAGAAGAGGATGAAGAGACAACAACCTTTCCACAAAATCTAATCTTGAAGCAATGCTGGTTGGGTTTCCTAGCCTTCTTGTGGCTAGTGCTCGACTCCAAAAAGCTTCTCCTAAGGTGATGGGACCTCTATTGAAACTTAATAATTTCGTAGATCAAGGTTGGGAGTTCCTTTGCGAAGATATAAAAGCACAACCACAAGTATGCTAACTTGCATATTGGTTATTAGAAAGGAAATTTTGTCTCCCACAACATCGAATCTGTGAAATATGCATTTTGCACGATAACTTTGATAGTTTGTTGTCGTTAGCTGTTGAGAATCAAGCCAAGCAACAACAGTTATGGCAGCACTTTTAGCAAATCGAACATTCATAAGACAAGTCCCAGAACCTTCGAAAAAAGCTTGAGCACACCTTGATAAAGGTGAAACAAGTCAAGGCTCGCAAGGTCAAGCTCAAATGGAAACTTAAGCAAGTCAATGCCCACCTGGAAGGCTTATCAATGATGGCAAAGAACCTTAAGTGAGATTATTCCACCCTGTCTACTCATCATGGAAAAGTTATATTTTCACATCATGCCATCATGGAAATTCATAATGATGTGGCAGATTCAGTAGATTACATCCATTCGAAATGGACGTTTATAGCACCTTTCATCACAGTGTTTAAAGTTTCTTTTGTTATTTTTTGTAATTTTGTTTTCTTCTGATTTTGATCAGTACTATATTTAATATTTAATATGATAAAAGTTAGTTTACTTTTTTGGTTCTACATATGGTTTAAAGCATTTTCCATTGACAGATAGTTTGTGTTCATTTTTGTCAATAGTTATAAGCTTATATGCATTACCACTTAAAAACTTTGTCACTAAAAGTGGACCTTCCCAATTAGGAGACTACTTACTTAACTCTCGATCTTTTGATCCGAGTGGTAAGATCAATTTCTAAACTAAGTTTCATTCTGTGAAAACTTTTACCTAAACCCTTCGGTTATAAGCCTTTGTAAGATTTAACTTTTGTTGCATTATATTATCTTACACTTTGGCTTTGACTTCTTCATGATCATCGAGCTCAACCAACATATCACTTAACTTATTTTGCTTAGCCACCCTCAATGATTTGATAGTTATTTCTATAGACAAAACTGCATCATGACCAAATACTAAGGCAAATAGGGTAGTCCCAGTACTTGATCTTTTTGATGTTCGATAAGCCCATAAGACTTCAGATAATAAATCATCCCATTTTCTGGGTTTCTGGTCCATTACTTTTTTTAGGTTATTTTTAATAATCTTGTTAGTCGACTCAACCTGACCATTAGCTTATGCGTAATATGGACTAGAATTAATTAACTTAATTCCATAATCCTACACAAATGCTTGAACTTTTAGCCATTAAAAACTAACGCATTATCCACAGTTATGGATTATGGGATTCCAAATCGATGAATTATCATCTCTTGGGCAAATTTGATGAACTAAACTTCATCAATTTCTTTGTAAGACTTAACTTATACCTATTTGGTAAACTAATCTACGACCACTAACACAAATTCTTGTCCTTTACTTGAAGCAGGGTAGATTTTACCAATTATGTCAATAACCCATCCTCTAAATGACCAAGATTTAACTATCGAATGTAAAGGGCTAGTTGGAACTCGAGGTATGTTCCCATGCTATTAACATACTTGATTAGACTATTCTAGTCACTCTTTCAAGATTGAAAGCCAGTAATACCCATACCGTCGTATTAACTAACACATTTTTAATCCTGGCTGATGACCACTGTAAATCCCTTTATGTACCTCGACCATCACTTGCAATGATTCATCTACTCCCAAGCATTTCAAAAGTAATCCCTCAGCATCTTGTTTGTATAACTCTTCATTTTTTCCCTAGAGAACACAATATCAAGCTTTTAACTTCAAGAAGTTACTTACTTTTGTATTTGGAATCCTTAGGAAGTCTATAATTGGTTTTCTCCAATCATTATCCTAATAAACTTGGACAAAAAAGACATATATTGTAAATAGGTTTTCTTCTAAAGTTTCTAATTCTATGCTAGGATGATCAGCCAAGAAATCTATTAAGGCTTGTCCCTTAACAGGCTTTTAAGGAATATAAATTAAGTCAGATTCAATAATGGCTAGACTCTATTTAGCCAATCTTCCATTAAGTATGGGTCATGAAGGCATCTATTTGATTTGGTCAATTTGAGATATCACATGAACCACAAATCTTAGAAGATAATGATTTAGTTTAGTCACAGCAAAATAAAGTGCTAAACATAACTTTTCGATTGAAGAATATTTATATTCCATTGAGTTTAATACATGGCTTAAATAGAAAATAGCTTGCTCAAAGCTACATTTATTTTCTTGAGCTAATAAAATTCCTATAGAATTTATTGTGGTCGATATATAGAACTTCAATGGTCTTCCTTGTTGAGGAAGAATCAAAACTAGATGATATGAGAGACATTTCTTTATCTCCTCAAAAGCCTTCTGATGAGGCTCTTCCCATATAAATTCTCTTTTCCTTTAAGCTTCAACAATTGAGACTACTTTGGTTTTTCCTACAACATTAGCGATAAAATGTCTTAGAAAATTCACTTGACCCAAGAACCTTTGAAGTTAATTATTATTAGTAGGGGGTTTAGCTTGGATTATTTCTTTAGTTTTGTTTTGGTCGGCTTCAATTCCTCGACTGGGAAACCAAAAATCCTAAAAAATTCTCTGCCTTCACTCAAAACGCACATTTTATATGATTAAATTTTAACTGGTGAACCCTCATGCTTTGAAATCCTCCCTTGAGGGCTTCGAGATGGAGGCAAAGTCTTGTGATTTCACAATTATATCATCGATATAAACTTCCATATATTTTCCAATCATGTCATGGAAAGTTAAGTTCATAGCACGCTGGTAAGTTACCCTAGTGTTTTTCAATCCAAAGGGCATTGCTACCCACTTGAATGTCCCTAGATTGCTAGGACAACAAAAGTTAGTCTTATATATATCTTCTAGAGCTATAAAAATTTAATTATACCCTGAGTATCCATCCATTAAGGAGAGCACTTGGTTACAAGCCGTACTATCTACTAATAGGTCAACTGCTTGCATAAGAAATTCATCTTTAGGAGTGACACTGTTTAAATTCTTAAAGTTCGTACATACCCTTAATTAGCCATTTTTCTTTATTACCTAAACTATATTAGAAAGTAATTCTACATACCTAGCTATTCAAATGAATCCAACTTTTAGCAGGCGCTCGATCTTTTTTTTTAACTTCGAGGATGACTTCTGTGGACATCCTTCTAGGTGCCTGCTAGAATGGTCTGTAACCTTTCTTTATAAGGAGTCTATTTTCTACCACACTTCAACTTAGTCTTGACATATCATTGTAGTCCCAAGCGAAGCAGTCCTTATGTTGACTCAAAAGAGACGTAAGTTGTTCTTTCGCATGTTGATGAAGTAGCGTGCTGATGAAGGTCAGTTTTCATTCATCTCCATCACCTAAATCAACTTCCTTTATAAGGTCTTGAGTCTTTGCTTTCAAATCTTCAAATTGACTGAGGTAGGTTCAAGATCTTTTAGTTCAATTTCATCGAGATTCCCTATACTCTCGATATTATGTTAGTCTATAACTTCTTGTTCATACACATATATGGCCAATCTTGATTTGACCAAAGCTATGGCCTCCCTCTTGTCCTTTCAGAGTTATTTATTCATTATCCACTTTATACTCGATCAAGGATATCTCTGACCTTTTCCCTATTAAGCATAGTATGGACAACTCCTTACAAACCTACTCGAGAGCCACTTCTTCTAGCTGTTCCTTAGACACGGTAATCTCAGTTGGTTTTCGGTGTTTATCTTTTCCTAGTATCTTTATATAGCTAACATTTTTCTCGTAAAATGTTGCCTCGATGCTATTTGAAAAAGTGATAAATGGCTTATCATCAGCATACACAGTTTCAACCTGGTTATTTTTATTCCAAAAGAAAAGTACTTGATGAAAATATTCACCCTAACAAGGCGTTGTAGCTTGAAGTTGAGTCAACCATAAACATTTGGATACTACAACTCAACATCCAACCTATAATTCAAAGGGAATAAGTCTTCATGTTCTGATGGCATTTATTGAGAAACCACAAATAAAAACCTTAGAAGGGATCAAATCCTCTTTTGTTTTCCTCAGTTTACAGAGCATGGTATGTGGTAATATGTTGATAGCTGCACCATTATCAACTAGTATACGATTCATAAGTTTAACCTCTATATGAATCTTAACATGCAAAGGTTTAAGATGTTGAACTATAACTTGAGAGGGCTTCTCGATGATCATAGGAGTCTCATCTCCCATCTTCATCTGCTCTATCCTTGGCTTCTCACTCCATGTGAATACTACCTTTTAAGGTTGCTCTTTTATTGTTCTTATATTCTCGATATCAACCTCCCCAACCTCAAGTAGCTGACTAGGCACAACTTGAAAGGAGGATGACTATGTTGCAGTCCGCAATCACAGTTGGTTCCACTGGATCTTTCTTCTCATAGTCTTTATCCTAGTCTTCGATGCCTGAATGCACTTTGTCCTCGAAGGAATTCTCCTTATTGCTGTTGTGATTAGAATCTTCCTTAGGAGTTTGATATTCTTTTGAACTTTTTTGAGTTCTCGATGTTTAGCCTTGTTGGTTGGTTGTCCCCACATTCATAACGTGTATGGGCCTGTTGATTCGCATGGGCTCAAGTTATTCGTCCTTGATTTCTCATGTATAGTGGTTTATATGAAATCCCCTTTCGAAACTAAGATAAACTCCCCATTGTATGTGAAGGTTCCTGGTACGTACACTTCTGCTTCATCGTCACTTCCATATGAGAAGGTCACTATGAACTCCTTCTTGTCTACAGAGTTAGTGACTCATTTCTTTCTTCGTTCTTTCTAAGCTCGAGTGAATTCCTCTTCTTCTTCTAAGCTAGGGGTATCAGCTTCTGTCTTGAGCCTCTTATGTTTTTTAGCTCTCTGAGATGCTTCTAGTTGTTCCTTTTCCATATCTTGTCTTTGTTTAATAGTCTGTTGGCATAGCCATCTTCTTCACTTGGTATGAGCCATGTATAGGAAATTTTGGTTGTAGCCGTACTTAAATTTCATCATCAGATGCTCATTTATGTTGCTATAAAGGTGATACCATTTCCCTAACCCTATAAGTGGTACCTCAAAGGTGTTTGGTTTCTTTATCACTACCTGTGTTGCTTTTTCCCTTTGTCGACCTATTCTTGATTGCATATAAGGCCTTCCCCTCGAGGTGGTTAGACCTCCTCTTTGAGAATATCCTCCTCTTTTACCTCAAGTGCTAGCCACTCGCAAGCTTAATGTCGGTCGAAGGGACAGTCCTTCCTCTCGAGTTGGTTTCTTTTCTTCTACCTTGGCTTGGCATTTTACCCTCACATGTTCCATGAACAACTCAGCCATCTTGTCTTGGCATTCAAAATATAAGATATTCTGACTATTAGGTAAGATCACTGGGAAAACTTAATTAGGTATCCCAGTTGTTGTTTTTGCTGTTACATCCAGTTTTAGCTTCAGCTTCTTATCTTCAACCATTGTTAGTTGGCCATCCAATTCATCTCCCCATCATGTGGGTTTGATCTCTTCGAACGGAATGAGATTTGCCACTTTTGAATATGTGACATAATAGTTGAACTTGCTTGAGGGCTCTCCTAGTAGTCCAACTCTAGTATCTCTGAATCAGGATTTGTTGTTGAGTTTTCTTTTGTGAGACACTTATATTTATTCCAGAAAACAAACATTAAGGATTCGTAAACTCTTTATTTTTTTTGTGATAATTGATAAACATTCAAAGCAAGCATGTTAACATTAACCATATCAGGGAATAGGTTAGTATCAACTTGCATTGTTTATCTTATCTCGAATAAGGTTTCTAAATACAACTCATTTATTAGTCAAATGAGTAAATGAGCTATGCCATTTACAGAAATTTCTGCCTTGGATCTCTTCACTCGAGGGCATCTTATGCCAAACTACCAGTCTTAGTTGTTTAGCATGCAACAATAGATCAAAAATTTGATTTGCTTTACTTATATGAAAGGAATATAACCTCACTGGGACAGTGGGTCTATTGGACTCTAGCATTTTAGTTTGTTTCTTTTTCAGAACTTCGTACATAAATGGCTCTCGACCTACAAACTCAACTATATCCACTTCAACATTGGGATCATAATAATATGTCCCACGGAATAAAGTTCTCATTTTATGTTCTTTCTTTAGTATATACTCATATGGATCAACCCTTTTTCCTAACTCGAACAAGTCATGGAAGACCATTCCTTCGAACTTCTTAAGAAATTCAAAGCTCAACCCATCTTGGGCTAGCTTTACATAGTCGACTTTAGGTAAACCAATATTACACTTGGTTCGAGCCCGCTTGAAACGATTACGATAATCTTCAGTAGACTCATCCTGTTATTGTTTCAGCCTAGCTAAGTGTAATACTCGTACTCTTACAACAAAGGTAACGAGGTAATTCAATTTTATATTAAATTAAATAATGCATACATAAAAGATTTAGTATTGATTTGAAAATAATTTTTGAAAGGTGATGTTGAGAATTTTATTTGAAAGATGGTGAATATTTTTATTTGAAAGAGTTAGTAATTTTTGAAGAAGGAAAGTATAAAATTTAATTTGTTTTGAAGTTTCAAATGAAAGAATTTTGGATAAAATGTAGAATAAGGTTGAAGAAATTAATTAGAAGATTTTTTGGATGAAAATATAATTATTTTTTAGAAATTTTTTTAAGGAATAAAAGATGGAAATTTAATTTTTAAAGGAGAAATGGAAAAATCGTAATTAAACAGTGGCAGAATCATAATTAATTAGTGACAAAATCGTAAATTTTAAATGCTGAAAGACTGGGCGAAATCGTTAATAACTAATGGCAAAACTATAAATTTTAAATAGTGGCAGAATCTTATATAATATATGGCAAAACTTTAAATAAAATATATATAATAATAATAAAAGGCAACCGGTGAAAGTATAACATAGGAACTAAAAGTTATATAAGACTTTTGTCTTGTGAATATAAAGATGACATTTTATTCTTTTTCAAACGCCACATGGAAGCTATAGGAAAGATTTTTGTCATGACACTTACCTAAGCGCCACCTCCTATATCGATTTTCTATGACTCAACCTTTCTTCTCTCCAAGAAAATTTAAAAGCGGCGAAATCACCGAGTTATCTCTCTCACCTTTCTCTTTAGTTTCTGTTTGAAAATTTGATGTTACCTATTTGGGTGTTGTTAACAAACCAACAACAACCAGCCTTCAATTAACGACTATCTCAACAATTTTTTTCTTCAATTTTTGTGGGTAAACTCTATGTCACTTAACATAAATATTTTCAACATGTTATGTATTTTATATTTATTTTGAGACCAATAATTTTAGTATTGAAAATTTATTTAGCATTAGATTTATTTAAGGAGATAATTAAAAAGAAAAAAAATGGTTAAATTGAGTTTTCTTTTAACCTCCATGACCGAACACACACACACACACACACACATATATATATATATATATATATATATATATACACACACACACACACACATAATAAGTTACTAAAGCTTTATCTTGATAAAGATGGATTTTTATAATGTTTTTAGAAACAAATTCTTAACCATATATTAAAATTTGCACATGGATATGTGAACTTATTTCAGTCAAATAGTTTTATGTGTACGAAATAGTGGGTGGACTAAGGACCTTCAGATTCTTTGCTAACAACATAAAGACTTTGACCATTTTTGACGGAAAATTGATAAATGACAATTTCGACAGTTTTAGTTGTGAAAGTGAAAATTTTATGATAGTGAGATATTGTCTTAGTGGTGAGCTGTTATGAAATAGTAAGATTGATGAAAATTTATGGTTAGGTATTGATAATCAACAAACTCAAGAAATTGCTGAAAAGAGCAAGAAAGACAGTGATCCACGAGTAGCTTTAAGTGCTACGTGGTGAATTAGATTTACTTTTAGTAATCAAGACTAGTAAAAATACGAATTGATGATATTTGAATAAATTGTTGAATTATAATGATTGGATGATGTATTTTCTTTTATGTATGATAATTGATTGATTTATTGATTAAGGATTAAATGATATGTTGAAAATTAATTATATAAGAGTTTATATATATATATATTTTTTAAAAGATGGATTAATGAAAAATATGTTGAAAATATATATGAAATTATTGAAAGATATGATTGAAACATTGATATGATTTATAAGGAGACAATTTAATATATATGATAAAAAAATAATAATTTTGAGAAAGAGATAGTTGAATTGAATGCTTTGATGTTTGCTTGCTTATATGTTATTACTGATATGCATAAAAGGGAAGATCAGGAAGGCAGCTGGTCTGGTTGAGTAGACCAGAAAGGTAGCTGGTCTGGTTGAAACATGTCAACATGTGGAAAGACATTCCTAGATGATAGTATAAAATGATCTGACGAGAAAGAAAGAAAGACAATTTAAATTCATGCATTATATTTTTTAAAATATTTATTATTGTTGGCTAGGATGCTAAAGATTCAATCTTGATTATGAAATGATTGATAAACGGATGAGTCTCATAGTGAGACAACTTTGATGATAAATAAATTGAAAGGATGATATAATAAAGAATTATATGATCGATTGTTTGTATGATGTGAACCTTATGATAGGGTAAATGATGATATTAAATTGATAATATATATGAGATATATGTATTGAAAGAGGATAGCTTAATAATTTATTTATAAAGAGATTAACAAATGATTGAATTGGTATATAAGAAGAGATAGATGATTAATTATGTTAATTTAACAATGATTGAATACAACTAGAAGTATATAAATCGAGAACTTCTAGTAAATTTAATTCATTAAGCTTGTGAAGCCCACTCTTCATTGTTAAATAATTTCAGGTAGCAGGCAAGATAGATAAATTTGTGAGTTGATATTCAGACTGAGTTATTATATGTAAGTCTTGTGGTCCACATCCTCAGACTAATGGAACTTTTTTTTTTGTAGATATTCATGCATCTTTAATATGTTGTATATATTGTTTCAAATAGAATATTGGTAATGTAACTTTCCTGTTGAGGGTTGAGGCCCCTGTTGAGGGTTGAGGCTTGATGTATATATGTTTTAAGTTGATATATATTTTTATATTATTTCATATATGTGTCATGCTGGGATTTCAAAATATGATGACATTGTCTCGGGGGTGGCCAACTCTGGATGGGTTGTTACAATTTTGTATCAGAGCATTAGGTTTTTATGATTCTATAGACCGCATAAAATATAAGAAAGTGGAAGATTAAAATAAATTATATCTTAATGCAGAGTCTGGGGATGTGTGTGGATGTGATAGAGCTAGAGTTAGTGTTACTGACCAAAGAGGGTGTGGTAAGCCCCCAATATTTAAAAGGGTTAAGGTTGAGATGGAGGTTGAGTTTGAGTCTATGGTTCCTGAAAAGAACATGTTAACAGTACAATTGGTACTAGTAGGGGTGTGAGAGAATCTAGAGTTTGGAGAGATGAGCTAAGAGAAGCTCTTGCTCATGCTCTTGAGAGAATAAATGCAACAGAGATTAGAGTTGATAGTTTACATCGTAGGTTGGATGAGAAGGCTAGAACAGAATTTGATATTGTTGTGAGGCATTTAAATTATGTTATGTTAATGGATAGAGCACTTCAGATTGAGAAAGATATGATGTGGTTTAGAGGAAGGATAGAATTGTTGAAAATGACTAAACTTGAGGGTTCTAGAGATGGAAGTAGTATGAGAGTGCAGGGTGGGAGACCACCCTAAAGGGGACGTTTCTTTTCACCAGGACCTATGATAGAGAGTCAAAGGTAAGCTGTTTCGGTTGCTTTAGTAGCTTAGAATTCTATTAGTGGGACCTCTAGGTTTGGGAAACATCCTAAATGAGCTAGAGGATTTGGAAAAGGTTAGAGTGTACCACCCATGAGAGGTGGTAGTATTGCGTTTGATAGAGAGTGAAGAGTATGTTACAAATGTAATTAGATAGGACATCTATCACATAATTGTCCTACTTTGATATGCTATGTATGTGGAGTGAGTGGATATATTAGTATGGATTTTCCATCAGGGAGATCTGTTGAGGTGAGTGTTGGAGGTGTTGGGAGGAGACAAATGGAGAGAAGTGGTAGATCTTGGAGTATACAAGGTAAATCTTTGGGCAAAAAATCAGTTACTAAGAGGGGACGTAGCAGTTAGACCCAGCCGAGAGAGAGCAGAGTTTATACGTTAACCCAGCAGGATACACAAACTACTTTTATAGACCTAATAGATTGTTAATTGATCCTGGTGCAACCCATTCATTGGCATCTAGTGTTTTTATAAAGTCAAATAATGTTTGTGATAGTTCTTTGATGCATGCAGTTAATGTTAAGGTTCCTACTATGGATAGGGTTATTATCAGGACTATTTATCAAGATTGTTTGATTAGTATGGCTGATAGAGAGTTTGAAGTTGATTTGTTGCCTTTAAATATGATAAATTTTGATTTGATTTTGGGGATGAATTGGTTGTCAGGGTATCACTCTAGGTTTGATTGTTGTAAGAAGAATGTAATGTTCACGATACATGAACATGAGGAGTTTAGTTTTCAGGGAGAACATAAGATACTTGCAAGTTGTTTTATTTCTGCCCTGACTACTAGTAAATGGTTGAAGAAGGGTTTTGAGGGGTATTTAGTGTATGTGGTCTATTCTAGAAAGGATGGTAGGAAGTTAGAAGAAATCTTAGTGGTGAAAGATTTTCCTGATGTGTTTTTTAAGAAGTTATCTGGATTGCCTCCTAGTAGGGAGATTGAATTTTCTATTGATGTGATTCCGGGTTCAACACCTGCATCTATAGCACCTTATAGAATGGCACTAGCTGAGTTGAGGGAGTTAAAAGTATAGCTTCAAGAGTTGTTAGACAAACAATTTATCCGATCTAGTGTGTCGCCTTGGGGAGCTCTTACGTTATTTTTGAAAAAGAAATATGGGACAATGAGGTTGTGTATAGATTATAGACAGTTGAGTAATATTACCATCAAGAACAAGTATCCTTTACCCAGGATAGATGATTTATTTGGGTAGTTACAAGGAGCGAGAGTGTTTTCTAAGATAGACTTGAGATCAGTTTATCATTAGTTAAGGGTAAAGGAAGGGGTGTGCCTAAGACTTTTAGGACATGTTATGACCATTATGAGTTCCTTGTGATGCCATTTGGGTTGTCTAATGCTTCTGCAACATTTATGGATCTAATTAGTTGAGTGTTTAAACTATTCTTGGATAGATTTGTGGTTATGTTTATTGATGATATCCTGGTGTATTTCAAGAACGATGAGGAATATGTGAAACATTTAAAGATAGTGTTAGTGATTCTGAGGAGAGAAAGATTGTTTGCAAAATTCTCTAAATGTGAGTTTTTGTTGAATGAAGTATCTTTCTTGGGGCATGTTGTATCTGGAGAGGGTATAGCAGTTGACCCATGAAAGGTAAATGCAGTGTTGAGTAAGGAGAGACCAACAAATATGATTGAAATTAGAAGTTTCTTGGGGTTAGCTGGTTATTATAAAAGATTTATTCAAAAATTTTCTAATAGTGCAATACCATTAACTAGATTGATCAGGAAAATGGTGAAATTTGTGTGGTTAGTGGAATGTGAGAAAAGTTTTCGATTGTTAAAAGAAAAGTTAACTACTGCTATGGTTTTAGTGCTTTCTTTTAGTGATGAAGGATTAGTGGTATATAGTAATGCATCGCATCAGGGGTTAGGATGTGTGTTAATGCAACATGAGAGAGTTGCAGCCTATGCTTCTAGGCAATTGAAGAACCACGGGAGAAATTACCCGACCCATGATTTAGAATTGGCTGCCATAGTTTTTGCTTTGAAGATTTGAAGATATCATTTGTATGGAGCCACTTGTGAAATTTTTACTGATCATTAAAGTTTAACGCATTTACCTACCCAAAGAGAGTTGAATTTGAGGTAGAAGAGGTGGATGGAGTTGATTAGTGACTATGACCGTACAATTCACCATCATCCAGGGAAGGCTAATGTAGTAGCCGATGCATTGAGTAGAAAGTCTACAGAGAGATTAATTGCTATTGGGAGTCATGATATTAGCTTGATGGTAGAATTGAAAGAGATAAGAATGCAGTTGAGTATCAGTGATAGATGAGTATTGATGGAAAATATGGTGGTACAATTTTCTATTATTAATCGCTTGTGTTGTGAGTTTTAAATTACTCGCAAGTGCACGAGTCGTTTGCAATATAGTGTGTGCAAGTGCGAGGTCGAATCCACAGGGAATTGCGTTGTGAAAATATAAATTTATCTAAACTAATCTTATCTTAACCTAGTTCCGAATTTTGAATGATATTTTGGAAAACAAATTAAAACTAAACTAGATTTATTTTAAAAACTAACAAAAAGACACTAAGGTTTCCGAATCCACCCCACCAAAGTTTAAGCATATATGTCCTAAAAACATAGCCTATCAAAACATTCCATGAATCCAACTTACAACAAAAAACAAAGAATATCCCAATTAAACCAAAAGCATCCAATGTATCCGTTTTTAACAAATCACAAAGGAAATCCAATTTAATCGAAAACGATTCGATGTATCCATCAGATGAAACACAAGGAATATCCAACAGAACAATTTAAACTCAATCAATCACAAGATTAACTCAAATAATTGATAGAACATTTATACGAAAAGATTGTCAGCTTTGTACAAGCAAATCTGAACTACTATGCCAAACAACGGCGAGGCTTCATCTTCAGCCTTAGCTGAAGATTCTAGCCACTCATAACTATAAAACTACAATTCATAATAAAAGTGCTAAACATTAAACTAAAAACAACTAAATAAAAAGAAATAAATAACTTTGCATGGGTTATTTATAGGCTTCCCCTCGCTGATGGGCGGCGCTTCCCCTCGTGGTAGCAAAGCCTTCGGGATCCACCAGAATGCTAGCAGACGTCCATCGGTTAACACCAAAGTGGCCCATGAATTGTACACTGAATGATGGAGTCAGATGGTGTTTATATAGGGGGAGTCTCGGAGCATTGTAGGTTTTAGATTCGATGTGGGATACTGGCCCGAGTGCGCTCGATCGCAGAATGGTGCAATCGATCGCATGTGCGCTCGATCGCATGTCTTGTGCGCACGATCGCATGTGCGCTCGATCGCATGTCTGTTACGATCGATCACAGACGCACTGAACTGTAAATATTTCGATGTGGGATGTTGACCTTGCACTCGTTAGTAGGCAAGTGCGCTCGAACGCAGTTGCACTCGATCACATATCTCGTGTGATCGATCGCACTATGCATCCTCTTTGCTCTTGAAAGTTGATATCTCCATAAATGCTTCATTTTCTCCACAAACCTATAAAAATACACAAAACACAAGAAAGACATAAAATAAAGTGAAATAATACAAATTAAGAACCTAACAAATATAAATTAAAGGGCTTAAATATGCAATATTTAAGACTCATCAAATATCCCCAAACTTATATTTTGCTAGTCCCTTAGCAAAACAAAATAAAACTACATGAAAAACAAAGAACATAAAGATAAGTTCATCACTCATGTTATCCAAAAATTTAAGGAGCACACACCACCATGATATTTAGTCATGAGCAAGCTTAAAGAGATAAACCCATCTTCACAATGAATAGAAATGTTAAAATCTAATTACTTACAAAAGGCAGGTTAAGGCATCACAAGTCTGACACTGTGTAAAGTGAATTAGCATATAAAAATGAAGCTTCCAAATAACACTAATGTGTAATGTCTCCATGTCTCAAGATTCACCAAATTCCCCATCAGAATGAACAAAAATGGCATAGTTTTTATTTTCTTCTTTTTTTATTTTTTTTATAAGGCTCTGCTATGTTTAATTCCCTTAAGCTTTCTAATTGACCCATGTAGCGAGTGTTGAGTCAATGACTCCCAAACCAGATGGTTTTAGAGCATTAGGTGTAAAGACACCCCTAAGGACTTATTAACTCGAGTCAAAAAGGCTACGAAACTAAACTGATCTTAACGCTACCAAACAAAATTTTCACCTTTTGACGTGAACACTCACTGCTTACTGAGGCAAGAGGTCCAGTTACTCAGCAAAAAAATTCGCAATGATCATTATGAATAAAATTCCCACCTTTTGACGTGAACACTCACTGCTTACTTAGGCAAGAGGTCCAGTTACTCAATGAAAAGTTTATTGATGATGATGATTATTATTATTATTATTATTATTATTATTATTATTATTATTTTTTTATTTTTATTTTTATTTTTATGCTTTTCTATGCCCAAGTGTTTATCCAACAAGTCATCCAGTTTCAGTTAAGACAAGGAAACGTACACATTAAAATCATATGTCATACCTCACACAATTTGTGCTAATGTGCTCGTGTTAGATTAGATCAAACATGTGAATTCTCAAATGCCTAAAGTAAGTAACTAAATTTTAAAACTTTATCACCAGATCATGTGTTCAAAATTTTAAGCTCACCTATGACATCACATCACAGAAAATGTTTAGATCAACCAAAATTTCAAAATAACATGAGCATGCAAAAAGACAACAAATTAGGACAAAATGTGTGATGTGTCTCCCATACCCCCAAACTTAAATTACACATTGACTCCAATGTGTGAATAATATGGAAAGAGATGACCTGGGATATGGAGAACTATCTGGACTAGTATGGCTCATAGCATACACCCAAACTTGAACTGAAGTACGCATTGTCCCTGAAAAATAAAAACTGGAAAACAAAAAATACTGGAAACAAACATTAATCATAAAAATTAAGAAATATACAGAAAAGATAAGCTGTGGGGTGCCTCCCATGAGCGCTAAGTTTAAAGTCTTCAGCCAAACTCTCCTTAGTAGATGACCCTCAATCTGAGTAAATAGGATCCGTCAACAATATTATCTCAATGTTCGGACTCCTCAATTCCAAGAATGGTTTTAGCCTCTGCCCATTTACCTTGAAAGTGTTACCATTCTTTGGATCCTCAATCTCGATGGCCCCATGAGGAAAAACTGACCGAATAATAAAGGGGCCGGTCCATCGAGACTTGAGCTTGCCTGGGAAAAGATACAAGCGTGAGTTGTAAAGAAGAACTTTTTGACCGGGCTCGAAAGCTCGTCTCAAAATGTTTTGGTCATGAGTTTTCTTCATTTGTGCTTTGTATGGCCGTGCACACTCATATGCATCATTTCACAGCTCCTCTAATTCATTGAGTTGGAGCTTCTTTTGAGAGCCAGCCTTGGAAAGATTGAAATTCAGTTGCTTGATAGCCCAATACACACGATGCTCTAATTCGACCGAAAGGTGACATACCTTTCCGTACACAATACGATAGGGAGACATGCCAATTGGCATCTTGAAGCCTGTCCGATATGCCCACAGTGCATCAGTCAATCGCAAAGACCAATTCTTTCTACTAGGGTTCACAGTTTTCTCTAAAATGTGTTTAATCTCGCGATTAGAAATTTCCACTTGTCCACTCGTCTGTGGGTGATATGGGGTGGCAACCTTGTGTGTGATGAAATACTTCTTCATCAACTGCTCAACAATCCGGTTGCAAAAGTGTTTACCTCCATCACTTATGATTGCTCGAGGCATACCAAATCGAGCAAAAATAATGTCCTTCAAAAACTGGACCACAACTCTGTGGTCATTGGTCTTGCACGCAACGACCTCCACCCACTTGGACAGATAATCCACAGCAACTAGAATGTACAAGTTGCCAAAAGAGTTTGGGAACGGTCCCATAAAATCAATGCCCCACACGTCAAAAATCTCAACAATCAGAATAGGGTTGAGGGGCATCATATTCCTCCTAGAAAGACTCCCTAGCTTTTGGCAACGCTCACAAATACACAGTAGGTGTGAGAGTCTCGAAACATGGTAGGCCAATAAAATCCACACTGCAAAATCTTTGCAGCGGTCTTTTTAGCACTGAAATGGCCTCCACAAGCATGATCATAACAAAAAGCGATGACGTTAGATTGGTCATGCTCAGGAATACACCTTCTGATGATCTGATCGAGACAATACTTAAACAGATAAGGATCATCCCAAAAAAATTGTTTTACCATGGCTAAAAACTTTGATTTATCTTGTCGCCCCCAATGCAAAGGCATGTGTCCGGTGACAAGATAGTTTACTATATCAGTAAACCATAGAGCGGGATTTTGAGCAATGAGCATTAACTGCTCATCAGGAAAGGTCTCAGAAATGGGAGTGGCGGCCTCAGTGAAATCCACAATCAATCTAGATAAATGGTTCGCCACCACATTTTCTAAACCTTTCTTATCCCGAATCTCAATGTCGAACTCTTGAAGTAGCAAGATCCATCGGATAAGATGAGATTTAGCATTTTTTTATAGAAAAAAGATACTTCAATGCTGCATGGTCCGAGTAGATAATGACTTTAGATCCTAACAAGTAGGATCTGAACTTTTCTAATGCAAAAACGACTGCAAGCAACTCCTTTTCAGTGGTAGAGTAATTGAGTTATGCGTCATTTAGAGTTCGACTTGCATAGTAGAGAACATGGGGAAGTTTATCAACACCCTACCCCAAAACAGCTCCAATAGTATAATCTGATGCGTCACACATAATCTCAAAAGGCACACCCCAGTTGAGTGGCTGAATAATGGATGTGGATGTCAGAATCTTCTTCAGATCCCCAAATGCTTTCTTACAGTCCTCATCAAATATAAATGGGGCATCCTTTTGTAATAACTGGCACAAGGGCCTGGCGATTTTGCTGAAATTCTGGATAAATCGCCTGTAGAAACCTGCATGGCCCAGAAAATATCGAATCTCCTTCACTGTACGTGGGGGTGGAAGGTTGCAAATCAGGTCCACCTTCGCTTTGTCGACCTCAATACCCTGATGAGATACAACATGCCCCAATACAATGCCTTGCTTAACCATAAAATGGCACTTCTCCCAATTAAGCACCAGGTTCTTCTCCTTGCACCGTACTAAAATCAAAGTGATACGGTGCAGGCACTCCGCAAATGTGGAACCGAAGACGGAGAAGTCGTCCATGAAAATCTCTAAGAATCGCTCTACCATGTCAGAGAATATACTGACCATGCATCGCTGAAAAGTAGTGGGTGCATTGCATAACCCAAAGGGCATGCAACGGTAGGCAAATGTCCCAAAAAGGACAGGTAAATGTTGTTTTCTCCTGATCTTCGGGGTCCACAGGGACCTGGTTATATCCAGAATAACCATCCAAAAAAAATAATACTCATGCCCAGCCAAACGCTCCGCCATCTGATCAATAAATGGCAGTGAAAAGTGATCCTTTCTTGTGGCAACGTTCAGCTTACGGTAGTCTATACACACTCTCTACCCTAACTGAACACAAGTTGGCACCAACTCGTCGTCCTTATTCTTTACCACCGTCAATCTTGCTCGCTTGGGCACGACATGAATCGGGCTCACCCATTTGCTATCAGAGATGGGATAAATGATCCCTACATCTAACAGCTTAATTATTTCTGCCCTCACAACCTCTTGCATAGCTGGGTTGAGCCTTTTTTGTGGCTCTCTCGATGGCTTGGCATTCTCCTCCAAATGTATCTTGTGCATCACCACCGAGGGGCTGATTCTCCTGATATTCTCAATGGTCCACTTGATAGCTTCCTTGTGCTCTCTTAAGACATCTAATAATTTCTCCTCTTGAGCTTCTCCCAAATCTGAAGCTATAATCATAGGCAAACTATCGGCTGAACCTAAGAACTTATATTTAAGATTATCTGGTAAAGGCTTAAGTTCCTTCTTGGGGGTTTCAGGTTCGGTGGTCTCCTCTGTCTCATTTCTTTCTTGAGGATCAGACTCCAAAATGTCATTCACTTCCTCGAGTAGCTTATCTAAGCCCAAGTCCTCTCCAAAGTGAGCAAAACATGCCTCCAGGGGATCCTCAATGCTTGATTCGTCCACAGTCTCCTCAAGAATCTTCTCTATCAAGCATACATTTATCACTTCATCATACTCCAGTAGTTGCCTAGTGATATCAAAGATGTTTAACTCCACTGTCATATTTCTGAATGATATCTTCATCACCCCTGTCCTACAATTGATTAGGGCGTTAGCCGTGGGTAAGAATGGTCGCCCTAGAATTACCGGTATTTGAATCCCTACATTCTGGACCGGTTCTGTGTCAAGTACAA
This sequence comes from Bretschneidera sinensis, assembly GCA_023935145.1. Classification (NCBI taxonomy): domain Eukaryota; kingdom Viridiplantae; phylum Streptophyta; class Magnoliopsida; order Brassicales; family Akaniaceae; genus Bretschneidera; species Bretschneidera sinensis. The sequence goes on along the minus strand of CM043700.1, from coordinate 100,054,343 downwards.
TAAAATCCACTGGGAAATAAAATTTATCCACTTTTATCAAGACGTCCTCAACTATTCTCCGTGGTCTTTTAACTGACTTGTCAGCCAATTGAAGCATCATGGATGTGGGCTTCAATTCTCCTAACCTCAACTGCAAATAGACTGAGTAGGGTAGAAGATTCACACTTACCCTTAGATCCAAAAGAGCCCTCTCAATATGGCTGACTCCTATCGTGCAAGAGATGGTAGGACACCTCGGGTCCTTATACTTGATGGGGAGCTTGCACTAAAGGATTGAGCTGACTTGCTCAGTCAAAAATGCCTTCTTTGGGACATTCGTCCTCCTCTTGATAGTGACCAAGTCCTTTAAAAACTTGGCATATGATGGCACTTGATGGATGGCATCCAAAAATGGGATATTGATTTGGACTTGTTTGAATACCTCCAGAATTTCCTCATACTTCCCTCCTTTCTTGGGCGCCTGTAGTTTGTCGGGGTAAGGCGCTCTAGGTACAAAAGACCTAGGAGGGTCTCTCTCAGTAGTTGTGGCTGTAGATGGCTCAGCATCTCTCTTCTCCTTGTTGCCACTCCCTTGCCCTTGCTGCATAGTAGGGCTCTCTTCCACTCGATTGTCCACTTGTCTCCCAGACCTCAGTGTGACAATCGATTGTACTTGTTCCTCCCCGTGCGTAGGAGTTGATGAACTCCTAACCATAAATTGTTCTTTCAGGTTAGGCACAGGCTGACTAGGGAACTTCCCTTTCTCTCTCTCACCCAAGTGACTTGCAATTTGCCCTATTTGACTCTCTAGCTTGGCAATTTCTTAGGTGTTTACCATTGTTGCACTCCTTACATCGCTCATAGATTGGCTATTCATTTTCATGTATTCCTTAATGGTGTCCTCTAGTGACTATGAAACTAGTGCTGGTGTTTGAGTGGGAGCTTGGTAAGTAGGTAATGGTGTTGGATGGCCAGAACGACCATGACCAGGAATTTGTTGGGCAAATCCGGGAGGATATTGATTTTGAGCATTATGAGGGGCTCCTCCCTGATTCATTGGTTGGTTCTGCCTCCATGAAAAATTTGGGTGGTTCCGTCACCCTGGATTGTACGTCTCGAAGTACGATCCATTCGACTGCCTCCGATAGTCATTGAAAGCATTTACTTGTTCCATATGATACTCGGCAAAAGCCGGCATTGATGGACAATTCTGTGCTAGATGCATGGGACTAGCACAGATGGAACAACTCTCAACATTGAATGTGTTGGCAGCATTGATGGATTGGCTCACAGTGAGAGCGTCAATCTTCTTAATGAGGGCATCTAACTTTATCCTCAACTCAGTGTCCTCTCTGACCTTATAGATGCCTCCCCTCTTAGGAGCATAAATGGACTTATCTCGACAGCTTGAAAAATCCCACTGCTGTGAGTTGTCGGACAACTTATCCAACGCCATATATGCTTCATCTCCTGTCAGACTCAAGAATGCCCCCCCAATTCATAGACTCGATCATGCTACGGTTAGGTTGAGTCAACCCTTGGTAGAAGAACTGAACGAGTCTCCACTTCTCATATCCATTTGGAGGGCATCTGATCAGTAGCTCTTTGAAGCACTCCCAACTCTCAGAAAATTTTTCATCATCATCCTGAGTGAAAGAGCTAATCTCCTTTCGGCACTCATTCACTCTAGACATTGGGAAAAACTTATGATAAAATTTGCTAAGCAGGTTTTCCCAAGATGTAATAGACCCGGGCGTGTTAGAATCCAACCACGCCCTAGCTCTATCGTGAAGAGAAAAAGAGAAGAGTCGAAGATGGACTGACTCCTCAGAGAAGTTCTGGAATTTAAATGTGGCACAAATTTCTTTGAACTTCTTCATGTGACTATAAGGACTTTCAAGATCTAAGCCATGGAATAAGGGTAAGAGTTGGATAACATGTGGCTTTAAGTCAAAGTGGGTGGCATTGGTAGGTGGCAACACTATGCAAGAGGATGAGTTAGTCGCAACGGGTGCGAACAAATCCCTAAGGGATGTAGTGGAGTCCACGTTCTAAGCTCTAGGTTGCTCTACATGTTCAGGATGATGTGCAACCTTAAAATTCTCTCCCATCTCAACAATCTCTCTCAACTAGTGCTCTTTTCTGTCTCTTAAGAGTTCTTTCTAAGTCATGATCTGAATGGGTCAAATTTAAATTCAAGGATCTCCGACCAAGCATAAACCGCACAAAAAGCACTAAAATAACCTACCAGTAGAAATTTGCAAAATTTTAATTTTTTGTTTTTAATTTTTAATTTTTAATTTTTAATTTTTAATTTTTAATTTTTTTAAATAAACAAATAGAAACAAATAAAATAAAACAAAAATGCTAGCTAACTAGTAGAAAAATAAAATCAATTCAGACAAAAATTTCACAAACAAACCAATTCCCCGGCAACGGCGCCAAAAACTTGTTGTGAGTTTTAAATTACTCGCAAGCGCACGAGTCGTTTGCAATATAGTGTGTGCAAGTGCGAGGTCGAATCCACAGGGAATTGTGTTATGAAAATATAAATTTATCTAAACTAATCTTATCTTAACCTAGTTCCGAATTTTGAATGATATTTTGGAAAACAAATTAAAACTAAACTAAATTGATTTTAAAAACTAATAAAAAGACACTAAGGTTTCCGAATCCACCCCACCAAAGTTTAAGCATATATGTCCTAAAAACATAGCCTATCAAAACATTCCATGAATCCAACTTACGACAAAAAACAAAGAATATCCCAATTAAACCAAAAGCATCTAATGTCTCCGCTTTTAACAAATCACAAAGAAAATCCAATTTAATCGAAAACAATTCGATGTATCCATCAGATGAAACACAAAGAATATCCAACAGAACAATTTAAACTCAATCAATCACAAGATTAACTCAAATAATTGACAGAACGTTTATACGAAAAGATTGTCAGATTTGTACAAGCAAATCTGAACTACTATGCCAAACAACGGCGAGGCTTCATCTTTAGCCTTAGCTGAAGATTCTAGCCACTCATAACTATGAAACTAAAATTCATAATAAAAGTGCTAAACATTAAACTAAAAACAACTAAATAAAAAGAAATAAATAACTTTGCATGGGTTATTTATAGGCTTCCCCTCGCTGATGGGCGGCGCTTCCCCTCGTGGTAGCAAAGCCTTCGAGATCCACCAGAACGCTAGCAGACGTCCACCGGTTAACACCAACGTGGCCCAGGAATTGTACACTGAATGATGGAGTCAGATGGTGTTTATATAGGGGGAGTCTTGGAGCATTGTAGGTTTCAGATTCGATGTGGGATACTGGCCCGAGTGCGCTCGATCGCAGAATGGTGTGATCGATCGCATGTGCGCTCGATCGCATGTCTTGTGCGCACGATCGCATGTGCGCTCAATCTCATGTCTGTTACGATCGATCGTAGACGCACTTAACTGCAAATATTTCGATGTGGGATGTTGACCTTGCACTCGTTCGTAGGCAAGTGTGCTCGAGTACAGTTGCGCTCAATCGCATATCTCGTATGATCGATCGCACTATGCATCCTCTTTGCTCTTGAAAGTTGATATCTCCATAAATGCTTCATTTTCTCCACAAACCTCTAAAAATACACAAAACACAAGAAAGACATAAAATAAAGTGAAATAATACAAATTAAGAACTTAACAAATATAAATTAAAGGGCTTAAATATGCAATATTTAAGACTCATCAGCTTGTTAAAGATACGGGGTAGAGATGAAAGGATAGAGAAAATCATACAGGAAGTATTGAGTGGGAAGCCGATTGAGTTCAAAATTACAGAAGATGGTATAGTAGTATTGGGACATAGAGTTTGTGTTCCCAATGATGTTGAGATGAGAAAGGAGATACTAAGAAAGGCTCATGATTCTGTGTATTCTATGCATCCCGGTAATAATAAGATATATAAGGGCTTGAGACAGAATTATTAGTGATCGGGGATGAAGAGGGATGTAGTTGAGTATATTTCTAGATGTTTGATTTGTCAACAGGTGAAGTCTGAGAATAGACATCCGGCAAGTTTATTACAGCCTCTTCCAGTACCTGAATAGCCATGAGAGAATATTATTATGGATTTTGTTTCTGGTTTTCCCCGTACCTAGAGAGGTTATGATGTTGTATGGGTTATAGTGGATAGACTTTCTAAGGCTTCGCATTTCTTTCCGATTAAAATTACTTAGAGTCTTGAAAAGTTGGCTGAATGGTAGGTAGTTGAGATTGTGAGATTACATGGAGTACCTTTGAGCATTGTATCAAATAGAGATTCTAGATTTGTTTCTAGATTTTGGAGAGGTTTTTAGAAAGCTATGGGTACACAGTTGCAGTTTAGTACAACTTTTCATCGTCAAACTGATGGGCAGACAGAGAGGATCATTTGAATACTGGATGTATTTGAAGATATCACCATGAAAGGGTGTTTTGAGATTTAGATAGAAAAGGAAGGTGAATCCAAGGTTTGTGAGACTCTATAAGGTGATTGAGAGACTTGAGCTAGTAGCATATAGATTAGATTTGCCTCCAGAGTTAAAACATAAGTATAATGTGTTTCATGTTTCACTTTTGAGAAAGTTTTCACATGATGAATATTATAGTATCCCGAATCAGGTTGTAGAACTTCAGGAAGATTTAACCTTTATGCAAGTATCAATCAGAATCCTAGACAGAAAGGAACAAGTGTTACGTAATAAACTTATTCCTTTAGTTCAAGTTTTAAGATAGAATAAAGATGTTGAAGAGAATACTTGGGAGTATGAGGCAAGAATAATGAAAGATTATCCCTAATTCTTTCACGAGTTAGGTAAGTAAATTTTGAGATGAAAATTTTATAAGGAGTGTAGAATTGTAATACTCGTACTCTTAAAACAAGGGTAACGAGGTAATTTAATTTTATATTCAATTAAATAATGCATACATGAAAGATTTAGTATTGATTTGAAAATAATTTTTGAAAGATGATGTTGAAGAAATTTGAAGGAAAATGTAGTATAACGTTGAAGAAATTAATTAGAAGATTTTGTGGATGAAAATATAATTTTTTAGAAATTTTTTTTAAGGAAGAAAAAATTGAAAATTGATTTTTAAAGGAGAATGTCAAAATCGTAATTAAACAGTGGTAGAATCGTAATTAAATAGTAGCAGAATCGTAAATAACTAATGGAAAAACTGTAAATTTTAAATACTGTCAAAGTTGTGTATAATCTGTTGTAAAATTGTAAATAAAATATATATATATAATAATAGTAAAAGGCAATCGGTGAAATCAAAACATGGAAATTGAAAGTTATACAAGACTTTTGTCTTGTGAATATAAAGATGACATTTTATTCTTTTTCAAACGCCACATGGAAGCTGTTGTGAGTTTTAAATTACTCACAAGCGCACAAATCGTTTGCAATATAGAGTTGTGCAAGTGCAAGGTCGAATCCGCAGGGAGTGCGTTGTGAAAAAAGCTTTTTATCTAAACTAACCTTATTTTAACCTAGTTCCGAATTGTGAATTATATTTTTGCAAAACAAATATAAACTAAACTAAATTGATTTAATAACTAATGATGAAAACACAAAGGTTTTCGAATCCACCCAACCAACGTAAAGCATATATCTTCATGTTCTATATAAAAATAATCTATCCAAACATTCCATGAATCCAACTTAAACAAAAAAACAACGAATATCCCAATTAAACCAAAAGTATCCAATGTATCCGCTTTTAATAAATCACAAAGGAAATCCAATTTAATCGAAAAGGATTCGATGTATCCATCGGATGAATCACACAAAATATCCAACAAAACAATTAAAAACTATCAATCGTAAGAATTTACTCAAACAACTGAAATAGAACATTTAAACTAAACATATCATAATTGTATAAACATATATGAAAATATAATGCTAAACAATAGCGAGGCTTTATCTTCAACCTTAGCTGAAGATTTTAGCCGCCTATCATCATGAAACTAAATTTCACAATAAAAAGTGCTAAGCATTAAAAACTTGAAAATAATTAAAACTGACTGTACATTGGGAGAAATTCCACATGCTGTTGGGCAGCACTTCCCCCGGTGGTGGCAAAAGCCCTTAGGAGATCTACTAGAATGCTAGTAGAAATCCACCAGACTGCACACTGAATAATGAGGTGAGATGGTGTTTATATAAGGGAATTCTCGGAGTACAATGAGCTATAAATTCGATGTGGGATACTGCCTCTTTGCGATCGATCGCAAGTCTGGTGCGATCGATCACAGCATTGTGCGATACAATGCGTCTGACGCGCTGTAAGTGCTTCCTATCCGATGTGGGATGTGCGAGTCATCTGCAATCGATCGCAACCCTGTTGCACTCGAGCGCATTACAGTGCGTTGTAATATATATGCAATATCAAATGTTTCCTTTCCAATGTGGGATGTGCGAGTCACTTACGATCGATCACAAGTCTGGTGCCTTCGAGCACAGGTGCAATTGATCTCATGCCATGTGTGCATGATCGCAGGTGCGATCAATCGCACGTCCTGTGCGTTCGATCGCACTAGGCATCCTCAGCTTTGCTCTTTAAGCCCTGAAGTTTCCACATTGCTTCATTTTATTCCAAAACCTATAAAAACACAGAAAATAGATAAAATAACATGAAATAACATAATTAAGAACTCAACAAATGTAAACTAAGGGGCTAAAACATGTAATATTTAGCACTCATCAAATACCCCCAAACTTACATATTGCTAGTCCCATAGCAATACGAAACTAAAAACTAAATGGAAAACAAAGAATATAAAGATAAGTTCATAACTCATGGTGTCCAAAGATTTTAGGAGCACACACCATCATGATAATGATTCATGAGCAAGCTTAAAAAGATAAACCCATCTTCGCAATGAATAGAAATGTTAAAATCTAATTACTTACAAAAGGCAGGCTAATGCATCGTAAGTCTGACTCAATGAAAAGTGAATTAGCAAATAGAAATGAAGCTTCCGAATGAGTCCAATGTGTAAGGTCTCTATGTCTCAAGATTCATGGCATTTCCCATCATAATGAACGAAAATAGCATAGTTTTTATTTTCTCTTTTTTATTTTATTATAATAATAAGGCTCAGCTATGTTTAGTTCCCTTAAGCTTTCTAATTGACCCATGTAGCGAGTGTTGAGTCAATGACTCCCAAACCAGATGGTTTTAGGGCATTAGGTGTACAGACACCCCTTAGGACTTACTAATTCGAGTCAAAAAGGCTACGAAATTAAACTGGCCTTAATACTATTAAACAAAATTCCAACATTTTGATGTGAACACTCACTGCTTACTGAGACAAGAGGTCCAGTTACTCAGTGAAAAGTTTATTTATGATCATCATTTTCATTCATCATTTTTTTTTATATGCCAAAGTGTTAATCCAACAAGTCATCCAGTTTCAGTTGAGACAGAAACGTACACATTAAAATCACATGTCATACCTCACATAATGTGTACTAATGTGCTTGTGTTAGATTCGAGATCAAACATGTGAATTCTCAAATGCCTCAAGTAAATAACTAAATTTTAAAACTTTATCAACAGATCATATGTTCCAAAATTTAAGCTCACCAATGAATCACATCACAGAAATTGTTTAGATCAACCAAAATTTCAAAAGAGCATGAACATGCATTAAAAAAACAACAACAAATTAGGACAAAGTGTGTGTAATGTGTCTCCCGTACCCCCAAACTTAAATTACACATTGACCCCAATGTGTGAATAATATGCAAAGAGTTGACCTGGGATATGGATAACTATCTGGACTGGTATGGCTCATAGCATACCCCCAAACTTGATCTGCAGTACGCGTTGTCCCTGAAAAATAAAGACTAGAAAACAAAAAATACTGGAAACAAACATTAAGCATAAATATGTAAAATAATAAACAAATAAAAAGATAAGCTGTGGGGTGCCTCCCATGAGTGCTAAGTTTAAAGTCTTCAGCCAGACTCTCCTTAGTATAAGACCCTCAATCAGAGTAAATAGGATCCGTCAACAATATCGTCTCAATGTCCAGACTCCTCAACTCTAAGAATGGTTTTAGCCTCTGCCCATTTACCTTGAAAGTGTTACCATTCTTTGGATCCTCAATCTCGATGGTCCCATGAGGAAAAACTGACCGAATAATAAAGGGGCCGGTCCATCGAGACTTGAGCTTGCTTGGGAAAAGATGCAGGCGTGAGTTGTAAAGAAGAACTTTTTGACCCGGCTCAAAAGCTCGTCTCAAAATGTTTTGGTCATGAGTCTTCTTCATTTGTGCTTTGTATGACCGTGCACACTCATATGCATCATTTCGCAGCTCCTCCAATTCATTGAGTTGGAGCTTCCTTTGGGATCCAGCCTTTAAAAGATTAAAGTTTAGCTATTTGATAGCCCGTAGGCTCTATGCTCTAATTCGACTGGAAGGTGACAGGCTTTTCCGTACACAATACAATATGGAGACATGCCAATTGGCATCTTGAATGCTGTTCGATATGCCCACAGTGCATCAGTCAATCACAGAGACCAATCCTTTTTATTAGGGTTCACAGTTTTCTCCAAAATATGCTTAATCTAACGATTGGAAATTTTCACTTGTCCACTCGTCTGTGGGTGATACGGGGTGGCAACTTTGTGTGTGATGAAATACTTCTTCATCTACTGCTCAAAAATCATGTTGCAAAAATGCTTACCTCCATCACTTATAATTGCTCGAGGCGTACCAAAACGAGCAAAGATATTGTTCTTCAAAAATTGGACCACAACTCTATGGTCATTGGTCTTGCATGCAACTGCTTCCACCCATTTGGACAGATAGTCCACAGCAACTAGAATGTACAGATAGCCAAAGGAGTTTGGGAAAGGTCTCATAAAATCAATGCCCCACACATCAAAAATCTCAACAATCAGAATGGGGTTGAGGGGCATCATATTCCTCCTAGAAATACTCCCTAGCTTTTGGCAACGCTCACAAGATACACAGTAAGTGTGAGAGTCTCTGAACAGGGTAGACCAATAGAATCTGCACTGCAAAATCTTTGCAGCGGTCTTTTTAGCACTGAAATGGCCTCCACAAGTACGTTCATGACAGAAGGCGATGACATTAGATTGGTCATGATCAGGAATACACCTTATGATGATTTGATCGGGATAATACTTAAACAGGTAAGGATCATCCCAGAAAAAATGTTTTACCATGTCCAAAAACTTTGATTTTTCTTGTCGCCCCCAATGCAAAGGCATTTGACCAGTGACAAGGTAGTTCACTATATCAGCAAACCATGGCGCGGGATTGTGAATGATGTGCATCAATTGCTCATCAGGAAAGGTCTCAGAAATGGGAGTGGCGACCTCAGTGAAATCCACAATCAATCTAGACAAATGGTCTGCCACCACATTTTCGGAACCTTTCTTATCCCGAATCTCTATGTCGAACTCTTAAAGTAGCAAAATCCATCAGATAAGACGAGATTTAGCATCTTTTTTAGAGAAAAGATACTTCAATACTGCATGGTCCGAGTAGATAATGACTTTAGATCCTAACAAGTAGGATCTGAACTTGTCTAATGCAAAAACGACTGCTAGCAACTCCTTCTCAGTGGTAGAGTAATTGAGTTATGCGTCGTTTAGAGTTCGACTTGCATAATAGATAACATGGGGAAGTTTGTCAACACACTACCCTAAAACAACTCTAATAGCATAGTCTGATGCGTCACACATAATTTCAAAAGGCACACCCTAGTTGGGTGGCTGAATAATGGGTGTGGACATCAGAATCTTCTTCAGATCCCCAAATGCTTTCTTACAATCTTCATCAAATACAAATGGGGCATCCTTCATTAATAACTTGCACAAGGGCCGGGCGATCTTGCTGAAATTCTGGATAAATCGCTTGTAGAATCCTGCATGGCCCAGAAAAGAACGAACCTCTTTCATTGTACGTGGGGGTGGAAGGTTGGAAATCAAGTCCACCTTCGCTTTGTCTACCTCAATCCCCTGATGGGATATGACGTGCCCCAGTACAATACCTTGCTTGACCATAAAATGGCACTTCTCCCAATTAAGCACCAGGTTCTTCTCCTTGCACCGCACTAAAACCAAAGTGAGATGGTGTAGACACTCCTCAAATAATGAACCGAAGATGGAGAAGTCATCTATGAAAATCTCTAAAGAACGCTCCACCATGTCAGAGAATATGCTGACAATGCACCGCTGAAAAGTAGCAGGTGCATTGCATAACCCAAAGGGTATGCGACGGTAGGCGACTGTCCCAAAAGGACAGGTAAATGTTGTCTTCTCCTGATCTTTGGGGTCCACGGGGACCTGGTTATATCCAGAATAACCATCCAAAAAATAATAATACTCGTGCCCAGCCAAACACTCCATCATCTAATTAATAAATGGGAGTGGAAAATGATCCTTCCTTATGGCAGTGTTCAGTTTACGGTAGTCTATATACACTCTCCACCCTGACTGAACACGAGTTGGCACCAACTCATCGTCCTTATTCTTCACTACCGTTAATCCAGCTCGCTTAGGCACGACATGAATCGGGCTCACCCACTTGCTATCAGAGATGGGATAGATGATCCCTGCATCTAACAGCTTAATTACTTCTGCCTCACAACCTCTTGCATAGCTGGGTTTAGCCTTCTTTGTGGCTCCCTCGATGGCTTGGCATTCTCCTCTAAATGTATCTTATGCATTACCAACGAGGGGCTGATTCCCTTAATATCCTCAATGGTCCAGCCTATAGCTTCCTTGTGTTCTCTCAAAACATCTAATAATTTCTCCTCTTGAGCCTCAACCAAATTTGAAGCTATAATCACAGGCAAAGACTCTGCTGGACCTAGGAACTTATATTAAAGATTGTCCGATAAGGGTTTAAGTTCCTTCTTAGGATGCTCAAGTTCTTCAGTCTCTTTCTTCTCACTACTCTCCGTAGGAGCAGACTCTAAAATGGCATTTGCTTGCTCAAGTAACTTATCCAAATCCAGATCCTCTCCAAACTGAGCAAAGCATGCCTCCAAGGGGTCCTCCATGCTTGATTCATCCACCGTATCTTCAATAATCTCCTCTATTAAGCATATATTTCTCACTTCAATAAATTTCGGTGGTTTCTTAGTGATATCAAAAATATTTAACTCCACTGTCATATTTCCAAAGGAAATCTTCATCACCCCTGTCCGACAATTGATTAGGGCGTTAGCCGTGGCTAAGAATGGTCGCCCTAGAATCACCAGTATCTGAATCCCTATATTCTAGACCGGCTCTGTATCTAGCACAATAAAATCCACGGGGAAATAAAACTGATCAACTACTCCCCGTGGTATTTTCACTGACCTGTCAGCCAATTGAAGTGTTGTCGATGTGGGCTTCAATTCTCCTAACCCTAACTGCAAATAGACTGAATAGGGTACAAGATTCACACTGGCTCCTAAATCCAATAGAGTCCTCTCAATCTGGTTGACTTCTATCATGCAAGAGATGGTAGGACACCCTGGGTCCTTATACTTGATCAGCAGCTTGCACTGAAGGATTGAACTAACCTACTCAGTCAAAAATGCCTTCTTCGGGACATTTATCCTCCACTTGATAGTGATCAAGTCCTTTAAGAACTTAGCATATGATGGCACTTGCTCGATGGCGTCCAAAAGTGGAATATTGATTTGGACTCGCTTGAACACCTCCAGTATTTCTTCAAACTTCCCTCCTTTCTTGGGCGCTTGTAATCTCTCAGGATAAGGTGCTTTAGGTACAAATGACCTAGGAGGGTCATTCACAGTAGGAGTGGTTGTAGATGGCTCAGTATCTCTCTTCTCCTTATTGCCACTTTCTTGCCCTTGCTACCTAGCAGGGCTCTCTTCCACTCGATTGTCCGCTTGTCTCCCAGACCTTAATATGACAATCGATTGCACTTGTTCCTCCCCGTGCGTAGAAGTTGATGAATTTCCAATCACAAATTGTCTTTTCGGGTTGGTCACGGGCTGACTGTGGAACTTTCCCTTTTCTCTTTCACCCAAGTGACTTACGATTTGCCCCATTTGACTCTCTAGATTGGCAATCGCTTGGGTGTTTACTATTGTCGCACTCCTCACTTCACTGATGGATTGGTCAGTCATCTTCATGAACTCCTTGAAGGTGTCCTCCAATGACTGTGAAACCGACGTTGGTGCTTGAGTGGGAGTATGGTAAGCAGACGCTGGTGCTGGATAGACTGAGCGACCATGACTTGGAATTGGTGGAGGCAATCCAGGAGGGTATTGATTGTGAGCATGATGAGGGGCTCCTCCCTGATTCAGTGATTGGTTCTGCTTCCATGAAAAATTAGGGTGGTTCCGCCACCCTGGATTGTAAGTCTCAGAGTAGGATCCACCTGATTGCCTCATATAGTCATTGAAACCGTTTACATGTTCTGTTGGACACTCGGCAAAAGCTGGCATAGATGGAAAATTCTGTGCTAAATGCATAGGACTAGCACAGATGGAACATCAATCGTCATTAATTGTATTGGCAGCATTGATGGACTTGCCCATAGTGAGAGCATCAATTTTCTTGGTGAGAGCATCTATCTTTATCTTCAAGTCAGTCTCCTCCTTAATCTCATAAATGCCTCTTTTCCTAGAGCACGAATGGACTTGTCCCGACAGCTTGAAAAATCCCACTGCTACGAGTTGTCGGACAACTTGTCCAATGCCTTGTATGCTTCATCCCCTGTCAGACTTAAGAATGCCCCCCCATTCATAGACTCGATCATGCTACGGTTAGGTTGAGTCAACCCTTGGTAGAAGAACTGAACAAGTCTCCACTTCTCATATCCATGTGGAGGGCATCTAATTAGTAACTCTTTAAAACGCTCCCAACTCTTAGAAAACTTCTCATCCTCCTCCTAAGTGAAAGAACTAATCTCCTTTCGGTACTCATTCACTCTAGACATTGGGAAAAATTTATTATAGAATTTACTTAGCAGATTTTCCCAAGATGTAATAGACCCGGTTGTGTTGGAATCCGACCATGCCCTAGCTCTATCATGAAGAGAAAAAGGGAAAAGTCTAAGATGGACTAACTCTTCAGAGAAGTTCTGGAACTTGAATGTGGCACAAATATCTTTGAACTTCTATACATGGTTGTAAGGATTTTCAAGATCTAAGCCATGAAATGAGAGTAGGAGTTGGATGACATGTGGCTTTAAATCAAAATGGGTAGCATTGGTGGGTGGCAACACGATGCAGGAAGATGAGTTAGTCACAACTGGTGCAAACAAATCTCTCAGGGACATGGTGGAGTCCACATTCCACGCTCCAGGTTGCTCTTTGTTCCTCAAGTTTTCTCCCATCTCAATTGTCTCTTGTTCAGCAAGTGACTTCTTCTGTCTCCTAAGAGTTCTTTCTAAATTGGGATCTAAAGATGTCAATTCTAAATTCAGGGATCTCCGACCAAGCATACACCAAGCAGAAAACAATAAAACAAACTAACTAGCAGAAGCAGCAAAATAAAATAAAACAAAAAGAAAAATAAAACAAAAATGCTAACTAAACTAGTAGAAAAATAAAATCAATTTAGACAAAAATTTCACAAACAAAAATAACTCCCCGACAACGGCGCCAAAAACTTGTTGTGAGTTTTAAATTACTCAGAAGCGCACGAATCGTTTGCAATATAGTGTTGTGCAAGTGCGAGGTCGAATCCAGAGGGAGTGCGTTGTGAAAATAGCTTTTTATCTAAACTAACCTTATTTTAACCTAGTTCTGAATTGTGAATTATATTTTTGCAAAACAAATATAAATGAAACTAAATTGATTTAATAACTAATGATGAAAACACAAAGGTTTCCGAATCAACCCAACCAAAGTAAAGCATATATCTTCATGTTCTATATAAAAATAATCTATCCAAACATTCCATGAATCCAACTTAAACAAAAAACAACGAATATCCCAATTAAACCAAAAACATCCAATGTATCCACTTTTAACAAATCACAAAGGAAATCTAATTTAATCAAAAAGGATTCGATGTATCCATCGGATGAATCACACAAAATATCCAACAGAACAATTAAAAACTATCAATCGTAACTCAAACAATTGAATAGAACATTTAAACTAAACATATCAGAATTGTATAAACATATCTGAAAATATAATGCTAAACAATGGCAAGGCTTCATCTTCAATCTTAGCTGAAGATTTTAGCCACCCATCATCATGAAACTAAATTTCACAATAAAAAGTGCTAAGCATTTAAAACTTGAAAAGAATTAAAACTGACTGTACATTGGGAGAAATTCCACACGCTCTTGGGCAGCACTTCCCCCGGTGGTGGCAAAAGCACTTGGAGATCTACTAGAATGCTAGTAGAAATCCACCAGACTGCACACTGAATAATGAGGTGAGATAGTGTTTATATAAGAGAATTCTCGGAGTACAATGAGCTGTAAATTCGATGTGAGATACTGCCTTTTTGCGATCGATCGCAAGTCTGGTGCGATCGATCGCAGCATGGTGCGATACAATGCGTCTGGTGCGCTGTAAGTGCTTCCTATCCGATGTGGGATGTGCAAGTCAACTGCGATCGATCGCAGCCCTGTTACACTCGAGCGTATCATAGTTCACTGTAATATATATGCAGTATCAAATGTTTCTTTTCCAATGTGGGATGTGCGAGTCACTTACAATCGATCGCAAGTCTGGTGTGCTCGAGCGCAGGTATGGTTGATCTCATGCCGTGTGCGCACGATCGTAGGTGCGATCAATCGCACGTCCTATGCGCTCGATCACACTAGGCATCCTCAGCTTTGCTCTTTAAGCCCTGAAGTTTCCACATTGCTTCATTTTATTCCAAAACCTATAAAACACAAAAAACACAGAAAATAGATAAAATAGCACAAAATAACATAATTAAGAACTCAACAAATGTAAACTAAGGGGCTAAAATATGTAATATTTAGCACTCATCAGAAGCTATAGACAAGATTTCTGTCATGGCACTTACCTAAGCGCCACCACCTGTATTGATTTTCTATGACAGCCTTTCTTCTCTCTAAGCAAATTTAAAAGCGGTGAAATCTCTGAGTTCTCTCTCTCACCTGTCTCTTTAGTTTCTGTTTGAAATTTTGTTGTTACCTTTTCGGGTGTTGTTAACAAACCTACCACGACCAACCATCAATTAACGATTATCTCAACAATTTTCTTCTTCAATTTTTGTGGGTAAACTCTATGTCACTTAACATAAATATTTTCAACATGTTATGTATTTTATATTTATTTGGAGACTAATGATTTTAATATTGAAAAAACATTTAGTATTAGATTTATTTAAGGGAGATAATTTAAAAGAAAAAAATGGATAAATTAAGCTTTCTTTTAACCTACATGACCAAATACACACACACACACACACACACACACACACACATATATATATATATATATATATATATATATATATATATATATATATATATATATATATATATATATATATATCTTGATAAGTTACTAAAGCTTTATCTTGATAAAGATGGATTTTTATAATTTTTTAAAAACAAATTCGGAACCATATATTAAAATTTGCACATGGATATGTGAACTTATTTTAGTCAAATAGTTTTATGTGTACGAAATAGTGGGTGGATTAAGGACCATCAGATTCTTTGTTAACAACATAAAGACTTTGACTGTTTTTAACGAAAAATTGATAAATGGCAATTTCGACTGTTTTAACAGTGAAAGTGAAAATTTTATGATAGTGAGATATTGTCTTAGTGGCATGCTTTTATGAAATAGTAAGATTGATGAAAATTTATGGTTAGGTATTGATAATCAGCAAACTCAAGAAATTGCTGAAAAGAGCAAGAAAGGCAAGGAATTGATCCACGAGTAGCTTTAAGTGCTAAGTGGTGAGTTAGATTTACTTTTAGTAATCAAGACTAGTAAAAGTACGAATTGATGATATTTGAACAAATTGTTGAATTATAATGATTGGATGATGTATTTTCTTTTATGTATGATAATTGATTGATTTATTGATTAAGGATTAAATGATATGTTGAAAATTAATTATATAAGAGTTTATATATATATTTGTTTAAAGATGGATTAATGAAAAATATGTTGAAAATATGTACGAAAAAAAGATATATGAAATTCTTGAAAGATATGATTGAAAAATTGATATAATATATGAGGAGACAATTTAATATATATGATAAAAAAAATAATTTTGAGAAATAGTTAGTTGAATTGAATACTCTGATGTATATTTGCTTACATATTATCGTTTATATGTATGAAAGGGAAGACTAAGAAGGCAGCTGGTTTGGCTGAGAAGACTAGGAAGGTAGCTAGTCTGGTTGAAAGATGTAGACATGCGTGAAGATGTTCCCAACTGATAGTATGAAATGATCTGATGAGAAAGAAAGAAAGATGATTTAAATTCATGCATAATATTATTTTAAATATTTCTTATTGTTGGCTGAAATGCTAAAGAATCAGTCTTGATTATGAAATGATTGATAAACAGATTATGCTTATAGTGAGACAACTTTGGTGATAAAAAAATGGAAAGGATGATATAGTAAAGAATTATATGATCGATTATTTGTATGATGTAAACCTTATGATGGGGTAAATAATGATTTTAAATATATAAAATATATGTATTGAAAGAGGATAGCCTAATAATTTATTTATAAAGAGATTTAGAAATGATTGAGTTAGTATGTGAGAAGAGATAGATGATTAATTATATCGATTTAACAATTATTAAATATAACTAGAAGTATACAAGTTGAGTACTTTTAGTATATTTAATTCACTAAGCTTGTAAAGTTCACTCTTCATTGTTAAATAATTTCAGGTAGCTAGCAGGACAGATAAATTTGTGGGCTGAGATTCAGACTAGGTTATTATACGTAAGTCTCGCGGTCCACATCCTCAGACTAATGAAATTTTTTTTTATATATTCATGCATCTTTAATATGTTGTTTATATTGTTTCAGATAGTATATTGATAATATAACTTCTCTGTTAAAGGTTGAGGCTTGAGGGTTGATGTATAGATATTTTCAGTCGATGTATGTTTTTATATTATTGCATATATGTGTCATGCTGGGATTTCAAAATATGACGACACTGTCTCGGGGGTAGCTAACCTGGGATGGGTCGTTACACTAAGTCATAGAAATGCCTACACTTGTTCAAGCGAACTGAGTCATAAATCGTTTTTGCATATCATCCCGATTCATGATTGAGTTCTAAAGGAGATTAATGTACCACAGAAATGCCTGTCTTGTCAAAGAATTAAGAAACAAACATAATTTCATGAAATCGTGGTTAGAATACTCTCCACATAAGACAGTAAATCACCTGATATGCTCCAAAGCTGTTTTCTCATCATCTCCGGAAAAAGTCACAAAATAGGGGATTTTGTAGTTTCGAGGAAACTTAAACTGCTAGTCTATGTGGTCAGGGTAAGGTTTCCTATAAACAAGCCTTTGTATCCTATGCATCTCGTTGTTATACAAATGCTCGAATGACTCAAGCCACCTAAGCAGTATTTGATCTAAGATGTAAGGTTGATTACTACAAGTAGTCGTCAAGGTTAGGAGGTGGTGGAACTAGTGGAACTTGATATGCCTCATGATTTTCAAATAGTATTTGTTGGGGTCGAACTCCAACCTATCCTACAATATTTGGTTGTGGCAATGGTATGGGTTGCACTAGTGGTACATTAGGTTAAACTGGTTGTACTAATGGTACATTGGGTTGAACTACTGTGATATTGGTTCGATCTTGTCCCAATTGAATATTTGGTTATCCATGGGGAATCTGTTGAATATATAGAATATTAGAAAATCCCATATGATTCATCATGGTGGGAGGATAACATGGTGCTTAAATTGCAGGTCTAGGTGGTATCTGTACTCCAATAAGCTGTTGGACTCCAATTGATGGTTGTCCTCTAGTAGTTGGAGCATGCATGATCAAGGGGTTTGCTAGTGCAGTAGTCCCTACATTTTTTACCGGAATAATATTTAAATCTCTAGTGAGAATTTTTGCATTACTAGGCAACATTTGAGGATATGCTATGGGCATGTCAGAATCATTTCCTCTAAGGAGTGCTCTTGAAGACTGCTTCATGTTGCACAAAACCTCTTCTATCACTTCCGTTTCTAGGGAAAATATCTTTAGGTTATGGTCTTTGATCCATCAACATGTTGAGTTTCTCTAGAATCTTAGCCATTTGTTGTCGGCTTTGAGTCTTCTGCTGAGCTATCTGTTGTTGATATTGGCTCTGTAATTCAGTTACTTGTCTAGTTGTCCAGGCTATTTCCTCCCTAGCTTGGCATTGGTTAGCCACCAACATATCCATCTGGGAGTGTAACTGTCACATATTCTGACCAAATTTGTCTAAACAATTTGCCAAGACATTAGAAGCAGGAATTTCTTCTGGATTCACTAGAGTTTTCGTCATTGATCTAGTGACGGGCATATAATATATTTACTCCCACTATGGTCGCCAGAAATCTTATTGCTATAAGATTTAATTTATGCGTCAATCGAGGTTAAAGTGGGCTCGATTGGAACGGTACTTCTCTAGAAAGGTCCGATAATGCCTCAATTAAGAGGACTTTAATGATATATCAATATAAATTCTATAAATTCAAAGACAATAATTTATCTAGCAGAATAAGTAGCAAGTGCAAAGTAACAACAAACTCAGTATATATATATATATATATATATATATATATATATATATATATATATATATATATATATATATATATATATATATATATTGAAACTGAGAACAATGCTGATACAATGAGTTTACAAGGTTGAAACCTCAAAATACCAGATACAGACCTCGAGTTTGTTGAAGTGAATGTTGAGCCTTCAGTGTGACTCTAACTTGACTTTGAGTTAGACATGGAACAACTATGGAGAAGGAAAATTACAGCTAAGGTTACAGTATAACTACTCCTATTTACTGTAAAGTAAATGACTGGAAAGTAAAGAAAACTAAATCTAGATAGATAGATAAATAATTGTTGAATGATTGTCTGCGTCTCTTATCATTTATTCCACTACTATTTATAATGCTTTAGGCTTGGATAGTTGTATTGATTCTCTCAAAGAGTCTCTCACATTTCCACTTCTCCACGTGCCACATGTTCAAGTCTTTTACTCCACTACATGAGTTGTATTTAATCGTGGCCACTTTTACCTTAGCTAAATTAAATACATGATCTTTGGTTTTATCCTTAACCCTGAAGAGTCGGATTAGCAATTATGTGTACTCGAAGTTGAGGTCACATTCTCTTGAGCTTACTAGCGTGGAGTCCTCGAGTTGACCTTTTGTCTCAATGTTGTCCCTCAAACTTCTCTTTTAAAATTTCTTGTTTCGCGGGCTTTTCTAACAATTAGTCATCTTATATCTTTTAATGCTCCTATCACGCTTCTTCTCTTCTCAATCATGTTCTCTTTTACACGTTATGGCCTTTAAACACGTGGCCCAATCAGGGCATGTCACCACATTAAATTATTTTTACTATAAACACAAGTACCCAGTAAATATTTTTTTTCATTTGTTTATAGCTATTTCGTTGTTCTGAGAGAAGCATTTAGGAAGTTGTAATCAATTAAGCCTAAGTTACCATGGGAAGGGGTATGAAATTGTTGAATATTTTAGTCAATTGAAAGCAAAAGAAAAAAAAATTGTCAGTTATGCCCATTATTTTGATCAAGCATTATCGGTGGAGGTTTTTGTTCTACTGGATTGTAATAAGATCAATAATGGATTAGAAATTTTACATTAGTTTATATTCCTTCTCTTTTATTATCAATTAAAAGCTTTAATTCTGGGAGGCAAATAGAAAATGGGGAATGCGTCAAGTCAATAGGAATAGGAACATATATGGTTTTAATACGTGATCTCAAAGGTTTTCATTTTCATCTCTATGAGCAGTAAGAAGCATGCATATCAAGCATATGTACCATCAGAAATCTCACATATAAGGAAATCACTGTAGCATGTACTTTATGAATGAAGAT
The DNA here is from genome assembly GCA_023935145.1 of Bretschneidera sinensis. NCBI lineage: Eukaryota > Viridiplantae > Streptophyta > Magnoliopsida > Brassicales > Akaniaceae > Bretschneidera > Bretschneidera sinensis. The sequence goes on along the minus strand of CM043700.1, from coordinate 100,034,269 downwards.
GTGAACTAATTGCAAATTTAGTGAAATAAGTTTTATCATACGAAATTATTTCATCACTAAATTACGGAGAAAAGATATACTATTATCTTCTATTTTTTAATAGAAGTATGTAAGTTTCATTTCTCGTCATCTGAAATGAGCTTTAGATTACATTGATAATGTCATTTCTAAGTTCTATCCAAAACTAATGAATACAACTTTTGCAAAAGGGAAGAGCATCAGTGAAGAAACCATGCATGAAATGAGCATAGGATAGTTTTAGATGACACATCAATTATATATATATATATATATATATATATATATATATATATATATATATATATATATGAACTGCTTGAAAAATTCGAGACTTGCCAATCACGAATTATAAACAGAAAGAAAACAAAACAAGATTTACCCAAGTTCACCTCAGAATAGGGCTACATCTTGCCAAAAGTTTTCACTATTATCAACCTCACAAATCTCTTATTACAATGTGTGCTCAGTACATAGAGAGTATTTATAAGCAACTTAAGATGCCCTAATTAGGGCTTTCACCTTGTTCACAGGGGAGCGGGACCCCGTGGTCATCGGAGGTTCTACAGATCTAGACTCTTTGAAATATGCACCAACACTAACAATCTCACACTTGGTAAATACTTCATAGACATGGTAAACTTCCCAGAACTCTGTTTCTTCAATCCCATCTCAATAGCACACCATTCAAACTTCACTAGACTAACTACTTTAGTCAAGAAATCTGCGACGTTCACTGTTGTATCGATTTTCTCTAAGATTATCACATTTTCTTCAATATTTTCCTGGATGAAGTGATATTGGATATCAATGTGCTTCGTCTGTGAATGAAATGTAGGATTCTTTGCTAAGAAGATAACACCTTGATTGTCACATTTCACCTTCACTGCTCCTTGTTTAAACCCAAGCTCAACACACAACCTTTGGAGCCAAACCACTTCCTTTCTAGCATGAGTTATCACCATATACTCTGCTTCTATGGATAAAAGAGCAACAACACTTTGCCTCTTCCTCATCCAACTCACCACACCACCAAACAGATTGAACACATATCCGTTTGTAGACCTTCTGCTATCAATGTCTCTTCCCCAGTTAGTATCAACGGTTCCTACAATATCAAGATTCTTCTTACCCATACCTCCTAACACAATGCAAACTCTGACGTGCCACGAAGATATCTAACAACTCTCTTGATTGCAGACCAATGCTCTTTCCCAGGATTAAACATATATTTGCTCAATACTCCCACTGCTTGGGCAATATCTGGTCTCGTACACACCACGACATACATCAAGCTTCCAACCGCACTAGCATATGGTACGTGCACCATCTCTTTGGCTTCTTCCTTCATCTTCAAACATTGTTCTGTAGATAACTTGGCTACCAAAGGCATGGGAGTCCCTACCAGCTTGCTGTCAGACATGCTAAATTTCTTCAACACTTCTTCAATATACTTTTTCTAACTTAGCCGTAGTTTTCAGTTTTCATGATCCCTTATTATCTGCATGCCCAAGATAAAGTTTGTAAGCCCTGGGTCTTTCACGTCAAATTGCCTTGCCAACAATACCTTCAGAATGCTAATCATCTTCATGTTATTTCCAATTAATAACATATCATCAACATACAAGGTTGAAATGACATAATCAACCCCTAACCTTTTCACATAATCTCAGTGATCAGTATAGCTGTGAGTGAACCCAAGCTGAATGGTATATGTGTCAAACTTCTAGTACCATATCCGTGGTGACTGATTTTGTCCGTACAAATAATTCTTCAATTTACAAATCAGCTTTTCCTGGCCTTTGCTCACAAAGCCTTCAGGCTGTTTCATGTAAATTTTCTCCTCTAAGTCCCCATGAAGGAAAGTTGTCTTCACATCCAGTTGCTCAATCTCTATATCATAAGTCGCTGTCATAGATAAGACAAATCTAATGATGTCAACTTTTCTACCGAGAAAAATATCTCACCATAGTTAATTCCCTCTATTTGTGAGTATCCCTTTACAACCAGACGTGCCTTGTACTTTTCTACCATTCCATTTGCATTTGTTTTCTTCTTGAAAACCCATTTGCACCTAATTGCCTTCTTATGCCTAGGAAATTTCACAAGGCTTCATGTTTCATTCCTGTCCAGTGCCTGCATCTCCTCTTTCATAGCATTCTCCTACATATTTGCATTCTTCGAGGTCCTCTCCTATTTTACTATGCTAGGATCATCACCAGTAAAATTTAAAGCATATAATGCACTTCAAGCACTAGGGGAATACCTGATGGGTGGCCTCCTAACCCGTGTGGATCTCCTTATGACAGGTGTGGTCTCTACCTCCGAGCCAGCATCTGAATCCTCATCCTCTACATCAGAAACATGAATAGCGTGCTCATACCCAACTGACAAAATCGAAAGTATCTGATGTAGTCTGTGGGATAGTCTCCCACTCTTTATCTCCTGGGCTTAGATTAATCTTAACTTGCTTTGGTTGTTCCGGTACATCTTGGATAGTTGCCACATCCCTTTGTGTTTCTCTGAACATAACATCTCTGCTGAAAACTGTACTCTTGTTTTCTGGATTCCATAACTTTTACCCCTTAACCTCATCTTTATAACCAATGAAAATACACTTCGCTGATTTGCTATCAAGTTTGTTCTTCTTTTCTTTGGGCAAATGCATATAAGCATCACACCCAAACACCCTAACATGAGCCAAACTCGGCTTCTTCCCGAATAGTGCCTCAAACGGTGTCTAATCCTGTAAAGCTGATGCAGGTGACCTATTCTTCAGATAACATGTCGTAGTGATAGCCTCTGCCCAGAACACTGGCTCTAAGCCTACATAACTCAACATTCTCTTCGATTTCTCCATGAGTGATCGATTGAGTCTCATGGCCACCCCATTCTATTGAGGTGTATATGGAGTTGTTTCTTTCTTGCAGTGCCGCTTGCCACACAGAATTGCTCAAACTTTTCTGAGCAAAATTCCCCACCATTATCTGTTCTCAGTACCTTTATCTTTCTTTCCATCAGATTTTTTATCAATATTTTAAACTTACGGAACTTATCAAATGCTTCGGCTTTACTCTTAATGAAATAAACCCATGCATACCTTGAAAAATTGTTGTGCCGATTATCTACCTAAATTAATATGCAAATAATCGCACTCGTTTTACTTGCAAGTGCACAAGGTCTGTGGTAGCATAGTGTGCAAGTGCGAGATAATTTCCACATGGATTGGTGAATTTCTATCTAGAATTAGTTTCTTTAAGTTTAAAAGAGAAATAACAGTTTGAGTGTGAGTAAATAACAATAATGAGAACATAGGGCTACGATATCCACCACTAATTATACTGTCCCACTAACTAGGGTTTCAATGCTCTAGTCTTATCATGAATATCTAATGGTTGCCAACCTAAGGGCTTGGTCCACACCTTAGGCTATTGATCTCCCTATGCAACGAGTTAGGCATGGTGTATACTCTAACTCTTTCCTCTCTTATGGGATTCAGCATGGGTGTATACTGATTTCTTCCTTACGAGAGCATGAGGGCTGTGGAGATCGGCAACCACACGGAACCTAGGGCTTGGTCCACTCCCAGTTTCCCATGTTGATTAACCCCGATATCCGGATAAGATATCCCTTATTACTAATGTCAAACCCAGGACTCGGTCATCCAAATTGATTCGACTAACCTATCCATGCCATATACATACGTTGATCAAGCACATACATATGAGGAATGTAAATATAAACAGGCATTAATCAAGTAAAACATTCTAACAAGGCTTTAGCAAAGATAATTAATGAATATATATGTGGAAAAGCATAACTAGGGCTTCAATCGAACCCTATAGGTGTTTAGTTACACATGCTAAATGAAGTAAACATATTCATAAAATAAAAGGGAAAGAGTAAACCCAAGAGAAGAGGCGTCAATTCTCTCCCAAAGCTTACAACTCCAAACTAAACAAAAGGTAAAAGAAAGGATGTCTTCTTTGTGTGTTTTACAAGTGTATTTATAGGGGCTGAATAATTCTAGAAGGCTCATGAATTCCTAAACTTTCCTAAAACACAAAACTCTTTTATTTCCAAAACTAGTTCTGCCACTTTACTGTTCACGCCCGTACAGGTGCACTCGATCGCACACGCGGTGCGCTCGATCGCACACAAGGTGTGCTCGATCGCACTTATGCACTCGATCTGGCCTGTGTGCTCGATTGCTGCTGCGCTCGATCGCCCGTGCGGGCATGTGCTATTGCGCTCGATCGTATGCCTGGTGCGCTCGATCGCATTCCAGGCAGCAACTGCTCCAGGATTTTCCAGTTTTCTTCCTTTTAAGCTTTAAAATGCTTCTTTCGTCTCCAAAACCCTATAAAGGCATGTAAAACACAGAAATGAAGTAAAATGAACTAAATTAACATAAAATAGGACTTAACAAACGTAAATGAAGGGGCTTAAATATGAATATTTAAGCACTTATCACACCCACAAACTTACATATTGCTAGTCCCTTAGCAATACAAAACTAAAAACTAAATGAAGAACAAAATTAAAGATAAATTCATTCTATGATACTTAGAAATTTGGGTTGTGCATAAAACCATGATAACCGTTCATGAGTAAGCTTATAATAAAAACACATTTTTGGATTGCAAAAGAACTTTCAAAAACTTTATGTTACTTACCTAAGGTTGGCTTAAGGCATCGCAAGTTTGATTTGTGTGTGATGAATTAGCACATATAAGATGGGGTTTTCACATAATTTTAGTGGATGGTGTTTCGATTCCTAAACTTTTATCAAATTTCTTATCAAAGAGAACAAAATGGCATAATACTTGCTTCTTTTTCTTTTCCTTTTATCATGCGATCTTTGCCATGTTGAGTTCCATCTAGCTTTCTATTTGACCCTTGTAACGAGCGTTTGGCCAATGACTCCCAAACCATATGGTTTTAGGGCATTAGGTGTAAAGACACCCCTAAAAACTTACTAGCTCGAGTCAAAAAGGCTATGGAACTTAACAGGTTTTTTTTTCTAATGCTTCTTAATGAAACTCCCACCTTTTGACGTGAACACTCAATGCTTACTGAGGCAAGAGGCCCAGTTACTCAGTGGAAAGTTGATTTTTGGAAGCTTTTTGATTTTCTTTTCACATGATGGACATATATATTTTTTTATTTTTTTTTTTATGCCAAAGGGTTCTTTTCAACAAATTATCCGACTATAGTTTAGGTAATGGAAACATATACACAAGAATTATATGTCATACCTCACACAAATGCATGCTAAATGTACTCGTGCCATTTTGGATCAAACTCGTGAGTTCTTAGGTGCCTTGAGGTAGGTAACTAAACTTTGTAAAATTCCTAAAACAAGACTATGTGTTCTAGTTTGTAAGCTTACTAATGAAGTGTTATCAAATTTTTAAATCAACCAAAATTTTTGTTTACCAAAAGGACATGCTTTTATCTTTAAAAAAAAAAAAAACTGGGACTTAGTGTGTGCATGTATTTCAAGTGTGTGTGTGATAATATCTAGTATCTCCCACTACCCCCAAACTTAAAATACACATTGTCCCCAATGCGTGTGAGGAATGAAAATATCTAACCTGGGAGATGGAGAACTCGGTTGTTTGCTTGCTTGTCTACGCCCCCAAACTTGAATTGGATGCACGCATTAAGTACCTGGCAAAGAAAAAATAAACATTGTGCAGAAAAACAAAATATAAACAATAGACATATAAATATAACTATAACTAAAAGAAAAGTACTAAAATGAAAAAGATATGTCTGGGGTGCCTCCCATGAGCGCTAAGTTTAACGTTTTCAGCTGGACGGAGTATCCTTTCTCTGCTGATCATTATGTGGTGCAGACTGTTTGCTTAGGTAGTGGAGTTTAGCTTCTGGAGTAAATTCGCTCGATCGCAAGGTGTAGGTGCGCTCGATCGCAATGCATCAAGTAGTGACATTATGTGCAACATAAACTGGGAATTCAAGTGGGTTAGGTGTCTGTAGATCAGCTATATATTGGACAGTTTGAAGTGTCAAGTACTCGTCCCAAGGAGGTATGGTGAGATCAAGGTATAGTTTGACTCGGTGTCCATTGACTGTAAATGTCTTATTGTTATTCGAGTCATGAATCTCCAAGGATCCATGAGGAATGAACTTGGTGATCACATACGGACCAGCCCAACAGGATTTTAGTTTGCTTGGGAATGCCTTAATCTTGAATTGTAGAGTAGCACCCTTTGTCCTATGTGAAACTCTTTACGCACTAGTTGCTTGTCATAATAGGCTTTTGTCCATTCTTGGCATTTTCATAGGCGTCATATCTTAGTTCCTCTAGCTCATTTAAATGCAGCTTCCTCTTCTCTCCCGCTTGTTTCATATCAAAATTGAATTGCTTTATGGCCCAATATGCTTGATGCTCTAATTCTACCTAAAGATGACATGCTTTCCCAAAGACTAGGCAGTATGGAGACATGCTAATTGGAGTTTTATAAGCAGTCCGATATGCCCATAGAGCATCATTTAGGCGCAAAGACCAATCCTTCTGATTAGGCTACACAGTCCTCTCTAGGATTCCTTTGATCTCTTAGTTACTTATCTCCACTTGGCCACTGGTTTGAGGATGATAGGGGGTGCCAACTTTATGAATGATCCCATATTTCTGGAGTATTGCGACAAACGAGCGATGATGAAAGTTGCTGCCCCTATCACTGATGATTGCTATTGGAGTCCCAAACCTGGTAAAGATGTTAGCCTGCAAAAACTTGACAACTACTTTGTGATCATTAGTCTTTGAGGGGACAGCCTCGACCCATTTGGACACATAATCCACACCCACTAGAATATATAAATACCCAAAGAAGTTAGGAAATAGACCCATGAAATCAATGCCCCATACATCAAAAACTTCTACTATATGGATATTTTGGAGGGGCATTTGATTTCGGGAAGAGATGTTACCTGTCCGTTGGCATCTATCACATGAGCTGCAAAAGGAGAAAGCATCTTTAAACAAGTTAGGCTAATAAAAACCAGATTGTAATACTTTAAGAGCTGTTCGCTTAGCCTTAAAATGCCCTCCACAAGCCAACTGATGGTAGTGTTATAATAGGCTCAAATGTTCCTCTTCTAAGACCACATCGTCTGATGGTTTGATCAGGGCATAATTTGAAAAGGTAAGGATCATCCCAATGGTAGTGTCTAGACATGGATATTAGCCGCTTCTTTTCTTGCGTGGTCATATCTGGGGGAAAAACCTTAGTAGTTAGATAATTTACAATATCAGCATACCATGGAAGTTTTACCTCTCGTGTGAATAGTTGCTCATCAGGGAAGTTCTCATTTAAAGGTAACTCATTGTCATCATTCTCATAAGGTAACCTTGATAAATGATCTACAATTACATTCTCACTGCCTTTCTTGTCTTTGATCTCTAAATCAAATTCTTGTAATAGGAGCACCCATCTGATTAGCCTAGGCTTTGTATCTTTCTTAGAAAACAGATATCTCAAAGCAGCATGGTCAGTGAATACAATAATTTTAGATCCAATAAGATATGATCTAAACTTCTCTAAGGAAAAAATAACAGCTAACAATTCTTTTTCAGTAGTAGAATAGTTAAGCTGAGCATCATTTAAAGTTCTAGAAGCATAGTAAATAGCATGAGGTACCTTATTGACTCTTTGACCTAAGACAGCTCCCAAGGCGAAGTCACTGGCATCGCACATTAATTCAAATGGAAGATTCCAATCTGGTGCCATCATTATTGGAGCAGAGGTGAGCACATTTTTCAATGTGTTGAAAGCTGTCATACAGTTATTATTCCATTCAAATTTTGTATCTTTAGCTAACAATGCACAAAGGGGTCTCGAGATCTTTGAAAATTCCTTGATGAATCTTCTATAGAAACTCGCATGTCCAAGGAAACTCCTAATACCCTTAACTGTGAGAGGAGGAGGCAGCTTTGAAATGATGTCTATTTTGGCTTTGTCTACCTCAATACCTTTGTTGGAGATGGAATGACCCAACACAATGCCTTGTTGGACCATAAAGTGACATTTCTCCCAATTCAACACTAAATTGCTCTCTTAACATCTCTTTAGGACATTTTCCGAATGATTTAGGCATTCATCAAAATTAGAACCAAAAACACTGAAAACACCCATGAATACCTCAATGTATTTCTCTACCATATCAGAAAATATGCTCATCATACATCTTTGAAAAGTAACGGGTGCATTACATAAGCCGAATGGCATCCTTCGATAAGAAAATGTACCGAAAGGACATGTGAAGGTAGTATTTTCTTAATCCTCAGGTGCTATGGCAATTTGGTTGTACCCACTGTACCCATCCAAGAAGTGGTAATAGCTGTGACCGGCTAATCTTTCTAACATCTGATCAATGAATGGCAAGGGGAAGTGATATTTTCTGGTCACTTTGTTTAATCTTCGGTAATCAATACAGACCCTTCAACCAGTTATCTTTCTTGTAGGTATGAGCTTCTCATTTTCATTTTTCACAACAGTAATCCCATTCTTTTTCGGAACGACTTAGACCGGACTTACCCATTTACTGTCTGAGATGGGGTAGATAATGCCAACATCTAGTAGTTTTAATACCTCGGTCTTTACTACCTCTTTCATGTGTGGGTTAAGTCTTCTTTGAGCATCTCGAGTGGGCCTTGCTCCATCTTTAAGGTAAATATTATGCATGCACTTGGCTGGATTTATTCCCTTAATGTCAGCAATGGCCTATCCAATAGCAGATTTATGCTCCCTAAGAACTCTTAACAATTTCTCTTTTTCTCCAATACTCAAATTAGCAGCCATGATCACAAGTAAAGCCTCTTTTTTCTCTTAGATAGGCATAAGTTAGGTGTTCTGGCAACTGCTTTAATTCCAAAGTTGGTGCCTGGACAATAGATGGTAAAAGAGTAGCATTAGTAAGTATGAGAGATTCAAATGGAGGAGTATACTTACTTGAGTGTTTTGGAGAAGCTTCAAGGTGGTTTACAGCTTTGATAATGTCATCAGTAACATCTTCAGGTTCTTGCTCAATATCCATTGTTGTAAAGCTATGAGTGATAGTAGTCTCTAATGGATCATTGTACTGGACCTGAAAAGCTTTCTCAACAAAACTTTGCATCATACTTACATTAACACATTCCATGTCATCTAGAGGTAGCTTTAATGCATCAAATATTTTAAATTCTATTTTCTCACCATTGATCTTCATATTTACTATGCCCTTTTTCACACAAATCTTAGTATCGGCAGTTCTCATGAAGGGTCTCCCTAATATGATGGGCAGGGGTAATGGCATAGGGCATTCCTCCATATCTAGTACAATGAAATCAGCAGGCAAAATGAATTCTCCTACCTTAACTAGGACATCCTCAAGAATACCTCTAGGTCTTTTAATACTCCTATCTGCCAATTGTAAGGTGATGGAAGTCGGTTGTAGATCCCCCAAACCTAGGGTTTCGAATACCGCGTATGGTAATAAGTTTACACCCACTCCTAAATCTAGTAATGCTTTTTCAAACAGCTGATCACCTATTCTACAGGGAATAGTAAAACTACCCGGATCTTTCAGTTTTGGCGGGAGTTTTCTTAATATTACAGCACTTACTTCTTCAGTTAATGCTACAGTTTCATACTCTTGAAATTTTCTCTTATGAGTGCAACAATCTTTTAAGAACTTAGCATAGGCAGGTATTTGGTGGATTGCATCTAATAAAGGAATATTAATTTCAACTTTCCGCAAGGTTTCGAAAATATCAATCAGTTTATTGTCTTTCTTTTGTTTTACTAACCTTTGCGGGAAGGGTGGAGCATTCACCTTCTCAGTTTCACTTACCCTTGGTGCCGACGGTTTCTCTTTGGATGCTGTTGTAGATTCATCAGACCCTATCACCTTGCCATTTCTCAAAGTTGTGACAACTTTTAGTTGTTGATGCCCCCCAGGGTTGGGTAGTGTTTGAGCTGAAAGCTCACCTTGCTTTCTTTCACTTAGCTCCTTAGCCAATTGCCCCATTTGTTCTTCTAGCCTTTGAGTGGTTTGTTTTTGGTGATCTAATGAAGTCATCGATGTTGTCATTAATTGCTATTGTTGAGTGGCTAATTGCTTTACAAGACTTTCTAGACCATCCTTCTTGGGTTCTGGAATGGGTTGGGCTGCTTTATGGAAGCTCCTTTGTTGCCCTTGAAGGTTCAAGGTGTTTTGATTGTTGCTCTATGAGAGGTTGGGGTGGTCTCGCCATCTAGGGTTGTATGTATTTGCATATGCACTGTTTGGTCCCACATAGTTTGCTTGCTCAGGATCTGTAGATGAATACAAATGGCAGGTCTCAGTAGTGTGATCAAATTGAGAACATAAAGCACATACCTGGCTTTCTGTAGCTTTTGGTCGAGGAGAGATGTTTTGAGTAGACATGGCTTTTACAATCATCTCTAGCCTCATATCTAGCTTCCTCTCCAAAGCAGCTATTTGGGCAGAGGGTCCACCATTCAGAGTAACCTCATATATACCTTTGCTCTTGACTCCTTGTCTACCTCTAGAGGAGAATTGTTGGGTATGCTCACTCAATGCCTTAAATAGCTCAATGGCTTCTTCACTACTCTTCTCCATCAGCACACCTCCGCAACCAGAATCAACAATACCTTTATTCATGTCATTTAGACCTTCATAAAAGGATAGTACCAGCTCATCTTGAGGTAGGTTATGGTGTGAGCATTTGAGTAGTAGCTCGTTGAAGTGTCTCCATACCTCAAAGAACATATCTCTATCCCTTTGTTGGAAGGATTAGATCTCCTTCCTCATTTGCCTCGTCTTTTGGGCTGGGAAGAACTTCCTTAGGAATTTTCCAGCCAACTCCTCCCAAGTGTGGATTGAAACTGTAGGCAAAGAATTATACCATAGCTTAACATTATCTTTTAAGGAAAAGGGAAATAGAATTAACCTTATTCCTTCTTGGTCTAGGCCCTGGATGTGCTAGAATTTGCAGAGATCAAAGAATTCCCGAAGGTGCAAGTATGGATCCTCTACTGTTGTACCCCTAAAGTGAGTCAAAGCATTGAGTATCTGCGGGGATATATAATAGTTGCCCTCTACTTCAAGTTGATATGCAATGCATGAAGGATGGTTGAGGTTCTGTGGGATGAAAGATTGCTTCATCGGTCTTCGTGCAGGTGGTTGCTGGATTTCTAGTTGTTCCGCCATTGGTGTTTCTTCCGTGAATTCCTCTTCTTCCTCCTCAAATTTGTTTCTAAGATTTTGTTGGATGGTCCGGTCAAGCTCGGGATCAAGGGGAAAGACTGTTGGATGTCGGGATCGACGTCCGTGCATGAATCAGGTAAAACAGCTTCAGTGCAGCAGTTCAACTCAGCTGCTCGGGTAACTTTCTGTCCTATTTACGCTCGATCAAACAGAAGGTTGCGATCGATCGCAAGTATTACAGAACCATTGATTAGGGTTTGATGTACCTGAAACAAAAAAGAAATCGATTAGAGTTTGATGAAAAGTACAAATAAAGATGGTAAATAAAATAAAAACGATGATTAAACTAAACGAAAGTAATCCTAAAATGAAATTTAGCGCAATCTCTGGCAACGGCGCCAAAAACTTGTTGTGCCGATTATCTACCTAAATTAATATGCAAATAATCGCACTCATTTTACTTGCAAGTGCACAAGGTCTGTGGTAGCATAGTGTGCAAGTGCGAGATTATTTCCACAAGGATTGGTGAATTTCTATCTAGAATTAGTTTCTTTAAGTTTAAAAGAGAAATAACAATTTGAGTGTGAGTAAATAACAATAATGAGAACATAGGGCTACGATATCCACCATTAATTATACTTTCCCACTAACTAGGGTTTCAATGCTCTAGCCTTATCATGAATATCTAATGGTTACCAACCTAAGGGCTTGGTCCACACCTTAGGCTATTGATCTCCCTATGCAACTAGTTAGGCATGGTGTATACTCTAACTCTTTTCTCTCTTAAGGGATTTAGCATGGATGTATACTGAGTTGTTCTTTATGAGAGCATGAGGGCTGTGGAGATCGGCAACCACACGGGACCTAGGGCTTGGTCCGTTCCCAGTTTCCCATGTTGATTAACCCGGGTATCTAGATAAGATATCCTTTGTTACTAATGTCGAACCCTGGACTCATTCATCCAAATTGATTCGACTAACCTATCATGCCACATGCATACGTTGATCAAGCACATACATATGAGGAATGTAAATATAAATAGGCATTAATCAAGTTAAACATTCTAACAAGGCTTTAGCAAAGATAATCGATGAATATATATGTGGAAAAGCATAACTAGGGCTTCAATCGAGCTCTATAGGTGTTTAGTTACACATGCTAAATGAAGTAAACATATTCATAAAATAAAAGGGAAAGAGTAAACCCGAGAGAAGAGGCATCAATTCTCTCCCAAAGCTTACAACTCCAAACTAAACAAAAGGTAAAAGATAGCATGTCTTCTTCGTGTGTTTTACAAGTGTATTTATAGGGGCTGAATAATCCTAGAAGGCTCATGAATACCTAAACTTTCCTAAAACACAAAACTCTTTTATTTCCAAAACTGGTTCTGCCACTTTACTGTTAATGCCCGTACAGGTGCGCTCGATCGCACTTATGCGCTCGATCTAGCCTGTGTGCTCGATTGCTGCTGCGCTCGATCGCCCGTACGCGCATGTGCTGTTGCACTCGATCGATCGCATGCCTGGTGCGCTCGATCGCATTCCAGGCAGCAGCTGCTCCAGGATTTTCCAGTTTTCTTCTTTTTAAGCTTCAAAATGCTTCTTTCGTCTCCAAAACCCTATAAAAGCATGTAAAACACAGAAATGAAGTAAAATGAACTAAATTAACATAAAATAGGACTTAACAAATGTAAATGAATGGGCTTAAATATGAATATTTAAGCACTTATCAAAAATCATCAATGAAAGAGATATAATACCTTGATTTTCCAAGATATTGGATTGGAATTGACCCAAACACATCACTATGTATCAAATCCATAATACATTTTGCCTTTATGCCAGCAGACTTAAAAGTCACATGGTTCTTCTTGCCATGTAGACAATGCTCACAGAAACTGAATCCCATGGAGAAATCTGGGACTCTTTTCACCATCTGCTTCGACAATAAAGTAGATAGTCCATTTTCACCGATATACCCAAGCCTCTAATGCCACAATATTAAGGACTTCACCTCATCATCAGTCGCCTCCTCAGAAATAAAACCTCCACTGCACTGACTTTGTACTGTACTTCCCAATAACTTGTACAATGTACCATACCAAACACCTCATGCGATTATAGCGATCCACAAGTCATCATGCATGAATTTTTTTCACAGCTGAAATTTACTCCCCCATCTGTCATCTTGCTAACTGACATCAGGTTCCTACTGAGGCCCGGAATATGCATCACACCTGGAAATGTCTTGACTGTCCTATCATTCATCTTCAACTTCATATTCCCATGACTAATAATTTTCTCTGGAGAATTAGCTCCCAATAAAACATTTCCCCCATCAAAGGTTTCATACTCACGAACCCAGTCCCTGTGAGGTGTCATGTGAAAGGATGCTCCTGTGTCAATTATCCAAACACTTCAATCTAATTTAGCCAAATAGGATTCCATATTTAAGTTACTAGAATTATCATCATACTAATTCCTGATTCTTGTTTCCTAAAGCTAATATCTCGCTTGTTCACTTTTTAGGGTTCAAACTTTACTTCTACAATCCTTCTTTAGATGCCTAGGCTTCCTACACTTCCAATACTTCAACCCAGATTTATCCTTACTTTTCAATCTTCCCCTAAACTTGGGTTTATCACCATACCACTTGTAGTCTTTATTATGGGTTCACCCTCTCACAGATAGGGCCTCCTTTGATGAGTTTTATATACCTTGCTACCTCATCTCCTCAGATAACAGGGTTGCCACGACATTCTCAAATAACATATCAGTCGCACCACTACCAATCGCAACTATCAAATTATCTCACGTATCAGGCAGTGAACAGAGCAGTGTAATAGCCTAATCGTCATCCATTACATCAACACTGATAGATAATAACTGACCTATCAAAGTGTAGAACTTATGTAGATGAACAGATAAAGAATCGCCCTCAGCCATCTGAAAGTTGTACAATTTATTCCGCAAAAATAGTTTGTTTACCAGATATTTACTCTAATAAAGGCTTTCCAGCTTCTTCTAGAGATCTTTCACAATCTTCTCTCTAGAAATGTTTAACATTACAAAATTGGCTAGGCACAGCTGAATCAGACTTCATGCCTTCCGATCGAGCTTCTCTCACTCCATAATGGCCGCTGTAGATGATGCCGAAACTGCCACTGGCAATGCCACCTTTGTTATGGACGCTACCGTCATGCTCATCGTATTCTTCGGCATTTAATCGACTATCATCATCCACAGATCCCTATCCACAAGTAAATCCTCCATCTTTAGTTTCTATAACTCGAAGCTCTTCCCACCGACCTTCTCAATTTCAATCCATGATCCAATTGACATCTCTAATCGTTAATCCTCGAACACAAAGCTCCAATACCAATTGAATGATTCAAGACTTGCTAATCACACGAATTATAAATAGAAAGAAAACAAGACAAGATTTACCTATGTTCACCCCAGAATAGGGCTACGTCCTGTCAAAAGTTTTTACTATTATCAACCTCACAAATCTCTTGTTACAATGTATGCTCAGTACATAGAGAGTATTTATAAGCAACTTAAGATGCCCTAATTAGGGTTTCCACCTTGCTCACCAAGGAACGGGACCCCTGTGGTTGGCAAGGGTTTTACAGATCTAGACCCTTTAAAGCATGCACCAACTCTAACAGTGTTCTATGCTATACAAGAAAAATATCATTTTACCTATGGGCTCTAGAATTTCATTTGGTTATATTTACTTTTAAATTATTTGGTTTTTGTTGAGTAGGTGGCTGTATTTAGAGCTTTGAATGGGATTAGCCTTATGTTAGTAACACTTACAATCTAGTCCTTTATTGTTTACTCAACTAATGATTACAGCCGTGGTATGGCTTTTGGATGGCTACAACTAACAGGCAACCTTGGTTCCATTATTGGTGGTCTCTTTTCTATATTGATTGCTCTAATAATATATATGGGAATTCCTGGTTAGAGGATTTACTTCCATCTTGTTGGATTTATTAGTGTTATAGTAGGTATTTTAGTCCGCCTCTTTGCCAATGATCCACACTTTACTGATAGTGGAATGAAAGCTAACAATCTAGTTCCAAGTAAATCCTTATGGTTAGAAGTGAAGGGCGTGGTTCAAGAAGCGAAATCAGTTATAAAGGTTCCATCTATTAGATCATTATGGCTCAAGGTGTCACTGGTTCATTCTCGTGGTCAGCTTTGTCATTCGTACCCTTGTGGTTAGAGCTTTTTGGCTTTTCCCATGAGAAAATTGCATTCCTTATGGCTATGTTTGTGATTGCTAGTTCCCTCAGGGGCTTATATAGAGGTAGGATGGGGGATTTCCTTTCCACCCGTCTCCCTAATTTTGGAAGAATAGTTCTTGTAAATGTGTATATTCCTAATATAAAAAATATTAGGAAACTCTTGTCCTACTAGGACACTTTTGTATAAATATGTTGAAAATCACCTTGACAAGATGCCCAGGTGGTGATCTTCCAAACACCCAAGTCTAGAATGACTTGTAGAAAGAATTTCAGCAACCGAACACAAGAACAGAAAATCAAAGAAAGAAATAAGACAAGCAATTTGTTATCGAGGTTTGGCAATGTGCCTACATCCCCGTGAGTTCCTCTGAACTCTCTACACTATCTCAAATGGTTCTTACAAGTTACTGCAATCCCCTTCAAGAAACTCAAGTTCTTGAAGAAACCAAGAAGAGAAGAAAAAAGATTACAATGCTCTCTCTCTATACTACTCTCTCTTCTTTACACCAAGCCTCATTACAAAGAGTCCCTCTTATGTTTATGTGTCTTTGCACTCTCACACAATTCTCTTCTGTATTACATTTGATCTCACACAATGTTACAATAATGATTCTTCTCTCATATGAAAAATGAGGCTAGGAAACCCCTTTTATAGCCATCCACTTCTTGGACATTCTTGTGAATCAATTTCCACCCTTTGATCATGAATACCACTTAATCATGTCCCTCCATCAATCCTAAGTGGTGTTGTGCATTTTAACCATGCACTCACGCACCTAAGATATGGTTAAAATAGGCTGTCCATGTGTGCTTTGGTGTGCCTAGCGCCTAGGCGCTCAACAGGGGGCGCTATGGCGCTGGGCAGGGCACCTTTGCACACCTTCTGGATGCCATGGTGCTGGTGGGGAGTGCCTAGGCACTGGTGTGGGTCAAGGAGACACCATTCTGGGCACCAGCGCACTGGTGGAGGGCGCTCAGGCGCACAATGATGCTACAGTTGTGCGCATATTTTCCTGATTGTGTGCAGAAGTGCGCACACTAGTGCGCATGGCCTTCCCTTGCTCCAAATTGATGCACACACATGTGTGTAGTCTTCTAACTTGCTGAAATTTAATCCTTCAACCTTGGTTTAGATTTTAACCATCTTTGAACCATTTTTGGACCTGTTCAAACCTTAGACAAAGCGCACACTTTCCTAATTGTGTGCTGAAGTGCGCACACCAGTGTGTCTGCCCTTATCTTGCTCCAAATTGATACACACACATGTGTGCAGTCTTATATCTTGCTGAAATTTAATCCTCAAACTTTACTTTAGACTTTAACCATCTTTGAACAATGTTTAGACCTGTTTAAACCTTAACCATGTTTGAACCATGTTTAAACCTTAGACAAATACCAACAATCTCTACCTTTGTCTAAGTGTTTAAACCCGAACCATTTTTGCAGAGAGCTCCGGGATCCAAACTCATCTTAAGTCATCAATCAACCAACTCTATTCCTAAGAAGTCCAAGGCAATGATTGGACCTTCTAAGTAGTAGAACCTTGGTGCCTAAATATGCAGGACTTTCCTCCGTAGTCTTCTTGTCAATATGAATGCATCCTTTCGTACCATTTTCCAGAATGTAATGATACCGAACATCCATATGCTTTATCCCCTCATGGAACACCAAATTCCTCCATAAGTTCCATGCACTTTAGCTATCCAAAGATACCACCACCTGCTCTTTTAGGACCTCCCACTCGTCCAATAACCCTTTGCACCCTATAGCCTCCTTTATGGCTTCCATAGCCGCTATGCATTCTGCCCTAGTTGTTATGAGTGCTACCATTAGCTGCCACTGAGCCTTTAAATACCTCAGCAACCACTTCATCCCAATCCAATGCTTCTTTCCTGGATTACTCACAAATTTGTTGAGAACACTCATTGCCCAAGAAACCCTCAACCGGTTTCTCTCCTTTTCTTGGATTATACACATCCCAATGATCTTTTGTGTAAGGCTGAGATCCTTCCTCTCAAACTCCTCACTGAGTTGAGATGTAAACCTTTCCATCCTCTTCCTGTTGTTCCAAACCAACATCCCATCAGTGACATAGGTGAGGATACTCACCATCTTCTCCACCTTGTGTCTAGGTGAGAAAGTTTCTGTGGAACCTATGTCTTCTCTTCTTGTGAACCCATTCGCCACTAGCCTAGCCTTATTCCGGACTTCATCTCCTGGAGGGTATCCTTCTTTGACCTTATAAGTGCACTTACATTCCACAACTTTCTGCTTTCCTGGAAATTTCACCAATTCCCAGAAGTTGTTCTTCTTCAAAGAATCCATTTCTTCCTCCATAGCTAGCTTCCATCTTGGCGAATCCTTACACTCCATGGCATCTGTGTAGGTCTCTTTTTCACTCATCTCTCCTTCTATCCATGGAGCTGCAGCATCCACAGCCTTCACAAACCTATATCTTGAAGGTGGTCTGACCAGCCTTCCTTCCCGGTCTCTTGTGAGCTGGTAGTCATTCCGACTTGCTGCATCAACCTCTTCTTGTTCAGCCTCTTCTTGAGTGTCCTGAGCTTGGCATTCATCCAAGGGCTCTACCTGGTCCAAACCCTCTTGCCTCATCTGCTCTACCTGAATCGAGTTCTCCTTGATGCAATGCTCCACAACTTCCAGTTTGGTTTGCTCACTGGCCCCTGCAAGGTTAGTTTTCTCCAAGTAGGGAAATAACAATTCATTAAAATTAACATCCCTACTTATTATGAGTTATCCTTCTTTCTCTAAGGACCACAACCTATACCCCTTAGCCCCTTCCCTATATCCTAGAAACACACACTTTCTAGATCCTGGGCTAAGTCTATCATCCTTTTGTTGTGCATACGCAGCACACCCAAAAGTCCTAAGGTTATCCAACTCGGGGGGCTTTCCACTTCACATCTCCATGGGAGTCTTGAGCTCTAAAGCTCTAAAGGGTGATCTATTTATCAAGTATGCAATTGTAGCCACAGCTTCTCCCTAAAAATATTTTGGTAACCCGGATTCATTTAACATGCACCTAACCTTTTCCATAAGGGTCTTATTCATCCATTCAGCAACTCCACTTTACTGAGGGGTTTCCACAACTGTCCTATGTCTTAAAATGCCATTTAACCTATAAAATTGATCAAGTTCTTGGTTAAAAATTTCTAAGCTATTATCGGTTCTTATCCCCTTAACTACTCTACCCATTTGAGTCTCAACCAGCCCTTTCCACACCACTAACTTATTCAAGGCATCTGATTTATTTCTAAGAAAATAAACCCACACTCTTCTTGAATAATCATTAATTAAAGACAAAAATTAAATGTTACATCCCTGTGTTGGTGTCCTTACTGGTCCCCAAAGGTCCGCATGAATGTAGTCAAGAATGCCCTTAGACTTGTGCACTCCGGTGTTGAAGCTGACCCGGTGTTGCTTCTCAAGAACACAACACTCGCAGAAATCAAGTTCCTCTACTTTGTCTCCATCAAGTAAGCCATCCTTGCTGAGAGCTTGCAGGCCCTCTTCGCTCATATGTCCCAAGTGAGTGTGCCAAAGGGCTGCCTTATCCATCTCAGCCATCAAGCTTGCTGCTTGATCATTGATTTATGTCTCTCCGATCATCTCATAGAGTCCATCGTTTCTTGCTGCCTTGATCACTACCAAAGATCCCTTGGCTACCTTGATCTTTCCTCCCTCTATCTTACATGTGTAACCCATGGAATCCAGCTGCCCCAATGAGATCAAATTCCTCCTCAAATCCGGGAGATACCTCACATTTTCCAGTAGCCTTGTCATTCTATCAAACATCCTCACCTAGATATCTCCTATGCCTCTCACTTGGTAAGAAATATCGTTCCCCAAGAAAACCCTTTCATCATTAGTTTCCTTGAAATTCTTGAACCAACTCCGGTGAGGGCACATGTGATGAGTGCACCTGGAATCCAAGATCCATTTCCCGCTGCCTTCTTGCCCCTTGCTCACACCCGAGCACACAACAAGAACATCATCATCTTGTTGTTCTGTTTTCGCAACCGAAGCCTCTCCATTCTTGGTATGGCTTCCTCCTCTATCCCTTGTCATAATTCTTACAATCTTTCTTGACATGACCCTCCTTATGGCAGTAATAGCAACTCTTCCCTCCAAATCTCAGTTTGGAATGCATTCTCCCATGGCTTTATCCTCTACCTCTATCTCGATAGTAGCCATGCATGCTGCTATGCACTATCCCATGGCTCTCTCCTCTACCTCTATCCCGGTAGTAGCCATGCATGCTGTTGTGCACTCTCCCATGGCTCTCTCCTCTACCTTTGTCCCGGTAGTAGCCATGCTTGCTGTTATGCATTCTCCCATGGCTCTCTCCTCTACCTCTGTCCCGGTAGTAGCCATGCATGCTATTATGTACTCTCTCATGGCTTTCTCCTCTACCTCTGTCCTGGTAGTAGCCATGGTTGCTGCCATATCGAGTTGCTAGCCTTCTTTTAAAGAACATCCCTTTACCACTTGATGCACTCCTTATCTTGGCATCAAGATCATCTTGCAACTCTTTCTTAAGATCAAATTTAAAAGCAAAGATTTATTTACGAAGATACCTTTTATCTGGGAGAGTTATGGCAAGAAACAACTCATTTAGTTTCTTCCATATTGCAATTGGATCTTCCGAGTCACCACACTCCCTTGTGACATTATCCGACATGTGCAAGAAAATGGTGTTGTAAGCCATCTATTTCATCTCATTCCGCTGGTCCTCCGTGGTACTTGTTGGAAAAGCATCATCTTTTCCAAGAGCTAAGTCCACTTTCTGTTGCACTAGAACCTCCTTGATCTTCCACTTCCATAGGGAAAAATCTCCCTTTCCATTAAACTTCTCAATACTGAAATTTGAAGCCATTTTTTGCGGACAAGATCCCTGATTTATGCACTTCCCACAAATGCTTTCTTCAACCTCAAGAACATAGATCGAAGATGGATCTTAACACCGTTCTTATATCTACCTCAAGAACACGATCAGATCTTGATCTTTACACCGTTCTTGAATCACCCTCAAGAACACGATTAGATATTGATCTTAACTCCATCCTTGATTCACCTCAAGAACACGATCAGATATAGATCTTAACTCCGTTCTTGAATCACCCAAAAAGTTGATCTTTGATTCTTGGAGTCTTGGCTCCGTCACCTTCTTGTTCTTGCTCCGATACCCAGCTGTGCAGCTCTGATACTACTGTCCAAAGCTTTGATACCACTATTTGAAATCACCTTGACAAGATGCCCAGGTGGTGATCTTCCAAACACCCAAGTCTAGAATGACTTGTAGAAAGAATTTCAGCAACCGAACACAATAACAGAAAATCAAAGAAAGAGAAGACAAGCAATTTTTTATTGAGATTCGGCAATGTGCCTACGTCCCCGTGAGTTCCTCTGAACTCTCTGCACTATCTCAAATGGTTCTTACAAGTTACAGCAATCCCCTTCAAGAAACTCAAGTTCTTGAAGAAACCAAGAAGAGAAGAAAGAAGATTACAATGCTCTCTCTCTATACTACTCTCTCTTCTTTACAACCAGCCTCACTACAAAGAGTCCCTCTTATGTTTATGTGTCTTTGCACTCTCACACAATTCTCTCATGTATTACATTTGATCTCACACAATGTCCCAACAATGATTCTTCTCTTATATGAAATATGAGGCTAGGAAACCCCTTTTATAGCCATCCACTTCTTGGACATTCTTATGAATCAATTTCCACCCTTTGATCATGATTACCACTTAATCATGGCACTCCATCAATCCTAAGTGGTGCTGTGCATTTTAACTGTGCACTCATGCGCCTAAGAGATGGTTAAAACAGGCTGTCCATGTGTGCTTTGGTGTGCCTATCGCCTAGGCGCTAACAAGGGGCACCATGGCACTAGGCAGGGCACCTTTGCACACCTTCTGGATGCCATGGTGCTAGTGGGGAGTGCCTAGGTGCTGGTGCGGGTCAGGGAGACACCATTCTGGGCGCCAAGGTGCTGGTGGAGGGCGCCTAGGCGCACAATGATGCTGCAGCTGTGCGCACATTTTCCTGATTATGTGCAGAAGTGCGCACACTAGTGCACATGGCCTTCCCTTACTCTAAATTGATGCACACACATGTGTGCAGTCTTTTAACTTATTGATATTTAATCCTTCAACCTCAATCTGCTGGTACTTTCTTTTGTAGTTATGAAGGTATATTAAGACCACATTCTGGCACCTCCTCCTCACCATGTCAAATTTGTCACATCACAGGTCATTTTACCTTAATTTATCCTCATTGGTTCAATCATGTTGTTGTCTATCATGACTTACCTAAATCATTTGCTACAATGTCACTTGGTGAGTCTCATACCACTTAGTGGTACCCTGATACGGCTGTCTCAGCTCACATGACTCCTTAGTCAGGTATCCTCATACACCTTATTTTGCAAAACTAAAATTTTGGTTAGCAATGGACAATTGTTTGATATTAAGAATGTTGGTTCTACCTTCTTACACACCTACACTAAACCACTTCACCTTAAAAATGTCTTGCATGTCCCACAATTATCTCACAATTTACTTTCTGCTACACATTTATGTTCTGATAACAACTGTTTTGCTAACTTTGATTCCTCTCATATTGTTATTAAGGACAAAAGGACGGGGAAAACTCTTCTCAAATTATCTAGTGATGGTAATCTATACCCCCTTCCACTTGATTTGGTCACTCTTTCTTCTGGCACTTGTATCTCATCAAGTATCTAGTGATGTTTGGCATCGTCGGCTAGGTCATTTAGGTCCTCGTGTTTTTTCTCTTTTACAAACTCACAAGAATATTTCTTTGTCTTCTAAATATTATGGTTTTTGTTTTGAGTTTCAGTTAGGCAAGTCTAAACGTTTACCATTTGATTCTATTGAGCATTGTACTACCCAAACTTTAGTTTTAATACATTATGATGTTTGGCAATATCTTATTTTATCAAATTTGGGTTATCGCTATTATGTTATTTTTGTGGATGATTTTCTCATTATTCTTGGATTTTTCCTATACGTAAAAAAATCTGAAGTCTTCCACCATTTTTGTACCTTCAAAGGCCTTGTTGAAAATAAGTTTTCTACAAAAATAAAAATAAAAAAATCAAAGTGATGATGGTAAAGAATTTGATCAAACACCTTTCAAACAATTTTTTTCTCAACATGGTATTGTTTTTCGTATGTATTGCCCGGACACCCCTTAACAAAATGATATCACTGAGCATAAGCATAGACACATTAGTGAAATTGCACGCACCCTATTAATTCACTCATCTCTTCCTGAGTCTTTTTGGGTTGATGCAACATACACTGCACTTTACATCATAAATCGTCTCCCTGCTCCTGTTTTGCAAAATCAAGCTCTTTATACAAAATTATTTTCTACAATTCCTTATTACTCCTCTTTTCGTGTCATCGGATGTGCCTACTACCCTAACCTCACTACTAATGCTCCCCATAAGCTTGTACCTAGATCAAAACAATGTGTCTTCCTAGGTTATGCTTAAAATCATAAAGGATATAGGTGTCTAGATCCCTGTTTATACCAGTCGTCATATTATCTTCCATGAACTACCTTTTCCCTATCCTACTCTCGCTGCAGCCGTCCCCTCCCCTAAAGTTACTCACTCTCCCATTCCTCCACTTATACTTAATACTGTCAAACCCCTATATCAAGCTTCTCCCTCCCTACCTTTCTCTCAAATCAGTCATGTTCCTAGTCTTCCTCCTTTACCATCGATTCCCATTGCCTAGCTACCCTCAACTTTGGTCTCTACCCCTGTGCCCAAAATGTCATCTTCAGTAACTCAACCGACACAACCAAGGTCTCCTCCATTACTATCTTCTATACTTATCTCCTCAGCTTCTTCCAATCCCATTGTCATTCCCTTTCCTGAACCAGATGCACCTCCTACCTCTACTTCTCCTCCACCATCCCTCATTGCCCCTTGTCACCCCATGATTACTCATTCTAAAACTGGAATTCTCAAACCAAAGCAATTTCTATCTTTCTCTCTTTCCACTGCTACCTAGCAAACTAAACCAACTTCTTTTTCTCAAGCAAATAAAGATCCCGAGTGACAGTCCACTATATCTGATAAATTTAATGCTCTTTTAACTAACAACACTTGGGATCTGATTCCATATGATTAAACAAAAAATTTAGTTGGGTGTAAGTGGATTTACAAGATTAAATATCAGGCTGATAGGTCTGTGGAGCACTACAAAGCGAGGTTGGTCGCTTAGGGATTTAACCAATAACCAGGTATTGACTATCATGAAACATTTAATCCTGTTGTTCAACCTACTACTATACGCACTATTTTACCCTTAGCCATTTCTAATTCGAAGGTGATTAGACAACTCGATGTTAAGAATGCTTTTCTTCATGGTTATCTTAATGAAGTAGTGTACATGAAACAACCTCCTGGTTTTGTTGATACCCTTTCGTCCCACTCATGTTTGTAAATTATGCAAAGCCATCTATAGTCTGAAACAGGCTCCTCGGGCTTAATTTCATCGCTTTAGTTCTTTCCTTATCTCCCTTAGTTTTTCTTGTAGTCAGGTAGACCCTTCAATGTTTGTTCTTACGTCATCTCATAGCCTTCTTATCTTACTACTATATATTGATGACATTATTCTCACCGGTAATAATTCTAATCTCTTTTTTTTTTGTTTTATTCATACTTTCTCTAACCAATTTGCTATGAAGGATCTTGGTGATCTTCATTATTTCCTTGGTATTGAAGTTATTCATCGTCCCACCTATTTGTTTCTCTCTCAAACTAAATACACCAAAGACCTTTTACATAAATTTTCAATGTCTTTGGCTAAACCAATTAAAACTCCTCTACCTTCTTAGACCGCACCTTCACAACACGAGGGTGAACTATTAACAGATCCCTCTGAATTTAAGAGTATAGTTGGAGATCTTTAGTACTTAACCATGACCCATCCTGATATTGCATATGCTATTAATATAGCTAGTCATTTTTTGCATGCTACCCGCATGGCTCATTTTCAGCTTATTAAACTCATTTTTTCTTATTTATGTGGTACTACTAATCATAGGTTACTTCTTGCTTCTGCAAAGGATTTCTCTCTTTCATGCTATGCATATACTGACTAGGCCAGCTACCTTGGCAGCTGTCAGTCCACCATAAGTTATATTGTCTTCCTTGGACCCAATCTTATTTCTTGGAAAGCAAAGAAACAACCCACTGTATCTCATTCCAGCACTTAATCTGAATATCAATCCCTTGCCTATGCTGTAGCTGAGACCTACTGGATTCGTCAACTTCTCTATGACTTAGATGTGGTCTTAACTCGTCCAGTTCGAGTGTATTGTGATAATATTGGGCCACTTATCTTGCCCATAGTCTAGTTTTTCGTACTTGCACCAAACATGTTGAGATAGATTTTCACTTTGTTCGTGAAAATGTAGCCCAAGGAGATGTTCAAATTTGCTATATTCCCACTAATGCTCAGCTTGCTGATATATTCATAAAAGGGTTGCCTTTACCCCGATTTCTTCAACATAAAAACAATCTCTCTGTTGTTCCACCCCATTCGGATTGAGAGGGCGTGTAAATGTATATATTCCTAATATAAATAATATTAGGAAACTCTTGTCCTACTAGGACACTTTTTTATAAATAGGAAAGTCTTGTACTACTAGGACACTTGTACCCTATAAATATGAGCTCTTACCATTGTATCATATGCAATCATAAATTATAAACCTAATTTCTCTTTTAAAGCTTCTTCAGTTCTAGCACAAATAAGCTCAGCATCAGTTATCCCTCTAACAGTAGTGTTTTTGCTGGTTTTACCTGATGATCCATCCACAGCAGTGGTGCATGGTTTGGTCTTAATTTTCATGGGGCTATACATATCCTAGAATGCTCCAGCCACAAACAAGTAATGTCTCTCGAGCTAACATTTTTTTCCTTATTTGGTATCACTCAAAATCTGCTTAAATCACCTTAATTTTGAAATATTTGAAAGTTATTTTTAATCTGGTCAAGGCGTTTAGTTTCCACATGGAAATGAAAGTATGAAGTACAATATCCAAAGCATTTAAGGAGTCATCACCACTATAACCAAATTAACTATAAATGTGGCAACTAGGTCATTTATTTGAATCCTATAATTACTTTATCTTAGTTATCTAGTTTTCTAAGAGCAGAAAAGATAAGACTTTGTTAAAATGATATGAAAGAAGCCAAAACTAGCTTACGCTTTAACATAAATAGATGAGACTATTGTAATATTTTTCTAAACTGGAATAGAATATGAGAATCAAGACTTAGAGGCGTGTAGTAATCATTGTCTTTAAAGCTTTGTTCGTCCCCACTTGAATAAACAAGTTTGCTATGGGTTATAAACAAATAATCCTCCAGGATACAACTAAGTCTCTAGGTTGAAGTCTGCAGACAAAAAAATCTGAAGAACTTTGGATTTTATTCTGCTTAAAAATACTGAAATATTATGGAGAGTTTTGAGAGACAAAGAGATAAGAAAGAAAGAAGAAAAAATAAAAATAAAAAAAATGAATTTTGTTCTGAAAGTGGGAAGCGATGGGTATTTATAGGTGCATAAGCACCTCTTCAAATGGTTCTAGAAAGTCATGTTTTTCCAACTGGAAAAACATGATTTTTTTTCAAATTTAATGAGTCTTACGATCATGTATGTTACTTTTTAACAAGCAAGATCGTTTCTGTTTAGAAAAACAATTATTAATCTCACACATTTTCTGTTTAAATCACACACTTTGATTTAAACTGATATCTTTTGGGTTTTCAAACAACCCTTACTCTTATTTTTCTAACAATCCCCCACTTGTTTGAAAAATCGATTTTGAAAAATACTATCTTAATATCTCTGAGTCTTGTATGCATAAAGATGATATATTTCGATTTAAAACCTTCTATTAGTGTAAGCAAAATTCATATTGAAATGAACGGTGTCCTTTAGATTAAACCAACACTCCTATGTGATATGACCGGAGTCACCACACATATACAATTCTCTTATTTCGGTGAGAATTTATTTTCATTTAGCACTATTATGGCCATGTGCTATATCCTGGTTTCATGAATCTCAAGAGAGCAAACCATAACTCTCTATATAAAGCCACACCATTCCTTTGTTCATATAGGTGAAGTTCCTCTTGCATTTCCGTTACTAGAATTCATTTTATAACTTTATTAAGAGTTTAACTCATCCTCTAAAACGTAATGAACGATATTTTCTTTCTCAATTATGGGCTAACTTTGTGACAATATCAACAGTCAATCATAGTAACTTGTTATTACCCATTAAAACCTAAGACTAGTGGTCTACTAGCATTAGGTTGGGTTGCCATCACTGCTAACTTTTAAATATTTTGAGCCCCATCTCTTTAGATGTACTACTTACTAGGTCCCTTGCGAGTGCCTTAGTAAGTGGATCAGTCAAGTTCTTACTTGACTTTACATAGATAATTATAGTGATATCATCTTGTATCAATTGTCTCACATATTCATATTTAAGATTAATATGTCTAAACTTACCATTATATGTACTACTATAAGCTCTTGATAAATTAGCTTCACTATCACAATAAAGTGAAACAAGAGGCATTGGACTAGGCCACAATTTGATATCTAATATAAAACTCTTAATCCATTCGGCTTCCTTTCCAGTTGCCGCTAGGGCAAAAAATTTTGATTGCATAGTTGAGTGAGATATACAAGTTTGTTTCTTAATTGCACAAAAAATTTCACCTCCTCTTAGATATTTTATATCTCTTACTCTCGTCATCCGACTAACGTCGGTGTATCCTCTTGATACAACCGAATTAGCATGGCATCAGTGTATCTTGTTGAATCAAATCTATGATTTCTTCTAGGTAACCAAAGATTCTAGTAAATTTGTATATTCTCGTAATGTACTATAAAGTACTCAAAACATAACCCCCACTAAGCTTTCTCACTTTGATTTTCATAAAGTGTATTTCTTGGTTTCACTTATATCAGCCATATAAGTTTCAAGATTTCATCAAATTTTCACATAAATTTATGGTATTCTATAATATAATTAATACTTCCATATTTTAAATATATAAACAAAATCTTTACATTAACAACAATAAGAAATTAATTATTTCATTGTTAAACAACGAAATGACCCTCACATTTCTACTACGTATGTTATTTATGAATACACGTTACTACTCAATGTATCCATAAACAAATATTCTTGAGGAATTGAATCATATAAACGAAGCCCAGTTTTGATATTGAATATCAAAACTCTACACCCACACCTTGATTGGTACAAAGACTTTTACTTTGTCTGAAACAAGTGGTCGGACTCTTTGATTCATCATTAGTACTTTTGTTCAATATTACCATATACATCACCATGTTTTCTTCATTAAGATAAACATACAATAGCACTCATGCAATTGCACTCATGGTGATCACAATGTTCGGGTTATATGGCGTCCTCACCCACTTTTAGAAATGTCATTTTTCATATTTGCATCTACAATTAATTCTTCTTACACATGTATCAATTGATCACAAACCAAAACAACCCCTATCATTGTGCTTCAACACAATGTTACTCATTCATATTATATCTTAAGGACATACACACAAACGCAAAAATTTATTAACTTCATGTTTACTATATGTAACAGTAACATCTCAAGCAAGATACTGCCATTTGAACATTAATTTTTTACGAATAAATCTAGAGACGTTATATCATTCCTACTAGACAGATATATAACTATGTCTTTTAAAGTCAAAATTTATTTGACAACAACTCATGCACACAAATAAGCTATAACAATAAATGTTCATAATGGCGTTTACTCTAAATTTATAATAAATCTTAATTTAATATCTCATGTAAATTTTTAGTGTCACTAAATAATTTAATCAACCAAATAACATTAAATTATAAATTTAAATGCATACAGGCCAAATAGCCTCACAGTTTTAACAAATCAAACTAAACGAATTGACAAGTTATTGTTCTCCTCAAATGTATTCCATAGCCACTTTCATTTTCAAAATAATTAAATTTTCATACCACGGTATACAAAGCAAATTATCTTTCTCTTTATGTAAAGGGTATCAAAACAACCATGACAAATAAAACAAGATCTTAAAGGACATGTTTTATTTTTAAATAAAATTTTATTGCCAACCGTTTCACTTGCCATGGTTCAAAATTATTGTTACAACCAAAAGTTTTCCTAGTTAAACCTCATCTCTTATATATGCACGCAAACTTAAAATTTAGTGTATTTAAAATCACAAACCATCTTCACTTTAATATTTGTGTAAACAAGTGCATAGAAAAAAAAAATCAAGCGTACCTTTTGGTTTCACAGGAAATTAATCAAACCTTAATTTCACAGATTTTATGTCATTGAACAGATTGTACTAGTGATCTCCTTTCTTTTCTTATTTTCTTTCTGTAGTTGTTCGATCACAACTGTTTGAGGCTGCTCTCCTTCCTTAGGTACTAGATCATCTAGGCTGCAGATTCGGATTCAGTATATGGGAAATTTTCAATGTAGTAAGCAAGAACATAATCTTGTCTTGCCATCAACTGAAATTATTTCCATCGAATCTGTCTAGCTTGACGAAGTCTTGATTCATCACCTTGAATGATTTTGTCTCCATTTTGTTAGACATAAATAAAGCCTTAAAATTATTGTAATATTTTTCTAAACTGAAATAGAATATGAGAATCAAGATTTAGAGGCATGTAATAATCGGTTTTATTCATCCCCACTTGAATAAATAAGTTTGCTATGGGTTACAAATGAATAGTCCTCCAAGATATAACTAAATCTCTATGTTAAAGTCTGCGGATAGCAAAATCTGAAGAACTTGGGTTTTTATTCTGCTTGGAAATACTAAAATATTATGGAGAGTTTTGAGAGAAAAAGAGAGATGAAAAAATGAAAAAATGAATTGTATTCTGAAAGTAGGAAGTGATGGGTATTTATAGGTGCAAAAGCACCTCTTCAAATGGTTCTGGAAAGTCATGTTTTTCCATTTGGAAAGATATGGTTTTTTCATATTTAATTAGAGTCTTACGATCATGTCTATTAGTTTTTAACAGACCAGATCGTGTATGTTTAAAAGACAATTATTAAATCTCACACATTTTCTGTTTAAATCACAACCTTTCATTTGAACTGATACCTTTTGATTAAATCTCACACATTTTCTATTTAAATCAAAACTATTTGATTTAAACTAATGCCTTTTGGGTTTTCAACCAACTCTTTACTTCATTTTTCTAACAAAGGCTACAAAGAGTTCATATCCATTCATAAAACTAATAATTGGTCTATGTAGTCCCATTTTTGCAGAGATAGTTCTAGAGAAATCCCAAACGAGTGTCTATGCTTTGGACCTATCTTTTAAATCCATCCTATCATCGTTTGCTCCCCCTGTAGTTGGGATGCTGGCTCAGCATGTGTATGGTTATAAACTTGTTCCTAAAGGTTCTAGTGAATCTGAAGAGATTAGCACAAACAGAGGAAATGTTGCATCACTGGCCAAAGCACTCTACACAGCAATTGGAATTCCCATGGCTATTTGTTGTCTCATCTACTCATCCCTCTATAACACCTATTCAAGAGACAGAGCGAGCTCAGATGGAAGCATTAATAGAATCAGAGATGCGAGAATTTCTGTCAAATAACTAACCTCAAGGTGGAGAATATTCCCAAGTCCAGTTCTCTGAATTAGAAGAACCATCTATCAAGGACAGAAGCATCATTGAAATGGATTATGAAGGGAAGGATGATCATGGCCTTGATGAAAACAATGAGAAAACATTCCTTTATCGCCAGTTGGCATTCTCCAATTTAGGTGGATAACATAAAATGGTTTGGATCTTGATGATATGACATTGCTTTTCCACCAGTTAACATTCTTAACAATCTGGAGCTAGTTTTACCTCTACAAGGTTCCTCTGTATATTGAAGTGGCCCGCGTCATAAGAAAAATGTTCTTGGTTGGTGGTAATCATACGAGAAATTTTTGAATTGTGGCGAAAGACGAAAACTCCATCTGAACATCCGAAATTCGAGTAATCTACAATTGTCTATCTGGCTTGTTCTGATCTTCTTCAGCCAGACATTACCCTTGGAAATAAGTGAAACCAACAAGAAAAATTGGAGGGTCTGAGATTATTGTATAGGTCCTGCTTTTGTAATGTACTTTTTTTGGGGTTTGAGGATCCCTTAATACGTGAATATCAAGAGGTGAGTGATGCATGCATGGCAAAAAAGGTAAGGAAACATCTCCTAATTTGTCACTATAGTCTTTATGATTTGTTAAACCCTTCTTTTCTTGTATTAATAATGCCTAATTATATATTTAGAAGCTTTAGTGTGTGTTTAGTAAGAGAGATAAGTGAGAAGATGAAAAACTGGATGGATAGAAAAGTAAGAAGAAATTTTTTTTCGTGTTTAGTAGAGATGATGAAAAACTAAAACGAAAGAAAGAAAGTAGTTTTTTTCTTACCCTTGTTTAGTAGTGGAGAGAAAATAATATGTTAGTAATATTATTTTTACCCGTATATCCTTCATAATGTTAATACGAGGGATAAGATAAGGATAAATTAAAAAAATGATAATCACATTTATTTCCTCTCTAATTTTTCACTCTTTAATCATCGATTATGATTTGTACATTTTAGAGAAAATCGTTTTCTTTTTTATTTTTTTTTTCTCTTGGGGTACTTTACCTACTTTTCTTCTCATAGTTAAACACCCCGTTAATCTAAGCATGTCAATGACATGTAGCTTTATACTCTGTATACTAGGCATGTGCTTATAATAAATTAAGGTCAAAAGAACAATATCAAACTCATTCGAACATCATATGTTGGGATAAGTTTTCTAGGAACCTCAAAGCTACCTGTCTAAGGTCGGCTAAACATAGCTTTTATAGTAGAATTTGATTAGGAAAATTCAGGGTCAAGTGAAATGGTTACTTTCAGTGTTTGGAACAACTGGGATGATTTAGTCAATCCTCGGGGCTTGTTTTTCTTTCTGGATACGAAGGGAAAGAAAACAGACGACGGTCTACAGGCCCTCAGCCATACAGGACTTGACATATCATTCCTAAGATATTGGTTAATACGGATAGGAGGAATACTATAAACTGTTAAGTCTAATTCCAGCTGAGTGAAATTATTTGCCATCCAATCCGCACAGAAGTTAGCCTTCCTGTGGCTATAGACGTGCTTAGGCTGACAGCTCCAGTTCTGCTCAAGTATTATCCTCCTCAACGATGAATTATAGTTGTGCAACTGGTTAAGAAATCATTTCTCCGATACATCACAAAATCCAAATGAAGCCCTAGTTTCTCAGCCGAAGGCAATAAAATATGTGGTGGTTGTGTGAAATTGAAACTACGGAATTCAACCATCTGAAATTGCAATTTAAATTCCAATCCCAGCTCAAGTAAAACTGCAAAAGATAAATCCAAGCATTCAAATACACCTAATATGGAATTGGATGGAAATGACTACTTCCTCCTACTGTTGAGAAAAGGCAATCCCAATTCCAAAGTCTCAATTCTAGGCTACCAAAACACAATGTTATTTTCATTAAAACAGAAAACAAGAAGGTTTAAATGAAAGAACCGTTAAGCGCGCCAAAAGGATGGAAGAGACCCTACACAGTTACACCCTACCTTCCCCAATTCCCATTGCTCTCTTGGTGGCCTGTTCTGGCCCCAAAGAAGGAAAGAGTGAATGCGAATTGGAATGCTAAATCATTTGTTACTTCTCATGCTCTATGAACTATAAATTTTAGTTCATGCTGAAGTTTTTAAGTGTGTCTGAAAACCAAGAGAACCCATTTTAATTGACAAACTCTTGCCCACTGAGAAATGATTGCAAAGAATAGGACATTGCAGATTGCGGATGGCAATCCTAAAATTTTGATTTGACAATAATTTTCAAATGTATAGGCTGTCTCAACATAATTAGAATGTATTATTTCTAATCTGATAGAACTGAATCTGCCATGATCAAACGAGATAGTCTGGAGCGACTACTTTCAAGAAAGTCTGAAACTGCTTTTAAGTTTCCGTATAGTGCAAAAATCCATAATTAGAAATATTCAGAAAAATAGAATGTTAAGAGAGCTTTCACCTTTCATATCATTGAACCTAATAAATGATTTGATATTTACATATCTGCATGCCATTTGCCATATGCCTTATACAAGGTAATTATGTAAAACTTGCATAAATTTGGATTTTTGAAGCAGATATTCTCTCTAAATGTGGTTTTGTAAAATTAAAGAATTTGAAAAAATATGACAGATTGCAACTGGTTAATTAATGCTTAGCTGGGTTTCTTAGCAGAGATCATCACAAAAGGTCCATTCCTTAAACATGTAAAACCAACCAGTCCACAAGCTCTGCAGAGATCTTCTAGTTCACGTTCAGATAGAAAGATTTGGTTGCCTGATACTGTTATTATATTCTGCACGGAGAAGGAAACCGTAAAATGATGATGATTCAAAAGGGCTAACTTTTCAAGCAAATCTGTTTCAATAAACTTGCCAGCGTTAGGTAAATACTATTCACAAGACACTAGGAAAAAGTAAATACTCCTAGTATCCTAGTTCCTACCATAAAGCAGCCATAACACAAGGAGATTTAGCAATACTTTTCAATCACCCCAATACAAAAAAAGCATGACAGAAAAATTTCAACTTAAATCAAATACCATTACTTGAAACTATAATTAGTTTCCCAAACCATACATTTCTAACAGAGCGTGTCAAACTGAATGCCCTAAGTGAAGCCAGCCTTAATAATATACCTGCTGTAGATTCCTCATAAATGGAACAAAAGTGAAAGGTCCATCAAGTATGAAGGTGGTCGCAACAAACACTCCTCCAGGGCGTAGAACTCGACTTATTTCAGCAACCTACAAAACCATAGCTATAAAATATCAGCAAGTGCAAAAACCTGTTACAGCTATGATCGGGATCTTAGGCCAAACAGTATCACAAGATGCAGCAGGGAGTGTACAACATCAGAAAGTGTAAAAGGGCATGCATCTCGAGATGACCAACGTAAATCAAAGGAAAAGTATCCCCTAAAAAAAGGAAAGAGAAAGTGATATATATATATATATATATATATATAGAGAGAGAGAGAGAGAGAGAGAGAGAGAGAGAGAGAGGGAGATGAGATGAATTTCCGCGAACTAAAAGGATGTCTAATATATGACATCCTAGAAACCCAAGTAATACCCAAATAAGGAAACTAAATTAAAACTTAATATCTTATTATATCTAATTTCTAAAAATAAATCCCTAAAACCATAATACCCATATAGTTAAAATCTCTAAAACCCTAATACCCATAATATTATCAAAATTACATAAGCATCTTATATTTAAAAAAAAAAAAAAAAACCCTAATACCTAAATTAAAAGCCCTAAATCCATTCTTTCATGTATGCTTCATCACAGTTATTAACCATTGATCTATGAAATATGTCAGCCAATTCCTAATGCTCTTAAGGTTCATAATGATCTAGCTAGTATATACATGAAAACAACAGGAATAACCAGCAAAAGAAGAGGGAATAAGAAATTTACTATTAGAATTCATCTATCATGGTTTTGGAAGAGAAGAGACAACTTTGAAGTTTTTCTCTTCCAGTTAGGCAAGACTAATCATAGCATAGGTGTTGCAGATTTTCACTATATTTTTTGGGGAAACATTATAATGTATCTAACACAGTTCAGCATCTTAGAAATATATTGTCAATTAGGATGTCCATTAGGTAGATTCTTTCTTTAACTTCATCTGAATCTATACGGAAAAAAAAAAACCTACATCTGAATCAAAACTACCCATTGGCATTAAATTTCACAAAATCTGGTCTCAAATGCAATCATTCATTTATATTGGATATTAGATTATAACAGACTTCAAACAATTGAGTTAGCTTGTATAGTTGTATTAAATTCTAGCACTCATATAAAACGTCTATAAAACCAAGGAAAGATACATGGCAAACCATCAAAGATTCTCCTGGGCTCACTTTATTGTCAAGTAAATCTTTCATCTAAAACTTCATAATTTCTAATCTGCAAATTTTAAGTGAGAAGCACCATAAGCACTCTTCAACAGTTGAGCACCGAAGGAATACAGCATGTGGCTCATCAGTGTCTGATATTCGAGATGCGAGTCCTAAGGCTTTCCCTCTGAGTTTCACCTTAACACGAGCACATCAAATACCTTGTAAATCCATGGTTTATAAATTTCCCCATATGCCAGTAACATGGGCACCTTAATCAAGTAAAAAAATTATTTTAGAACACCATATTTAATAGAAATGCTTACAGCTGTTGATGGTGAAGGCCAACAGTGTAAAGCAGCACCAGCATGCAGAGCATCAACCGAACTTGAAACTAAAGGAACTCTAGAGATATCAGCTCTGACCAATATAAGATTCCTGAAAAAGACTCAACCAGAGATCGCATCTCAATTTATTAAGAAGAAAAATTAAATAAAAAAATACAATTAATAGAATTTAAAAGTTTCATGCATCTTATGGGATGAGTTTTGAATAGAATTCAAACTTCTTACTCTTTGGGGAAGTTTTCCTCCTCCTTAATGAAATCATAGCACTGTCGCAGCATGTTCTCAGAGTAATCCAGAGCAATGACAAATGAGAATAATCCACTTTTGGCAAAGAGCCTGGAAAATAATCCACTACCACAACTGGCATCAACTATATTTCCACCCAAAACGGGCTTTAGGTAATTCTTAGCCATTTCAAACTGCATTAAATAATTATTGTATGGTTAGCAGCTCCAACATTAGGGTAGAGTACAAAATGATCCACCAAAGTTAATATCTATCGTACATTGTTTCAATTATGTAAATGACAAATAGATACTTCATATTCATTAGCACTTCACATCCCACACTGCTCTGGCAGTGCCAAAATAAATTTATTTGCTTCCCATTGCATTGATCAAAAAGAGGGCATTCTAGGATTCTGCAATATTGTCTTTCTACCGCTCCCCATATGGGAGTTTCATTGTCTATACTAACATTAATTTAAAGATGCAAATTTGACTTTTTACCGCTTGCTGTCTTAACTTATGGGAGTTTCATTGTCTATACTAACAATAATTTTAAGATGGTATCTCTCATCAAATATGATACAAAGATTAACCAATTTAGTTCTCAAAGGAATTCTAAACAGACTCATACAAAATTGCATATCCCATATCTGCATCATCATACCCTGAAATGCTGAAAACTCATACTTTACTCAGCAAGCTGCAGCAGTTTAAAGACTTAACTTATCAAAACAATAAATATATAAATGAGGAGGAAAACTAAACAATAAATATATAAATATACAAAGAACTGATAATTGACATACAGTTTTACTTATCAAAACAATTATATAAATGACACGCAGTAGAACATTAAGTTACAAATTGTTTTCAAAAAGTTGAAAATAAAGGAGGAAGAGGAGAGAAAAGTTATAGGAGAATGGGTGATGAGCGAAAAAAACTGATTTGTTACTCTCCCCCCTTGGTATTTATATTGTATTATCTTATAATAAAGGAAACCTGGAAACTACAAAATAGGAAACACAGTTATAAGGAAAGTGAATTGTTAACACTCCCCCTCAAGTTGATGCATAGATATCACACATGCCCAACTATCCAAAGACACTATGAAACATTTTGCTTGCTACTCCTTTAGTTAAAACATCTGCAAATTGCTCTGTTGTCTTTACAAAAGGAGTGCAAATCATGCCAGAATCAAGCTTCTCCTTGAAAAAATGTCTATCCACCTCAATATACTTGGTTCGGTCATGCTGAACTGGATTAAAGGCAATGCTGGTTGCTGCCTTATTATCACAATACAACCTCATAGGACCATCAGATTGAATCTTAAGTTCCCGTAGCAACAGATTGGACCAAAACTGCTTGTTTTTTACTCCTCCGCGTCACCATATTACCACCCACAAAAGTAAGATACCCGGAGGTTGATCTTCTGTCAGTCACTGATCCAGCCCAATCTGCATCTGTATAACATTCCACTCGCATGTGATCATGTCTAGAGAACACGGACCCTTCCCAAGGGCACTCTTTAAGTATCGAAGAATGTGATAGACAGCTTCCATGTGGGATTCCCTTGGAGCATGCATAAACTGACTGACCACTCCAACTGCATAAGGAATATCTGGATGTGTATGAGAAAGATAAATCAGCTTCCCAACCAACCTTTGATAGCTTCCTCTATCAGCAGGAACACCATCATTGTCTTCTCCTAGTTTTAGATTCTGCTCTATTGGTATGTCAACCGGTTTACAACCCAGCATACCTGTTTCTTGGAGAAGATCAAGAATATACTTTTGCAGCGAAATGAAGATACCTCTCCTTGATCTGGCTACCTCTATGCCAAGAAAATACTTTAAGTTCCCTAAATCTTTGATTTCAAACTCTTTTGCTAAATAAGCCTGGAGTTTAGTCATTTTTGTGACATCATCACCTATTATGACAATGTCATCAACATAAACAATCAAAGCAATTACCTTTCCTTGAGGTGAGTGCTTAATGAGGGGTGATCACTTTGACTTTGCAGATAGCCATATCTCAGTATAACTCAGGAAAATCGCTCAAACCATGCCCTAGGAGACTTTTTAACCCATACAAAGCTTTTTTCAATTGACACATTTTTCTTGAGTTTAAAGTAGTGGAGAAACCTGGAGGAATGTCCATATACACTTCTTCCTCTAAATCTCTATGCAAGAACGCATTCTTCACATCAAGGGCAAACCTTTATTTCCAGCTAAAAATAGTAGGACCCTGATAGAGTTCACCTTGGCCACTGGTGCAAAAGTTTCTTGATAGTCAATTCTATAGGTCTAAGTGAACCCATTAGCTACCAATCTAGCCTTGTATCGTTCTACAGACCCGGCAGCCTTATGCTTCACTGTATACATCCACTTGCAACCAACAACCTTCTTACCATTAGATAATTCAGTAAGATACCAAGTATTATTTTTCTAAAGAGCTTTCGTCTCCTCAGACATAGCATCTCTTCACCTAGAATCTCTCAAAGCATCCTGCCAATTATGAGGAACAGAAACAGAAGACAATTGGGATGCAAAAGCACGATAAGATGATTAGAGATGACAATATGAAGCAAAGTTGGATATAAGATGCTGAGTACAAGCCCTAGTACCTTTACGAAGGGCAATAGAAGCATCAAGATTAAGATCATAATCAAGTATTTTAAAGGACTCACCTATTCCACGGATTCTGATTAGCAAGTGGGAGTATAAGGAATAATCTTATCCTTCTGTCTCCTTGAATATACCTTGAGCTCCACATTGATTGGCTCACTCTCGCAGGTAATTTTGGTTTTACATTGCTCACCTCTTCAACCACTAAAGGGGACTTAGACAACATTATAGGAAGAACAGGAAACAGAGATTACTCTTCACCTAAATGCTCCCCCTGAAGAGGAGTCTCAATGGTAAAAAATATGGATGACATTCAAAGAATGTCACATCCATAGAAACAAAACGTGGACCAGAAGGAGGATGAAAACACTTATAGTCTTTTTGATTAGACGAATAACCAAGAAAAACACATTTGAGGGAACGAAGATCTAATTTATCACGAGATTAACGGTGAACATGAACAAAACAAGTACAACAGAAAACTTGTGGAGGAACAATAAAAGGAACGGACATAAATGGTAGGGACAATGTCTCAAGTGGTGTTTTGAAATCAAATAATCTAAAAGCGAAACGATTTATGAGATATGCAGCTATCAACACAGCATCACCCCAACAAGGTTTGGGAACATGCATTTGAAACATAAGAGATCTTACAACCTCCAGAAGATGAAGATTTTTATGTTCAGCAACACCATTCTGTTGAGGAGTTTTGACACAAGTGGATTGATGAATTATGCCATGTTCCTCCAAGTACAAAGAAAGGCCACTGTTAAAATACTCTTTGCAAAACAATTTTGATGGTGGTATTAAACTAAGTTTGAACCATATGATGAAAGATTTTAAAGATAGAAAACACCTCACTTTTTTCTTTCATAAGATAAACCCATGTGGTATGAGAACAATCATCAGTAAAGGTCACAAACCATCAAAAACCAGAGATGGATATAGTATAAGAGGGACCCTAAACATTAGTATGAACAATAGTAAATGGCATAGAACTTTTATTAAAGCTTAATGGAAATGTAACACGATGATGTTTAGCAAACTCACAAGTATCAAATTGTAATGAAGATACATCTCAATGAGAAAATAAAGACGGAAATAAACATTTCAACAAAGCAAAAGGTGGATGTCCTAAGCGTCTATGCCATAACCACACTAAATCAGAAGACTTTTCATGATTGGTAGAATGATGAGCTTGCATCGCCTGAGCCAACTCAGAGATAGCAGAATCCAAATAATAAACGCCATCCCTCTCTTTACCACTGCCAATCGTCATCCCTGTTATCACGTCTTGAAAGCTGCAATGCGAAGGGCAAAAAGTCACACTACAATTAAGAGATTGTGTAGTACTACTAACAAATAAAAGGTTAGTAGTGAGATTTAGAACATGTAAAACAGAAGATAACATCATCTCAGAAGAAACAGGAATTGAGCCTTTACCCGAAATGGAGGATAAAGAACCATAAGCAAGTTTAACTTGATCTTTACCCACAAGTGGTATAGGAAATAAATTCAGTAGACTCACCAATCATATGATCAGTAGCCCTTGAGTCAATGACCCAAGGATCGGAGGATTCTTTGAGAGCCACAACAGAAT
This sequence comes from Bretschneidera sinensis, assembly GCA_023935145.1. Lineage (NCBI taxonomy): Eukaryota > Viridiplantae > Streptophyta > Magnoliopsida > Brassicales > Akaniaceae > Bretschneidera > Bretschneidera sinensis. The sequence continues at coordinate 99,994,866 of CM043700.1, read as the reverse complement.
TACCTGAATGAGCATAAGAAGTGGCTACAGAGGACGTATCCAATTTAGACATCAGACGCCGAATAGTGTGAATCTCATCCTGACTCAAACATTTGTAGTTAAATTTCATAGAAAGGCCATCAAAAGGAGTCTCATTTATAGATGCAATATGATGAGCACGAGAGGGTCTAGAGCCACTATTAGCTAGTCAATAAGTACCACAAACACGACCACCACCTCTACCTCTATTAGTTGGGCAACCATGAAGCTTCCAACAAGTATCCCTTCTATGACAAGGCTTTTTACAATGATCACAAAATAACTAATCTTTCTCATCCACTTGTGCAATCTATGAGGGGTGATAAGAAGATGAAACCAATACTGAAAGGCATGAGATATAAGAAAATACATAGAGGGAAGCATCACACATTGTCGGCTCTCCTTATTCTGAACATAAGCAAAGACCTTCGAAAGGGATGGCAAAGGTTCTTTACCTAGAATCTGAACCCGAACCTGGTCAAACTCAAGTCGTAACCCAACAAGAAATTCAAACACTCCCTTGATCTAACCGTTTTTGGATCTTTTGTGCATTTGCAGTGCACAGAGATCCGCATAGAGATCCAATTCATATCATAATTTACGAAGCTAGTTGAAATATGTAGAGACTGATAATTCCTTTTAAGTCATGCCATGTATCTACCGCTTCAACTCGAATATCTAGGCAGAGTTTTCAGCCTTAGAATAAGTCTCAGAAACAGCATTCCAAATATCTGTAGCAGAGTAAGAACATGAGACTGCTACTAATATCAGGTTCCATGGCATTCAACAACCTAGACATGATCATGGAATTTTCCGATTCTTATTTCCCATACAGTGGATCATCCTCGGCTGGTTCCTTACTGCTACCAATAAGATATCCCATTTTTCCTTTTCCTTTTCCTTTAAGGAAAAGAGTAACTGACTGCGACCAAGTAAGGTAGTTTTTTTCACTGAGCTTGATTGAAGTAATTTTTAGAGTGGGTGTGTCACTGGGGACAACACCCAGACCTAGACCCCCATTACCCGAACTCTGTGAGACTGAACTATCCTCAAACATTAGGATTAGCCTCAAAAAAAGCAAATTTCATAACAACCAATCAAAGACAACTACGTAAACCAGATCAGCCACCAAAATAAGAGAAATGAAACTCAAATAAAAATCATATTAACCTCTGATGAAGCAATACATGCTGATGAAATGTAAAAATACCTAACAAAAATCCAACCAACCACTCCAAAACTACAAAAACAGGAAGAAACGACAAAACAGACCTGATTACAACTTCACTGATAAGAAAAATAGCCAAACAACCCAAAAAACAGCACCACTGATTAGAAAAAATACACAAACGGTCACTAAAATGCTTCCAAATCACGATCAAGTGTCAAAAAAATTTGTGAAGACATACCCATGCCCTAGGCGCACCTTTATGTGGTGGTTGAACCATGATTCAAGCCTCGAATTTAACCGATCAAGCAGAATTCCAAAAAAAACGAAGAAATATTTTGAGAGGAAAAACACAAATCGATGAATTTAGAGTAATCAGATCATAAAATTTATTGATGGGTTTTGTTCCGTTCAAAGAGTCGCTCCTGCTGGTAGAGTCTCAACCCAATCCAACAATGCCGACGTCATGATGATGTTAGCATGATGTCGGATTTCTTTTTTAGAGCCCTAAAGGAAAAAAAATAAAAAAAATAAACCTACTCCTATACCAAGTTGAAAATAAATGAGGAAGAGGAGAGAAAAGTTATAGGAGAATGGGTGATGAGAGAAAAAAATTTATTTGTTACTCTCCCCTCTTGGTATTTATATTGTATTATCTTACAATAAAGGAAACCATGAAACTACAAGATAGAAAACACAATTATAAGGAAAGTGAATTGTTCACACAAAAGAACAAATTACAGAAAACCATCAAATATGGAACTGCTATATTACCTCCTTCTCTAGGCCTGGAAAACCACCCCATATAAAATTTTGACGCCAACCCCTCTCATAGAGAAAAGAGATCAATGGAAATCTGTTCCAACAAACAATCAAAAGACATTAAAAAATAGAAAGATAATTCTTCTAAGACATGATACTAGACAATATATGGATTGTGTCTGTAGAATGTGGCAGTAACAAAAGTAGGTGGAGGTTGTATTAGTGACATAAAAGCTAGAAAGAACCAAGGTTGACCATAAAGGGTCCATGTAAACAAAAAATATTTTTATTCAGAATAAGTAACACCAATAATTAAACAATAGGCTTATTGCTTATTAGAGTAAATGAGGTTAAATGTCACCAATGGTCCCCGTAGTTTGCTCAATTTGTCAAATTGGTCCCCATAGTTTCAATTTGATCAAATAAGTCCTTAGAGTTTCAATTTTTTCCAATCAAGCCCCCCAGCTAAATTCCTCTTAACACTGTTAGTCAAAGTTAACACCAATTAATTTTTGTCCACCTAAGATGCCAGCAGGCTAAAATTCTTAGCCACTTGAACACTAACCCACCTAGCCTATATTGATCACGTGAGAATAGAAGTGGCTCAACAGGAGAACAGGGTTTTGAGATCGAATTTCCACTCGTAAATTAAGGATTCAAAAATCCTCAATCAGTGTTAGGGGTTAGGCATTTGTGGGTTTGGATTTCAAAAATCGACTGGTAAATTAGTGATTAAACTCGAAAATCCTCAATCAGTGTTAGGGTTAGGGATTTCAAAAATCTTTAATCTTTGTTTGCTTGTTTGTTGAACAAAAATGGGAGAGTTGTAGTTTGTTCATTCACAATGATCTGCTCATGTTGAATATGGTGAGTTTATTTACTTTGATTAGTAAAGAGTTGTATGGATAACGGGTCTTGCTTTCTACAGTATTTGCACGAAAGTGCTTCTTATCGAAGCTTAATAAAAATAGAAGCAAAGAAATATGTTAGTTTATTTGTGTGTTCCTACAGTAATTGGCACTCTATTCATAGCATTTTCTTTTCCTTTTATATAGGGTATATTATATCTATGTTAGTTTAGTTTATTCTCTTCCTCAACAAACTAGAAATTGTGTTATTTTATCTGAGTGTGTTCCTACCGTATGGGTGTGCCTTAGGAAAATAAGCTTGAATACAATATCTACTCTTTCTTATATAGAAGTGTGTGTGCGCTTATATATATATATATATTCTACTCTTTTCTAGTTTGTTTTATATGCAAGCCACCCCCATTAATGCCAGTGGAAACACTTATTTTATTATGTTACTGATATCATTAACAAACACTTAACTTGCAACTCTTATATTGATATCATATAATAACAAGCTTTAGTTATTACCACTGGATTAAAAAGACTAGAAAGATTTTACAGAGCATCCCATGGCTCAATGAAAACAAAGCTAAGAGACCACGTTAGACTTTTGTTAAGGGAGAGTGATGGATTGTGTGGCTTGACTGTAGGGCTTGTTTGGCACGACAGTAAAAAGTGGGCATAAAATTTGGTTAGGTAGGCCTAATAAGCCATACTAACAGACAAATCAAACAAACCCCCTCCCCTTCTCCCTGTGTTGTCACTTGTGTGTTATGGGTGAAGAGAGAAAAAAAAAAGAAGGAATGGTCCCCATGTTTGTAAAAAGCGGTTAGTTAAAGCATTACACTCATTTTGGTAAGAACTAAAATGTAGAATTCAATTAATTTAAAAATGAATTGAAACTTGAATTCATTTGCAGATGAATTGACACTTTTTTGTCAAATGAACTGAATTATAATTCATTTAGAAATGGACTCAAGTGAATTTTCATGTTTGATGTGGTTTCAGAATTGAAATAAATTTTGTGTTTGGAATGAATCAAGAATTCAATGCATTTGCTAAATTTTACTTAAATATCCTTAGTGTTACTAAGTGAGCTATTCACACTTTAAAATATGTGATAAATTAATAATTTATTAGGGTTTTTTATTTGTGTCTATAGGTTTCTTGACTCATAGCTATGAATATTGCCTATTTTGAATGGATATTTTTTGTTTAAAAAATATTCTTACCTGAAATGAAGAATAATGGTCATGTAACTCCATTATGTTTAGAGGGAGTTGAATTGATTGGGGCATGAAGTTGAGCTTATATCTTGCGTGATTGCATTTCCTCAGCAGTCCACTATGAATTGTAACATGTGACTAATTAAAAATTATTATATTTAGAAAGGTTGGCAATTAGATAAATTTTCATTAGTCAGTAGTAAAATTTAGAACTTCATGAATATTTGTTGCTTTGTTGTATCACTTTTTCATAGGACACTTTCTAAGCTGAATAATATTTTCTTCTACCGGAGAGAAGAAAGATAATAAAAAAGTAGATTAAGTGAATTCTAAATGGGGTATAGAGGTTCCTATGTGCAAGCATTGACTGCCAACGCAAGTTCACCCAAGAATTATTGTGCCTCGATTTTTTTTATCTTCAATTATTTTCATGCAGTAGCAGATGATAATGTAACTTTCTCAGTAATTACATTTATATTTGGTAGAATGGGGAAAAAATGAGAGAGGCTAGAAAAGGGAGTGAGAACGAGAAGAGAGAAAGAACCAAGGATAAAAAGTTTGAACCTTAAAATAAAGATACTTTTGTCTTTATAATTTTGTAAAAGGTAAAGTCTAGAGTTCATTTGCAAATTCTATCAATTTTGATAGAATTTGTATAAAGCTTAACTCAATTCCACTAGAACTCATTTGGAAATGAATTCTACACTGTAATCAATTACACTACAATTCAATTTCTTTACAAGTTGATAGGTATGAAACCCACAGGATATGGTACCTTAAGTTACTATGCTTATCCTTCTTTGTAATTAATGTGTTTTTATAATGAAAATAAACTCTACACATATAACGTCCTAATTAGTGTTCTTGCTGGACAAGATGAAGCTTAAGATAGTCTTCGTGTTTTTTTTTTTCAAATAATTTTTTGCATCTTTTTTAGTTTATCATGTCCCATTTCAGCTTCACACTTTCAGTGTGAGTGTCCCATTTAAGTTACTCTTGAGTGTTGATTTTTATTAAGTCAATGCATGCTAATGTGTTGTTCTTGCTGCATTACATTATCATAACATTTGTGTATTAGTCTGTATAAGAAAATCTGTCCTAACCTCAGACATGGCAGTTCTATGCATATGTGGTAAAGGATTGGACGAGGCAGTTACTTGGTAACCACCCTAGGTGGTTGCCTAGTTGGGGGTGTCAACTATAAAGGAGAGGTAGCATCGCAGGCCACTTCCATGTTATATTGCATATATTCTTGGCATTATGCAGAGAACAAGAGTTTATGAAGACACAAATTGTATCTATACAATAAATGTCTCTAGCTTGAAATTTTCTTTATGAATGGACTAATAAAGGTTGGGAATTAAGTTTTCTGTAAATCAGTATGTTAGTTTACTCTTTTGATGCTTATACTACTGTTCCATATAGGTGTGTGAGATTGATTTCTTTCCAATCTTCTGTTATGCGTTGTGTGAGAATTGTTGGCTGAGACCAAGAGAGGTGCCATCACAGACTCAAGTATATGTCGCAAATAAGCCACTGGAAATCTCTATGGTTAAGAATGGGCATTATAATTCATTTAAGCAGCCCCAGAATTAAATATCTTGCCCAAAAATGCAATCAGGAACCCCTTAACCCTTTCACCCTTAGCTTCATCCTACAGATCCATCCCCATTTAACTCTCACTAAAAGCACATAAGAATGCTACCAGAAGTCATAAAAATTGTGCAAGATAATTTATCCACACCTGAATAGTTCTGTGGCAGGCGGCATTGGTTCACCATATTCCTTCGCCCCACTAGACGCAATCAAGTCAAGATGTGCTTCATTTCCAAAGTAGGTTTTCTTACAAGTGTTACACTGCAAGCTAGACCCAGGTATAGAATCTCTGTAGCCAATTTATCCAATACAAACACAAAAACTATTGAAGTGTATCAAATTCCACATTAAAAATTTAAGAAAGTAAAATGCAAAAGGAGTAAATAGACATCATTTTTTTTTTAAGGCAAATGATTGAAGTTACTTACACTGATAAACATGGGTCACCATTCCACGCTAATGGGTCATAACATATGGGACAAGCTAAAATGTCCTTGCTGGTACCAACCTCCTTTTCAACCAAAATTGGATCCTAAACACTGACAAATTACATAACTAGAAAAGAAAAAAAAAATGCAAGAAAGGTAGTAACAAATAAACCAAATAACTGGACTCAACAGAATCAATTCACAATTTTCAATTGATTCTATGAACACCAGATCCAATAACAGTCAAGACTCGAGAATCACACATAAATCAGCTTTAACTAACTAGTGAGTAGTGACATTGCTGCACTATTCAAAACATTGAAAACTTAATAGCAAGCACTATAATTGTTCATATCGAATAAACACAGACTTGGGCTTCAATTCATTCAATTTTGTGGAGAATCGTAAATATAGAAATTGCAACTGAAACAAATAAATTGGCATAGGAGAATCGTACCGTGGCGTTGGTTTCGACGAAGGCGGTAGAAGAAGCACGAAATTTGAAGGCGAAAGCGCGTCTACAGATGGGTTTGAAGGATTTGAAGAAGCAATGCCTGGAGTCACCGAGTCGACTCGGAAGGAAGACCGATGCAAAATTACAGGTAATAACTGCCGCCATAATTTTCCAGGCTCCTCTGCGTTTATGGCATTTGTATTCTTGTCTGCTTGAAGTGGATGATAAAAAATTGAAGCTTGAAAGTGGGCAGAGGACGTGTGTTAACGTTACTTGAATTTTTTTTTTTTTTTTTTGTGTGGTTTTTGGAGAGGAGAGTGGGAATGTAACGTGTCGTCGAACGGAGTGCTTCGTCTCCTTCCGGGTTTCTAGGCTCGGCAAGACATAGCATTGAGTGGACCTACATATAAAGTATATGCGACAATTTTAAATTTTAAAAAAGAAAAGAAAAAGGAAATAATACAATTTAAAACAAAGCCATTTTTTCTTCATTATTAAAAAATTTATGAACATGAGAAATGTGAATATAATTATTTTAATTAAATTTTTTTTAAAAGAAGCAATCGTTTGTTGAGTTTATGGTAATGTAATGTAAATTTAATCCTTATGTCATCAGTTTTCATAGTTGGTTCTTTAACCTTTTGTGATATAATAGTATTGTTTAGACTAACAAAAAAACATGGAATGATGGTGTTGATGTCAAAAAAGTGGACGATGATGTTTGGTTTTCAGTGACCTTCAAGGGGGTTGATAAAGATCAATGTGGACAAGTCTCGGATTAGGACGCTCATTTGGGTTGAAACCATCTGTATTCTTACAAAAGAAGTCTCCTAGAGTTTTATACTCTGGGGAGGACTCTCCGACAATCAAATCAGCACACACTTGTTGAGGTAAATAAAGAAATGGCGTGAAGGTGAAAGAATATTTAGAAGGAGGAGAGAGTTGGGATAATTCTCTTTGTTCCTCGAATGTTTTCTCCATGTACATAGGGTTTTATCTGGATTCTACATTTTTAGAGTATATTTGATCCTGTTTGAATTCTACATTTTCTTCTATGGTTTGTTCACATTTGTGTATGAATGTCTATCTCCTTTTTCTCTTTTTCTTCTACTTATACTGCCTTTATATAGGCATTGGCGTGTACTTTGGATGACTTTCCCGAACATGGGACTGTTTAGCTAAGACACCCATCCTTCGTGCCTCACAACAGACAACTCTTCGTACTTGGAGGGATGGCTTTCTTGTGAGTTGTCTCATAATGGTGTTAGAAGGTATGATCATGTGTACGTCTCCGCGGCCAATCCGAGTCACTTTGCTACTCTTAAGTTATTAACAGGCAACGTGTCTGATTTCTACTATGGTGTATTATTTTGGTCACATCAGAAAGAAAAAAAAATTGGTGAAAAATCGTAGAAGAGATTACTAGTACTAATTTGTAGGTTAAAATGAACAAAAGAATAGTAACTAGAACCAATTAAACACACAAAACATTTTATATTACAATGAATTGATGATGGCATAAAATGTGATTTGCAGCCTATTTTGAAATGGTTGGAGGAAGATAAAAGAGTTTTTAAGTTTTGTTTATAATCCTTAGCTAACCTTCACGTTAGTTAAGTCTATCGTACCATAGGAAAAAAGAATAACGATTTGTCTTAGGTAAAACATGTGCTTCTAGTAGTGAAGTAGTTAAAAATATAGAGTTCAACTAGAGGCTGGCACATTACATTCAAGAAAAATGGGCAAACTATAAAATCTCATCTATAGACAATCGATTAATTTTGCCACTAAAACCTAGTCAAAATAAGAACTCTAATTATCTTATAACAAGGCATTAGAATAATATTTTTCCTAATAGGACTCAAGTCCCAACCACTATATAAGGGGGGCTCCCATATGTTGATGATTTCCAAAATAAAACATGGTTTAAGTTTCGAATGATTTAGAAAATTAAAGGAAAAGAGAAAGGAAGGAAAAATTCAGCTTGGTTCATGGACAGTCGATTGACGGAATAAAACAATCTATTGTAAGTGTCCAAAAATAGGACAAAAAGTTTGGATAGTCAATTGTGGTATAACCATAGTTGACTGTAAACCCGATACTTGATTGTTAAAGTGAATTTTATAAGGCATAATCCAATGTACCAAAGACCTAGTTAATTGGAAAAACAAAAATTCAATTTTTTTTTTACATTAAATGACAGTTATTTCAGTTGATTACTGAACCAAAGTGTCTCTTGTGAAGAGACACTTAGTAGCTCTATAAAAAGGTTGGATAACTCCCATTTTTTACAAAATTTTCATATATAATTCTTTCTTCTTCTTCTTATCTTTTCTCTCAAAAATTTATCATCTTGTGTTTAGAAATTATGCAAATTTCTAAACACAAGTTCTATATCCATAAACTCATAGAAGCTAGTGTGGGTTGTTCTTCACAAGTGTAAAATACAAAACAACAATAGAGCTTTAATGTATCTTATAAGAAATCCGTTGTCAATCTTCTTACACCATGGAGGGGCGAATTAAATCTTAAGAAAAGCAATTAGTGGTGCCTTGAAGCCTAATATCTCATTATTTCTTGTCATTTGATAAACAAACCCTCTAAAATTCTCTCAACAATCCTGAGGTTTAATTCATTTGTTTGTCAAAATGACTACCCTTTGAGTTCTCTGAGAGATATGGCACTAGACTTCAACAAGTTGGAGATGATGGAAACTTTTATCGCTGGCAAAATAAAATATTTTTCCCCTAACATCGCTGCGTGTACTATGTGATTACTTCTCTAAGGACTAAGCCTGTAAAAAATGTGCCAATTGCCCATACTCGAGATAGGAAGAAAATGGATCAAGATGATGATATCTGTAATGGGAACATCTTGAATGCAATGTCCAGCAACCTATTTGATGCCCACCATAATGTGAAGACTTCAAAGGAGTTAGGGGATTTACTGCAAGTAAGGTACATAAAGGAGGACGCTGCAAGTAAGCATTTTATAATTTCTAAGTTTAATTCTTATCAAATGCTTGATTCTCGTTCTATTATGGATCATTTTAGTGAGATAAAAACCATTCTTAATCAATTCTCTTAACATAATATGAAAATTGATAAAACCATAATGGTCATAACCATTATAGACAAACTATCTCCTCTCTGAAAAAAATTCAGGAATCTTTTAAAACACCAAAAGGAAGACTTGACTCTTGAAGAGTTAAGCAATCATCTCCGCATTGAGGAGGACTTGTGAAAAGAATGCAAGGAAGAAGCCCTCTCTAAAATTAATACAGTAGTGAAATGAGAGACTTCAAAGAAGAACTCTCTGGATTCTCACAAGAGAAATAACTAACCTACAAAGTCTTCCAAGAATAAGAAGACTAAGGTTTTCTTCTTTCATTATGGGAAATCGGGGCACTTCAAGAAAGATTTTTTATTACTGAAGAAAAAAGAAAAAGCACCACAAGACTTTGTGGTTGTGATTTTGGAGGCAAATGTCTTTGAGGACAATGAAGCTTGGTTGATAGACTTTGATGCGTTAAGGCATGTGTGCAAGGAAATGAATGTTTTCAAGACCTATGAACTAGTGGTTGAAGGAACTTTTCCTTATATGGAAAATTTTACTACTATTCCAATGATAGGCAAAGGCATTGTCCAACTTGAGTCCACTTCTGGAAAGACCCTTACTCTCATTGAAGTTTACCATGTTTTTGAAATTGAGAAGAACTTAGCGTTTGGTAGCCTTTTGAACAAAATGAGTTCAATCTTGTATTTAAAGTTGATAAGTTTGTATTATCCAAAGGTGGTGTGTTTGTTGGGAAGGGAAATATGTATGAGAGAATGTTCAAGCTTAACATTAATAATAATAATAATAATGTGATTTTTGCTTATATCGTTGAATCTTATTCTTTACGTTGACATAATCACTTAGGACATATGAATGCTAGACGAATTAATGAAATTGTTAAATCATAATTACTTCAAAAAATAAATACAAGTACGAAAAATTGCAGAACTTGTATGCTTACTAAAATAACTAGAAAACCATTTTCAAATATTAAAAAATTCTAGAATTAGTTCATAGTGATTTATGTGATATGCATGCTACACCATTTTTAGAAGGAAAGAAATATTTTGTGACATTCATAGATGATAGTACAAGATAGTGTTATGTTTACTTGATACATTCTAAGGACGAGACTATGCATAATTTTTCTATATTTAAAAATGAAGTAGAACTCCAATATGACAATAAAATTAAATGTCTTAAAACAAATAGGGTAGGTAAGTACTATGATCCTTCATACTTTGAATTATATGGTATAATTCATGACGTTACTGCTACTTATATACCACAACAACATGATGCAGTAGAGAGGAAAAATAGAACACTAAAAAAGATGGTTAATGTCATGCTTTCTAATTCTGGTCTACAACATGAGTTTTGGGGTGAAGCTCTTTTAACAGCGTGTCACATTTTAAATAGTGTCCCTATAAAAAGAAACAAAGTAACACTTTATGAATTATGGAAGAATAGGAAGCCTAACCTAGACTATCTTAAGGTGTAGGGTTGTAGAGATATAGTTAGAGTTCCTGAACCAAAAAAGGAAGAACTTGCGTGAAAGAGGAATAAAATGTATATTCCTTTGATATGCACTTCATAATAAGGCTTATAGGTTCATAGTGGTAGAGCCAAATAATTACTACTCAATAAATTCCATCATTGAATCTAGAGATGCTATTTTTAAGGAAAATGGATTCAAGTCACTTCCTAAGGCTATTTCAGACAGTAATTAACAAGAACAAAGTTCAAGTAAAGAAGTAGACAAAAATGAAGTGGAACTTAGAATGAGTATAAAAGTTAAAAATCCTAAAACTTATGGACCCAATTTCTATATGTATTTGGTAGAGGAAACTAGAAACTCGGTAAGTAATTCAATTCTAATTGTCTTGAATATTGATTTTTATCCTCAAACTTATGAAGAATCTATAAAGTCTTAAGATGTTGCATTTTGGAAGGAAGCCATAAATGATGAAATGGATTCCATAATGGGGAACAAAACCTTGAAATTGGTGGACCTTCCACCTGGTTTCAAACTCATTGAGTACAAGTGGATATTCAAAAATAAATTAAGACTGGATGCATGGAACAATTGATAAGTTCAAAGCAAGGTTAGTGACTAAGGGATTTACACAAAAAGAATGTAATAATTATTTTGACACATATGCACCTGCTGCAAGGATAGTCACAATTAGATTACTTATTGCTTTAGCTTCCATATACAAGCCTGAAATTCATCAAATGAATGTCAAGACAACGATCTTGAATGGTTAATTAGAGAAAGAAGTGTATATGAATCAATTTGGAGGTTTTGTAGTTAAGAGACAATATCATAAAGTATGAAAATTAGTTAAGTCTCTATATGGAAAGTTGATCAAATAATTCTATCAAATGGTTTCAAAATTAATGAATTGGACAAGTGTGTGTGCAATAGGTTCATTAATGGTAAACATGTTGTCATATGTCTATATGTATATGACATGTTAATATTTGGTACTCACTTAGAATGAGTTCAAAATACCAAAAAAAATTATCTAATAATTTTGACATGAAAGATATGGTTGTTGCTGATGTAATATTAGGTATCAAAATCATAAGAGATGGTGGTAGCCTAATATTGACGCAATAACATTACATTGAGAAAATTATAAAGAAATTTGGTCACTTGGATAACACACATATAAGCACACCATTTGACAATAGTATCAAGTTGTTTAAAAATGATAGTAGAGCAATTGCTCAACTAAAGTATGCTAGAGCAATTGGTTGTTTAATGTATGTCATGACTTGTACAAGGTTTGTTATTTATTTTTCTATAGGAAAGCTAAGTAAGTTCACTAGTTATCCGAATAATGAATATTGTGAGGCTGAACTGTAGAATCCGATTTTTTTTAAAAGCCTTTATAATTTAATTTTTACAATTTAATTTTTATTTTATTTTTTTTGGGAACTCTAAGTAAGAAACAAAAGAAAACTTTGGGGGGTGTTTAAATACTAGAAGGAAAGTTAAAGGAATGACTTGTAAATTAATAAAAGAAGAAAGGAAATGGTAGATTGGTAAAAGTTCAAGTGTTAGTGGGAGTATATAAGAGAAAAGTTAACTTGGAAGAGTGAAATCTCTCATTTGGCAAAGAGGAACTTGGTAGAGAGAAAGGAGAGAAGGAAAAGCACCAAAAAATTTTCCTTCTCAAAAACCCATTTTCTTCCAAACTTTGACCTAGCCTTAACCCAACCATTCAAGATCTTTTTGCCCCCAAATTTTCAAAACCCTCTTCTGCCACCATCAGCTGTCCTCCGGCAAAGGAGGTGAGCCTCCACGAGCAGGCCACGATGGCATGTGGCCTACACGCGCCGAGTAGGGGAGGAACAGCCCATTTTTTTCCTTTGGCTTTTTTGTGCAGAGTTTGAGGTAATTTCGAAAAGTGTTCAACTACAAACTTAACCTAAACTTCTTGAGGTTGATTTTTGGCTTTTAAATGAGATATTTGGATTTAATTTTGATGGATTTATGAGTTGTCTAAGTTGGGAGAATTGTGTAGAAATTCTAGAAAAAATTATATGCTCTGGGCAGTTTTGTGAGCTGCTTTTCAGCGAGAATTTGAGGTAGTTTTAGGTCCCAACTATTTTTAAGTTAAAGTATACTTCCTAAAGTTGATCTAAAACTTTAGTTGGGATGATTTTAATTTAAATTGGTTTAGTTTGAAATATTTGAAGTTGGGAGAAAATTTGAAAGAAATCTGAAAATTTTTGTATTATGGAACTTTGGTGTTAAGGTTCAATTTTTGCTGTGATTATTGTAAAATCTAAAATCTATTAATGGAATTTTGATTAAATCCTACACTTTGGAAAAAAATAATAAGAGTTTGTGAAGTTTGAAGATTTTTAGGGTGATTGTATGTACCAAGTTTGAAGTGTTATTCTTGTATAACATGATATTTGAGATGGGTATTGTTAGAAAATTTTACTATGGGCTGTAAATTTGAAACCCTTTTAGGAATTAAAAGAAATTTCTCTAAGTAAGAGACTTTTTCTTGATTGAGAAATTATATCTAGAATGAATACTTTTTACAAGTTAGGATTTGTTGTTAATTACCCTAAGTTAGTGTCTTGGAATTTAAAGTCCATATGAATTGAGAGTTTTATGGAGTAAAGAATGAATGAAAGAAGGAAAGAATGAAATAGGTGATTAAGGAGAAGAATGAACTTTAGTAGTATTTTCTTTGATTTATATGTGTAAGTAAATGGAATGATTGATTCCTTATTAAGTGTCTAAGTTTTAAATACTATACTCATTGGCTACTTGTATATGTAGTTTACTTTAATTGTTAAAAATGGCATTTCAATAGGTGTGGTGGATGATCGTAGTAAAGGTAAAGAAGTGATCCACGACTAGTATTTGGCGTAAGGTGAGTATTACCCTACTCTTGGTAAGCATGAATGTTAGTGGGGAAACCAAAACAATAAGGTTACATAAGAATTATAATTCGCTATTTAGACATAATAATTATATTTATAACTATGCGGTAAGATAAGTTAATTATATATTAATGATGAGATAGTGATTTCAAAACCTTTGTGCTGAATGTTGTGTGATTGTATGGACTGATGAGAATTTGTTGATGTTCGTCACTTGATTTCATTTCATTTCATGCATTGAAATTTACGGTATGTTATTGAGGGAGGAGTGATCTATGAGGACGATAGGTCCCATCCCACAAGGGGTGTAAGGGTACCAAATATATTTGGATGATTGGACCCGGTCCAGATCAAGGGGGGTTCCGAAAATTTATTGTCTGTGAAACGTACAGGTACATGGGGAGACGTCCCTGATGGATTATAACTGATTATGAGATGATTCATTGTATTGCTTCATATTATGATTATTAAGATTGTTGTTTTGCAAAGTGCTAAATGACTATGTATACGAACAAATAAAGTAGAAAGGAAAAATAAATATTAATAAGCCCTCAACTTTTTTCTAACAAGTGATTACTTTGTGTAGTGTAAGAACTCGCTGAGTTTTATAGCTCACCCCCCCCCCCCCCCTTCCTCTTTATAACCTTTCAGGTAAGCTTCCAGGTGATTTCAGATTTTAAGTGGTGAAACTTTGAAGTTCAATGAAGTTTTAGGTGGGTCCACGAGCGTCGCATCCTCGGTCAACCCTTTTTTTTAGTGTTATATTGTATATTAGGTGTGAAGTTGTAACCGGTTGGTTGTGTCTTTTTAGACACATTGTAAAGCTACAACCTTATAGTTGTAATAACTGTATGATCTTATATATATATATATATATATATATATATATATATATATATATATATGATGTTGTTCTATTGTAGTATATATACTTGTGTCCAGGTGCTCGATTCTGAAAGGTAATTGACACCGTCCTGAGTGGGCCTGCTCGGAATGAGTCGTTACAATTTTGATATCAGAGCTTTAGGTTTAAGATTCTGTAGACCGTAGAAGTCCAATGTTTTTACGTCTAAATGAGTTCTTTTGTTTAGGATTTGAGGATGCCTCATGGACCAAAGAGAGGTAGAGTTCGGGGAGGAGGGCGTGCCCAAGGAAGGGGCAGTGTTCCAACTCGGGGGCGTGGATGACTCCCGTTACATAGGGTGGAAGAAAATGTTGAACTTGAAGTCCCTGAGGGGGAACATGTTGGTAGTGCAATCGGTGCTACTTGTGGGAGTGTGAGAGATGTTGCTCTAAAAAAGGATGAGTTAAGAGAAGCTTTATCCCAAGCATGTGGTAGAATTGGGGAGCTAGAGCGTAGATTAGAAGAACAAAACAGATAAGCTCCAGATTTTAGAGAAGAGCATAGAGGTGTTCCTATAGCACATGGTGAAACTTTATGGGAGGATGGATTGAGGTGGGAAATGGAAGGGGATGTGTTTAACAGGTTTAACAAGTTGATTCCACCGAGTTTTCGAAGTGCTGAAAACCTTCTAAATGCCAAGGTATGGATTAAAATGATGGAGCGTTTGTCTAGGGTACTGCAAGTGTCAGACTAACAAAAAGTTGCGTTTGCATAATTTAAGTTGGAAGAAGAGGCAGCAAATTGATGGGAGGATATACTTCCTAGATTATCGAGGGACATTGATGAACCGTTGACTTGGGAGAAGTTTAAGAAAGTATTCCATGACAAATATTTCCCAGAATGTGTTAAGGCTCAAATGGAGAAAGACTTTATTTTCCTGAAACAGGGTGCTATGTCGGTAACTCAGTATGATGCGAGATTCATTACCCTTTCTAGATTTGCACCATACCTAATCAGCACTGAAGGAAGAAAGTTTAAGAGATTCCTTGATGGTTTGAATTATGAAATTTGTACTCATCTTTCATATTTGGATCACCCAAACTACGCAAGACTGGTGGATAAAGCACTACTTGTAGAGAAAGATATAATGGAGTTGAGGGGACGTCCGGATCGACAAAAGAGGAGCAGGTCAGAGAGTGCTAGGGAAAATAGTTATGGGTTTGGAGTCCGAGGTGGTCATCCTTTTCAGCGAAGTAAATCAGTTTCCCAAGGAGGGCAAAGTATAGGAGGTAAGCTATTTGAGATGAGTCAAAATCTTCAAAGTGAACCAGAAGCATCTGTAGTACAAAGTTCAGTGGGAGGAATTCAAAGAACTGCAGGACAATCATTTCCTTTAAGAGCTCAAGGCAGAGGAGGAAGTGCACAAGGTAGAAGAAGTGGTACAATGTCAGGAATGAATACTAAAGGATGTTTTCAGTGTGGTCAGATGGGTCACTTATCTAAAGATTGTAATGTTAAGTTGTGTCATCATTGTGGATCAGCTGAGCATCTTTAGAGGGACTGTCCTGTGTTGCAAAGTGTCATATTCTTTGTGTGTGGTCAGGGTGGTCATGTGGGAGCAGACTGTTTGTCAAGACTTAAGCCAACTGGTAGTGTGAGTACAGCTAGAGGCTCCGGACGGGGCCAAGTGGGTCGAGACAGTGGGATTGGAGGTGGTAGGAATAGTAGTAAAGGCTGAGGGGTCACGGCAAGCAGAGGGGATGCTAGTCAAGGTCAGAGAGGGCAAGGCCATGTTTATGTAATCACAGAGCAGGATGCTCAGGCCACA
This sequence comes from Bretschneidera sinensis, assembly GCA_023935145.1. Lineage (NCBI taxonomy): Eukaryota > Viridiplantae > Streptophyta > Magnoliopsida > Brassicales > Akaniaceae > Bretschneidera > Bretschneidera sinensis. The sequence continues at coordinate 99,978,224 of CM043700.1, read as the reverse complement.
CCTGACGTGGTGACTGATATGATTTCTCTTTTGGGTAGAAATGCTAGAATGTTAATTGATCCTGGTGTAACACATTTTTGTTTCTACCTCTTTTCTTGTATAATAACATACCTAGAACACGTTTGCATAAGATCAATTGTTGAGACTCCTATAGGAGAGAAGGTGGAAATCCAATGGATGTTTCGGGACTGTGTTGTGAACATTGGGGATAGAGAACTTAAGGTGGATTTATTGCCCTTGAAGATGAAGAACTTTGGCTTAATCTTAGGTATGGATTGGTTAGCTAAGTATCACGCCTCAATAGATTGTTTCAAGAAGATGGTAATGTTTCGAGTTCCGGGGGAAAAAGAATTTTCTTTTCAGGGAGAACGTAAGGTACTTTCACAATGCCTCATTTCTGCCCTTTCAGCTAGGAGATTGTTGAAGAAGGGGCGTGAAGGTTATTTAGCCCATGTGATCAATTCTTCTGAGGAAGGTGTGGAATTGGGAGGAGTACCTATAGTTAGGGAATTTCCATATGTATTTCCTGAAGAGTTGCCCCGTTTACCACCTGTTAGGGAAATTGATATTCTTATTGATCTCACACCTGGTTCTACTCCTATTTTGATACCCCCTTATCGAATGGCACTAATAGAATTAAAGGAAATTAAGGTCCAACTTCAAGAGTTGTTAGACAAGAAACTCATTTGTCCTAGTGTATCGCCTTGGGGAGCTCCAGTGTTATTTGTCAAGAAGAAAGATGGAACTTTGAGATTATGTGTGGACTATAGACAACTAAACAAGATGACAATTCGTAACAAGTACCCGTTACCGAGAATTGATGATTTGTTTGAACAGTTGCAAGGAGCTCAAGTGTTTCCAAAAATAGATTTGAGATCGGGATACCATTGTTGTGCAAAAATATACCTAGATTAATAAGCAAATATTTGAATAGTTTTACTTGCAAGTGTACAAGGTCAACAGAGTAGTATAGTGTGCAAATGTGAGATCATCTCCACAGGGATTGGTGAATTTCTCTTTAGAATTAGTTTCGCAATATAAAACGATAGAAATAAATATTGAGTTTGAATCGATGATGATAAAAGCATAGGGCTTTGATATCCACCACTAATCATACTTTCCTAATAAATAATGTGTCAATGATTTAACCATACTACGAATACCTAATGTTGTCAACCTAAGGGCATGGTGTATACTCCTTAAGCTATTGATTTTCCTAAGCCATGAGTCAGGCATGGTGTATACTCTAACTCTTTTATTTCTTAAAGGATTTAGCATGGTGTATACTAATTCGTTCTTTAAGAGAGCATAAGTTCTGTGAAAATCGACAAACACACAAGACCTATGGCATATTATATACTCTCGGTTTCCTATGTTGATTAACCCAAGAATCCGGCGTAGATTTCTTTTGTTACTATTATTAAACCCAGGACTCGGTCATCCAAATTGATTTAATTAACTAATCCATACCGTATGCATATGTTGATCAGGCAAACACATATAAGGAATTCGATAAAACATGCATTAATCAATTAAAACATCATAATACAGCTATTGCAAAGGCAATAATACTCATATATGGAAAAGCATAATTAGGGCTTCAATCGAGCCCTACTAGTAAGTTAGTTACACATGGTTGTGATGTTAAACATCTTCATAAAGTAAAAATAAAGGGAGAAGAATAAACTCGAAAGTACTACAGAGAAGAGTCATCAATTCGTCTCCACAGCCTCCTTCTCTAAAAAACAAAACTATGAACTTAAAAGGAAGACCCAGTTTCTGTGTTTACAGACCTATTTATAAGGTTTTGGGACATCTAGAAACCCTAACTCGTAAAACAAAACCCTCCAAAAACTTTCTAAAACAAGTTCTACCATTTTACTGCTCGTGTGCGCTCGATCACACACTGGTGCACTCGAGTGCAGGTTGTGCTCGAGCCTTCTTCTTGTGCGCACGAGTGTTGGTGCACTCGATCGCACACTTCTGTGCTCGATCGCACTATGCATCTGCTAGTTCTTCCAGTTTTTGTTTTCTAATCCAAATAATGCTCCATTAAGATACGGATGTTTCGAAGACTGTTTTCTGCACCCGTTATGGACACTATGAATTTGTGGTTGTGCCGTTCGGATTGACTAATGCCCCCGCAGCCTTTATGGACTTGATGAACATAATATTTAGGCCATTCTTGGATAGATTTTTGGTAGTTTTCATTGACGATATTATGGTATATTCGAAGAGTGAAGAAGACCATGCTAGACATTTGAAGATAGTGCTGGAGACTCTTAGAAATGAGAAGCTTTATGCCAAGTTTAACAAGTGTGAGTTTTGGTTAAAAGAAGTGACCTTCTTAGGACATGTGGTGTCAGAAGCAGGAGTGGTTATGGACCCTCAGAAAGTTGAAGCAGTTCTAAACTGGGAGAGACCTACAAATTTGACCAAGATTATGAGCTTTTAGGGATTGGCGAGATATTATCGGAGATTTATCAAAGATTTCTCACTGATTACAGTACCCTTAACCAAATTAACAAGAAAGGGAGAAAATTTTCAGAAAAGTGTGAGCAAAGTTTTCAAGTGTTGAAGGAAAAGCTGATAATGGTGTCGGTGTTAATCCTTCCTTCAAGTGATGAGGGGTTTGTGGTTTACAGTGATGCTTCACAGCAAAGGTTAGGTTGTGTCCTAATGTAGCATGGGAAGGTTGTTGCTTATGCTTCACGCCAATTGAAGAACCATGAAAGGAACTACCCCACCCATGACCTAGAGTTGGCAGCGATAGTTTTTGACTTAAAAATTTGGAGACATCATCTTTATGGAGTAAGATGTGAGATCTTTACGAACCACAAGAGCCTCAAGTATCTGCCTACCCAGAAGGAGTTAAACTTAAGATAAAGGCGATGGATGGAACTAATCAGTGACTATGAATGTACCATAAGTTATTATCCTGGAAAGACTAATGTGGTGGCTGATACGTAAAGTCGAAAATCCAGTAGCAAGTTGGCAACTTTGAAGATTTATGATTCTGGGTTAATTGAGGAATTAAGAAGTTTAGAAGTGAAGCTTGAGGTCAACATCATTGTGGGGTTAGTAGCTAACGTGGTGGTAACATCATCAATAGTAGGTCATCTACTGGATGCTCAAGGTAATGATGCAGTATTAATGGCTATTAAGAATGAGGTTTTAGAAAACAAGTGGAGTGATTTTGTGGTGAGAGAGGATGGAATGGTGATGATGGAAAATTGAATCTGTGTGCCAAACGAAGTGGAGTTAAGGAAGAAGATCCTAAAGGAAGCTCACGACACTATTTATTCTATACACCCGGGGAGTAATAAAATGTATAGAGGAATTAAGCAAAATTTCTGGTGATCAGGTTTAAAGAGAGACGTAGCAAACTATGTTTCTTGATGCTTAGTATATCAACAGGTAAAGACTGAGCATAGACATCCAGCAGGGTTACTGCAACCTTTTCCTATACCGGAGTGGCAGTGGGAGAGGGTGACTATGGATTTTATGACAGGACTTCGTCATACTCATAGAGGTTTTGATGCCATTTGGGTCATAGTTGATCGATTATCTAAATCTGTTCATTTTCTACCCATCAAGATAACTTGGTCTCCTGAAAGATTAACAGAGTTGTATATGGCTGAGATAGTAAAACTGCATGGTGTACCATTAAATATTGTATCGGATCGTGATGCTCAGTTTATGTCTCAATTTTAGAAGGGATTTCAGCAAGCTATGTGTACTCAATTACATTTTAGCACAGCTTTCCACCCTTAAATGGATGGTCAGTCAGGGAGAACAATTCAAATCTTAGAAGATATGCTGCGAGCCTATGCTATGAACTTTTTGATTGGTCGGGATGCATACTTACCCCTTATGGAGTTTGCATATAATAATGGTTTTCAGACCAGCATTGGGATGGCACCTTTCGAGGCATTATATGGTAGGAGGTGTAGGACTCCGATATGTTGGGAAGAAGTGGGGGAAAGAAGTGTCTTAGGACCAGAATTGGTAGAGATAACCACAAAAAGGATCAACAAAATACGAGAACATCTAAGGATGGCTCAAAGTAGGCAGAAAAGTTATGCAGACAAGAGGAGGAGACCATTAGAGTTTCAAGTTGGTGATTGTGTGCATTTTAAAGTTTTCCCTTGGAAGGGAGTTTTGAGGTTTGGGCGAAAAGAGAAATTAAGCCCTCGTTACATCAGACCTTATGAGATTATTGAAAGGATTGGACTTGTAGCATACCGATTAGCCTTACCTCCAGGACTTTCATAACTTCATGATGTCTTCCATGTGTCAGCTTTGCAGAAATATGTACTGGATGAGTCGCACATCATTCCATTCCAATCCATAGAAGTTCAAAAGGACCTTTCATATGTGAAAATGCCAGTAAAAATCTTGGACTCTAGGGAACAAGTTCTTCGCAACAAAGTCATTCCCTTGGTTAAAGTACTTTGGAGAAATAGAAGAGTCGAAGAAGCTACATGGGAAAGCAAAGTGGAAATGAAGAACCAATACCCTTATCTATTCCTTAATTCAGCTTAGTTGAAAATTTCGAGGGCGAAATTTTATTTAGGATGGGAGAATTGTAGAATTCAAAATTTTTTTTAAAAAAAAAGCCTTTATAATTTAATTTTTACAATTCAGTTTTTATTTTATTTTTTTGGGAACTGAAAGTAAGAAACAAAAGAAAACTTTGGGGGTGTTTAAATACTAAAAGGAAAGTTAAAAGAATGACTTGTAAATTAATAAAAGAAGAAAGAGAAAGGTAGATTGGTAAAAGGTCAAGTGTTAGTGGGAGTGTATAAGAGAAAAGTTAACATAGAAGAGTGAAATATCTCATTTGGCAAAAGAGGAACTCGACCGAGAGAAAGGAGAGAAGGAAAAGCACCAGAAAATTTTCCTTCTCAAAAACCCATTTTCTTCCAAACTTTGACCTAACCTTAACCCAACCATTCAAGATCTTTTTCCCCCAAACTTCCAAAACCCTCTTCTTCCACCATCAACGGTCTTCTGGCCAGGGAGGTGAGCCACCACGAGCAGGCCACGGTGGCGCGTGGCCTACACGCATCGAGCAAGGGAAGAACAACCCGTTTTATTCCTTTGGATTTTTCGTGCAAATTTTGGGGTAATTTCTAAAAGTTTTCAACTACAAACTTAAACTAGACTTCTTGATGTTGATTTTTGGATTTTATTTGAGGTCATTTGGATTTAATTTGAGGGATTTATGAGTTATCTAAGTTGGGAGAATTGTGCAGAAATTCTGGAAAAAATTACATGTTCTGGACAGTTTTGTGAGCTATTTTCAGCAAGAATTTGAGGTAGTTTTGGGTCCCAACTATTTTTAAGTTAAAGTATACTTCCTAAAGTTGATCTAGAACTTTAGTTGGGATGATTTTAATTTAAATTGTTTTAGTTTGAAAATTTTGAAATTAAAGAAATTTGAAAATTTTTGTATTATGGAACTTTGGTGTTAAGGTTTAATTTTTGTTGTGAGTATTGTAAAATCTAAAATTTATTGATGGAATTTTGATTAAATCCTACACTTTGGAAGAAATTAATAAGAGTTTTTGAAGTTTGAAGATTTTTAGGGTGATTGTATGTACAAAGTTTGAAGTGTTATTCTTGTATAACATGATTTTTGAGTTAGGTATTGTTAGAGAATTTTACTATAGGCTGTAAATTTGAAACCCTTTTAGGAATTAAAAGAAATTCCTCTAAGTAAGAGACTTTTTCTTGATTGGGAAATTATATTTAGAATGAATACTTTTTACAAGTTGGGATTTGTTGGTAACTACCCTAAGTTAGTGTCTTGAAATTTATAGTCCATATGAATTGAGAGTTTTATAGAGTAAAGAATGAAGGAAAGAAAGAAAGAGTGAAAATAAGTGATTAAGGAGAAGAATTAACTTTAGAAATATTTTCTTTGATTTATATGTGTAAGTAAATGGAATGATTGATTCCTTATTAAGTATCTAAGTTTTAAATACTATACTCATTGGCTATTTGTATATGTAGTTTGCTTTAATTGTTAAAAATGGCATTCAAATATGTGTGGTGGATGATCTTAGTAAAGGTAAAGAAGTGATCAACGACTAGTATTTGGTGTAAGGTGAGTATTACCCTACTCTTGATAAGCATGAATGTTAGTGGGGAAACCAAAACAATAAGGTTACATAAGAATTGTAATTCGCTATTTAGATATAATAATTATATTTATAACTGTGGTAAGATAAGTTAATTATATATTAATGATGAGATAGTGATTTTAAAACCTTTGTGCTAAATGTTGTGTGATTGTATGGATTGATGAGAATTTGTTGATGTTCATCACTTGATTTCGTTTCATTTTATGCATTGAAATTTACGGTATGTTATTGAGGGGGGGGAGGGAGTGATGTGTGAGGACGATAAGTCCCTTCCCACAAGGGGTGTAAGGGTACCGAATATATTTGGATGATTGGACCCGGCCCGGATCAAGAGGGTTCCGAAAATTTATTGTTTGTGAAATGTACCGGTACGTGAGGAGATGTCCTCAATGGATTATGATTGATTATGAGATGATTCATTGCATTGCATCATGCTGCATTAGCATACCATACATGAATTTGAATTACTTGGCCCGTAATGGGGTATATGAAATGTTTGGTTGTATGGATAAATTTTGATATTTTGATTGACTATGGAATGACGATTACAAGTTGGTTGTGGGTTTTATAGGACCATATTATGATTACTAAGATTGTTGTTTTGCAAAGTGCTAAATGGCTATGTATTCGAACAAATAAAGTAGAAAGGAAAAAGAAATATTAATAAGACCTCAACTTTTTTCTAACAAGTGATTACTTTGTACAGTGTAGGAACTCGCTGAGCTTTATAGCTAACCCCCCCTTCATCTTTATAACCTTTCAGGTAAGCTTCCAAATGATTTCAGATTTTAAGTGGTGAAGCTTTGAAGTTCAACGAAGTTTTAGGTGGGTCCATGAGCATCGCATCCTCGGTCAAGCCTTTTTTTTAGTATTATATTGTATATTAGGTGTGAAGTTGTAACCGGTTGGCTGTGTCTCTTTAGACACCTTATAAAGCTACAACCTTATAGTTGTAATAACTGTATGATCTTATATATATATATATATGATGTTGTTCTGTTGTAGTATATATATTTGTGTCCAGGTGCTCAATTCTGAAAGGTAATTGACACCGTCCTGAGTAGGCATGCTTGGAATGGGTCGTTACATGTACATAGGGTTTTTAGATATCTAAACAAGATCATTAATGTTGGGAAACCACCTCAAGATACCCAGGTGGTGATCTTCCAAACACCCAAGTCTAGAATGACTTATAATGATCAGAAACACAAATCAAAGAAAAGAAAGAACACAACAATTGTTATCTAGGTTCAGCAATAGCCTACATCCCCGTGAGTTCCTCTGAACTCTCTGCTCTAAATCAATGAGTTCTTTATAGATACAGCAACACCTCTTCAAGAATCTCAAGTTCTTGAAAAACGAAAGAAGAGAAAACAAAAAGTGATAAGGAACTATTGCAAAGCCCTTCTCCCTAATCTATATTACTCTCTCTCTAAACAACCAGCCTCTCTTTGAGATCTATTATAGTGCCTCTCCTGTGTTTTTGTGTCTTTGCACTTTCATACTTGCACTTGAATTCTCTTGTATGATGATCACTTGTGTTTACAACTTGTCTCACACTTGTTCTTCTTTTCTTTGATTTCTGTTTCTGTTTCTAATCATTACAAGTCATTCTAGACTTTGGTGTTTGGAAGATCACCACCTGGGCATCTTGAAGTGGTTTCCCAATAGTGGTATCAGAGCTAGTTGGGTAACAAACAGGGAGGAAGACTATTCATCCACAAGTGGTTGGATATTCACTCTTGGTCGGGGTGTTGTATCTTGGGCTTCCAAGAAGCAAACCTGTATCACTAATTCTACCATGGCATCTTAATTTGTGGCATTGGCAGCGAGGGGTATAGAGGTCGAGTGGTTAATAAATTTGTTGTTAGAAATTCCTGTGTGGCCTAAGCACATTGATCCAATTTCAATTTGATGTGATAGTGAGGCAATACTAGCAAAGGCCTATAGCAATGTCTACAATAGAAAGTTTAGACATATCATATTAAAACATAGCTATATAAGGCAGTTAATTAGTGACAGAGTAAGTGCGATTGAGTTTGTAAGGTCCACAAGAAACTTGGTGGATCCATTAACCAAGGGACACAAGAGAACAAGTGGTTAAGACAACACAAGGGATGGATCTCAAGCCCATACAATATGATCACCAATGATGGAACCTCAACTCAATGCTTAGTAAACCTATGTCTTGAGTTCAATAAGACAAAGTACATCATTAGTAGTGATTGCAAGCACAAAAACTTTGCAATCCATCCAAAGAGGAGTGGTGCTTAGAACCGCAATATTAAAGTGTAAGTGAACTGTGAGTTCTTAATAGGCTTATAAAAGAATTTATTTGGTATATTAAGTTCCGCACAAACTTGGTAAGCTTACCAAGTGAGTGTGAAGTGTGGCCACTTCTGTTGAGTTAATGGGCTTGACTTTAGAGCACTGATGATATAAGATACATGACACAAAACCTTCAAAAGTGTCGGTAATTTTTCTGGCAAATTCTATAAGAAGAAGTTGCATGTGTGAGACATATTTAATTAAACAAATAGGATTTACAGTTCAAAGTTTCATACTACCACACATTTTATTTAACTTTTATGTGTTTTCATTAAGTGATTAAATTCCCAAAGACATCTTCGTTTAGGAATGAACTTCAATGGACTATGAAAGATCATATTTTCAAGTTTTATAGAGTCAAAAATATTTTTAAAATGGTGTGGGATTATTGATGATTTCCAAAATCAAACTTGGTTTTAAGTTTGGGATGATTTAGAAAATCAAAACAAAAGAGAAAAAAAGGAAAAATTCAGTTTGGTTCATGGATAGTCGACTGGAAAAACAAAAAATTCGAATTTTTATGAATGTTAAATGACAGTTATGTCAGTTGATTACTTAACCAAAGTGTGAAGAGATACTTAGTAGCCCTATAAAAAGGTTAGATAATTGCCATTATTTTACAGAATTTTCAAATAGATTTATTTCTTCTTCTTCTTCTTCTTCTTCTTCTTTTTTCTTTCAAAAAGTAATCTTTTTGTGTCTAGAAATCCTAAAAATTTCCAAGCACAAGTTCTATATTCATAAACTCATAGAAGCTATGGATTTTTCTTCATAAGTGCAAAATGAAAAGAAAAAAAACAACATAGCTTCATTGTATCTTAGAGGAGATTCATTGTTAATTTTCTTGCACTGTAAAGGGGCGAATTAAACCTTAAAGACAGACCTGGTCATGCCTTGAAGCCTAATCTTTCATTGTTTATTGTCTTTTGATAAACAAACCCTCTAAAATTCCCATAACATCATCACACCTTAGGTATTTGACAATTCTATATCTCTGTCATAACTCCCTAGCTCTCTCAACTTCTTTATCACTAAGAATACAAACTTGAGCGTCAGAGAGTCCTATCTGGAGACAAAAACTCTGACAAATTTCTAGTTTACGTTTTCTCATGTTTGTAGGGGTCCATGAGCTCTTATGATAGATTTTCGGCATCAATAGGTGGTAAAAATAAAAATATTGATCATAAAACAACAATTTTATTACCAAAAGTATGTATTTCACAACAACAAAAAATTTTATTTTAACCACGTAAAACAAATTGTTTTTTGTTGCAAAGGCACCTTAAATGTCACCATCAATGTTTAGTTTATAGAAGTTGGATTCTCTTACTTTTGTGAATTCTTTGGTTTTAATTCTATCTTTTATATTTTTTTTTTCGAAAGGGACCTAGTCATCACTTTATTGAACATCCAAATCTGATACAAGGAAAATGTTCAAGAAAAGAGGAGGGACTCACTCTATTCCTCATTACTTCAATTTAGTGATGATGCAATATAACGAGCCAGATTATAAGAAACTTCATTGAATCCTCTTGGAATATGATTTACTTGAAACTACTACAAAAGTGAAGTAAAACCTCTGAATCTTCTATAAATTCCTAGCATTAGACAAGTTGGGTAGTGGTGACTTCAAGGCATTACAAAATTTAAGGTAGTTAGATTCCACTTCAATATATTGGTGTCATTTGTTGGTTGCAATTAGAATCCTTTACAATATAACCTAGGCTTTAGCCAAAAGCATGCCAGTCGATCCTCTCTAGCACTTTGCCACTACTCTAAGGAAACACCCTTTCTCATCCCTTAGAACAACCCCCCATCCCTATCATATCTTTGTTGACATCAACTACACCGTCGACATTGATTTTTATACTCCTTGATCTTGGAGTAGTCCACCTTGAATAAAACACATGTATAGCTCTACCCTCATTAACTTGAACATCTAGATAACTCTGGATATTAAAGTGACTCGTATCATAAGAAAAATGTTCTTTGTTGATACTAATCATATGAGAAACTTGTGGATTGTGGCGAAAGATGAAAACTCCATCTGAGCATCAAATGCTCTATTAATCTACATTTGTCTGTCTGGCTTTTTTTGATATTTTTTAGCCAAACATTACCCTTAGAAAGAAGTATAACCAACAATAAAAATTGGAGTTTCTAAGATTATTACATAGGTCTTGCTTTTGGAATGTACTTTTTTGGGGTTAAACGTGTTGAGGATCCCTTTTTCAGGGTGATATGTGAATATCAAGAGGTGGGTGATAGATGCATAGCAAAAGAGATAAGGAAACATATCTAAGCCTGTCGATATAGTCTTTATAATTTTTTTAACCCTTCTTTTCATGTATTAATAATGCCTAATTATGTATTTAGAAGCTTTAGTATGTGTTTAGCAAGAGAGATAATTGAGAAGATGGAAAACTATAAGGATAGAAAAATAAGAAAGTTTGCAAAACTAAAAGAAAAGAAATAAAATAGTTTTCTCTTACCATTGTTTAGTAGAGTGGAAAAATGAGAGGAAAGAATATGTGAATAATATTGTTTTTACCACTATATTTTTCGTAATGTTAATGTGAAGAATTAGATAAGGATAAATTAATAAAATGATAATCTCATATAATTTCTCTTCAATTTTTCAACCTCTAATCCTCCTAATTTGAGAGGTATGATTTGTAAATATAAGAGAAAAACATAGTTTTCTTTCATTTCATTTTTCTCCTACTAAAATAGAGAAGGGTATTTCACTCACTTTTCTCTCCTATTAGTTAAACACTTATTTAATATAAGCATGTTAATGGCATATAACAGTATACTCTGTTTAGTAGGAATGTGCTTATAATTTGGAACCATGGTTAAAAGAACAATATCGAATTCATTTGAACATCTTATGTTGGGATAAGTTTTCTAGGAACCCCAAAGCTAACAATCTAAGGTTAGTTAAACATAGTTTTATATTAGAATTTGATTAGAAAAATTTAAGTTCAAGTAAAATGGTTACTCTTAGTCTTTGAAACAACTAAGATGATTTAGTCAATTCACAAGACTTGTTTTTCTTTTTGGATATGAAGCGAAAGAAAACAGACAACATGCTAAACAAAAGATTGCAATCGAATTTCCACAGGTAAATTAAGGATTCGAAAATTCTCAATTGGTGTTAAGGGTTAGGGACTTGTGGGTTTTGATTTTGAAAATCAACAGGTAAATTAGTGATTAAACTCGATAATCCTTAATCAATGTTAGGGTTACAAATTTAAAAAATCTTCAATAAGTGTTTGCATGTTCATTGAAGAATCGATGAACAAACATGAGAGAGGTGTATTTGGTTCATCAATGATGATCTACTCATGTAAAGTATGTTGAGTTTATTTACTTTGATTAGTAAACAGTTGTATGGATAACAGGTCTTGCTTTCTATAGTGTTTGCACGAAAATGCTTCTTATGGAAGCTTAATAAAAATGGAAGCAAAGAAAATGTGTTAGTTTATCTGTGTATTCCTAAAGTAATTGGCACTTTATTCATAGTATTTTATCTTCATTTTATAGATAGGGTATATTATATTTGTGTTAGTTTCATTTATTCTCTTCCCCAACAAACTAGAAAATGCGGTATTTTATCTATGTGTGCTCCTACGATATGGGTGTGCCTTGGGAAAATAAGCTTGAATATAATATCTACTCTTCCTAATATATAAGTGTGTGTATGTGTGTGTGTGTTTTACTTTTTTCCATTTTGTTATATTCTACTCTTTTCCAGTTTGTTTCATATGCAAGCCACACCCATTAATGCTAATGGAAACACTCTACTTATTTTCAACATATTTGCTGAATTTTTTACTTGAACTTGACTTCAAACAACGACTTTGTCAACATGTTTGTTGGATTTTCTACAGTGGCTATCTTCTAAACTGCAACTACACCCTCAAGCTGTACTTTACTTTTATGCTTGGTCCTCTCATGGAACATAAGATTTTTAAATAAGAAAAATGCACTTTGATTGTCACAATGCACATTTAGTTTTTGATAATAAAATCCAAAATTGCCCTCAAGATGATGTATCCATATAGCTTTTTCATTCACTCTTTAAGTGCCACATACTCAGCTTCTATGGTAGATAAGGCAATTGTAGGTTGTAAAGTTGCCTTCCAGCTTATAGCACAACCACAAAGTTTGAAAACATAACAAGTCAATGACCTCTTCTTATCTAGATTATCTGCATAGTCAGAATCTGCATATCCTGCAACTCAACTACTAGTTTTACTGCTATTATACATCAAATAGACATTAGTATAGCCTTTCAAATATCTCATGATCAACTTAGTTGCTTTCTACTGCATTTTTCTAGGATTACTCAAGTATCTACTAACAATACTAACAGTGTGTGGAATATCAAGTCTAGTACATACCATGGTATATATCAGACTGCCTACTATACTAGCATATGGAACATGTGACACACACTCCACCTCTTTCTCAGTTTGTGGTGATAACTTCGCTGAAAGCTTGAAATGTGCCTCTAAAAGAGTACTAATTGGTTTTGCCTTGTCCATACCAAAATGCTTCAGAACCTTCTCAATGTATATTGCTTGTGATAAGTACAATTTGTTTGCCTTCTTTTAACTATGTATCTTTATCCCCAATATTTGCTTCACTGCACCCAAATCCTTCATTTCAAATTCACCCGTAACTCAGCTTTCAATCTATTAATTTCAGACATATCTCTAGCTGCAATCAAATATACAAGAGCAAATATACATAAGAATTATCGAGAAGCTTTCTAAAGTAGACACAACTATCATATGATTCATGGAATACCCATTTGCAATCATTTGTCAATCTCTTATACCACTGCTTAGGGGATTTTTTTAGACCATATAATAACTTTTTCAACATACAAAAATAAACTTCCTTACCAAAAATAAGAAATCTTTTAGGCTGGCTTATGATTTGTTCTTCCAAATCACCATGCATAAATGTTGTCTTGACATCTAACTGTTTAAGTTCTAAGTCAAATGCACACACCATAGAAAGAAGAATTCGAATTGAACTATGTCACTAACCTTGCCCTGAACCTTGGTGGTTCAGCTCCAAGAATTCCTTCTTTCTTATTGAAGATCCTTTTACAACCAACTAACTATTTGCCCTTAGGCAAATGCAATAGCTCCCAAGTTTTGTTTTTATGAATAGATTTTATCTCCTCATTCATAGCCACTAACCACTCTACAGATTGATTACTTTTAACTACATTCTTGTATGAAATAGGTTCATTTTCCATTGACAAAACATAAGTAATAGTATTTGCATACCTTGGAGGTGGCTTTATCTTCTTTCTCTCCCTACTAGTAGCTATTTTGTATCTTTGCTTTTCTTGTTCATCTTCATCTATAGAATCATTATCTTCTATATCACTAGGCTAAATTGGAGGATTTTGTTCTACCCTCCTAAAAGTTTTTACCTCAAGCTCTACTTGTTCAACAACACCATGGTTTGACCATGCATTATAAAAAACAGACTTCTTTCTCTAGTTTAACATAGCAAATTCATCAAATGTTACATCTAGATGATTTTGGATTATCTATACGCCACAGTCTATATCCCTTCACCCCATCTGTATAACTTATAAATGTGCATTTTATTGCCCTAAGCTCAAATTTACCATCATTCACAAGCAGAAGGCTTCATCGATAGGTACGTATTGTCTAGATGCGAATTACGATATGGGTATAGCTGAGATAATTCGTGAAGGTTCATGTGTTTTTTTTTTCTTTTAAGGCAGAATGTAAGTACAAATTTTAGAATAAAAGGCAAGTGAATGAAACTGAGAAGCAATACTCCTTTGACGAGTCAAAGACCAATGAAATTTTTTACTTCCTGTTGAAAGGGAAGTTCATCACACTGCCAATTGGACATGTACTACCAAAGACCAATGAGGTGAAAGGCAACGAATACTACAAATATCATGATGTCTGGACCCATACAACCAATGGATGCATGGTGATTAGGAACATCTTGCAAGATTTCATAACTCATATCGTACTATAGTTTGTTGAGAAACCACAAGAAACAATGTCTATCGATGAAGATCTATTCCCACTTATAGTACATATGGGTTTGACAACTGTAGATTTGAGGTCTCTAATCCTTGTAAGAATTGCAAAGCCCAAGATGCAAGAGTCGGTAAGAGTCAGTAAACAATGGGTAGAAAAAATAGAAAACACAATGAAAAACCATTCAGGCTGCCAAAAGCGTTAGGCTATAAGGTCGATGTTTAGGTGCAGGCAATATGAATATCAAGCTATAAGGCCGATGAGTCAGAATAGAAAACACATCGATAACCAGGCCATAAGGCTGGTGATTCGACTAGATAAACATCATAGACCTGAGAGATCAGATCATATCATGGCATCCAGGCCATCCTAGCCGTCAAAACGGTTTAAGCTTACTCCAGAATCAAGGTCGAGGAGTCCATGTAAGTCTACAGTCATAAAAAATATAAAAAAAAATCATGTTGATATACTTATATCCAAAAAATACCCCTTATAGATATATTAGAATGAATATAATTATCTCCTTACAAGGTTGGAGATTTATACCTTTATGAAGATTCCGGATGCAAATTTGTTAGAGAATTCACAAGTTGTTCAAGCATATAGCCTCTAAGTGTATCCACACAAACAAACAAACAAGAATAAAGATCTCATTCTTCGGGATGTCAAACACCACGTGTGAAGAGGACAAGGGCTGGTGGTAGGTCGTAACTTTTATATAATAATTAGATCTCATCCAACTAATTAAAACTTATTTTAATTTTAATAAGAATTAAAACCCCCTTTGATAAAGAATTAATTACAATTAATTCTTAAGGGCTTCTACAAGTCATGATTGACACTTAGAAGTATGTCATGACTACCCAAGCAATATGAAATGAATGTGGACCTTTCTGTTTCAGTTACCGTACAATTGAATCATTCTATGCAATGTCCCCCATTAAACCTAAGGTATAGAATTAATGTTAACTTAATTATTTAATCACATGTATCTCGATCTCAAGTCCATAGCTTAAATGCTGAAATTAGAAACTTCTTTCTAATTTTCACCCCACCTTGGCCAAGGAATTTCCAAGCTACGATTTAATCATATCACATCGAGCATTCTTTCTTTTTTACTGAGAGTGATGGATTCTCTATTGTACATTCACATACCTTCATGCGTAAGTGGTTATACCCAATTACTACCCTTAGGCCTTATGTGACCCATGATTAGAATCACATTTAAATAGCATCAAAGCATGATGACCTACACACAAAGCATCCATGGTTCCTTAAGTCTATGGATCACTTGTACAACTATAATGTAAGAATTTCTATTGACACCTAACAAAATTTTCATTAGGAATTACTTGGTCGAATCAACTTGGTGTATCTGATCTCTAACAAGCACTTACATAACTTTTTTAGTGTCTCATACACTAGTGACCATGAGATCAATCACTCTCAACTTCTTGAGGAAATATAATATGTATTAATCTATTTGGATTCACTAATGCTCTTCTTAGTGATCCTATTATTAGGAACATTTAAGAATAAAGCTTAAAAAAATACATCTCATTAGCATAATCTTATCATAGTGCTTATTTCTATTACTCTTATTCTGCGGGCTTTATCATGTGATAAATAATATAAATGTCATATTTATTGTTAATAAATGAATAAAATCAATTACAAGTAATATACCTAGACATCAAATGCTATTGGTGCATACTCCTATCATCCAATAACGGTTATACCTCTAGTAGTACCTCCAAGTCAACAATGGAGGAGTGTGAAACAAAATAAATTTCCTCAGCCGCTGACAGGCTCTCAAAAAGGTTGCCAGCAAAGGCAAAAACTAGCTTTGAAGTGCTAGAGAGAGATTATTTCTGGAAGGTTCCAAAATTGGTTGCAAAGGGAAAAATTTTGGGCCAAGATCAGATGGTGGATGAGAAATATTCGAGATAAATGTACCTTAGCTCAAAAAGTAGTTCACGATCAGAGGTGAGAGGGTATGGTAGTTTTGGAGCATGGTTAACAGTTGAAGGAAGAGTGATGGAACAGTGAAATACCTAAGAGGGAGTTTGGCTGAATTCAGTAGGGCAAGAAGAATCGGTGGCGTGATCGTTGGTGGAGACTTGTTTGATACTAGCCATGGAGGGCGAAGTGACGGCGAGGCTGAGAGTAAAGATAAGCGAGCTTTTTAGTGTGAAGGAGAAAAGATATAAAAATATAGAGAAAAGAATATAATAAATACCTGCAAAAGGAGGAGTAAACGATTTCCTTGGAGTCTATCTTGTCAAAGTTGAGATGAATGGAATTCTAGAAGTTCTAGGGGAGAAATTCTTTCGTCAGTCGGGTGGAAACCAAATTGTTTCCACTAAGCCAATAACAACATGCCAGGTAAGCTAAAGTGGGCCCTAAATTTAAGTGGCAAATGGATTTAGCCCTGGTTAGGGAGACCTAATAATAACACGACAGCTGGCCATTCAATTTGAGTGAGTCTCTGAAAATTGGAAATTCAAATGGTTGTACTGTTCTACTCTTTCCGAGACATTGACATTTTGGTAAGAATGCTCTCTCTCTCTCTCGAACCTACAGCTCTCACTTTTTCTGAGTTGAGTCTCATTTCTCTCTCTCTTTTGTATCTCGCCTCTCTCTCTCTTCTGCATATCTCTAATTTCTCCCATCTCCTTTGCTTTTCTCTGGGTCATCTCGGACTGAGATTGCTTCCGATCACCGTCAAGCGCTCTCCATCGATCACACTCTCCTAATCTCCTCTGTGTGAACTCACCGTTCTCCGTCGACTTCGATCCACCGATCGCCGTTCTCCGTCGACTTCGATCCACCGATCGCCGTTCTCCGTTGAGCTCTCTCCACCAGACACCGTTCTCTGTTGAGCTCTCTCCACCGGTCACCGTTCTCCATCAAGCAAGGTAATTTCTATGTTTTTTGGTTTTGGATATACAACAAAACAAAATATTATTCTTGCATTTTAACAAATAATTAATGCATATGGTGGAATAATAAAACTGTGAACAGAACATTATTACTTCTTAAGTTTTGTTTCTTTTGTTAAAAAAAATTAATAATTAAATTCTGTGGTTTAATATTTGATGCTGACAAAAGATTTTTGTGAAGAGGACATTACTTTTCAAGCTTTAAGATCATATATGTGATGTGGGTTTTGATCTCTTTGTTTTCTTCTAAGTAGTAGTCTTTCTTTCATGTGATTTGATGAGTACATTTCCTTGGTTTGTTTCTTGCTTAACCCTTGGTAGTACTATATGTTGTGCGTTTATCTAACTAAATAAATAAGCAAATAACCGAACTTGTTTTACTTGCAACTGCACAAGGTCTATGGTAGCATAGTGTGCAAGTTAGAGATTATTTTCACAGGCATTGGTGAATTTTGATTTAGAATTAATTTTATAAAGTAAAAAATAGATAGAAATATTGAGTCTAGATTAAGAATAATGATAGAGGCGTAGGGACTTGGTATCCACCACTAATCATGCTACCCCAACAAAACAATATGTCAACGCTCCACTCATGTTATGAATACCTGCTTGGTTCACTCCTTAGGCTATTGATTTCCCTATGCAATGAGTTAGGTATGGTGTATACTCTAACTCTTTTCTCTCTTAAGGGATTCAACATGGTTTCCTTAAGAGAGCATAAGGTCTGTGGAAATCGACAACCACATGATACTTAGGGTTTGGTCCAATCTCGGTTTCTCATGTTGATTAACCCAAGAATCCGGTGTGGATATCTTTTGTTGCTATTGTTGAACCCAGGACTCGGTCATCCAAATTGATTCAACTAACTAATCCATACCACATGCATACGTTGATCAGGCACACATATAAGGAATTTAAATAAAAATAGGCATTAATCAAATCAATAATCACAGCATAAATATTGCAAAGGCGCCAATACTAAATTATTGGTTAAACATAATTAGGGCTTCAACCAAGCCCTTACTAAGGTTTAGTTACACATGCTAAGTATTCTGAACATTATAACCATAACTAAACTAAAGAGAAAGATAAAACCCGAAGAATGCTATGGAGACGAGTTGTCAATTCCTCTCCAAGCTTACAACTTCAAGCAAAATTGAAAGATAATCCAAAGGTAATCAAAAAGTATGTTTTCTGTGTTTTACAAGTCTATGTATAGGGTTCAAGGGAGCCCCGAAACCCTAATTTTCAATTCGAGAACCGGAGACTTCTTTCAAAAACTGGCTCTGCCGCCTCTCTGTGCGTGTGAGCTTCTGTGCTCGAGTGCATGGGTGCACTCGATCATTCTAAGTATGCGCACGAGTGCCTGTGCGCTCGATCATAAGAGAGGTGCGCTCGAGTGCACCTTGCTGGTTTGCAGATTTTCACTTTTTATTCCATAGAGCTCCAAAATGTCTTATTTTCTTCAAAGACCTTTGAAAAACACAGAAAACAAGAAAATGAAATAGAATTTACTAAAATAGATAAACAAAAAGCCTAACAAGTGTAAATTAAAGGGCTTAAATATGACTATTTAAGCACTTATCACTATACAATTAGATTGCTGGATAATAAAATAGGTCATATTTTAATATAAAATCTCTAAACACGAACAAAATGGAAGAGAAACATAAGTGAGACTTAAGTATATTGAGGCTATTTTTAGTGTTTAGATAACTAAAAATATACAGAAAATAAGCTGGGACCTTCTGATATGCAATGAAGTGATCTTGTAATACAATGATTTTTTATAGACCATTCATATATTTAAAAAAAAAAATTCTTGACATTTTCTCTAAATTAGTTCTAGTCAGAGTTTACTTATCCCTCTAAGCTTCCTGTCTTGGCTGTTACAAATCAGACCTATGGTGTAACATAGTTATAAGAATCTAATTTATACTTTCAAATGACATCACTTCTCATTGGGTTGACACTTGCACTTTCTCTTTATAAAACTTGTCCAATATGAATTCTTCATTAACTTTGCCAAAAAAAGAATAAAAACAAAATAAAAGATCCTCGTTTCTATTATGTTGGGTGCTAAACTCACCTTGTACTCCAAAGTATCCAGAATGAATAGTAAATTATGCGAAGTATGGTCCAAGAGAAAACAAAAGCAGTGAAAAAAAAAAGCACTTGCAATCCATTCAAAGCCATTGTACTTTGATATCTTTCCAACTTCTAAGAACACATCACTTGCATCATGAAGGGCTAAAACAACTTGAACAAACACGAGTGAACCTGAAAGATGAAGTGGATTATAGCATGAAAAAGAAAGAGAAAGCATATTATTGGAACACAACTTTAATAAATCTGAATTAAAAAAATAAAAAGCATACCATCAGTCATAACTAATTAGTTAAAAAAGAAAAAAAAAATATTGTGTAAGTAATCATGATCGAACTCAATTCTATTTACAAAGGCCCCCTGAGTTACCTAAATACGAAAACAACACTACGAGAATGACAGTTGGTTGCTACATGATGAGCCATGGACACGCCAAAGTCCGAATGCCTTGTTTCCAAAAAAAAAAAAAAGCAAATCAGAGTTTATTTATCCTTCTAAGCTTCCTGTCTTGGCTGTTACAAATCAGACCTATAATTTAACATAGTTATAAGAGTCTAATTTATACTTTCAAATGACATCACTTCTCATTGGGTTAACACTTGCACTTTCTCATTATGAACCTTCACGAAGGGGCCTTTATGCTTCTTGGCCCAACAATGAACGCCAAGGTAGCTTTTGAACTATTAGAGAGGATTCCTCACTTGAGCCTTTAAACTAGTTGAGGTTCGAAGCAGCACCAAATAATAAACTAGTTGAGGTTTAATATGCTTATCTGATCAGGGTAACTTTTGAACTATCAGAGAGGATTCTTTGGCCTTTTTCTATTAAAGTTTTGGTTAGCTCTATGTCTGATCAAGCTGTTCGTTTTCATGCTTGTAATCAAGATAATAGTGACTATTTCTTTGCTTCATTCATTTAAGTTGCAAATAAAGAGATAGATATAAGGACTTAATCACTGTTAGCAGTATCTTGATTGGTATCTAATTTCCTTGAATTACCATATTATGGGCATAACAGCAATGTGAAATGCACGAAACCCATCAAAGTTTTGTAGTTTTGGTGTTGCACTTATAGTTGTTCCTTGGTGTAAATTAGATGCTATATGCCATCTAATTTCTTCGGAAGGGGATACTTATATATCATTGAATTACTTGAAC
Source organism: Bretschneidera sinensis (assembly GCA_023935145.1). Lineage (NCBI taxonomy): Eukaryota > Viridiplantae > Streptophyta > Magnoliopsida > Brassicales > Akaniaceae > Bretschneidera > Bretschneidera sinensis. Next base: position 99,957,495 of record CM043700.1, on the reverse strand, counting down.
TAGTTCCTGTCCTGTTAGATTCATTATGCATTGAACTTGCTTACACTAAAATGGTTCAAGTTAAGAACTTGTTTATAATTATGTTCATACAGATTCTAGATCATGCTTCTACGTGTTCCGAGCTGTCATGGTTTTGATCCAAATTGTCATCATTTCAATTAAAAATAATATAATTAGTTTTAATCATCTTCAAAGCAGTACCAAACCATAAACTAGTTGAGGTTCAATATGCTTGTCAAAACTTTTGCTAATTGTGCTCATCCAAAAAGTGGGTTTTCATGAGACTTTAGGATAGACGGGTGGATTGGGGTCTAAAATTTGATGGTTCTTGATTTGAACTTAAGATTCTTGATAGCTTTTTGTTTCATTAATTTGAAGTTTATATGTTTACTTTTTATTTCTTAAATGGCATTTGTTTTTCGCAAATTCAGCCTTGTACAATTGATCTTACCATAAAAAAATTGTTGTATAATGCAGAAATGGCAAGTTATGAATCTGTGCATGCTGATTGTTGTAAAAACTCAAGGGAGCAGATTGTAATAATCTTGGTGAGGAGAATGAGGAAGAAATTGAGAAGGATTTTGAAGAAGTTGGTCTTAGAGTTTTGGGTGCTAATATTGAATATCAAACACTATTAGGAGTGGTTGTTAACAATGAAGAGGAGGCGTATAGACTGTATTGTGAACATGCGTATCGTAGGGAATTTAGTGTCAGAAAGGGAAAGCAATACAAATACTTCGGGGCCAACAAGATCAAAACAAAGTACTATGACTGTTCAAAGGAAGGTGAAGCAGATGAATCAGATCTTAATGCAGCATTCAGTAAGAATAAGACTAAGATGTCGTGCAAAGCAAGGATTAAATTCACAGATGCTGAAGAATGAAAATGGACTGTTATTGAGTTTCATGATGAGCATACTCATGAAATGGTATGTCTTGAATATAGGCATTTATTGAGGCATGTATGAAAACTAACTAAAGAAAAGGCTGAGATGTTAATCAAGATGGTGAACTCGGGATTTCAAACAATCTAAGCAATAAACTTCATGACTAATGAGGTTGGTGGTGAAAAAAACTTGGGGTTTACAAAGAAGGATGGTTACAACTGTGTTAATAAGGAGAGACTGGCATTGATTAAGGCAGGTGATTGCGCTAGTTTGGTTGGCCATTTCAAATGTCTAAGTAATAAAGATGAAATGTTCCATTGGGATTTTCAGGTTGATGAAGAGGATCGAATGAAAAACTTTTATTGGCGAGATGGTAGGTGTAGGATTTATTATGATTGCTTCGGTGACGTAGTGGTACTTGACACCACTTATCGGACTAACAAGTATAATTTGATATGTGCACCATTTGTGGGGGTCAACCACCATTGGCAGAACATTATGTTTGGATGTGCATTTCTGTCAAATGAAACGGCTACATCATTTGAGTGGCTCTTCAATGCATTCTTAGATTCAATGGGTGGTCAAGCATCGAAGACTATTTTCACTGATCAAGATCAAGCAATGGCAAAGGCGATTCAGAAGGTGTTCCCTTACACACATCATCGTCTTTGCTTATGGTATATATCACAGAAAGTGTCTTCGTATTTGGGTTCTTTGAAGTTAGATAGAGACTTTAGTGGCTTATTTTACAAATGTCTTCAAGGATGTGATTCTGAGGATGAGTTTGAGGATACATGGAGGAAGATGATATCAGATTATGAACTTGAGAGCCACAAGTGGCAGTCTATACAATATTCGACATAAATGGTGCACTGGTCTTAACAAAGATGTTTTTGATGGTGGGATGAAATCTTCTCAATGGAGTGAGAGCACGAACAATGTATTAAATGAAATAGCTGACAAGTCCACCTCTCTCACCAAATTTATAATTCAATTTAACAAGAAACTGGTTGAGTGGAGTAGAAATGAATCAAATGAGGACTTTTGTTGTTACCAAAGTGATCCTCCGCGTGCAATTATGCATTCTACAATTTTGAAGCAAGCTGCCAAGGTATATACTCATAAGATATACAAGATGTTTGCGAGAGAGTATATTGATGGAACGAGTGGAGTATTCCTCGAATGTATTCCATGTGGTGGCACTATGTTTACTTATAAATTTAGGATGCAAACACACAGTTTGAAGGAGTGAGTTATCAATATTAACACAGCTACCTGGGAAGTTCAATGTAGTTGCAAGAAATTTGAGACATGTAGTATACTTTGTAGGCATGCATTGGCTGCCTATAATCTAAATAATGCTTCCAAGTTGCCTGATAAATACATTCTAAAGCGTTGGACAAAAGATGCGAGGAGAAGGGTGCATACCAATTTAGAACGTGAGTCACGTACTCATGAATCTAATGATTGTGAACTTGTTTTTTTATAATCGTGCAATGAGGCTCGCCTATGATCTTGTTACAATGAGTCAAGCTAACTTGGAGGCATGAGAAATAGTGTGGGATGGCTTTGATGGTTTAGATAAAAGAGTTAGAGATGTCTTGAAGATAACAAGTATGGATGCTCATTCTTTGGTGATCTGTAAAGAACCAAATATTGATGATAATGGAGATGAGGCAATTCCACCATTGTTAGATCCTCCTCTGGTTAAACCAAAAGTAGTGTCAAATGCAAGGATCCAAGGACACTATGACAAATCTAAACAAAAAAAAAAAAAACAATCAAAAGGTGAGTTAAGTAAAGCCATTCTACAAATACCTGTTGTCCTTGTTTTTCACACAAATAGTTGATGTTTATATATTCAATTGTTATATATGTGTAAGTAAAGTAATGTAAAGTCATGTTTATATTTTTAGGTAAAGGGAATAAGTAAAAGCACAAAAAGGAAGCAAACAAATTGTGATCCCACAAAAACAAGGACAACAATCACTTGCAACTTCTTCTCAAACGCTTGTTGTTGCGCCCGTTTATTATCCAAGATTTCCCAACCACCCAGTAAGCACAATTTGACTTATAGCTCTCACTGTAATATGCTAATTGCTTGCAAGTAAATGTGTTTCTTTACTTGTTTCTTATGTAGGCATATCAAAATAATTTTTACATGCCTCAACTCTGTTACCCGTTTCCTAATGTTCCTTGTACTTCGATGCTACTAAGGAGTGATCCAAACTTATCTCAGGTTGTTAATCTTATATTTCTATGAATGGTTACTTCATCATTTACTACATTTGTTGCTTATTAATTTATACTATTTTTTACATTGTTGGAATCCTCAGATCATTCTTGGAACCCACAGTTTTCAACCTATTGGCGGCCTCCTCCTCCTAATTGAGTAAGGTCCAACCTTATGTTTTAGGAAGTAGTCTCAAGCTTATTTAACTGATATGCTTGATTGGATCTTCAACTGTACACAAGCAGTTTGTTTATATGAAAATGAGACATTGTTTTCCACCTTTCTGTGCATTATTGCTGCTTCCTTAAGTAGGCAGTGTCGCTAATCTTTATGTTTTTGTTATATAGCTTTTGCTTTTGATAAAGTGAGATTGTTTCCCTTATTTTCTGTGGTTTATTTTGGTAGTATCAGTTATTTCATATTCATATAATTTTTTAATTTCTGTTGAGATGATTATAGTTCGTCAAGCTTTCTTTATTCTTCCTCTTTCGAAGATTTACTGGATATGGGAATGTGGACTTCTTGTGCTATTCAACATTGGTTCCAGTTTGTTCTTAAAAAATTTCAGATTACATTACCTCATAGTTAAGTTGTAAATAATAGTAACATTTGTAACTTGCAATTCTTGTTCTGAATATCATGAGAAACAATTCAAGTGATTCACGTTGCACTCATTCTAAAACAGCACTTTCAAGAAGAAGGCTCCCAAGGTCGTAAAGGAGATCAGGAAGTTTACTGAGAAAGCCATGGGAACCAAGGACGTGAAGGTGGACGTAAAACTAAACAAACACATCTGGAGCAGGGGTATCCGAAGTGTCCCGATAGTGTTTTTGAGTTTTATGAGACATTTGGTTAAGCGTTGTTTATATTGTCAACTTCGGTATTTTTATTTTGGCTGTAGTGAATGCCATTATTTTATGGCATCCATCTTCGTGTGACTTATTTCAGGATGAATGGTTGAAACTGTTCTAATTGTTTTCTCCCTTTTCTTTTCGGAAAAATACTTATATATGTCATCAAGATGGCAGCTTAAAGCTTGCTGGCAAGTCCGTTTATTCAGTCACCAGATTCATATTTTTCTATGTAAAATGACCTTCAGTGTCTTATTTACAAGAAGTAGACTTTTTCTTTTGAAACTTAAGCCAAAAAATAGATATTAAATTGTTTACAAAAATTAGACTGTCTTCTAACTATGAAACTTATTTCAGTGTTTTATTTTTCTAGTAGTTTATATGATCCCACTATTATGGCAGCTCTCCACCCTCAAAATATGCTAGGCAACATGTTATTTCACAATGACCATAAAAAACTTGAGCTGATTACAAAGACCTGATAAGAATGTATTGATTCATCATCTGTAAATAAATAAAAATTCACAATATAAAATGAGATCTAAGTTGCCAGATTGTAACAAAGAACATATTTACATACAGGACAAAGGTTCAGCTAGCACATCATCATAGCATTTTTCTTGTAACAAAGAACATAAATGTACAGAAATTGTTTTTCCTTCGATTACACTAAACTAATAAAACAATATAACTTGGAAGTGCTTGTCTTCATCTTACTTTACTCTAAGAACCTAACCAATGCACCATACAACAACTGTACAAATAAGCAAACAGATACTACAATTATAACACTCTTCCAATCATTTATATTTTTATTGGCAATTCTTCTCCGATCCAAGTTGTGATTCTTCTCCATTACACGTGACACGTCAAGCTCGGCATTCAATTCAACAAGCCTGGATTGATGAGTATTAAGCTCAGATTGCAGCTTCATTATCTTTTCCATTGCACGATTCAACATTTCCTTACACCTTAGACATGGAGGAGGATTAACCCATTCAAAGTAATGGCATCTACCCACTTCCTGTGAAAATACCTATAAATATGAAACAAAATTTGCAAGTAATTTCAATGAATTGAAAAATAGGACCATAAGACAATAATATCAATCCAAGTAGGTTACCTTGTAATGAGCACAACCATAAAATCTTCTCCCTAGGTTCTCTTTAATTATCGCAATTCTCAAAGGAGATCTTTGGCCGCAATTGCAATACCTTGGTCCATTGTTTCTGCTATGGAGAGGTATCTCTGATGTCAATGAAGACTCATCAACTGTCAAGCTCGAACAAAACAACAAAATTAACAATACCATAAAACTGTCAAACCAAATTTACCCTAACACCAACACAGATATGTATCTAATCAATAATAAAAGCAAAGAGAACTTAATTTAAATTTCAAAGATAGGAAACACAAGCGAAAAGAATGCCCAAATGAGTCTATGGGGATCCTCTAGTTTGATCAATTTGGAGTGTGAGTCGTATCCATAATTAGAAGACTTTGTGGTCCTTCCCTTGTTTGCTCTCTTCTTCCCTGCGCTTAGTTTTTTTTTCTTTCTAAACAGATGTGTCTTTGAGGTATCATTTATTATCGTTCTTCACTGATTATTTTTTTATTGCATTGTTGGGCTTCTCATTTTCTTTTAAGTTTGGTTTTCTTAAATATAGGTTGCATTCCAGTGAAAATAGGAAAATTATGGACATAAATTAGAATGCCAAACTGATGTTAGCATTGCATTACTGTGGTACTGAATTGGTATATGTACATTTTAACTTCTATTGTTGTTTATGTTTTGAACTATTAATCATAACAAACTGGCAGAACATAACATTGCTAAACTGGCGTTAATATTAATGAAATGTTTGTTTGCTTTTTGGTGTGTGTGAATTGCTTACAGTATGTTTGATGCTATTAATAACCCTTTTTTTGTTCCTTCAAAGGATTGGGAGGTGGATTAAGTTTTCTTAAAGTAGAGTGTTCCCATTAATTTCTTAGAATAGAAGCTGCAATGTTGAAGGATCTTATTTTGTAGTTATGATCATTTTTCTTTGATTGTTTCCAATGATTTTTATTCTCTTCTTCCATGGTTAGTTTCTTTAACACTAAAGATTGGGAAGAAAATTTGGGCTCCTTAGCGTCTGATGATTCTTTTCAAGGTAATCTTGATACAATTTGTCAGGTTGACAACGTTTTTAGAGACTTTGATTATTTGAGTTATACATTTTTTTATTCTAATTATTGTGGTCAGGGTACGATCATCCATGGTTAAATTTAAGGTTCTACTAGTCTATCGGTCATATGTAAATTTAGGAAAAGAAAAAATTTAAGAAATTTTAATATTTTTGGGTCCTGAATAGATGATACCTACAGTCAGATAAGCCTAATTCAAAATTCCAAACTGGCTATCTGATTGAGGCAAATTATTCATATCATGAAGAATGTACTTACTAAAGTTTGATTTGTTAAATAGTATAAAGTGACAATGTAATTTCTGGTTAGCCTGATTTTTCTTGATTTCATTTCTGACTAGTACTTTCTTTCAGATTTTGTAATTGTCAAAGGGGAAAAGGTTAATTGGGGATACATTAAAAATTTTGTATCTTTTATATTGATGATGTGAGCAGCTGTTCATATCTATTGCAGAAATTTGCTAGTAGATTGGTTTTGGGGAAAGGGCACGCCATAATGAATGTAAAGAGACATAATATGAGAAAAAAAACTAATAAATTCAAAGAATCAGCATGGAAATGTGTTTACTTCTTTTCTGCAGAGCTTTTGGCACTTTCTGTTTCCTACAACGAGCCTTGGTTCACTAATACCAAATGCTTTTGGGTAAGTAAAGAAGTAATAATATTCTGTTCACAGTTTTATTATTCCACCATTTACATTAATTATTGGTTAAAATGCAAGAATAACATTGTGTTTGTAATAAATTCATGATGGCCATTAAGTGGAGGTCATTTCAATATGGTGGAGTCAAATATGGCTATTAAGTGAAGGCCATTAAGCTCCACAAAGAATTAATTGTGGTCAAATAAATCCAAGCATTAATTGTGACAATTAAATAGAGGTACATGTAATAAATTCAAGTATTAATTGTGGCAATTAAGTGGAGGCAATTATGCTCCACTAAGAATTAATTGTGGTCAAATTAATTCAATTATTCTTAGCGCATTTCTCCTATAAATAGGATAACCATAGAGCATATGAAAAGTTAGAGTGTTAGAGAGAAAACACAAGGTGTATGCTTAAGGTATGTTGGTTCATATTCTCAATGGTTGTATTAAGAGTATAAGGTATATGTAACCAACCTATATATAGTCCATGTTTAACCCTTTGGCCATCCATTGATTGTAGTAACAAGTGTATGGAATACGGACGGACATTCTTAATGGAAGAACATGTATAAATACAGGTTTGGTCCCTAGACTCGGGATTACTCATTTTTCTTTCATACATCATCAATTGAAGAGAGTTCTGAGAGTCTAGAAGAACCAATATCGAGAGAATAGCGGATTGTGCAAGTGAAAAGCTTCAATGGCTGAAGGTATATTTATGGTCTTTATAATTCCGCATTTATTCTATATGCTATTTAAGTTATTTAGCATGTTTAGATTATATTTAAATTCTTACATTTGGTATCAGAGCATTGTTTGCCTCTGTCTTGAAGTATTAAGCAATCTGTAATACTTTCAATTTATACCCAAAAAATAATTTGATTTCAAAGTTTGTTTTTCAAGTATTTTTTGATAGAAAATAATGCTAGAAATCATTAAGAAATTTGATTTCTAGTATTTCTGAGTTTTAAAAATCTTGTCTTGGCATCCTAAAAGCCAAGATTTAGTTGGGTTTTGAAAATGGGTCAAAAACGACCCGACTGAAGATTGAAGACAATTGGTTTAGGAAAATATCTTGCAATTTCCAAATTCGGTAATTTTTCAGAAATACTATGTATATTTGGAAGTTCAAGATTTTTTTACCTAATTTTATGGATTTTCACTATGTTTCATATGATTTGTAATTATTTGCAAAAATAAAGTTTATGAACCCTTATAAGTATTTATTTTATTTATGTGCTTAAAATTATGTGTTATGTATATATAACTTTTTTTTAGTTATGCATACAATTTAAGTTTAAATAGTTTTAGTGCATAAATAATTTAATGTTGGGCATGTATTTTTAATTTTGGTGATTATTTTGCTCAAATTAAGATTATATATATATATATATATATATATATATATATATATATTATTTATGTTAGTTCTGTATATGCAATTTGATTAAATGCTCATTTTTAGAAATTTTTTTTCTTCAATTCATGCTTTTAGAATGAGTTTATTTTATGCAATGAATTAAATTAAGTGCATAATACTATGTTTAATTATGCAATTTATGTTTTATTTATGAGAGTTTTATTTACATATGATAACATATTATTAAGTTTAGATATTGTTAGATTATGTAAACTTAGGTTATTCTCATAAAACTTAATTTGTGCATAACACATTAAGGTTCATAATATATTAATATGAACAATTAAGTTAAAAATTATGAATAATTCATAAACAATTTGTAGTTGGCATAAGACAGAATGATCTGAGAAAAAGCTCTGTCTAAGGATTCTGGTTTTTAATGAGGCTTTGTCTCGACCAATTATCTTGGGAGCACTCTTAGTGATTGCCTATTATGTTACTGCGTAATTGTTCTTAGGCATTAAGTATAGCCTAAAATATAGTAAATATAAATGTCTAGTGAACCATATAATTTTAAATATTTAAAGAGTAGCCACAGTATCTTTAATTATATAAAATTATATATTAAGTGGATTAGGATCACTTAATGGACATTAATTGTAATTAATTATATAAATATAATGATTTTACCCCACAATGATTTTATTATGTTAATATAATTAATTAAGATAATATATTAAAATTAGTTTTTCTTAATTTACCCACAGGAGTTAAGAAGAATTAATTTAATAGTTTTATCATAAAGTTTAAAGATAGAAAAACTTCAAACTGTAATCATAATATATATTATGAATTTAGTAAAAATATTTTGATAAAATCTATCATAAAGTATAAAGAATCTTATTGAATTAAAAATTTAGCCCACAAATAATTTTTAATGAAATTAGATTCAATTTCAGCGTGTTTTTACATTGGTAAAACATGCAATTTAGAAAATAAGACCTCAAATCTTGACATAAGCTTTTGAACTTTATGCAGTTTCTCAACCCACTAGTTTCTCTGATATCCGTTGTTACTCGAACTTAGGGGAGATAACTATAAGGTATGGAAGGAGAGGATTCTCCTCCATTTAGGGTGGATGGACATAGATTATGCAATTAGGAAGGACGAACCACCGGCAATCGCCGATAACAGCACTCCAATTGCCGTTACACTATATGAGCGATGGGAGCGATCCAATCGGCTCAGTGTGATGTTTATCAAGACTAAGATAACTGCTGGTATACGTGGTTCTATTGACCATCATGAGAAAGTTTGTGATTTGCTGAAAGCCATTGACGATCAATTCATCACTTCAGAAAAGGCATTAGCAAGTACCCTGATAATGAGATTATCATCCCTCAGACTCATCAGCGTAAAAGGTGTGCGCGAGCACATAATGCAAATGCGTGACATTGCAGTTCAACTTAAGAAACTCGAGGTTGATATGTCAGAGTCCTTCCTGGTGCACTACATTCTGAAGACCCTTTCAACTAAGTACGAGCCTTTTAAAATCTCGTACAACACATATAAAGACAAATAGTCAATCAATGAATTAATGACCATGTGTGTTCAAGAAGAAGAGAGGCTTGTGATGAAACTGGGTGAGAGTGCAATGCTGGCTACTATCCGTGGGAATGACATATTAGAACCAACCTCGTTTGTTTGTTATGAATCTAATATAGTTAATGTTAATATTAACACCTGGTGGATTGATTCTGGATCTACAATCCATATTGCAAACTCCTTGCAGGGTATGCAAAACCTAAAGAAGTTAGTGGGAACTAAGCAAAGCATCTTATCAGGCAACAAGATGGGCTCACATGTGGAGGCGATTGGAACTTGTATTTTAACTTTAAGTAGTGGTTTTATTTTAAAATTGGAAAAAAACCTTTTATGTACCAAGTTTCTCACGAAACTTGATTTATGTTTCCAAACTTATACCATTTGGATATTCCCTTAATTTTCAAGACACATCTTTCAGTTTATTTTATAAAACTGATTGTGTTGGGAATGGTATTTTATCTGATGGTCTTTATCGTCTTTATTTACAAAATGATGCCACTTATAGTTCAATGCATGTTCACACTGGTGTTAAAAGGTGTAATATTAACAAGGACTCATCTATGTTATGGTACCAGAGATTAGGACATATCTTCATAGAAAAAATTAAAAGATTAGTGAATGAAGGGGTACTTAGTACTCTAGATTATACTGATTTTGAGACTTGTGTGGACTGCATTAAGGGAAAGCAGACCAACAAGTCCCAAGAAAGGTGCTAATAGGAGTTCAAACATATTAGAAATCATTCATACTGATATATATTGTCCAAACATGATGCACATGGTCAGAAATATTTCGTCACTTTTATCGATGATTACTCACGATATATGTATATTTATTTGCTACATAAGAAAAATAAAGCATTGGATGCTTCAAAGTCTTTAAGGCTGAAGTTGAGAACCAATGCGGAAAGCAAATACAAATTGTGAGATCCGATAGAGGTGGAGAATATTATGGTAGATACACAGAAAGTGGACAAACACCTAGTCTTTTTGCCAAGTTTCTTCAAGAACATGGGATTGTTTCTCAATACACCATGTCTGGTTTCCTGGACCAGAATGGTGTTGCAGAAAGAAGAAACCGAACATTGATTGACATGGTGCGGAGTATGCTTAGCAACTCTAACCTTCCCACATCTTTGTGGACTGAAGCACTAAAGACTACTGCATATATATTAAACCGAGTTCCAACCAAGGCTATTCCCAAAACACCATTTGAATTATGGAAAGGTTGGAAACCGAGTTTGCGACATATGCGCGTTTGGGGATGTCTGTATGAGGTGAGGATTTATAACCCACAAGAAAAGAAACTGGATTCGATGACCATTAGTGGGTATTTTGTTGGATATGCCGAAAGGTCCAAGGGTTACAGGTTTTATTATCCAACTCATACTATTAGGATTGTGGAATCAAAAAACGCTAAGTTTCTAGAGAATGACATGATCAGTGGGAGAGATCGGTTTAGGAACTTAGTTCCTGCACATGATCATACAGAACCTGCACATGATCATACAGAATCTCAACCTTCATCAAATGATAGATTGGTTATAGTTCATAGCACGCCTCAAGTACAAGCTCGTGTTGATCAATCGATCATTGAGGTTCCACAAGCTGCTGACAACATTCTAATAGATCAAGCAGTTCAGGAAATACCACAAGCTCCTGAACAACCAGTTGAACCACAAGCTCCCATGGGAGACATTGGTACAACATTAAGAAAATCTACTAGAAACAGGAGATCAGCAATTCTTAGTGATTACATTGTGTATCTACAATAATTTGACTATAATTTTGGAGTAAAAAATGATCTTGAAACTTTTTCACAGGTCATGAGTTGCAAAGGGTCAACCTTGTGGCACGATGCCATGAAGGAAGAGATGAATTCCATGAAAAGCAACGAAGTTTGGGATCTTATAGAGTTGCCTAATGGGGCAAAAGCCATTGGTTGCAAATGGGTCTTTAAGACCAAGAAAGATACATTAGGCAACATTGAGAGATACAAAGCGAGACTCATTGCTAAGGGATTTACTCAAAAAGAAGGAATCGATTACACGGAGACTTTCTCTCCTGTATCTAAGAAAGATTCTTTTCGTATTATTTTGGCATTAGTTGCTCATTTTGACCTTGAGCTGCAACAAATGGATGTGAAAACCACATTTCTTAATGGAGATTTGGAAGATGAGGTTTACATAAAACAACCTGAAGGTTTCTCCTCTAATGATGGTGAGCATTTGGTTTGCAAGCTTAAGAAATCCATATACGGTTTAAAACAAGCCTCCTGTCAATGGTATTTTAAATTCCATGAAGTAATTTCTTCATTCGATTTTGTTGAAAACCCCATGGATCAATGTATATACCAGAAGGTCGTGGGAGTAAAATTTGTTTTCTTGTTTTATATGTGGATGATATTTTACTTGCAACCAATGATAAAAGCTTGCTGTATGAGGTGAAACAATTTCTCTCTAAAAATTTTGATATGAAAGATATGGGTAAGGCATCTTATTTCATTGCCATTGAGATCCATAGAGATAGACCTCGAGGTGTTTTAGGTCTGTCACAAGAAACCTATATCAACAAAGTTTTAGAGAGATTTCGGATGATAGATTGTTCACCAAGTGTAGTTCCCATTGTGAAGGGTGATAGGTTCAATTTGAACCAATGCCCGAAGAACGATTTTGAGAGAGAATCCATGAAGAAAATTCTATATGCTTCTGCAGTCGGAAGCCTTATGTATGCTCAGGTCTGCACTAGACCTGACATTGCATTTGTTGTAGGGATGCTAGGGCGATATCAGAGTAGCCCAGGTATAGACCACTGGAGAGCTGCAAAGAAAGTAATGAGGTATCTTCAAGGAACTAAAGACTGCAAGCTTATATATAGACAGACGGACAATCTGGATGTGATTGGCTACTCTGATTCAGACTTTGCTGGCTGTGTTGATTCACATAAATCAACATCAGGGTACATTTTTCTGATGGCTAGTGGAGCTGTTTCTTGGAGGAGTGTCAAGCAGACATTGACTGCTACTTCTACTATGGAAGCCGAGTTCGTCTCCTGTTTTGAGGCCACTTCACATGGTGTATGGCTTAGGAGTTTCATTTCTGGGCTTAGAATCATGGATTCTATATCTAGGCCATTGAGAATTTTCTACGATAATTCAGCTGCTGTCTTTATGGCTAAGAACAATAAAAGTCGAATTCGAAGTAAACATATCGACATTAAGTATTTAGCCATAAGAGAACGTGTAAAAGAAAAGAAAGTGGTCATTGAACACATTAGCACTGAATTGATGATCGCTGATCCTTTGACTAAAGGCATGCCACCTCTGAAATTCAAGGATCATGTAGAGAAAATAGGACTTGGTTCCACTTTGTAAGTGTATACATACAGTTTATTAATGAAACTCTTACATATTTAGATGTTTTCTCATATTCATGTGCACCTTAATTTCTTTGAGAAAATTCATCTGTAAAGGACCAAGAATAAACATAGGGTTTATTCATTAAGAAATGTTATCACATAAAGAATAATACTTGAGGAACTAAATACATCGTAATACATGGAAGGTAATACTCACTCTTAGAGAACTTATCGCCATGATTCATGTATTTACTTCTTAAAAATACATCAATGGGTTTAAGTTAGGTTAAACATATGGACCAAGTGGAAGAATGTAATAAATTCATGATGGCCATTAAGTGGAGGCCATTTCAATATGGTGGAGTCAATTGTGACCATTAAGTGAAGGCCATTAAGCTCCACAAAGAATTAATTGTAGCCAAATAAATTCAAGCATTAATTGTGGCAATTAAGTGGAGGTAGATGTAATAAATTTAAGCATTAATTGTGGTAATTAAGTGGAGGCAATTATGCTCCACTAAGAATTAATTGTGGCCAAATTAATTCAATTATTTTTAGTGCATTTCTCCTATAAATAGGATAACCATAGAGTATATGAAAAGTTAAAGTGTTAAAGAGAAAACACAAGGTGTATGCTTAAGGTATGTTGGTTCATATTCTCAATGGTTGTATTGAGAGTATAAGGTATATGTAACCAACCTATATATGGTCCATGTTTAACCCTTTGGCCATCCATTGATTGTGGTAACAAGCGTATGGGATATGGACGGACGTTCTTGATGGAAGAACATGTATAAATACAGGTTTGGTCCCTAGACTCGGGATTACTCATTTTTCTTTCATACACCATCAATTGAAGAGTGTTCGGAGCGTCTAGAAGAACCAATATCGAGAGAATAACAGATTGTGTAACTGAAAAGTTTCAATGGCTGGAGGTATGTTTACGGTCTTTATAATCCCACATTTAATCTATATGCTATTTAAGTTGTTTAGCATGTTTAGATTATGTTTAAATTCTTATAGTGTTTTGTTGTATTTCCAAAACCAAAAAACAGAGAAATTACCTTGCTTGACAGAGAACGGTGACCGATGGAGAGAGCTCGACGGAGAACGGTGTCTGGTGGAGAAAGCTCGACGAAAACCAGTGACCGGTAGAGAGAGCTCGACTAAGAACGGTGACCGGTGGTTTTTTCGCGTTCCTGCAGAGGAACCGGAGAGAGGGTGACTAGTGGAAAGAGCTTGACGAAGAACGGTAACCGGTGGAGAGAGCTCGACAGAGAACGATGAGTTCACGCAGAGAATATGAGGAGAGGGTGACCGGTGGAGAGCGCTTGACAGTGACTAGTGATCGACGACCGTAAGCAATCTCTATCGGAGATGATCTAGAGAAAAGAAAAAGAGATGGGAGAAATGAGAGATATGGAGTGATGAAAACAAAATCCGTTTTTTTAAAAAAACTATAAAGTGGTGTTTTTTATATCATTTTTTAAAAATAATTTTAAGATCAATGTTAACTCATATGTGTCATTTTTTATTATTATATATAAAACATATTAAAATTGTAAAAAAAAAATAATATTAATTATTTTTAAATATTTAGTAAATATGATAAATAAATTTAATATAGATTTTAAATTTAAACTCAAAATTAAAAATAATTACAATGTATATCAAAACCATTTTCAAAGTAAGATTATTTAAACAATATTTCGTTGTTTTTTGTTTTGGAAACAGTTTTCGAATTACAATTATCCAAATATATTTTTTCAAAAAACATCAAAAAATTATTTTTTATTTTTAATTTTAAAAATTAAAAACAAAAAACTGTTAAGGATTCGAAAAAAAGAGAGAACACTTCTATCAATATGTCAGTGTCTCTATCAGAGTAGAACAGTACAACCATTTGAATTTCCAAATCTCAAATACCCGCTAAAGTTGAATGACCAGCTGTCGCATTATTATTAGGTCTCCCTTACCAAGGGTAAACCCATCTGCCAATTCAGCTTGGGATCCACTTTAACTTAGTTGTTATTGGCTTGGTGGAAACAAGGTGGTTTCCACCTTAGGGACGCAAGAATTTCTCAGTTCCAAGTACTTTTAAATTTCAAATAACATAATTAATGGCTAAAATTAACCATTATTGTGTGGGGAGGGGCAATTGTTTAACCCCAATTTTGGCTCCAAAGGCTAATTGGAGAGTTTATGGGCCATGCTTTGTGGGTAGGCCTGAAAGTAAGAATAAAGGGCAGATCGGGTCAGGCCTTTTGGACTGGTTTTAATTAAAATAAAAGAATAAAGACGGACCAGACCTCGTGGGCCAGTTTAAAAAGAAATAACATGGGTTTATAATTTATTTGGGTTTAAATTGTGAACAGTCTGTCAATTATAATGTAAGAATTACGGAGCAAGTATTGAAACTAATGAATGCCTTTAAATAGAAGGGAAGCAAAGCACTAACTGCTATCTCTCCAACTTCTCAGTTTTGTGTAATTCTCTTCGACTTTTCCTAATTTTTCTTCAACCTCGTATTTAATTGTAATTCTCTCATTTCTTTTCTTTTCTTTTTTCACTCTATCTCATTTTTATGCTTGATGTAACAAATGATTCAGACAAGTCTCTATCAATTTGTTTATTCTTTTTTGCAATTTTAATACAAATTTTCAATGCTATTCATTTTGTGACTTACATTATTTTAAAATTTTTATCTATGATAGTAACCCATATGATTTTGTAGCCCAAAATACTGTACAATCGTTTGATTGTCAAACTTATCCGGACTGAAACATGATCCACTACAGCAAACACTCTGAAGCTTTTAGTTTTTAACATGCCTACAACATACATTCACTCAGAAAGGTTAGGAGGAGTAACAATTTTATATTAAAATGAATTGATAGTAATTAGCAAAGTGCTTAAAATGATTGGAGGAAACAAAAGAGCTTTTTAAATTCTTTATTTTGATGATGTTTGATGTTGGATTTAATCTAACTTAAATTTAAGTTTTTAAATTTCTTCAAGACAAAAAAAAAACTAGATTTAAGTTGGATTAAATACAACTTTAAAAGTCACATTTATAGAAGTTGGCATCTCTCCCTTTCGTGAATTCTTTGCTTTTAATTCTAGTTTTACTTTGTTTTTCTTTCAAAATACTGCTACATGATAATTTGTGTTAACATTAATTATGTTATACAAAAGTATACCTTAAAAAAAGTGAAAAGAAAACTTAAAATTTGCATGATCATGTATTTATTATTCAGTCATTTTAAAAAATTAATTCGTAAAATTAAATCATTTTCACTTAAAGTATTAACGTGCATAACACATTTTCTTGCATAAACATGAGTCGTTGGCTAGTTAAAATATAAAAAAAGAAAAGATATAAAATTTTAGAAGGATAACAGACGAGTCGGGTTGGGTGTGAGTAATTCATTGCGGGTGACAGATCAAACGGGTGCAGGTGAAAAAAATCCAGTTTTAAACGGGTTAACTTTTTTAAATCCAAACCTAATCTATTTTTTCACGAATAAACCTGCAAGTGGCTCATTAAAAAATATTAAATATAATGTTTAATTCTGGTAACTTATGACTTATCTGATATATTATTCAACTTCCAATCCTGAACCAATCAGATATACTTAGGGAACCAATGAACACCTCCCCCAGACTGCTCCAAATAATTGGCCATCAGACCATCTTTATCCTTAGGTATAGAAAAAAAAAAATATATCTGTGACAAATTTATTGCTAAATGAACACCAAAGAAAAGAACTAAAATTTATCTATGCATATGGACACTTTGACACTGGAGGTACTAACGTTAAACTACAAGACAAGGATCTGGGAATAAGGAAAATGCATGAAATATCTTCACCAAGATGACCCCATAGACTTTTCAGAGAAGAAAAAAATTCCTAATTTAAAAAGCTTCCCAGTGTTACTTCTATAATTTATTCCTGTTTTTCAAGTCATCACCTTATTGTTCTGACCCTTTTAGTGTTTATTTAGGCATATGCCTTATTTCGTAAGGTTCATGAAATCCACTATGAGAACAGAAAGGAGAAAAAAAAACGAAATTTGAAAGGAGGAGATAACTTTCAATTGGATAGATATGATCATGCTAACATGCACCCAGCAGAATGTCCAAAATGTTCACTAGTTGTTTAAATATTGTCGATCACTAAAAATAATCATGAAAACTTTCGGAGAGATCTAATTAATACATAGGGTCTCTAATATAAAAAAATAGAATGCTAAGCGTGGAATTGTAGAGATTGGATAAATGCAGTCTTTACTTTTTTTTTGTTATTTAGTGGATTACCTATTTAATCCACATATAAACTCAATTCGATTTAAAATTTTGAAAACTGAATCGGATGTGAATAGATTTTTAATGGATCAAAAAACCAAGACTCGTAACTTCTTTTCAACATGTAAAAAAAGTGGGTCTAACAAATTCGAGTTTAAACTTTTACCTCTATAAATTTTGATAAGAACGACGAAAGATAAGAAACAATACCATTTTGGCTTCATTATTAAATTACAAAAAAAAAGAAAAGAAAAGGAAAATAGATCTCTTGTATCACATACTGAGTTGGGGATATGTAAAATCAAAGCAAAATATGTATGAACAACTTCGTTAATTAATTGATTAGTTTCCTTAGCATAAAAGAATAAATAAATGATTAATTTACTTATTTTTTTTGGATTAGAAAAACAAATCTTCGCACTAATCACTTTTTTTTAAATTAGTATTTTAGGGAAGTAGAGCATCAAAGCCTGTCTACCTCAATCGGTAGAGCGCAGGGCTCTTATCCTTGTGGTCGTGGGTGGGTGGGTGAGTGACTGTCTTTTTGTTAATATTTTCAAGAATTACATTCCACTTTTATGACTTGTCTGCAGTGTAAAGAAAGTAAAGCTTACTATTGGATTCCCCCCCCCCCCCCCCCCCCCTCTTCGCTTCCCCTTTCTTTTTATAGTTGGTTTTATAATCTGGACACTGCTCTTTTGTTCATCTGACAAGTTGTCCACATTGCAATTGTCAATTGTGGGTTCAACTTCTTGTTGAATACTAGCGAATAATTAATCAGTGAACTTAGCTTGGTTGCATTTAGCAATGATTAGGCAGCTGAAATTTTTTAGTTTTAGTTGTAATCTTGTTATGAAATGTTCTTTTGCTCTACAGAATAAACGGAAATGGGAAAAAGAAAATACAAGAGGAGGAATGGGTAATCATAATTGTACCGTTATAAGGCGATTTTTTAAAAAAATATTCAGTTTCATTTGACAAGATCTATCGTCTATGCATTCAGGTGCCACGGCATCTATGTTGAACTATTTTCACTCGTTTTCCTTTCATTGTTTTCTGCAGAATTAATTTGATGGATTTGGAATCTGTTTGCAGCCGTCCAGAAACAATTGGTATACTTGTTGGCCCATTCGATTTACAATATCCCATTTGTCAACATCTCTCTCTCCCCTTAATATGACCTTCGTCTTTTTTCATTTTTTTCACTTTTGAAAACTTGCAGTATATGCTGAAAATATGTGCTCTCCCTCGTAATGAGAAGTTTTTGTCTAGTATAATACCATGAGAGATACACAACACATGAGTCCATCTCACCGTTAAATGGTATAAGTGAACGATTCGAAACATGTCAATCACACGAATTATAAACAGAAAGAAAAGAAGATAAGATTTACCTAAGTTTATCCCAGAATAGGGCTACATCATGCCATAAGTTTCTTATTATCAACCTCACAAATATCTTGTTACAATGTATGCTCAGTACATAAAGAGTATTTATAAGCAACTTAAGACGTCCTAATTATGGGATAATTAAGATTCTCGTCCTGCTGCAGAACTACGGCTATCTATGGGCCAAGTCCAAACCGCCAAACAAAAAACTAGACCCAACTCATGTACATGGCCTAAAAGTTTTGGGGGCGTTGTCAGGGAGCGGGACCCCTGTGTGCGTCCGGGGTTCTACAGATCTAGTCCCGTGAAGTATACACCAACTCTAACAATCTCCCACTTGGTAAATACTTCACACACATGGAAAACTTCCCAAGACTCTGTTTCTTCAAGCCCATCTCAGTAGCACACCACTCAAACTTTGCTAGACTAACTGCCTTAGTCAAGAATTCTGCGTTGTTAACTGCTGTATCGACTTTCTCCAAGATTATCATATTTTCTTCAATCTTTTCCTGGATGAAGTGATTAGATATCAATGTGCTTCGTCCGTGAATGAAATGCAGGATTCTTTGCTAAGAAGATAGCACATTGATTGTCACATTTCACCTTCACTGTTTCTTGTTTAAACCCAAGCTCAACACACAACCTTTGAAGCCAAACCACTTCCTTTCCAGCATGAGTTATTGCCATATACTCTGCTTTGTAAATGAAAGGGCAACAACACTTTGCTTTTTGCTCATCCAACTCACTACCCCACCAAACATATTGAACACATATCCGCTTGTAGACCTTCTGCTATCAATGTCTCATCCCCAATCAGCATCAACTGATCATACAATATCAAGATTCTTCTTACCTACCATACCTACATAACACAATGCAAACTTTAATGTGCCATGAAGATATCTAAGAACTCTCTTGATTGCAGTCCAATGCTCCTTCCTAAGATTAGACATATATCTACTCAATACTCCCACTGTTTGGGCAATATGTGGTCTCGTACACACCATGACGTACATCAAGCTTCCAACCGCACTAGTATAAGGTACGTGCGCCATCTCTTCAGCTTTTTCTTCCTTGCTTTTGCTCGCAAAGCCTTCAAGTTGTTTCATGTAAATTTCTTCATCTAAGTCCCCATAAAGGAAAGCTGTCTTCACATCCAGTTGCTCAACCTCTAGATCATAAAGAACTGTCATGGATAAGACACATCTGATAGATGTCAACTTTTCTAAATATCTCACCATAGTCAATTTAATCTATTTGCGAGTACCCCTTTGCAACCAGACATGCTTTGTACTTTTCTACCATTCTATCTATATTTATTTTCTTCTTAAAAATCTATTTGCACCTAATTGCCTTCATATCTCTAGGCAATTTCATAAGACTCTATGTTTCATTCTTGTTTAGTGCATGCATCTCCTCTTTCATAGCATCCTCCCACAGATTTGCATCCTCCGAGGTCCTTACCTCTTTCAATGTTCTAGGATCATCACTAGTAATATTTAAAGCATATATTGCACTGCAAGCATTAAGAGAATACTGGATGGGTGGTCTCCTAACCCATGTGGATCGCCTTATGAAAAGAGTGATCTCTACTCCCGAGCCAGCATCTGAATCCTCATCCTCTACATTAGAAACATGAATATCGTGCTCAGACCCAACTGACTCAGAATCTAAAGTATCTGATGCAGTCTGTGTGATAGTATCCCACTCTTTATCTCCCGAGCTAAGATCAATCTGAACCTGTTTTAGCAGTTCCGGTACATCTTAGATAGCCGCCACATCCCTTTATGTTTCCTTGAACACAACATCTCTACTGTAAACTGTACTCTTGTTTTTTGGATTCCATAACTTGTACCCCTTGACCCCATCCTTATAACCAATGAAAATATAATTCATTAATTTACTGTCAAGTTTGTTCATCTTTTCTTTTGGCACATGCATATAAGCATCACACCCAAACACCCTAACATGAGCCAAACTCAGCTTCTCCCTGAATATGGCCTCAAACGGTGTCTGATTCTGCAAAGTTGATTTAGGTGATCTGTTCTTCAGATAACATGCTATAACAGCCGCCTCTACCCAAAAATTCAGCTCCAAGCCTGCACAACTCAACATACTCCTCGATTTCTCCATAAGTGACCGATTGAGTCTCTCAGTCACCCCATTCTGTTGAGGTGTATATAGAGTTGTTTTCTGTCTTGCAATGAAACCTGCCATATAGAATTGTTCAAACTTGTCTGAGAAAAATTTCTCTCCATTATCTGTTCTTAGTAGCTTTATCTTTCTTTCCATTTGATTTTCTACTAATGCTTTAAACTCATAGAACTTATCAAACGCTTCAGCTTTACTCTTCATGAAGTAAATCTATGCATACCTTGAAAAATCATCAATGAAAGAGACATAATACCTTGATTTTCCAAGAGATTGGACCAAAACTAGCCCAAACACATTACTATGTATTAAATACAGAATATCCTTTGCCCTCGTGACAGTGGATTTAAAACTCACATGATTCTGCTTGCCATGTAGATAATGCTCACAGAAACCAAATCGCATGGTGCAATCTGGGACTCCTTTCACCATCTGCTTTGACAATAAATTAGATAGTCCATTTTCACCGATATACCCAAGCCTCTGATACCAGTACATAGAGGATGTTGCCTCATCATTAGTCGCTTTCTTAGAGATAAAACCTCCACCGCACTGACTTTGTACTGTACTTCTCATCAGTTTGTACAATGTACCATACCGAACACCTCATACAAATACTAACGATCCACGAGTCATCATGTACGAATTTTTGTCACAATTGAAATTCACTCCCCCATCTGCCATCTTGCTGACTGTCATCAGGCTCCTGCTGAGACCCAGAATATGCATCACACCTGGAAATGTTCTGACCGTCCCATCATTCATCCTCAACTTTACCTTCCCATGACCAATAATTTTCACCGAAGAGTTATCTCCCAATAAAACATTCCCCCCATCAGAGGTTTAATACTCACGAAACTTGAGGTATCATGTGAAAGAATGCTTCTGTATCAATTATCCAAACACTCTTATCTGATTGAGCCAAACATGATGTTATATTTAAGTCACCAGCATCATCATCATAATGGTCCTTGTTTCCTGAAGCTGATCTTTCACCTATCCGCTTTTTAGGATTCACACTCTTACTTCTGCAATCCTTCTTTAGATGCCCAAGCTTCTTACACTTCTAACAATTCAACCCAGATTTATCCCTACTTTTCGATCTTCCCCTGAACTTGGGTTTATCACTAAACCACTTGTAGTCTTTATCATGGGTTCGCCCTCTTATATATAAAGCCTCATTTTTTGAGTTCTCTGTATTCTGCCACCTCATCTCCTCAGACAATAAGGCTATCACCACATTCTCAAAAGACAGATCAGTCGTACCACTACCAATCACCACTATCAAGTTATCCCATGAATCAAGCAATGAACAGAGCAGCATAATAGCCTTATCATCATTCGTCACATCATCACTGATAGATAATAACTGACCTATCAAATTTTTGAACTCATATAGATGAACAAAGAAAGAATCGCCCTCAGTCATCCGAAGGTTGTACAACTTCTTCCACAACAGCAGTTTGTTTACCAGAGATTTACTCTAATAAAGGCTTTCCAGCTTCTTGCAGAGATCTTTCATAGTCTTTTCTCCAAAAACAGCCAGGCACAGCCAAATCAAACTTTGTGCCTTCTAATCAAGTTTCTCCCACTCCGTGATGGTTACTAAAGATGAGGTCGAAACCACCACTAGCGACGCCTCTGCTGTGGACACCGTACTCTTCGGTATCTCATCAACTATCACTGTCCATAGATCCCTATCCACGAGTAGATCCTTTATCTTTAGTTTCTATAACTCAAAGCTCTTCCTTCCGAACTTCTCGATTTCAATCCATGATCCAATCGACATCTTTGATCGTTAATCCTTGAACACAAGACTCTGATACCAATTGAAAGATTCGAGACCTGTCAATCACACGAATTATAAACAGAAAGAAAAGAAGACAAGATTTATGAAAGTTCACCCCAGAACAGGGCTACATCCTACCAGAAATTTCTTATTATCAACCTCACAAATCTCTCGTTACAATGTATGCTCAGTACATAAAGAGTATTTATAAGCAACTTAAGACGTCCTAATTAGGGTCTAATTAATATTTTTGCCCTGCTGCAGAACTACGACTATTTATGGGTCCAAGCCCAAACTGCCAAGCAAAAAACCAGACCCAACTCATGTATAGGGCCTGAAAGTTTCAGGGTCGTTGCCCCCTAACCCCAACCTACTCTCCAAGGAGTGATACCCCGCTCACTCACTGGGGAGTGAGACCCCTGCACCCTGTGTTCGTCTGGGGTTCTACAAATCTGGTCTCGTGAAGTATACACCAACTCTAACAATAAGAACAAAGATAAAAAAAGATATTTTATTTTCATTCAAAGATGACATGGACCCTTGTGCCATGTATCTCTCCTAACACTATGTTAGGTAAGAATTTTTCCTCCAATAGTTAAACTTAAACCAGCAGTGTTTAAAATGACAAATACTATCATCGGTGAGGTTGCTTGCTCCATTCCATTTAGGTTATAAGTTAGTTTATTTCAAACCCCATCTTCTCTCTAAGCCGACATCTTTCATTGGCTCAACATCACCTTTTTTTTCTCTTATTAAATTGATCATTGGTTGATGATTTGATATCAAGTCAAATGGAATTATTTTATTACCTTAAAGAATTAACAATATATGTGGATGTTATTTTCAACATGATATTTACATTCTTCTAATTTCCTTCTTAAATAAACACTTTAACACTGCATCAGCTAGTGTAAGTATTTATATGGAGTATTACTACTATAGCATATTATCAATTATGATAATTAAAAGTTGAAGGATTTAAAACTAATTTAAATTCCGGTCTAGTACCCTAGTAATCACCACTGTTCATTAACATTTTCATGTTGTGCAATGGCAGTAGCCAAATTATTGCATAGAGGATAACCTACATGTTTCCTGAACAAGTTCTTTAACACCACTTATGATTATAATTACATACTTTAACTCTTGAATATTGTTCCATTCTTCATCTTTAGTCGTATACTTGTGTAGCGCGAATATGCCATAATTTCACTGTTGGGAAATAGTTTACAAATGAAACAGAAACACAATATCACAAACCCAAGTGTTTCTCTTAAACTCTCATTTTTTGGAATCATTATCATTTTCTTTTCTGAAATGAAAACTCTAAAGACCTATTTATAGGCACCAAGAGGTGCATTTAGTTTCATTTTACAAGAGACACAATACATGGAAGACTTGTTTCTTTAGCTAAGATACACAAACCCAAGAAAAGATGTATCCTTTTAAGGCATGCAACTCTTGGCATAGAGATGCATCTTTTTAGTGTATGGACATAGACATGCCCATATGGGTGCCTGACATGTACCTATATTTCTTAGATCTCCCACTCGCACATGATGGGTATGGCTATGCCTTATTCATTTCACTACTTTGTTAAATTTGAAGTCTAATTCATACAAACAAATGGGTTGTGCGACTAGCGAATATACTTGCACTTAAGAGCTCCAAACTAGAAATAAAATAAGGTCAGGATAGAGACATTAATCCCAAAAATAAAAATAAACAAATATAGTATATTGCAGTACCCCTAACATATTTAGTTACACTAAATCAAACAAATCTCAATCCCTCAAGAAATCAAGCATGACTCCACCCTTTCAAACTTCACATGTATTCTCAATAATGTCCAATATTATTAAATTTTCAAACTGACCGGTTGGTGAATACAAATTAGTGGTGTAATTCTAAATTAGTCTTCCTTTAGCCCTTATGTCACTAGGATCCAAGTTAATTGCTTTCTTAGTATTTTCCCTTTAGATCAAATCATTCATGACCATAGGTAATATACTAAAGTAGTTAACTTTAACTCTTCACTTTGTGATTGACATAGTCAAAAGTTATATAGAGTATTATTGACATAAATCTCTCTATCTCTAAGACTCATACAGTGAAGAATCAGGGATCTATTCTCTCTGTTGACCTGTATTTAATTTTAATAATGAAAAAACACTACTTTAATTGCACTAACAGTTTTATCTAAGTGTTTAAGCGGTAAAAGTATTCAGTATAGAAACAAGATGCAAGAACTCAACTAGATTCAGACACCAAGACAAAATAAAAGATCTAGAATAAGCGTTAAGATAGTGAAAAAAAACTGTAAATCTTTTATGTTCAAATACTTAGCTTAACCTGTGGCTCATTTTAAAAATATTTTGACAAAACCTTTAATATAATTGTTTCCAAGTCAAAAACAGTTTTGACACATGAAAAACTGGGTGGAAGGGTAGCCCAGTTGATTGGCTCAATATATTAGTCGATTAGCAACTGGGACAGAGAGTTCCTAATCGACTAGTGCTTAGGACCCAGTCGATTGGTACTCTCCCACAGCCTAAAAAGTGAGATTTCTCACTGACCTAGTCAACTGGTACAAGGACCCAATCGACTGGTAATTCAAAAATATTACTGTTTGAGATGCAGGACTTGAGCATTTAATTCCCAAAACCTACCAAATCAGTGTCAAATGGCCATATTAATTCAAGGCTATATAAACCCACTTCAATGAGCATTTAAAAGGAGAAGAGAACACATTCAATTCACAATTTTTCTCATTAATTCTCAGAAGCTTTGAAAAAATTTATTGTTGAGCCATTCTTCAAGCTTATTCTTGAAAGAGAGATACTGTTCATTTGCAAAAGCACTTATTGTTATCTCTCTACCATTTACTTTACAACAAATCTCATTTATTGTAAAGGAGAAAGAGTTGTAATAACTCTTAGAGTGTTTAGGATTAAACACTTCTTTGTAGCTTCCGTGAGGAAGGGATTAGCTTCCGTGAGGAATGGATTGGTTGTAAGGTTTGTACAACACCCATGAAGTTATACGACTAAAAGTTTTAGTGGATTACTTCAAAGAGGTTCCTTGAAGAGAGTGGACATAGGGTCGAAAGGAATTCGATATTGTTAAACCACTATAAATTGAGTTTACACTTTCTCTTCCTTAAACTTTTTTACTTCAAGCACATTACTTGTTTGTATGCTTTGTGCATTTAACTGTTTTTATAAACTTGCAAAGTAATTAGCAGAAGTTTTTAAAAACCCAATTCACCCCCTTTTGGGCCTAAACCTCAGTTTACAATTGGTATCAGAGCTTCGTACTCAATTTTAGGCTTAAAATCCTCGAGTTGATCCGATGGCATCTAATAGCTATACCAAAGGACATTTCTATACTAGGCCTCCCTTGTTCAATGGCTCCAACTATAACTATTAGAAAAATATGATGAAAATATTTGTCGAATGACAAGATTACAATCTATGGAAAGTCATTGAGGAAGGACCTAAAATTCCTACAAAGGAAATAACTGTTGGAGAAATCAATCATACAATGCCTAAACTCAAAACTGAGTTCAATGAAGAGGATTGTAGAATGAAGTCTCTAAATAGTAGAGTCACAAGTATTTTACATTGTGCTTTAGATATTTCTAAATATAATAAAATTTCTGATTATGTTTCAGCTAAGGAGATTTGGGAAAAATTGCAAGTTACATATAAAGGAACTAGCGAAGTTAAAAAATCAAAAATCTATATGCTAGTGTCCGAGTATGAATCTTTTAAAATGTCTCCTAATGAAACAATTTCTCAAATGCACTCACATTTCACCACTATTGTTAACTGCTTAAAGCTTCTTGGTAGGAACATTGAGAAATTTGAACTTACGAGGAAGATCTTAAGGTCTTTTCCATCCATTTGGAAAGCAAAGAAGATTGCCATAACGAAAGACAAAGATCTCAACAAACTTGATGTTGAAACACTTCTTGGATCACTATTGACATACAAGATGGAAGAAATGAATCCCGTTTTCAATGATGATGAGAAAAAGAAAAAGGTGATTGCTCTCAAGGCCTCTACAAGCAACGAAGAGGAAGAAACGGAAGAAGAGATAGAGAGCAACAAAGAAGATGGTGAGATGGCTCTACTCACCAAGAGGTTTCACAGGTTCTTGAAAAAAGAGCAAGAAACCTTGCACAAAGGATCCCACTCCAAAAAGGGAACCGCTTGTGTGTTATGGTTGCAAGAAACTCGGTCACATCAAGATCGATTATACAGTGACAAGCAAAATCATATAAAAGCTTCAAAAAGAAAGTTATGATTGCAACCACTTGGAGTGATGACGAAGAAGAAGAATCCTCAAACAATGAGGTCGGATACGAGGAGATTGCCAACCTATGTCCAATGGCAATCAATGACGAAAATGAGGTATCAAAATTTTCCCCTTCTACTAATAACATTATTAGTAGTAGTGAAGAATTAATAGAGGTTATAAATGAAATGCATGAAGAATTAAAGAAATTTGATTCTAAGAATACCACCCTAAAAAAAAGAAGTCTCATCTCTTTCTAAAGAGATAGAAGGCTTAAAGGAAGAAAAAGAAAAACTGTCTTCCATGCTTTATAATTATTCTCAAGATTTTCTTAAAAATGAAAATGAAAATTTAAAGAAGAAAATAATGGAATTGAATAGCACTATATCAAGATTTATACTTGGAAAAGAAAAGCTAGATGTATTGTTATCATGTCAAAGATTAAGTGGAGGAAAATCCGGGTTGGGTTATTCTCCATTAGGCAAGCAAAAAACAAAAGAGACATTTTTCATGAAGGCAACATATGTGAATGAAGCATCTACTTCCAAGGCCACTAGTAAGATCAAAAGTACTCCCTCAATATATGCTAGTAAGTCTAAAAATGCTAATTTAAATTCTAATGCATATACTAGAGGTAAGTATCCTAGAAATACTTATGTATATATGTATACTCATTCAAGAAATGCAAATGCTAAGAACAATCATTCAAAAATGCATATACACATCCTAGGAGTAACCATCATGTGCATCATAGAGATAATATGTATACTCATAACTTGCACACTACATATGCACATCCTAGGAATTACCATCATGTGTATCCTAGAAACAATATGTATGTTCATTATAATGCAAGTACACATACTAGAAATCATTATCATACATTTCATAGAAATGACATGCATGTTCATAATCTTCACAATAGAAACATGTATCATAGAAATACTTATCCAAGGAACTATAGACATGCACAATTAAGAAATCCTAGAAATTTCAATAACTATTATCATAGGATTGTGCATGATCAACATATCTATAAATATAGAACACCTTACAATGTTAACAAAGTATGGGTCCCTAAAGGAACCTTATTTTCTAGGACTAACCCCAAATGACCCAAGAAATTTTGGGTACCTAAGAGTGCAATTGTGTATCCCTGTGTAATGTAGATATGTCTTCACACCAAAGAAAAAGGTAACTATTGGTACATTGATAGTAGATGCTCAAAGCACATGACCAGTGATCGAAGTGTATTCAAAAAGCTAACTCTAAGAGATGATGAACATGTCACCATTGGAGATAACACAAAGATAAAGATCATTGGGTATGGAAAAGTTGGTAATGATTTCTTAACCATTGATCATGTATTATATGTGCAAAGCCTTAAGTCAAATTTACTAAGTATTAGTCAACTCTGTGATAAAGGCAACAAAGTCATACTTGAAACCTCTCATTGTCTAGTTGTAAACATTAAGAGTAACAAGATCAAGTTTTTTGGTCATAGACACGAAAATGTCTATATAGTTGATTTAAAATCTTTGCATTCGGAAAATGAAAAATGTTTTCTCGCATTTAGTGAAAACTCATGGCTATGGCATAGAAGGCTTGGCCATGTGAATATGGATTTGCTTAAAATCATTTCAAGAAAAGATTTAGTCATTGGACTTTCAAAAATGAAATTCGAAAAAGATAAGGTGTGTGATGCTTGTCAAATGGGAAAACAAACTAAAATTTCTCTTAAATCAAAAAATGTAGTCTCAACCACTAGAGCACTGAAACTTTTGCATATAGACTTATTTGGTCCAAGAAGTACCATTAGTCTAGGTGGCCAATATGCTCTTGTTATTGTTGATGACTATTCAAGATACACCTTTGTTATTTTTATTGCTTACAAGGATAAAGCTTACAAAGAATTCGAAAACTTTTGTAAAAAGGTTTAAAATGAAAAATGAATTTGTATTTCAAGCATTAGAAGTGATCATGGAAAAGAATTTGAAAATCAAAGTTTTGCAAAATTTTGTGATGAAAATGGAATTGATCATAACTTTTCGGCTTCTAGAACTCCTCAACAAAATGGAGTTGTTGAGAGGAAAAATAGAGTTCTAAAATAATTTGCAAGAACAATGCTTTGTGAAAATAGCTTACCAAAATATTTTTGGGTGAAAGCCGTAAACACTTCTTGCTATGTCTTAAATAGAGTTTTAATTAGGCCTATGCTTAACAAAACTCCATATGAATTATGGAAATGTAGAAAGCCTAATATCGCCTATTTTCGTGCTTTTGGTTGATCCTAAATAACAATAAAACTAACTTGGGTAAATTTGATTCAAAGACCGATGAGGGGATATTCTTAGGATTTTCAACCTCTAGTAAAACTTATAGAGTCTTTAACAAAAGAACTCTAGTGGTAAAAGAATCCGTACATGTAGCTTTTTGATGAGTCAAACCCAATTAGTAGTAGAATAGTTTCTTTTAATGATGATGCAGATTTCATTCCAAGAACAGAAACATCTACTCCCATTGTTGACCCTAAGGAGAGCCTACCTCAAACAAGTCAAAAGGTAGAAGCTCTCAATCTTGATCAACCATCTAAAAGTCAACAAGAGGATAGTCTTCCCAAAGACTAGAGGTATGTAAATTATCATCCCATCGATCAAGTGATTGAGGATCCTTCACAAGAGGTAAAAACTCGTTCCTCTATTAAAAATGTTTGCAATTATATAGCTTATTTATCTTAAATAGAACCTAAGACTTTTGTAGAAGCCGAGAAGGATGTTCATTGGATAAATGCTATGCAAGAAGAAATAAATCAATTTGAAAGAAACAAAGTATGGAATCTAGTTCCTAGACTAAGGAATCATACTATAATAGGAACTAAATGGGTATTTAGAAATAAGATGGATGAAAATGGAATAGTAACTAGGAACAAGACTAGACTAGTTGCTAAGGGATGTAATCAAGAAGAATGAATAGACTTTGATGAGACCTATGCTCCCATAGCTAAATTAGAAGCTATTTGAATGTTATTAGCCTTTGCATGCTTTAATAAGTTTAAGTTATTTCAAATGGACGTAAAAAGTGTTTTTTAAGTGGCTTTATAGAAGAAGAGTGTATGTTGAACAACCTCTTGGATTTGAAAATCCTAGTCTTCTAAATCATGTCTATAAGTTTTCTAAAGCTCTCTATAGGTTGAAGCAAGCTCCAAAAGCATGGTATGCAAGACTAAGTAAGTTTTTACTTGAAAATAATTTTACAAGAGAAAAAATAGACACAACTCTTTTCACAAAAACTCACAAAAATGACACACTACTAGTCCAAATATATGATGATGATATCATATTTGGTGCAACTAATGAATCTATGTGTCAAGAGTTTGCTAAGTGCATGCAAGATGAATTTGAAACGAGCATGATGGGAAAGCTTACCTACTTTCTTGGACTTCAAATCAAACAATTGAAAGGAGGCATCTTCATCAATCAATCAAAATACGCCAAGGACCTACTAAAAAGGTTCGGGATTGAAAGCTCAAAGTCAGTTGGCACTCCTATAAGCACTTCTATAAAACTTGACCTAGATGAAGAAGGTAAGTGTGTAGACACTAAAACTTATAGAAGCATGATAGGAGCTTTACTTTATTTAACTACAAGTAGACCTGATATAATGTTCAGTGTATGTATATGTGCTAGATTTCAAGCTAATCCTAAGGAATCACATATAATTGCAGTAAAAAGAATTCTTAGATACCTACAAAGAACTCAAAACCTAGGATTATAGTATTATAGAAATCACATTTTGAGCTTGTAAGATATTCATATGCTGATTTTACAGGCTGTAGACTAGATAGAAAAAACACTAATGGTACATACCAATTCTTAGGTGCAATGCTAATATCTTGATTTTCCAAGAAACAAAATTCAGTTGCACTATCAACTACCGAGGCGAAATATGTAGCAGCCGGAAGTTGTTGTGCACAAGTGTTGTGGATGAAACAACAACTAGAAAACTATGGCATAAACTTTAAAGATATTCCAATTCACTGTGATAACACCAATGCTATCAAGTTAACCAAAAATGTTATTCAGCATTCTAAAACCAAACACATAGAAATTAGATATAATTTCATAAGAGACTATGCTCAAAAGGGTGATATAAGACTAGAATTAATTCATCAAGAGGATCAAATAGCTGATATTCTTACAAAACCCTTAAGTAAAGTTAATTTTTGTAAGATTAGACTATTGATGGGCTT
Source organism: Bretschneidera sinensis (assembly GCA_023935145.1). Classification (NCBI taxonomy): domain Eukaryota; kingdom Viridiplantae; phylum Streptophyta; class Magnoliopsida; order Brassicales; family Akaniaceae; genus Bretschneidera; species Bretschneidera sinensis. Next base: position 99,926,184 of record CM043700.1, on the reverse strand, counting down.
AAAAGACTACAATAAATTGTATGTTTGATTGCATCAACATTCATCATATTCATATTTAACGTATAGTGAATGAGTATTAACTCTTATTTAATATATCTCTTACTCAAGATGGCATAGATAAACAAAATTCATGCTAAAACTCTAAGCTAGAGCTCAAATTTTTAGGTTTCATAAAGGGTCCAATCGACTGGTAACATGACTCCAGTCGACTGGTAACACACTACCAATTCAACCAGTCGACTAGTTCAAGTACACAGTCGACTAGTAGCACAATACATTGTTTAGAGCCAAAATTTGAAATTCTAGTAACCTACCCAGTCGACTGGTATCCTAACCCAGCTGACTGGTATGCGAAAAAATCCCCAAATTATGAAGGCCCCAGTCGATTGGTGCCCTAACCCAGTCGACTGGTATCATGATATTATAAATAATCGCTTTAGTTTTTCAGGTTTTTCATGCCATTTTCAAAACCCTAAAACTTTCTCTCTAGAAAATCTTTGATTTCTGTCCATAATCTCCCAAAAACACTCCATAAAACCCTTAATCTAATCCCACCTCACCTCCATTTCAATTTTCCATGGTTGAAAAACTTATATTTCCCAAAATCTCTCCCTAAAAACGCTATCTTCCAAATGTTTGAGAGAATCAAAATTAAAACAACCGTTGGTGGACCCAACGCGACTATAAAACTGCGCTCTTAGAAATCCAAGGGTCCTGACACAAAGGGAAAGGGGCTAACTGGTTCGTCAAGGAAAAAATCGAGAACCAAACTCGATAACTCGCTATTTTGGAGCCCAGCAGCAAAGAGCATGTATAATTCCATTATACACCACAAGAAAATCATGACGAGTAAATTCATTGACTTCGACTCTATTCTTCATGGAAATTTTGATATCTTGCCTGCCTTTGAAGCCATACACCTCACATTCCTTGTAAATATCTACCAAAAATACTACCAACGCCTAATTCACTAGTTCTACGCGAACCTGGTGAAGCCTAGTCTACTGGCTCTTCGTTTCAAAACTAAGTGTGATGGGTATGGTGTTTGAGGTGAACACTAACCTCCTGGTTAGAATTTTGAGGATCCTGATGGGAGGGATCCAATGGAGTCTGGACGGATGGCCGGCCAATTTCGATTATGAGGAGGCATGCCAAATCATTAGGGGATACCCTAACTATATCTTTAAGCCCACTACATTTCACACATGTAGTGATATGCCTCTTGACTCGAAGCTGTTCAATCTCATCGTGAGTTGGACCATCCATCCACGACTTGGGATTCGGGGCTATCTCTCGAAGATAGACGTGGTATTGATTTGGTGTCTCAAAACTGGACACCACTTCAATATGTACCCCTTACTGCTCGCTAATATGATAAACGACGAAGTTAATGACTCCAGGTGCCTTCCCTACAGGATGCTTATCACCCTTATCCTCCAGCATTTTCGAGTCCCCCTTCCCGCCTTCGAGGCTTAGGACATCGGCCCAAAGTACATCATCAACGTCTTCTCTCTGAAGAAGATGGGATGCATGATTCGAGAGGGTATGATCTACTCTAAGACAGGGAGGAACATATGGATTGGTGCTGAGGATGACAACAGTGAGGAGGACGATACGGTTCGTGGTGATGTAGCTCCTCCTACTGAGATGGACAATGATGAGCGTGCATCTAGTCCATAATATAGTGGCTATGGTGCCAGTCAGGCTGGATATGATGAACTAATTCAGGATATGGTGAGCCTCCAGCTGTCCATGCAGTTCAAGTTGTAGAGCTTAAGCTCTTTAGTTAATTCTATGCACTGTGACCTCCGCACACTTCAAGACGATTTCAAGCTGCATCGAGAGCACACAAAGGGCTCATTGGCTAAGCTTCGAGATCTTATATGAGATAGCTCTAATTCCCCCTCTCACTGAGCTTTATGATTTATCTCCTTGTTATATATATAGAGCTCTTAGATGGTTGTAGCATGAACATTCATTTTTCATTCACATTTTGTACTCAGACAAGCTTCATATAAGCTCACATTATATAGATGTATCTATATTATTGCTTTGATTTATGTTTTTAGCATTTAGATCATATATATATCTTACTTTTATGCTATATGGTTGCTTGGTTTATAATATTCATGCTCAACTATATGCCTTAACTGCTGATATCAGTGTAAAAACTTTTGAATCTTCTTGGGAAGTCTTCCCAATTCTGAAACATGCCTAGTTTTTACCCACAAGTTTATTTTTGCCTTATCTTTATAGCTATAATGTTTGTATTGCTTATTTTTTAAGTTTACACCCCATTTTCTACTGTTGTCAAAACAAGAGAAAAAAAAAAAGAAAAATCAATGTAAACTTATAATAGAGCATAGATTTAGAGGGAGCATTGCTCTGAACACATTGATGAATATAAATTTGTCTTGTTTTGATTGTGTTGACCCTCACCCGTATTTTAATGATGACAAAACATACTGTTATTATACTAACTAAGTGTAGTAAGCAACAAAAGTGTTCAACCAAGGATCAAAGTTCAAGAACTCAAACCGAATCAAAGTATCAAGTGAAGACTGAAGAACTAGTATAGGTCTAAGGTTTTAGAACCAATGTAAGTCTCACTTATACACTGTAATAGCTTGTTCAATGGCTCGAACAAAAAAAAAGGTTTTCTAAACTGACCATTTTAAAACAAACATTTTAAATTAAAACAGAAAAACTGGGTTGGAAGACAACCCAGTCGATTGGGTATATATACCAGTCGACTGGTATATGAGACAGTATGTTTCCAGTCGACTGGGTCATTCATACCAGTCGACTGGTAAAATAGACAGTAAGTCCCCAGTCGTCTGGATGAAAAATACTAGTCGACTGGATACCCAGAAGGTCTGAAAACGTGATTTTTTCAAGTGAACCCAGTCGACTAGTATCACGACCCAGTCGACTGGTAGTTAAAAAATATGACCGTTGGACTCCAAATCTGAATGTTTTAAAGAAAATCTTTTTCAAATTAAAGTCCAAACGGCCATATTATTTGATTGCTATATAAACCCATTCTATTAAACTTTCAATAAGGAGCTGCACACATTCAAAAAGAGTTGATCTCACACAATCAAGTTATTATACTCTTGAAACACAAAAAGCTTTGAAATATTCTTATTGAGCCATTATTCAAGCTTTACTTTGAAAGAGAGACATTATTCAGTTGTATAAGCTTCCATTAGCTATTTCTCTACTATTTATTTTACATCATCTTTTATAAAGGGATTACTTCCAAAAGGAAGGGGATTACTTCCGAGAGGAAGGGGATAGCTTCCGAGAGGAAGGGATTGTAAGGTTTGTACAACACCGTGAAAGTTGTACGACTAAGTTACTTAGTGGATTACTTCAAGGAGTTCCTTGAAGAGAGTGGACATAGGGTCGGAACGAATCCGATATTGCCGAACCACTATAATCTAAGTTTGCATCATCTTCTCTCTAAACTCTTTATTTACAGCACATTACTTGTTTTAATTGTTTGTTGCTTATTCGTTTTTATAAACTTGTATTAATTCCGCAAAAAGTTTTAAAAACCCAATTCACCCCCCCTCTTGGGTTGAAACCTCAATCTACAATTGGTATCAGAGCTTCGTTCTCATATTTAGGTTTAAAATGCTTGAGTTGATCCAATGGCAGCAAATAGCTACTCTGAGGGACACTTTTATACTAGACCACCTTTGTTCAATGGCTCCAATTATAACTATTGAAAAAACAGAATGAAAATCTTTGTCGAATGACAAGATTACAATCTATGGAGAATCATTGACGAAGGACCTAGAATTCCTACAAAAGAAATAGCTATTGGAGAGACTCTTCATACAATGCCTAAACTCAAAACTGAGTACACTGACGAGGATTGTAGAACAATGTCTCTCAATAGCAGAGCAACAAGTATGTTACATTGTGCATTAGATATTTCTGAATATAATAAAATATCTGCATATGTTTCTGCTAAAGAGATATGGGACAAATTACAAGTCACATATGAAGGAACTAGTGAAGTAAAAAAGTCAAAAATTTACATGTTAATTTCTGAGTATGAATCCTTTAAAATGTCTCATGACGAAACTATTTCTGAAATGCACTCATGGTTCACCCCTATTATAAATGGTTTAAAACTGCTTGGTAAGAATATTGAGGAGGTTGAACTAACCAGAAAAATCTTGAGATCTCTGCCACCAGAATGGAAACCAAAGAGGACAGCCATACAGGAGGCCAAAGATCTTGACAAACTGGATGTTGAGACACTACTTGGGTCATTATTGACATATGAGATGGAAGAAATGACTCTTATCGTCAATAATGATGAGAAGAAGAAAAAATATATTGCTCTCAAAGCTTCCACAAGCAGCAAAGAAATGAAATCAGAAAAAGAAGCTGAGAGCAGCGAAGAAGATGGTGAAATGGCATTGATCATCAAACGATTTCACAGGTTCTTGAAGAAAAACAAAAAACCTTACACAAAATATCCCACTCCGAAAAAAGAACCGCTTATGTACTATGGCTGCAAGAAGCCCAGTCACATTAGAGTTGATTGTCCGATTTTAAACAAACCATACAAGGGCTTCAAAAAGAAAGCCATGGTAGCAACTACCTGGAGCGATGACGAAGAAGATGAGTCATCAGACAAAGAAATCGGATAGGAGGAAATTGCTAACCTTTGTTTGATGGCAATCGACGATGAAAATGAGGTAACATCTTCTCCTTCTTCTAAGAATAATATTGTGAGTAGTAGTAAAGAACTGCTAAAAGTAATAAATGAAATGCATGAGGAGTTGAAGAAATTTGATTCTAGAAATTCTGTTCTCAAGAAAGAGGTGTCATCTCTCTCTAAAGAGATGATAAGTCTTAGAGAAGAAAAAGAAAAATTATCATCTTTACTGTATGATTCTTCTCAAGATTTTCTCAAAGATGAAAATGAGAATTTGAAAAATAAAATTTCTGAATTAAATAGCACTATATCAAGACTTATGCTTGGTAAAGAAAAACTTGATGAAGTGCTTTCTTCCCAAAGATTAAGTGGAGGAAAATCTGGTGTAGGATACTCTCCTTTGGGAAAGCAAAAATCAAAAGAGAGCTTATTCATGAAAGCCTCATGTGTAAATGAAGCCTCTACTTCAAGAAACCCTAGCAAGATTAAAAGCACTCCCTCATTAAATGCTAGGAATTCAAATGTTCATACAAAAATGAAACAACCTAGAAATACACATGCTTGTATGTATGCTCACTCCAGAAATGCTTATACACATCCTAGAAATAACCAACATGTACATAATCAACATATGAACTCTGCACATGCTCATCCTAGGAATTACCATCATGGTTATCCTAGAAATAATTTGCATACACATGCTAGCATGTATCCTAGAATGCATCATCATTCATTTTCTAGAAATGACATGCAATTTCATACTCCTTACCATAGAAACATGTACCTAGGAACTATTATCCTAAGGATTATAGGAATGCACATGTAAGATATCCTAGAAATTTTAATTACTATCATCCTAGGATTGTGCATCATCAATATGTCCATAGATCACCATATACTGTTAAGAAAGTATGGGTTCCAAAAGGAACCGTGTTTTCTAGGACTAACCCCGAAGGACCTAAGAAATTTTGGGTACCTAAAAGTGCTATCGTATATCCTTGTGTGATGTAGATTTGTCTCCACACCAAGGAGAAAGGTAACTATTGGTACCTTGATAGCGGATGCTCGAAGCACATGACCGGTGATAAAAGCGTATTCAAGGAGCTAACTCTAAGAGATGGTGGACTTGTGACCATTGGAGACAATACTAAAATAAAGATCATCGGCATGGAAAAGTAGGTAATAATCTCTCAACCTTAGATAATGTATTGCTAGTACAAGGCCTTAAGCCAAATTTACTTAGCATTAGTCAATTATGTGACAAAGAATACAAAGTCACATTTGAGACCTCTCATTGTCTAGTTATAGACATCAAGAGTAACAAGATCAAATTCATTGGCCATAGACATGAAAATGTCTACATAGTTGATTTGAAATCCTTGCATTCTGAAAATGAAAAATGTTTTCCTACTTTTAGTGAAAATCCATGGCTATGGCATAGAAGACTTGGTCATGTAAACATGAACTTCCTAAAAATCGTTTCAAGAAAAGATTTAGTTATTGGACTTCCTAAAATAAATTTTGAAAAAGACAAAGTATGCGATGCTTGTCAAATGGGAAAACAAACCAGGATTTCTTTTAAAGCAAAAAAAGTAGTCTCAACTACTAGACCTTTGGAACTTTTGCATATGGACTTATTTGGTCCAATTAGTACCATTAGTCTAGGTGGCCATCAATATGCTCTTGTTATTGTTGATGACTATTCAAGATATACCTTTGTTATTTTTATTGCTTACAAGGATGAAACTTTCAAAGAATTTGAAAAGTTTTGCAAAAAGGTACAAAATGAAAAAGAAATTTGTATTTCAAGCATAAGAAGTGATCATGGCAAAGAATTTGAAAATCAAAGCTTTTCAAGATTTTGTGATGAAAATGGAATTAATCACAACTTTTAAGCTCCTAGAACTCCTCAACAAAATGGAGTTGTTGAAAGGAAAAACAGAGTTGTAGAAGAATTTTCAAGAACTATGCTTTGTGAAAATAGTTTACCAAAATACTTTTGGACTGAAGCCGTGAATACTTCTTGCTATATCTTATATAGAATTTTGATAAGATCTCTGCTTGATAAAACTCCATATGAACTATGGAAAGGGAGAAAGCCCAATATTTCCTATTTTCGTGCTTTTGGTAGTAAATGCTTCATCTTAAATAACAATAAAACTAACTTGGGTAAATTTGATTCTAAGACCGATAAAGGAATATTTTTAGAATATTCAACATCTAGTAAGGCTTATAGAGTTTTCAATAAGAGAACTCTAGTGGTAGAAGAATCTGTACATGTAACTATTGATGAATCTAACCCAATTAGTAGTAGAGAAGTTTCCTTTAAACATGATGCAGATATTATTCCAAGAATGGAAACTCCTACTCCCATTGTTGACCCAAAAGAGAGTTCACCTCAAACAAATGAAGAGATGAAAACTCCCAATTTGGACCAACCATCCTTAAGCCAACAAGAGGAAAGTTTACCCAAAGATTGGAGGTATGTAAATTATCATCCAATTGATCAAGTGATTGGTGATCCTTCACAAGGGATAAAAACTCGCTCTTCCATTAGAAATATTTGCAATTTTGTAGCTTATTTGTCTCAAGAAGAACCTAAGACATTTATAGAAGCTGAAAAAGATAATGATTGGATAATTGCAATGCAGGAAGAGATAAATCAATTTGAGAGAAAAAATGTTTGAAAACTAGTTCCAAGACCTAAAGATCATTCAATAATTGGAACTAAATGGGTATATAGAAATAAAATGGATGAAAATGGTATAGTAACTAGAAATAAAGCTAGATTAGTTGCTAAGGGATATAATCAAGAAGAAGGAATAGACTTTGATGAAACCTATGCTCTCGTAGCTAGATTAGAAGCTATTCGAATGTTATTAGCCTTTGCATGCTTTAATAAATTCAAGCTATTTCAAATGGATGTGAAAAGTGCCTTTTTAAATGGCTTTATAGAAGAAGAGGTTTATGTTGAGCAACCTCTTGGATTTGAAAATCCTAGTCTACCAAATCATGTCTACAAGCTTTCTAAAGCTCTATATGGGTTGAAGCAAGCTCCAAGAGCATGGTATGAAAGACTAAGTAAATTTTTGATTGATAATGATTTTGTAAGAGGTAGAATAGATACAAATCTCTTCACAAAAACTCACAAAAATGACACTTTAAGAGTTCAAATATATGTTGATGATTTTATATTTGGTACTACTAATGAATCTATGTGTCAAGAGTTTGCAAAGTGCATGCAAGGTGAATTTGAAATGAGCATGATGAGAGAACTTACCTACTTCCTTAGACTTCAAATCAAGCAACTAAAAGGAGGCATCTTCATCAATCAACAGAAGTACATTAAGGACCTACTAAAGAGGTTCGGGATGGAAAGCTCAAGCCACTTGGAACGTCTATGAGCATAACTACTAAACTTGATATTGATGAAGGAGGTAAAACTGTAGATTCTAAATATTATAGAAGCATGATAGGTGCTTTACTCTATTTGACTGCAAGTAGACCTGATATAATGTTCAGTGTATGCATGTGTGCTAGATTTCAGGCTAATCCTAAGGAATCACATGTAGTTGCAGTAAAAAGAATCCTTAGATATCTACAAGGAACCCAAACCATAGGATTATGGTACTATAGATATTCATCTTTTGAGCTTGTAGGTTATTCAGATGCTGATTTTGCTGGATGTAGGTTAGATAGAAAAAGAACAAGTGGTACATGCCAATTCTTAGGAGCTATGTTAACCTCTTGGTTTTCCAAGAAACAAAATTCCGTTGCACTATCAACCGCCGAGGCGGAATACATTGTAGCTGGAAGTTGTTGTGCCCAAGTATTATGGATGAAACAACAACTAGAAGACTATGGCATGAACCTCAAAAACATCCTAATATTTTGTGATAATACTAGTGCTATCGACCTAACCAAGAACCCTATTCAGCACTCTAGAACTAAGCACATAGAAATAAGACATCATTTCTTAAGAGACCATGCTAAAAAATGTGACATAAGACTAGAATTCATACCTTCGGAAGATCAAATAGCTGACATTCTTACAAAACCTCTAGGTGAAGCTAGTTTCTGTAAGATAAGAATGTTAATGGGATTGCTGGATTATGATAAATTGAATATCTGATTGCTTCATAACTCATCATATGCATGTTTGATATCTAGTGAAAGAGTATTAATTCTTGTTTATATATCTCTCTCACTCATGATGTCATAGATAAACAAATTTCGTGCTATATTTCAAGACTGAAAATTTTCATAAGGGTCCAGTCGACTGGTGAATCTATACCAGACGATTGGTAAGTCACTGCCATTTCATCTAGTCGACTGGTAAGTCTCTGTCTCTTCTTCTAGACGACTGGTAAATCCTGTCCAGTAGTCTGGTATCTCTAGACCCTGTTTGGAGCCAATTTTTTGAAAATCAGTTGTCATACAGTCGACTGGTCAATTCAATCCAATCGACTGGTATCTTACTGTCAGTTCACCCAGTCGACTGGTTCATGAACCCAGTCGACTGGTATGAAAACTGTTCATCTTTTCAAAGGGATCCAGTCGATTGGTAACTCGACCCAGTCGACTAGTATAGCGATTCTATAAAAGGAACTGTTCATTTTTCTGATTTTTTATGCCATTTTCGAGCACCTCTGTTTTCTCTCTCTAGAAAAATTCACCATTTTGATCCAAAAAGCATCCAAACTTCATCTAAACATACCGATCTACTCATCCACAATGAGATTTTTAACTTTCTACGGTTAAAATCTCTTATTTTCACCAAAATCCTTTTTACCCAAAAACTCTTTTTTTCTTCAAAATGAGCGATAAAATCCATGTAAAATTCACAACAAGTGGACCTAATGCGCCTAAAAAGCCAAGGTCTTCAAAACTTTCGGCATCGGAGTCGCGAGGAAAGGGAGCAGCGTGCTCATCTAGCAGAACGCCCAGAATAGAGTTGGAGGAAACTCTGTTTTTCAGTCCGGCGGCTCATACGAGGTATAACTCCATTATCCGTCATAAGAAGATCATGACGGATAGAGTTGTTGATTTCAACTCTATTTGTCATGGAAATTTTGATATTCTGCCAGCCTTTGAGGCAATAAATCTGACCCCACTGGTCAGGATACATGAAAAATATTACCCGCGACTGATTCACCAATTCTACACGAACTTGGTGAAACCCAGTCCTCTGGCTCTGAGATTCAGAACCAGAGTCAGCGGTGTGGAGTTTGAGCTCAACATTGACCTCTTGATGAGTATATTGAGAATCCCAGTAAGGGGAATTCAGTGGAGTTTGGATGGATGGCCAGACAGCTTTGACGTCGAGGCGGCCTGTCAGATAGTCAGAGGAGACCCTAACTATGTGTACAGACGCACTACATTTCACACGTGTAGTGACATGCCCCTCGACTCAAAGATGTTTCAGTTGATTGTCAGTTGGACCATCCACCCTAGACTCGGGAGTCGAGGGTATATATCTAAGATAGATACGGTATTGATTTGGTGCCTTAAATCTGGGCACCACTTCAATATTTATCCTCTGCTGCTCGCCAACATGATAAATGGCGAAGAGAGCGACTCCGGGTGTCTTTCTTACGGGATACTCATTACGCTCATACTCCAGCACTTCTGGGTGCCTCTGCCAGCCTCCGAGGCTCAGGATATTGGACCGACGGACATCATCAATGTCTCATCACTGAAAAAGATGGGATGTGCGATTCGTGACGGCTTCCTCCATCCAAAAGTCGGGAAGCACTTACAGATACGAGGAGATGAGAGTGATGATGATGAGGAGGAGGAGGCTGCTGCCTATGCTAATATGGACACTGACACCCGAGCACCTCCGATTGGTAACTCGAGTACTGGTCAGACTGGTCACACCGAGGGTTCCCTAGCTGAGATTAGGGAACTTCTTCATGATGGCTCGGACTCTCCTGCTCCTTAAGTTTTTGTTTTCCTTATTATGTACTTAGGGTTTTCCAGCTCTTAACACATCGTACGAACATATTTCGTATTATTTTGTCTTATTTATGGCTCTATGAAGCCCATTTATGTATTGACTTTTTATACATGATGTTATGTTTCTATTAGCCATATTTCATATATCTATTTACATCATTTGTGATATGTTTGCATAGTTTCAAACTACTTTTATTCACAAAAATGCTATGAAATTGATAATGCTTGTATGAAAACTTTCGGTTCTTCTCGGGAAGGCTTTCGAAATCCGAATGAAGCCAAATTTTTGTATACAGGTTTATTTAATCATTCTCTAGATGATTGTAGTGGATAAGTAGCTTATTTTTTGGTTTCTAGCCCCTTTGGTTGCTGTTGTCAAAACGGGGGAGAAAAATGAGAAAAACGAGAAAATCTAAGTAAAAGAAACCAATGCATAGATTTAAGGGGAATACTGCTCCAAAACTTATTCTTTGATTGGTTGAGTTAATTTTGATTGGTTGAAATATATATATATGAACTGCGTTTGCCTGTTTATAGGGTGGTTTTATTCGAAAAACAGAGGAGACTCTGTCCGATTTTTCGTAAAATCCAAACACTTAGCTTTTTTATCTGTTTTCACATCATTAGTTTTGTCATCATCAAAAAGGGGGAGATTGTTGACCCTCACCCATATTTTAATGATGACAAAACACAACTATTATTATACTAACTAAGTGTAGTAAGCAACAAAAGCGTTCAACCAATGATCAAAGTTCAAGAACTCAAACCGAATCAAAGTATCAAGTGAAGACTTAAGAACTAGTATAGGTCTAAGGTTTTAGAACCAATGTAGGTCTCACTTATACACTGTAATAGCTTGTTCAATGGCTCGAAAAAAAAAAAGGTTTTCTAAACCGATCGTTTTAAAACAAACATTTTAAATTAAAACAGAAAAACTGGGTTGGAAGACAACCCAGTCGACTGGGTACATATACCAGTCGACTGGTATATGAGACAGTATGTCTCAACGGACAGTAAGTCCCCAGTCGACTGGATGAAAATTACTAGTTGACTGGATACCCATAAGGTCTAAAAACGTGATTTTTTCTAGTGAACCCAGTCGACTGGTATCACGACCCAGTTGACTGGTAGTTCAAAAATATGACCGTTGGACTCTAAATCTGAACATTTTAAAGCAAATCTTTTTTCAAATTAAAGTCCAAACGGCCATATTATTTGATTGCTATATAAACCCATTCTATTAAGCTTTCAATAAGGAGCTGCACACATTCAAAAAGAGTTGATCTCACACAATCAAGTTATTATACTCTTGAAACACAAAAAGCTTTGAAATATTCTTATTGAGCCATTCTTCAAGCTTTACTTTGAAAGAGAGACATTATTCAGTTGTATAAGCTTCCATTAGCTGTTTCTCTACTATTTACTTTACATTATCTTTTGTAAAGGGATTGCTTCCGAAAGGAAGGGGATTACTTCCGAGAGGAAGGGGATAGCTTCCGAGAGGAAGGGGATAGCTTCCGAGAGGAAGTGATTGTAAGGTTTGTACAACACCGGGAAAGTTGTACGACTAAGTTACTTAGTGGATTACTTCAAGGAGTTCCTTGAAGAGAGTGGACGTAAGGTCGAAACGAATCCGATATTGTCGAACCACTATAATCTGAGTTTGCATCCTCTTCTCTCTAAACTCTTTATTTACAGCGCATTACTTGTTTTAATTGTTTGCTGCATATTCGTTTTTATAAACTTGTATTAATTCCGCAAAAAGTTTTAAAAACCCAATTCACCCCCCCTCTTTGGTTGAAACCTCGATCTACAGATTGGTTGGGTTGATTATAAATTATGTTTGAACTGCTTAACAGGTTGGTTTTATCCGAAAAACAGAGGAAACTCTATCAAATTTTTCTAAAAACCTAACGCTTGTTCTTTAAAACTGTTTTTCTCTCATTAGTTTTGTCATCATCAAAAAAGGGAGATTGTTTACCCATATTTAATTTTAATAATGACAAAATACTACTCTAATTGCACTAACAGTTTTATCTAAGTTTTTAAGTCGTAAAAGCATTCAACATAAAAACAAGATGTAAAAACTCAACTAGATTCAGACGCCAAGACAAGACAGAAGATTAAGAATAGGAATTACGGTTGTGAAAACAACTGTAAATCTCTCATGTTCAAATACTTAGCTTGACCTGTAGCTCATTTTATAAAATATTTTGACAAAACCTTTAATAAAATTGTTTCCAAGTCAAAAAACAGTTTTGATACATGAAAAACTAGGTGGAATGGCAACCTAGTCGACTGGCTCAATATACCAGTCGACTGTGGTATGGGACAGAAGGTCTCAAATCGACTGGTGTCGACTGGAAACGAGGACAAAGAGTTCCCAGTTGATTGGTGCTTAGGACCCAGTCGATTGGTACTCTCCCACAGCCTAAAAAGTGAGATTTCTCACTTGACCCAGTTGACTGGTACAAAGACTCAATCGACTAGTAATTCAAAAATATGATCGTTTGAGAGGCGAGACTTAAGCATTTAATTCCCCATACCTACCAAATCAGTGTCAAATGGACATATTAATTCAAGGCTATATAAACCCACTTCAATGAGCATTTAAAAGGAGAAGAGAACACATTAGTTTGCTTATTAATTCTCAAAAGCTTTGAAAAAATTTATTGTTGAGCCATTCTTCAAGCTTATTCTTGAAAGAGAGATATTATTCATTTGTAAAATCACTTATTACTATCTCTCTACTATTTATTTTATAGCAAATCTCACTTATTGTAAAGGGGAAAGAGTTGTAGTAACTCTTAGAGTGTTTAGGATTAAACACTTATTTGTAGCTTCCGTGAGGAAGGGATTAGTTGTAAGGTTTGTACAACACCCGTGAAGTTGTACGATTAAAAGTTTTAGTGGATTATTTCAAGGAGATTCCTTGAAAATATTGGACGTAGGGTCGAAAGAAATCCGATATTACCGAACCACTATAAACTGAGTTCGCACTTTCTCTTCCTTAAACTCTTTTACTTCAAGCACATTACTTGTTTATTTGCTTTGTGCATTTAACTGTTTTTATAAACTTGCAAAGTAATTAGAAAAAGTTTTTAAAAACCAAATTCACCCCCTATTGAATCTCGGTTTACACTCTCACTTCCTAAACAATTGTTAAGCATATGCAGTATGAAATGCATGCTACGTTTGAGAAATTATACCATGTATAACATATGTCATTTCTCCTAAAATCGTATGAATCTTAATTGCATTCTAAATGCCTAACCTTCTTGGTTCAGTCACGTCCGAGTGCCTAACCCGAGTCCTCCATTTGCTCGCTTTCAATAACACCAAAGCGAGGTCTCACACCAGGATTTAAATAGGCTTCATTGATGGTGGGGAGACATCTTTGTTGACTTTTAACTACATAAAGAGTCTCATCTTGGTTCCTTCCAAAGAAAATTCTCAGAACAATTTGAACTAAGTGTTGGTATTTGTCTTAGCATTAAACAGTTGCAAGAAAGGAGGAAAAAATCAGCATCAATGCACACCAGTGTGCACCACAGCCCAGATCTTCCAAGGTGCGGCACCCAGCAAAGGAGGAGTCCTGGAGGAGTTGTGCGCCGTGGCTCAGCCTCCCCGAGGCTGCAGTGCCCAAAATGGATTCAAGTGGAGGATGTTCAGCCATGCTTCAAGCCACAACTTGCCCTGTTTTAGGCCATGGCTTGAAGGCACACTAATGCACACTGATTCAGCAATTCAAAGGGTGCGTGAGGCATGTTTAAAATGCACAGCTTTACTAAGGATTGATGAAGGGTTATGGTTGATTGTTCCTTAAGATCTAAGGGTGGATATTAACCCTCAAGATTGGACAAGAAGTTGGTGTACTATATATAGGGTCACCTAGCTTCAAAAGTCATAACATAACTTGTGAAAAACTTATGATTGAAAGTGAGATCAATTGTAAGTGTGCAAAGAAACAAAACAAGAGAGACTCATTGTAAAGGCTGGTTGTTTAGAAAGAGAGAGTAGAATAGAAAGATGATTCAAGGGCTTGTAAGGGAAATTTTCTTGGGAAAATTCCAGGGTTAGTTCTTATCACTTTCTTGTACATCTTCTTCTTTTGTTCTTCAAGAACCTGTGAGTTCTTGGAAGGGTGTTGCTGATTGTAAAGAACTCCATTGATAAGATAGTGCAGAGAGCTCGGAGGAGCTCACGGGGACGTAGGCATATTGCCGAACCTCGTCAACAAATTTCTTGTGTTTTTTTCTTTCTTGCTTTGATTGATTGCTGTCTCTTTTCTTCATGTAAGTCACTCTAGACTTGAGTGTTTGGAAGATTGATGAGTCTTAAATATTGCATATTTTAGACCCTTAACTTATATTTGTTATGCTTTTAGTTAGTAGTATTTCACTTTATTTTACATCTTTCTTGTGTTTTGTGTATTTTTACAGGTTTGTGGAGAAAATAAAGCATTTCAGGAGATGGGAAGCTTCTGGAGACATTGCGATCGATCGCACGAGATATGCGCTCGAGCGCACCTGCGCTCGAGCACACCTGCCTACGAACGAACGCATGGTCAACATCCCACATCGAAATATTTGAAGTTCAGTGCATCTGCGATCGATCGTAGCAGACATGCGATCGAGCGCACATGAGATCGTGCGCACAAGACATGCGATCGATCGTACATGCGATCGATCGTACCACACTGCGATCGAGCGCACACGGGCAGTATCCCACATCGAATCTGTAACCTATATTGCTCCGGGTCTTCCCCTATATAAACACCATTTGGCTTCATCATTCAGTGTACAATTCCTGAGCCACTTTGGTGTTTACCGGTGGACGTCCGCCAACATTCTGGTGGATCCCGAAGGCATTGCTACCACGAGGGGAAGCGCCGCCCGTCAGCGAGTGGAATTTCTCCCATGTAAAGTTTTTTATTTATTTCTTTATATTCAGTTGTTTTAGTTTAAATGTTTAGCACTTTTTATTATAGTTTTATAGTTATGAGTGGCTAGACTCGTCAGCTAAGGTTGAAGATGAAGCCCCGCCGTTGTTTGGCGTAGTAGTTCAGATTTGCTTGTACAAATCTGACAATTTTTAGTATAAATGTTCTGTCAATTATTTGAGTTAATCTTATAATTGATTGAGTTTAAATTGTCTGTTGGATATTCCTTGTGTTTCATCTGATGGATACATTGAATGCTTTTCGATTAAATTGGATTTCCTTTGTGATTTGTTAAGAGCGGATACATTGGACACTTTTGGTTTAATTGGGATATTCTTTGTTTTTTGTCTTATAGTTGGATTCATGGAATATTTTGATAGGCTATATTTTTAGAACATATATGCTTAACTTTGGTAGGGTGGATTCGGAAACCTTAGTGTTTTAATTATTAGTTTTTAAATCAACTTAGCTTAGTTTATATTTCTTTTGCAATATCATTCACAATTCGGAACTAGGTTAAGATAAAGTTAGTTTAGATTAAAAATTATATTTTCACAACGCAATTCCCTGTGGATTCAACCTCGCACTTGCACAACGCTATATTGCAAACGACTCGTGCGCTTGCGAGTAATTTAAAACTCACAACAAGTTTTTGGCGCCGTTGCCGGGGAATTGTTTGGTTTGTGAAAATTTTTGGTTTAAAATGATTTTATTTTTCTACTAGTTAGTTATCTTTTTGTTAAAAAAAAAAAAATCATGTGGATGAATCCAGCGCCGGTTTCACAGTCTTTAGAGGACGCCCTCAAGGATTTCATTAAAATGACCGGCCCGTCCCTCAATATTGGCAACACTTTCAATGTTGAAAGCTGTTCCATCTGTGCTAGTCCCATGCATCTAGCACAGAATTGCCCATCAATGCCGGCTTGTGCCGAGTATCCTATAGAACAAATGAATGATTTCAATGACTGTTGTTGGCAATCAAATGGATCTTACTCCGAAACATACAATCCAGGGTGGTGGAACCACTCTAATTTTTCATGAGAGCAGAACCAACTGATGAATCAGGGAAGAGCCCCTTATAATCAATACCCTCCCGAATTTTCTCCACCAATACCAAGTTATGCCTATCCAGCACCATCACCCGCTTACCAAGCTCCCATTCAAGCGCCAGCGTCGGTTTCACAGTCATTGGAGGACACTCTCAATGATTTCATGAAAACGACTAGCCAATCTATGAGTGAAGTGATGAGTACAACCATAGAAAACACCCAAGCAATTGCCGAGCTAGAGAGTCAAATTGATCAAATCGCAAGTTATGTGGGTGACGGAGAGGAAAGAAAGTTCCCCAGTCAACCTGATCCTAACCCAAAGGAACAGTTTGCGGTGGGAAATTTATCAACTCCTATACAAGGGCAAGAAAGTGGCAACAAAGAAAAGAGAGATGCTGAGCCATCTACAGCCACACCTATCATTAAGGATCTCCCTAGGTCGTTTTTACCTAAAGCACCTTACCCTGAGAGATTACAAGCGCCCAAGAAAGGAGAGGAGTTTGAGGATCCCCTAGAGGCATGCTTTGCTCACTTTGGAGAGGACTTGGGCTTAGATAAGTTACTCGAT
Organism: Bretschneidera sinensis; assembly: GCA_023935145.1. Lineage (NCBI taxonomy): Eukaryota > Viridiplantae > Streptophyta > Magnoliopsida > Brassicales > Akaniaceae > Bretschneidera > Bretschneidera sinensis. The sequence goes on along the minus strand of CM043700.1, from coordinate 99,908,989 downwards.
GAAGTAAATGTCATTTTGGAGTCTGATCCTCAGAAGAGCAGTGAGACGGAGGAGATTATGGATGAATCACATATTGAGGACCCCCTAGAGGCATGCTTTGCTCAATTTGAAGAGGATTTGGGCTTAGATAAGTTGTTTTAGCAAGCAAATGCTACTTTGGAGTCTGCTCCTCTAAAGATCAGTGCGACGAAGGAAACCACAACACCTGAACCCCCCAAGAAGGAACTTAAGCCTTTACCGGAAAATCTTAAGTATAAGTTCCTAGGTCCAGCAGATTCTTTGCCTATAATTATAGCTTTAGATTTGGGTGATGCTCTAGAGGAGAAATTATTGGACGTCTTAAGAGAGCATAAGGAAGATATAGGCTGGACTATTGAGGATGTCAAGGGAATCAACCCCTCGTTGGTAATACACACGATACAGTTGGAGGAGAAGTCCAAACCATCGAGGGAGCCACAAAGAAGGCTCAACCCTGCTATGCAAGAGGTTGTGAGGGCAGAAGATATTAAGCTGTTAGAGGCAGGGATCATTTATCCTATCTCTGATAGCAAGTGGGTGAGCTAGATTCCAGTCGTGCCCAAACGTGCTGAATTTACGGTAGTAAATAAAGACAACGAGTTGGTTCCAACTCGAGTGCAGTCAAGATGGAGAAAGTGTCTAGATTACCGTAAATTGAATGCTGCCACTAGGCCTGATCATTTTCCATTCCCATTTATTGATCAGATGGTGGAGAGCTTAGTTGGGCCTGTTTATTAATGTTGGGTCTGGCTGAAGACGTTAAACTTAGCACTCATGGGAGGCACCCCATAGCTTATCTTTTCTTTTGTTTATTTATTATTTCGCATTTTTATGATTAATGTTTGTTTCCAGTTTTTTTTGTTTTCCAGTTTTTATTTTTCAGGGACAAAGCGTACTTCAGTTCAAGTTTGGGGGTATGCTATGAGCCATACCAGTCCAGATAGTTCTTCATATCTCAGGTCAGCTCTTTCCATATTAGTCACACATTGGGGTCAATATGTAATTTAAGACACATCACACACTTTGTCCTAATTTGTTGTCTTTTCGTCATAGAGATAAATGCATGCTCATGTTATCGTGAAATTTTGATTGATCTAAACATTTTCTGTGATATGATGTCATTGGTGAGCTTAACATTTTGAACACATGATCTGGTGATAAATTTTAAAATTTAGTTACTTACCTTAGGCATTTGAGAATTCACATGTTTGACATAATCTAACACGAGCACATTAGCACAAATTATGTGAGGTATGACATGTGATTTTAATGTGTATTTTTCCTTATCTTAACTGAAACTGGATGACTTGTTGGATGAACTCTTGGGCATAGGAAAATATAAAAAAATAAAATAAATAAATAAAAAAATAAATTATCAATAAACTTTTCGCTGAGTAACTGGACCTCTTGCCTCAGTAAGCAGTGAGTGTTCACGTCAAAAGGTGGAATTTTACTTGGTAATATTAAGGTCGGTTTAATTTCGTAGCCTTTTTTACTCAAGTTAGTAAGTCCTTAGGGGTGTCTTTACACCTAATGCCCTAAAACCACCTGGTTTGGGAGTCATTGACTCAACACTCACTACATGGGTCAATTAGAAAGCTTAAGAGAACTAAACATAGACGTGTCTTATTATATATATATATATATATATATATATATATATATATATATATATAAACTATGCCTTTTTCGTTCATTTTGATGGGAAATTCGGTGAATCTTGAGACATGGAGACCTTACACATTGGAGTCATTTGGAAGCTTCATTTCTATATGCTAATTCACTTTACACAGTGTCAGACTTGTGATGCCTTAACCTGCCTTTTGTAAGTAATTAGATTTTAACATTTCTATTCATTGCGAATATGGGTTTACCTTTTTAAGCTTGCTTATGAATGAATATCATGGTGATGTGTGCTCCTTAAATTTTTGGATACCATGAGTGATGACTTTATCTTTATGTTCTTTGTTTTTTATTGAGTCTTTTATTTTGTTTTGCTAAGGGACTAGCAAAATATAAGTTTGGGGGTATTTGATGAGTCTTAAATATTGCATATTTTAGACCCTTAACTTATATTTGTTATGCTCTTAGTTAGTAGTATTTCACTTTATTTTACGTCTTTCTTGTGTTTTGTATATTTTTACAGGTTTGTGGAGAAAATAAAGTATTTCAGGAGATGTGAAGCTTCTGGAGACATTGCGATCGATCGCACGAGATATGCGATCGAGCGCACCTGCCTACGAACGAGCGCATGGTCAACATCCCACATCGAAATATTTGAAGTTCAGTGCATCTGCGATCGATCGTAGCAGACATGCGATCGAGCGCACATGAGATCGTGCGCATAAGACATGCGATCGATCGTACATGCGATCGATCGCACCACACTGCGATCGATCGCACACGGGCAGTATCCCACATCGAATCTGTAACCCATATTGCTCCGGGTCTTCCCCTATATAAACACCATTTGGCTTCATCATTCAGTGTACAATTCCTAAGCCACTTTGGTGTTTACCGGTGGACGTCTGCCAACATTCTGGTGGATCCCGAAGGCATTGCTACCACGAGGGGAAGCGCCGCCCGTCAGCGAGTGGAATTTCTCCCATGTAAAGTTTTTTATTTATTTCTTTATATTCAGTTGTTTTAGTTTAAATGTTTAGCACTTTTTATTATAGTTTTATAGTTATGAGTGGCTAGACTCGTCAGCTAAGGTTGAAAATGAAGCCCCGCCGTTATTTGGCGTAGTAGTTCAGATTTGCTTGTACAAATCTGACAATTTTTAGTATAAATGTTCTGTCAATTATTTGAGTTAATCTTATAATTGATTGAGTTTAAATTGTCTGTTGGATATTCCTTGTGTTTCATCTGATGTATACATTGAATGCTTTTCGATTAAATTGGATTTCCTTTGTGATTTGTTAAGAGCGGATACATTGGACGCTTTTGGTTTAATTGGGATATTCTTTGTTTTTTGTCTTATAGTTGGATTCATGGAATGTTTTGATAGGCTATATTTTTAGAACATATATGCTTAACTTTGGTAGGGTGGATTCGGAAACCTTAGTGTTTTAATTATTAGTTTTTAAATCAACTTAGCTTAGTTTATATTTCTTTTGCAATATCACTCACAATTCGGAACTAGGTTAAGATAAAGTTAGTTTAGATTAAAAATTATATTTTCACAACGCAATTCCCTGTGGATTCGACCTCGCACTTGCACAACCCTATATTGCAAACGACTCGTGCGCTTGCGAGTAATTTAAAACTCACAACAAAGATCATCTCCTAGGCATCCAAGGTGGTTTCCCAACACTAAGCTCACTTTCTTAGTGCCAAAGTCAATTGAACTAAATTCTCTCTCTCAACCCTATAGTTCCAATAAACTAAAATCACTCTTTTTTAGTGCCATAGTTTAATCACGTCTCATCTATGCTCATTCTCTAAGTGTTAGATGCGATTGCTCGTGTGAGTTAGACAATCTTAGCCTATTACATACCTTTCTAGTTGTGCATATTGTATAACTTACATCAAATCATAAAACTTACAATTGTATCCTTCTTATCACAATGTATTTTAACATAATAGTATCTCACTTCTTCAGTTCACTATTCCATACGTTTCTAAAATCATTTATGTGACAATGACTAGAAAGAGGCGAATTAAGGCAAACCTGATAAATGGTGTGAAGGTTTCCTTATAATAGACTTACCTTTTTGAGCTGATTCCTCTCTCACAAGGAGAGTCGTATGCCCTTTAAAGGACACATCAACCTTGTGTTTGATCTTTAGAATCCGTTTTTTTTTTGTCCAACACCTAGATGGAAAGCTAACTAAGTCCTAGACTTTTTTTTTTTTTACTTTAATTGACCCTACCTCTTCCTGAACTGCTTCAACTCATTCCTTAAAAGATAATTTTGTGAGAGCTTGTTGAACTATTTTAGGATTTTTATCTTTTTTAGGATCTATCATGAAGATCTTCCAATCAATCTCAAGACTACGACGAGGGATCTACCACGATTACTTTTGAGTGGTTGAGATTCTTCATGATTTTGCTCCATTGGATTTGACACCCAAAGTGTGTCTCTCCCACTTGCTCTAGTAAGTTGAGGAGTTTCCTCTTGTCCCTCAACCAATTGACCGAGAGCGCCAAGATTCTCTTCATCTAGCAAGATGGCATCCCATGATTCAATTCCATTAGCTTCATCTTTGATGAACATGTAGCCCTTGGAAAGCTCATGGTATCTTATAAAGGCACACTTTTTCCATCTTGGGTTTAACTTTTTGTAAAACAGTACCGCAACGGTAAAATTGATCATACCGGTTTTGACTCGAAACTTCTTGTACTATAGACTCCTTTATGGTCTTCACGTCTTCTAACTCGTCCATGGTCACGTGCACGATCACAAAATGGAAAGTACACGAATTTCCACCATCCAAATGTATTGTCCCCCTCTCAAGAAAAATGGTGATGGTTTTCTCTCACTATCGTTTCTCTCTCCAAAACATGTGCTATTTTTCTCTTCTTTTTTTTGTTTGTATCCTTATTTCCAGTAGGATTAAGTTGGTTACCAATAACCAACAAAATATATATGAAAATGAAGAGTTGTCTTGTTGAGGAGTTGTGTCATTTTAGAAGAATTATGTCTTTTGCACTTGTAGTCAAAAGACATCTTTGGTGGGTCGGCCCGTCCATCATGGGCACTTGTATATATATATATATATATATATATATACAACTAGTATCATAATTAAAAGGGAAAAATACACAAAAGTGCAATATGGTTTGACCATTTTAAACTTTAGTACCAAAGTTTACAAACGTTAGGTTTGGCTACCTTGTGGTTCTGTTATAATTAAATAAAAGTCAAGTCACAAGTCACTTTTGTGTATTTTTTCTTTATTTATAATATAAAATAAAAATTCAACTAAATTTTTTCTATTATGTTCAATATTGATAATTGTAAGCCTTCCAAACCATTGCAATGACCAAATAACTTTAATTTTTTTTTATAAAAGTATCATAACATGCGTTCACTCTATAGATATTTAATAATAATCATTCAAATAACTATTGCATAATATGACATTTTTAATGAGGTAAAAACGAATCATGCTATCCTAGGCATGAATCTACATTTTCATTATAATTTCCAAAAACTAACCATGCCAATCACATAGTGAAAAATTCATATAATCAATCATAATGCGTAATTACGACACTCTCTTATTGTTTTATTATATTCCATAAAATTAAAAATGTTCAAAATAAGAATAGTCGGAGTTATATTCAATTTCTTTACTTTTTAAAAGAAAAAAAACTTCAAAAATAATTTGATAGACTACGTACAAATCAGTAGGGACATTAGGAGCATTCAATAGCTACCACCAATGCTTACTTCCTACTGCCCAAATCCATAATTATGCCTTTACTATTTTTCCTTTCATTCACAAATTTAGAAATAATTAATTAAAGGCTTTTGAGTTATGCAAAATTTGACTCAGCCCTGGGCTTCGTAAAAAAAAAAAAAAAAACAAAATGGGTTATACAACAATTTATTTTCTTAATCAAAAGAGTGTGTTTTTCTTAAATAAAAAAAAAAAGCAGTTTGGTTGCTTAAAGAAATGTTTATTTAAAGTTTTTTAGTCTTTATGCTTAAGCAACATAGCAGCTCAACACGTGTTATACACGCGTGTCAATTTGTTTTTCTATGAAACTAAACAAAAAAAAAATTAAAAAATAAATAATAAAAATATATGATTAGTCAAATTCTCTTTTGCTAGATATAAACTCAAATTTAGCAAAATAGCATTAAACTTGAAGACAGAATCCAAACCATTTGGCAAGCACATCCACAAGCATTTCATTATTTATATTTGAACTAAAACTTTGCAGCTTCTTTCCTTCCAAGAGGACCTTGAAACTATATATATCAGCTTATAAAAGTAATGCTTAGAGAAAATGCAATGCTTGCGACTATTATAAATGATATTGGTACAAGCAAAGAAAGTAAAATGAAAAAAACAAGCCACATAATTATATAGAAAACCAATACAGTCAAAACATTTTCTTATTTGATAAAGATAGGAACGCCGGTTCTATGCGGTCTCTCGTGTTGGACATGAAAACTTCTACCATTTCCTTGTGATTTGCGGAAACAAATAAAGATTGCCAATGAAAATCATAGAAGATACCATAAATGACGACTTTTTGAAACCATGTAAATAGATGGGAAGTTTTTGTTTGACATAGTGTTATAAAAGATACGTGGCGCAATAATTTATTTCATCGTTAAATGGTATGAAAAGAGAAAAAAATATATTTTATATTCATTCAATGGTGAGATGAACTTTTGTGCTATGTATCTTTCATGACACTATGCTAGACAATAATTTTTCCAAATAAAGACTAAATATGATGTGCAACATTGGAAGAGTTCAAAATGTACGAAGACTAATTAACGAGACTCTGATAGCAATGTAAATCATTGGACATAAGTGCATAAGTGATTAATATTGATAGCCTACTTATTTCTCGAACAAGTTTTCTAACACTACTTGTGATTTAAATTACGTACTTTAACTTTTAAATATTGTTTTGCTCTTTATTTTGAGTTGTATATTTATCTGATGTGAATTTATCATAATTTCATAATTGAAAAACCGTTTACAAATTAAGCGGAAACACAATATCAAAATTATAGTTTCTCTGATACTCCATTTCATTTGAATTATTATCCTCTTTTTTTCTACTTCTGAAATGCAATCAAGATGTGCATTTAGTGTCCTTTCACCTGAAACATAATACTTGAAAAAATTGTCTTTAACTATGATACACAACCCCAAAAAATAAATGCACCCTTCTAAAGGATGCAACTCTTTATATAAAGTTGCATATTTTCCGTTATTATCAAAAGAAAAAAGTTACATATTTTCAATGTATCCTTTTGATGTGCGGGTATGGACATGCCCTCACCGGCTTCCGACCCGTACCCATATAGCTAAACTGTGGAGCATCATTAACATTTAGCCTTTTGCAACCGAACTTTGCTAAAATAGTGTTTAATTTAAGAGTGAGCCACGGGTATCCTTTTTTCTTCATCGTACATAACTTTGTTAACTAATATGATAATTTTAGTTGCTAGTAGTTTCAATTTCAATTAAGATCAATAGTAACATTAATGATATCATATAATCGAGGGAAGATAATACAGAGAAATCATAAACCTAGGAAAGACGACGTTATCATTATTTTAAGGAATCTTAAATTTTTGTATGTTGGCATGTTCAAGTTAGGTTAATTTGCTATGTGTGACACATCATTATTTTTCACTTTTTCACGTTTGGTTCGTCAATCTTTCCTTAGTTAAGAATTTAATTCATCGACATTCTCTATTATTATTATTATTATTATTTAAATTGATAAACAAAAAAATAAAAGACGAAAATCAAAATATTTTTTTTTTTAATTTGCAAAAGAGGATTTCTCGGTTAGTTAGGGGTTTAAACTCAAATATCACAATCTTTTCTATTTAAAAATTGAAATGGATGTTAAGTTTATGGTCAGATTGAATGTCACATTAACAAATTTGAATTTGAATATTCTGCATTTAACGATGTGATACTCAATCTCATTGTAAATTTGACTTCATTTCAATTTTTCAAATGAAAAATATCGTGATCTTAAACTTAAGGTTTAAACCAATTAAAAACTTCATTGATAATTTTTAAGAACTTTATTGATAATGTTAATTTTTGGATCTCACACTTATATTAATGTTATCAATAAATTTTTTCAAAATTATCAATGAAGTTTTTAATTGAACCTATAGTTTATACCGGAACAAACTATAAAAATTTGAAACCAGAGAGAACCGTTTACTTGAACTTGATGTTCTGTCCCACTGTGCTTTATTAAAAGCATTTTCCTCTTTGGGTAATGATAAATCGATAATGGTTTTAGAAAAAGAAAAAAAAAAGAAACGGTGCTTTCTGGGAGGAGAAATTAGTAACATTCGCAGAGTCCAAGACCAAATTTAAAATTGTGCAAAACCTTTACGGGTTCCTAGATGCAACTATCCCAATTATCTTTTTTACAAAGGATACCTTTTTCATTGGAAAATTTCAAAAAATACTCATAACATATATTAAATTTTTGATTAAGGCAAATTGTGGGTTGCTGTTAATCCCTTTATCATTACGTCAAACGCCTAATAGATATAAACTATACAAGGAGAAGACGCATACTTTCATGTGACGAGATGCCCCTCTGAAGTTCTAATTTGCCTAGTGCCAACACTTACCCTTGTATTATTATTACCAGGGAGGAGAAGGAAAATCATGGGTTGCCTCATTGGCAGAATCACCACACGTGAAGCTTTAGCGTTATGTGGTCCACCAAATGATTTAGTTTCAAGTAGCAAATGACATCAAATGTTAGGATTCTTTGATTGCTCACATGGGTTGGGAGGAGTGAAAATGATGCATATATGTTTCTTGGAGTAGCAGCAGTGCCAAAATTAAAATGAAGCATCCTCGTATAAAATAAATAAAAGAAAATATAATTTGAGTATCAAATTTTTTTAGATAGTTATTATTTAATTTATTATAATTATTAGTGAATTTTTTAAATTTCATAATAATTCTTATAAAATTGATTTTTTTTAAAAAAATTTAAAAATATAACAAGCTTTGACTTTAATAGTGTTTTGTTCACGAGATAATAGCTTGAAAAGAATGTAGAAGCTATTGGTTTTATGATAAGAAGCAAGCTTTATTATCTTTTAACAACCATATTGACATTTTAACAAGTTGTTTACAAGGTACCATCTTAGCATTATTTACATATAAGATGGTCTATTTACTTATTAGAAAGAAAAATGTAAGAAGCAATGAAATTTATACTTTTCAAAATTTTAATTTTCTTATTTAAACCCCTTTGATGCATTAACTTACAAGTAGGTGTTTTGGTACACGGGGCAATTTAATTAACGAGATGTTAAAATTTTTTCCCAATACTGGCTAAAGTACGTATGATTCCAATTGTGACCGACGTTTGGCAGTTGAAATCAAGCGCACATGCTTAGCATTAAAGAGGAAGAAATTACAAAAAGAAAACCTCAGGTAGGCGGTACAGGATTCAAATTCAGTAGTGGAGAGAGAAATTAATATCGCCTTCCACAATTTCGCATTTCATTTCATTTTGATTTTTAAACAGAGGAAGGGTATAGTAGCTACTATTATAAAATCTCATCTCTCTTCCATGTATAAACCAAAGCTAGAAAGCAAAGAAAGTTCCAGATCGAGAGAGAGACTGAAACTAGTAAGCAAGGACACCGTCGTCATTTCATTAATCCAATCAAGAAGGAGAAAAAACATAGGCTCTCTCTCTCTTACACAAACACAAACACAAACACACAGTGCTTTTACATAAGCTTGCAGGGGAAGAGTAAGAAGAGAGGAACCTCTCTGTGTTTTTAGCTCTTTTTTTGTTTTTGTTTTTATACAGTGCACCAAGCATTGCCTTCTCGGTGAGAAGACTGATAGAAGAGAATAGTAATTAGGAAAAAAATAAAAAGAGAGAAAAAAAGGGGGAAAGAAAATGGAGAGAAGCACTCCAGTGAGGAAACCACACACATCGACCGCAGATCTGCTCACGTGGTCTGAGAATCCATCCTTTGATTCGCCCCCCACTGGTTCTGCTGCTTCTCGCTCCACCGTCCGCTCTCACCAGGTACCATTGATTTGCTTTTCTTTTGAATTTGGATTTGAGTTTTTTTTTTCTTCTGATTTAATTATCATTTAATTGATTGATTGGCATTTTAATTTTTTGGGGATGTGCTTTTTATTAATTTGGGGAAATATTGGTAGCCGACTGATGGGATCCGTAAGGTGGTGTTTGGAGGTCAAGTGACTGATGAGGAGGCCGAGAGCTTAAACAAAAGGTGAGATCTGCTCATGTTTCTTCCCAAAAAAAATTTCTGTTGTTTAGAATTCTGTGGCCATTTCCCCCCATTTTTTCCTTTTTTTTTTATTTATTTGAATATCTTATAGACGGTAATAAATGCAATCATACGTGGAGCGCGTACTAAATTTTTTTCCTTTATTTGTGCATTTTGTTTGCATTATCCACGGTTTTCTCTGATTCTGTTTTCTGTCCTTTTTTCTCTCTTGCCTGCGATTTGAAGTTTTGAATATTTTAACTAGGAGTTGACTGTATATCTAACTTTTAAAGTTTTGAACGTTATGTTCTTCAAGTTTGATCTGTTCAGTTATCTGTTCTTTATGCTTTATCCTATCATTTGGCCGATAATCATGATGAAATAATTTAAAAATCTCTCTCTCTCTAGGTTTTGATATTTCTAGACGGTTCAATGATTGAATCTCATATTGGTTGTAATGTAACCACTTTGTTGTAATATTTTTATGTGAGCATTATTTCTCATCAATCCGATTGATAGCTTTTCATTCTGGTCTTTAATATGATCTGGGCATAATGACTCAGTAAACTTTAATAAACGTAAGCTCAGTTACAGAGCATTCTACTTACTTTAGCAGTAATCACAACGGTCTGATGATCTGATCTTCACCATGACCACAGTCAAACATGCTTCCATCAATCAAAGAAAAGTGGAATCCAAATGAAAGTGCATGTTCTTGGCTAAATTTCTGGTCTATTTTATAAAATCAATTTGGCTTATAACAATGCCTTTTCTCTCTCTCTCTCTCTCTCTCTCTCTCTCTCTCCCCCCCCCCCCCCCCCCAAAAAAAAGAAAAAAGAAAAGAAAAAAGAAAAGAGAGAAAAAGTATTTTTCATGTTTGGATCAATCTATTAATGATCTAAAATTTATCAGCTTTCTAAGCAAAAATCTATTAGCTTTCAGTATTTTATGAAGTTCAATAGGTATTCAACCATGATTCATCGCATGTTAGGATGTCATGTCAATACTGTGTGGCTCTGTATGTGTTGGATGTGCCATATCAATGCAACTTCATATTTATAGTGGAACATTGGTGAAATGCTCGCTAATTTGATCGCTGATGGCATAGGATCAATGCCAGGTTCTGTTAAAACACTTTGGAGATTTTCAATTTTGTGGATAGCCAATGCTCCTTTTTTTTTACACCTTTTATGCCCCTTTTGTTTTTATTTTTCTTGGATTGCCATTTTGAAGCATAGAAGAATGATATATGAAGAATATTTGAGCATGGTGTTTGGCATACAAAGGGAAAGAATGATAATAAACATATTTTGGTGACAACTGAATCTATTAGCAAAGTTTTGAATCTAATTATGCGATGCAGCCTGCAGATAATTTAAATCTAACATTTGACCACTTTGCATCTTTTGATTTCTATAGACTATATATTAGGTGTGCACTATTTTAACCGTTGAGTTTATGTTTTCCAGGAAACCTTGTTCAGGATATAAAATGAAGGAGATGACTGGTAGCGGCATATTTTCAGCCAATGGAGAAGATGATGCATCAGAAAGTGTCAACCCTACTCCAACTAGCAAAACAGGAGTACGTGTATACCAGGTATGTATTGAATTTTTGCAAATTTGAATCTCATGAGCATCTAAAAGTCTATATTCCATTTTAATGTTCAGAACAAAAATAATTACTCATATAGTAACTGATTGCCATCTGTTCTTGTCATTGGAATTTTCAGCACGCACTAGCTGGAATCAGTCATATTTCATTTGCTGAGGAAGAGAGTGTTTCCCCCAAAAAGCCGACTACACTGCCGGAGGTGGCAAAGCAGCGTGAGCTTTGTGGGACAATAGAAAGTGAGGCGGAGGCAAATATGAAAAAGCAGCTTTCTGATGCAAAATGCAAGGAGCTTAGTGGAAATGACATCTTTGCGCCCCCACCTGAAATTTTACCACGGCCAACAACTGTTCGGGCATTGGCTTTGAAGGACAATTTTGACATGGGAGAACCTGCTACACGTAATGTACGCACATCTGTCAAAGTCTCTTTCTTTGATGTGAGTGAATTGTGTGTATGCAGAAAAAAATGTTCTGGACCCTCTCTGTGTCTCATTTTCTCTCAATATAAAATTTTAATGTTCAAATTGTGGGAATTCACCTATAAAAAAAGGGGTTTACAGAAATGCTGCAAAGAAAAAGAGCGCGTCTTGTTACAGAAATGCCTCAAAGCAATTGGAACGGGAAAGAAAGAAAAACAGTTTCATGAAGTTTTGCTATAAAAAGATTTAAATCTATCATTTATACAGTTAATTGTTTCTGAGATGGTTAGGAAGTGGATAATGAATACCTAGGAACAAAGTTGTCCTGTTATATCCTTAGATTGGGCTTTGAAAGTTCCAAGTGGTACAAGGTTTTCTCCTTTCATGGTTCGAGCTGACTATTTGTTTGACGCTTGGGTCATCAGTCACTAAGCATTTGAGATTCATCACTTATATGTGTGCCTTCTGTTCTGTGTTATGTTTCATGTTTCATGAAATTTGAAGATGTAACTGCATTTGATCTTGGATTTATTTTGTAGCCTGCTGGAGGTCAGAGCAATATTAGTGAAGAATCTGTGAAGACAGCGAAGAAAATTTATAATCAGAAATTTACTCAGCTATCAGGAAATGACATATTCAAGGGTGATGTTCCACCAACATCTGCTGAGAAACCACTGAGCACGGCAAAACTGCGGGAGATAAGTGGAAGTAACATCTTTTCTGATGGGAAGGTAGAGTCTCGAGATTACCTTGGTGGCGTACGCAAACCCCCAGGCGGGGAGAGCAGCATTGCGTTGGTTTAACTTGTTAGGTCTAACTCTGTTATTTTGCTTATGTCGTGTCTGGTTTTGTATTATTTCTAGTGGGGGTATGATTATATTATTTGACCTTGCATTCTGGGTTTTGGAAATTATGTTTTAGGCTTATAAGATGTCAACCAAAGCTTTGGACTTTCTGCTAATTGGGTTTGTATGTCCATAAACTTGTGCTGTTCTGTGCATTTCTTCCTGATCCCACAGTTAATATTATTATTGCTCAGGACTACATTGATTGTCGTCAAACTGTTTGTGATTAGTCCCACGGTGCATTAAGCTCTTAATTGACCAAGCTGTTGGACATGCTTTGCGTTATTATCCTATTTCATCGTGATGCGTGCTTTACTTATACTTTCTAAATGAATTTCGAGCATTTGACCAACTCAGCACCCTAAATTCAGAACACAGATTGGTGGGTTTGAACTAGGGATGGAACATTTTGATTTTGTTGAACACGGAGTGTTGGTTTTGAAGGCAATAAGTTTTGCCTAGTATTCCTAGCAGCAGCAGAAGCAGGGTGGGCTTGCTGTTATCTTCCTGCCTTTTGAAAGCTAATCCTACTCTGAGAGATGCCATTGTTGTACCCAAAATGGTCCAGCAGGAACTCTGCACCTGTTTAATCGGTGAATTCTTTGGATGATTGTTAAATGAGCGTTTTTTTATTAACAAAGTTTTGTGAAAAATAATGAGAGAGAAATCCTGAGGAAACAAGAGGAGAAACCAGCTCAGAGTTTGTTTCTTGGTTGGCAAGAAATACTTTTTCCCGGTCTGGCTACAAGGAAATGGAGTAATATCGTTTATTTTAGGGAACAAATGCCGCTTGTAATCAGGTGGGCTCGGCTCTAGAATATTAAGTACTACTATAAAATTTCAGTGAACTCATATGATCGAAGTACTAAAGGTTTTAAAATTAAAAATTGATCTTTATTTCATTAGAGTACCTCAGTACCATATGACCATTTCATTTCTTTGATTTAAAAAATATTATCTCAAATCCCAAGAGATCCAATAGCCCAAAGATTCTTAATCGGAATCGAAGTGAATAAATATGTAAATACATAATGGAAACTGATCAACTTCTAATGAGAAAATCAAGCAGTGTTTATTGCTAGAGGTTAGCATTCTGATTTAGTCGCAGATACTGATAACTAAAAAATCAAAATTAAGAAAACGACATCAACTTAAAAATAAAACAACTCTCCTAGTCAGATTCTCTCTCTTCCTCCCTCTCTCTGCGCTTTTTCTGCGTGTGACTGCAATGCCGATTGCCGACTCGACTTCACTGTAATGGCGTGAGCGTGAACGACAACAAACCGTACGCACACCCTTTTTTTTTTTTTTTTAATATAACCGTCAAAATCAATCCCCACCTCTCTCATTCTGTTATCCTCTTCCAATTTTTTTCCTCGCAAAAGAACCCCAAAACCATATCAAATGATATTCTAATGGAAGCTGCAATTTTCTTCACCACTACAAATACAGCTACAGTTAGGGACTATCTTAATGCTCGCAATCTGCTCTTTGTTTGTGCCCTTTTGCTTCCCTGTGTAGAAATCTGATATGGGTTTTGGGTTTTTGATTGTTTAATGATATTTTACTCAATCTCTCACTTTACATATATATATATATTCCTGTTTTGGAAATGTTTAAACTCATTGAGAGAAATGGAGAGACTGAGACTTTGTCCAGTGAGATCCCTCAAGCTTCATATCTCAATCTTCATCGTCAGAAGCTAGTTCTGGGTGATTCTCCTTTAAGTAGAGTTTCTCTGCGATCAGAGTACTCTCCTTCAAGTTCTTTCTCTAATGGGTTTTGCTCATCGGAGGATAGTTCTCCATTTTCTACTCCATTTGAGGAGACTAAGTATCAAACACCAAGTACTCATTACATGAATGGACTATGGTTGGATTCCAAGTCACCTGAATCTCATTTTAAGAAGAAAATCAATAATGAGAAGTTGGAAGATGATCTGGGTTTGTGTGGAAATCTATATAGACTGCATATTAGAGATGAAGGGAAGGGTAGTACTAAAATGGGGCGATTTGAGATGGACCCAGATGGTTTTGGGTCTAGGTTTGTTGATGGTTCTTTGGGTTTAAATGGGAATATACCATATAATGTTGAAAAATGTAACACATATGATGGTTTTTACAATGGTGCCTTTTGTTCTGAAGGTTTTCAATGCCTTCCTCGTGGAGTTTCTTCAAGTTTTGATGATGATATGTCTACATTGCTTGGTTTGCGAGGTGGACATGAAGAGAGTAATTCAAAGGGGTCTAGTCTTGCTCACAATCTGTCCAATAATTTGTGCTTTAACACCCCTTGGTACAAAAACCAAGGCCACTATCTCTTTGAGCAGAGAAATGAGGAGGGAAGGACCTGGGCTGGAGGAATTCAATTACAGAACCAAGCTAGTATTAATGGGCCTTACTTTAATGATGCTTTTGTCCACGCACAGCAAGGTGGAGTAGATTTTAATGGAGACAGGGGGGTCATTGATCCATTGAGTTCTTCTGAGTTGATGAACGGGCTGGCTTTGAATATGAACAATGCATTGCATAGTCGTTCATTGTTGAAAGAAATGACTCTTGCAATGCCAAACAACAGAGTTCCTCAATCTCTTATGTCTGTGAAAGATGCAGGAAATATAGAGGCTTTTAGTTCCGAGGATAGTTTAATCATAGAAGGAAAAAGCTTGGAATATGCCATCAACAAGGGACATGATCTATCCAAGGCTCATAAGTACAATTCTGCCAGTGAGATTGCATTGCATGAGACTCGTCAGAAAAGCTCTAAACTAGATAATCATACCAATCATGGAGGTGCTTGTGAAAATGGTCAGAGCTTGATTAGTGATAGCAATGTGCAGTTGCTACCAAGTCTTAATTCTTTGGCCAAGGTCCAGGGTTCTATATACTTTATGGCAAAAGATCAAAATGGTTGTCGGTTCTTGCAGAGGATCTTTGATGAAGGAACCTTTCTAGATGTGCTAATCATATTTAGTGAAATTATTGATCATGTCATTGAACTTATGATAGATCCATTTGGCAATTACCTCGTGCAGAAGTTGTTGGCCGTGTGCAGTGAAGAACAGAGAATGCAAATTGTGTTTGTAGTGACCAAAGAACCAGGACAGCTTGTCAGAATTTCCTTGAACACATATGGGTAAATTCTTCAATTGTGGCTTAATCCATGGCTCTTTTATTGGTAGAATTCATATATTCTTTTCAAATTTCTGTTCCTGCTAAATAAATTTGGTTTTATGCTGCCAGCACTCGTGTGGTACAGAAATTGGTTGAAACTCTCAAAACCAGGCAGCAGAGTTCATTACTCCAATCAGCCCTTAAACCTGGTTTTCTTGATCTTATCAAGGATCTGAGTGGAAATCATGTGATACAGCGTTGCTTGCAATGCCTTAGCACGGAAGATAATAAGGTAGAGGTTTCTCTTTTCTGTTCTTTTAATCATGAAGATTCAGTTATGTTCTTGAGTTTCACTGTGATGTTATTTGGTTACTTGAAATGTAGATCCAAGGTAAAGTTTTTTCATGCATGATTATTTCATACTTGTTAAAACATTTTATCCAAGATAACAGTTTTTGGGTGATGATATTTCATATATTCTGTAAGTCTTTTTTTCACTCCTGATAATGAATTTGGCTCCATGTTTTTCTTCAATGAAATGTTCTTATATCAGCTTGTGATATTAATAATATTCATAGCAATCGATACACTCACTAAAGTGTTGTACCAAAAACTTGATGAGACCCATATAGATACTTTTGATGCCCGGCTTTGTGCATCAAAGTCATAAAATAAAAGGCAGGGTGTCTAATGTAACCATTTTTCATCAGAGCATCATGTTTATGATAGGTTAGTTGATTATAATCATTTTTCACCATGTCAACCTAGCATGGGCCATATCTTAAGTTAGTCATATGTGAGTTTGGAGTCTTTCACTGTTGGATCATGGGTACTAATCCCTCAATTCACGACATACAGAATTGTATTTCCGAAATGATGCAACTTTGGCATTAGGGATCATTACATATATTGTCAAAGTTACTAAATTTATGAATTTCTTGTTTTAGTATAATCTAATTAACTCAGTGTTCCTATGGGGAGGAGAAACCTTTAGCTTTGGTAATACATAAATGGTCTCACACCCTGAACGTTTTGTTTAATGACCATTTTTTTCTTTCAGAAATGAGATAGACTTTATAGAGTTCATAGAGATTTTGTCTTGTAAATGATTTTGTACATGGGTTGCTCCCGTTCATGCCCTTTTAATTGTAATGATACTTTACATATCACAAGAAAAAAAAACCTCAGCATTCTAGAAGTTTTCCAAACACTTGCTTTATTACTCTATTCCACTACACCATTCTTCTTCAAGATCTCTTGATTTTTTTTGGCAACATTAATTTTAACCAATTTATTATTGGTGCTTTCAATAAGCAAAAATAAATTATCTTAATGTTTGAAAGTCCAATGCTGTTGGATCTTCTTATTGAGAGCTCATCACAAGGTATTTCAGTGTTGTAAATGAAATTATCTTGATATTTTTAAGGCAATGCCATAGAATCTTTACACTTAAGATTGTCTCTGACTAGTGCCAATAATTGCTTACCTACTTTCTTGTCATTTACAGCAAGAAGACAATATTTTAATGAAGTAGTAAGTCTCTGCTACTTGGTTTATATGATGTTGATTAATGATGTAATAACACAATCTTAAATTGGAGCGATATAGACCATCTTTTTCATCTTGTTTGAATATTTTTCTCTCATCATAGTGTGTTTGTGAATTATCACTTTATTTACTTTTGTATATATGAATGCATAAGGCACATACAACATGAAGGGTCACTAGGAAGGTTGATAAAATAGGGGCTTAGATGTGATGTTCACTAATGAGGGAAATGAAATCAGACTTAAAATGTAAGGATGCGTTTAGTTGTGGAAAATGTTTTCAGTTTTTCATCTCCATTTTCCTTAATACTTCACTCAACAATTTGCACATTCTTAACATAATTTGGAAAACAACACTTCTTTTTCCAACATAATATTGGAAAAGATGGAAAACAAAAAAAATTGTTTTTTCCTAACTTCTCCAACATTATGTTGTAAAAAGAAGTGTTGTTTTTCAAATTATTTTAATAATGTAAAAATTGTTGAAGAAAGTGTTTAGGAAAATGAAAAATATTTTCCACAACTAAAAATATCCTAAGTTTTCCTTCAGGAAAGATGATTGATGTGAACATGACTCTTGAAGGATGAACCTTCCTATTTAAATTTTATGCAGCCATATATGTATATATATTAACTAGTGCTCTAAGATACCCCACTGTGTATACAGAATCATCAAGGGGGCGAATCTTTACAGTGCACTTGATTCAGTTGGAAAGGATAATCTGTGGAGCTCCTTTTCTTTCTTACCAGCCTTGAACCCTAGACTTTAGCATAACAAAGTGAGCACCTAACCAACAAGGCAACCAGGGGGCTGGCCATTGGAGCTCTCAGTTATACTTAGGTTTGTATTGCCAACAAACTTTTGACGGTTTGAAGTTTCAAGATTCCATTCCAAAATCCAAACCTCTTTCCAACTAATCAAATTTATCGTAAGTTCAGCTCGGAAATGGCAGGATAGACTTGAAAACCAAGTAGAGATTTTTTTTGTTTGTTTTTTTGTAAGTAAATAATTATGTTTGCTGACCTGAACCTATCATTAGGGATGGGCATGTTAAGAAGAGTTCAACTCAACCAAGGCTCACTAAAGCTACCATGCATCACTAACATGATTTCATCTCAAATGTTTGAACTTCCAATCTGTAATCAGTTTTCGTGCTATTCAGCAGCATTTGTTTTCATTTCACATCTTATTCTGTTCACAGTTTCATTGCATGGTTTCACAAGAACTCTATATAATGGTTAAAATCATATTGTGAATCTTTTTGGTTCTTTATTTTTCTGTTATCTGTTGCAGTTTATTTTTGATGCTGCCATGAAGTTTTGTGTTGATATTGCAACTCATCGGCATGGATGTTGTGTGTTGCAACGGTGCATTGCTCATTCCATTTCCCAACAGCGTGATAAACTAATTAGTGAAATTTCCAGGAATGGTCTTCTCCTTGCTCAAGATCCTTTCGGGTAATAATATGAAAGCGTTTTGGACTACATATAGTGTATTTTTATATATTTGAATAGGATTTGAGATTCAGAGTTATTATACTTTTGAGGTTCTCATTGCTGGTTGTTTTAAGAATTATATGGTTCATCAATAAAATTTTCTTCACGTCAACATGCTAATGTAAGCATAGACATTTCAAAAGCAAAGTTGCTTAATAAATTTCTGTAAATTTATGCTGCAAAATTGTCATCATTCAGAACAGTGATTTTGGATTCGATCGATAATTCACTATGATAAATTTTTTTGAAGTTTATAAGAAAGATGAAGCCATTCAATTCAATGAGAGGACCCTGGAGCCATTTCTGATCTTTCTATATTTATAGTGAGGTATTCTTTTGTAACATCATTAAACACATGGTTTTGTAACAAATTTTACATTATTCATTGTTATACGTATATGTATGTGTGTTGTTGTAAGGAATTAATCAATGGCACCATAGCTTTTGTAGCCTTCTAAGTTACTTGTCATAAATTGTTAACATTGTTGTCATCAGCAGTTGCAAAGAATGGTATACTTGTTAGTTTCTTAGAAATTTTTTTGCATTCTTATGAATTTCTGATAGCATGATATATTTACATCTTTTGTTGTTTGTGCTCCATGCCCTTTTTCCCTTCTCCATGTCCCAGAATTTCTGGGCTTTGCAGTCCCACTCTCTGGAGTTTGGCTATTGGTTATGTTGCATCGGTAAAGGTTGTAATTTTATCTATAATTCTAGCCTGAGTTAAGTTTATATCATTGATACGACAACCTTAATTAAATTTTTTTTATGCTTTAATACTTGCTCACCCTGTCCTTGTTCACAGGCTTCCTTAATGAATTTGAAATCAACTTGATTGATTTGTCTTTATCTAAGAACTCAACTCTAAAAAATGCGCATAATTATTTTCATTAGCTGTCTGGCATCTCCATCCATAAATTCTACGAGTTTCTCTTATGTTTCCCAGTCTGTCTTCTGCTGCATGAGAAAGTGAAAAGTAGCCATCACCTGTTTCTCAGCGTCTGGTACATCAAATTAGCTAAAATCTTGTAGGACTTAGTATAATTAACTTTCGAAGTTCATATTTGATTTTTTTAACATATAATTTTAAAAATAAGTACTTTATTTTTGTTATTCTTTTAATTTTATTGTTTCTTCATGTCTCATTATAAATATCTCCAACCTTTAATCCTAAAATGGTTGCCTCTGTTACTTGTCACAGATGTTACATTCTATACTGCAGTTTTATTCAGCTCTCTAAATAGTTTTCTTTCTTTGTGACAGAAATTATGTTGTTCAATACGTCATAGAGCTAAAGATCCCTTCTGCAATTGCCTTGCTTTCTCAATTTAAGGGACACTATGTACACCTCTCAATGCAGAAATTTAGCAGCCATGTGGTTGAAAAATGCCTCAAGCATTTTGGAGAGAGTCGGTCACAAATCATCCGTGAATTTCTCTCGGTGTCTCACTTCGAACAGTTGTTGCAAGATCCATTTGCCAACTATGTCATTCAATCTGCTCTAGCTGTTACCAAGGTTAGCATCAAACCTCTCCTCTTAAATTCGGTCTAGAATCTGTGTCCTTGTGATAATTATTTTTGTATCGAGCAGGGCCTTCTTCATGCTTCACTGGTTGAAGCTGTCCGACCTCATGCGATTTTACGTACCAGTCCATATTGCAAGAGGATTTTCTCGCGAAACCTGTTGAAGAAGTGATGTACATTGTGTGTCGTAAGAAGTGTTGTTGTTCCCTCAAAGTTTCTAGTATTAATAAGAATCCTTTATCTATCTTTTGCCACTAGATGTAGAATATTAATCAGAATCTGATTCTGATGTCCTGGTGTGAAGCTTACAACTTCAGCTTTGTGGACGACCTCCATGACTCTGAAGAAAAGAAGTTTTGCTTTGAGTAAGCAGATAAAACTTGTATTATTCTGTTGTCTTCTTCTTGTCCTTTTGACTTAAAACTTGTATGGTATTTCATACGGTGAGAAAAGTCACTTTTGGCCGTGACCTTTTAGTAAATGTGATGCCTGGATTTCTTTCTTGATTATAGCTTGCTTTGTCCTTTCTATTAGTCCAATAGTAGGGCCATAGGATGGGGTTTCCTCATTCTAGACATTTGATCCCAATTTCTCAGTACAGAGACAAAGGGAAAGAGGAAAGGCCAAGGACCTCTTTCTCACTCACACCTCCAAAAAGATACTAGAAAATATGGCCCAAAAAAACTAACATTAACTATTTAGAGATGGGGTCAGACTATAGTAGTACTTGATAGTAATTTAGATTTCTTTCTTTTTTTTTTGATCGGTAAAAGGTAATTATATTGATCAAAATTATATACAAAATACGTTGGGCAATCCCTGGAAATATGAGCATTTACATTCTTTGTCTAAAATCAGGAAAACTATCATATACAATTCTATACACATGGCCCGACAGTGCTGTTGGGGTGAGATACTAGCCCTTCAAACTGTCTGGCATTCCTGGCTAGCCAGATATGGTGAACAGTGTTGGCTAATGCAGTACACTTGGCCCTAGCAGGGGGGCCATTCCCTCTAGCTTCTTTATGGATCCATTTAACTGCACTTTTTATGGTGTTCATACCCCTTCTACTGCCCAACCATTCTTTAATTTCTTTCCAAATTGATGCACTGATTCGACAAGCAAAGAAGAGGTGATTCACTGATTCTTCCATCTCCCTACACAAGGGGCACAATCTGTCCATCTCAGTAAAGAGAAGTTTATCCTTTGTGAGCAATTTGTTTTTAATGGCAAGCCAAAGAATAAAGGCATGCTTGGGTGTGCAACTACCACTCCACACCACAGGAGCCCACTTTGCTTTAGCTCATTTGGGCCTGAAATAGTCATAAGCTTTCTTGATACTGATATGATTCTACTCTACCCACTGCATTATTTTGTCAATTGCTTGCAGACCAGAAGTCTGAAGATATCAGACAGTTCTTGATTTCAAGAAGCTTCTTCCATAATGCTGAGTCCTCATGATTTGGGATAGAGTTCCATATGGAAGATCCATGTAAGTAAAAATGATCAACCCACCTGACCCAGAGAGAGTCTTTCTTCTGGTGGATATTCCATAAGGCTTTTGATAACAATGCTGAATTCCAGCTTTTGAGGTCTAATAGACCCAGTCCCCCTTTTGCTTTAGGAAGACAGACTTCTTTCCATGCTACCAAGGCTTTTTTAGAGCCAGAATTCTTTCCACTCCATAAGAAAACTCTGCATATGCTGATGATTTTGTCTTTAATGTTGGATGGAATAGGGAATATTGACAACCAAAAACACTCCACGCCCTGAAGAACAGACTTTATTAGTTCAGCTCTACCAGCAAAGGACAGATTAATACCAACCTAAGGATTAATGTATGCTGATATTTTCTCAATAAGGGGAAGGTAGTAGGCAGTGTTTAGCCTTGTTGTGGCCAGAGGTACCCCAAGGTATCTGAAGGGAATACTGCCTTGAACAAATCCTGTGACCCTACTGATTTCAAGCTGATCATTTCTGGGTATCCCAGCTGTGTACAGGCTTGATTTGGGGAGACTAGCTTGCAGATTAGAGCTATTACTAAATCTATGAACACAATTCATAAGCATTCTGACAGATTTTGTATCTCCTCTAGCAAATAAGATAAGGTCATATGCAAATGCAAGGTGGGTGATCTTGAGATGCTCACATTTGGGGTGAAACCTAAATTCTTTTGAGTCATTCAACCTTGTCATAAGTCTGGATAAATATTCTAGACAAATAACAAAGAAGAATGGGGAAAGAGGATCACCATGTCTAAGGCCCCTCTTACCTTCAAAGAATCCATGGAGACTTCCATTTATAATTATTGAGTATGTTGTAGTAGTAACACACTCCATTACCCATTTTGAGAACTTATCCGGGAAGCCAAGAGCTCTGAGCATACTCTCCAAGAAGTCCCAATTGACTGAATTATATGCTTTCCTCAAATCAATCTTTAACATGCATCTAGGGGAGATTCTTTTTCTGCTATACTTTCTGAGCAATTCTTGCACTAGGTAAATGCTTTCTATCATGCTCCTATTTTTGATGAATGCAGCCTGGGCAGGGCTAACAATACTGTCTAATATGGAAGCTAGCCTGGAAGCAATTATCTTAGATATAACTTTACATACCACATTATAGCATGCAGTGGGTCTAAATTCCTCCACTTTGGCAGCATGCTTAGATTTGGGTATCATTGCCAAGGTAGTATGGTTAATTTGTTTAAGCAACTTACCACTTTTGAAGAATTCTTGCATTGCCCCCACAAAGTCCTCTTTAATGAGTTCCCAAGCTTTCTTGAAGAAGGTTGAAGTATACCCATCTGGACCTGGGGATTTGTCATCCCCTATGCTTAATAAGGCTTCTTTAATCTCTACCTCTGAGACATCTCTAGTCAAGAAGACAGATTGTTCCTCATTAACCTTTGGACCCTCCTCTATGACCCCAATCTCAATAGGACAGATAGCTTCTGTAGAGCCTAGCAAGTTCTTGTAGAATTTAATGAATTCATTCACCACTTGGGCCTCTGATGTGGTCTGGTGACCTCCAGGGTTTCCACTGCAGCAATGTGATTTCTGCTAATTTTCCTTTTCATCATGGCATGGAAGAATTTGGATCCTCTATCATTGTTTTTAAGGAATTTACACTTAGCCTGCTGGGCAAAGAAACTCCTTTATGCTTCTGCAAGATTAGAGGCTATAATCCTCTGCTCTGCCACCCTTACTTGTAACTCAATATCTGAGATATTATCATGCAGCTCCTGTTGCAATCTAAGCAGCTCATTAGATGCTTCAGCAACTCTAGCAGAAATGTGACTAAAATGCTTCTCATTTAATAGTTTGAGAGTGCCTTTTAGATTCTTCAGATTTCTGCACAGCTTGAACATGTTGTACCCTGTGACATTACTATTCCATGATCCTCTTACTATCTCCAGAAAGTCAGCATGAGAGGCCCACATATTGAAGAATTTAAAGGATCTTTCCCCCCCATTCTCCTCTTCAAATAGATTAACTATGCAATGGGAGTGATCTGAGAGGCAGTCAGGTAATGTGAACTTTGCATGGGCATGAAACCCTTGCTGTACCCAGTTACTATTCACCATAGCTCTATCCAGCTTGCACCAAGTGTGGTTGTTAGACCAAGTGAAGTAGCTACCTGTGAAGTTTATATCAGATAGCCCTGTTTCCATACAACAAAAGAGGGGATCTCTAATTTCGTAGGCAGAGACAGGCAACCCATTCCCCTTTTCCTCCATTGCAAAAAAATTATTAAAGTCTCCCATAACCAGCCATAGTGAGGATAAACATTCATTGAATTCACTTAGGTTTTCCCATAGAGGTCTTCTAGATATTATGGTATGAAAGCCATAGACAAAACTAGTAACAAAACTTATGGAGGAAATTAAGCACTTAACTTTACAGTGTATAACTTGGGGATTGGAGTCAATGACAGAAACACTGACCTTGGAGGGATTCCAGAGGACCAGTACCCTGCCTGCTTCATGGGTATTAAAGTTCTTGATTTGGCTCCACAGTTTGAACATGTTGCTCATTATTCTGCCCAGCTTCCCTTCATCAAATTTTGTTTCCAAAATACACATAATGTCTATATGGTTTTTATTTATGAGGTGTAGAACCCTATTATGCTTCAGGGGCTTGTGAAAGCCCCTGATATTCCAAAATGAAATTTTCATGTAACTTCTTGAGGGGCATCCCCCCCTTCCTATCCTTATGAGATTCAGATGCAAGTCCCTTGCCTTTTTTCTTCTTTGTAACCTTCTGGTAGTCATCTACTGTTGGAATCTTGCCAGCTCCTATGGTCCCAGCAGATTGTGGAGCTTGCTTATCTTGCTTAGGTCCAGAGATTCTAAGCCTAGTCTGTTGCTGATCCTAGAGCTTTTTTGAAGGATTTGCCCCTGCTGACCCTGACCTTGATGGTTGATCTTGGTCTGCTGCTACACCTGTTACTAATACAATAGCCTCTACTGGAACAACTGTCTTTTTCTCCTTAGGGGCATTGTTGACTTGAAATTTGCAATTCCCATCAGAATGCCTAATGACTTTGTACCTCTTGTAGAACTTTGGGAGATTTTCATAGGTGATTCTTTGATCAATTACTCTGCCTCCAGGAAAATTGACGGTAACAGAATGCTTTACCTCCTTTGCTACATCCACTTCAATAAGGATCCTGGCATATGAAATCCTCTCATTTTTGAAGTGAGTTTGTCTGCATACAGTGGTTTCCCAAGTCTTGACCTTATCTTGCTGAGAACTCTAGATGACCATAATTCAAGGGGCAGGTTTTTCAGCTGCACCCATACAGGCATTGTACTGATTTCCTCATTGTCAAATTGGAAAAACCTTGGCATGGTTTGGAGGAGAAATGGTCTTCCATAGATAATGTAAGGACCCTCTTGCATGACCTTATCATATTTTCAGCACTTTAAAACTTGAAAATAATCCATCCACTTTTGTGAAACTGAGTAAGAACTCCAACATTCCATGAATCTGTTATCTGCTTCAACGCCAGCTTACCTGGGAATTTTTCAGCAAAATAGCTTACAAGGCAGTGTGACATATCTTCAAACACTTCGTCAACATCTTTTTCTGTTAGATAATTGTCTTCCTCTTCAAATTCCATAGCAGATAGTTGATTCCCATTGCTAGGTTTCCTGTTATATGCAAATAGGCTGACCCAATGGGCTTTTTTATTCTCCCCATTCTGTATCAATTTACTGTTCACACCTGTAACTGTTCTAGCTGGACCAGAACCTGGATCTTTAACATTTTCTGTCTCGTCGCAACCCTCACTTTCAGAGCTGGGATTTTCCAGTCCCACAATATTGTAATCCTCCTCTCCTAAGGTACAAGAGAGGTTTTCTGACTCCCAACACTCAACATTAGCTGAACACTGTACTTCTTCTACAGCTACATTCTTACCAGACATTTTTACTGTAGCTTCATTTTCTTTGAAATACCTTTGAACATAATCAATGTCTTGTTGTTCTTGAGAAGAAACCAAAATCTTATTGCTTTATTTCTTCTTACCCATATCAAATTACTAGAACAGAATCAAGAAGTTACAGGGGGGGAGGAGATGAGAAAGGCGGAAGTCATGAAGAAGCAGCAAATCGCCTTGCTTGAGAGCTTCTCTCTCTAGCTTCTTTTGGATTTCTTTCTTGATTATAGCTTGCTTTGTCCTTTCTATTAGTCCAATAGTAGGGCTATAGGATGGGGGTTTCCTCATTCTAGACATTTGATCCCAATTTCTTAGTACAGAGACAAAAGGAAAGAGGAAAGGCCAAGGACCTCTTTCTTACTCACCCTCCAAAAAGATACTAGAAAATATGGCAAAAAAAAAACTAAAATTAACTACTTAGAGATGGGGTTAGACTATAGTAGTACTTGATAGTAATTTGGATTTCTTTCTTGATTATAGCTTGCTTTGTCCTTTCTATTAGTCCAATAGTAGGGCCATAGGATGGGGGTTTCCTCATTCTAGACATTTGATCCCAATTTCTCAGTACAGAGACCAAAGGAAAGAGGAAAGGCCAAAGACCTCTTTCTCACTCACCCCCTAAAAAATATACTAGAAAATATGGCAAAAAAAAAAAAAAACTAACATTAACTACTTAGAGATGGGGTCAGACTGTAGTAGTACTTGATAGTAATTTGGAGCTATCATTGGACATTAATTTGATATATCAGTATCTTTTATAATAATAGAGGTATTATTTGATAGTAATTGGGTTTATTGTCTCACATATTCTTGAACTATGGACCCGTAGCATTTAACTCCTTAAACTATTAATTTGATGTAAGAGATATTTGAACTATGAATTAGTAGCAATTAACTCCTTAAATCCATTTTCCGTCGAGAAACTTAATGAAAATACAATAAGAGAGAATTCTTCCATTTGAGTATTACAATGTAGTGAATGCTTGCTCCAAAAATTGGACCTAAACAAATTATTGAACCTATGAAATATTTCTTTGAGAGATATTTGGTTAAGAATACTTCTTTGAAAGTTCCTTATTTGGTTAAGTTTTTCATCGAAAAATGTATTTAAGGAGTTGATTGTTACTAATTCATAGTCCAAAGACCCCATGTACCAAATTAATAGTTCAAAGAGTTAAATATTATATGTTCATAGTTTAAGGATATGTCCTACAATAAACCCATAGTAATTTAATAAATAACATCATTTAACAATAATTTAAGTATCATTTAACAGTAATATAGTAATATACACATAAGTGCACCCCCTAAAGAGTAAAGATGTTAGTTATTTATCTAAAAGTTAAAAATATTATTTTTAGAGAGATATTTTAAGTACTTTTCCTTTTCTTTTATGATAAATAAGATATTCCAAGTAGTTGTCGCCCAAGGAAACAAATCTCCTTTTGAGAAAGAAAAAACATCCAGTTTTTTTTCTTGGAAAATATACCATTTTTTGGGTGTAATTTTCAATTCTAATTCGATCATTTGAACGAACTATTTTTTTTTATTATATTATTGCAAGAAGATAACATTTGTTAGAAGAACTCAGAAAGAGTTTACGTCAAAGTCTTGAGAGAGAAGAGGGATGACCGTTACCATCGACACCAAAATAGAAGGTACAAATTTTGCCAACTTACCGAAGGCATGTACTACTTTATTAGCAGCTCTCTTACCATGAAAACAACACTTATCAAAATAAGACATAACCAACTAAAAAGATTCCTCAATCAAGTTACTTAAAAGCGCTTGTTGATACTGAAAATCTGTTGAACGATTAAAAAAATCATGTAAATTAGACAGTCACTCGGAGTTGGGTTTTCCAAAAGAAATTTTTTTGACTGGCTTGGGTCTGCTAAAAACTTCATTGGTAATTTTGATGAGCTTAATTGGTAATTACCGTGTAAGTGTGGGACTCAAAAAATAATATTATCAGTAAAGTTTTCAAAATTACCAGTGAAGTTTTCAGCAGGTCTAAAATAAGTTTTAGACTCCAGCCAACAAAGTATTTCTCTTTCCGAAGAGACTCTTTGATGCTCAAATTAGTACTCAAGTAGATAATTTTTATAGTTAGAGAGTAAGAGAATTGTGAGATGCTTGTTATGTGGTAATAGCCTCTCTAATAGTGGTTTTAATTAGAATCCAATTAGGATAAGTATTCTTGTAGTCCCTTGTTCCCAAATAACAAGTATTTCTATTGTGACTAGAGTTTGAGGGTGAAATTGCCTATTGCTCTTAGGTGAGATTTTAAATTTATCTTTTTCCTTGAATATCATGCGGACATCTTTAATTGATCAATAACCTTGGGGTTATATTAGCCTATATCAACAACCCCCCATTTCCTTAGGCTTCTTTTTGGCTAAGAAATTATTATTTTCTTCTTGACTGAGGTAGTATGGATTTGATTTTTCCTTAGGTAATTAACCGAGGTACTTGGCCTGAGTTTTTTCTCTTATGTTTATCAACATGTTAGCCTTTTTCTTAAGGTGATCAGTCTCTAGAACCAAATTTTGTTTAAGAGATTTTGGGATGTGTCCTTTTTGGCAGCTATGCCACTCTCGGAGTATTGGTGTATTTTCTTAGAAAAATTTCTAAGGTTTTGACTTACTCAGTTTAGAGCTCATAGCCTTTCGCCTAGAGTTTTCGAATGTCTTTTCTTGCTTAGAGTTTTTTTAAGTCTTTCTTCGATCTTTCAGGTCAGTTTTGACCTTATGCAAGCCAAGTGCCTTCTCTCTTCCTTTGTATTTTAAATTTTTTTCCAAGTATTTTCTTAGAATATTTTTTAAAGTATTTTTTATCGGTTTTGTTTGCGTCTACAGACGTTTTGGAGTTTCCTTTTACTTTCAAGTGATCAGTGTCAAAGTGATCAACTCATATCTGAACAAAATCATATTTGATTTCAGAAGGGGACATGCCCCTTTTGGTTTCTATGCCACTCTCTAAGTCTAGTGATATCTAGGACTAGGCTCCTAATCCGAGGACTTATCCCTTAACTATCTAGGTCTTATTTTCCTTATCTAAAGACTTGTCTTTTAGATGTACGACTCTTTTTTTCCTTCATTCGAGGATTTTTTCTTCGGATGTCTAGGTATTTTTTCTGCTTTGAGGTTTCAACATTCGATGTTTAAGTCTTTGTTCCTTATTCGAGGTTTCGACCTTCAGACTTGTGGCTTGTTTACTTTGACTCGAAAATTTTCTCTAGCCTTGTGAATAACTTTTCTAATGTAGCAAAAATTTAGGCTTTCGCCATTTGAGAGGAGGCTTGTCATTTTCAGCTTGGATTCTGGCCTTGGCCATTGGGCTGTTATTAACGAGATGACTAGTAGGGTTCATCTTTAGCGGCTCGTGATTGATCTTGGATGAGTTTACTCAACTTTCAACACCCAGTTTAGAATACCTGCAATTTTTTTTAATATCTTTTTTTTGTCTGTCATAGTTTGGTGGTTTCAAAATTTCACTTTCCGAGGATCCCACTTGGTTAAATGATTTTACATAACAATAGCACTTAAACCGATAATAATTTTTATTTCAAAGAATTGAAAACACCATCAAGCTAGGCAAAAAGCGAAGATAGATATAATTTAGATTGGATTTGATGGTGTGAGTTGTGCTAGCTTGGATTTTGGGTCATGTTTGCAGCCCTTTGATGAAGAATTAATGTTTTT
Organism: Bretschneidera sinensis; assembly: GCA_023935145.1. Lineage (NCBI taxonomy): Eukaryota > Viridiplantae > Streptophyta > Magnoliopsida > Brassicales > Akaniaceae > Bretschneidera > Bretschneidera sinensis. The sequence continues at coordinate 99,879,326 of CM043700.1, read as the reverse complement.
CTCATTGACTATTTGCAAGAAACTCACTATTGGTAGTGAAATTCAAAATTTTGGGTCCTGATTAGGAAAGAGGATGTCGAAAAACCTTAGGAAACAGTTCGAAAAACGTTTGAAATCGGGCTTGGAATGACTGAACTAGGCGATCAAAACTCTGAACCGACTGGTCAACGTAGGTTTGAACTAAATGACGTGAAGCTAAGTGGTAATTGACTCGCGTTGCCGTGGCATTGAGATCAACATTGATTGGGATCTGACAAGGATGGGAGTGGGCCCCAAATGATGCTTATGTTGCGTTGAAGTGGCATTGATTGAGCACCAAACTAGCATCTTCTTCAACCTTTTGTATGGTTTAGAGCTACACATGCCTTCATCAGTGCATGGGCGCGTGGGGTGGTTTTCGGTATACTTTCGCCATGAAATTTTCTAGTCCAATATATCTTGAGATGCTGATACTGGTGGTGTCGCTGGTTTGGGCCATTGACCACTGGATTTTAACAGATTTGAAGCAAAAGAGTTGATTTTGCAGCAAACTTTGTGGCAGCGTGTGTGGCTTTATTTGGTACAGATCAGTGTTAGATTTTCTAAGGTAGGCCAAAAAATTGATTATGGTCATGATGGCTGGAAGCATGTGAATTGAAAAAGATAATGACTCAAACTTCGTTTATGATGCGTGACGATGGTAAGGAAATGACTTTGTATGCATGTTGGCAGGTTCTTCTCGCCGGATAGTGCCAGTTCAGTTGGTAATGGAACACTATAGGTAATGGAGGACGAACTCCAGAAAACAACCTCTTTCCATTGCTTATTGTTTTGTGTCTTGCAAATTTATTTATTTATTTTTCAAACCGATTTTGATTTAGGGTTTGCTTGGCAGATTTTCCAGTTAAGCATTTTTATCCTTTGGGCACAAGTTGTTATGATCCATGAACATTAGTCATTGTTCTGCATAGATTAGTTCTCTTTCTTTCGACTAGTGATGTTTAATGAAAGGTTGATCGGATCACCATGATGTTCTTGTTGATCACTTTGTTGATGGTAGCATCGTGTCTTATCTTTGGAGGCATTGTTAACGAAGGAGATTTGTTGTTGTTCCTGTAGGTGTCACACCGTTCACTGCCCTTTGTCAATTAGTAAAGGGGTTCCCGTTGAAGGAAACTCCTTTAGGTTAAGGTATGTTGCCCACATTTGGCCTTATGTTGTCTAAGCATGAATACAGGACAACGGGTAAGGAGCCTCCATTTGACCTTGACGGGGTCAAATCCCTTGTCATTGGTTTATGCGAGAGATTATGGGATATGGAGATTTGGGTACATGAGAAAGAGGAATTAAAGCTCCCCATCTTGTCTAGACTGAAGTTTAGCCCTTTATGTTTTTGGGAAAATACGTAAGTTTTAATCTAAATTAACTCATCACTAACACTCAATCACATGCATTTCATAATATATTACAAACAAGAGTTATGGCAATCATTACAAGTGAGAGAGAAGCATGTATACTTTAGAGATTATTAACCCAACATTGATTTTATTAGACAATATTATCTTGCCAAAACCGATGGGATTGACTCAATCAAATGCTTGGCAAACAAATAATGGCATAAGTAATAAGGAAATGAAATTTAAAGAAATGAAAAAAGAAAGATTTAAATTATTATCATCATAAACAATTTAATATACTCTAGGATTGCATAAACAAAAGACATAAATAAACAAGGCATTCTAGGATTGAAGTAACCAGAAAATTAGAAAAAGCTTATGTTGGTTACTAAGTGACTACCAATTGGAGCCATGGGGTTATCGATAGGTAATCTACTGTGGATGATCGGTTACCATGGGGTACCGATTGGTTCCACAACATCAAAGGCAAAATCTCAATCAAGAATTAATATTAAGCATGACAAGAGGTAAGAATACAAGATAAACTAGTTTTAGAAATATTGGAGGCCAATCATGGAAATTTTCTATACGGGGGTTCGAATATAATTGAATACATACTCTTATTTTTTATAACATGTAAAATGAGAACAAATCAAGTGAACTATAAAACAATATTAACCAATTACCCAGAAGTTTTATAGAGAAAAATGTGTAGAGTTGTGACTTGTTCTTGCTAGAAGTGTTGTTGTTGAATGGTGTAAGAGAGGAGTATTTATAGGTGTTTAAAGAGGAAAAATGAGTGAATGGGAGTTAATGATTTATCACTAGAAGTCAAAAGTGTGATTTTATAACATTTTTGTATGTCATTGAAGGCAAAATCATGTTAATGGAGCTGCTATTTAAAGAACAGGATTATGTAATCTAAGTACCGATCAATACCTTTGACTAACCGATCGGTACCTTTATTCCAGGCAGGCCTTTGGTGTTAAGCCTTGGCCCAAAACGTGTTTAAATGGTCCAACACAGATTAAAATGAGTTTTGGGTATTTTGGGCTTGTTTTTTTAGGTTTGATTGGGTTAATTTGGCTCACTTAAAATGTAGATTTGGGTTTGAAATTGATTTCTTTCCAAAATTAATCTTTGGTTATCATGTTCACAAAATTCGAGCATCTTGCGACCAAGTTCTCATCATCAGACACCGCACGTAGCTTATTTCAATTTTTGGAATGAAATTAGTTACCTACAGTTCCCACATATGATACCAATATGTTGATGCCGAAAATCGGATGGACGATTCCTTGAACACCTGCGCACACGAAAAACATGTAAATTAGACAGTTTCTCAGAATTGGGTTCTTTGAGGGGACTATCAAACACCTAAGTGAGTACTCAAGTAGATAATTCTTATAATTAAGGGAGCAAGAGAATTGTGAGATACTTGTTGTGTGGTGAGAGCCCATATTAATAATGGTTTTAATAAGAATCCATTTAGGATAAGTATTCTTGTAGTGCCTTGTTCCCAAAGAAGTAGTATTTATGTTGTGAAAACGGTTTGAGGGTGAAATTACCCTATTGCCATTAGGCGAGATTTTATTTTAGCCTATATTAATAGCACCCATTCATGGTGTGGAAGATTTCAGACATTGTGTTGTATGCACACTATCACTCTCGAGCACAACAAACTTGAAAGCCTAAGTCCTTAGCAATTAAAAAGCAATGCCCCGATTTAGATCAATCATGTCAATATCACAAACCTTTACACTTTGTTTGGAACCAAATAAAAATAGAATTTCTTTCATTTTCAAATTAATTGACAAAAGAATTCATTTGGAAATGAGTTGTTACGAAAATTTATAATTGCCTTTCTTATATTATTAAATTGTAGAATTCTTATATTTAAAATATCTGGAATAAATGAAGAATTTAAAATGATATGGAGAAGGAGGGAAGAGAGGCAAAGAAAAAGTACTTTGGTCAACATAATTTGTTGCTCTTCATATTTGTGAAATTCATTTGTAAATTCAATTAATTTTGATAGAAACAAGCTAACTCAATTACATAATGAATTCATTTTCAAATGAATAACATAATTTATTGGATTTTCCAAACATCACAGTGTTTGAAATACCCTTAGTCATCATCTATTGGATGTTATCCACATCGGCCACTGATCCATATTGCTCGTATTCATATTTACTATGGTTCGTGGACCATTGGGATTCTTATCTACACAAAAATCGAGATTTGATTTTTTTTCCTTATCTTGTTATTGTAGATTTGCTAATTTGATATTTCCTACAATCATGAGATTGATTTCCGAATGATGGGATTGAGTTAATCTCATAAATCATTATTGTTGACTCCCAAATCCTACTAGCTGGGTTAAGATCCTTTTCGGAAAAATCCTATGAATCCTCGCTATAGTAAAATAATGTGGATTCTAGTTCATATTGATGTGCATAAGAGAATTGATTTTGGATTAGCTAGTGGTAGACAAGAATCTAAAGTTTAGGAACCATGGGACATGTGTCATGTAGTTGTGCTCTTGGAGATTTTTAGTAGTTATTGCCAAGAAAAGTGAGAAAAGTATCGTTTAGCTCTGCTCTTGGAAGTTTTTAGTGGTTATTGTCAGGAAGAGTGGGGCAAATTTCATGCACCAAGAGTTCATATTGTTAACAAAAGTGATGGATTTATTTCTATAAATAGCAGAACTTTTGATGTAATTAAGACCCCTTTCAATCAATTAATCATATAATGGTTCAATTTCATATATTTACTTTTATGCATTTGCGCTTAAATTATCTTTAATTTTAGTTATTTAATTTCATGTTCTTTATATTTTTTCTCTTGCTTTTTAGCATTTGCACTTCAATTACATTTAACTTCCAGCCATTTAAATTCATGTCCATCTTTAGATTTTTGCATCTTTACATTTAAGTTCTTGGTTTTAGATTTTAAACCAAAATCCAACAACTCATTGCACTTTGTGCGTTGAGCCAAATTCTTAACAATCATCTTGTTTCAAAGCCCTTATCCAAAAAATGCATAAAACAATTAGCATGCTCACAATTCAATTCACAAAATGGGGGTAAACAAATTGGCATGCTGTTGATGCCCAAATCCCACCAGTTAGATGTAGACACCCAATTTTTTACCATTTTATAAATGATAATCTATCTTCTTGGAACTCAATGAAAGCAACAAAAATAATGGATGACTATGTTTGATTTAGGGTCATTTCTCTCTTAGTTCAAGTTCTTGCCCTGTCAAGGTTCAATTGACACAAAAGAATAGGATAATTCCTAAGCCACAAAAGATGATTTTTCCTGTCATTTTCGATGTTTTGAGAACTCAACTTTCAAGTTTAATAACTTTCTATTCCAAACACTTGATAATCTACCCTTATACAAATCAATAGAATATTTAATTATCTTTCCAACAATATATTATAATCCCTAGTCCGATAAGAGAAAAGTGAGGAATTGAATTTTTACCGAAATAGCTCTAGACCTGACTATTTTTTGTATTTCGAGTTTCATTTAAAATCCATGTTGATATTGTGTGGGCCACCACTTGGGATTGAAAGAAGACTTTGTATTTCCAAAAAGTACAAGAAGGCCCCCAAAATTTTCTGTATGAGTGAGAACAACCCATTCCAAGTCAAGGTCCAAAATCTGTCTATTTTCCTAATTAGTGCGGGAATTGGATTTGGAAAGTCTTTAAACACTTGTTCTATCTAGGACTGCCAGAGCCTATTCCTAACCCTAATCGGACCTTTTAAACCTTATAAATATCCCTCTTATCATCCTTAGAGAGGATCCCTTCTAGCTCTTTTGATCCTACACACAAACCCTAGCCACAAACCATCAATTCTCGGATTTTTGCATGCCTCCTCACCTAAACACAAACCTTAGCCTCAAAACACTCATTTAACATAAAAATCACAGCCCCAACTCAATACCCAACCGATATCCTTCATAAAAATCATGTTTCTTAAAACTTTTGATGAGGGTAATCGACGAGCAACATGCGGTTTGTTCTCTGATGAAACATAACACAATGATGTCTTCTTGAGAGTTCTAAGGAGACAACCACCCAATTTCTAGGAAGAAGAATGTAAGAAGTAATTTAGTAATTTCACATTTTATTAAAAAATAGAAGATGTAAGAATGTTTGGAAACATTTACACGCTTCCATGGTTGTCAAATTTTAATAATATTATATGATATAATAATTAATAATATAATAAAAAAATGATGAAGCAACAAAGAATTAGGAACATGACAACTCTTCAAGTTTAACGTGAAGAATTTTTTTATTTTATAAAAAAATAATATAATAATATTAATAATAATAACAATAAAGAACAAAGTTTTAAACTCTTAGCTCTCATTCTCTCACGCCATAGTACTCTTTTCTTCTTCTCTTTAACTCTATTTCTCTCTAGCAGAAAATTCTTCCAAAAATTTGGACAAAAATTATCCAAATTTTTTAGATAAATTAAGTTATCTAACTTCAATAGCAAGATTTCTTTTTATTTGGGGTAAGTTTCCAACAAGACCTATATTTCAATTTAAACATTTAGTTAAAGAATTATTTGTTTAATGTATTTAGACACAACTTCAATTACTAAATTATTGGAGTTGTAAAACTAAGCACATAACTAAATAATTTTGTTGTTTAAGCTTAATAATTTCACATTTTTGGATTTAAATTTTTAACATATCTTTACTGTTTCTAAAGCTTTTAGATTAATTGTTCAAGAAATTATGGTGTAATTAAAGGTACTATGAGGTTAAATTTTTTTTTTGAAATTTTTATATTTAGATATACTTGTTGTGAGTTTTAAATTATTTGCAAGCGCACGAGTCATTTGCAATATAGTGTATGCAAGTGCGAGGTCGAATCCACAGGGAATTGCGTTGTGAAAATAGATTTTGATCTAAACTAAATCTATTTTAACCTAGTTCTAAATTTCGAACCGTGTCATGTAAAGAATATAAACTAAACTAAACTGATTTAAAACAAATGATAAAAACATTAAGGTTTCTGAATCCACCCCACCAAATTAAAGCATATATTTTTCATGATTTTTGTTCCTACAAACGACAAGCAATTACATCCTATGTATGTTCTATATAAAGTAATTTATCAAATAATTCCTTGAATCCATCGATATACAAATCACAACGAATACCCTAATTAAATCAAATCATCAATGTATCTGTTTAATTTACAAATCACAGTGGATATCCAATTTAATTTGAATGATTCGATGTATCTGTCGGATGAAACTCATCGGATATCCAATTTGAACAGTTTATAAACAAAACAATCAATCATAAGAATTTACTCAAACAATTGAACTGAAATAGAACATCAATACAAAAATGTCGGAATTGTACGAACTTATATGAAAATATAATGCTAATCAATGGCGAGGCTTCATCTTCAGCCTTAGATGAAGGTTTTAGCCTCTTATGATTATGAAAATAAATTTCACAATTAAAGTGCTAAATATTAAACTTTAAAACACAAAAGAAATAAATTAAAGCTGAAAATACATTGAGAGAGAAATTACACTTGCGGCTCCTCTCTTTGTTTTTTCTTCTTTTTGTGTTTGCTGTGCGGCGCTCTCCCTCCTTGATAGCAAAGCCTTCGAGATCCACACCTGAAAATGAAGTGAAATGGGGCTTTTATAGGGAAACTCCATGAGTGCAATGTGTTTCCAACCGATGTGGGATGTGGGATGTAGAATGTGTTTCCAACCGATGTGGGATGTGGGATTTAAGCCTTCACATGCCGCTCAAAACTTTTGCCCACGTCTATTTTATTTTAGTAGCTCCTATACTCAAATAAAATCTTCATTTAAATGAGAGAAAAATTCTCTATTTTTCTCTTTAAGCTGGATAATTCCATAATGCTCCAAAAACCTAGAAAAACACAGTAAACACAAAAATAAGATAAAATAAGATGAAATAACACAGACTAAGAGCTTAACAAATATAAATTAAGGGGCTTAAATATGAATATTTAAGCACTTATCACATCCCCAAACTTACATATTGCTAGTCTCTTAGCAATACGAAACTAAAAACTAAATGAAAAACAAAGAACACAAAGATAAATAAACCATGATGTTCATTCATGAGCAAGCTTAAAAAAATAAACCCATCTTCGCAATGAATAGAAATGTTAAAATCTAATTACTTACGAAAGGCTGGCTAAGGCATCACAAGCTCAAATCAGTGTAAAGTGAACTAGTACATAAATATGAAGCTTCCAAATAATTCCAATGTGCAATGTCTCCATGTCTCAAGATTCATAGAATTTCCCATCAGAATGAATAATCAATGGCATAGTTTTATTTTATTTTTTCTTTTATTGTGAGGCTTTGCCATGTTTAGTTCCCTTAAGCTTTCTTATTGACCTATGTAGTGAGTGTTGAGTCAATAACTCCCAAACCAGATGGTTTTAGGGCATTAGGTGTAAAGACACCCCTAAAGACTTACTAACTCGAGTAAAAAAGGCTACGAAACTAAACTAGCTTTAATACAATCAATCAAAATTCCCACCCTTTGACGTGAACACTCATTGCTTACTGAGGCAAGATGTCCAGTTTCTTAGTGGAAAGTTTAGCAATGATGAGCATTTTTCCCTTTTTGTGCAAATTTTTTTTTTATTTTATGCCAAAGTGTCCATCCAACAAGTCATCCGGAATCAGCTAAGCCATGGAAACATATACATTAAAATCACATGTCATACCTCACACAATTATGTGTTAATGTGCTTGTGTCAGATTAGATCAAACATGTGAATTCTCAAATGCCTACAGTAAGTAACTAAACTTTAAAACTTTATCATCAGATCATGTGTTCAAGATTTTAAGCTTTCCAATGAAATCACCTCACAATATTTGTTCAAATCACCTAAAATTTCAAAACAACATGAGCATGCATTTATCTTCTCTTAAAAACGAAGAAAATAAAAACAACAACAAACTGGGACAAAGTGTGTGTAATGTGTCTCCCATACCCTCAAACTTAAATTACACATTGTCCTCAATGTGTGAATAATATAGAAAGAGCTGACCAGGGAGATGGAGAACTAGCTGGACTGGCATGGCTCATAGCATACCCCCAAACTTGAACTAAAGTACGTGTTGTCCTTGAAAAATAAAGACTAAAGGAATACTGGAAAACAAAAAAATACTAGAAATAAACAGTAACAAGAAATATGAAAAATAATAAAAACATAAAGGATATGCTGTGGGGTGCCTCCTATGAGCGCTAAGTTTAAAGTCTTCAGTCAGACTCTCCATAGTAGACGACAATCACTCGGGTAACTAGGATCCTCCAACAATGTCATCTCAATCTCCAGACTCCTCAACTCCAAGAATGGTTTTAGCCTATGTCAATTCACCTTGAAAGTGTTACCATTCTTTAGATCCTCAATCTCGATGGCCCTATGAGGAAAAACCAACCGAATAATAAATGGGCTTGTCCATCGAGATTTGAGCTTGACTGGAACAAGATGCAAGTATGAATTGTAAAGAGGAACTTTTTGACCAGGCTCAAAAGATCATCTCAAAATGTTCTGGTCATGAGCCTTCTTCATTTGTGCCTTGTACAACTGCGCACAATCATATGCATCATTACGTAACTCTTCCAATTCATTGAGTTGGAGCTTTCTTTGTGAGCCATCATTTGAAAGATTGAAGTTTAGCTGCTTGATAGCCATATACGCTCTATGCTCTAATTCCACCGGAAGGTGACATGCTTTTTCGTACACAAGATGATATGGAGACATGCCAATTGGTGTCTTGAATGCTGTCCAATATGCCCACAGTACATCATTCAATCACAGAGACCAATCTTTTATACTAGGGTTCACAGTCTTCTCCAAAATATGCTTGATCTCGCGATTAGAAATTTTCACTTGTTCACTCATCTGCGGGTGATACGGGGTGGCAACCTTACGTGTGATGAAATACTTCTTCATCAACTACTCAAAAATTTGGTTACAAAAATGCTTACCTCCATCACTTATGATTGCTCGAGGCGTACCAAAACGAGTAAAGATAATGTTCTTAAAAAACTAGACCATAAATCTGTGGTCATTGGTCTTGCATGCAACGGCCTCCACCCATTTGGACAGATAGTCCACAACAACCAGACTGTACAGATTGCCAAAGGAGTTTGGGAAAGGTCCTATAAAATCAATACCCCACACGTCAAAAATCTCAACAATCAGCATGGGGTGGAGGGGCATCATATTCCTCCTAGAAATACTCCCTAGCTTTTGGCAACACTCACAAGATACACAGTAGGTGTGAGAGTCTCGGAACAGGGTAGGCCAGTAGAATCCACACTGCAAAATCTTCACAGTGGTCTTCTTAGCACTGAAATGGCCTACACAAGCATGATTATGACAAAAAGAGATGACATTAGATTGGTCATGCTCAGGAATACACCTTCTAATGATCTGATCGGGACAATACTTGAACAGGTAAGGATCATCCCATAAAAAATGCTTTACCATGGTCGAAAACTTTGACTTATCTTGTCGCCCCCAATGTAAAGGCATTTGACCGGTGATAAGATAGTTCACTATATCAGCAAACCATGGTGCGGGATTGTGAGCAATGTGCATCAATTACTCATCAGGAAAGGTCTAACAAATGGGAATGGCGGCCTCAGTGAAATCCACTATTAACCTAGACAAATGGTCCACCACCATATTTTCGGAACCTTTCTTATCCCTAATCTCTATGCCGAACTCCTGAAGTAACAAGATCCATCAGATAAGATGAGATTTAACATCATTTTTGGAGAAAAGATACTTCAATGCTGCATGATCCAAGTAGATAATGACTTTCGATCCTAACAAGTAGGATCTGAACTTGTCCAATGCAAAAATGACTGCTAATAACTCCTTCTCAGTGGTAGAGTAATTGAGTTGTGCATCGTTTAGAGTTATGCTTGAATAGTAGATGACATGGGAGAGTTTATCAACACACTACCCCAAAACAGCTCTAACTGCATAATCTGATGCTTCACACATAATCTCAAAAGGTATATCATAGTTGGGTGGCTGAATAATAGGTGTGAACGTCAGAATCTTCTTCAGATCCCCAAATGCTTTCTTACAATCCTTATCAAATACAAATGGGGCATCTTTCACCAACAACTTGCACAAGGGCTTGGCGATCTTGCTGAAATCCTGGATAAATTGCCTGTAGAATCCTGCATGGCCCAAAAAAGAATAAACCTCCTTCACCGTACATGGGGGTGAAAGGTTGGAAATCAAGTCCACCTTTGCTTTGTCAACCTCAATCCCCCGATGAGATATGACGTGCCCTAGTACAATACCCTGCTTGACCATAAAATGACACTTCTCCCAATTAAGCACCAGGTTCTTCTTCTTGCACCACGCTAAGACCAAAGTGAGATGGTTCAGACACTCATCAAATGATGAACCAAACACAGAGAAGTCATCCATGAAACTATCTAAGAAACGCTCTACCATGTCAGAGAATATACTGATCATGCACCGCTGAAAAGTAGCAGGTGTATTGCATAACACAAAAGGTATGAAACGGTAGGCAAATATCCCAAAATGATAGGTAAACATCATCTTCTCCTAATCTTCAGGGTCCACAAGGACCTGGTTATATCCAGAATAACCATCCAAGAAGCAATAGTAATTGTGCCCAGCTAAACGCTCCACAATCTGATCAATAAATGGGAGTGGAAAATGATCATTCCTTGTGGCAGCATTCAACTTATAATAGTCTATACACACTCTCCATCTTGACTAAACATGAGTTCGCACCAACTCGTCATCCTTATTCTTCACTACCATCAATCCAGCCCGCTTTGGCACAACACGAATCAGGCTCACCCACTTGCTATCAAAGATTGGATAAATGATCCTTGAATCCAACAACTTTATCACTTTAGTCCTCATAACCTCTTGCATAGCTGGGTTGAGCCTTCTCTATGGCTCCCTTGATGGTTTGACATTCTCCTCCAAATATATCTTGTGCATCACCACCGAGGGGCTGATCCCCTTGATATCCTCAATAGTCTAGCCGATAGCTTCCTTGTACTCTCTCAAAATGTCCAATAATTTCTCCTCTTGAGCATCAACCAAATCTGAAGCTATAATCACAAGGAAAGAATCTGCTGGACCTAGGAACTTATACTTAAGATTTTTCGGTAAAGGCTTAAGTTCCTTCTTGGGTGGCTCAGGTGCTACAGTCTCCTTGTCTCACTGCTCTCTTGAGGAACAGACTCCAAAATGGCATTCGCTTACTTAAGTAACTTATTCAAGTCCAAATCCTCTCCAAACTGAGCAAAACATACCTCTAGGGGGTCCTTAATGCTTGATTCATATACAGTCTCCTCAATAATCTCCTCTATCAAGCACACATTTCTCACTTCATCATATTCAAGTGGTTACTTACTGATATCAAAGATATTCAGCTCCATTGTCATATTTCCGAAGGAAATCTTCATCACCCATGTCTTACAATTTATCAGGGCATTAGCCATCGCTAAAAATGGTCGCCCTAGAATCATCGGTATCTAAATCCCCATATTCTGAACCAACTCTGTGTTAAGCACAATAAAATCCATAAGGAAATAAAACTTATCCACCTTTATCAAAATGTCCTCAATTATTCCCTGTGGTATCTTCACTGACCTATCAACCAATTGAAGCGTCATAGACGTGAGCTTCAATTCTCCTAACCCCAACTACAAATAGATTGAGTAGGGCAGAAGATTCACACTCGTTCTTAGATCCAAAAGAGCCATCTCAATCCGGCTGACTCCTATCATGCAAGAGATAGTAGAACACCTTGGGTCCTTATACTTGATGGGCATCTTGCACTAAAGGATTGAGCTAACTTACTCGGTCAAAATGCCTTCTTCGGGATATTCATCCTCCTCTTGATAGTGATCAAGTCCTTTAAGAACTTGGCATATGACGGCACTTGCTGGATGGCGTCCAAAAATGGGATATTGATTTGGACCTGCTTGAACACCTCCAAAATGTCCTCAAACTTCCCTCCTTTCTTGGGTGTTTGTAATCTCTCAGGGTAAGGCGCTTTAGATACAAACGACCTAGGAAGATCCTTTACAGTAGGTGTGGCTGTAGATGGCTCAGCATCTCTCTTCTTCTTGTTGCCACTTTCTTACCCTTATTGCATAGTAGGGTTCTCTTCCACTTGATTGTCCACTTGTCTCCCAGATCTCAATATGACAATCGATTGCATTTATTCCTGCTCATGCGTAGGAGTTGATGAATTTCCAATCGTAAACTATCCCTTCGGGTCGGGCACGGGTTGACTGGGAAACTTTTCCTTCTTTCTTTCACCTAAGTGACTTTTGATTTGACCCATTTGACTCTCTAGCTTAGCAATTGCTTGGGTGTTTACTATTGTCACACTCCTCGCTTCACTAATAGATTGGCCGATCATCTTCATGAATCCTTGAGGGTGTCATCCAATAACTGTGAAACCGACACTGGCGCTTGAGTGGGAGCTTAGTAAGTGGGTGATGGTGCTGGATGGGCTGAGCGACCATGACTTGAAGCTGGTGGAGGAAATTCGGGAGGGTATTGATTGTGAGCATGATGAGGGGCTCCTCCCTGATTCATCGGTTGGTTCTGCTTCCATGAAAAATTAGGGTGGTTCCACCACCTTAGATTGTAAGTCTTGGAGTAAGATCCATTTGATTGCTTCCGATAGTCATTGAAGGTGTTCACTTGTTCTATAGGATACTCGGCAAAAGCTGGCATAGATGGACAATTCTATGCTAAATGCATAGGACTAGCACAGATGGAATAGCTATCAACATTGAATGTATTGGCAGCATTAATGGACTGGCCCACAGCGAGAGCATCAACCTTCTTGGTGAGAGCATCTATCTTTATCCTCAAGTTAGTGTCCTCTTTAATCTTATAGATGCCTCCTTTCTTAGGGGCACAAATGGACTTGTCCCGATAGCTTGAAAAATCCCACTGCTGCGAGTTGTTGAACAACTTGTCCAATGCCTTGTATGCTTCATCCCCCGTCAGACTTAAGAATGCCCCCCCATTCATAGACTCGATCACCCTACGGTTGGGTTGAGTCAACCCTTGGTAGAAGAACTGAATGAGTCTCCACTTCTCATATCCATGTGGAGGGCATCTGATCAGTAACTCTTTGAAATGCTCCCAACTCTAAAAAAACTTCTTATCCTCTTCCTAAGTGAAAGAACTAATCTCCTTTTGGCACTCATTCACTTTAAACATTGAGAAAAACTTATTATAGAATTTACTCAACAAGCTTTCCCAAGATGTAATAGACCCGAGCGTGTTGGAACCAGCCATGCCCTAGCTCTATCGTGAAGAGAAAAAGGGAAAAGTCTAAGATGGACTGACATCAAAAAAGTTCTGGAACTTGAATGTGGCACAAATATCTTTGAACTTCTTCACATGGCTGTAAGGATTTTCATGATCCAAGCCATGAAATGAGGGTAGGAGTTGGATGACATGTGGCTTTAGATCAAAATAGGTAGCATTGGTTGGCGGCAACACTATACAAGAAGGGGAGTTAGTCGCAACAGGTGCAAACAAATCCCTAAGGGATGTAGTGAAGTTCACGTTCCAAGCTCTAGGTTGCTCTACATTCTCCGGTTGATTTGCATTCCTTAAATTGTCCCCCATCTCTATCGTTTCTCTCTCAACAAGTGCTATCTTATTTCTCCTAAGAGTTCTTTCTATTTTGGGATCTAAAGGTATCAACTCTAAGTTCAGGGATCTTCGACCAAGCATACACCACACAAAAAGCAATAAAATAAACTAACTAGCAGAAACAAAAGAATAAAATAAAATACAAATAACAATAAAATAAATGCAAAAACAAAAAATACAATACTCACAAAATGGGCAATTGCAACTAGAAACAAATAAACTAGAATGAAATTGCAAAAATAAAAATAAAACAAAAATGCTGACTAAACTAGTAGAAAAATAAAATCAATTCAGACAAAAATTTAATTTTCACAAACAAAACAATTTCCACGGAAACGGTGCCAAAAACTTGTTGATAGTTTTTAAATTATTCGTAAGCGCACGAGTCGTTTGCAATATAGTATGTGCAAGTGAGAGGTCGAATCCACAGGGAATTGCGTCATGAAAATAGATTTTTATCTAAACTAAACCTATTTTAACCTAGTTCCAAATTTCAAACTGTTTCGTGCAAAGAATATGAACTAAACTAAATTGATTTAAAACAAATGATAAAAGCACTAAGGTTTCTGAATCAAACCCACCAAATTAAAGCATATATTTTCATGATTTTTGTTCCTACAACCGACAAGCAATTACATCCTATGTATGTTCTATATAAAATTAATTTATCAAATAATTCCATGAATCCATCGATATACAAATCACAATGATTACTCTAATTAAATCAAATCATCCAATGTATCCGTTTAATTTACAAATCACAGTGGATATTCGATTTAATATGAATTATTCGATGCATCTGTCAGATGAAACACATCGAATATCCAATTTGAATAGTTTATAAACAAAACAATCAATCATAAGAATTTGCTCAAACAATTGAACTGAAATAGAACATCAATACAAAAATGTCGGAATCGTACGAACATATATGAAAATATCAACCTTAGATGAAGGTTTTAGCCTCTCATGATTATGAAAATAAATTTCACAATTAAAGTGCTAAACATTAAACTTTAAAACACAAAAGAAATAAATTAAAGCTGAAAATATTTTGAGAGAGAAATTACACTTGTAGCTCATCTTTTTGTTTTTTCTTCTTTTTGTGTTTGCTGTGCGGCGCTCTCCCCCCTTGATAGCAAAGCCTTCGAGATCCACACCCGAAGATGAAGTGCAATGGGGCTTTTATAGGGAAACTCCATGAGTGCAATGTGTTTCCAACTGATGTGGGATGTGGGATGCAGAATGTGTTTCTAATCGATGTGGGATTTAAGTCTTCATATGCCACTCAAAACTTCTGCTCTTTAAGCTAGATAATTCCATAATGCTCAAAAAACCTAGAAAAACACAGTAAACACAGAAAAGAGATAAAATAGGATGAAATAACACAAACTAAGACCTTAACAAATATAAATTAAGGGGCTTAAATATAAATATTTAAGCACTTATCAATACTAACTGAAATTAGATTTTTATATGAAATATATGTGTTTGTGGATGTTAATAATGTACAGAATATAAAAAGAAAAGATTATGATTATACTTGAAAATTTTGGGTTATATAATTTAATTAAATGAAAATTAATTATTAATATAACATAGAGAATTACAACAATTAATTAACTATGGTGCGAATTAAAATATTTTTATGTATGCATATTGATGGGTAAAAACATAAATATTTGTAGGTGTTGTTGAATGAAGTACTAAAGGTAAGGAAGTGATTCACGGATAATGCTTGGTGCTTCTAGGTGAGTTCACTTTACTTCTAGTAAGCGAAAAGAAGTAAGAAATGTGGATAAAACTTAAAATGAATTATTATTGAGAAAAGATAAAAACTATATTATTAAATATGATAAATCTGAAAAAAAAAATAATGAATATAAGTATGAATTTAATGAATAAAGTGAAATATAATACTTAGTGATATTAATTTGATGAAATGATTGATTATATGTATATACATGATGAGTTGATGTGAATAAGGATGTGTAAATTATATATGTTGGATTATTGTGATAAATTGAAAATATTGTGATGTAATTTTTTGATTGAAATATTGTTATCCTTGAGCTTGCTTATATGTTATTGTACATGCATTACTAGCCCACAGAAGAAGAAGAAGGGTGTGGTCCGAGGAAGACTAGAACCGTGGTTGATCTCAATGAGTGAGTGCCGGTACGTAGGGAGACATCCCTAATAGTTGTATCAGAGACTAATATGGATACCCATTTATAGATGAAAATGAAATAAAATGATTTGTGATGAGATATGATACGAGAAAGGCGAGAGAGATTATACATTTGCATTCATTCATATTCTCATTGAGATGTTGATAAATCAATATGATTGTAAAATCCTGTGATGTGTAATTAGAAGAATCATGTTGCACTAGATATCATGCGTAATATCTATATTTAATTAGATGAATAGTGTTAAACTAGATATCATGAGTGATATCTGTATTTGAATGAAATTGAGGAATATGATATGATATGAAATATGATGATTAAATGAAGTATAATGACTTGTAAATTAGTTGTAAATAAAATTGTTCATTCAAGTATACAAATCGAGTACTATGAGTAAATTGGTACTTTACTGAGCTGTGTAAAGCTCACACCCCCTCTCTATTTATTAATTTTAGGTTGAAGGCTGAAAGATTATAAGAGTACTATGATAGGAGTTCTACTCGTGGCACTTAGGTGGGTCCATATGGTCGGAATCCTTAGAAAATACTTTTCTTTTATTGTAATTGAGTTTTGTAATTAATCCTACATAGACATGTTTACTTTTGTATAAAAATTCATGCATCTCCTAAAAAATGAATTAATGTGTACATGATGTGAATATGTTTCGAGTTATGAATTATTGCATATAAGTTTGTGCTTAATACTGAAAGGTGACAATTTCATCTTAGGTGGGCCCGTTTAGGATGGGTCATTACATTTTTGGTATCAGAGCCTTTGGTTTAAGGTTCTGTAGACTGCATGAAGTTGGTAATGTTGTTTCTAAAATGAATTATTTTTGTGTAGGTCTGAGGATACCGTGTGGACGTGGTAGACCTAGAGTTAGTGTAGTAGGACGTAATCGAGGTAAGGGTGATGTTCTTATTTAAGAGCGTGGATGACCCCTTTTGTTTAGAAGAGATGAGGAAATTAAGGTTGACTCTATGGTTCTTGGATGGGTACATATAGATAACGCACCTGGCATTACTAGTGGTATTGTGAAAGACTCTGAAGTTGAGAGAAGTGAATTGAGAGGAGCTCTTGATAAACTAAATTAGGCTGAAGATAGAGTTGATGAATTAAAACATAGGTTAGATGAATAGACTAGGTAGAGTCCAACACTAGTAGTAGATCCTGTTAGAATTCCAGAAGGACTGGATATATAGATAGGAGAGCGTTATTTTGTTCAAGATATACAGGGGAATAGCTTTGTGAGATTTATTAAGTTGAAAACTCCATCTTTTAAGGATTCTGAAAATCCACTTGAGGGTAAATTATGGATTAAACGAATAGAATGTTTACTTGGAGTGTTACCAGTTATAGATAGGCAAAATGTTGCCTTTGCTTCATTTCAATTGGAGGGTGAGGCTTTAAATTGGTGGGATAACATTTTTCTTAGACTCTGTATGGATGTAGATCAATCTTTGACATGGAATAGGTTTAAGTAGGTGTTCTTTGCTAAGTACTTTCTTATTAGATATATGTCACATCAGGAAAAAGACTTCATTCAGTTAAGACAGAATGTGATGAATGTATCCCAATATGATGGAAGATTTGTGGCTTTATCTAGGTTTGTTCTTAAATTGGTGAATACTGAAGAAAAGAAGTGTAAACAGTTTCTGGATGGATTGAACTTTAAGATTTGTTCTCAACTTTCTTATTTGAAGAATTCTAATTATGCTGCACTAATAGACATGGCACTTCATGTAGAGAAAGATATATTTGAGTCTAGAGGATGCCAAGAATGGCATAAGAGAAGTAGATCTAAGGGTATTAGAGGAGGTAGCCTTGAACTTGGGATACAAGGAGGTCGTCCTCTTTAAGAGAGTCATTCTTTTACTGAAGAACCAATTGTTCAGAGTTAGTAGAGTGGGTCAATGACATATTTTATCTAGAGTTTAGTAGGAAGAACTCCTAGGTTTGGAAAACAACCTATGGCAGTGAGAGATTATAGTAGATGAGGGAGCGTCGCAGGTAGAGGAAGCAGTGGAAATGGTAGTAATGTATCAGGCAGGGAAAGTAGGGTATGTTTTAGGTGTAATCAAGTAGGACACTTGTTTCATGATTGCCCTACTCTAGCTTGTTTTGTTTTTGGTCAGGGTGGACGTAAGAGTTTGGATTTCCCATTGAGAGCTATACCAATTGACAAGGTTACTATTGGAGGTTTTAGGAGAGGCCAACAAGGTCGAGTTAATGGATTAGGAAGTGTTTGAGGCGAAACTCAAGGTCAGGGTACAATGACAAAGAAGGGACGTTATAGTCAGAGTTAGTAGAGGGGAGGTCAAGTTCATGTCGTTACTCAAATGGATGCTCAAGCCTTACTTGGTGTTGTTACAGGTACAATTTATATCTTTGGTAAAACAACTAAGATATTAATTGATTCAAAGGCTACTTATTCTTTCATGTCCATTCCTTTTATGACATCTGTTGATGCACCCATATTATCCTAGTATAATGAAATAGTTGTTGAGATTCCCACAAAAAGATATAGGGTGATTACAATTTTTACTAGGAATGCATTATAAATATTGGAGATAAAGAATTTGAAGTTAATTTGTTACCTTTAAATATTGGGATTTTGATTTGATATTAGAAATGACTATTCATAGCTGTTACCTTGACACCAAAGAATTGTTCGACCCAATGCTTTATTTCTGTCATGGATTGGTTATTTGTACATCATATGTGGGTAGATTGTTTTAGAAAAAAAAATGTTATATTTCGGATACTTGGACATCAAGAGTTTAGTTTTCAAGGAGAGCATAAAATATTATCCTATTGTCTTATTTCTGCCTTGACGACTAGAAAATGGTTGAGAAAAGGGTGTGAATGTTATCTAGCTTATGTGATTGATTCTAGTAAGGGAGGCATGAAGTTAGAGGAAATATCAATGGTTAGAAATTTTTCAGATGTGATTCCTGATGAATTATCTGGATTGCCACCTAGTAGAGAGATTGAATTTTCCATTGATTTAGTTCGTGATTCCACTCTAATTTATATACCCCCTATAGAATGGAACCAACTAAATTGAAAGAACTTAAGATACAACTTCAGGAGTTGTTGAAGAAGCAGTTTATTCATCCTAGTGTATCACCTTGGAGAGCCCCGATATTGTTTGTTAAGAAGAAAGATGGGACTTTAAGGTCGTGTATTAATTATAGAAAATTTAATAAGATAACAATTCGAAATAAATATCTGTTACCTCAAATTGATGATTTGTTTCAATAGTTATAAGAAGTTTGGGTATTCTCCAAAATAGATTTGAGGTTAGGGTATCATCAATTGAGAATTAAGTAAGGGGATGTTCCTAAGACTGCCTTTCGGACTCTACATGGTCACCATGAGTTTTTAGTTATGCCATTTGGGTTAACAAATGCTCCTGTCTCTTTTATAGACTTAATGAATATAATATTTAAACCTTTCTTTGATAAATTTGTGGTGGTATTTATTGATGACATTTTGGTGTATTATATGAATGAGAAAAAGCATGCGAAACAATTAGAAATTGCATTGGAAACTTTTAGAATGAAGAAATTATATGTGAAGTATGCTAGATGCGAATTTTGGTTCAATAAAGTATCATTTTTGGGGCATGTAGTGTCGGGAGAAGGGGTAACAGTAGATCCACAAAAGGTTGAAGCAGTTTTGAATTGGGAGAGACCTAACAATGTGATTGAAATTCATAGTTTGTTGCGGTTAGCAGGATACTATAGAAGATTTATTCAAAAAAAATTATTATTGCAATACATTTGACTAGACTGACAAGAAAGGAAGTAAGATTTTAATGGTCCAAGGCACGTGAGAAGAGTTTTAAGTTGTTGAAAGAAAAGTTGACAACTGTTATAGTGTTAGTACTTCCTTTAGAAGATGAAGGATCAGTGGTATATAGTGATGCATAACATCAGGGGTTGGGTTGTATATTAATGCAATATGGGAAGGTAGTGGCATATACTTCTAGATAGTTGAAAAACCATGAGAGAAAATATCCTACTTATGATTTGGAGTTGGTTGCTATACTTTTTGCCTTGAAAATTTGGAGACACCACTTATATGGAGCTACTTGTGAGATATATACAGATCATGAGAGTTTAACTTATTCACCTACTCAAAAGGAGTTGAATTTAAGACAAAGGCGATGGATGGAGTTAATAAGTGATTATGATTATACTACTCATTATTATCCAGGGAAGGCTAATGTAGTGGCTGATGTTTTGTGTCAAAAATCGATAGGTAGGTTAACTACTTTGGAGAGTCATGGTATAATTTTGATAATGGTGTCGAGAAGAATGAGAATGAAGTTAAAAATAAATGAGAGTGGAGGATTGATAGCAAATATGATTGCGAAGTCATCTATAATAGATCATCTATTAGAAGCTCAAAGTAAGGATGTGGTTTTAGAAGCAATAAAGAAAAAAGTATTTAATGGAAAACGATTAGACTTTAGAATACGAGAAGATGATATGGTGGTGTTGGGACAACAAATATGTGTTTAAAATGATTTAGAATTGAGAAAGGAAATTTAAAGAGAAGCTTATGATATTATTTACTCAATATAACTAGGGAATAACAAAATATATAAAGGACTAAAACAAAATTATTGGTGGTCAGGTTTAAAGAAGGATGTGGTGGAATATATTTCTTGATGTTTGGTTTGTCAACAAGTGAAATCAAAGGATATACATCTAGTAGGTTTACTAAAACCTCTTCCTATGCCTGAGTATCATTGGAAAAATGTGACTATGGATTTTGTTGCAGGATTTTCCCATACTCAAAGAAGTCATGATGTTGTTTGGGTAATAATAGATCGATTATCAAAGTCTTCTTATTTTTTCCCATTAGAAGTACTTGGATTCTTGAGAAGTTAGTCGAGTTATATGTAGCAGAGATAGTGAAATTACATGGAGTACCATTGAGTATTGTCTTGGATCGAGATACTATATTTACTTCCCGGTTTTGGATAGTTTTCAGTAAACTATGGGTACTCAATTGCAATTTAGTACTACTTTTCACCCCCAAACAGATGGTCAGACTGAAAGAGTCATATGTATATTAGAAGATAGGTTGAGGGCATGTGTAATGAGTTTTTCTGGAAGTTGGGATGCTTATTTACCCCTTGTAGAGTTTGCCTATAATAATCATTTCCAAGCTAGTATCGGGATGACTCCATTTAAAGCTTTGTATGGTTGGTGATTTAGAACTCTGATATGTTGGGAAAAAGTGGGAGAGAGGAAAATGTTGGGGCCAGAATTAATAGATTTAACAACTGATAGAATCAAATTGATTAGAAAATATCTTAGAGCAGCTTAGAGTAGACAAAAAAGTTATGCAGATAAGAGACAAGGGCCTCTTGAATTTCAAGTAGGTGATTGGGTACATATGAAAATTTCTCCTTGGAAAGGAATACTATGTTTTAGATAAAAAGGGAAGTTGAGTCCTCGGTATATTGAGCTATATGAAATTATTGAGAGAATTGGACTGGTGGCTTATAGACTGACATTACCTTAAGAACTTGCTCAGTTGCATAATGTTTTTCATGTATCTACTTTACGTAAATATAAACTTGATGAGTCGCATGTGATTCCATGTCAATCTGTAGAATTTCAGGGAGAGTCATCTTTTGTGTAAGTTCCATTCAAGATTTTAGATACAAAAGAGCAGGTTTTGCTGAATAAAGTCATCCTATTAACGCAAGTGCTTTGGCAGAAACGAGATTTTGAGGAAATAACGTGAGAACGTGAAGCAAACATAAGAAAACAATATCCTCAACTTTTTTCTGATGTAAATAAGAAAATTTCGAGGACGGAATTTTTATATGGGGTGTAGAATTGTAAAAAATCCTCATCTCAAAGGTGGGAGTAATTTAGTAATTTCACATTTAATATAAAAACTAGAGGCTGCAAGAATATTTGGAAACATATACACATTTCCATGTTTGTCAAATTTTAATAATATTATATGATATAATAAATAATAATATATTAATATATTAAAAAATGATGAAGTGACAAAGAATTAGGAACATGACAACTCTTCATGTTTCACGTGAAGAGTTTTGATTTTTATAATAAAATAATAAAATAATAATAATAATAATAAAAGAGAACAAAGTTTGAAACTCTCTGCTCTCATTCTCTCACACCATAATAATCTTTTCTCCATTTTCTTTTCTTTTTCGCTTTAACTTTATTTCTCTCTAGCCGAAAATTCTTTCAAAATTTTTCAATTATCCAACTTCAATACCAAGATTTCATCTCATTTAGGGTAAGTTTCCAACAAGATCCATATTTCAATTTAATGTTATAGAGAAATAATTAGTTAAAGAATTATTTGTTTCATGATAAATATCTGTATGTGTTGTTGAAGGTAGTGCTAAAGGCAAATAAGTAATTCACGGAGTGTGCTTTGTGCTTCTAGGTGAGTTCACTTTACTTCTGTTAAGCGAGAAGAAGTAAGAAATGTGAATAAAATTTAAAATGAATTATTATTGAGAAAAGATAAAAATATATATTTTTAAATATGATAAATCTAAAGAAAAAAAAAGGAATATAAGTATGAATTTGATGAATAAAGTGAAATATAATTCTTAGTGATATTAATTTTATGTTTTGAGTTATGAATTGTTGAAATATAAGTCTATGCTTAATGTTGAAAGGTGACGATTCCATCTTGGGTGGGCCCGTCTGAGATGAGTTGTTACAAAGAAGAATCTTTTACCCTGTAACTTTGTGCAAACCTATTTAAGGAAGATTCAAGAAAGCTGTTTGTTGATCTTCGCAAGAGTTTTATGTGCAATTAAGGTATAAATTCAAGTACATTCTCTTGTATATCTCTCTATGATATTTTTCTATCTAGTTTAATTTTGATTATTTGTAAGTATTTTAATCCATGTTTACACTTATTTTAAGATCTAAATCTATCAAGATGTGATTGTTTAAGTTTGCTTGATTGTTCTTTAACTTTAAACTTATTGAATGGAGTGTTGGAATAAAAAACTCGAAGTTTGTGTTGGGATTTGTCTAAGAACTAAAGAGAGAAAAATTCAGCATCAGATGTAGGTGTGCGCCGCGGCCCAGGAGGTGTGCGCCGTGGCCTCCAGCAAAGGAGCAAAGGTAGAGGTGCTCCCCCCAGGTGTACACCACGGAACAGGGAGGTGTGCGCTGCGGCACCCAGCAACTGGAGATGGTGTGCCCTGTAGTGAGCCGCGACCAGCCCTATTCTGGGCCGCGGCGCCAGGCACACCTGGTGCCTCTGATTCAGCATGTTGAATTGGTGTGTGGGACTTGGTCAAAATGCACAGGATTACTTAGACTTGTTGAAGGGCTATGATTGATTGGTCCTCAAGATTTAAGGGTGGAGATTGACTTAAAGATTGGTTCAAGAAGTGGCTGCACTATATAAAGGATCATCTAGGAGCAATCACAAAGGTGAGGCATGTGAGACAAGTGTGTGTGAAATAGAACACATGGTGTGTGAGAGTGCAAAGACACTAAACATAAGACAGACTAATTGAAAAAAGGCTGGTTGTTTAGAGAGAGAGTAGCATAGATTGGGGATTCAAGGGCTTTGTAATTGGAATTTTCTTAGGGAAAATTCCAGGGAAATACTAGCTCTTATCACTTTCTTTTTCTCTTCTTTCATTCTTCAAGAACAAGAGAATTCTTGAAGAAGTGTTACTGTAATTGTAATAACTCCATTGATTTAGTACAAAGAGCTCGGAGGAGCTCACGGGGACGTAGGCACATTGCCGAACCTAGATAACAATTGCTTGTGTTCTTTCTTTGATTGTCTGATTACTGTTTATTACAAGTCATTCTAGACTTGGGTGTTTGGAAAGATCACAACCTGGGATTCCGCATAGAGGGTGATTTTCCAACAGTGGTATCAGAGCTCGGTTCCAAGAATCAAAGGATTCTTTGGTGGTGATACAGTGGCATCAGAGCCAGAACAGTGCCAAGATTGGCGGGTATTGAAGCAAGGCTCTAAGAATCAAAGCAAACTTATTGAGTGATTCAAGAACGGAGTTAGGATCAAGATCTGATCGGGTTCTTATGGTTCAAGAACGGTGCTGGGATCAAGATTTGATCGTGTTCTTGAGATTTAGAAGTTGGAAAGCAATTATGGGTGCTGCATGTTGTGAGTTTTAAATTACTCGTAAGCGCACGAGTCGTTTGCAATATAGCGTTGTGCAAGTGCGAGGTCGAATCCACAGGGAATTGCATTGTGAAAATATAATTTAATCTAAACTAACTTTATCTTAACCTAGTTCCGAATTTTGAATGATATTTTGGAAAACAAATTAAAACTAAACTAAATTGATTTTAAAAACTAATAATAAAAACACTAAGGTTTCCAAATCCACCCCACCAAAGTTTAAGCATATATGTCCTAAAAACATAGCCTATCAAAAAATTCCATGAATCCAACTTACGACAAAAAACAAAGAATATCCCAATTAAACCAAAAGCATCCAATGTATACGCTCTTAACAAATCACAAAGGAAATCTAATTTAATCGAAAACAATTCGATGTATCCATCAGATGAAACACAAGGAATATCCAATAGAACAATTTAAAATCAATCAATCACAAGATTAACTCAAATAATTGACAGAACATTTATACTGAAAAAATGTCAGATTTGTACAAGCAAATCTGAACTACTATGCCAAACAACGGCGAGGCTTCATCTTCAACCTTAACTGAAGATTCTAGCCACTCATAACTATGAAACTACAATTCATAATAAAAGTGCTAAACATTAAACTAAAACAACTAAATAAAAAGAAATAAATAACTTTACATGGGAGAAATTCGACTCGCTGATGGGCGGCGTTTCCCCTCGTGGTAGCAAAGCCTTCGGGATCCACTAGAATGCTAACAAACGTCCACCGGTTAACACCAAAGTGGCCCAGGAATTTTACACTGAATGATGAAGTCAGATGATGTTTATATAGGGGGTCTCGGAGCACTGTAGGTTTCAGATTCGATGTGAGATACTGGCCCGAGTGTGCTCGATCGCAAAATGGTGTGATCGATCGCATGTGCGATTGATCATATGTCTTGTGCGCACGATCGCATGTGCGTTCGATCGCGTGTCTGGTGCGCTCGATTGCAGATGCACTGTACTGCAAACATTTCAATGTGGGATTGTTGACCATGCGCTCGATCGCAGCATAGTGCGATCGATCACTATTGCTCCTGAAGCTTCACATCTCCTGAAATGCTTCATTTTCTCCACAAACCTATAAAAATACAAAAAACACAAAAAATACATAAAATAAAGTGAAATACTACTAACTAAGAGCATAACAAATATAAGTTAAGGGTCTTAAATATGCAATATTTAAGACTCATCAAATACCCCCAAACTTATATTTTGCTAGTCCCTTAGCAAAACAAAATAAAAAACTAAATGAACAACAAAGATTATAAAGATAAGTTCAGTATTCATGGTATCCAAAAATTTAAGGAGCATACAAAATCACGAGATTCATTCATGAGCAAGCTTAAATAAGTCAAACCCATCTTCACAATGAATAAGAATTTAAAACTTAATTACTTACAAGAGGCATGGTAAGACATCACAAGCTTGAATCAGTGTAAACTGAATTAGCATATACAGATGAGGTTTCCAAATAACTTCAATGTACAAGGTAATAAAGTCTCAAGATCCACAGAATTTCTCATCAGAATGAACAACGATGGCATAGTTTTATTTTATTTTATTTTATTTTTATTTTTTTTACATATAAGGCTCTGCTATGTTTAGTTCCCTTAAGCTTTTTAATTGACCCATGTAACGAGTATTGAGTCAATGACTCCCAAACCAGATGGTTTTAGGGCATTAGGTGTAAAGGCACCCCTAAGGACTTACTAACTCGAGTCAAAAAGGCTACGAAATTAAACTGGCCTTAATACTACCAAGCAAAATTTTCACCTTTTGACGTGAACACTCACTGCTTACTGAGGCAAGAGGTCCAGTTACTCAGTGAAAAGTTTCGCAATGATCATTATGAAAAAAATTCCCACCTTTTGACGTGAACACTCACTGCTTACTGAGGCAAGAGGTCTAGTTACTCAGTGGAAAGTTTATTGATGATGATTATTATAAATATTAGAACTATTATTTGTTTTTTTTTTATATGCCCAAGTGTTTATCCAACAAGTCATCCGGTTTCAGTTAAGACAAGGAAACGTATACATTCAACTCACATGTCGTACCTCACACAAATATGTGCTAATGTGCTCGTGTTAGATTAGATCAAACATGTGAATTCTTGAAAATGCCTAAAGTAAGTAACTAAAGTTTAAACTCTATCATCAGATCATGTGTTCAAAGTTTTAAACTCACCAATGAAATCACATCACAATTTTTCAGAACAACCAAAATTTTTAGGCGAATATGAACATGCATTTATCTTTACGACGAAAAGACAACAAATTAGGACAAAGTTTGTGATGTGTCTTCCATACCCCCAAACTTAAATTACACATTGACCCCAATGTGTGACTAATATGGAAAGAGCTAACCTGAGATATGGAGAACTATCTGGACTGGTATGGCTCATAGCATACCCCCAAACTTGAACTGAAGTACGCATTGTCCCTGAAAAATAAAAACTGGAAAACAAAAAATACTAGAAACAAATATTAATCATAAAAATTAAGAAATATACATAAAAGATAAGCTGTGGTGTGCCTCCTATGAGCACTAAGTTTAAAGTCTTCAGCCAGACTCCCCTTAGTAGATGACACTCAATCAGAGTAACTAGGATCCTCCAATAATATCGTCTCTATGTCCGGACTCCTCAACTCCTAGAATGGTTATAGCCTTTGTCCATTTACCTTAAAAGTGTTACCATTCTTGGGATCCTCAATCTCGATGGCCCCATGAGGAAAAACTGACCGAATAATAAATAGGCCTGTCCAACGAGATTTGAGCTTGCCTGGAAAAAGATGCAAGCGTGAATTCTAAAGAAGAACTTTTTGACCCGGCTCAAAAGCTCGTCTCAAAATGTGTTGGTCATGAGTCTTCTTCATTTGTGCCTTGTAGGACCGTGCACAATCGTATGCATCATTACGTAGCTCCTCTAATTCATTGAGTTGGAGCTTTCTTTGTGTGTCAGCCTTCGAAAGATTGAAGTTCAACTGCTTGATAGCCCAATAGGCTCTGTGCTCTAATTCAACCGGAAGGTGATATGCCTTTCCGTACACAATACGATAGGGAGACATGCCAATTGGCGTCTTGAAGGCTATTCGATATGCCCACAGTGCATCAGTCAATCGCATAGACCAATCCTTTCTACTAGGGTTCACAGTTTTCTCTAAAATGTGTTTGATCTTGCGATTAGAAATTTCCACTTGTCCACTCGTCTGCGGGTGATATGGGGTGGCAACCTTGTGTGTGATGAAATACTTCTTCATCAACTGCTCAAAAATCCGGTTGCAAAAGTGCTTACCTCCATCACTTATGATTGCTCGAGCCGTACCAAATCGAACAAAAATAGTATCCTTCAAAAACTGGACCACAACTCTGTGGTCATTGGTCTTGCACACAACGGCCTCCACCCACTTGGACAGATAGTCCACAACAACTAGAATGTACAAGTTACCAAAGGAGTTTGGGAACGGTCCCATAAAATCGATGCCCCACACGTCAAAAATCTCAACAATCAGAATAGGGTTGAAGGGAATCATATTCCTCCTAGAAAGACTCCCTAGCTTTTGGCAACGCTCACAAGATACACAGTAGGTGTGAGAGTCTCAGAACATGGTAGGCCAATAAAATCCACTCTACAAAATCTTTGCAGCGGTCTTTTTAGCACTGAAATGGCCTCCACAAGCATGATCATGACAAAAGGCGATGATGTTAGATTGGTCATGCTTAGGAATACACCTTCTGATGATCTGATCGGGACAATACTTAAACAAATAAGGATTATCCCAGAAAGAATGTTTTACCATGGCTAAAAACTTTGATTTATCTTGTCGCCCCCAATGCAAAGGCATGTGTCCAGTGACAAGATAGTTCACTATATCAGCAAACCATTGAGCGGGATTTTGAGCAATGAGCATTAACTACTCATCAGGAAAGGTCTCAGAAATGGGAGTGGTAGCCTCAGTGAAATCCACAATCTATCTAGATAAATGGTCCGCCACCATATTTTCTGAACCTTTCTTATCCCAAATCTCAATGTCGAACTCTTGAAGTAGCAAGATCCATCGAATAAGACGAGATTTAGCATCTTTTTTTAGAGAAAAGATACTTCAATGCTGCATGGTCCGAGTAGATAATGACTTTAGATCCTAACAAGTAGGATCTGAACTTATCTAATGCAAAAACGACTGCTAACAACTCCTTCTCAGTGGTAGAGTAATTAAGTTGTGCGTCGTTTAGAGTTCGACTTGCATAATAGATAACATAGGGAAGTTTATCAACACGCTGCCCCAAAACAACTCCAACAGCATAATCTGATGCGTCACACATAATCTCAAAAGGCACACCCCAGTTGGGTGGCTGAATAATGGGTGTGGACGGCAGAATCTTCTTCAGATCCCCAAATGCTTTCTTACAGTCCTCATCAAATATAAATAGGGCATCTTTTTGTAATAACTGGCACAAGGGCCTGGCGATTTTGCTAAAATTCTGGATAAATTGCATGTAGAAACCTGCATGGCCCAAAAAAGATCGAACCTCTTTCACTGTATGTGGGGGTGGAAGGTTGAAAATCAGGTCCACCTTCGCTTTGTCGACCTCAATCCCCTGATGAGATATGACATGCCCCAGTACAATGCCTTCCTTAACCATAAAATGGCACTTCTCCTAATTAAGCACTAGGTTCTTCTCCTTGCACCGCACTAAAACCAAAGCGAGACAGTGCAGACACTCTTCAAAGGTTGAACCGAAGACGGAGAAGTCGTCCATGAAAATCTCTAAGAACCGCTCTACCATGTAAGAGAATATACTGACCATGCATCGCTGAAAAGTAGCGGGTGCATTGCATAACCCAAAGGGCATGCGACGGTAGGCGAATGTCCCAAAAGGACAGGTAAACGTCGTCTTCTCCTGATCTTTGGGGTCCACGGGGACCTGGTTATATCCAGAATAATCATCCAAAAAACAATAATACTCATGCCCAGGCAAATGCTTCACCATCTGATCAATAAATGGCAGTGGAAAGTGATCATTCCTTGTGGCAACGTTCAACTTACGGTAGTCTATACACACTCTCCACCCTGACTGAACACGAGTTGGCACCAACTCATCGTCCTTATTCTTTACTACCATCAATCCCGATCGCTTGGGCATGACATGAATCAGGCTCACCCACTTGCTATCAGAGATGGGATAAATGATCCCTGCATCTAACAGCTTAATTATTTCTGCCCTAACAACCTCTTGCATAGCTGGGTTGAGCCTTCTTTGTGGCTCCCTCGATGGCTTGGCCTTCTCCTCCAAATGTATGTTGTGCATCACCACTGAGGAGTTGATTCCCCTGATATCCTCAATAGTCCAACTAATAGCTTCCTTGTGCTCTTTTAGAACATCTAATAATTTCTCCTCTTGAGCCTCACCCAAATCGGAAGCTATAATCACAGGCAAACAATCAGCTGGACCTAGGAACTTATACTTAAGATTATCCAGTAAAGGCTTAAGTTCCTTCTTGGGGGGTTCAAGTGCTGCAGTTTCCTCTGTCTCATTGCTTTCTTGAAGATCAGACTCCAAAATGGCATTCACTTCCTCGAGTAGCTTATCTAAGCCCAAGTCCTCTCCAAAGTGAGCAAAACATGCCTCCAGGGGATCCTCAATGCTTGATTCGTCCACAGTCTCCTCAAGAATCTCCTCTATCAAGCATACATTTCTCACTTCATCATATTATAGTGGTTGCCTAGTGATATCAAAGATGTTCAACTCCACTGTCATATTTCCGAAGGAGATCTTCATCACCCCTGTCCTATAATTGATTAGGGCATTAGCCGTGGCTAAGAATGGTCGCCCTAGAATCACCGATATTTGAATCCCTACATTCTGGACCGACTCTGTGTCAAGCACAATAAAATCCATTGGGAAATAGAATTTATCCACTTTTATCAAGACGTCCTCAACTATTCCCCGTGGTCTTTTCAATGACCTGTCAGCCAATTGAAGCATCGTGGATGTGGGCTTCAATTCTCCTAACCCCAACTGCAAATAGACTGAGTAGGGTAGAAGATTCACACTCGCCCCTAGATCCAAAAGAGCCCTCTCAATATGGCTGACTCCTATCGTGCAAGAGATGGTAGGACACCTCGGGTCCTTATACTTGATGGGTAGCTTACACTGAAGAATTGAGCTGACCCGGTCAAAAATGCCTTCTTTGGGACATTCATCCTCCTCTTGATAGTGACCAAGTCCTTTAAAAACTTGGCATATGATGGCACTTGATGGATGGCATCCAAAAATGGGATATTGATTTGGACCTGTTTAAATACCTCCAGAATTTCCTCATACTTCCCTCATTTCTTGGGTGCCTGTAGTCTATCGGGGTAAGGCGCTCTAGGTACAAACGGCCTAGGAGGGTCTTTCTCAGTAGGTGTGGCTGTAGATGGCTCAGCATCTCTCTTCTCCTTGTTGCCACTCCCTTGCCCTTGCTGCAGAGCAGGGCTTTCTTCCACTCGATTGTCCACTTGTCTCCCAGACCTTAGTGTGACAATTGACTGTATTTGTTCCTCCCTGTGCGTAGGAGTTGATGAACTCCCAACCATAAATTGTCCTTTCGGGTTGGGTACAGGCTGCTGGGGAACTTCCCCTTCTCTCTCTCACCCAAGTGACTTGCAATTTGCCCTATTTGACTCTCCAGCTTTGCAATTGCTTGCGTGTTTACCATTGTTTCACTCCTTACGTCGCTCATGGATTGGCTATTCATTTTCATGTATTCCTTAATAGTGTCCTCTAGTGACTGTGAAACTAGAGCTGGTGTTTGAGTGGGAGCTTGGTAAGTAGGTAATGGTGCTGGATGGGCAGAACGACCATGACCAGGAATTTGTTGGGCAAATCCGGGAGGATATTGATTTTGAGCATTATGAGGGGCTCCTCCTTGATTCATTGGTTGGTTCTGCCTCCATTAAAAATTTGGGTGGTTCCGCCACCCTAGATTGTACGTCTCGGAGTAAGATCCATTTGACTGCCTTCGATAGTCATTGAAAGCATTTACTTGTTCCATAGGATACTCAGAACAAGCCGGCATTGATGGGCAATTCTGTGTTAGATGTATGGGACTAGCACAGATGGAACAGCTTTCAACATTGAATGTGTTGGCAGCATTGATGGATTGGCTCACAGTGAGAGCATCAATCTTCTTAGTGAGGGCATCTAACTTTATCCTCAAATCAACGTCCTCCCTGACCTCATAGATGCCTCCCCTCTTAGGAGCACGAATGGACTTATCTCGACAGCTTGAAAAATCCCACTGCTGCGAGTTGTCGGACAACTTGTCCAACGCCATACATGCTTCATCTTCTGTTAGACTCAAGAATGCCCCCCCATTCATAGACTCGATCATGCTACGATTTGGTTGAGTCAATCCTTGGTAGAAAAACTGAATGAGTCTCCACTTCTCATATCCATGTGGAGGGCATCTGATTAGTAGCTCTTTGAAGCGCTCCCAACCCTCAGAAAATTTTTCATCCTCATCCTGAGTAAAAGAGCTAATCTCCTTTCGGCACTCATTCACTCTAGACATTGGGAAAAACTTATGATAAAATTTGCTAAGCAGGTTTTCCCAATATGTAATAGACCCGGGCGTGTTGGAATCCAACCACGCCCTAGCTCTATCGTGAAGAGAAAAAGGGAAGAGTCGAAGATAGACTGACTCCTCAGAGTAGTTCTGGAATTTAAATATGGCACAAATGTCTTTAAACTTCTTCACATGACTATAAGTATTTTCAAGATCTAAGCCATGGAATGAGGGTAAGAGTTGGATAACATGTGGCTTTAAGTCAAAGTGGGTGGCATTGGTAGGTGGCAACACTATGCAAGAGGATGAGTTAGTCACAACGGGTGCGAACAAATCCCTAAGGGATGTAGTGGAGTCCACGTTCCAAGCTCTAGGTTGCTCTACATGTTCAGGATGATGTGCATCCCTAAAATTCTCTCCCATCTCAACAGTCTCTCTTTTAACTAGTGCTCTTCTTTGTCTCCTAAGAGTTCTTTCTAAGTCAGGATCTAAATGTATCAAATCTAAGTTCAATGATCTTCGACCAAGCATACACCAACAGAAAACAATGAGGTACTAACCAGCAGAAACAACAGAATAAAGCAAAAATAGCAAACACACTACTCACAAAAAAAAAAATCTTTTTTTTTTGTTTTTTTAAAAAAAAATTGATAACTAACTAGTAGAAAAATAAAATCAATTCAGACCAAAAATTTTCACAAGCCAAACAATTCCCCAGCAACGGCACCAAAAACTTGTTGTGAGTTTTAAATTACTCGCAAGTGCACGAGTCGTTTGCAATATAGCGTTGTGCAAGTGCGAGGTCGAATCCACAGGGAATTGCGTTGTGAAAATATAATTTAATCTAAACTAACTTTATCTTAACCTAGTTCCGAATTTTGAATGATATTTTGGAAAACAAATTAAAACTAAACTAAATTGATTTTAAAAACTAATAATAAAAACATTAAGGCTTCCGAATCCACCCCACCAAAGTTTAAGCATATATGTCATAAAAACATAGCCTATCAAAAAAATTCCATGAATCTAACTTACAACAAAAAATATCCCAATTAAACCAAAAGCATCCAATGTATCCTCTCTTAACAAATCACAAAGGAAATCCAATTTAATCGAAAACGATTTGATGTATCCATCAGATGAAACACAAGGAATATCCAACATAACAATTTAAACTCAATCAATCACAAGATTAACTCAAATAATTGACAGAACATTTATACTGAAAAAATGTCAGATTTGTACAAGCAAATCTGAACTACTATGCCAAACAACGGCGAGGCTTCATCTTCAATCTTAGCTGAAGATTCTAGCCACTTATAACTATGAAACTACAATTCATAATAAAAGTGCTAAACATTAAACTAAAACAACTAAATAAAAAGAAATAAATAACTTTACATGGGAGAAATTCCACTCGCTGATGGGCGGCGCTTCCCCTCTTGGTAGCAAAGCCTTCGGGATTGATAGATGCTTAAATATTCATATTTAAGCCCCCTTATTTACACTTGTTAGGTCCTTTATTACGTTAATTTGGTCTCTTTTACTCCATTTGTGTGTTTTACATGTTTTTATAGGGTCTTGGAGAAAAAGAAGCAGTTTTGGCACTTTAAGGAAGAAATCTAGAAGCCCTGGAGCACTCTCTGGACAGAGTGCGATCAAGTGGACTATACACTGTGATCGAGCGCACACTTGAAGGATCGAGCGAACACTGCGATCGAGCGCAAGGCACACTGCGATCGAGCGCACATGTACGGGCGTGAACAGTAAACTGCAGAACCCTATTTTGGAAATAAGAGAATTGTTGTTTTAGGAAGGTTTAGGAACTCATGGTTCTCTTAGGACTTCTAAAAGACCTATAAATACACTTGTAACTCACACACAAAAACACACCTTAGATAGAAAACACTTCTCTCTTTTCTTTTACTTGGAGTTGAGGGCTTGGGAGAGAATTGACGCCTCTTCTCTTGGGTTTATTCTTCTCCTTTATGTTTAGTTTATTTATAATGTTTACTTCAGTTAGTATGTGTAACTAACTCTCTTATAGGGCTCGATTGAAGCCCTAGTTATGCATTCCCATATTTTTATTCATTGATTAAATCTTTGCCGATAGCTTATTATGTTACTTAACTTGATTAACACCTGTGCTTATTCAAATTCCTCATATGTATGTGTAAGGCCAACGTATGCATGTGGTATGGATGGGTTAGTTTGATCAATTTGGATGACCGAGTCCTGGGTCTAACATTAGTAACAAGGGATATCTTATCCGGGTACCCGGGTTAATCAACATGGGAAACTGGGAGTAGATACCACGCCCTAGGTATAATGTAGTTGTCGATTTCCACAGTACTTATGTTTTCTTAAGGAACAACTCAAGCAGAAACCATGCTGAATCCCTTAAGGAAGAAAAGAGTTAGAGTAGATACCATGCCTAACTCGTTGCTTAGGGAAATCAATAGCTTAAGGAGTAGATACCATGCCCTTAGGTTGGCAACCAGTAGGTATACATAATAAAGCTAGTGCACTGATACCTTATACACATTGGGAATGTATCACTAGTGGTGGAAATCAAAGCCCTATGTCTTTATTATTATCAAATCGCCTTCCAACAAATATTTATCTCTTTTTACTTTTGAGAAACTAATTCTAAAAAGCAACTTTACCAATCCCTGTGGAGATGACCTTGCTTTCGCACACTAGACTACACTGATGACCTTGTACACTTGTAAGTATAACTAGTACGATTATTAACCTATTTATTTAAGTAGATAAACGCACAACAAGTTTTTGGCACCGTTGTCGAGGATTACGCTAAATTTTCTTTTAGAATTATTTTAGTCATTATTTTTATTCTGCTTTAAATTTTCTAAATTTGTTTTAAGTTTTTCACTTTTATTTTTATTTTCATAAAACCTTAATTGATTTCCTTTCTATTTCAGGCACTTCAAAACCCTACTCGTACTTTCTGTGGTATTTGCGATCGATCGCAACCTCTTGTGCGATCGAGCGCAATTCGGGCAGAGAGTTGCCCTAGTAGCAGAGTTGAACTGCTGCACTGAAGTTGGTTTACCTGATTTATGCACGGACTTTGATCCCGACATCAAACACTCTTTCCCCTCGATCCCGAGCTTGAACGGACCATCCGACAAAGGCTTAGAAACAACTTCGAGAAAAACAAAGAGGAATTCGAGAACGAAGCTCCAATGGCGGAACAGCTCGAAAACCAGCAACCACTTGCACGAATACCGATGAAGCAATCCTTCACCCCACGGAACCTTATTCAGCCATCATACATTGCATATCAACCTGAGGCAGAAGGCAATTACTACATATTTCCACAAATACTGAATGCACTAACTCACTTTCGGGGTACACCCAACGAAGATCCACACTTGCACCTCCGAGAATTTTTCGATCTTTGCAAGTTCTAGCATATCTAAGGCCTAGACCAAGAAGGAATAAGGTTAATTCTATTTCCCTTTTCCTTAAAAGATAATGCTAAACTATGGTACAATTCTTTACCTGCAGTTTCAATCCACACTTGGGAGGAGTTGGTTGGCAAATTTCTAAGGAAGTTCTTCCCATCCCAAAAGACGAGGCAAATGAGAAAGGAGATCCAATCCTTCCAACAAAGGGATAGAGATATGTTCTTTGAGGCATGGAGACACTTCAATGAGCTACTACTCAAATGCCCACACCATAACCTACCTCAAGATGAGCTCGTACTAGCCTTTTATGAAGGTCTAAATGACATGAATAAAGGTATTGCTGATTCTGGTTGTGGAGGTGTGCTAATGGAGAAGAGCAGTGAAGAAGCCATGGAACCGTTTGAGGCATTGAGTGAGCATACCCAACAATTCTCCTCTAGAGGTAGACAAAGAGTCAAGAGCAAAGGTATGTATGAGGTTACTCTGAATGGTGGACCCTCTGCCCAAATAGCTGCTCTGGAGAGGAAGCTAGATATGAGGCTAGATATGATTGTAAAAGCCATGACTGCTCAAAACGCCTCACCAAGTCCACAAGCTACATCACCCCAGGTATGTGCTATATGTTCCCAATTTAATCACACCACTGAGACCTGCCATTTGTATTCATCTACAGATCCCGAGCAAGCAAATTAAGGGGGACCAAACAGTGCATATGCATACAACCTTGGATGGCGGAACCACTCCAACCTATCATGGAGCAACAATCAAGACACCTTGAACCCTCAAGGGCAACAAAGGAACGTCTATAAAGCAACCCAACCCATTCCAGAACCCAAGAAGGATGATCTAGAGAGTCTTGTAAAGCAACTGGCCCTTCAACAACAGCAACTAATGACAACACATGAGCAAGCAATTCAAAGGTTAGAGGCACAAATGGGACAATTGGCTAAGGAGCTAAGTGAAAGGAAGCAAGGTGAACTCCCCGCACAAACATTACCAAATCCAAGAGGGCATCAGCAGCTGAAAGCCGTTACAACTCTCCGAAATGGTAAGATTATAGGAGTTAATGAGCCAGCTCAAACATCTCCAGCTAAGCCATCCACATCCAAGGTGAGTGAAATAGAGAAATGGAATGCTCCACTTTTCCCTCAAAGGTTAGTAATGCCCAAGAAAGATAAACTGCTTGATATTTTTGAAACCTTGAGAAAGTAGAAATTAACATTCCTTTATTAGATGTAATTAAACAAATTCCTGCTTATGCTAAATTTTTAAAAGATTGTTGCACTAATAAAAGAAAGTTTCAAGAACATGAAACAGTGGCTCTAACTGAAGAGGTAAGTGCGGTATTGTTAAGAAAACTACCACCAAAACTAAAAGATCCTGGTAGTTTTACTATTCCCTGTAGGATAGGTGAAGTTGTTTGAGTGAGCATTACTAGATTTAGGAGCAAGTGTCAATTTGCTACCATACACAGTAGTTGAAAAGCTAGGTTTGGGGGAGCTTCAACCAACCTCCATCACTTTGCAATTGGCAGATAGAAGCATCAAAAGACCTAGAGGTATACTTGAAGATGTCCTGGTCAAGGTAGGTGAGTTTATTTTGCCATCTGACTTCATTGTATTAGATATAGAAGAATACCCTATGCCATTACCTCTGCCCATTATCTTAGGAAGACCCTTTATGAGAACTACTGATACAATAATTAATGTGAAAAAGGGTTTTGTAAGTATGACGGTAAATGGAGATACAATAGAATTTAAGATATTTGATGCAATGAAATTACCTCAAGATGATAATGATGATGAATGTTTTAATGAATGTATGATGCAAAGTGCTGTCAAGCAAGTTTTTCAGGTCCATCACACTGATCCATTGGAGGCCACCCTCATTCACAGCTTCACAAGTTCGGATATGGTTCCTAAGTCAGAATCTGAAGATATTACAGATGACATCATTAAAGCTGTGCACCTTCTTGAAGCCTCTTCAAAGCATCCAAGTAAATTCACTCCTCCGTTTGAAACCCTTGAGCATACTAATACTACTTTTCTCTCATTTATTGTCCAAGCACCAAACTTAGAATTGTAGAAATTGCCTGCAAGAAAACAGACCTTCACAGTACATGGACACAGAGTCACACCACACTCTGAAATTATAGTACGACCAAAGGATGAAGATTTAGCACCCCAAATTGTCCAGTATGCAATAGCAACAAGAGCACCTAAGCCACATGCAGTGGATTTTAAGTACTCCTTGCCAAAAGACTAAATAATGAAGCTACTATAGAGAGTGCTTGAGTAGTTCAGACTTTGATAAACGTGTAGCTCAAGTGCCTCTATTGAGGTCAGTGGCAGTAAGGCCCCTTAGTACGCACTCTCTGCCACAAGTGCGATCGAGTGCACTTCACAGTGCGATCGAGCACACATTGGACAACAACTTGCCATGATGCCTAAACTGTCAACCTCCACCTCCTGCACCCGGTTCCTTCTTGACTGCACCACCTGGAGACTAGCAGTGAGAGGGTACCACGTCTGGCTGAAGACGTTAAACTTAGTGCTCATGGGAGGCACCCCAAAGCATATCTTTTTCATAGTTTATTATTAGTATTTCATAGTTTACTTTTCTATTGTAGTTTATTACTTGTTTTCCATTTTATGTCTGCTTTTCTTTCTTTTTCGAGGACAGCGTGAGTGCATCCAGTTGAAGTTTAGGGGCGTGCTACGAGTCTTGTCAGCTATCAGTTCTCTATCTCCTAGGTCAGCTCCTTCCATGCTATTCACACATTGGGGACAATGTGCAATTTAAGTTTGGGGGTATGGGGACACATTCACACACTCACTATGTCCCACATTTTTTTGTTTTGTTGCTATTTTCATAGATAAATGCATGTTCATTCTGTCCAATAAACTTTTTTTGAGATCTTAAACAAAACTTCATGATTCGACTTCATCAGCGAGCTTAACACTTTGAACATATAGGCCAATAATCAAGTTTTGAACCTAGATCACTGCCCTTTAGGCATTTAAGAATTCACAAGTTTAACTTAAACTATCACGAGCACATTAGCACATAATTATGTGGGGTATGACATGTTTTTTGGATTGGTATATTTCTTTTGCTTGACTGTGAACTAGATGACCTATTAGATTAACATTTTGGCATATAAAAATAGAAAAGATTGATTCATGCTAAAAAAGAAAAAAAAATGCTCCTAATGATCAATAAAAACAAATCTTCCGCTGAGTAACTGGCCCTCTTGCTTCAGTAAGCATTGCGTGTCACGTCAAAAGGTGGAAAATCTTATATGGTCATTAAAAAGAACTTTCCCCTGAGTAACTGGCCCTCTTGCCTCAGTAAGCATTGAGTGTCATGTCAAAAGGTGAAAAATTCTAAGTGGTAGCATTAAAACCAGTTATGTTTCGTAGCCTTGTTGACTCGAGCTAGTAAGTCCTTAGGGGTGTCTTGACACCTAATGCCCTAAAACCATCTGGTTTGGGAGTCATTGGCTAAACACTCGTTACACGAGTCATAAAGAAAGCTTAAGGGAACTAACTTGGCAAAAATATCGCAAATAAAATTCTATGCCATATTTGTTGACTCTAATAGGAAGTTTGGTGAATCTTGAGTCATCGAAACAATACACGTTTGAATTTCTTGGAAACCCAATCTTTTGTGTGCTAGTCACCACACACCAAAGTCAAACTTGTGATATCTTAAAATACCTCGTGAATATGATTTACGTTCAAAACTCTTATTCATTGCAGATGTATGTTTACACTTGTTAAGCTTGCTCATGAATGCGCATCATAGTTTTAAATCTAGATTTTTGATTGACACTATGAACATTGGATTTATCTATGTTTTCGTTTTAGTTTTTAATTTCGTATTGCTAAGGGACTAGCAATATGTAAGTTTGGGGGTGTGATAGATGCTTAAATATTCATATTTAAGCCCCCTTATTTACACTTGTTAGGTCCTTTATTACGTTAATTTGGTCTCTTTTAGTCCATTTGTGTGTTTTACATGTTTTTATAGGGTCTTGGAGAAAAAGAAGCAGTTTTGGCACTTTAAGGAAGAAATCTAGAAGCCCTAGAGCACTCTCTGGACAAAGTGCGATCGAGCGCACTATGCACTGCGATCGAGCGCACATGCGATCGTGCGCACACTTGAAGGATCGAGCGCACACTGCAATCGAGCGCAAGGCACACTGTGATCGAGCGCAAGGCACACTATGATCGAGCGCACATGTACGGGTGTGAACAGTAAACTGCAAAACCCTATTTTGGAAATAAGAGAATTGTTGTTTTAGGAAGGTTTAGTAACTCATGGTTCTCTTAGGACTTCTCAAAGACCTATAAATACACTTGTAACTCACACACAAAAACATACCTTAGATAGAAAACACTTCTCTCTTTTCTTTTACTTGGAGTTGAGGGCTTGGGAGAGAATTGACGCCTCTTCTCTCGGGTTTATTCTTCTCCTTTATGTTTAGTTTATTTATAATGTTTACTTCAGTTAGTATGTGTAACTAACTCTCTTATAGGGCTCGATTGAAGTCCTAGTTATGCATTCCCATATTTTTATTCATTGATTAAATCTTTGTCGATAGCTTATTATGTTACTTAACTTGATTAACGCCTGTGCTTATTTAAATTCCTCATATGTATGTGTAAAGCCAACGTATGCATGTGGTATGGATGGGTTAGTTAGATCAATTTGGATGACTGAGTCCTGGGTCTAACATTAGTAACAAGGGATATCTTATCCAGGTACCCGGGTTAATCAACATGGGAAACTGGGAGTAGATACCATGCCCTAGGTCTCATGTGGTTGTCGATTTCCACAGTACTTATGTTTTCTTAAGGAACAACTCAAGCAGATACCATGCTGAATCCCTTAAGGAAGAAAAGAGTTAGAGTAGATACCATGCCTAACTCATTGCTTAGGGAAATCAATAGCTTAAGGAGTAGATACCATGCCCTTAGGTTGGCAACCAGTAGGTATACATAATAAAGCTAGTGCACTGATACCTTATACACATTGGGAATGTATGACTAGTGGTGGAAATCAAAGCCCTATATCTTTATTATTATCAAATCACCTTCCAACAAATATTTATATCTTTTTAGTTTTGAGAAACTAATTCTAAAAAGCAACTTTACCAATCCCTGTGGAGATGACCTTGCTTTCGCACACTAGACTACACTGATGACCTTGTGCACTTGCAAATATAACTAGTATGATTATTCACCTATTATTTAGGTAGATAAACGCACAACAAGGATCCACCAGAATGCTAGTAGACGTCCACCGGTTAACACCAAAGTGGCCCAGGAATTATATACTGAATGATGAAGTCAGATGGTGTTTATATAGGGGGGTCTCGGAGCACTGTAGGTTTCAAATTCGATGTTGGATACTGGCCCGAGTGTGCTCAATCGCAGAATGATGCGATCGATCGTATGTCTTGTGCGCACGATCACATGTGCGCTCGATCGCGTGTCTGGTGCGCTCGATCGCAGATGCACTGTACTGCAAACATTTCGATGTGGATTGTTGACCATGCGCTCGATCGCAGCATAGTGCGATCGATCGCTATTGCTCCTGAAGCTTCACATCTCCTGAAATGCTTCATTTTTTCCACAAACCTATAAAAATACACAAAACACAAAAAAGACATAAAATAAAGTGAAATACTACTAACTAAGAGCATAACAAATATAAGTTAAGGGTCTTAAATATGCAATATTTAAGACTCATCACTGCATAAATCTGGGATTTTCTCCGCAAGATGGGTTCAAACTTCATTGTTGAAAAGTTTGATGGAAAGAGAGACTTTGCCCTTTGGAAGCAGAAAATTAAAGCAGTTCTTATGCAACAAAAGGTGGACTTGACGATTGGAGAAGATGACGATTTTTCAGCAAGTTTCACGGAGGTCCAGCGGAATGAGATGAAGAAGATGGCGTACAACACCATCTTTCTGTATATGTCGGATAGTATGATAAGGGAGTGCAGAGACTCAGAAGATCTAGCTGTCATTTGGAAGAAAATAGATGAGTTATTTCTTACCAAAACTCTCCCTAGTAAGATATATCTTCTGAAATGAATCTTTGCTTTTAAAATGGATCCTAATAAAGAGTTATAAGATAATCTTGATGTCTTTAATAAACTAGTTCAAGATTTGGCTAGTTGTAGTATAAAATTCCCGGATGAACAATTGGCTGTTATTTTGTTGAATTCTCTTCCTGATTGTTTTGAAAGCTTGATTAATGCTATTGAATATGGAAGAGATACACTAACCAAAGAAATTGTGATCAATGCTATAAGGGCTCATGATTTCAAAGCCAAGATGAGGGAAACATCAAGTGGGGAAAGGCTGTTCGTTAGAGGAAGGCTAGCAACTCGGTATGGCATCAACATCTATGGCTACTACCAGGATAAACCAAAGGGTAGAGGACAAAGCCATGGGAGAGCGCACTCTAAACCAAGATTTGGAGGAAAGAGATGCTACTACTGCCATAAGGAGGGTTATTTCAAGAAAGATTGCAGGAAGATGATAAGAGATGAGGGAGGAAGCCATACCAAGAATGGAGAGGCTTCGGTTGCCAATGGAGAACAACAAGTTAATGATGTTCTTGTTGTGTGCTCAAATGTGAGTAAGGGGCAAAAAGGCAGCAAGAGATGGATCTTGGATTCCAAGTGCACTTATCATATGTGTCCTCACCAGGATTGGTTCAAGAATTTCAAGGAAACCAATAAGGGAAAGGTTTTCTTGGGGAATGATACTTTTTGCCAAATGAGAGGCACATGAGACATCCAATTGAGGATGTTTGATGGAGTTACTAGGCTGTTGCGGAATGTGAGATATCTTCTGGATTTGAGAAGAAGTTTGATCTCATTGGGGCAGCTAGATTCCATGGGGTACACATACAAAGCAGAGGGAGGAAAGTTCAAGGTAACCAAGGGATCTTTGATAGTGATCAAAGCAGCAATGAAGGATTGTCTCTATGAGATTATCAAAGACACGAACATTAAGGATCAAGCAGCAAGCTTGATGGCTGAGATGGATAAGGCAGCTCTTTGGCACAATCACTTGGGACACATGAGCAAAAAAGGCCTACAAGTTCTCAGCAAGAATGGTTTACTTGATGGTGACAAGGTAAAGGAACTTTATTTCTGTGAATGTTACGTTCTTGGGAAGCAACATCGGGTCAGCTTCTACACCGGAGTGCACAAGTCTAAGGGCATTCTTAACTACATTCATGTCAATCTTTGGGGGCCAGCAAGAACACGAACACAGGGAGGTAATCTTTACTTTCTGTCTTTAATTGATGATTATTCTACAAAGGTTTGGGTTTATTTACTTAAAAATAAATCAAATGCTTTGAATAAATTTGTGGTGTGGAAAAAGCTGAAAGAAACTCAAACGAGCAGGGTAGTTAAGGTGTTAAGAACTGATAATGGCTTAGAATTTTTTTAACAAGGAACTCGATCAATTCTGTAAGTTAAATGAGATTCCAAGACATAGAACGGTTGTGAAAACCCCTCAACAAAATGGAGTTGCTGAGAGGATGAATAAGAACCTTATGGAAAAGGTTAGGTGCATGATTATAGGATCCGGATTACCCAAATTTTTTTGGGGGGAAGTGATGTCTACTGCTGCATATTTGGTTAATAGATCATCCTCTAGAGCTATGGACCTTAAGACTCTTGAGGAGATGTGGAGTGGAAAACCCCCTGAGTTGAACAACCTTAGGACTTTTGGATGTGCTACGTTTGCACATCAAAAGGATGATAAACTTAGCCCAAGGTCTAGAAAATGTGTGTTTCTAGGATATGGTGAAGGGGTTAAGGGGTATAGGTTGTCGTCCTTAGAACAAAAAGGAACTAAACTTATAATAAGTAGGGATTTTATTTTTAATGAGCATTTATTTCCCTATTTGGAGAAAACTAACCCTGCAGGGGATAATGAACAAACCAATTCGGTATTTGTTGAGCAAAGCATCAAGGAAAATTCAGTTCAGGTAGAGCAAAGAATGAAAGAGGGTTCGGACCAGGTAGAGCCCATTGATGAAGGCCAAGCTCAGGACACTCAAGAGGAGGCTGAACTAGTAGGGGATGATGCAGCAAGTCAGAATGACTATCAGCTCACAAGGGATCAGGAAAGGAGGCTGGTCAGACCACCTTTGAGATATTGTTTTGCGGATGCTAATGTAGCAGCTCCTTATTCAGAAGGAGGAATAAGTGAACCAGAAACTTACATTGATGCCATAGGATGTAAGGATTCGTTAAGATGGAAGCTAGCTATGGAGGAAGAGATGCATTCTTTGAGGAAGAACTCTTGGGAATTGGTGCACATTCTAGGAAAACAGAGAGTTGTGGATTGTAAGTAGATTTACAAGATAAAAAAAGGGAACCCTCTAGGAGATGAAGTCTGAATAAGGCTAGGCTGGTGGCAAAGGTGTTCACGCAAAGAGACGGCATAGATTTCACAAAAATTTTCTCACCTGGACATAAGGTGGAGGAAATGGTGATTATCCTCATCTATGTCGATGATATGCTGTTGGTTAGTAACAGCAGAGAGATGATAGAAAGGTTGAAGTCTCAACTCAGTTCAGAGTTCGAGAGGAAGGATCTTGGCCTTGATAAAAGATCATTAGGATGAGAATAATCTGGGAAAGGGAGAGAAACAGGTTGAAGGTTTCTCAGTCTTCCTACTTAGAAAAGATGTTGTATAAGTTTTCTATGGAAGATGGTAAACTAGTGAAGATTCCTCTTGCTGGTCAT
Organism: Bretschneidera sinensis; assembly: GCA_023935145.1. Lineage (NCBI taxonomy): Eukaryota > Viridiplantae > Streptophyta > Magnoliopsida > Brassicales > Akaniaceae > Bretschneidera > Bretschneidera sinensis. The sequence continues at coordinate 99,835,049 of CM043700.1, read as the reverse complement.
TTCAAATTCTCCAGCAAACAATGTCCTGGAATGGATGAGGAGAAGAAGGAAATGGAAAAGGTCCCTTACTCTAGTGCGGTTAGATCAGTCATATTCATAATGGTAAGCATTAGTCTCCGGCAATTAGTGTTCTCAGCAAATTTGTGAGTAATGCCGGAACGGAGCTTTGGCTTGGTATGAAGTGGTTGCTGAGGTATTTGAAGGCTTAGTTACAGCCGATGGTAGCACTCTCAACAACTGAGGCATAGTACATAGCAGCAAGGGAAGCGGTTAAGGAGGTTATGTGGTGCAAAGGGTTATTGGAAGAGTTGAAGGTCCTAAAAGAACAGGTGGTGGTGTATTCAGATAGCCAAAGTGCGTTGCACTTGTGTAGGAACCCGATGTTCCATGAGAGGACTAAGCATATGGATGTTCAGTATCATTTCATTCGGGAAAATATTACGAAAGGATGCATTCATGTGGAAAAAGTCGCAACGGAAGAAAATCCTACAGATTTAGGCACCAAAGTTCTACCTTTAAGAAAGTTCAATCATTGCCTTGGACTTCTTAGGGTTGGAGTCGAATGATATGATGACTCAGGTTGATTTGAATCCTGATTTCTCTGCACTATGGGTTCGGTTTTTGTTGCTTAGACAAAGCTAGAGATTGTTGGGATTTGTCTAAGAACTAAAGAGAGAAAAATTCAGCATCAGATGCAGGTGTGCACCGCGGCCCAGGAGGTGTGCACTGTGGCCTCTAGCAAAGGAGCAAAGGTAGAGGTGCTCCCTCCAGGTGTGCGCCATGGTGCCCAGCAACTGGAGATGGTGTGCCCTATAATGAGCCGTGGCCAGCCCTAATCTGGGCTGCTGCACCAGGCACATCTGGTGCCTCTGATTCAACATGTTGAATTGGTGTATGGGACTTGGTCAAAACGCACAGGATTACTTAGACTTGTTGAAGAGCTATGATTGATTGGTCTTTAAGATCTAAGGGTGGAGATTGACTTAAAGATTGGTTCAAGAAGTGGTTACCCTATATAAAGGATCATCTAGAAGCAATCACAAAGGTGAGACATGTGAAACAAGTGTGTGTGAAATAGAACACATGGTGTGTGAGAGTGCAAAGACACTAAACACAAGAGAGACTCATTGAAGATAGGCTGGTTGTTTAGAGAGAGAGTAGTATAGATTGGGGATTCAAGGGTTTTGTAATTGGAATTTTCTTGGGGAAAATTCCAGGGAAACACTAGCTCTTATCATTTTCTTTTTTTCTTCTTTTGATCTTCAAGAATAAGAGGATTCTTTAAGAGGTGTTGCTGTAATTGTAAGAACTCCATTGATTTAGTGCAGAGAGCTTGGTGAAGCTCACGGGGACGTAGGCACATTGCCGAACCTCGATAACAATTGCTTATGTTCTTTCTTTGATTGTTTGATTGTTGTTTATTATAAGTCATTCTAGATTTGGGTGTTTGAAAAAATCACAACCCAGGATTCCGCATAAAAGGTGATTTTCAAACAGTTTGAAAACAATTTTTTGAGCCACCTTTCTAGCCTCCACTACAAAATGAAAGTTGGGTATGACTGTAATGACCTATCCCGGGTTGGCCACCCTCGGACGATGTCGTCACATTTTGAAATCTCAGCATGACACATATATGCAACAATATAAAAACATACATCGACTGAAAATATATATACATCAGGCCTTAACCCTCAACAGGAGAGTTACATTATCAATATCATATCTGAAATAATATATACAACATATTAAAAACGTATGAATATCTACAATTTTTTTTCTTTCTTCTGCTTCCATTAGTCTGAGGATATGGACCACGAGACTTACATATAAAACCTCAGTCTGAATCTCAGTTCACAAATTTATCTGTCTTGCCCGCTACCTGAAATTATTTAACAATTAGGAGTGAGCTTCACAAGCTTAGTGAATTAAATTTACTAGAAGTACTTGATTTGTATAATTCTAGTTATATTCAATCATTATTAAATCAGCAATAATTAATCATTTATCTCTTCTCATATACTAATTCAATCATTTGTCAATCTCTTTATAAAAAAATTATCAAGCTATCATCTTTCAATACATATATCTTATATACCAATCATATCTGTTTTATTCTCATATATTTTATCAATTTAATATCATCATTTACTTCATTCTAAGGTTCACATCATACAAACAATCGATCATATAATTATTTATCATATCATCCTTTCAATTTCTTTATCATCAGAGTTGTCTCACTATAAGACTCATTTGTCTATTAATCATTTCATAATCAAAACTGATTCTTTAGCATCTCACCAAAAAATAATAAATATTTAAAAAATAAATGCTTGAATTTAAATTATCTTTCTTTCTTTCTTTCTTCCTCATCAGATCATTTCATACTATCATTTGAGAACGTTTTCCCACATGTCAACATGTTTCAGCCAAACCAGCTACCTTCCCGGTCTTCTCAGCCAGACTAGCTACCTTCATAGTCTTCCCTTTATGCATATAAGCAATAACATGCAAGCAAGCATACATCAAAGTATTCAATTTAATTATCTCTTTCTCAAAATTATTATTTTGTCATATATATATTAAATTGTCTCCTTATATATCATATCATTTTTTTAATCATATCCTTCAAGAATTTCATATATCTTTTCAGCATATTTTCATTAATCTGTTCTTTTAAAATATAATTTATTATATAATTAATTTTCAACATATCATTTAATCCTTAATCAGTCAATCAATCAATTATCATACATAAAAGAAAATACATCATCCAATCATTATAATTCAACAATTTATTTAAATATCATTAATTCATATTTTTATTGGTCTCAATTACTAAAAGTAAATTGACTTACCATATAGCACTTAAAGCTACTCGTTGATAATCTCCTTACCTTTCTTGCTCATTTCAGCAATTTCTTATGATTGTTGATCACTAATACCTAACTATAAACTTTCATTAGTCTTACTATTTCATAACTTAATTCAACAATATAATTATTTAGTTATGAGTTTTATTGAAAATTTACCCCCATTTGAGATGAAGTCTTGGTATTGAAGTTGGATAACTACGATTATATAAATTATTGAAGAATTTTTTTTCTTCTGAACTTTTACTAGAAAGAAATAGAATTGAAAGTTGTAAGAAAACCAAACGAAGAAATAAGTTTTTGTGTGAACAATAAAATCTCTTAGCTTTAGAGATTTTTTAAGACTAGTTTTTTTTTTTTTTTTTATTACATATTTATTAATTTATTATTATTATATTATATTATAAATTTAAACTTTCTATGAAACTTCACGTGAACACACTGAAACTCTCGCTGCTTCAAATTTTTTTTTATTTTTTTTACATATTTATTAATTTATTATTATTATTATATTATAAATTTAAACTTTCTATGAACGACATGAACACACTGAAGTTTCTTGTTCTAACCGCTTCAATTTTTTTATTTAATTTTACATATTTATTAATTTATTATTATTATTTTATAGATTTAAACTTTTTATGAAACTTCACGTGAACACACTGAAGTTTCTTGTTCTGGCTGCTTCAAATTTTTTTTTTACAAAATTACCCTTAAAAAGTACGATTTTGTCGTTACTTCTTAAAAAATCAAATTTTCAACTTTGCTTCCATAAAAAAATTAAAATTACAGAAAATTATATTTGCTTCTTTAAAATTTTCAAAATATTTTTCCTTAACTTTATTCCACATTTTTCTTCACTTTTAGTGTAACTTCAATTTCATAATTTTCAGTATTTTCTTCTTCAAAATATTTATAACTCTCTCCAACAAAATTTTCAATATCATATTTCAAATGAATACTAAATCTTTTATCTATGGATTATCTAATTCAATATAATATATGTAAAATTACTTCTTTACCCTTATTTTATGAAAACGGGTATTACAATTCTACCCACCTTATAAAAATTTCGTCCCCGAAATTTCCTTACCTAACTCATGAAAAAGTTAGGGATAATCTTTCATTATTCTTGCCTCAAGCTCCTAAGTAATTTCTTCGACATCTTTATTCTGCTATAACACTTGAATTAAATGAATAATTTTATTATACAAGACTTGCTCCTTTCTGTCTAGGATTTTGAGTGGTACTTGCATAAATGTCAAATCTTCCTGAAGTTCTACAGTCTGACTCGAAATACTATAGGATTCATCATGTAAACAATTTCTCAAAATTGAAACATGAAACACATTGTGCAATTTCTTTAACTCCGGAGGAAAATCCAATCTATGTGCTACTAGTCCAACTCTTTCAATCACCTCATAGGGCCCCACAAATCTCGAACCCAACTTTCCTTTCTTTTTAAATCTTAATACACCATTCCATAGAGATATCTTCAAATACACCCAGTCACCAACTTGAAACTCAATAGGTCGTCTTCTATTATCAGCATATTCTTTCTGACTGTTCTGTGCTGTTCTAATGTTCTTTCTAACCAGTTTGATCATCTCAATAGTCAAATCTATCATTTCTAGACCAAATATATTTCTTTCTTTAACCTCTTCCCAACATACTGGAGTTTTGCACCTTCTACAATATAAAGCCTCAAATGGTTTCATCGCAATACTAGCTTGATACTGATTATTGTATGCAAATTTGATCAAAGGTAAATAAACATCCTAGCTCACTGAAAAACTCAATACACTTGCCTTTAGCATATCTTCTAGTACTTTAATGATCGTCTCTGTCTGCCCATCAGTTTGAGGGTGAAAAGTTATAGTAAACCACAACTGTGTACCCATAGCTTTTTGAAAACCCCTCCAAAATCTAAAAGTAAATCTTTAATCTCTATCTAATACAATACTCAAAGGTACTCCATGTAATCTCACAATTTTAGCTATATACCACTCAGCCAACTTTTTAGAACTCTAACTAGTTCTAATAGGAAGAAAATGTGAAGATTTAGAAAGTTTTTTCACTATAACCCATACAGCATCATGACCTCTCTGGGTACAGGGAAAACCAAAAACAAAATCCATACTAACATTCTCCCATAGCCATTCAGGTACTGGAAGAGACTGTAATAAACCTTCCGAATGTCTATTCTCAGACTTCACCTGTTGACAAATCAAACATCTAAAAATATACTCAACTACACCCCTCTTTATCTCTGACCACAAATAATTCTATCTCAACCCCCTATACATCTTATTATTACTCGAGTGCATAGAATACACAGAATCATGAGCCTCTCTTAGTATCTCCTTTCTCATCTCCATATCATTGGGAACATAAACTTTATGTCCCAATACCACCATACTATCATCCCTAATTTTGAACTCAGTCAACTTCCCACTCAATACTTCAAGTCTGATATTTTCTATCCCTTCATTTATACTCTGCATCTTTAATAGGCGATCAATAATAGAAGACTGTACCATCATATTTGCCATCAATACTCCTCTATCACTAATACTCAACTGCATTCTCATCTCTCTCAAGTCTACCATCAAACTCATATCATGACTCCCAATAGTAGATAATCTCCTTGTAGACTTTCTACTCAATGCATCAGCTACTACATTAGCCTTCTTTAGATGATAGTGAATTGCATAGTCATAGTCACTAATAAACTCCATTCACCTCTTCTGCCTCAAATTCAATTCTCTTTGGTAGGGAAATGCGTTAAACTTTTGTGATCAGTAAAAATTTCACAAGTGGCTCTATACAGATGATGTTTCCAAATATTCAAAGCAAAAACTATGGTAGTCAATTATAAATCATGGGTTGGGTAATTTCTCTCATGGTTCTTCAATTGCCTTGAAGCATAGGCTATAACTCTCTCGTGTTGCATCAACACAAATCCCAACCCCTGAAGCGACACATCACTATATACCACAAATCCTTCATCACCAGAAGGAAGCACTAATACCGGAGTAGTAGTCAACTTCTCTTTCAACAGCTGAAAACTCTTCTCATATTCTTCTGACCACATAAACTTTACTTCCTTCCTGGTTAATCTGGTTAATGGTACAAAAATAATAGAAAAATTCTATAACCTTCTATAATAACTGGCCAACCCCAAAAAGCTTCTAATTTCAGTCACACTAGTTTGTCTCTCCCAATTCAACACTACCTCTACTTTTTGTGGGTCAACTAATATACCATCTCCTGACACAACATGCCCCCAAAACGATATTTCATTCAGCCAAAACTCAGTCTTAAAGAACTTTGCATACAATTTATTTCTCCTTAGAATCTCCAACACTATCTCTAAATGTTTCACATGCTTCTCTTCATTCTTAGAATACACCAGAATATCATTAATAAATACAATCACAAATTTATCCAATAATGGTTTAAACACCCGATTCATTAGATCCATACATGTTGCTGGAGCATTTATCAATCCAAATGGCATCACAAGGAACTCATGATGGCCATAACGTGTCCTAAAAGCAGTTTTAGGCACGTCCCATTCCTTTATCCTCAACTAATGATAACATGATCTCAGGTCTATCTTAGAAAACACCCTAGCCCCCTACAACTGCTCAAATAAATCATTTATCCTGGGCAAAGGATATTTATTCTTGATGGTGATCTTTTTCGACTGTCTATAATCAATGCACAACCTCATCGTTCCATCCTTCTTCTTCACAAACAACAAAGGGCTCCCTAAGGTGGCATACTAGGTCTAATAAATTATTTATCTAATAACTCCTGAAGCTGAACTTTCAATTCACTCAACTCAACTGGTGCCATTCTGTAAGGTGATATAAATATGGGTGCTGATCCTGGAATCACCTCAGTAGAAAACTCAATTTCCCTGCTGGGAGGCAAACTAACAACTCCTTAGGGAATACATCAGAAAAATCTTTCACTACTAAGATTTCTTCTAATTTCCTAACCTCCTTTCTAGAATCCACCACATACGCCAAATACTCCTCACAACCCTTCCTCAACCATCTACTAGTAGTCATGGCAAAAATAAGACAGTTGGAAAGTATCTTACGTTCTCTCTGAAAATTAAACTCCTCTTGTCCTAGTATCCTGAACACCACATTCTTCCTAAAACAATCTACCGAAGCATGATATACAGATAACCAATTCATCCCCAAAATTAAATCAAAATTTATTATATCTAAAGGTAACAAATCAACTTTAAACACTCTATCAGCCATACTAATCACATAACCCTAACAAATAGTCCTAATAATAACCCTATCCCCAGTAGAAACCTCAACAATAACCGCATGCATCAAAGGACTAACATAAGCATCAATAGATTTCATATAAACATTGGATGCAAAAGAATGGGTTGCACCAAGATAAATCAATAATCTAATAGGTCTATCAAGAATAGATACCATACCCATAACAATATCAGGAGTAGCCTATGCATCCTGTTGGGTCAAGGCATAGACTCTACTGTCTTTGGGCTATAACTGACTACCGCATCCCCTCTCAGCTATTGGTCCTATACTTTTGCCCTGTATACTCCTTGATCCATTACCTCTCTCCATTTATCTTCTCACAACACCTCCAATACTTATTTTAACATATTTCCCCACTGGACAATCTACATTAATATGTCATTCCTCACCACAAACAAAGCACATAAGGGTAGGACAATTATGAGATATATGTCCTATCTGATTACATCTATAGCAAACTCTTGTCTCTCGATAATACATCATATTACCATTTTCCCTTGGTGGCATACTTACTCCTCTACCATAACCTCTTGTTCTCATAGCTTGTCTCCCAAATCTAGGAGTCCCAGCAACATTACTTTGAGCTATAGAAACAACAGATCCTGCTTTCCTCTGACTTTGCATCATAATTCCCTATGACAAGGAATGCCCTCTTTGGGGTGGTCTCCTACCCTACACACTCATACTACTACCACCTCTGGGTCCCTCAAATCTATAACTCTTAAGCCAATCACTCCTACCTCTAAACTCCATCATAGCTTTCTCAATCTGTAATGCTTTATTCACCATTACAGCATAATTCACAATACCCATATAAGAGAGGTTAGATCGAATCTCATAATGTAACCCTTCTAAAAATATCTTACAATTCCTCTCCTTTGTATTTATTAACTCAGGTACAAACCTCGACAAGGCTATAAATCTACTATCATACTCAACCACAGATAAAGTGTTATGCCTTAAATGAATAAAATTTCTCTCTTGTTGTGCTCGAAACGTATCTAGAGAATACTTCGCAAAGAACACATCTTTAAACTTACACCAGATTAAGGGTTGATCTTTATGAATATTCAATCTAGGCAGAATATCCTCCCACCATTGAGAATTCTCACCTTCCAATTTAAATGAAGCAAAGGAAACCTTTTGCCTATCTTTCACTAGTAAGACTTAAAAATATTTCTTAACATGTTTAATCCCCTGCTCAACCTCAATAGGATTTACAGATCCTCTAAAAGACTGGAGTTTAAATTTAATAAATCTTACAAAACAGTCTCTTTGCATCTCATGGGCAAACACACCCTCTCCCTCATGAACCTCTTGTCTCACCACTCCAGGTTCTATTCTAGCCCTTTCCTCCACTCTCCTCTATAAATTATCAGCCCTATATTCTGCTGCATTAATTCTTTCTATAGCATGATCAAGAACTTCTCTCAGCTTATCTCTCCTAATGTCAGATTCTCTCACACCTTTACTAGTACCAGCTGTACTAGCAACCTGTTCCCTTACATGAACCACAGACTCAACCTCCATCTCAGCTTCAGCTCTTTTAAATATTGGGGGTCTACCATGTCCTCTCTAGTTCAGTACTCTACCTCTAGCTCTGCCACGTCAATATGTCATCCTCAGACTCTACATTAAAATATTGTTTATTTAAATATTCCACTTCCTTAAATCTTGTATGCAGTCTATAGAATCATAAAACCTAATGCTCTGATACTAAAAAATGTAACGACCCATCCAGGGTTGGCCACCCCCGAGACGGTGTCATGACATTTTGAAACCCCAGCACGACACATATATGCAACAATAAAAAAAGATACATCGACTGAAAAAATATATATACATCAAGCCTCAACCTTCAACAGGGGAGTTACATTATCAATATCCTATCTGAAACAATAAATACAGCATATTAAACAATATATACAACATATAATTTTTTTTATTTCTTCTTCTTCCATTAGTCTAAGGATGGGGACCACGAGACTTACATATAAAAACTCAGTCTAAATCTCAGCTCACAAATTTATCTATCTTGCTCGCTAACTGAAATTATTTAACAATGAGGAGTGAGCTTCATAAGCTCAGTGAATTAAATTTACTACAAGTACTTGATTTGTATACTTCAAGTTATATTCAATCATTATTAAATCAACATAATTAATCATCTATCTCTTCTCACATACTAATTCAATCATTTGTTAATCTCTTTATAAATAAAATATCAAGCTATCATCTTTCAATACATATATCTTATATACCAATCATATCTGTTTGCTTCTCATATATTTTATCAATTTAATATCATCATTTACCTCATCATACAGTTCACATCATACAAACAGTCGATCATATAATTCTTTATCATATCATCCTTTCAATTTCTTTATCTTCAAAGTTGTCTCACAAAGAGACTCATTTGTCTATCAATCCTTTCATAATCAAGACTAATTCTTTAGTATCTCAGCTAACAATAATAAATATTTAAAAAATAAATGCACAAATTTAAATTTTCTTTCTTTCTCATCAGATCATTTCATACTATCATCTGGTTTTAGCCTCTGTCCATTTACCTTGAAAGTGTTACCATTCTTTGGATCCTCAATCTCGATGGCCACATGAGGAAAAACCGACCGAATAATAAATGGGCCTGTCGATCAAGATTTGAGCTTGCCTGGAAAAAGATGCCGACGTGAATTGTAAAGAAGAACTTTTTGACCCGGCTCAAAAGCTAGTCTCAAAATGTTCTGGTCATGAGTCTTCTTCATTTGTGGCTTGTATGACCATGTACAATCATATGCATCATTCCACAGCTCCTCTAATTCATTGAGTTGGAGCTTCCTTTGTGAGCCAGCCTTGGAAAGATTGAAGTTCAGCTGCTTGATAGCCCAATAAGCACGATGCTCTAATTCTACCGGAAGGTGACATGCTTTTTCGTACACAATAAGATAGAGAGACATGCCAATTAGCGTCTTGAAGGCTGTCTGATATGCCCACAATGCATCAGTCAATCGTAGAGACCAATCCTTTCTACTAGGGTTCACAGTTTTCTCCAAAATGTGCTTAATCTCGCGATTAGAAATTTCTACTTGTCCACTCGTCTACAAGTGATACGAGGTGGCAACCTTATGTGTGATGAAATACTTCTTCATCAACTGCTCAAAAATTCGGTTGCAAAAGTGCTTACCTCCATCACTTATGATTGCTCGAGGCGTACCGAAATAAGCAAAGATAGTGTCCTTCAAAAACTAGACCACAACTCTGTGGTCATTGGTCTTGCATGCAATGGCCTCCACCCATTTGGACAGATAATCCATAGCAATCAAAATGTATAGATAGCCAAAGAAGTTTGGGAACAGTCCCATAAAATCAATGCCCCACATGTCAAAAATCTCAACAATCAGAATGGGGTTGAGGGGCATCATATTCCTCCTAGAAAGACTCCCTAGCTTTTGGCAGTGCTCACAAGATACACAGTAGGTGTGAGAGTCTTAGAACAAGGTAGACTAATAGAATCCACATTGCAAAATCTTCGTAGCAGTCTTCCTAGCACTGAAATGGCCTCCACAAGCATGATCATAACAAAAGGCGATGACATTAGATTGGTCATGCTCAAGAATACACCTTCTGATGATCTGATCGGGACAATACTTGAACAGGTAAGGATCATCCTATAAAAAATGTTTTACCATGGCAAAAAACTTTGATTTATCTTGTCGCCCCCAATGTAAAGGCATTTGACCGGTGACAAGATAGTTCACTATATGGGCAAACCATGGTGCAGGATTGTGAGTAATGTGCATCAATTTCTCATCAGGAAAGGTCTCAGAAATGAGAGTGGCGGCCTCAGTGAAATCCACTATCAATCTAGACAAATGGTCCGCCACCACATTTTCGAAACCTTTCTTATCCCGGATCTCTATGTCGAACTCTTAAAGTAATAAGATCTATCAGATAAGACAAGATTTAGCCTCCTTTTTAGAGAAAAGATACTTCAATGCTGCATGATCCGAGTAGATAATGACTTTCGATCCTAACAAGTAGGATCTGAACTTGTCCAATGCAAAAACTACTGCTAGCAACTCCTTCTCAGTGGTAGAGTGATTAAGTTGTGCGTCGTTTAAAGTTTTGCTAGCATAATAGATAACATGGGGAAGTTTATCAACACAATACCCCAAAACAACTCCGACAACATAGTCTGATGCGTCACACATAATCTTAAAAGGCATACCCCAGTTGGGCGACTGAATAATGGGTGTGGACGTCAGAATCTTCTTTAGATCCCCAAATGCTTTCTTTTAGTCCTCATTAAATATAAATGAGGCATCTTTCAATAACAACTTGCACAAGGGCCTGGTGAACTTGCTGAAATCCTAGATAAATCACCTATAGAAACCTGCATGGCCCAGAAAAGAACGAACCTCCTTCACCGTACGTGGGGGTGGAAGGTTGGAAATCAGGTCCACCTTCGTTTTGTCGACCTCAATCCCCTGATGAGATATGACATGCCCCAATACAATACCTTGCTTGACCATAAAATAGCACTTCTCCCAATTAAGCACCAGGTTCTTCTCCTTGCACCGCACCAAAACCAAAGTGAGACGGTGCAGGCACTCCTCAAATGATGACCCGAAGACGGAGAAATCATCCACTAAAATCTCTAAGAACCGCTCTACCATGTCAAAGAATATGCTAACCATGCACCGCCGAAAAGTAGTGGGTGCACTGCATAACCTAAAGGGCATACGACGGTAGGTGAATGTCCCAAAAGGACAGGTAAACGTCATCTTCTTCTGATCTTCGGGGGTCCACAAGGACCTGGTTATATCCAGAATAACCATCCAAGAAGTAATAGTATTTGTACCCAGCCAAATGCTCTACCATATGATCATCAAATGGGAGTGGAAAATGATCCTTCCTTATGGCAGCATTCAACTTATGGTAGTCTATACACACTCTCCATCCTGACTGAACGTGAGTTGGCACCACCTCGTCATCCTTATTTTTCACTACCTTTAATCCAGCTCGCTTGGGCACGACATGAATCGGGCTCACCCACTTGCTATCAGAGATTGGATAAATGATCCCTACATCCAACAACTTAATTACTTCAGTCCTCACAACCTCTTGCATAGCTGGGTTGAGCCTTCTTTATGGCTCTCTCATTGGCTTGGCATTCTCGTCCAAATGTATCTTGTGCATCACCACCGAGGGGCTGATTCCCTTAATATCCTCAATAGTCCAGCCGAGAGCTTCCTTGTGCTCTCTTAAAACATCTAATAATTTCTCCTCTTGAGCCTTAACTAAATTTAAAGCTATAATCATAGGCAAAAAATCTGCTGGACCTAGGAACTTATACATAAGATTGTCTGGTAAAGGCTTAAGTTCCTTCTTGGGGGGCTCAGGTGCTGTGGTCTCCTCCGTCTCATTGCTCTCATGAGGATGAGACTTCAAAATGGCATTCACTTGCTCGAGTAACTTATCTAAATCCAAATTCTCTCCAAATTGAGTAAAGCATGCCTCCAGGGGGTCCCTAATGCACGATTCATCCATAATCTCTACAAGAATCTCCTCTATCAAGCATACATTTCTGACTTCATCATATTCCAGCTGAGCTTACTGATTATTGGTATTTGTCTAAGGATTAAACATGGTCCAAACATGGTTCAAAGATTGTTAAAGTCTAAATTAAGGTTAGAAGATTAAAATACAGCATGTTAAATGGGTGCACACATGTGTGTGCATCCATTTGGGTGTGTGTGCACGCCCCTAATCAACAAGGCAAAGTAGTGCGCACTGTTGTGTGAAGGGCAGCATCAGTGTGCGCCTCACCTCCCCTTCACCAGTGCCTCACCGGCCAGTAAGGAAGCTACTTGGAGAAGGGCAGCGTCGCACCGCCCCTCCACCAGCACCGCACCACCCAGAATGTGGTGCAAAAGAGCTTTGCCTAGTGCCTCACCGCCTCCTATTCAGCGCCTAGGCGCTAGGCAAACTAATGCACACATGCACAGCTTGTTTAAACCTCCTCTTAGGTGTGTGGATGCAAGGTTAAAATCCACAACACTACTTAGGATTGATGCAGGGTCATGGTTAAGTGGTCATCAAGATCTAAGGGTGGAGATTGACTCTCAAGATTGGACAAGAAGTTGGTGCACTATATAAAGGGTCACCTAGCTTCATTATCAATAATAATAATAACATAAGTTTGTGACATACTTTGAGATCAACTGTAAAGAGTGACATACAAGAGAGAATTGTGTAAGAGTGCAAAGACACAAACACAAGAGGGACCCATTATAGTGAGGCTGGTTGTAAAGTGAGATAAGTCTAGATTAGATAGAGAGCATTGTTAGTTCTTATCTTCTTCCTTTCTTCTCTTCTTGGTTTCTTCAAGAACTTGAGCTTCTTGAAGAGGATTGCTGTAATTGTAAAGAACCATTAATTTAGTGTAGAGAGTTCAGAGGAACTCACAGGGATGTAGGCTCTTACCGAACCTCGATAACAGATCGCTTGTCTTATTTTTTTTCTTGCTTTCGATTGTTGTATTTCTTTCTACAAGTCATTCTAGACTTGGGTGTTTGGAAGATCACCACCTAGGCATCTTGTGAAGGTGATTTCCAATAGTGGTATCAGAGCTTTGGACAGTGGTATCAGAGCTAGAAGAGATACCACCAACAGTGGTATCAGAACCGGAGGAGCTAGTATAGCCGGGTGACGGAGCAAGACTCCAAGAATCGGAGGTCAACTTCTTGGGTGATTCAAGAACGGAGTTAAGATCTATATCTGATTGTGTTCTTGAGGTGAATCAAGGATGAAGTTAAGATCAATATCTGATCATGTTCTTGAGGGTGATTCAAGAATGGAGTAAAGATCAAGATTTGATCGTGTTATTGAGGTTGATTCAAGAACGGTATTGAGATCAATCTTCGATCTGTGTTCTTGAGGTTTAGAAGAAGTTGGAAAGCAATTATGGGTACTGCATAAATCAAGGGATCTTCTCCGTAAGATGAGTTCCAATTTCGATATTGAGAAGTTTGATGGAAAGGGAGATTTTTCCCTGTGGAAGCGGAAGATCAAGGCGGTTCTAGTGCAATAGAAAGTGGACTTGGCTATTGAAGAAGATGATGCTTTTCCAGCAAGTGTCACGAAGGACCAGCGGAATAAAATTAAGAAGATGGCATACAGCACCATCTTCTTGCACATGTCGGATAATGTCACAAGGGATTGTGGAGACTCGGAAGATCTAGCTGTAATTTGGAAGAAACTAGATGAGTTATTTCTTGCCAAGACTTTCCCGGATAAGAGGTATCTTCGTAAATGAACCTTTGCTTTTAAATTTGATCCTAATAAAGAGTTGCAAGATAATCTTGATGCCAAGATAAGAAGTGCATCAAGTGGAAGAAGGTTGTTCATTAAAAGAAAGCCAGCAACTCGGTATGGCAGCAACATGCAGGGCTACTACTGGGATAAAGGTAAAAGAGAGAGCCATAGGAGAGTGCACAACAACATACATAGCTACTACCTAGACAGAGGTAGAGGAGAGAGCTATGGGAGAGTGCATAGCAACATGTATGGCTACAACCGGGACAGAGGTAGAGGAGAGAGCCATGGGCAAGAGCACTCCAAACCGAGATTTAGAGGGAAGAGTTGCTACTACTGCCATAAGAAGGGTCATGTCAAGAAAGATTACAAGAAGATGAGGGATAGAAGAGGAAGCCATACCAAGAATGGAGAGGCTTCGGTTGCCAAGATAGAATAGCAAGATGATTATGTTCTTGTTATGTGCTCAAGTGTGAGCAAGAGGCAAGAAGGCAGTGGGAAATAGATCTTGGATACCGGGTGCACTCATCACATGTACCCTCACCGGAGTTGGTTTAAGAATTTCAAGGAAACCAATGATGAAAAGGTTTTCTTGGGGAATGATATTTCTTACCAAGTGAGGGGCACGGGAGACATCCAGGTGAGGATGTTTGATGGAATAACAAGGCTGCTGAAAGATGTGAGATATCTCTGGGATTTGAGGAGGAATTAGATCTCATTGGGGCAGCTAGATTCCATGGGATACACATGCAAGATAGAGAGAGGAAAGATCAAGGTAGCCAAGGGATCTTTGGTAGTGATCAAAGCAGCAATGAAGGATGGACTCTATGAGATGATCGGAGACATAGAGATCAAGGATTAAGCAACAAGCTTGATGGCTGAGATGGATGAGGCAGCCCTTTGGCACACTCGCTTGGGACATATGAGAGAAGAAGGCCTGCAAGTTCTCAGCAAGGATGGCCTACTTGGTGGTGACAAAGTAGAGGAACTTGATTTCTGTGAGTGTTGTGTTCTTAAGAAGCAACACCGGGTCAGCTTCAACACCAGAATGCACAAGTCTAAGGGCATTCTTGACTACATTCATGCCGACCTTTGGGGACCAGCAAGGACACCAACACAGGGAGGTAGCATTTACTTTATGTCTTTAATTGATGATTATTCAAGAAAGGTTTGGGTTTATTTGGTTAAAAATAAATCAGATGCTTTGAATAAATTAGTGGTGTAGAAAGGGATGGTAGAGACTCAAATGAGTAGGGTAGTTAAAGGGATAAGAACCGATAATGGCTTAGAAATATTTAACTAAGAACTTGATCAATTTTGTAGGTTAAATGGGATTCTAAGACATAGGACGGTTGTGGAAACCCCTCAGCAAAGTGGAGTTTCTGAGTGGATGAATAAGACCCTTATGGAAAAGGTTAGGTGCATGTTAGATGGATCCGGATTACCCAAATGTTTTTGGGGGGAAGTTATGTCTACTACTGCATATTTGGTTAATAGATCAGCCTCTAGAGCTTTAGAGCTCAAAACTCCCGAAGAGATGTGGAGTGGAAAACCCCCTGAATTAAGCAACCTTAGGACTTTTGGGTGTGCTGCATCTGCACAACAAAATGAGGATAAACTTAGCCCAAGATCTAGAAAATGTGTATTTCTAGGATATAGTGATGGGATTTAGGGATATAGGTTATGGTTCTTAGAAAAGAAAGGCATGAAACTCATTATAACTAGGGATATTATTTTTAATGAATTGTTATTTCCCTACTTGGAGAAAACTAACCCTGCAGGGGCTAGTGAGCAAACCAGTTCGGAAGTTGTGGAGCATTGCATCAAGGAGAGTTTGGTTCAGGTAGAGCAAGGAAGGTAAGAGGGTTCGGACCAAGTAGAGCCCTTGAATGAAGGCCATGCTCAAGAAACTCAAGAAGAGGCTGAACAAGAAGAGGTTGATGCAGCAAGTCATAATGACTACCAGCTCACAAGAGACCGGGGAAGGAGGGTGGTTCGACCATCTTTGAGATATGGGTTTGCGAATGTTGCGGATGCAGCAGTTCCTTGGACAAAAGGAGAGATAAGTGAACAAGAGACTTACATTGATGCCATGGGATGTAAGGATTCGCCAAGATGGAAGCTAGCTATGAAGAAAGAAATGGATTCTTTGATGAAGAACAACTTCTGGGAATTGGTGCACATTCCGGGAAATCAAAGAGTTGTGGATTGTAAGTGGACTTACAAGATCAAATAAGGGTACCCTCCAGGAGATAATGTCCGGAACAAGGCTAGGCTGGTAGTGAATGGGTTCATAAGAAGAAGAGACATAGATTTCACAGAAACTTTCTCACCTGGACACAAGGTGGAGAAAATGGTGAGTATCCTCATCTATGTCATTGATGTACTGTTGGTTCAGAATAGCAGGGAGAGGATGGAAAGGATTATATCTCAACTTAGTGAGGAGTTCAAGAGGAAGGATTTCAGCCTTCCATAAAAGATCCTTGGGATGAGAATCATCCGGGAAAAGGAGAGAAACTGGTTAAGGGTTTCTTGGGCAATGGGTGTTCTCAGCAGATTTGTGAGTAGTCCCGGAAAGAAGCATTGGCTTAGGATGAAGTGGTTGCTGAGGTACTTGAAGGTTCAGTAGCAGCCAGTGGTAGCACTCTTAACAACCGAGGCTGAGTACATAGCGGCTATGGAAGCCATAAAGGAGGCTATGTGGTACAAAGGGTTGTTGGACGAGTGGATGGTCCTAAAAGAGTAGGTGGTGGTGTTTTCGAATAAAATGGCCACGGAAGAAAGTCCTACAGATTTAGGTATCAAGGTTCTACCTCTAAGAAGGTTCAATCATTGCCTTGAACTTCTTAGGATTGGAGTCGGTTGAATGATGACTCAAGATGAGTTTGGATCTTGAAGTTCTCTGCACAATGGTTCGGGTTTAAATGCTTAGACAAAGGTAGAGATTGTTGGTATTTGTCTAAGGTTTAAACATGGTTCAAAGATGGTTAAAGTCTAAAAAAAGGTTGGAAGATTAAAATACAGCATTTTAAAGGGGTGCACACATGTGTGTGCATCCATTTGGGTGTGTGTACACACCCCTAATCAACAAGGCAAAGTGTGTGCCTCACCTCCCCTTCACCAGTGCCTCACTGCCCAGCAAGGAAGCTGCTTGGAGAAGGGCAGCATTGCACCGGCCCTCCACCAGCACTGCAACGCCCATAATGTGGTGCAAAGGAGCTTTACCTAGCGCCTCATCGCCCCCTGTTCAGCACCTAAGCACTAGGCAAACTGATGCACACATGGATAGCTTGTTTAAACCTCCTCTTAGGTGTGTGGATGCAAGGTTAAAATCCACAACACTACTTAGGATTGATGCAGGGTCATGGTTAAGTGGTCATCAAGATCTAAGGGTGGAGATTGACTCTCAAGATTGGACAAGAAGTTGGTGCACTATATAAAGGGTCACCTAGCTTCATTATCAATAATAATAATAACATAAGTTTGTGACATACTTTGAGATCAATTGTAAAGAGTGACATACAAGAGAGAATTGTGTAAGAGTGCAAAGACACAAACACAAGGGGGACTCATTGTAGTGAGGCTGGTTGTAAAGAGAGAGGAGTCTAGATTAGATAGAGAGCATTGTTAGTTCTTATCTTCTTCCTTTCTTCTCTTCTTGGTTTCTTTAAGAACTTGAGCTTCTTGAAGAGGGTTGCTGTAATTGTAAAGAACCATTGATTTAGTGCAGAGAGTTCAGAGGAACTCACGGGGACGTAGGCTATTGCCGAACCTTGATAACAAATCGCTTGTCTTCTTTTCTTTCTTGCTTTTGATTGCTGTATTTCTTTCTACAAGTCATTCTAGACTTGGGTGTTTGGAAGATCACCACCTGGGCATCTTATAAAGGTGATTTCCAACGCTGATATCAAAGATATTCAACTCCACTGTCATATTTTCGAAGGAAATCTTCATTATCCCTGTCCTACAATTGATCAGGGCATTATCCATGGCTAAGAATGGTCGCCCTAGAATAGCCGGTATCTGAATACCTACATTCTGAACCGGCTCTGTGTCAAGCACAATAAAATCCACTGGGAAATAGAACTTATCCACTTTTATCAAAACGTCCTCAACTACTCCCCATGGTATTTTCACTGACATGTCAGCCAATTGAAGTGTCGTGGTTGTGGGCTTCAGTTCTCCTAACCCCAACTGCAAATAGACTGAGTAAGGCAGAAGATTCACACTTGCTCCTAGATCCAAGAGAGCCCTCTCGATCTGGCTGACTCCTATCGTGCAAGAGATGGTAGGACACCCCGGATCCTTATACTTGATGGGCAGCTTGCACTGAATGATTGAGTTAACCTGCTCAGTCAAAAATGCCTTTTTTAGGACATTCATCCTCCTCTTGATAGTGATCAAGTCCTTTAAGAACTTGGCATATGACGGTACTAAATGGATGGCGTCTAAAAATGGGATATTGATTTGGACCTGCTTGAATACCTCAAGAATTTCCTCATACTTCCCTCTTTTCTTAGGTGCATGTAATCTCTCAGGGTAAGGCACTTTAGGTACAAATGACCTAGGAGGATCCTTCACAGTAGGTGTGGCTGTAGATGGCTCAACATCTCTCTTCTCCTTGTTGCCACTTTCTAGCCCTTGTTACATAGCAAGGTTCTCTTCCACTCGATTGTCCACTTGTCTCCCAGACCTCAATGTGACAATTGATTGCACTTGTTCCCCCTCGTACGTAGGATTTGATGAATTTCCAACCATAAATTGTCCCTTCGATTTAGGCACGGGCTAACTGGGGAACTTTCCCTTCTCTCTTTCACCCAAGTGACTTGCGATTTGATCCATTTGACTCTCTAGCTTGGCAATCGCTTGGGTGTTTACTATTGTTGCGCTCCTCACTTCACCGATGGATTTGCCAGTCATCTTCATGAACTCCTTAAGGGTGTCCTCTAGTGACTGTGAAACCAGCGCTGGCGCTTGAGAAGGAGCTTGGTAAGCAGGTGATGGTGCTGGATGGGTTGAGCGACCATGACTTGGAATTGGTGAAAGAAATCCGGGAGGGTATTGATTGTGAGCATGATGAGGGGCTCCTCCTTGATTCATCGATTGGTTCTACTTCCATGAAAAATTAGGATGGTTCCGCCACCCTGGAATGTAAGTCTCGGAGTAAGATCCTTTTGACTGCCTTCGATAGTCATTGAAAGCGTTTACTTTTTCCATAGGATACTCGGCAAAAGCCGGCATTGATGGATAATTCCGTGCTAAATGCATGGGACTAGCACACATGGAACAGCTCTCAACATTGAATGTGTTGGCAGCATTGATGGACTGGCCCATAGCGAGAGCGTCAATCTTCTTAGTGAGAGCATCTAGCTTTATCCTCAAGTCAGTGTCCTCCTTGATCTCATAGATGCCTCCTTTCTTAGGAACACGGATGGACTTGTCTCGACAGCTTAAGAAATCCCACTGCTGAGAGTTATCGGACAACTTATCCAATACCTTGTATGCTTCCTCCCCCGTCAGACTTAAGAATGCCCCCCATTCATAGACTCATCATGCTACGGTTGGGTTGAGTCAACCCTTGGTAGAAGAACTGAACAAGTCTCCACTTCTCATATCCATGTGGAGGGCATCTAATCAGTAACTCTTTAAAATGCTCCCAACTCTCAGAAAACTTCTCATCCTCCTCCTGAGTGAAAGAACTAATCTTCTTTCGGTACTCATTCACTCTAGATATTAGGAAAAACTTATTATAAAATTTACTCAGCAGATTTTCCCAAGATGTAATAGACCCGAGCATTTTGGAATCCAACCATGCCCTAGCTCTATCATGAAGAGAAAAAGGGAAAAGTTGAAGATGGACTGACTCCTCATAGAAGTTCTGGAACTTGAATGTGGCACAAATATCTCTGAACTTCTTCACATGGTTGTAAGGATTTTCAAGATCTAAGCCATGAAATGAGGATAGAAGTTGGATGACATGTGGCTTTAAATCAAAATAGGTAGCATTGGTTGGTGGCAACACTATGCAAGAAGATGAGTTAGTCACAACGGGTGCAATCCCTAAGGGATGTAGTGGAGTCCACGTTCCAAGCTCTAAGTTGCTCTGCATGTTCCGGTTGATTTGCATTCCTAAAATTTTCTCCCATCTCAATTGCCTCTCTTTCAACAAGTGCTCTCTTCTGTCTCCTAAGAGTTTTTTCTAAGTCGAGATCTAAAGGTGTCAATTCTAAATTCAGGGATCTCCGACCAAGCATATACCACACAAAAAAAAAAAGCAATAAAATAAACTAACTAGCATAAACAAAAGAATAAAAAAAATAAAACAAAAATGCTAACTAAACTAGTAGAAAAATAAAATCAATTCAGACAAAAATTTCACAAACAAAACAATTCCCCGGCAACGGCACAAAAAACTTGTTGTGAGTTTTAAATTACTCGCAAACGCACAAGTCGTCTGCAATATAGTGTGTGCAAGTGCGAGGTTGAATCTACAAGGAATTGCGTTGTGAAAATATATTTTTATCTAAACTAAGTCTATTTTATCCTAGTTCCAAATTTGTAATTGTATGTTGCAAACAAAATAAACTAGACTAAACTGATTTAAAAACAAATGATAAAGATACTAAGGTTTCTGAATTCACCCCACCAAAGTAAAGTATATATTTTCATGTTCTATATAAAAGTAATCAAAAAATTCCATGAATCCACCATTATACAAATCAGGGCGAATACCCAAATTAAACCAAAACCATCCAATGTATCCATTTAATTTACAAATCACAAAGGAAATCCAATCTAATTTGAATGATCCGCTATATCCAGCAGATGAAACACAAGGAATATCCAATTTAACAATTTAAAAACAATCAATCATAAGATTTTACTCAAATAATTGAACAGAACATTTATACTAAAATTATCATAATTGTATAAACAAATCTGAAAATATTATGCTAAACAATGGCGAGGCTTCATCTTCAACCTTAGATGAAGATTTTAGCCTCTTATAATTATGAAACTAAAGTTCACAATAAAAGTGCTAAATATTAAACTTTAAAACTTAAAAAAGAAATAAATTAAAACTGACTATACATTGGGAGAAACTCCACTCGGTGTTGGGCGGCGCTTCCCTTCGTGGTAGCAAAGCCTTCGAGATCCACCAGAATGCTAGCAGAAGTCCTCCAGATTGCACCCCAAATGATGAAGTGAGATAGGGCTTTTATAGGAGAATTCCAGGAGTACAATGTCTTTCAAATTCGATGTGGGATACTGCCTGAGTGCACTCGATCGCAGTCTAGTGTGCTGGAGCGCATACTGGTGCACTGCAAAGCATTTTGACCGATGTGGGATGTTGTGAGTGCGCACTTGCGCTCGATCGCAAGTCTGGTGCGCTTGAGCGCACTAGACATCTTCAGCTTGACCTTTGTCTACTAAAACTGCCATAACTTTCTCTAGAAAAATCATTTTTATGAGCCATAAAATTCCTTAGAAAATAGACTTCCTGATCTTTCCAAGCATATATGGCTCATCTCCTGATTCTTCCTGAATCAATACAGTAAAATCCACAAAAAATGACTGATCTGTATAGGCAATTCTGACAATTTTAGTGAAACTCCTTTCCCAGTGCTTGTAAACCTGAAAAACAACGAAAACAACTCAAAGTAACAAATTCCTAAGCTAACAAATGTAAATTAAGTGGCCAAAATATGCAATATTTGGCACTCATTAATTACAATACATAAAAAAAAAAATACATCATCCAATCATTATAATTCAAAAATTTATTCAAATATCATCAATTCATATTTTTAGTGCTCTCGATTACTAAAAGTAAATCTAACTCACCACGTAGCACTTAAAGCAACCCATGGATCACCTTATTGCCTTTCCCGTTCCTTTAACCAATTTCTTGGGATTGTTTATCACCAATACCTAACCATAAACTTTCATTAATCTTACTATTTCATAACTTTATTCCAAATTCTTACTATTTTGTAACTAAATAGAATTATTTAGTTATGAGTTTTATTGAAAAATAACCCCCAATTGAGATTAAGTCTTCGTATTGAAGTTGGATAACTGCGATTATCTAAATTATTGGAGAATTTTTTTTTGAACTTTTACTAGAAAGAAATAGAATTTAAAGTTATAAGAAAACCAAATTAAGAAATAAGCTTTTGCATGAACAATAAAATCCCTAAGCTCTAGAGAGTTTTTAAGGCTAGTTATTATTATATTATAAATTTAAACTTTCTAGGAAACTTCACGTGAACACATTGAAGTTTCATGTTCTAGCCACTTTAATTTTTTATTTTTTCCATATTTATTAATTTATTATAATTATATTATAAATTTAAACTTTCTATGAAACTTCACATGAACATACTAGAGTTTCATGTTCTGGCCGCTTCAAATTTTTTTACATATTTATGAATTTATTAGTATTATATTATAAATTTAAAATTTCTACGAAACTTCACATGAACACACTAAAGTTTCGTGTTTTGATCTCTTCAAAAAAAAAATTTTTACAAAATTACCATTAAAATTTACGATTTTGCCATTACTTCTTTAAAAAAATTTAATTTTTCATCTTTTCTTCCTTAAAAAAAATTTAAAATTACAGAAAATTATATTTGCTTAATTAAAATTTTCCAAATATTTTTCTTAACTTTATTCCACATTTTTCTTCAAAAATTCTTCCAGTATAACTTCAAATTTCATAATTTTTAGTACTCTATTCTTCAAAAAATTTCTAACTCTTCCCAACAAAATTTTCAATATCGTCTTTCAAATTAATACTAAATATTTCATCAATGGATTATTTAATTTAATATAATTTATGTAAAATTACTTCTTTACTCTTATTTTATGAACACATATATTGCATCGACCTTCACTTCAAAGTAGCTGTTGGGTCTAACCTTCACTTCAAAGTGGAGGCCATACCTTCTTTTCCCCTTTTTGTTTGTTTCGTTTCCAATTTGTTCCCTTTGATTTGCTGGCATTTGCATGAATTTTAAAATGATTATATGATTCACATTACTTATAGAATTCACATGATAACATGAATTATGGTTCGTCTTGCATTTATTGTTCTCTTTAATCCTAATTGCCTTCATGCTTGGTTAGGTGCCTTCATATGCTCTTTTTGCTTTGTTTGTTTATTAAATTATTATCACTATATTTCTAGGGTTATTTTGATGATCTAACTATTTCAAAGTATTTTTCTTTTTATCTTTCATACATGATTGTATCTTTATTTGATATTTAGGTTTAGTTTAGGTTCTCTTTGATGCTCACTTACCTTAGTCTGCTTTGATTTCTCATCATATTTTCTTGAATGATTGGTTTAAATTAATAAAGTTGCTTCCTTGAGATGATTTGCATGCTTATTTTCTCTTGATTTATCAATCACATGCTTTTTAATTCTTGTATAATCTCACATGATGCCATGTTTGCTCTTATGTGTTTTTATCTCTCTTTGCCATGCTTTCATGTGATTTTGACCTTCAAATGATAATTTATGTGATTTTTTGCTAGTGCTACTTAAGTTCTTATGTTCTTGCTTTATTATGCTTCTTTGAGTTCATGCTTTGGGTGTTATGCAAATTATCATGTTATTTATCTAATTTAGATGATTTAGTGGGATTATTAGCGGTTGTCCATACAAGTGGTGATCATGATCTGTTTCCTCTTCCATTCAAGCTCTTTAATTTATCTTCATAGTCTCTCTTTTGTTATTTTATCTTTTATTTGCTTTATTCACTTTCTTTTATATTTGCACTTCAATTATCTACTTGTTTTCATTCAAGTTCATATTTATTGTTGGGAATGTAACACCACAGTTAGACAATTTTATCATTTATGTACTTTCTTTTATTTATCGTGTTCTTTCATTTTGGAGACATAAGTCGTGGTTAGGCCCTTTTTTATTTTCCTTAATTTCTAATGTAACTGCACTTTTTCTTTCCTTCCACTCTTAACTGTTATGGATGGTTTATTATGTTATTGATGTATGATCATATTTTGTTGCTGACTCCATATTTCATTGTGTGCATGCTTGATCACTTAAATTAAGAAAAAGCAATCAAGTTAATAATTAACTAATATAAAATGAATCCATTTGAACTGCAAGAGTAAGGGCTAAACCCTTCAAGGTCTATACATTGGTAAGACGCCCACTTGTGACCTCCTTATCGTGTACCAATCTCCATACACATGAATCTTGACCCTTAATTGACCGTAGGCTATAGGTTTCTTAGTTTATAAAAACTAAGTGATGACTCATCGATGTGATTATTTGCCAACGGCCTTGTTTAGTTGATATGTCCCTCGACACCCTATTGGATAATCTATTGAGAAAAATTTATGTCCCTTTGGTTTTTCCCTTACAATATGCTCATATCATGATTTGAGTGGTGACCATGAGGTACTATCTAGTATCCCACAGTTGGCGACTTCACTAGGGATCATTAAACCTAAAATTACATTCAAATTGATATTTTTTTTTATAATTACTTGTTAATTCCATTGCTTTTCACCCCACTTACACATACTTCTCTATCAAGTCTAACTCTAGGAAACCCCATGGGGAGGATGAAATAAGCGCAGGTGTCCATTCAATACCAAGATGTAACCTGCATAGATGTAACCAAAGGGATTGCCAAAAACTATTTGACCTTGTTGGAAATGCTACCAACTTGGAAGGTTTATAGGGCATCATATGTCATGTTGTACCATCCCAACTGTACCGTGTCTAGATGTGTCATCGAGTCAATAAAGGGGTCTAATGTCCATTCTTGCTTGATTTGACCTTGTTTGAGTATTTGGAGCTAGCAAGCATAACTATCATTGTTTTAAACCCAAAAGAGAAAATGTTTTAATGGATATGAAAGCTTAATCACCAAATTTTTTATCGGTTTCACAAATTTTATTTCCAAAATTCTTCAAGTCATGCATTGATTGCCATAGATTATTATATGCTTATCTCTTCAATGAATGCTCCATTGCTTGAATATCCATGTTTTCTCCCCCTATTTCTCGAATATCCATTGAAATTAAGGTATTAATCACCTCCGCTTAAATTGATAATTATTTGAAAGAACTTAAAGGACTTATCACCAACAGTTAGATGATTTTGAAGAACTAACCATAAATGTTTACTTACATGAAAACCTTCTTTTCACACATGATCATTCATCTTGTGCATTTTTTTCTAGACTGTCTTGACATATGGATTTGCTTGATTGTTTTATGTTTGCTCTAATACATGTGACCATTTGTTTTATCATCTTGCTTTGCATGCTCACTTTACATTCTAATGTGCACATATTTTGTTTGTTATCCTTCTATTCTAAACTTTGGTGTGAATTTGTCTTGTGCTTGACTAAGGAACATGAAATAGTTGTTCTTGACTTGAATTTGCTACTTTCATATGACATGTGAAATATATGAAACCTTTATGATTGCATGCACTTAGTGAACCTAAGGGCATAATTTATCTCTTTCCACTCATCTCGTAATAAGACTAGGACTTCTTGCCACTTCATCTAAGTTAATCGTTATCTCAAATATAAGAAAGAGTCTTATTGGAATTAAAGAGAAACACTAATAAGGTTAAATGAATATTCATCATGAAATTTTTTTACCTATTGTTTGAATTCATGTTTTGCATGATTGCTCTATGAAAGTTTGAACTTATTGAATGTATGTTAGTCTCAATATGAACTAATCATGAAGCGTGGGTAAAATGTGAATAAACAAGATAAAATCAATGCATGAAAGTGTATTTGGAGTGAACAATGTCATTAGTTTCTTTGCATAAATCATGAATATGTGTGCTTAATTGTCTTTGATTGCATGGAGCAATAAAAAGAGATGATTTGATTATGTGAAAGTTACATGTGCAAACTTATGTGAAATATAAGCTTAAAAGATAAAAGCTTGTATGTATGACCTTTTGAAGTGAAACTTTATCAATTTCGCCAACCAGTGCACTTATTTGTGTTGTTTATATTGGATGAAAACATTAGGTGTTCAGTTTGAGATATTTCCTTTGTGCATGAATGAAAGCGTATACTTGAATAGTTTTGATGACACAATGCAATTTTGATCTTGATCCCATTACTTTTCCAAATTTGTCTCATGCTTTCAAAAAACAAAATCACTTTTTTTTTTGTGGGCCAACAAAGATTTTTAAAATTTATGGAACCAAAATTGGAATTGTGTTATTCATTATGCTTGGATTGACAATTCACTTCATCTTGATCATTTTGCACATAAATATGATAGGGTACAACTTATTTCTTGACCTCAAGACAATGTATTGGCCTTAGTTTTCTCAAAATCAAAAAGTGTTTTTCCCTCATGGTAACACCAAAATCTATTTCAATATAAAATCTAATGGGGTTAAAGATTGAAGTTAAACTCTACATGTTTAGCTTGAGAATCATGTTACTCATTCATTCGTGCGTTAATTGAACTTGTGTTGCTCTATGTATGCTTGATGTGAGTGTCATTTTACTTGATTATTGGTACTTATCTTGGATTGATTGATATCTAATTTTTCATACACCCTTGACCATTGTGTTAGAATGAACATGCTTTTACATACTAGATAGAAATTACTTCTCCCGTCTTGGTTTCATTTTTGTTTTACATAATTTCAAGTCTCAAGTTTATGTCTGTTGGAGTCATATGATAGTAATGTCGTCAATTATATAATTTGTTTCTAGGTTGCATGTAGTATAATTATGTATAGCATGCAAAATACTTCATCCCTTCAAAAGTTAAAAAGAAATTAAAAAAATCAAAATTTTCATATCATTTTCTTGAGTAATAATGTCTTGTGTTTAAGCATGAGAGCTTGCATGTAGTATAATTCAGTCTAGCATGTAAAATCCTTCATCCCATCAACAAAAATTAAAATTTTTATATCATTTTCTTAAGCAATCTGAGTTCGAGTTCTTAACATGTCAAGGGTTAATAGAATAGGATAATTTCTAATCCACAAAAGATGACTTTTCCCAAATGACCCATTTTCTTTGTTTTGAGGACCTGAATTTAGACTTAATAACTTTTTATCCAAAAAACTTGAGAATATTATCTTATTTGTATAAATATAAATTTTAACTATCTTTCCAGTGATATATTTTAAGTCTTGATCCGATAAGAAACGAGTGATGGATTAATTTTTTTTTTACTGAAATAGCTCCAAACCTGACTAGTTTATATATTTTGAATAGCATTTTAAATCCATACTGAATTTGCATGTGCCATCACTTAGGATTGAAATAAGAATCTATGGTATTTCCATGAATTCCAAAATTTTCCCCAAACTCTTCCGCATGAGTAAGAATGGTAGTTCCAAGTTAAGGTCAAGAATTTGTCTCTTTTCCTAAGTAGTGCGGGAATTAGATTTGGAAAGTCATTAAACACTTGTCTATTCTCTCTAGAATTTCCAATGACTATTCCAAACCTTAATAGGACCTTCTAAATCTTATAAATATCCTTCTTAGCTGCCCTCAAGAAGATTCCTTCTAGTTCTTTTGATCCTGCAAACAATCCTAGCCACAAAGCATCAATTTTCGGATTTTGCTTGCCTCCTAACCTAAACACAAACCCTAGCCTCTAAACACTCATCTAACATAAAAATAAAAAATAAAAACCACAACCCCCGCTCATTACGAAACTGATATCGTTCATGAAAAAAGATATTATTTTTATGTTTTTTTAAAATCTTTTGACAACTATAAGCGATGAATAATGTCTAGTTTGTTCTCTGATGAAACACAACGCAATGATGCCTTTTTTAGAGTTCTAAAGACAGAACCACCCAATTTTGATGAAGGAGAAGAGTATTTTACCTTTTAATGTTATGAAAATCTACTTAAGAAAGATTTAAGAAAATGATTTGTTGATCTTTCGCAAGAGTTTTATATGCAATTAAGGTATAAGCTTAAGTACACTCCTTTGTATATCTCTCTTTGATATTTTGCCATCTATTTTTATTTAGATTATTTATTAAGTGTTTTAATCCTTGTTTAAACTTGTTTTTAAGATCTAAATCTATCCATATGTAATTGTTTAAGCTTGTTTGATTGTTATTTAACTTAAAACTTATCGAATTGAGTGTAGGAATAAAAAACCCAAAGTTTGAAAAAAAAATTTAAGCCATCTTTCTGGCCTCCACTTCAAAGTGAAGGTTTGATTTAACCTTAACTTTAAAGTGGTGGTTAGGTTTAACCTTCAGTTCAACGTGGTGATTGGGTATGACCTTCACTCCAAAGTGATGGTTGGGTCCGACCTTTACTTCAAAGTGGTGGCTTGACTTTTGAATGATTTTAACATGATTTTATGATTCACATGACATCTAGAATTCACATGATAACAAGAACTAGGTTCATCATGCATTTATTGTGCTCTTTGATCTTAATTGCCTCTATGCTGGATTAGGTGCCTTCATATGTTCTCTATGCTTTGTTTGATTATTAAATCATTATCACGATGTTTTTAGGGTTATTTTGATTATCTGATTATGCCAAAGTATGTCTTTTTGTATTTCATCCATGATTGTATTTTTATTTGATATTTAGGTTTAGTCTAGGTTCTCTTTTATGCTCACCTACCTCAATGTGCTTTGATTTCTCATCATATGTTCTTAAATGATTGATTTCAATTAATAAAGTTGCTGACTTGACATGATTTGCATGTTTATTTTCACTTGAATGATCAATCATAGGCTTTTTAATTCTCAAATGATCTCACATGATGCCATGTGTCATATAGCTGTGCTCTTTGAGACTTTTATAAGTTATTGTCAAGAAAAGTGGGACAAGAGTCGTGTAGCTGTGCTCTTGGAGGTTCTTAGTTATTATTGTTATGTAGAGTGGGACAAATGTTATTTACCAAAAGCTCGGGTGGTTAATAGCAATTATAGATTTATTTGTATAAATAGTAGAAATTTTGATGTAATCCAGACCCCTTTTCAATCAACTAACGCTATAATGGATCAATTTCATATCTCTACTTTTATGTTTTCACTTTTATGCATTTACACTTAAATTATCTTTAATTCAAATTATTTAATTTCATGCTTTCTTCAATTTTTTCACTTACACTTCAATTACATTTAATTTCTAGCCATTTAAATTCATGCTCATCATTAGATTTCAGAATCTTTACATTCAAGTTTTAGATTTAGATTTTAAACTAAAAATCCAACAAATAATTATACTTTGTGCATTGAGCCAATAACCTTTTTACAATCATCACGATTTCAAAGCCCTTATACACAAAACACATAAACAAATTGCCACGCTCGCAATTCACTTTCACAAAATCGGGGTAAACAAATTATGATGAAATGAATTTAAATGGCTAGAAATTGAATGTAATTGAAGTGCAAGTGCAAAAAATGTAAACAACTTGAAATTAAATGGCTGGAATTAAAGATAATTTAAGTGCAAATGAATAAAAGTATAAACATAAAAGTAAAGATATGAAATTGATCCATTGTAAGATTAATTTATTGAAAAGGGTCTTGATTACTTCAAAAGTTCTACTATTTATACAAATAAATTCAAAATCGTTGGTAACCATCTGAGCTCTTCGTGCATGATATTTGTCCTCCTCTTCTTGACAATCACTACTAAAAACCTCAAAGAGCACAACTACATGACGCATGTCCTACTCTTCTTGATAATAACTACTAAAAACCTCCAAGAGCACAACTACAAGACATATGTCCTCTGGTTCCTAAACTCTAGTTGCATGTCTACCACCTAGCTGATCCTGAATCCATTCTCTTATGCACCTCAACACGAACTAGAATCAACAGGATTCTACCATGGCAAGGATCCTTAGAATTCTGCCGCAAGAAGAATCTTACCTTAGCTGGTGGGATTTGGATGTCAACAATGCCTCGTGCTTTTCTTAATATTTCTCTAATGAAATGTTGAGGAAAGTGTAGCAGAAGACCAATTAATGAGTGAAGGAACATTATCAAAGTGCAACATAAAATTTTTGAATCCATATGAACTTTTAGAAATGAAGAATTCAATTAGTCTTAAGAAGCAAAGATTCTTCTTGTGCTCGTCGGATCAGTGAATTTTGGAATCATAAAATTCATATGATCTTTAAGATGTAGGATCCTTCTAGCGGCTATGTTAACACAAATTGAATTTTTGGATCCAAATGACCTTTAAACCTGTAACTTCATAATTCAATAAGCACCTTCACACATGGAAAATAAAATGTTAAGTCAATACAATGGATAAAAAAATAAACAAAATATAAGGAGCCATTAGATGAAGCCCAATTTTTCTTGAAATGACTCCTCACAAGTTTCATTTGATAGTTGTATGCCTTACAAGCCAATAGCATTTGATATTATGGACATACGACTTGTAATTAATATTATTCATTTATTGACAATAAAATATTGTTATTGACCTTTATCTTATTTATCATGTTCATTACAAATCACTATAAGTGCATTACATGATAAAACCCATGGAATAAGAGTAATGGAAATAAGTATCATGACGAGATCATGCTACTGAAATGTATTTCCTTAAGCTTTATTCTTAAATGTTCCTAATCATAGGATCACTAAGAAAGACATTAGTAAATCCAGATAGATTAGTACATACTATGTTTCCTCAAGAAGTTGAGGGTTATTGATTTCACAGTCAATAATGTGTGAGACACTAAAATAAGTTATGTAGGTGTTTGTTAGAAAATTGATGCACTGAACTGAATCGATTAAGAAAATCCTAATGGACATTTTTCTTGTTATCTATAAGAATTCTTATATTGCAGTTGTACAAGTGGTCCTTGGACTTAAAGTACCATGGATATCTTGTGCATAGGTCATCAAGTTTTGATGCTATCAAAATGTGATTCTAATATTGGGTCACAAAATTGTAGTAATTAGATATGATCACTCATGTATGGAGGTATGTGAGTGAACAATAAAGGATTCATCCCTCTCATCCCTCTCAATAAAAGAGAGAGAGAGAATGTCTTATGTGATTTGATTAAGTCATAGCTTGGAAATTCCTTGGATAAGGTGGAGTGAAAATTAGAAAGGAGTTTCTAATTTTACCATTAAAATTATGGGCATGAGATCGAGATATATATGATTGAATAATTAAAGTTTGACAGTAAATCCATGCTTTAAGTTTAATCTGGGACATTGCATGATTGACGGATTGAATTGTACGATAACTATCAATGAAAAGATTCACATTAATTCATATTGTATGAGTAGACTGCTAGGGTCAATCATGACTTGTAAAAGCCCTTAAAAATTAGCTGTAATTAATTTTTAATCAAAAGGAGAATTAGGGAGAATTAAAAGGAGTTTTAATTAATTGGATAAGATCAAATTGTTTCATAAGAGTTTTAATCCTATTGCAAGATTAAGGAAAACTAATAGGCTACTAGAGAAGTTCTAGAAATTAATTAAACCAGGGGTTTAATTGTAATTCTAAAAATCGTAGAGCTTTTAGAAGTAAAGGCTCTATATAAAGATTCTATTTGATAGAAACCCTAATGTTTGATTGTTGAAATTGTTTCAGTCTCTCTCTCTCTCTCTCTCTCTCTCTCTCTCTCTCTCTCTCTCAAAAAGCTAAATTTTCAAACCTAGCATTCAGGGAATTTTTGGCTAGCCCTAGTCCTCTTATTCGCTCGATGTTCGACATCCGTAGAAGGAAATTTTTTATTTTGGTTGCTCGTGTGGATACGCTTAGAAGTTGAACACTTGAACAACTTGTGAACTTTACACTGAATTCTCAACCAAAATCTTCATAAAGGTATAAATATTTAACCTTGTATGGAGATGGATTATCATTCTAATATATTCATAGAGAATTTCATGGGATTAAGTTTATTAGTATAGAAAATTTTAAATTTCCACTACATATCTATACCGGTAGACTAACAATGGTATCAAAGTCAACTCTATGTAAAATTAGGTTTATGAAACCCTATGTCATGAAAAATCAAAATTATTTTTGATTTGATTATTGTCATGAGATGATAATAAGATTATTAGAAGAAAAATCTTAAACCAATAAGAATTGGTTAAATTCAATTTAGTTGATCAAAAAATTTATTTTTGGATCAAATTAAATTGAATTTGGGATGAAAAATCGCGTCAAAATCTGCAGAGTATGCTCTGGGATTCAACTCTCGGATTGAGGGAGTTAACTTCTTGGGGCCAAAACTCGTAAAATCATTAGATGACCCAGAGAGTCAACTCTCAGAGCCTAAGAATCGACTTCAATGAAAAGATTTTATGGTAAAAGTTCAAACAGGTATAACTCACCTTTAAATTGGATTTTGATGTTTTCATAAGCATTGGAAAGATATAGAAGCCTGGTTTCATATGAAAATAACCATGATTCAAAATCATAACTACTTTTTCAGTTATGATTAAAAGACTGAACAGTTTTCAAATCAGAAAAACAGTTTTTTGAAATTGCAAGTTTTTGTTCGTTCTTGAGTTTCCAAATTTGTTTTGACTTTGAATTCGAAATAAAACTTTTATTCAACTAAACAAATGATTTTTTGCTGTCAAAAAAATTATATCTTGGTTAATTGAGAATTAATATTCATTTTTGAATAACGTTTTAAGAAATTAAAGTTAGATTAGGTATTGAAACTCTAAAATCCTTATCACATTGGAATTGAGAATTCTAATGAACAATGAATCTTAATCTTATTTGGTTTAGGATTAAGAAAAGTTTCTGGAGACCTAATAGGATCAGTATTGCAATCTAAGAAGAAA
Organism: Bretschneidera sinensis; assembly: GCA_023935145.1. Lineage (NCBI taxonomy): Eukaryota > Viridiplantae > Streptophyta > Magnoliopsida > Brassicales > Akaniaceae > Bretschneidera > Bretschneidera sinensis. The sequence continues at coordinate 99,801,747 of CM043700.1, read as the reverse complement.
TAGTCATTACTAGAATAAAATTAAATTTATTTATTTATTTATGCAATTTGATTGTTTGAGTGGATGACTATTGGACCTAGGCCTTAGCAATTGATTAAATTTATGATATTATTTTTGGTTATTCAATTTAAAATAGGATTTGCATACCTTCTTTCTCTCATTGTAAATTTTTATCTCCCTCAAATGTAATTCCCCTTGACTTTTGATTAAGATTTCTTATATATGTTTGATATATGTAAAGTTACTTAGAGTTACATAGGGTTTTATTGAGGTGAATCAATGAGTACACAAGGAAACATGGTGGCTCATTTGAAGATTGAAGACCCATGAATGTATGGGATATATTCAAGTAATCATTATCTAGGATTTGACTAAGTGATTTACTTTATTGGATCAAGTAAAACACATTTAGAAAGTCCATAGTCATCCACTTAGGTTAATATATATATATATATATATATATATATATATATATATATATATATATATATATACACACACATATGATGTATGTATGTATGTAATTAAATTATATGCTTGGTGAGTGCCAAATATTGCATATTTTGGCCTCTTAATTTATATTTGTTAGCTTAGGAATTTGTTAGTTTGAGTTGTTTTTCGTTGTTTTACAGGTTCACAAGCACTTGGAAAGGAGTTTCACTAAATTGCTAGAATTGGCTGTACAGATTAGTCATTTTTGCAAATTAAACTGTATTGATTTAGGAAGAACCAAGAGAACCCAAATGGTGGTGGAAGTTACCATCTTAGGGAAGAGGATAACCTAGAGGCCAAGGTCGAGATGCTCACTAGGGAGCTAGATGTGTTAAAGACTAAGGGCTTAAAGCCAACACATGTGGCTAATCATGCATAGTTTTTTGGACCATGTTTTGTGTGTGGCGGGGTAGATCATCTCGCCCAAGAGTATCCCACATTTACTGAGATGAGAAGAATGTATGAGGAACAATGTAATGCCTTAGGTATGTACAAGAAGCCTTCTTCACCTTTATCTAATACCTATAATCCGGGGTGGCACAATCACTCTAATTTTAGCTGGAAGCCTGAAAACCAGCCGCCTGCACAACCACCTAAATCATATCCTGCACCATATCATGCACCTGCATCTTCTAGAAGTCCTTTAGAAGACACTTTGCAAGCTTTTATTGAGGTACAGGGTAAGACTAACCAAATATTTGAAGCATTGATTACACAGGTTGTTGAAGAAAATAAGGAGATGAAGAGCCAAGTGTCCAAATTGATGAGCTTCTTGAGTGTGAATGAGCAAGGTAAGTTCCCTTCTCAAGCTCAGCCCACACCCCATGGTCAACACATTGCGCAAAAGAATTTGAAGGAGGTGAATGCCATTGTGACACGAAGTGGTAAGTCATTACACATCCCAACAACGAACAAATCAAAAGATGATGACGAGAGCCACCAGGCATACATGATTGACTCACTCATGGAAAAGGTCCATCACCTTAATCCATTGGAGTCCACCCTCACCCATGGTTTCACAAGAGCAGATATTGAGCCAGAATCTGCAGATATTACTGATAACATCATTGAAGCTGTGCACATCCTTGAGGTCTCTCAAAAGCATACAAGCACCAAATTTGGCAGTGAAGCAGTTACTGATGCATTCAACTTATGTTTTTCTAGAAGGGAATAAGAGCGTCTGGCTGAAGACGTAAAACTTAACGCTCATGGGAGGCACCCCACAACATATCCTTTTGTTTTTATTGTTTTTCATATTTCTTGTTACTGTTTATTTTTAATATTTCTTGTTTTCCAGTATTACTTTAGTATTTCTTTTTAAGGGACAAAGTGTGCATCAGTTCAAGTTTGGGGGTGTGCTATGAGTCACGCCAGTCCAGCTAGTTCTCCATCTCCCAGGTCAGCTCTTTCCATGTTATTCACACATTGGGGACACTGTGTACTTTAAGTTTGGGGGTATGGGAGACACATTCACACACACTTTGTCCCAGTTTTTTTTATATTATTGAAAAGATAAATGCATGTTCATGATTGTTTTGAAATTTTGGTTTATCTAAACAAATACTGTGATGTGATGTCATTGGTGAGCTTAAAATCTTGAACACATGATTTGATGATATAGTTTTAAAATTTTGTTACTTACTTTAGGCATTTGAGAATTCACATGTTTGATCTAATCTGACACGAGCACATTAGAACAAAATAGTGTGAGCTATGACATGTGAGTTTAATGTGTATGTTTCCATGACTCAACTAAAACTGGATAACTTGTTAGATAAACACTTTGGAAAACAAAAAAACAAAAAAAATTACACAAAAAGAGAAAAATGCTCATGATGATCATTAATAAAATTTTTGCTGAGTAACTGGACCTCTTACCTCAGTAAGCAATGAGTGTTCACGTCAAAAGGTGGGAATTTTATTCATAATGATCAATTAGAAAATTTTCACTGAGTAACTAGACCTCTTGCCTCGGTAAGTAGTGAGTGTTCACGTCAAAAGGTTAGAATTTTGCTTGGTAGCATTAAGGCTAGTTTAGTTTCGTAGCCTTTTTTACTGGAGTTAGTAAGTCTTTATGGGTGTCTTTACACCTAATGCCCTAAAACCATCTAGTTTGAGAGTCATTGACTCAACACTCACTACATAGGTCAATTAGAAAGCTTAAGGGAACTAAACATAGTCGAGCCTTATAATAAAAGAGAGAAGAAAATAAAACTATACCATCGTTGTTTATTCTGATGAGAAATTCTGTGAATTTTAAGACATGGAAACATTGCACATTGAAGTTACTTGAAAGCCTCATCTTTATATGCTAATTCACTTTACACTGAGTCAGACTTGTGAGGCCTTAGCCTGCCTTTTGTAAGTAATTAGATTTTAAAATTCATATTCATTTCGAAGATGGGTTTACATTTTAAGCTTGCTCATGACTGAATATTATGGTTTTGTGTGATGCTTAAATTTTAGGATACCATGAATGATGGATTTATCTTTGTGTTCTTTGTTTTTCATTTAGTTTTTTTTATTTTTATTTTTTGCTAAGAGACTATCAAAATGTAAGTTTAGGGTTTTTGATGAGTGCCAAATATTGCATATTTTGGTCCCTTAATTTACATTTTTTAGCTTAGGAATTTGTTACTTTGAGTTGTTTTTCATTGTTTTACAGGTTCACAAGCACTTGGAAAGGAGTTTCACTAAATTGCTAGAATTGCCTGATCAGTCATTTTTGCAAATTAAACTGTATTGATTTAGGAAGAACCAATAGATAAGCCATATATGCTTAGAAAGATCCGGAAGTCTATTTTTTGGAGAATTTTACGGCTCATAAAAATGATTTTTCTAGAGAAAGTTATGGCAGTTTTAGTAGACAAAGGTCAAGCTGAAAGATGCCTAGTGCGCTCTAGCACACCAGACCTGCGATCAAGCGCAGGTGCGCATTTTGACATCCCACATCTGTTAAAAATACTTTGCAGCACACCATGCTGCACTCGAGCGCACTAGGCTGTGATCGAGCGCACCAGGCTGTGATCGAGCGCACTCGGGCAGTATCCCACATCGAATTGAAAACACATTACACTCCTGGAGTTTCCTTATAAAAGGCCACTCCACTTCAGGTTTGAGGATCATCTGGGAGCAGATCTAGAGGGCTTTTGGGAGCAATCCAGAGGACTTTTGGAGGGCAAGATGAGGAATCTCCAAAGCTTTGCTACCAAGGGGGGATGCTCACTGCGAGATCAAATCTTTCCCTTAAGATTTTTGTTGTCTATTATATTTATGGGTAACTAAATTCTTATGTGGGGCTAGGGATGAACTTGCACAGTTAATGGTATTTTTATTTATTTTTAATTTATGTATTTGAGTTTCAATTACTAAAACTCTTTTGTTTTATCATTTGCAATTCATTGGTGATATTTTCTTTTCTGAATAATCTTAGAATTTATTCTATTTATAGATTCAGTCATGCTTTTTCTATTGAATGGTTTAGCTCTTTGATTATGTTTGGATTAATTATTTATCTATATTGATTTAGTTCTTTGCTTCAATATCGCTTCCTGAGTATATTGTCGTCGTTGGATTTTGTCAATAGTGATAATAATTTACGTATTTTAAAAGTGGTGAATGATTTTTCAAAGGGTTACATTTGGTTTAATCTTGGTTTATAAATTTACATCCTCCGATTGGGAATTGGGAAGTGAATTCCCAATTGAGTTATTCAATGAATTAAGAATAATTAAAATACCATATTTGTGCAAAGGATTCCCGACGCTTTACTTTACTTTACTTTGCATTCAAAATTAATCTTTGTTCTCCATCAATCAATCAATATTGTTCTTTAGTTTCTTTGTTCTTTCTACTATTCTTTTAATTTGTCTCCCTGTGGAATCGACACCCCAAAGCTGTGCTATAACTACCGCGTTATTCTTTTGGTGTAATCAATGCTTGTTAAATGTATTTGATGCATGTTAAATGATGAGATCTAAACGTAAAGACCTAATTCCCTCACGCAAAAATATTTTAATATTAAGTTGTAAATGAAAATCATTATGAACGATTGTTTGTAGCCTTCCACCATTATTGTCAATATGTGAAGTTTCTTATGTGTGTAAATTTGTTATGTCACCACAAGGTTTATACCTATAGGAAAATTATATTTTCTGTGAAAACATATGATGTGCACAAAGTAAACAAATGATATAGCTTTGTTTTGTCACCACAATGGTTATATCATTAATTTACACTTGTGAAGAATGGTTGGTTTAACTTAACTAAAGTGGATAGGATTTGTTGTGTCACCATAAGGTGTATATATATATATATATATATATATATAAAAGGCTAAATTATGATCAAGAATTGCATAAGATGAAAACTATAAAAGTTATCTACCTATCCAATATATTATTAGTTTGTTGTGTCACCCCAAGGCTTAATGTACAAGTAATAGGATCCTGATCCCCGCTACTAAACCTTTCAGAGGGGTTTTCTACTTTCCACATTGAGGGTTGTGGGAATCGAAAAGAATAGTGGGAGGTAACATTTGGATTAAAGACCAAATATTTATGATATCAAGTACATTATTAGTTTGTTGTGTTACCACAAGGCTCAATGTACAAGTAATAGGATTTGATCCCCACTAGGAAGCCTTTCAAAGGGGTTTTCCCCTTTCCACATTGAGGGTTATGGGAATCGAAAAGAATAGTGGGAGGTATCATTTAGATTAAAGACCAAATATTTATGGTAGTTAATAATATGAATAGACTCTAATATTATTTGTTGTTACATCATAGATCACAATGACTAAATCCACTATCATGCATACTTAATGCAAACATACTGACTGGTCCAATCTCTTACATTAGCTAAATAATTTTAGAATCATTCTTAATTATAAGAAAATGACATAGTTTCTTGATAAGTCACTTCAGCAACTGTTGCTGAAAATGTTTTGGAAGAAAAGATTGCTAAGCTAAGCACTACATGCTAACATTTATGTCTAATGAGCTTTAGACGCAATATGACAAGATGGAAATTGCTTATGCAATATTGCTTCATCTACATGAGTTGTATGGTGAGCATAACCTCTTTAGCACTAGGATTCTTGTCCATAAGCATGGATTAAAAATGATTAATTATATCAAGCAGTTAGACTAGCTCATTTTAGTATGGATGTAGTGTTAAGTAGTGACTTAATTCTTCAATCCATTCAACACTCATTATCATAGTATGTTATGAATTACAACATGAACGAGTTTGAAGTTATGCTTATGGAACTTGTTATATATTGAAGACTGTAGAAGCTATAATCAATAAAGGTTAAGACACTCATTATGTTTGTTAATGGAGCTTATTCCTCTAAAAGAAAGTCTTGAAGAAGAAAAAGAAACCATTAAAAGCAAAGGGCATTGAACGAGTTTGAAGCTATGATTATGGAATTTGTTATATGTTGAAGATTGTGGAAGCTATAATCAATAAAGGTTAAAACACTCATTATGTTTTTTAATGGAGCTTATTCATCTAAAAGAAAGTCTTAAAGAAGAAAAAGAAACCATTAAAAGCAAAGGGCGTTTTTAACAAGACTATTTCGGTAAAATCCAAAAAGAATAAGGGACAGTGCTCTCGTTATGGCAAGGATGGACACTAGAAGAGAAACTGCAAGGATCACCTTATAAAACCAGCCATCGGAAGATAAGTTTTAGTTGTTCTTCGATAATATTAACTTATTAGTTAAGAATACTTGTACTTAGGTATTAGATACCAAGTATGGTTCTCGCATTTGCAATATGTTACAGACGTTGAGAAAAAGCAAGAATCTAAGTAAGGAGAAATCAATCCTTGCTTTGGAAATGGAGCAAACATTGCTAAATTAGTCATAGGGACTTATTACTTGGTTTTGCCATCTAGAAGTAAATCGTAAAATATTTCATATTGAACAACAAATGAATAAAAAGATAACGATCTAAATCATTCGTATATGTGGCACTTAAGACTATGTTATATCAATGGGGATATTGCAAACAAATTGGTTAAATATGGATATTTGGATCTATCTGATTGTGAATCTTATCCAACCTGTGAAACCTATCTCATATGAAGATGACTAGATCTCCATTTAGTGGACATGAAGAAAAAGCCATAAACTTATTAGGGTTAATACACAGTGATGTTAATCCTACTTCATTACCTTTACCGATGATCACTCAAGGTATGGGTACGTGTACTTAGTGAAGTACAAATCTGAATCATTTGAAAAGTTTAAAGAATTCATAAGAAAAATTGAAAATCAAACTTGGAAGGATATTAAAGTATTTTGATTTGATCGAGGAGGTGAACACCTGATTGATATTTTCTAGATTATCTCAAAGAGAATAAGATTCTCTCAATGTACTCCTAGAATCGCACCGTATGGGATTTGGTATGATTCATGATGAGTTACACCGATCTTCCTATATCCTTTTGGGTATATGTTATCCTAACCGTCACATACTTATTGAACAAGATTCTCTCAAAGACAGTACTTGAAACACCATATAAGATATGAAAAAAGAGAAAACCTAATTTGAAACACGTTAAGATATGGGGTTGTCCCACCTATGTAAAGAAGTTGCATACAAACAAGTTAGGAACCAAGTTTGATAAATGTAGGTTGGGAGATATCCTAAAGAAATTTTAGGATATTATTTCTATCATCCTCAAGAGCAAAAGATGTTTGTTTCTAAGCATGCTACCTTTCTAGAAAAATAGTTTACGCTAAAAGGGAGTAGTGGGAGGAATATAAATCTTGATGAAATGTCACAAGAACCACAACCTAATACTGTTCAATTTGAGGATACTAAATAAATAGATCTTCTAATTGCACAACAAGTTTGTAGATCTAGCAAAATACCCAAGGCTCCATAGAGATATGAATTTCTCATAAATGGTGACTTAGAGATACACCTTATAGATGATAATGAACCTACTAACTACAAAGAAGCGATGTTAGACATCGATTCCAAGAAGTGTCTAGACGCCATGGAATCTGAAGTGAATTCCATGTACTCCAATAAAGTGTTGATTTTGGTCAATGCACTTGAAGGTGTAGTACCTATACATTGCAAATGGGTCTTTAAAAGAAAGATTAGAGTAGATGGAAAGGTAAAGATCTATAAAGCAAGGTTAGTAGTGAAGAGTTTCAAAGAAAGACAAGGAGTTGAATTTGATGAAACCTTATCTCCCATGGCCATGCTTAAATCCATTAAGAAATTCACTTATTGCATACAATAACTATGAGATATAGAAGATGGATGTAAAGACTGCATTCCTCAATGGAAACAATGAGGAAGATGTGTACATGACACAACATGAGGGTTTTACATCTAGTGGTAATTACCACAAGGTATGCAAGCTTTAAAAATCTATTTATGGATTAAAACAAACTTATCGAAGTTAGAACATCTGTTTTAATGAGACAATCATATCCTTTGATTTTGTCAAAAACAATGATGAATCGTGTGTGTATAAGAAGGTTAGTGGGAGCATTGTGATATTTTTTTGTGCTTTATGTTGATCACTAGTTTGTGAGACACTAAAATAAGTTATGTAGGTGCTTGTTATGGAACAAGTACATCAAACTGACTCAACTAAGAAATTCCTAATGGGCATTTTATTAGCTATCAATATGAATTTTTATGTTGTAGTTGTAAAAGTGGTCCTTGGACTTAAGGCACCATGGATATCTTGTGTTGGGTCATCAATCTTTGATGTTATCAAAATATTATTCTAATAATGTGTCAAAAAAGGGTAGTATTGGGTATAACCATTTATGCATGGAGGCATGTAAATGTGCAATAAAGGATCTATCACTCTCAATATTGGGTATGACCATTAATTAAACCCCTAGTTTAATTACAATTCTAGAAATCCTAGAGTTTTTAGGAGAAAAGTCTCTATATAAATGTTTTATTTGATAGAAACCCTAATGCTTGATTGTTGAAATTTTTTCAATCTTTCTCTCTCTCGCTCTCTCTTTATCTCTCTCCCTATCATAAAGCTGAATTTCCAGAGCTGGCACTTAGGAAATTTTTTACCAGTCCTAGTCCTCCTATCCGTGCGGTGTTCGACATCTAAAGAAGGAGATCCTTGATCTTGGTTGCTCGTGTGGATATGCTTAGAGGTCGAGCGCTTGAACTGCTTGTGAACTCTACATCGAATTCTTAACCATAATCTTTAAAATGGTATATATCTTTAACCTTGTATGGAGATGAGTTATTATTCTAATAGATCCATAGAGAAATTCATGGGATTAAGTTTAATGGTATAGAAAATTTTTAAATCTTCGTTGAGTATCTATACCAATAGATTAATATCATTTTGGTCACCCAAGTAAAACTTAATCATTTTTTCTAACCATTAGAGTATCTTCAATTCATGTTCCCCACACATCCATTTAGGAGAAAACATTTGTTGAAATTTGATGAGTGCCAAATATTGCATATTTTGGCCCTCTAATTTACATTTGTTAGCTTAGGAATTTGTTACTTTGAGTTGTTTTCGTTGTTTTTCAGGTTTACAAGCACTGGGAAAGGAGTTTCATTAAAATTGCCCGTACAGATCAATCATCTTTAAAAATTAAACTGTATTGATTCAAGAAGAACCAGGATATGAGCCATATATGCTTAGAAAGATCCAGAAGTCTATTTTCTGGAGAATTTTACGGCTAGTAAAAATGATTTTTCTACAGAAAGTTATGGCCGTTTTAGTAGACAAAGGTCAGGCTGTGCGGGCTGTGCGGGATTTCAGCGTGAACAGAAGTTTTGAAGGGCATGTGAAGACTTAAATCCAACATCCCACATTGGTTGGAAACACATTCCACTTGTGGTATTTGCCTATATAAGACCCACTCCACTTCATCATTCAGTGTACAATTCCTGAGCCACTTTGGTGTTTACCAGTGGACGTCCGCTAGCATTCTGGTGGATCCCGAAGGCATTGCTACCACGAGGGGAAGCGCCGCCCGTCAGCGAGTGGAATTTATCCCATGTAAATTTGTTTATTTATTTCTTTATATTCAGTTGTTTTAGTTTAAATGTTTAGCACTTGTTATTATAGTTTTATAGTTATGAGTGGCTAGACTCTTCAGCTAAGGTTGAAGATGAAGCCCCGTCGTTGTTTGGCGTAGTAGTTCAGATTTACTTGTACAAATCTGACAATTTTTAGTATAAATGTTCTGTCAATTATTTGAGTTAATCTTATAATTGATTGAGTTTAAATTGTCTGTTGGATTTTCTTTGTGTTTCATCTGATGGATACATTGAATGCTTTTCGATTAAATTGGATTCCCTTTGTGATTTGTTAAGAGCGGATACATCGGGTGCTTTTGGTTTAGTTGGGATATTCTTTGTTTTTTGTCTTATAGTTGGATTCATAGAATGTTTTGATAGGCTATATTTTTAGAACATGTATGCTTAACTTCGGTGGGGTGGATTCGGAAACCTTAGTGCTTTTTATTATTAGTTTTTAAGTCAATTTAATTTAGTTTTAATTTGTTTTGCAATATCATTCACAATTCGGAACTAGGTTAAAATAGAGTTAGTTTAGATAAAAAATATATTTTCACAACGCAATTCCCTGTGGATTCGACCTCGCACTTGCACAACGCTATACTGCAAACGACTCGTGCGCTTGCGAGTAACTTAAAACTCACAACAAGTTTTTGGCGCCGTTGCCGGGGAATTGTTTTGTTTGTGAAAATTTTTTGTCTGAATTAATTTTATTTTTCTACTAGTTAATTTAATTTTAAAAAAAAAATTAAAAAAAAATGTGGATGAATCCAGCGCCGGTTTCACAGTCTTTAGAGGACGCCCTCAATGATTTCATTAAAATGATCGGCCCGTCCCTCAATGCTGCCAACACTTTCAATGTTGAAAGTTGTTCCATCTGTGCTAGTCCCATGCATCTAGCACAGAATTGCCCATCAATGCCGGCTTGTGCCGAGTATCCTATGGAACAAGTGAATGCTTTCAATGACTGTTGTTGGCAATCAAATTGATCTTGCTCCGAAACATTCAATCCAGGGTGGTGGGACCACTCTAATTCTTCATGGGAGCAGAACCAACCAATGAATCAGGGAGGAGCCCCTTACCATGCTCACAATCAATACAATCCCGAATTTCCTCCACCAATTCCAAATTATGGTCACTCAGCTTATCCAGCACCATCACCCGCTTACCAAGCTCCCATTCAAGCGCCAGCGTCGGTTTCACAGTCATTGGAGGACGCTCTCAATGATTTCATGAAAACGACTAGCCAATCTATGAGTGAAGTGATGAGTGCAACCATAGAAAACACCCAAGCGATTGCCGAGCTAGAGAGTCAAATTGATCAAATCGCAAGTTACGTGGGTGAAGGAGAGGAAAGAAAGTTCCCCAGTCAACCTGATCCTAACCCAAAGGAACAGTTTGTGGTGGGAAATTTATCAACTCCTATACAAGGGCAAGAAAGTGGCAACAAAGAAAAGAAAGATGCTGAGCCATCTACAGCCACACCTATCATTAAGGATCTCCCTAGGTCGTTTTTACCTAAAGCGCCTTACCCTGAGAGATTACAAGCGCCCAAGAAAGGAGAGCAGTTTGAGGATCCCTTGGAGGCATGCTTTGCTCACTTTGGAGAGGATTTGGGCTTAGATAAGTTACTCGAGGAAGTGAATGCCATTTTGGAGTCTGATCCTCAGAAGAGTAGTGAGACGGAGGAGATTATGGATGAATCACGTATTGAGGACCCCATGGAGGCATGCTTTGCTCAATTTGAAGAGGATTTGGGCTTAGATAAGTTGTTTGAGCAAGCTAATGCTACTTTGGAGTCTGCACCTCTAAAGATCAGTGAGACGGAGGAAACCACAACACCTGAACCTCACAAGAAGGAACTTAAGCCTTTACTGGATAATCTTGAGTATAAGTTCCCAGGTCCAGCAGATTCTTTGCCTATAATTATAGCTTTAGATTTGGGTGATGCTCCAGAGGATAAATTATTGGACGTCTTAAGAGAGCATCAGGAAGCTATAGGCTGGACTATTGAAGATGTCAAAGGAATCAACCCCTCGGTGGTGACGTACATGATACAGTTGGAGGAGAATGCCAAGCCATCGAGGGAGCCACAAAGAAGGCTCAACCCTGCTTTGCAAGAGGTTGTGAGGGCGAAAGATATTAAGCTGTTAGAGGCAGGGATCATTTATCCCATCTCTGATAGCAAGTGGGTGAGCCAGATTCCAGTCGTGCCCAAACGTGCTGAATTTACGGTAGTAAATAAAGACAACGAGTTAGTTCCAACTCGAGTACAGTCAAGATGGAAAAAGTGTCTAGACTACCGTAAATTGAATGCTGCCACCAGGCCTGATCATTTTCCGTTCCCATTTATTGATCAGGTGGTGGAGCACTTAGTTGGGCATGTTTACTAATGTTGGGTCTGGCTGAAGACGTTAAACTTAGCGCTCATGGGAGGCACCCCACAACTTATCTTTTCTTTTGTTTATTTATTATTTCGCATATTTATGATTAATGTTTGTTTCCAGTATTTTTTGTTTTCCAGTTTTTATTTTTCAAGGACAAAGCGTACTTCAGTTCAAGTTTGGGGGTATGCTATGAGCCATACCAGTCCAGATAGTTCTCCATATCTCAGGTCAGCTCTTTCCATATTAGTCACACATTGGGGTCAATGTGTAATTTAAGTTTGGGGGTATGGGAGACACATCACACACTTTTTCCTAATTTGTTGTCTTTTCGTCATAGAGATAAATGCATGCTCATGTTATCGTGAAATTTTAGTTGATCTAAACATTTTCTGTGATGTGATGTCATTGGTGAGCTTAACATTTTGAACACATGATCTGGTGATAAATTTTTAAAATTTAGTTACTTACTTTAGGCATTTTGAGAATTCACATGTTTGATCTAATCTAACACGAGCACATTAGCACAAATTATGTGAGGTATGACATGTGATTTTAATGTGTATTTTTCCTTATCTTAACTGAAACTGGATGACTTGTTGGATGAACTCTTGGGCATAGGAAAATATAAAAAAAAAAAAAAAAAATTATCAATAAACTTTTCGCTGAGTAACTGGATATCACCATCTTTAGGAAACATAAATATGCTCTCTTGGTAATCATAACCAAACTCCGAAGAATTAAATTCTTTGACAACAAACTTAATATAAACTTTATAGTTTTGAGGAAGCATTAATGCCTATGGTGCGGTTTTATAGGATTCATCAAATAGTTACACCCCTAGTTTAAGAGTTTGAAAATTTACCTTGGAATCCTTATGAATCAGCTGGCTTCTTTTATGTTGATGATCATTTTGTTGTTATAAATATAATTCTCTCCTTACACGTGGTGGTTTTGGAATCTATTCCTAAATTATTCAAGGATCCAATTATCCTTCTTAGATTGTGATTTAAGTATATATGGATCAAGTCTAGATATTCTTTGACTAAACAAGCCACTGAATTCTTAGGTAATAAACTTTTTAATGTCTTCTAACAAACCATCAATTTTAAGGTTAACTTTATATAAAGAACTTACTTCATAAAATGGTAGACTTGCATTTGCTCAAGTGGAAGGATTCTGTTCAAGATCCATTTCTTATCTCTGTGTAGCAGAATTATTTTCTGAATCCATTTCTTGAACACAAGTAGAATGATTCTGATCTAGAACCATCTCAGTGTTAAAGACTTGCATATATACGGCCAAACTCGATAATTCTGCACCATACTGTATATCTACTTTTGATAGCCATAATCACCGTCGAAATGATGGATCAAATGCCTTGTGTTTATCTTCACAAGATAAATGATGTACTAGCACCAATGTTCTACTGGGTGTGGCAATTTGTTTACCCCGGTTATGTGAAAGTGAATTGTGAGTGTGCCAATTTATTTATGTGTTTCATGGATAAGGGCTTTGAAATCAAGATGATTGAGAAGAAGGTTCTGGGATCAACGTACAAAGTGCAATAAGTTGCTGGATTTTTTGTTTAAAATCTAAATTTAAAACTTGAATGTAAAGATGTTGAAATCTGAAGATGAACATAAATTTAAATGGTTGGAAATTAAATGTAATTGAAGTGGAAGTGAAAAAAAAAATGTAAACAACATAAAATTAAATGACTTAAATTAAAGATAATTTAAGTGAAAATGCATAAAAGTAAAGATATAAAATTGATCCATTGTAGGATTAATTGATTAATAGGGGTTTTAATTACGTCAAAAGTTCTACTATTTATACAAATAAATCCATAACCGTTGATAACCACCTAAACTCTTAGTGCATGGCATTTGTCCCACTTTTCTTGGCAATAACTACTAAAAATTTCCAATAGTATAACTACATGACACTTGTCCCACTTTTCTTGACAATAACTACTAAAAACCTCTAAGAGCACAACTATATGACACATATCCCATGGTTCCTAAACTTTAGTTACATATTTACTGCCTAACTTATCCATAATCCATTATTTTCTGCACAACAATATGAACTAGAATCCATAGGATTCTACCATGATGAGTATCCTTAGAATTCTGCCATAAGAAGGATCTTACCTCAGCTGGTAGGATTTAGGTGTCAACATACACCTAGTAGAACATTTGTGCTATTACATCAGATTTCTTGTGAAGATAACAGACATTTGATCCATAATTTTGATGATGATTATTGCTACAAAGAGTATATCTGTGCAATACGGTGCAAAATTCTCAAGTTTGGCTGCCAATATGCATGTCTCTAATGTTGAGATGGTTCTAGATTAGAATCCTTCTGCTTGGGTTCAAGAAATGGATTCAAAACTGAATTCTACTGCATGGAGACAATAAATGGACCCTGAACAAAATCTATTTACTTTGGCAAATGCAAGTCTACCATTATATCAAGTAAGTTCTTTATATAAAATTAATCTTATACATGATTTGTCAGAAGATAATAAAGAGTTTATTGTCCTAGAATTCAGTGTCATGTTTAGTCAAAGAATGTCTAGACTTGATCCATATATATTTGAGTCGCAATCATTAGAAGCACAATTGGATTCTCAAAGAATCTAAGAACAGATTCTGGAACCAACACAGGTAAGGAGAGAATTAGATTTGCAACAACAAAATGATTATCAACATGAAAGAAACCAATTAATACATAAGGACTCATAGGTAACTTATCAAACTCTTAAACTAGGGGCATCATTATCTAATGAATCCTGTAAAAATGCATTGAAGGCATTAATGTTTCCTCAAAACTATGAAATTGAAGTTAAGTTTGTTGTCTAAGAATTTAATTCTTCGTATTTTGGTTATGATTGCCAAGAGAGTATGTTTCGATTTTCTGAAGATGGTGATCTAGTTTATTGGATTTATGACCTCATATGCTTCTTGAATTTCAACAATCTTCTAAATGGATGTATGAGGAACATGAATTGAAGAGTGTTCTCCAATGGCTAGAAAATTGGTTAAGTTATACTTTGGTGACTAAAACAAAACTTGTGAGGAGCCACTTCAAGAAAAATTGGGCTTCATCTAATGGCTCCTTATATTTCGTTTAATTTTTTATCTGTTGTATCAACTTAACATTTTCCTTTCCATGTGTGAAGGTCTTTATTAAATTCTGAAGTTACAGGTTAAAGGAAATTTGGATCCAAAATCTCTATTTTTATGGACATGGCAACTAAAAGATTCTACATCCTAAAGGTCATGTGGATTCTATAATTTCATTATTCAGTGATATGGTGGCCATGGTAAGAATCCTTGCTTCCTAAGACTAGTTGGATTCTACAATTCTAGAAGGTCAGATGGATTATGCAATTTTATGTTGCACTTTGATAATATTCGAAACTCATGAATTAGACTCTTGTTATACTCTCCTCAACATTTCATTAGAAAAATATTAAAGAAAGCGAGGGGCATTGTTGACACCCAAATCCTATTAGTTGGGGTAGGATCCTTCTTATTGCTAAATCCTAAGGATCCTCGCCATGGTAGAATCATGTGGATTCTAGTTTGTGTTGATGTGCAGAAGAGAATGAATTTTGGATCAGTTAGGTGGAAGACATGTAACTGTAGTTTAGGAACCATAAGACAATGTGTCATGTAGTTGTGCTCTTAGAGGTTTTTAATAGTTATTGTCAAGAAAATTAGGACAAATGTCATGCACCAAGAGTTCAGGTGGAACCCATTAGTTATGAATTTCTTTTATAAATAGTAGAACTTTTGATGTAATCGAAACCCCTTTCAATTAGTTATCCTATGATGGATTAATTTCATATCTTTTCTTTTATGCATTTGCAGTTATATTATTTTTAATTTCACATTCTTTACATTTTTTCCTCCTACTTTCTTGCATTTGCACTTCAATTACATATAATTTTCAGTCATTTAAATTCATGTTCATCTTTAGATTTCAACATCTTTACATTTAAATTCTTGATTTTAGATTTTAAACCAAAAATTAATCAACTCATTACACTTTGTGCATTGAGCCAAGAATCTTCTTCGCAATCATCTTATTTCAAAGCCTTTATCCACCAAACACAAAAACAAATTGGTACACTCGTAATTCATTTTCAAAAAATCGACTTAAACACTTGTATATAATTTTTTTTATTATTGAGATGAATATAAAGTACCATTTTGTGAATTTAGATCTTGGTTTCGAGTTAGAAAACCTATACTTTAAATATAGTCGGGTCCATTAGTTGTTACACAAATATTAACCCTAACAATCTAGTGTGAGTGAGTTGCAAGCATGCCATTGAATAAAGAGTTGGCAGCTCCACTAGTAATTATAGGAGACAGAGTGGTAATTTCAATATTAAATGTTTTTTTTTATTTTTTGGTATAATTACTAGTGGACCTCCCTGTAGTTACTAGTGGAGCTCTTGGGTCTGTGGAATTAACACTCTTGAATAAATTTGATGTTTATGACTGAGTGCATCATATGTATTCAGATGATGGTATAGAAAGTCTCACTTGACGTACTACTTCCTAGATTTCATGTTCTAGTACTCAATACTAGCAATTTGATTTTTGCAACAAAGTTGAACGGATTCTGATCCTTCAAAATTGAAATTATCTTAAGTTGGTGGACCAAAATAGCTCTAAAGAGTCAAAATTATCTTAACAAATACAAGGGTAATTTGTTAAATGCACTAAATCAATGATTTAATTTCTCACCTTTAGAGTTTTTTTTTATCATACCGGGACAATCAGAGCTCGAAAAAGCGCACCCCCGGTATCGTTGGAAGGCTCTCGCCGAAGTCTATCTAATAGGACCTAGAAACACCACCATCCACCGAGCCTTCTTCACTCACACGCCGCCGAAAGCTCTATCGAGAATGGAGGAGAGAATATTTCGGATCTGGGTGTTTTCAGTGATCTTTACTGGAATATGAGACCGCCAGGCAGCCACATATTGCAACGTCGATCGAATCTAGCTTCTTCGATCACCATCTTGTTGTCGGGATCCTACTCCCATGCACCGTTGTGTCTGTCCTGGCTACTGGTTTCCTATAACTATTTCCTTTTTTCCTTTTCTTAAAAAAATTTCAAAACATAAAATTAAAAAAAAAAAAATTAACTCCCTTTTGATGACGTGGTCGAGGGATACTTAGGTCCAAAAAATTTGTGTGTTTTAATTTTAGCCTTTGATTTAATTTTTTAAATGACATACCTATTAATCTTACCATGAGCTGCATCAAACCACAAACAAGTTCAACACGAGAGGATCCAAATCCAAGTTAAACTAGATTATGATATACTCATGGATTAAATGACGGTGGGCCCTAAGGATAAGGATAAAAGGTAAAGATTCAATCAGATGTTGAAATTGTTAAGAGACTTTACTGAATGCCAAAAGACAATATTTATAGTACATGAGGACTAACTGTTTCCTTGTTTCTATCTAATAAAAACTCAAATAGTCGGAACGAGTTCCAATAAAAATCTTGTTTGAATTTAAACATATCATAAAAACGGCCATCTAAAATCACACATAACACGTTTCAATCAAGTGTAAAATTAGGGTGCGATTCAAAGATTAGGTATTAAAATACAAATGCTTGGTGAAATTCTTTTTGGATGGATTGCAATCATATAATGATAAGAAAACATGTAATTGCTTTCTCTTTTCTTTTTTCTTAAAAAAAAAAAAAACAAAACAAAAAGAGTAGTGAATCCTGGTTATGACAGTAGCTATAGGGTTTTCTGTTTGCATATTTAATTATGTAACATCAGGAATGGTTTCTTGCTTGCTTAAGCCTATCTGCATAAATTAAGGGAACCGATCTGTTGAACCTTAAAGGATTTCATACATGATAGGCATTTCCTAGAAACTTCTTGGCATTTGAAGCAAGATTGTAAATTTCGTTCCACTCGGACCAAAACGTTCTAGTTCCGTGAGCAAAATGGAGCAGCCTGTTCCGTTTCGCTATATGCACCGACCTGATTCGGCCAAATTGTATGTTTCTAGCCAGTACATAACATCATGGTTAGTTGAGCAATTTTTATAGTAACGGAGATATTTTAACCTATACAAGTTTCAGTTGCCTATCTCTTTCTCTCACCTATCTTTCACATTAAAGAGTCACCCGTCGATTTAGAAGATGAGTATTTTCTTTTATGTGTTTAGTAGAGATGATGGAAAATTAAGAGGAAAGAAAATAGTTTTCTCAAATTTTTTTTTAGTAAAGTGAAAAAATGAGAGGAAATTAAATATAATAATATTATTTTTACTATTATATCATTTATAATGTTAATGGATATTAACGTGAGATATTAAAGACAGATTAATTGGTAAATTGATTATCTCATCTCTTTTCTCTCTTATTTTCCACTCTCCAATCTTGGATTATGATTTATGCAGGCAAGAGGAAAACAATAATCATCTTAGTTTTCTTTCTTTTCACTTTTCTCTCTTACTAAACATACCCTTAGTTTTTGTTAAGACACGTGTTCGGTCTTTTAAATCAGTGAGCGGTGATTTTATTTTTCTTATTTGACCCTTTTTTCTTTCATTTAAGGAGATAGCCTAAAGCCACATTTAGTGTTTGATTACACGGTCATAACTACCTCTTTTGATGCTGAATTAGATAGAAAACAAGTGTGATCTGGGGTGGTGATTACTGATATTGATGATAGTTGATTGTGACCTATGTTTATTACCTTTTATTTATTTGGTTGTTTATTTATTTCCACCAAATTTTTGTGCCAATTTCTTGCAGCTCTCCCATTCTCAGCCTTCAGTTGGTTGTTTTGTCTCGCGAGGATCTCTAGTCGTTCCTCGTTGTCCTCCAATCACTTCTTGTAATTCTCCTCACTCTTCTGAAGTCCACGAACAGTATTAGTCATAGACTAGAGAGAGTCGTTGAGAAAAGAAACGAACATGCTAGCTTACATCAAACCACCTCAATCAGAATGGGTCAAGCAAAAGAGAAAGCAAAATTTCACAAGTACGGGGACCTTGAAACTCACTATATAGCAGGAGTCCAATTGCCAATGTGTTCACCATAAGCTGATGAAGTGAGAGCTCCTTCAGCATCCCTACGTGGAAAGGCAGGATCGAACATCTGAGGAGCTGACGAACCATGCTTCCACCCTCAAACATAGAGTTTGTAGCCCTCACCTTTCAGTTTAGTCTGTACTGTTTAGATTTCTCTAGAGCAGAGCTCCCAGCAGCAGTAGTCCCGACAACAACACCAAAGGAAGATAGTGATAAAGCAAGAGAAGTTGTGCTAGAGAAAGGAACCCCAAGAAGAGTAGAAATAAGTGGCATAGCAAGAAATGTAGTACCAGAGAAAGGTACCACATCATCAAGCACCACCACTTCACCTCCTCGAAGGACCTCAAGCACCCTCACTTCAACCTGCTGCACCTAAGACACCCTCACTTCAGCTTGCTGCAACTCAAACCCCCTTACATCAATACACCGCACCTTAGCTTGTTGCACCTCTCTCTCAAACCTAAGGCTTTTCAACTTTGTCTTTCTTCTTCTCAACAAGAACATCATAAGAATAAGCCTTTTTCTTCTCTCGAGCCATCTTGGCCACTTCAGCAAGGTTCAACATTATGTCAATTTTAAAAGAAGAAACCGAAGTCAAAATTATTAGAAGCCAAATCAACAAAAGCACAAATATTAAAAGTATCAAAAATGCACTATCTACTACCATGAGGAAGGGAATAGTTGTAAGGTCTAAGCTGGAAAGTCCTCAACAGTTGCTCGCTGGTCAAGCTTTTGTCAGACTCAGACATCTTGTGTGCGCAAATATTAAAAGTATCAAAAAGGCACTACCTACTACCATGAGGAAGGGAATGATTGTAAAGTCTAAGCTGGAAAGTCCTCAACAGTTGTTCGATGGTCAAGCTTTTGTCAGACTCAGACAACCTGGGTGTGACACCCAGACCTTATTGGCCTATGTTTACTCCTTAAGACTCAGGACCAGAGGCTTCTGATTAGGAATGTCTCTGGAATTCCACTTCAGCAAAACCTGATAAGACTTTAGCCCTTCCATGAAGAAGTACTTTTCCTTCTAGTAGTTGTTCGAAGAAAGGTTATCAGGAATCTTCCTCTCAGTCCTAGGGTAGAAGTTGTACCACCCCTTGTCAATGTGCTTCTTGAGGGTGTAAAACCACCTAAACATCCTCACCTCATCCTTCCCATCACCCCTATTATACCCAACATGTTTTCTCAAGGCCAGCACAAAGCCCATTACACTCCTCATACCATTTAGGGAAACCTAGGAGATGCAAATCTCATAATGGTTCACTATTTAGATAACGTCAAGCTCAAGGGAAAACCTCAACCCTACCTTTAGGTGATTAAGCTAGCAGGTCAGAGAGTACAATCTCTCATCCTTTAAAGGGGTAAAAGACCTTTCGTTAGGTGTTGGATGTCTAACCCTCCACTCCGGAGGAACGAAAAACCTAGTGCTAATGGACTCAAGCTCACACTTAGAGATCCTACAGGACACCCCCTCAGCCTGAAAATCACGACCAGTGAAAATGACACCAACCTCTTGCGAAAAAGGTCGCGCCCCATTGGGTTTTCCCTCTATACTCTTAGAGTTAGGGTTTTCCCTCTCAACGCTCTCATCTCCTTCAAAGGATTCTCCCTCTACTCTCCTATCGAAAGGAGAAAAAGAGAGGAGTGCTTACTGAAAGAAGCGAAGAAAGAAAGAGAAGCTTGAGAGGTGTTCACGAAAAAAGAAGAACTTTTAAAAATCTTAAGTGTTTGCGAAAGAGAAGCTCCATGGAAACTGGTAACACTACAAAACCCAAAACGCACAAATGAACTAACGGAGAAGAAAATGATGCCAAAGTGCCCCTTAAGTAACCCCTTTAGGCAAATCGTGGCATTAAATGCATCTTTAATATGCAGTCAGCGTTCAAAAGACCAAATGAAGCTTCATGTAATTCAAATGTCCCTTCATCATCAATGAGACAGTTCATGAAGGGTGCCTCGAGAAAATCAAACGTCTCATTGCTTCAGAGGAATTAAGGTTACGTCACACAATTCTCGTCGAAGTAGAACTATGCCTATAAAGTTCCACTCGATCAGAAGAGGAATTAAGGTTATGCCACACAATTCCTGCTAAAGTGGAACTGCTGCTTCCACGCCACCCAGCCCGAAGTCAAACCAAGGCTTCCATAGCCAAACCTACAAGGTCACCACTCAATTCTGCAAGGACCCACCAAAAGTTTACATCAAGGTGCACAATCAAACCGAGAACAATAAGGAAGGCATAAATAAATAACTCTATTCCCCTAGAAAACTCTCCAAACTTTCAAAGGAGTGGGGGACATATGATATGGGCAAAATTAATCGGTCCAATAAGACAAGGAAGCGTGGACACGCATTAACAACCAGCCACCCTATACTAAGGAGTCAGACCTCTCTAAGTACACAATGATGAAATCACAGCCCTAAGTCTGAAGATATTGTCCTCGATCAGCAGAGGCCGCATCACACAAGGCTCAATGCACATATATATCACATCTCTGTTGGGACCCACCTCGGGACCTTGGGAAGAGGATCTCTAGCGCCCTTGTAAAAGAACTCAAACCCTCATAAAGGGAGGAGGTCACAAAAAGAAGTTTAACAACTAGAACCACTTCAGCTATCTCTCAACCATTTCAGTATTTTTGTAAGCCTTCCTTTTACTTCACTTTAGTACACCTACTGACTTAACTATCGGAGGGTCTTTCTTGGAGCATCAAACTTCATATGGCTTTCTTTGCAAGAGTTTGTGTATCACACTAAAGTAATCATAAGAAAAAGGACAGCACCCAACTTCTTTCTTCATCAATCCAAAACTAATGGACAAGACTACTCTTGTTAACAAGGACAGCACCCAACTTCTTTCTTCATCAATCCAAGACTAATGGACAAGACTGCCCTCGTTTCTTCTTGGCATCAACAATTGATATATTGATTTTACGGAAAATTTTTCCTAATTTTCTAACCATCTGGCATCTTACATGGCCTAATTCATGAGGATAATGATTGGGAAAAATGAACACTTAACGGACTGACTTGATTGAAGACGAAATGTAACATTACTGACTCAATTAGAAAAAAATCAATCCTCGATGATCAATTTAGAACTAGCCTATAAGCTTAAGAACAAATTTGCATATCAAGCAATATTAAAAATAAA
Source organism: Bretschneidera sinensis (assembly GCA_023935145.1). Classification (NCBI taxonomy): domain Eukaryota; kingdom Viridiplantae; phylum Streptophyta; class Magnoliopsida; order Brassicales; family Akaniaceae; genus Bretschneidera; species Bretschneidera sinensis. The sequence goes on along the minus strand of CM043700.1, from coordinate 99,779,587 downwards.
AAGTAGAAGACTATTCTTTTTGTATGTTCATTGATTGAACTAGATAATAAAAAGTAATTTTTGAATGAGAAAAAAAAAAAAAAAAAAGGATAGACAATGACATTTATGTATTTCAAGGACCAAAATTAAAATTTTGTTCATTGTTCAAGTAAGAAAAAGATATATAAAAGGTAGGACTGAGGCTTTGTGTAAAACAATCATTCTTCTTGTAATGCTATTTGCAAAATAAATACAACTAAACATTTTTTTATGGATCCGCATAAAATTGGATTGAAATTAAATATAATTTCTTACATTTGATAGTGCAAAAAAATAATAGATATAATTACAACTCCAAAATTTAGGTGAGCCAAATCAGAGTGATTTTTATCTTCTAATTTGATAAATCACTTCATCAATAAATTTGAGATTTAAATTTCTTTTGTGCTTTTCCAAGGCATTTGAAATGATATATTCTTATTGAAACTAAGATTACAAAAGAAAGAAAGAAAAAAGGAGGGGGGAGGGGGGGTAAATAGAAGTCCACCAGCAAAAATATATCAAAGATCCAACCAATCTATTATTTAATCAAAGATTTCTAATGACACCTTAATGCTTGAAACATGCTTCTAACTTCACTCTTATACAATTACATTGCTTTCAAGAGCTCTCTTCAAACGGCGTAGCCTTGTAGGGGATTTTTTAACACCACAATTTCCTGCAAAAACCAGTAAAATGTGCTGATTACCTACATAGTTGACAGAATTGAGTATAAACCCATACTTGGATAAATGGGTTCTAAATTATGGTACTTAGGTACACTTCATGCATTCCATTCACCTTGTTTTGAGTAGGGGAAGAACGATATTCTTACATTATCCAAGCATATATTGAATTCATGTGCTAAGGAGCATGTAATCGGTTGATGGGAGAGAAAAACAATTAATTCTCTTCCTCTTCCCCATCAATGATTATAAATGCTCCTAGCAAATAAGTACAATATATGCTCGGAACATGTAAGAATATCTCAGGAATAACATATTTTATAAGTTGTCTCAAATATTGGGATTGGATCAGCGATTAGAAGCCTAGTCACAGGCCCTTTGATACAGTAGACTCCATGCTTTTGCTACTCTTGAAATAATGGATTAGGAAACAAAGCTAAAACTTTCTGGGCAGATTACAACATAAAAATGAATAAATGGTTGCACTACACACTGCCACCAATATCGGACCAACAATATACATGTTTATAAAGGCATAGGCTCCTGTAGAGTTATGCTATAGAGGAAGCAGCTGGTAACTTGGTACAAAAGCCTTAAAGAGGGTAGTCATGTGGAACAGAAAACTGATATTGCCACTATGAGCAATGATATGGTTCTGGTTGCTAGAGGTTGCCAGATGAAATTGATAGCCCATGATTAAAAAAGTTATAATCACTAATGCAATGACAAAACAAATCTACATAGCTTACGAGGTCTTGTTAAGCAGAGTTGAGAGACATGCTTACTCATTCTGAGAAAAGGTATAAAAGAATAGGTCAAGGAAACAAGGCCTGGTACAGAAGCCCTGTGTTTTCTGGATATCCCAGCATTATGTTGAGATTTTGCAGGGCTTGACCTGAAGCTCCCTTCACAAGATTATCAATCTGCAGCAAGATTTTAAGAGTTTAGATAACAATAATTGAACATGGTTGTATTTATATAGGAAACATGCAGAAAAAGCTAAGCATAGTTTTTGAAGTTGCTACATACAACTGAGATAATTATCGCTCTTCCAGGAATTCGATCAGGAAAGGCATTCATAAAACAATAATTAGAACCTCTAACATTATGAGTGCGAGGGACAACTCCTTTCTCCAACACTTCTACGAATTCTTCATCCTGTAACAACAAGGAGTTAACTAGACTTTCCAAAAATCTACAATAGGACAAACAGGAGCTACATAAGCTAGTATGCTTCATATGCATAACTCCATGGACAAACTACAGTGGCTTGGAACCCATATACACAGGAAGATGAAATGATCGTAGATCTAATAGGCTGTTCTACCAAAAAAAAAATATTAGCAGGCCAGTCAGTTTATCGTTGTGATTTAATTTTGGTATTTACACAGGACAGTGGAAGAGTGGAAGTGAATCTCACTTAACAGGACAATAAAGGAATCCACCTTTGGCCACTGTATTTACTCTTTGATCAATGAAGTGTCAACAGCATATTAAAGAAATAGATCAAGTGGTAAAACCAGTTCTACTAAATAAGATTACCTCATAAAAGACCCTTAATTGCTTGTATAAATCCTCAATAGTCACTCCTGAAGCCATTTCTACATATATAGTTGATTGCATTCCACGGATCTAGAAAACAATGAAAAGAGATACATGCTTAACTGTTATGCAAGCAAATAAAAGATAAGAGGCATTAACGCTACTTATACACATCTGAGTGCAACTATTACCATTGGCATGAGGTGTGGGGTGAAACTGACAAAAATTTTTGACCGTGCAACATCAGATAGTCCTTGTTCAATTTCAGGAACTGCAATTCAGAGAAAGAATGCATATCACAGCCTCAAGTTACAACCAAAGAATTGGTGGATAGGTTTAATCAACCATGCAACATTTTAGCACCATGGAAAGATCATAAAAATCAACCTTTCACTATTGAGTTATCATCATTCCCTATCATATTCGTTTTGAAAATTAGACAGGGACAACTATATATGTACGAAATAATACTTGATAGGCACAAATTTGTCCTTTAATCCCATCATTAATATTTAATTATGTAGACTCCAGAACCCAGATGCCCAAGATCCCAATTTCTATAGTCAAGACTCTACCATGTCGATGCCTCGTAACTCCATAAGAATATATGCCCTCAGCTATTTCAGAGTACAAATTGGCCTCCTTGGCTCCACGTCCTGCAGAATGTACCAGATCTCAGAAGAGCTGAAGAAATGCTGCAAGTACTATATTAAATATATTGCTAATAATGTGCATGAAAATATAAAAGACATGGGCAAATCCCAACCTGCTCCGCTCACACCAGATTTTGAGTCAATAATGATATTTCTGTATTCAATGAGATTAGCCTGAAAACAAAGGCAAATCAGTAACCATTGAGCACTGAAAGTAACTAATAACAGAAAGAGACCAAGGTAGCAATTTGGCAAGTATGTAGCACATTTTGGTTGGGAATATAGAATAAAAACCCTAAATCGAGAAAATTTTCCTCAAATGCCTAAAATGATAACATATTATGTGCATCTTACATTCTTCGACCTCCGGATTGAAAAGATGTGTCTAATATGTATACTTTAAAAGAGATACTTATATAGAAACAAAGATTAATCAGTGTAGAAATGGGGAAGCAAAAATCTTAAAATAATCAAGTTAACAAATTATGAAGGCCTAACATGATCGATTGAAAGCATGACTAAAATAGCAACAAAATCAAACTTCATTCAAGTTTGGTCCTAGTGGCAAAGATTAGTTTATCAAGTTCAGTTTATGTCAATGTTTCTCAAAAGCATATCTATTAACCATCTGTCCTCGTGGCAAAGATTAGTTTATCAAGTTCAGTTTATGTCAATATGTCAATGTATCTCAAAAGCCTGTCTATTAACCATTTCTCAAAGCTCACTTCTCATAAATTTCTAATTGATGTTGACCTAGTTTCCTTTTCTCCCCCTCCTTGGTCTTTCGTTTATCAATATTTAACCCATATAAAAGAGCAAGAAATAAAGGGTAAATCCTAGTTCCTCTGAAAGAAATAAAGAAAATGATGTTTTTTCCCTGTTATGATAAATTAATAAAACATTGCTACCAAATAGAAATTTATTAAGATCCTGCAACTATTTCTCTTTAATTGGAAACTGAATGAATAAATGAAGACACCTTAAATAAATTTTAACACAACATGATAGACACAAACCTTTATTAACGGAATAAGAGGAAGTTGAACTGAAGTTGGATAGCAACCAGGATTAGCAACTAGTTGCGCATTCTTAATTTCCTCCCTCAAAATCTCTGTCAAGCCATATACAGCTTCCTTCTGAACCCAAATAATAATGATTTTGTCAACATAAAGAAGAGTACATGTGAGGAAAGAGAATAACAGTGCCCCTTTTCAAGAGCGGCAATGCCAAAAAACCATGTTATGTTGTAGCCTTGTGAATAACAAGAAACAAAATTTTCCAATGGCAGATAAAAGACTCAACAGATAGGAAACTGTATTGGTAAATGATTATTATCAGTAGCACTTAAAAAATTCAATATTTTAAGGCAGTGTTCAGTACACGGAAGTACAATAACAATAAGAAACAGATATAATTTTCGTAGAACTATCATTAAATAAAAAAAAAATACTTCTTAAAACTATACATGGACATGGCATGCATAAAAGATTAGAATCATAAATTCAATCAGCGTGGGGATAACACAACCAGAGAGACATTCTTATCAAGTTCAGACAAATGCTTCAGAACATAAGCCACTGTCTGCACATCTTTCCACTAGCACTCAAAGTTGTGTACAAGGCAAAGAAACTGTGCATATGAATCTCTGATGTCCCCAATTGTAAAAGGCAATTCTACATAGTAGCTAATTCAGGTTTGTTTCCAGAAAATAGGACTTCCAAGTACATTGAAAGTGAGTGCAATTTGATAGTTCTTATTTTCCCATAAACTATTTATATAGAAGTAAGTTTTTTTTTTTAAATACCCTATCTGCAAATGATGATTGACATTGGGTAAAAAGGAAGCCCTGAATGAAAATAGAAAACCAGACGCTCGGCATCATCTTTGAGAGAAAGCTCTAGATACTTTAAAAAGTCTCATGTGTTAACGGGTGGACTGGAGGAGAAGGTTTTAAATTCAAACTTTACCAAGAAAAAGAAAATTAGGAGAGGGGGCAGGGAATATGAACAGAAACTACCTGCAAATCCGGTGCAATATGTGGCTGACCATACCATTCTTCATAGTCAGAGATATCTCGCAGTCGAAAGTCCTGAAAGTTATTTGACATAAGCACGTCTTAAAATTTTGATTTCATTGCAGGATACAAGTAAACGAAAGCACAAAAGAAAAAAGAAACTACAGTAATTAGGATTTATTCAAAACATACTGCCGAAAGATCAACAATCTTCAAACCCTTCGGAAGGCCTTTGATGATTTCCTGTAAAGATAACCAATATATATTTCATTACTTGCCATAAGGTGACTTAGGGAATGCCTTTTAAATTAATGAAGGTTAATTTCATGCCGTTAAAGTACTGATTGAATAGGTTAAAATATTTTAAGGAAACAACAAAAGACCTGGGTGGTTCCATGAGGTAAGCAACAAAACACAGCATCCACACTAGAAAAATCTGCATCCTTGATGGAGATCATTGTTGGCAGATCCTGAAAGCACAAGGAGACGTAAGCATCATTGGTGGCAGATTCTGAAAGTACAAGGAGACTTAAGCATCATCAATGGTGGAGCAATATGATGATATTTCAAATCAATCACTGCCAAACAAAAAAAAAAAAAAACACTATAGTTTACTAACTTGACCACGATCAAACAATAGGTACATTTGTATAAGGTGGGCTATTCAGTTACTACTTTAACTTTTTTAAACTATTATTATCATATAAAAAATTCATTATCAGATCTCAAAAAGAGTTATAGTGAACATATAAAGAGTCATACTTGTGTTATCAAATGGGGAAACACTGATTCCATTGATTGGCCAGCTTTTCTATCAGCAGTCATCAGAGTAATGCCAAAGTGTGGGTGGTTTGCAAGGAGACGAACAATCTGCCAGGGAAAAAAGGCCATATCATCTATTATGTCAAATATAAACAACCAACACAACAGTGAAAATAAAAATTGTTGAGAGTCCTACTAGGATTCTTAATAAGTGTCCTAGTAGGCTTAGATCATATTTAACTTATCTAATTGTTGTGTCCTATTCCTATTAGACTTAGTATTCATAAGTCTATATATTGGATCAATTGTATTCTTTTCATTCAATTAATAAGAAAGAGAATTTCTTTTCAATTCTTATTTTCAACATCGTAACAGAGCAAGATCTCTCTTGGGATCTTGAATAAATTTGTTTTCTTATTTCTTTCCAAAAAAAAAATGGCACTGTTCATCAGGCAATATTCATCCGGCACTGTTCATCCAACACTGTTCATCGACGCGTAAAAGTTGATAGGTCATACCAAAAAAAAAATGTATGTTCCCCTCTCTTTCCTCATAACTCTATCTTCCATGTGGAAGAATTTCTTTTAGAAATTCAATGGAATCTAAGACTATCTCAAATGTGTCTCTTCGTCAAAGTCTTCATATTAGCACTTTATTTGGTCATGGTAATTTTGCTCGTCAATGTACGTACTGCAATCGTTCCGAGCATACTTGGGAGATGTGCTGGAAGTTAGTTGGTCATAGTCGAGATTCACTTCGTCAATGTACGTACTGCCATCGTTACAGGCATACTCGAGGGACGTGTTGGAAGTTAGTTGGTCATCACATGGTTGCTAATAATATGACTTCTAATTCTATTTAGTATGGACTTACCTCAAATTTCGTGCCTTCAACTTCCCTACTGGTTTCCAAAGATGAGTATGATAAATTCTTACAGTATAAGGCAGCCAGCCAGACATCTTCTATAACTGCCCTTTCCACCCAGAAAGCTACACCAAAAGCTTGTCTATCATTTAGTAATCTTCATCTAGACCTTTGGTCCTTGACACTGCAGCTTTTAATCATTTGTCAAGTATCACTGATGTTTTTTCTAGTTTTTATCACTCTTCTTCTTTGCCTGATATTACTATTGCAAATGGATCTAAAACCACTGCTAATGGCATTGGCACTTTGCACCCTAGTTCTTCTGTCTTTATCATCCATACTTTATACTCCATTTTCTCAGTATAATTTGATATTTGTTAGTCAGCTTACAAAACGTCTTAATTGTTTTGTTACCTTTCTGATTCTGTTCATATCCAAGATTTGAAGACAAATAAGACAATTGGTGGAGGGCATGAATCGGACAACCTGTATTACTTTGATCCTATCCCATCACGCATTGCTTTTACTCGATTGGTATGTTCCCACTTCAAGTACATTGTCGTTTTGGTCATCTGTTCTTAAAGAAGCTGAAAAAGTTAGTTCCTACTTTGAGTCATGTTTCGTCTTTAGAATGTGAATCGTGTCAATTGGATAAGCATCATCATGTGTCGTTTCCTTCCTCAATTAATAATCGTGTGTCTAGTCCTTTCATGGCAATACATTCTGATGTTTAGGGTCCAAGTCGTGTGGCTTCCAAACTTGGATTTCAATATTTTGTTACCTTTGTGGATGGTTATTTCAGGCATACCCGGATTTATTTAATGAAAGACCATTCTGACTGGTTTTCTATTTTTTGTGCCTTTTGTGCTAAGATAAAAACCCAATTTGACATATATGTTAAGATTCTTCGTAGTGACAATGCTCGTGAGTATTTTTCTGAGCCTTTCACAACGTTTATGACTAAATTTGACATTATTCATCAGTCATCTTGCTCTCATACATCCCAACAAAATGAGGTTGCGGAACAGAAAAATCATCAACTTATGTATACTGCTCGTACTCTCTTATGTCATATGCACGTCCCCAAATTGTTTTGGAGTGAGGCCGTTATGACTACATATTACTTAATCAACTGTATGCCATCCTTTATCCTTGATGGCCAAACCCCCCACTCTGTGCTATTCCCTAGAGATGTTACCTTTTTCTTACCTCTTCGTGTCTTTGAATATGTTTGTTTTGTTCATCAGTTCCGTCCAGGAGTTGAAAAACTCGATCCTCGCTCTATAAAGTGTATTTTCTTAGGCTATTCTTAGAAAAGTTATCGTTGTTATAGTCCCTCACTATAAAGCCACTTTGTTTGTGCCAATATTACGTTCTTTGAGGCTACTCAATATCCGAGTCTCATTTTATCTCAGATCTGGCTAATTCATTTCCTTGTCCATTACTTGTTCCCATGCCCTTTACACAGTTAGATCGTCCTCCATTAGTCTCTTCATCATCTGCTTCTCCGTTGCAAGTTTACTCTCGTCGTCTGCAACCTTCCACCTCTGCTGCTCCACCAATTGCTCTCTTGTTGATAGATCTCGATCCTTCTTCATCATCTGAGGATGATCGTCCTATTGCTCTCCGTAAAGGTAAACGTTTATGTACTGCTCATCCGATTACTAATTTTATGTCTTATGATCATTCATCTCCTTCATATGCTTCGTTTGTTGCTTCGATCTCTTCTGTCTCTATTTCTAAGTCTTACAAAGATTTTGTCTCATTATGGGTGGAAATCAGCTATGAATGAAGAAATACATGCTTTGAGTACTAATGATACATGGAAAATCTGTTGTTGGTTGTCACTGGGTATATACTGTAAAGGTTCATCCTGATAGTATTATTGACAGATTAAAAGCTTGCCTAGTAGCAAAAGGGTATACACAGGTATATGGTATTGACTATACTGAGACATTCTCTCCAGTGATGAAGATTACGTCTATTCGCGTGTTTATCTCTCTAGCAGCTACTTTTAATTGGCCTTTACATCAATTGGATGTGAAAAATGCGTTTCTAAATGGTGATTTGCAAGAAGTATAAATGGAGCAACCACTCGGATTTGTTGTTCAAGGGGAGTCTAGGTTAGTATGTCGATTAAAGAAATCTTTATATGGCTTGAAACAATCTCTCGAGCGTGGTTTGGTCGGTTCAGTGAAGTAGTAATTAATTTTGGTCTCAGTAGATGTGTAGATCATTTTGTATTTTATAAACACAATGAGGCACGTAAGATATTGTTGATTGTATATGTGGATGATATTGTGATAACAGGAAATGACAAAGAAGGAATTCTAGCACTAAAACAGCTCTTGAGTACTAAATTCAAGACAAAAGATTTAGGGGAATTGAGATACTTCTTGAGTATTGAGGTTGCTAGATCTCGTCATGGTGTTTTTATCTCTGCGTAAATATGTTCCTGATTTGTTGACTGATACTGGAATGTTAAGGTATAAACCTATAGATAGTCATATGGATCCCAACACAAAACTTGCATTTGATCAAGGTGATTTATTATCTGATCCAGTGCAATATAGGCGTTTGGTTAGAAAATTGAATTGTTTGACAGTTACTATGCCTGATATTTCATTTGCAACTAGTGTGGTTAGCCAATTTCTCGATACTCCACAAACTAGTCATTGGGATGCTGTTATTCGAATTTTGAGATATCTTAAAAGTGGTCCTGGTCATGGTTTACTTTATCAAAATCATGATCATGCTCAAGTTGAAGGTTATAATAAAGCAGATTGGGCCAATTCTTCATTTGATAGAAGGTCCACTATGCGATATTGTGTATTTGTTGGAGGTAATTTAGTATCATCGAAAAGTAAAAAGCGAATTGTGGTTGCTAGGTCGAGTGTTGAATATGAATACAGAGCAATAGCGCATACAAAGTTTGGCTAAAGCAGTTGTTAACAGAACTTGGAGTTAACCAGTCAAGTCCTATGAGCTTGGTGTGTAACAATCAAACAGCTATTCATATCACAAATAATCTAGTGTTTCATGAGAGAACTAAACATATTGAAGTTGATTGTCATGTTGTTCGAGAAAAGCTTCTACAAAATGTGATTAGTACCAGACATGTGAAGTCGACAGATCAGTTAGCAGATTTATTTACTAAACCATTGGATAGTTCTCAAGTTCAATTTATCTGTAACAAGTTTGGTGCATATGATATCTATGCTCCAACTTGAGGGGAGTATTGAGAGTCCTAATAGGATTCTTAATGCATGTTCTAGTAGGCTTGGATCATATTTATCTTATCTAATTATTGTGTCCTATTCCTATTAGACTTAGTATTCATAAGTCTATATATTGAGTCAATTGTATTCTTTTCATTCAATTAATAAGAAAAAGAATTTCTTTTCAATTCTTATTTTCAACAAAAATAATGTGGAAACTCAGAGATATACACCTCCTCCTATAACTGTTTGATTGTCTCCTTTAAGTACATGTTAGTGCCTTCACTAAACTATGGAGGTTAGAAAAAATGTCAAGGCTTTCCAATCTACCTCAATGACCAACTATCGACTTCTTTATGCTTTTTGTTTTTCCTTTTTTGATGGCTACTAGAAGCTATCAATACCCTCTCTTTTCTGCAAGTGGATAAAGATGTCCACAACTCGATACGCAGTGTCGCAGTGGCATTCCTTTTCCATAGTTATTCCATAAACATGTCTTACCAACTTAAACTTTAAGCAAATCAACTAACGAGGTATATTCATCCACATTAGTCTAAACAGCATTTTCCCTAGCAACTTCAACAAATGTCAGAATGCTTTGAGGCATGAATAACCTCAAAGAGTAAAGCCCCCAGTAATATTGTATTATCTGACCAAATAGATAGTAATAGCTATCAAGCTTAATTAATATATAATCAATCAATCAAACTAATATAAAAACGGCAGCATAGAAATAAATTTTAGAATCGAAGCAACTAGTCTCGTACAATGATTATGTTCAACTTACCTTAATCCAATGGCATAACGCACTAAAACTGTCAAAACATTTCCATTTGATTTAACTTAATTGGAATGAAATAAAAAAAGAGCTTTGCAGACATTTCACAAACCTCTGCACCAGTGTAACCACTAGCGCCAAGAAGACCAATACGAACGTCCTTTCCGCGCTTTAGAGCATTGCAATCTGCATTTTGCAAGCATTTAGTTGACATAGCCACATTTCCTCCTACATAAAGCCTCTCGTTACGCTCTTTAAGCTTTGAAATCTTCGTTTCTCCCTAAACTTCAGATAAAAAATCAACTTTAAAAAATAAACATGGACATAGAAATTAATAATTTGCACTAACTTTGAATTCCATAACATTACTGCTATAAGGCTAAAAATTAAATCCAAATTCTACATTTTATCAGCCCAAATTGGTTAAAATTTCAAAAATGAGAACTTTGGTACTGTTCCTTTCTCCTACTTTTTCTCGAGAAACAAACAAAGAGCTTTTATAGTTACAAACCTTCCATAAGCATCCTCGATCCAAACAAATCGAACTGAAAGTTGCAGTGCTCATTCTCTAATTGAATTCTGCACAAACGAACCCCAAGAAAAATCCAAACTAAAAAAGTACTAAAAAATAGACAATAAGCTTTCACATGCTTAAACCACTTCATACATATATGTGTGACTTTAGTAGGGTTTACCTGAAGTAATTCGATGCTTGGGATGTGACATCAGAATTTTGGGATAAATATATTTGCTCCCTCGAGGTTTGGAATAATGTACATTCACCCCTTGTAGTTTTGAAAATGACAATCACCCCTTTGTCTTATTCATTGTTTGAGCTTTGCGAAACATTTAACTCCTTAACGTTAAAAAATCTATTTGTCAACCGTTAAGGCAGGGCATGTCATCATAATTTTGGTTTAACCCCATGTTACCCTTATTGTACTTTTATAAAGTAATATTTAAACTTCCCAAAACACATTAGTTCTGTACTTTCTTCCCCTTTTTCAATCATTCACACATTTTTTATTTCTTTAAACAAATTTAACCCAACTTCTCATTCTTTTATTCTCGAGTGGGTGTGCAATTTTTTGCAACTTCTCATAAATTATTCTTGGCTTGGGGGTGGTGCGATCTGGGTTCAATCTAGATTGGGGAAGAATTTTTTTGTAAGCAACCTGGGTTCATAAAAAAATCTCTCCATTGCTCCAATTTCGATTCCTCTTGATACTCCCATTCACATGTTTTTGAAGCAACAAACTAATGGGTTTTTGAGATAACAAAGCCCCACGACAAAAAATCTCCAAGTTCCCTTTTTATTTTTGCTGGTTTTGTTCCTTTATTTTGGACTTTGGGGCTCCACTTTTGTGCCCAACCAAATTTCTCAAATCCATAAAGTTTAAATTTCAAACCCAAAAAACCTTTCTTAAACCGATTCTTCTACTTCCAACCAGATCGCAAAATCAAACCCAGATATTTTAGATTTAAAACCACATGACGAAATTTGTAGCAGAAAAACATAACTACTTTGATCATCATCCAAGTTAACTTTTATGAAGCTTCATATATACTGGTACTATCAATTATACTACTTAAAAATTCACCAATGATATAAGAACTTTGATTGAATGTTATGATGCATGGGTCATTTATCATATAAAATATGGAATAAAAAAATTAATGGACATGGATCCTGTCAACTAAGTTTAGTTAGTGTAGCTAAATAAAAATACTGATCTTTAAATTTGGGTACCAGTGTGGTCGGCTCAACGTAAAATCTTTAAAAATTTCTCTTGGGCACTAATCTGTCTCCTCACCTCTCTAATATCACCCCAAACTAAACTCTCACAAAACCCCAAGATTCTCTCTTTCACATAGTGAATTCATTTCTCAAAAAACCCAAATCCCCAGAAAAAATAGATTCATTGATGAAAATAAACAAGGCAGTAATGCTATAACAAGATGATTCAAAACTGAAGAACACCAAAGAAACCCGATAAAAAAACCCAGCATAAACTGCAGAAACTGGATAGCAGAAACTCCAGTAACCAAGCATTAAGTCCATCCTAGAATTAAACCCCAAACCGGATTGCACAACAGCACAGTATATAGATCCCAAACAAACTTTCCCCTGAAACATATCTCCCAATAAAGAGCTACTAGAAAAACCTAGAGACGAACTCAACACAAAACTAAAGTAGAAAAGGAACGCCTTTCCAATTCTCTCAAACGAAACTTCCTTTAGATTTTTTAACAGCAGAAGCCACTAACTCTCCGATCTTAAATACAACATTTCATCAAAAAAATAATGGTTTAAACTGTAATAGCAAGTTAAGCAGATTTCATTTGCTCAAACTTGGTTAAAATCAAATTCAAATACAACAGCTACAAGAGAGTGGGAGATTTTTACTTGTTCGGTCTAAGTGAGTATAACCAAAGCTCTAAGGCAAAACTGTAAGGAGCAGCTAGGCTGAATGAGTGGCGGCGCGGCGGTTATCTTACGACAATAAGGCTGTGACAGTAGATATGGCGGCGTGTGAGTGGCACGCGTTGTAGCTGACGGGCCTGGTGGTACGGCTTGATGATAAAGCTGCGATGGCGTATGGGTTAGGGAAAGGATGAAGGGGGAAGGGATCAGATTTTTCTGGGGGTCTTAGCAGATGAAGAAAATAAGGTTTAAGTACCTAGGGTAGTAAGAAGTAGGTTTGGGCTTGACCCGAATATTTTGTGTGCCGATTTTATTTGACTAAAAAATGAGGACCCATTTTGATTTCAAATGTTTTTTTTGTTTTTTTTTTCACTTTTAATCCCAAAAGATATTGGTTAAAAAAATAAAACAATTTTTTAATTAAAGAAAATGAATTAAATTATGTCCTTGACATCAAAGAGAAAGTGAACAATAATTTTTTTTATTTTTAATAATTATATGATATTTTAAAATTTTAAAATTAATTTTAAATTTCACGGATTTTAATTATAAATTAAGTTAATTAAATCAAAACATATATATGTGGTGTCATAGTGATAGAACTATAGAGACTATAGAGTATAGCTCAGAATTAATTCCCTCAACGATAATGAGAAATTACCAATTATTACCAAGATAATTAATTCCTCTCAGTGATAGTGAGAAATTTCTCTCACTATCCAAACTTGGTTAAAGAAGAAATTTGTGTGTTTGGTTGAAATGAGGAAAAAATTAAATTGATTAATCTATAAATTTTTTGATTTTTTAAAGGAAAAAATGAAGAAAAAATAACAATAATTTTTTGGCTTTTATCTTAGAAAATGAGGAAGGGAAAAGAGATTATCAGAGAACAATGCCAGAAGAACATGATAGGACAAATAAGAGAGAGAATGTGCATAGAAATGTTTTAAAAGTAAGCATTTTTGTCATTTTATCATCTCAGTTAAAAATTAATATTATCAATTTAATCAAAAGATGTCACGGTCGTTTTCAAAACTAAGAGAAGGTAAGTGTAGATTTTACCAAACCTCGAGGGGACAAATGAATTTATCCCTGGAATATTTTTGAAAGCAATAAAGGCTGTTTTTTTAGAAAACTTACACTGAAGTGAAGTTCTTTCTCAAAGAGAGTGTAAACCCTAACTTTTTTATAAAAAAAAGGTTATTGTTAGTGTATTTCGAGGGTTCATGGAGATTTCGTTCCACTAAAGCAGATACATGTGGAGAAACTGAAAATGTTGCATGTGAATTATATCACTTCTTTCAATGGCTAAGGGAATTCGATCATACTATAAGTATTCGACAAAAATTGAAATATCGCAAGTAAATTATATTTTTTGTCTTTAGTTTTTATACTTCGTTTTATTTATGTTTGATCGTTTCAATTGGATCTTCTTCTCAATAATACTTGAAATAAATAAATAATACTATTAACATATAAAAAAACCATTAAAAATGAGATTATAAATTCAATGATCCAAAGTATAAAACCTAAGAACAAAAAATGTATTTTAACCTTTTAACTAAACTTTTGATTTTTTATTTCTTTTAAAAAAAATGGATTTTTATAAGGTGCATACTAAATTCAAGTGTTACACTCTCTTCTAGGTATATATCTCAAATTCTATTTTGATTGTCCTTGTGAAAACGAAAAAAAAAAAAATCCAAACTAACTATTTTGGTCTGTCAGTGAAAAAAATTATCAGCGAAGAGGTTATCATCAATAGAATGACTATCACCGACAGATTTTAGGGTATTGCCGACAAATTTTGTTTGAACCATTTTAATACCATATCTTACCGTACTCGGACTCGCATTCAGAACTTACAAGCTCAATTAATTATTCTCGCTTGAATGAGTTGAAATCCAAAGTGATCAAGTATGGTTGGTGTTATCTTCCTCGGAGTATGCACGTGGAATATGAAGAACTTCAATACTGGGCTTATCGTGACAAGAGACGACTTGAAGAGTTGAAGACCCAATATGAATATGAGTAGCAGCAAAGTTCTCGAGATGTCCATCCTTTGAATGGTAATGGCGATTATATCTATGATGATGAAGGAGTTGCTTATAAAAATTATTATTTTTGTTGGTTATGATCGTGCTTATGGAAGTTATGAGGGGTATGGTACATACGATGAGCTTGTGATAGAATAGAAGACCAACCCAATAGCTTCACCCCAAGTTCGAAAGAAAATAATCCAACGGCTGACCAAATATAAAGATTTGTAGAAGCCCTTGGATTTTGTGACAGTGCAAGGTGATCCCGAACTTGATAACTCAAAGCTCACTGATGATAGAGAAAACTCTATAGTGCAACAAGATGAAGTCAACGAGAATGAAGATATTTAAGTGCTGGTTGCACCTGTTGAACCAGTTCCTTGTATAGTTGACTTAGTTAAGCCAGTCTAAAGACTTTCATGACTATGTTTTGTTTCTCAACGCCTTGGAGCTCTTGCTCCTGAAACATTTTTTAACTCGAGGATGAATTCTTTCTAAATGGTGGAGAATGATGGGGAATACGAGGAAGATTAAAATTAAAGATTTTAATTTCAGAATTGAGGGATATGGGAATAATTATGTAATAAAAATATTATGTGTATGTAGGCGTAGTTAATTTCATATTTCAGTTTCCTTTCATGGTTTAGTTTCCTTATCGAACTAGGGTTATGATCTCTATATAAGAGGCATATATCATTTGTAGTTAGCTTGAAATGAATAAAAAACAAAGAGGTTTTTGAAATTAAATACTCTTTGAGAGTTATTGTTTCGCGCCATGTGATTTGGTTGTAGTTCTCATGTGATCTGGGAAGATCCATGTGATTTGGATCGGTTTTATCTTTTATGTTTAGTTTATCTTTATTTCTTCCTTACGGTAAAACATCACTAACAATCATAGATAGTGTAGATTCCCGCTTATCCTAGTTTTTTTGGTGATTCATAATCAGAAATTAGATCCAAATTAGTCAACTAAAATAGTTTTTATTCATGGTATCTATTTGATTTCTCCTTCTTTCACTAACAAGGTACCTAACAAACCAACAACCAGAACACAAAGTCACATACACAGCATTGCACCAAATCTATAACATCACTCAATCATGTGTTCTCTAACGCTAATGTTGTCCAACACTTAGAAAAAAAAATTAACGTTTTCCAACAAAAACTGATGTAATGAAAGGCCTAAATACAGAGAAAGAGTTTAAAAATATACCTATTTGGAAGCCAAAAACTATGTGTTGACGAGGACAGCTACTCAAATCAAGAGGGAAACTCAATTTTAAAAAGGGAGCAGCCATGGAGACAATCTGCGAGTAGACAATTAATATCACAAGGTTTAGGTAAACATGTAACCAATATTTCTACATATAATGCAAGCAAAAACAAACATATGAAGGTGCTAATATTTTAAAGAGGGAGCAGCCAACAACCAGCATGGAAGCAATATTAAAGTAGATGAGGGAGAGAAAAGGTGACAGCCTATAGTTATGAACCCCCAAAAGGAAATTTAGCTCAGTGCATTTCAAACAAAATCAAAGTAGAGAAGCTAAATAAACTTGTTTTTGTCCAAAATGCACGCACAACACTATGGAAAATAACATAACCTAAAATGGATGTAAAAACACTTCAATATTTTTTTTTCAAGTCAACAAAACTCTAAGCAAAATATCGTAGAGTTATTTCAAACATATTATTTTTTACAAACTTAGTGTGAGTAAACAGGTTAGAAAACACCCGAACAAAGTGCATATTAATTTAACACACAATGAAGGGAAATTGAAACAGGTTGCGCAAGCACACAAAAAAAGACTGAACCAGAAAGAAGAAAAAAAGCAAACCAAAAAAGATTCAAAGGCTATTCAAATCAGGCAGACTTCTTGTAACAAAAAAAACCAGTAAGACCACACATAAAAAATGCCTCCAAAGGCCGACAAGATTTGGAAGAAAAACCCATCAAATCAAAATAATTTTGGAAAAGTAATTCACATATGCAGATACGAAGTTCGAGAGTTATAACTATGTGATTCAAGCTGAAGATGATAGAAGCCGAATCGATGCACTGTCGATTTGATTTTACTGAGAACACCCAACTAATAAATATCCCAACAAATCTAAGGTGTTGATCCGGTGTAGAAGTGGGATTTGCGACGATGGTAACGGTGGCTCTTGCAGTTATTGCTCAGTTCGTGTAGTGTTGGTGCATGATGATGTGACTGGGTTGTTCTTTGGAGCTTATGGCATTTAGAGCGGTGAAAGTACGGCACAGTTACACGATTCAAGGAGAGGACGTGATGATGGCACAACTAGGGTTAGATTAGCGGAGAACAACTACTGTTTGGGGATTAACGACGAGAAAGAGAGATGAAATAAGAGAGAACATGATAGGGAGAGACATAGAGCATGACCAATGAGATGAGGTGAGATGAGAGAGAACGTGGAGGGTTTGGTGGGGGTTTAAATACCCCTTATAGGTTTGGTGGCATGAAATTAGAACTGATTTGGAATTTTAATTCTAATTCCATAGAATTGGAATTCTAATTCCATTGTTTGGTTACACTTTGGAATTCAATTTATTTAATTAATATATATATATATTTATATATATACAAAAAATACACATTTTAAACCTAAAACAAGGTGGTATGGTTTCCCTATATGGTGCTAAAAAACCTAAGCCATTTGTATACCCGCATCAACAAGAAAATGTTTTCCTACAATATTAGAATTAACATATCAAAATTTATTACATTCATGAGCATATAATTGCAAATACATAACAAACCTATAAATAAGAAATGCATATAAATATTTTTTCAAGTTCAAAGAGTATGAACTTTGTTCAACTTTTAAACCATTCCTTACAACCACTAATAGATAAAGCCTAATCTAGCTAAAGAGTGAGCCATTAGTAAATCTTCCCTAGCTGCACTAAGCCCCATCCACAGAGGCAAAAAGAATATCTTCCCTAGCTGGCTCTGCACATCTAGAACCTCTTACAATCACTCCAACAGTAAGAGGCAAGAGCTTTGGGTGAATGATCATAAGAAAGAAAGTGAGAAGGATCAATCAATCGTCTAAATGATCTTGCCCTTTGAACATAATTGAGCATATCCCTAAACATGCTTACACCAAGCAAATGCTGAGTTGCTTTGTGCTCAAAGATAGCCTCATTCTCAAATACTGCCTCATTGTGTAACCTCCAAATAGACCATAGCACACACAAACACAACTCTAATCAAAATAATATCCTCAATATCATATTCACAGCCAATGCAGAACGCTCTAGGTGTGGCAGGCCAAAACTATCAGAGATACATGAGCCAACACCAAAGCCCAAAATACCTTATTAATTTATCCCAAAACCTCATTATTAATCCTTGTGAGGACTCCTCTTCAATTTCATCTGATCATATAACAATGGTAGTGATCAAGACAACACCTCTAGTGTAACGACCCATCCCGGGTTGGCCACCCCTGAGACAGTGTCATCACATTTTGAAAATCCCAGCACAACACATATATGCAACAATAAAAATAATAACAACAGAAATTATTACTGTAATCCTCAACCCTCAACAGGGGAGGTACATCAATCTGATATTAATTTAAAATTAATATACAACTTAAAATGCATGAATATTTATAAATAAAATTTTTATATTTCATTTTCTCATTTATCTGAGGATATTGACACGTACATGGCTTACAGAAAATGATTTCATCTGACTCTCAACCCACCAGACTACTTGCTCTGTCTACTAGCTGAAATCATTGTATAAGAATGAGCTTCACAAGCTCAATGAATTAAATTTACTAAAAGTATTCAGTTTGTATAAATTGCCCTTTAATATTAACTAGTCTAACGTTTAAATGATTACAATCACATCATACTTCTATGTTTTTTTCTCATTGTAACTGTCTTTGTGTGAGACTTATTTATCTACAAATAAATATATAACATCAACAACATTCAGTAAAAATACCAACATGTAAAACAAATGCAATGCATGAATTATTATTATGGGAACGTCTTCCCACATATCGACATGATTTTATTATCTTAGATCGGCTGCCTTCCCGGTTCTTTTATTTCATTTATACCAGCTACCTTCCCGGTTCTTTTATTCTCATTTAGACGTGCTGCCTTCCCGGTTCTTTTATTCTCATTTAAACCAGCTGTCTTCCTGATTCTTTTATTCTCAATTAGACCGGCTGCCTTCCCGGTTCTTTCATTTTCATTTAGACCGGTTGTCTTCCCGGTTATTTTATTCTCATTCAGATACATATAAAAATTGATAAGAATATGCATATAAATAATAAAATAAAAACAAACATGTATTCAGACATTTGAACTAGCTATCCTGATTATTCTCAAATTGTTATTTGGAAATTCCTCTAAATTCTTCTCCTCATATATCACATCAATTTATCAACCATAACTCATCAAGAATTTATTTATTACCATCATTAATAAATCAACTAATTATTCTAATAATGTTTCTTTTCACATAATAATTTACTACATGTCCAATATTGATATCATACCTATCAATTAAATTTTATCTACCACCAAAACATAAAGCTAATAATTTATTTTAATATTATCACTAGATATTTGATTTTTATTTAGATTACTTGAAGTAAATCCAATTCACCACGTAGCACTTAAAGCTACCCATGGATCACCTCCTTGCCTTTCTCGTTCTTCTCCAAAATTTCCCTTGGTTGCTGACCGCCAGCACCTGTCGTAATATTTGTATTAAATTTCTAATTATTTCTTCAATTCTTCATAAATCACACTCTTTGAAAATTCCCACTTTGAATTCCAGGAAATTTCATGAATGCTAAAAAAATTCAAAAATAAACATTACATTATTACCTTCTATTTTTCTGATAGCTTCTCGTTACTCTTTATAAAATTCCCACGTAAATCCCTTCAAAATTTTGCTCTCTCAACCTTTCTTTGGATCCCCAAGTGTTTAAAGAAATAGAGTGATTTAAAGGAAACTAAACAAAATTTGGTTAAGTATATTTTACGTTTACGTATTATATATATTAAAGAAAAATATTGAAAATTTTCAGCAGCCTCCATTTGCTCCATGAAATGTGCATGTGTCCTACATGCACATCTCTTCTTCCTTGTCTGCCACGAGAAGCCAAGGTGGAAGGCATGCATTGAACTTAAATAAACTTGGCAGCAGGTGTTGCCACCTGCTACCACGCTTTGGTGGTTTTTTTTAAACTTTTTTTTCTTTTCTTTTCTTTTTGGGACGTTTCTGGACGTCCTTGAATTTTTTTTTTTACAATTTGACTTTTTACATTTTAAATAATATATAGCTCTATGTCATTTTTATTAACGTACTTCTTTACCCTTACTTTACAAATATGGGTATTACATCTAGCTTAACTACTACTACTACAGTACTATCCTTTAATTAAATTGATAGTACATCCGCATAGAAATCTGAATTTGGTCAAGCTAATCATCATCCAAAACTATCCTCCTCATCAAAATTGCTTAGCCCAATGTGCCCGAAAATATCAACATGTATCCTTTGATACAGTAAAAGAGTAATCGATTATATGAATCTAAACTTCAAGTTTCCACCATTATTGAAATTCTAGATGACCTATATCAATCTCCATTCTAATGAAGATTATGTGATTAAGAATCCTTTAGATCCTATCACTCCCAATTGTTATAATTCATCGGATCATCTGTTTGAGTGTTTCTTCTCTGGGTGGTCTAACCACCAACACCATAGTCTTTAAACTCTCATTCACCCCAATTTCTTTCAATGTCAATCCTCTCTCTACCCTCTCATATTGTTTTCACCAATATTAGCCATGAAATGAAACTTTTCCTCAAAATAAGAAAGAAACCCAAACCCAATTTTCACTCAAAACAAAACTTTATTGAATTTATGATTCAATCCTAAGTAACTCTAATAACATATATTCTTGTACCAATATATATATATATATATATACACACATTCAGTGTTATCCACAAGATAGCCCCTACTTTTCCAATTTTTACACTCAAATACAAGGAATTTACAGTAAAAATGGTAAACTTTGGAAATTTCGAACTAATTGCAACCAGTTAATTTACCTTGAAAAAGAAAATTTGGGACACAAACGGAAAAATTCAAAAACTTTGAACTACTTGCTAGTTCGCCTATGTTTTCTATAACCATTTTCAAGTAAGTCATCATAAAGGAATACTTGTTATGCAAATGGCCAGAGGAATAGGTAAACTAGAAAACATCCAATGTTGCGAGGGAGAGAGAATAAGAGAGAGGAAGAGAAGAAAAGAGCTCACCAGTAAATTACCAGAATAATCACCGAAGTTTGGTAAAGAAATAGTCGGTGTTTGGAGAAGAAATCGTTGGGGGAAAATATGGTTAGGGCCTTAAGGTTCCGACTCCCGAATATTATCGAGCTCTAAGAATTAAAAGTCTTCGATTTTATCTTGGAATTGGGCCTCTTATAATCATAAATCAATTCCAAATTTAAGCTCAATTAATATAACCAAACGGTGGAATTGGAATTGAATCTTAATTTTAATTCTAAATTAATGCATTCAAACATACCTCATGGTTAGGAAAAAACAAATTGAGCTTGGTCTGGTAGGTTAGGTTTGGGTTAGAGGGTTGGACTTGACCCAAAATTTTGTGGAATGGTCTTATTCGACTTAAAAATGAGAATCTATTTTGATTCCGCAAGTTTATATTTTAGTAATTATTTTATTAAATAAATATTCACATGAATTATTTTATTTTTTATAAATAAAATAATATTTTTTGGGTTTTCAAGTAATATGATATATAAAACCCACTTTGATTCAACAAGTTTACATTTTAGTAATTATTTTATTAAATAAATATTCATATAAGTTATTTTATTTTTAAAATAATAAAATAATATTTTTTAGGTTTTCAACTAATATGATAAATAATTTGATGATTTTATTTGTTAGAGAAAAAAGTAACTGAGGCATTAGCAATGATATGGCATAACTGTTGGTGGGTGTCGAATCCAACAAATAATAAAATTCTCACTCTCAAAAATACAAATTGTAATAGTGATGAGCAAGGTCGAATCCACAGAGATTGGGTAGATTTATTTTAATGAAAATTAAAGCGGAGAAAAGAGGGGTTTGAAATTTCGGAGTGAAATAAAAGAGAAAGCAATTATAATCAACTAAAAACTAAGGAGAAATCAATATCGGGTAAATATCCAACCGAAGGTATAATTTCAGAATTGGTTCAGAGAATTGATCACAGATACAAGGATAAAATCTTCTATTCTTCACCAAATTGGTTATGGTTGCTAACAAGCTCTAACAACCTATCTCTCCTTACTTTCTCGATAACCAAAACAAGCTCTTTGATTACTTCCCTTGTTAATAAACAACCCTAAATAAGCTCTTAGGATTTAATCTATCGACAGTATTAATAATTAGAGAGACTACCAATTCTAGCCAACAAATACACAAGCTCGATTCATTTAGACTAGGTTATATATCTCCATAACATAAATCAAAAATCTGGTTATAATCAACTTTGTTATTTTACCACTAATATTAGAACGTTTAAACAATTACAGATTTAAAGTTCTAAATGGCAATTTATTGACATGATAATTGAACAACGGGCCCTTTGCATCAATCAACCAAGACAATAATTGATAATAAACACAGAAGATATATAAATAGAGAAGAAATAAAATAGCAATGAAAATTATTTAGATCTCACAATTCTTGAAGAACCAAGACTTCAATTATCCTTCAGTTGGAAGAAAAGTATTTAGCTACTCATAATTAAAAGAAAACCTAAAGAAAATAGAAGAGGGATTTTCTATTCAACAGTCGCGTCTTCTATCCGAGCTTCTCGTTTTCTTTCAGCTAGGGTTAGTATTTATAACTTTCAAAACCCGCGGGCTGGCGCTGCAGCCTCAGCTTTCTGGTGCTGCAGCTCCAAGTTGCTGCCCCATCTTCACATATTATCACCATGCTGGCGCTGCAGCCTCAGCTTTCTGGCGCTGCAGCTCCAAGTTGCTGCCCCATCTTCACAAATCTCTTGATTTTGAATTCAATTTGATTTAATTCCTCAATATACTCTACAAAATATGAAGCATAATCAAAATCCAAGATTTAAGCAATTATAACTATTAAAACATGAGAAAATATAACAAACATATAGATATTATGAACTCTTATCAGTATTGCAGTGTTTTCAGAGGCGAGGGTGTTGGGCGAGGCGTTTTGCCTCAATGAGGCGAGGCGTAAGCCCCGAGGCGTTGGGGCATAAGTATTTTGAAACGTTGGGGCGTTTTGAATAAAATAATATTAATTAAATTATAAAAATACTAAAAATTTTAAATAATTTAAATAAATTAATTATCTATAAACTTTACTAACTTAAGACCTATGAATGAATATTTATCAAAATATTTCACAAACACACGTTAACATCACAAAAGCAATGTTAAGTGGTTGTTGTTTACATTACAGTTACGCACTTATAATAATATAACAAATTCACATACATCTCATCTTTCATCAATAAATCATAAACCACACTCAAAAAACCATATTCTAATTTTAAAACTGACCAATCTATTCATCACAAGACACAAACACATTCCAAATTCCAACAAACATAAAAATAACACAATGCTTACAGTTTAGTGTTTACACACTTGCATTGGTATAACAAATTCACATACATAAATCTATTAAAAACAACAAATTAGATTGCATAGCAAAAACTGAAGTTGAGCAATAGCAATCCTACTCCGAGTAAAAATATTTCAGGTGATGGAGCTCAGACAAATATTACAATCAGTAAATAGAAGACTTGTACAATGGTATGTGATTGTGAAGATTATTTTAGATTGTACTGACTTTTAGGCAATACCTTATTTCAACAAGAATTGAGAAATGGAAGTTTTCTTTTCAGCAAGAAATACCCGAGTAGTTAAGATTTACAAACTTAGTATGCTGCAATAAACTGATGATAACAGAAGTTACCTACATCCTCTTATAGCTTGTATCTTATGGAGAAAAATATATGAAAAAGATTGCACTCAGGATCATATCCATATATACCAGATCAGGTTTTTGCACATCACATGAATTTGACAATAACACAATATGCACAAGTCAATCCACAAGCACCTTGCTCATTTAGGTGCACCTTTGGTTAATCTATCATTCTCTAAAGTCTGATGGCTGATGCACAATTCGTGGTATGCTTTCAAAGAAAAAGACAAAAAAAGAAGTTGCTGCTTTGAACACTTCTTATTCAAAATCACACATTATACTTGATATACCTTCTTCAATTACCAACTCCCCAAATGATTCATGCTTTTCCAATTTAATATGCCCATTGTTTCTTCAAACTACTTTTATCCTACAATTGTCTGACTTAATGAAACTGCTATGAATTATGATTGTGTACTGCAAGGCTAAAGCCAAAAAAGAAGAAGAAAGAAAGAAGTAATCTGATGCACTCTAATATATACTAATTGGACAATCATAATAATGTAGCTGTCCTTCATTGGGTTGAGTATGCATTTTTGAAGGTTGAATGAGGACAAATTTAGATGAATTATTACAAGTTGCTGGTATACTCAATATATATGACAATATTAATTTCACATTCTCATTCAATTTAGTTCTTAATTTGTTCAAATATATTGAAAATAACATACTCTGTATGAGAAATTTTATAAATAATGCTGGTTGAGGCATGGTCTGTTACAACAGTAATACACTAGTTTATTTAGGTAATAATGCAAAATACAATATATTATGCAGAGTTTTTTAGTATGGTTTCTACTTTCCACATTCAGATAAGTGGAGCACACATCAGTAATTTCCAAAAATAAATTCTAACTCTCTTTTTTGATATATTAACTAATTTATGTAAACGTAATTGTCTACATAATTGTTAACAACCTAGATAACTAACAAGCAACAGAAAATAAGCCAACATATGCCCTATACATGACCTAAACTTAATTCTCTACAACCTGGCGCCGTACAACAGAAAATAAGTCAAAATGCTTAAAAGAATTTAAAGAAGAGATTTGAGAGTTACCGTTTAACAAGAAATCAGAATTAAAAAGTAAAGCTTTGATATTGTGAAAAAAAAACCCTAAATTTATATAATTTAAACCTAAAATTGTAACTTGAAAGTTATAAATGACTTACCTAAGTAAGAGTATGGAGTCCAACTTCCAAGTGAGAGAGAGACGAAGTGTGAGAGAGACCAAGAGAGCTTGCTGCCTGTGTAACTTGAAAGCTTCATGCAGAGAGCACAGAGAGGCTGAGAAGAATGAATTTCTGAATCAGAGACGCGATTTGGCCTCAGGTAGAAGACTAAGTTAAGGGACTTTGCAATACTACGTCGTTTTGGGTTAAATGGGCTGATTTCATTTAACTCAAAACGACGTCGTTTTGAGGTGCAGAGGCAAAAAAAAAATATCACTGGGCCTGGCGTCTGGGGCTTACGCCCCGGGCCACCCCGAATGCCCACTGATATTTACGCCCCAACAATTACACCCTTGGACTTTTTTTCTAGACTTCACCCCTAGGTGGGGGGGCACGCCCTAAACCCGTTTTTTAAAACACTGCTGCATTGAAGGAAATACTCTTCAATCTTAGATTGAGATTTATTGTATGACTAAAAAATAACGTAAAAATTGAAAATATAAAAATTGTTTAAATCCAAATACCAAAATTACATAATTTCGACTAAATCAATCAATCTGTTAATCTAAATCTACAAGAAGATAAAATAATCAAATTCAAATCACTCACTATTTAAACGCAACGAAAATGAAATCAAAGAGAAAAATAAAAAATGAAAAGCTCACAAAATAAAATTACATTAGTTTTTAAATAAAAGGACGAAAAAAACCCTAAAAACGTTCAATTCTTGCCTTGCATTAGGATTAAAGAAAATCGAACGATTATTTTTTTTTTTATTTTTAATAATTATGTGATATTTTTAAAATTATACAATAATGATAAAATCAATTTTAGCTCCACATATTTTAATTATAAATTAAGTTTATCAATTAACGAACAAATAATATCACTAACGAACACGTGTCTATCGATGATAGTCCGGATTGATAAACCATTATACCGAATTGTTAATTCTGTCAAACTATCAAACCATAAGCCCTAATTAACCTAAACCCTAAATCGAAATCGAAATCCTAATTGTTCTAAACCCTAAATCAAAATCGAAACCCTAATTATTCTAAACCCTAAATCAAAATCGAAACCCTAATTATTCTAAACCCTAAAACCGTAAACTTAAATCCAACCTAAGTTGACCTAAACCCTAATTAATTAATGTAGATATATATGATTACTTTTTTTTTTGAATTTTGACATGTTAAAATTAAAAAAAGATAAATATTTATTATATTTGGATAAAAAAATTATCAATCTCAAAATGTTGTAATGCCACATTTTGTTGCAGCAATGGAAGTAATGCTATAATGTACTTATTATAATTGTAATGTAATCAATGTTGGAATCCCATTACCGTTTTTGTTATAATGGAAAAGATAAAATTGAAGCTGGGATTAAATATAATGTTTGGTTAAATAACATGTTCATAGCATTTTCATGTATTTATAAATATTATTTATATCCTATAATAATGTTATATTACTTACCTATATATATTAGTTAATTATATTATTTTAAAATATTTACTGTTATAAAATATTTAATTAAATTTTTATTTTTATTAATTATTAGTATAATTTACTGTATTTTATATATTATTTTTACTAATATTTTTTAAAGTTATTTAGCTATATTAAATTTTTATTTAGTTACAAGAACTCTTTAATATTATTTTTCTATACTTAAAACTCATTTTTCATGTATTCGTAAGTATATTTATATATTATGTATGTAAAATAATAATGTTTTATTACTTAACTATATATTAGTTAATTATATTATTTTCAAACATTTAGTATTATAAAATATTTAATTATATTTTCATTTTTATTAATTATTAGTATAATTTATTGTATTTTATATATTATATATTATTTTTACTAATATTTTGTTACATTATTTAACTATATTAATTTGTTATTTAGTTACATGAATTCTTTAATATTATTTTTATATATTTGAAACTCATTTTCCATGTATTTATAAGTATTAAATATATATTTTGTATGTACTATAATACTATTGTATTACTTATATATATATATATATATATATATATATATATTAGTTAATTACATTATTTTCAAATAATTAGTATTATAAAATATTTAAATACACTTTCATTTTTATTAATTATTATTAAAATTTACTATATTTACTATATTATATATTATATTTACTAGTATTTAGTTACATTATTTAACTATCTTATATTAATTTGTTATTTAGTGACATGAATTCTTTAATATAATTTTTATATATAAAAAAGTTATTTTCATGTATTTATTATCTACTTCCCTTGGTGATAATTAATAATTTTGCAAAATATCACCGAGGGAAAGAAATCCCTTTGTATTAATCATTTTCTTATATTTAAAACTTATTTTTAAATGTATTTATTATCACCAAGGAATTTCTTCCCTTAATGATAATTATTAATTTTACAACTCATAACTGAGGGTTCCCTTGGTAATAATCATTTTCTTATATTTAAAATGTATTTTTAATGTATTTATTATCATTGAGGTAAACAATTCTCTCGGTGATAATTTAAAATTTTGCATATTATCACCAAGGGAATTAAATCCCTTGGTAATAAATTTTTTTCTAAAAAAATAAATTCAATTTTTTTAAAACGCATATTTTAATATATTTATTTTCATTGAGGGATGTATTTCCCTCGATGATAATATTTTTTCTTTTAAAAATAAAAATGTAATAATTTCTTAGGAATTAAAAAAAAAATAACAACGACATTGAACACTATTAGGCTTAAAAGCAAAAAATCTCCTCAATTTAGATTCAAGTAGCACTTTACCTCCTTTGTTTTAGAAAGGGGCAATTTAACCCCTCAGTTTAACAATCTGGAGCAATCTCTCTCCCTCTCACTATGATGAAGCTTGACTCTCTCTCTGTGCTTCATCGTGCTTTCCCTCGGTAAGCTTGCCAAAGTCACCTCTATCAGTAAGTTTTCTCTCTCTTCACTCGTCTTGAGCCCTAGCTTCTAAATCTTCAATTTCTTCCCTAAGATTTAAGAAATTGTTAAAACTTGTTCGTCCCTCTCTTATTGATTTCGTCACCAATTTTCAGGGAAGCTCGTTCGTCTCAACTCGCCTCTATCAGTAAGCTCTCTCTCTTCACTCGACTTTTTCGAACATTAGTTTGTAAATCCCCAAATCCATCCCTAAAACTGAAAAAAAAAAAAAAAAGTTTCTATTTTGCTTTCCCTCATTCTGTGTCTGATTACCAAGAAAGTGATGTCTAAGGAGAAACACATATGTAAGTCAATTTCTAGTTATTCAGTGAAACATGAACGACACAAAGGTGTTATTACAAACTTACATTGGATTCTTTTCCATTTTTTCGTTCTAGATGTCTTGCATTTTTCACCGTTAAAATTTACATTTTATCTTTATTGGATTCTAATTAAAAATTCCATTAGAAAAACTATGCATTTAGGTGCGTGTAGGTACATTTAAATCGTAGATAAACATGTTCATTGTATCTATTTTGGCTAAATCTAACATGTAATTGATCAACTACGTCCAAAACATGTTATGTCAGAATAGTGTAGTAATAGAATTGATTTAAGTAAAAAAATGAGATTCAATCATGGATGGTATGTGTAATGATCCGTCCCGGGTCGATCCTACCCGAGGAGGCATCATCACCTCTCCACTTTAATCACATCAATCTATATGCAAACATACAATTTTTTCAAGATAAACAATCATAAATTACATAAACAAACGACCTTTATAACACATGGGAGTCAAAGTTTAAAACTTTGGGATCATATATAAAAGGAAAACTTCCCACTACAAAACTCTTAAATAGACTCCTAACGAAAAACCTAAGAGATGAGGATGCCGTAGACAAAAGCCTTATGAAGGACTCCTTTCAACTCGACTATATATCTTCTGGTACTACCTGAAACATTAGTAAATAAAAGAGTGAGCTAAAAAGCCCAGTGAGAAACACATTACTAACAATAATCGCATTAGAGAGAATTTTTCATTTTTAACTATAACTGTAACATATAATTAATCAAATTTCAAAGGCACTACAATTTAAATCTTATTGAGTTTCCTCCACTCATCTATCTCTATTTCTTAATAAGAAGAAATAACAGTTAAGCCAGGACTTACCAAGATCCTTACAAGCCTTCCAAGCATACAAAGCTTTCGACACTATACTTAATTATAAAGTCAATAAAAATAAATAACTTCCGGTGAAATGCCATTCCATCATTACAATCTTCATTCATGCTCTTCACCTGACCCAACACTTCACATGCTTCTCATGGGCCAATCACAGTGTATGCCTCTCAAGGGCCAATCATAAAGCATGCCTCTCATGGGCCAATTATAAAGTATGCCTCTCATGGGCTAATCATAAAAATATGCCTCTCATAGGCCAATTATTGAAATGCATTAATGGAAGTAATTAGATATATAATCATGTATATAGTTTCATATCATTATAACACCCTGTCATTGGGCAAGTCATATAACAACGGGGGAATCTCCCATGTATTTGTATATCAATCTTCACAATATAAGTCGGATCCTCCCTTACCCCTTACTGGGTGAGGTCCTTTCATCATTTAAATTCTCCCTTACCCCTTACTGGGAGTCTTATCTCTTAGCACACAGATATATATATATATATATATATATATATATATATATATATATATATCACACGACAATGCATTCATTTAGCAATGGATGTGCAAAAAAGAATTCAAAATCAAGTACATCACATTTTCATACCAATCCAACCAATCACATTTATTACAATCATACGCATCGCAATTTCCTAACAAACAAATCAATCACGTCAAATCATTTCTAAACTCGTATCTCAACATATATGTGTATAATCGCCATTACATTTCTCTTTATCTTTTACGTACTAAAATCTTATTTACTCACCTTTCTTATACTTCTATTATGTGTGATTTATACAATCACCTCATATTTTCATACTTGTATTTCTATTATACAGTTTAACACGCTTACTAAAAGTAAGGTGTACTCACCTTTGTTGAGCCAAGATCCAAGTTGGGGTTTACTTTCTAGCCTTTGAGTTTTCTTTCCAATCGCACTAAATAAATTTATATATACTTAGTATAATTAGTCAAAAGCACACATGTATTTAGCACCCAAAGTCTATCATGGAATTTATACGATCATATAGATCTCTATGGGTTAAATCATAAACCCTTTTTCGTTCTATTTAAGACTTTTACAAAAATCGTTCTAATATGTTTTAAAACCAAAGAAATCCCTTCAAGATCTTAAATTTTAAAAATTTATCATGTATTCAAACTCATAGTACCTTTAGAAAAGTTTAGATTGAAATACTCCAACAAAAGTCATTTATTTTTGAATAAGAAGCTGAAAAACAGGTTCGGAGGCTCAGACAGTCGACTATCCCTCTTGGACAGTCGATTGTAGGCTGCCCAGAAACTTTCATAGTTTTGGAAAGTCGACTATCCAAGGTTTAGAGAATTCCACAATCGACTGTGCTCAATGGACAGTCGGTTGTCTGGTCGCAAATGTCTGGTCGCAAAATCTGAAAAACTTAGGGTAAAAACACATTTTTCTTCAAATCAAAACCCTTATCTCTCATGGAACTTTCAAATCAAATCAAATACAAGTTCTTAAAGGTTTATATCAAACGTTTGACATTTTCCAAGAGAGGATTTGAACTAAAAATCATAAAATCAACACACTTTGTACATAAACCCATTTTTCTCAAACTTTTCTCAAGAACACTTGGATTCTCAAAGCTCTAACTCAGTCTTAACTAACTAAGCATGCAAGATTAAACAAGGAGTAAGGCAAAGGTTTTTACCTTAAGCTTGCCAAAAACTTTGACCATATCCCTTTCTCTTTGGATTAGTCTTAATTTTAGGATCCTAGTTATTGATCTTTGCCTGCCTTTATCTTTTGTGTTTATTTTTTTTTCTAATCTCTTTGGCTCTTGTATACTTCTATGTAACTGGGTGGTACCCCTTTGATCTACTTTCATTTGTTGTGTTAGTAGAAAAGGAAAATCAAAAGAAATCATAACCATATCACTTTGTGACTGATGGGCAGGTGGGTTGAATGTATTTTCATTATCTGAATTAATCTTGGCATTTAAATACACTAAGATGTACATAAATTATTCCATGCCTTCTTACCCTATTAAAGTATCTAGCTGTTTTGACCACTAAACTTATAATTTGATAGTTGCTACACTTATAAGCTGTTTCATGAATTTTTTTGCCTAAATGTTTACTTCTTAAATATATATGTGGCATATCATCAGAAGTCAAGTTTGAGTTATAAAAATGGAGAAGAGTTTCTTCACTAGCGTAAAATCGACCATCGGCTCAAAATCAACTATAAGTATCTCATCTCAAGGGGTTATCTATGGTTGTGATCGCACTGCTCAGTTGCAAACTTTGTGAACTCAATTTAATCCATGAGTGAGGTTTTGGGGTTGTCCAGGTTATGGGGTAATTAAGTCATGCTAAATTATTAGTTGGTTTTTCTATATCTTAATGAAAGTGACATGAAAATTAACACTAGTATATGTAGTATGCATAATGGAATGAACTATGAGTTTTTTCTTTGGCATAACAACCCTACTTGTCAACGTGGACTTTAAATATTGCCATGGTTACTTATGAAGCTCAATGACGGTCGTGATAAATTGTTAAAGACTAAAGAGGTGGTTAGTTTGCTTCAAAAGGAAATATAATTTCACAAGAGTAGAAAAACTATGCTGGAAAAAGAAGTAGGTATCTTAAAGAGGAATAAGAAAGTGAGCAAGTTTTTGGTGGTGTTTTTGCTGTTCTTCTTTATGTGTTATTGGTGCTGTTTGATGTATTTGTAGTAGAGTAGATTGTTGTTTGTAAGTGTGTTGGATTTCAATGATTGTAAGATCTTTAATTTTGTAAACCTTGAATCAATGAAATAGATTTCACAATCCATTATGTTTACTTTGACAATCCATTTTGTAAAATTTTCTAGTATAAAAGAACTGCACTGGGATTGCATGTCTACTTTCACTATCCATTTTATAAAATTTTCCATTATGTCTACTTTCACAATCCAGATTACATGTTTGTTTTCAGTTGTTGGGAGTACTTGCCATGTGCAACCTGACAAGTTTCCTAATATGCTATTAAACTTATTGCTCCTAAACAACTCAAAGAAGTTTTTATTGACCAACCTATTTAAAAAAAAGAAAAGGATAGTCTCCTAAAACTTTACTGGAAGTTTTCAATCAATATAATGTAAAGCAATATACCCCACAAAGCCTAATTTTAAGAAGCAAAATCAAAAGATATATGGGAAAAGATGAAAAAGTTCTGATTGAGTTCTGTGTAGTGCAAAACAAAGTACAAAACGTGACATAGAAAAACAAATTTCTAAAAAAATTTCACATCCTTACATATATAATCTAACATAGATTACATTGAATGTTAGCAAACTGCAGTGCTCATTGATCACTCAAGATAAGTCTGTTTGTGGTTCTTCTTTTGTGGTTGTCTTTCTGGTGGTTTCCATGGTGATTGTTGCCTGGGTGGTGGTGGTTATCTCGGAGATTATGGTTTCCTTGGTTGTGACTTCCAAAGCAGTGTTGGTTACCTTGGTGGTGCTATTGGTCTCAGTGGTACTGGTTGCATCAGTGGTGGTTGTCTCGTAAGTTATGGTTACCTTAGTTGTGGCTACCAAAGCAGTGTTAATTACATTGGTGGTGCTGTTGGTCTTAGTGGTACTAGTTACTTTAGTGGTGGTGGCTGCTTGGGTGGTGTTATCGGCCTCAGTGGTGGTTCTGTTAGCTGTTTTGCATGTGGCCTTACTTGTGGTTAGCTATAAGAAGTTTGCATTGGTGGTGGCTAGCTTGAAGATGGTAGTCTTTCTTGTGTAGTTACCTATGCAGTAACCAAAAACCAACATAATTAGCTAGCAACAAAAATATAGTATATGAAAAATATTCATATATGATTTTTTTTTTTCAATATATAAAAAAATTCATCTAGAAATAACCGACACTAAATATAAAAAGGTAAATTTAAAAGCATAAACCACAATATATTTATTTAACTTATCATACTTGTGAAGTGATGTCATGATCATAAACCCTGAAACCTATAAATTCAGACGACCTGCTTGTCTCAACCCTTTATCTCGTACCACTTTTCTTTGCAGGGCCCTTACAACCTTCCTATTATGTCTAAGATGACCACACTTCCCATATTTCGCCTTGTAACCTTGTCTGCTCATCCTGTAAGGATCCATTTTCTCATCCTTATCATTTTTCCTTTGCTTTCTAGGTTTATCAGGACGCCTCTTCAACTTAGGTGGCAATGGTGCTTCATTTGTGGTTTGTGGCCATAATTGTAGACCATTTGTGGGGCTAATGAAGTGAGAATACACTTTTAGATATGTCTCAACTCTATAGCATGGATCCACAAACTCTTCAACGGTCTTGTTAGCATGGAATATACATGAAATTGCATGGCTGCAAGGTATTCCACCTAGGTTCTACTTGTAGCAGCTGCATGTATGCTTCTCAAGATAGACAATTGTTGTGCAAAAATCTACCTAAATTAATAAGCAAATAATTGAACAGTTTTACTTGCAAGTGCACAAGGTCAACAGTAGTATAATGTGCAAATGTGAGATCATCTCCACAGGGATTGGTAAAATTCAATTTAGAATTAGGTTCGTATTATAAAACAATAGAAATAAATATTGAGTTTGAAATAATAATAATAAAAGCGTAGGGACTTGATATCCACCACCAATCATGCTACCACAATAAAACAATATGCCAATGCTTTAAATATGTCATGAATACCTAATGTTTGTCAACCTAAGGGTTTGGTCCACTCTTTAAGCTATTGATTTCCCTAAGCAACGAGTTAGGCATGGTGTATACTCTAACTCTTCTCTTTCTTTAAGGGATTCAACATAGTGTATATTGAATTGTTCCTTAAGAGAGCATAGGATCTGTGGAAATCGACAACCACATAAGACCTAGGGCTTGGTCCGCTCCCGGTTTTTCATGTTGATTAACCCAAGAACCCGACGTGGATTTCTTTTGTTACTATTGTTGAATCCAAGACTCGGTCATCCAAATTGATTCAACTAACTAATCCATACCACATGCATATGTTGATCAGACAAACACATATAAGGAATTTAAATAAAAATAGTCATTAATCAATTAAAGCATCACAACATAAATATTGCAAAGGCGCCAATATTGAATTATGGAGTAAACATAATTTGGGCTTCAACCAAGCCCTTACTAAGAAGTTAGTTACACATGGCTGTGATGCTAAAAATCTTCATAAAGTAAAAATAAAAGGGAAAGAATAAACCCGAGAGAAGAGTTGTCAATTCCTCTCCAAAGCTTACGACTAAAAGGAAAATCAAAAGTACAGTTTCTGTGTTTTACAAGCCTATATATAGGGTTCTAAGGATGCCTTGAAACCCTAATTTCCAAAATAAGACCCAAAGAAATCTTTCCAAAACTGGATCTGGCGCCTCTCTGTGCACGTGTGCTCGATCTCATGCTTTTGCGCTCGAGCCTTCTAGGTGTGCGCACAAGTGCTTGTGCGCTCGATCATAGAAACTTTGTGCTCAATCACACTTATATGGTTCCAGATCTTTAGTTTTCTTCCTTAGAGCTCCAAAATGCTATATTTTCTTCAAAAACCTATAAAAACATATAAAACACAAAAATGAAGTAGAATATACTAAAATACATAAACAAAGAGCCTAACAACTGTAAATTAAGGGGCTTAAATATGAATATTTAAGCACTTATCACACCCCCAAACTTACATATTGCTAGTCCTTTAGCAATATAAAACGAAAAACTAATTGAAAAGCAAAATCAAAGATAAATTCATCATGATATCTAAAAATTTGGGTTGCACATAAAATCATGATGTTTGTTCATGAGTAGATATAAAAATATAAACACATCTTCGCAATGAATATGGATTTTAAATTCTAATTACTTACACAAGGCTGGTTTAAGGCGTCACAAGTTTGACTTAATGTGTGGTAAATTATCACATAAAAGATTATGCTTCCAAATAATTCCAATGTATAGTGTTTCTGTGTCTTAACATTCATCGAATTCCCTATCAGAATGAACAATAATGGCATAATTTTATTCTTTTTCTTTTTCTTTTATCATGAGATTTTTGCCACGTTGAGTTTAAAGCTACGAAACTAATTGGTCTTAATGCTACCAAGTGAAATTCCCACTTTTTGACGTGAACACTCACTGCTTACTAAGGCAAGAGGTCCAGTTACTCAATGGAAATTTTAATGATCATTATATGCATAATTCTCACCTTTTGACATGAACACTCACTACTTACTGAGGCAAGAGGTCCAGTTATTCAGTGGAAAGTTTATTTAATGATAATTATGAGCATTTTATTTTCTCTTTTCAATAAACATTTTTTCTATTTTTCTATGCCAAAGTGTTCTTCTAACAAGTTATCCGATTATAGTTAGGTCATGGAAACATATGCATAAAAATTATATGTCATACCTCACACAATAATGTGCTAATGTGCTCGTGTCAGATTTAGATCAAACTTGTGAATTCTTAAATGCCTTGAGGTAGGTAATTAAACTTTTAAAACTTTATTATTAGACTATGTGTTCTAGATTTTTAAGCTTACTGATGAAGTTTTATCATAATATTTGTTTTAAATCAACCTAAATTCTCAAAATACTATAAACATGCATTTATCTTTTCAAGAATATGAAAAAAAAACTGGGACAAAGTGTGTGAATGTGTCTCTCATACCCCCAAACTTAATGTACACATTATCCCCAATGTGTGAGTGATATGAAAAGATTTGACCTGGGAGATGGAGAGCTAGATGGCTTGCATGGCTCGTACACGCCCCCAAACTTGAACTGGATGCACTCACTATGTCCTTGAAAAAAAAACAAACATAATACCGAAAAACAAGAAATACTAATAAGAAACAGTTATATAAAAGTAAATACTAACAATAAGTAAAAGACAATACTAGAAATAAAAGGATATGTTATGGGGTGCCTCCCATGAGCGCTAAGTTTTATGTCTTCAGCCAGACGGGGTACCGCTCTCACTATTGATCTCCAGGTGGTACAGTCGAGAAGGTACTGGGTGCGGGAGGTAGTCGATCGAGGATGGCCTGGAGCATCTCCTCCTGTCTTGCAAAGTGTGCCTCCAAGCCATCTATGCGCTAATGTACCAATAAGGTCGCCTCCCTATCCTCCCGGTGGATGTCAAAGAGCTCACATCGGAAAGAGGACAGCTCCTCTAGAAGGTGCTGGTACTCGGTGGACTCCATGTCTGGCTGGTCCTCCTCCCCAGTAGGGCTCTCTATGGGGTTCTCGGTGTCCATGGGATCATCCTCCATAGGCTCATCAGCAGGTACATGTCCTCGGGGTCCTCGGGGTATGTAGGACTGACTCAGACTCCACTGGCTCCTCCCAAAGAATGAGTGGTCACTCACTAGTCCATCAATGGAGGAGCCCTTGATCCCCTTCTTCTTGAATATATAACTGAGGAGGAATGGGAAGGGGAGCCCCTGTGTATTTGCCGTGGTGGTCTGGCGACCATGGACATGGTCCTAAAACTTATGGAGCTGGCTCTATATGACAGCTGGAATGGAATACCAATGTCCACGGTGGAATGCGTACAGGGCCTGTAGGAACTGGTCCCTCCGTTGGGTCTTGTGACCCAATGGGCACACATTCCGCTGGAGGATGGAATCCATGAGCCAGAGTCATGGAGGCAACTTAGACCAGCTCCCAGCGTTGTTATGCCGATCAGCGTACTGGCTCGCACACATATCCTCAATGATGTGGGGCCGGGGAAAGGGCTCTGGCTGCTCCTCCATCTGGGTGTCCTCAGGAGGGGACTTATTGCAACAGTGAAGAACAGTAGCGATGTTAGCAGTGGTCACCTCTATGAATTTGCCCTGGACTAATGAAGATAAGATCCCCGGTCTGTTGCAGTCGAAGGATAAGTTCTTGTAGAACTGGACCACAAACCAGGTGTATGCAGTCGAACAAATAAGCTTAAACAGCCTCTTCAGTCTCCAGTGTCTGAATTCTTGAACCGTCCATCGAGTGGCGTCCAAGCTCTTAAAGTCAGCATCGATGTTAAAAGTAGTCTCGAACAAGATTTCTCTTTGTTCGAAACTGGGCTGAGATGACTGAGTACGGCTGCTGGAGGCTCGAGAAGTGGAGGCTATCTGTTTAGGCATCTTGGGCAAGTTTCTGTAGTAATTGCACTCGCTCATAATTCTGTGCACTTGATCGCAACTATGTATCTACGCTTGATCACAGCAAGGAGTGCGCTTGAGCGCAGTGCCTCAGAGAACTTCTGCTGCAGTACCTGAGTCAGAAAATAAAATGAAAATAATTGATTAGGTTTTGAGGAAACAGAATAAAATAGAATAATAACAAAAGAAATAATAATAATAAAAAAATAATCATAAAAAGAAATTTAGCACAATCCCCGGCAACGGCGCCAAAAACTTGTTGTGCAAAAATCTACCTAAATTAATAAGCAAATAATTGAATATTTTTACTTGCAAGTGCACAAGGTCAACAGTAGTATAGTGTGCAAATGCGAGATCATCTCCACAAGGATTGGTAAAATTTGATTTAGAATTAGGTTCGTATTATAAAACAATAGAAATAAATATTGAGTTTGGAATAATAATAATAAAAGCGTAGGGACTTGATATCCACCACCAATCATGCTATCACAATAAAACAATATGCCAATGCTTTAAATATGTCATGAATACCTAATGTTTGTCAACCTAAGGGTTTGGTCCACTCCTTAAGCTATTGTGGGCAAGTTAGGCATGGTCTATACTCTAACTTTTCTCTTTCTTTAAGGAATTCAGCATGGTGTATACTGAGTTGTTCCTTAAGAGAGCATAGGATCTGTGGAAATTGACAACCACAACAAACCTAGGGCTTGGTCCGCTCCCGGTTTCCCATGTTGATTAACCTAAGAACTCGGCATGGATTTCTTTTGTTACTATTGTTGAACCCAAGACTCGGTCATCCAAATTGATTCAACTAACTAATCCATACCACATGTATACGTTGATCAGACAAACACATATGAGGAATTTAAATGAAAACAAGCATTAATCAATTAAAGCATCACAACATAAATATTGCAAAGGCGCCAATATTGAATTATGGAGTAAATATAATTAAGGCTTCAACCAAGCCCTTACTAAGAAGTTAGTTACGCATAGCTGTGATGTTAAACATCTTCATAAAGTAAAAATAGAGG
Organism: Bretschneidera sinensis; assembly: GCA_023935145.1. Taxonomy (NCBI): domain Eukaryota; kingdom Viridiplantae; phylum Streptophyta; class Magnoliopsida; order Brassicales; family Akaniaceae; genus Bretschneidera; species Bretschneidera sinensis. Next base: position 99,741,022 of record CM043700.1, on the reverse strand, counting down.
GGAAAGAATAAACCCGAGAGAAGAGTCGTTAATTTCTCTCCAAAGCTTACAACTAAAAAGAAAATCAAAAGTATGGTTTCTGTGTTTTACAAGCCTATATATAGGGTTCTAAGGGTGTCTCGAAACCTTAATTTCCAAAATAAGACCCGAAAAAATCTTTCCAAAACTGGCTCTGCCGCCTCTCTGTGCATGTGCGCTCGATCTCATGCTTTTGCGCTTGAGCGCATGGTTGCGCTCGAGCCTTCTAAGTGTGTGCACCAGCGCTTGTGCGCTCGATCACAGAAACTTTGTGCTCGATCGCACTTATCTGGTTCAAAATCTTTAGTTTTCTTCCTTAGAGCTCCAAAATGCTATCTTTTCTTCAAAAACCTATAAAAAAAACACATAAAACACAAAAATGAAGTAGAATATACTAAAATACATAAACAAATAGCCTAACAACTGTAAATTAAGGGGCTTAAATATGAATATTTAAGTACCTATCAACAATCCACCCATCACTCCCCTCCTGAATCTCATAATTTAGACCACCACAGTGTGTAAGAATGTAGCCTCTAGATTATAGCTTATATTCTCTAATTTCTTTTGGAATTTTTGGACAAATTGTCGCATGGTACTTTAACATATGCTCCCTCTTTTGAACTATCCTCTTCATTATATACCTCCTAACCATCTCTAGCATGCTCACCACTAGTTGAGCTCTTGCTTCAATGATTGATTTGTTGAAGGCCTCTGAAATGTTATTTAACAACATGTCACACTTTGAGAATGATGAAAAGACCTATTTGCACTAATGTCTTGAGTCTTCCTCAATAAGGAAACCATAAGCTTCTTAGTTAACCTTTCTCAACTCCTTCATATGGTCAAACCATACTTCATATGTTGTTGATTTGGATGCATTCCACATATGGTCCTTTAAGGCTTTACCTTTATACATGGCCTTGAAGTTACCGTAAAGGTGTCTAACACAAAATCTAACATCAACTTCAAGAATAAGCGTTTGAAATACTGGTACAAGTCCCTACATAATAAATTATTAATTATATTAGTCTATAGTTAATAAAAGAATTACATAAATGAAGAAAAAAATTGAAGACACATCACCTTTTGTTGATCAGAGATGAATGTTCATTTTTTGTCAATAACTGAATCAATATCTCGTAGTAGATTCTAAAGGAACCACATCCCGTTAACTTTGGTCTTTGTGTTCACAATACCATATGCCATTGGGTATATATTGTCATTACCATCCACTCTTACTGCAGCTAAAAGTTGTCCTCCAAATGGACTTATTAAAAAACATCCATCTAAACATATCAGAGACCCTTATCTAATTTTAATAATGACAAAACACTACTCTAATTGTACTAACAGTTTTATCTAAGTATTTAAACGATAAAAGCTTTCAGCAAAGAATCAAGATGCAAGAACTCAACCCGTATAAGACACCAAGATAAGACAGAAGATATAGAATAGGCATGAAGGTATTGACACAAATTATAAATCTCTTATGTTCAAGTAAGTAGCTTGTCTTATGGCTCTTTTTACAAAATAATTTTGACAAAACTATTAATTAAAACATCACAAGTCAAAAATAGTTTTGAAACATAAAAACTGGGTTGAAGGACAACCCAATAGACTGACTCCTTATACCAGTCGACTGGGGTATGGGACAAAATGTCCCCAATCGACTGGTGTTGAGCACATAGTCGACTAGCATATGGGATAGTGAGTTCCCAGTTGACTGGTGCTTAGGACCCAGTCGACTGGTACTCTCCCACAACCTAAAAGTGAGATTTCTCGCTTCCCAGTCGACTGGTATAAAGACCTAGTCGACTGGTAATTCAAAAATATGACCGTTTGAGACACGAGACTTGAGCATTTAATGCACTAAACCTACCAAGTCAGTGTCTAATGGCCATATTGATTCAAAGCTATATGAACCCACTTCAATGAGCATTTAAACAATAATATTACACATTCAATTCATAAGTTTGCTCATTAATTCTCAAAATTTTTGAAAAATTTATTATTGAGCCATTCTTCAAGCTTTTTCTTGAAAGAGAGATATTGTTTATTTGTAAAAGCATTCATTGCTATCTCTCTACCATTTACTTTATAGCAATTCACATTTATTATAAAGGGGAAAGAGTTGTAATAACTCTTGGAGTGTTTAGAATTAAACACTTCTTTGTAAGCTTTCGTAAGGAAGGGATTAGCTTTCGTAAGGAAGGGATTAGCTTTCGAGAGGAAGGGATTAGCTTCCGCAAGGAAGGGAATAGCTTCCAAGAGGAAGGGATTAGTTGTAAGGTTTGTACAACACGCGTGAAGTTTGCACTTTCTCTTCCTTAAACTCTTTTACTTAAAGCACATTACTTGTTTGTATGCTTGTGCATTTAACTGTTTTTATAAACTTGCAAATAATGAGCAAAAGTTTTTAAAAACCCAATTCACCCCCGTCTTAGGTTGGAACCCCAGTTTACAATTGGTATCAGGGCCTCGTTCTCAATTTCAGGCTTAAAATCCTTGAGTTGATTTGATGGCATCAAATAGCTATTCTGAAGGACATTCCTACACTAGGCCTCCTTTGTTCAATGGCTCCAACTATAACTATTGGAAAAATCGGATGAAAATCATTGTCGAAGGACAAAATTACAATATATGGAGAGTCATTGAGGAAGGACCTAGAATTCCTACAAAGGAAATAATTATTAGAGAAATCAATCATACAATGTCTAAACTCAAAACTGAGTTCAATGAAGAGGATTGTAGAATGATGTCTATAAATAGTAAAGCCACAAGTATTTTACATTGTGCTTTAGATATTTCTGAATATAATAAAATTTCTGCTTGTGTTTCGGCTAAAGAGATTTGGGATAAATTGCAAGTTACATATGAAGGAACTAGCAAAGTTAAAAAATCAAAAAATTATATGCTAGTGTCCGAGTATGAATCTTTCAAAATGTCTCCTAACGAAACAATTTCACAAATGCACTCACGCTTCACCACTATTGTTAACAGTTTGAAGCTTCTTGATAGGAACATTGAGGAATTTGAACTAACAAGGAAAATCTTAAGGTCTTTGCCATCCACTTGGAAAGTAAAGAAGACGGCCATCACGAAGGCAAAAGATCTCGATAAACTTGATGTCAAAACACTTCTCAGATCACTATTGACATACGAGATGGAAGAAATGAATCTCGTTGACAATGATGATGAGAAGAAGAAAAATATGATTACTCTCAAAGCCTCTACGAGCAATAAAGAAGAAGAAATGGAAGAAGGGGTGGGAAGTAGCGAAGAAGATGGTGAGATGGCTTTAATCACCAAGCGGTTTCACAGATTCTTGAAGAAAAGCAAGAAACCATACACAAAGGATCCCACTTCAAAAAGAGAACCACTTGTGTGTTATGGTTGCAAGAAGTCTAGTCACATCAAGGACGATTGTACAGCGACAAGAAAACCATATAAGAGCTTAAAAAATGAAGCTTTGATTGCAAATACTTGGAGTGATAACAAAGAAGAAGAATCCTTGGACAATAAAGTTGAATACGAGGAGATTGCCAACTTGTGTCTTATGGCAATCGACGACAAAAATGACGTATCAAATTCTTCCCCTTCTAATAATAACATTTTTAGTAGTAGTGAAGAATTAATAGAGGTCATAAATGAAATGCATGAAGAATTAAAGAAATTTGATTCTAGGAGTATAATTCTCAAAAAAGAAATGTCATCTTTTTCTAAAGAGATGGAAGGCTTAAAAGAAGAAAAAGAAACACTATCTGCCTTACTTTATAATTCTTCTCAAGATTTTCTTAAAGATGAAAATGAAAACTTAAAGAAGAATATAATAGAATTAAATGACACTATATCAAGACTTATGCTTGGAAAAGTAAAGCTAGATGAAGTGTTATCTTGCTAAAGATTGAGTGGAGGAAAATCCGGGTTAGGTTATTCTCCATTAGGCAAGCAAAAATCAAAAGAGATCTTATTCATGAAAGCATCATATGTGAATGAAGCCTCTACTTCAATGACCACTAGCAAGGTTAAAAGCACTCCTTCAATGAATGCTAATAGGTTCAAAAATACTAATTCTAATGCATATACAAGAATTAAGCATCCTAGAAATACTCATGCATATATGTATGCTCATTCGAGAAATGCATATACACATCCTAAGAGTAACCACTAAATGAATCTTAGAGTTAATATGTATACTTAAAATTTGCACACTACACATGCATATCTTAGGAATTACCATAATATGTATCCTAGAAATAACATGCATGTTTGCAATAATGCAAGCATATATCCTAGAAATCACCATCATACATTTCTTAGAAATGAAATGCATAATAGAAACATGTATCTTAGGAATATTCATCCAAGGAGCTATAGACATGCACAACTAAGAAATTCTAGATATTTCAATAAATATTATCCTAGGAATGTGCATCATCAACATGTCTATAGATATAAAATACCTTACAATGATAAGAAAGTATGGTTCCCTAAAGAAACTGTATTTTCTAGGACTAACCCCAAAGGACCCAAGAAATTTTGGTACCTAAGAGTGCAATCGTGTTTCCTTGTGTGATGTAGATATGTCTCCACACCAAAGAAAAAGGTAACTGTTGGTACCTTGATAGTGGATGCTCAAAGTACATGACCGTGATCGAAGTGTATTCAAAGAGCTAACTCTAAGAGATGGAGACAACACAAAAATAAAGATCATCGGACATTGAAACGTTGGTAATAATTTCTCAACCATTGATCATGTATTATTTGTGCAAGGCCTTAAGCCAAATTTACTAAGTATTAGTCAACTACGTGACAAAGGCAACAAAGTAATATTTGAAACCTCTCATTGTATAGTAATAGACATCAAGACTAACAAGATCAAGTTTATTGGCCATAGACACGAAAATGTCTATATAGTTGATGTTTTTGCATTCGGAAAATGAAAAATGTTTTCCCGCATTTAGTGAAAACCAATGGCTATGGCATAGAAGGCTTGGTTATGTGAATATGGATTTGTTTAAAATTATTTCAAGAAAAGATTCAGTCATTGGACTTCCAAAAATCAAATTTGAAAAAGATAAAGTGTGTGATGCTTGTCAAATGGGAAAACAAACTAGAATTTCTTTTAAATAAAAAAATGTAGTCTCAACTACTAGACCATTGGAACTTTTGTATATAGACTTATTTGGTCTAATAAGTACCATTAGTCTAGGTGGCCATCAATATGCTCTTGTTATTGTTGATGACTATTCAAGATATACCTTTGTTATCTTTATTGCTTACAAGGATAAAGCTTACAAAGGATTTAAAAACTTTTTTAAAAAGGTTCAAAATGAAAAAAAGAATTTGTATTTCAAGCATTAGAAATGATCATGGAAAAGAATTTGGAAACCAAAGCTTTTCAAAATTTTGTGATGAAAATGGAATTGATCACAACTTTTCAGCTCCTAGAACTCCTCAACAAAATGGAGTTGTTGAGAGGAAAAATAGAGTTCTAAAAGAATTAGTAAGAACAATGCTTTGTGAAAATAGCTTGCCAAAATTATTTTAGGCGAAAGCGGTAAACACCTCTTGCTATATCTTAAATAGAATTTTAATTAGACCTATGCTTAACAAAACTCTATATGAATTATGGAAAGGTAGAAAGCCTAATGTCTCCTATTTTCGTGTCTTTGGTTGTAAATGCTTTATCCTAAATAACAATAAAACTAACTTAGATCAATTTGACTCAAAGACTGATGAGGGGATATTCTTAGGATATTCAACCTCTAGTAAAACTTATAGAGTTTTCAACAAGAGAACACTAGTGGTAGAAGAATTCGTACGTATAGCCCTTGATGAGTCTAACCCAATTAGTAGTAGAGTAGTTTCTTTCAATGATGATGCAGATTTCATTCCAAGAACGAAAACACCTACTCCCATTGTTGACCCAAAGGAGAGCCCACCTCAAACAAATCAAGAGATAGAAGCTCTCCAACTGGACCAACCATCTACAAATCAACAAGAGAATAGTCTTCCTAAAGATTGGAGCTATGTAAATTATCACCTAATTGATCAAGTGATTGGTGATCCTTCACAAGGGGTAAGAACTCGTTCCTCTATTAGAAATATTTGCAACTGTGTAGCCTATTTGTCACAAATAGAATCTAAAACATTTGTAGAAGCTGAGAAGGATGTTGATTGGATAAATGCTATGCAAGAAGAAATAAATCAATTTGAAAGAAAAAATGTATGGAATCTAGTTCTTAAACCAAAGAATCATACAATAATAGGAACTAAATGAGTATTTAGAAATAAGATGGATGAAAATGGAATAGTGACTAGGAACAAGGCTAGACTAGTTGCTAAGGGATATAATCAAGAAGAAGGAATAGACTTTGATGAGACCTATACTCCCGTAGTAAGATTAGAAGCTATTCGAATGTTATTAGCCTTTGGATGCTTTAACGAGTTTAAATTATTTCAAATGGATGTAAAAAGTTCATTTTTAAATGGCTTTATAGAAGAAGGGGTATATATTAAGCAACCTCTTGGATCTGAGAATCTTAGTCTTCCAAATCATGTCTACAAGCTTTCTAAAGCTCTATATGAGTTAAAGCAAGCTCCAAGAGTATGGTGTAAAAGACTAAGTAAATTTTTGATTGACAATAATTTTACAAGAGGAAAAATAGACACAACCCTCTTCACAAAAACTCACAAAAATGGCACACTAATAGTCCAAATATATATTGATGATATCATATTTGGTGCTACTAATGAATCTATGTGTCAAGAGTTTGCTAAATGAATGTAAGGTGAATTTGAAATGAGCATTATAAGAGAGCTTACCTACTTCCTTGGACTTCAAATCAAACAATTGAAAAGAGGCATCTTCATCAATTAATCAAAATACACCAAAGACCTACTAAAAAGGTTTGGGATGGAAAGCTCAAAGTCATTTGGTACTCCTATGAGCACTTCTATAAAACTTGACCTTGATGAAGGAGGTAAGTGTGTAGACACTAAAACTTACAAAAGCATGATAGGAGCTTTACTTTATTTAACTGCAAGTACACCTGATATAATGTTTAGTGTATGTATGTGTGCTAGATTTCAAGCTAATCCTAAGGAATTACATGTGATTGTAGTAAAAAGAATCCTTAGATATCTACAAGAGACTCAAAACCTAGGATTATGGTACTCTAGAGATTCACCTTTTGAGCTTGTAGGATATTCAGATGCTGATTTTGCGGGGTATAGGTTAGATAGAAAAAATACTAGTGGAACATACCAGTTCTTAGGTGCAATGCTAACCTCTTAGTTTTCTAAGAAACAAAACTTGGTTGCACTATCAACCGTCAAGGTGGAATACGTAGCAGTTGGAAGTTGTTGTACGCAAGTGTTGTGGATGAAACAACAACTAGAAGACTATGGCATGAACTTTAAAATTATTCCAATTCATTGTGATAACACCAGTGCTATCAACTTAACCAAAAACCCTATTCAACATTCTAGAACCAAACATATAGAAATTAGACATCATTTCATAAGAGATCATGCTAAAAAAAGGTGATATAAGACTAGAATTCATTCCTTCAGAAGATCAAATAGCTGATATTCTTACAAAACCTTTAAGTGAAGCTAGTTTTTGTAAGATTAGATTATTAATGGTCTTAATAAACTATGATAAACTGTATGTTTGATTGCATCATTATTCATCATTTGCATATTTGACATATAGGGAATGAATATTAAACTTTATTTAATATTTCCCTCGCTCATGATGGTATAGATAAACAAATTTCGTGCTAAGACTCTAGGCTGGAGCTTTTTTTAAGGGTTTAGTTAATTCATAAGTTTACCCCAGTCAACTGGTAACACACTATCTTTTCACCTAGTCGACTGGTAGAAGAAGACCCTGTTTGGAGCCAAATTTTTTAATTTTTGGTAACTACTCAGTCGACTGGTATGTCAAAAATTCTCAAATTAGTGAAGGACCCAGTCGACTGGTGCCCTAACTCATTCGAGTGATATCACGATTCTATAAATAGTCACTTTAGTTTTTCAGGGCTTTCACGCCATTTTCAAAACCCTGAAGCTTTCTCTCTCTAGAAAATCTCACTTTTCTTTCCAAAATCTCACAAAAACACTTCATAGTATCCTTAATCTCATCCCCCATCACCTTCATTTCAACTTTCCACGGTTGAAAATTTTGTTTTCCCCAAAAATCTCTTATATCTCCTCAAAACACCTTTTTCCAAATGTTTGAGAGAATCCACATCAAAACCACCGTTGGAGGACCTCACGCGCCTACTAGGCCACGGTCCAACAAATCCACGTCACCGGATGCCAAAGGAAAAGGTTTGATAGGCTTCTTGAGTAAAAAGGCGATGACAGAGCTTGACGATTCACTCTTTTAGAGTCTAGCTGCCAAAGAGAGGTATAATTCTGTCATTCATCATAATAAGATCATGACGGGTAGATTCATTGACTTTGATTCTATCCGTCATGAAAAATTTGACATACTACCTCTTTTTGAGGCAATGCACTTGACACCACTTGTCAAGATTCACCAAAAGTACTACCCAGGCCTGATTCACCGGTTCTACGTGAACTTGGTGAAACCAACTCCACTGGCTCTTCGGTTTAGAACCAGTGTGATAGAGTGGAGTTTGAGGTGAACATTGACCTCATGGTGAGCATCTTGGGGATTCAATGGAGTCTAGATGGATGGTTGGACAATTTTGACTATGAGGAGGCATATCAGATCATTAGGGGAGACCCTAACTACATCTTTCGGCCCACTACATTTCACATATGCAGTGACATGACCCTTGATTAGAAGTTGTTCAATCTCACCGTGAGTTGGACCATCCATCCACGACTTGGGAGTGAGGGCTATCTCTTGAAGATAGACGTAGTATTGATTTGGTGTCTCAAAACTAGACACCACTTCAATATCTACCCCCTACTGCTCGCCAACATGATCAACGGTGAAGCTAGTGACTCTGGGTGCCTTCCCTATAGGATGCTCATCACCCTCATCCTCCAGCACTTTCGGGTTCCTCTTACCGCCTCTGAGGCTTAGGACATCAGCCCCAAGGATATCATCAATGTCTCTTCTCTGAAGAAGATTGGGTGTAAGATCCGAGATGGGATGATCTACTCCAAGGCTGGAAGAACATCAGGATTGGAGAGGGTGACAACAGCGAGGAGGATGACGAGGGTCCGAGTGATGCAGCCCCTCTCACTGCTATAGACACTGATGACTGAGCACCACCACATGGTGGTTCTAGTACTAGTCAGGCTGGGTACGATGATCTACTCCAGGCTATTTTGAGCCTTCAGCTATCCATGCAATCTGAGTTCCAGAGCTTGAGATCTTCTGTTGATTCCACGCATCATGACCTCCGCTCACTTTAAGATGACTTTGAGCTGCACCGAGAGCACATAGAGGGCTCTTTGGCCAAGCTTTAGGATCTTATTCGAGATAGATTTGATTCTCCCACTCGCTGAGTTTCCTATGTTATCCCTTTTTGATGTATATATAGCTATTAGCTGATCTTAGCACGAACATTTATTACTTTATCATACATTTCTGTTATTATATTCAATATTTGGCTTCTAGAAGCCTGTGATGTCTGGATATTTGTATATATATTTGCCTATATTTCATGACTAGCTTATGGTTCATATACTTTCTTTACTTTTACACTATCAGTTTACTTGGTTTAAATCCTTTTTACTCCGCAATATGCTTTCACTACTTTTGCTAGTATGAAAACTTCCGGTTCTTTTCGGGAAGTCTTCCCAGCTCCGAATAATGCCTATTTTCGCATACAAGTTTTTTCATGCATAATCTTAATGACTATAGTATTTGTGTTCCTTATTTTTTGAGTTAGCACCCCCTTTTCTGATGTTGTCAAAACGGGGGAGAAAAATGAGAAACAGAGAAATATCAATGTTAACTTAAAATAGAGCATAGATTTATGGGAAGCATTGCTCTGAAGACCTTATGCAATGTAAACTTAAGTCTATTTTAAGTTGTTTGGTTAGGTTGTTTATAAACTGCGTTTGAACTGTTTTATAGGTTGGTTTTATCCGAAAAACAGAAGAAACTCTGCCCATTTTTTTTTCTAAAAACGCAACACTTAGTTTTCAAAACTGTTTTCTCTCATTAGTTTTATCATCATCAAAAATGGGGAGATTGTTGCCCCTTATCTAATTTTAATAATGACAAAACACTACTCTAATTGTACTAACAGTTTTATCTAAGTGTTTAAACGATAAAAACTTTCAGCAAATAATCAAGATGCAAGAACTCAACCCATATCAGACACCAAGACAAGGCAGAAGATATAGAATAGGCATTAAGGTATTGAAACAAACTGTAAATCTCTTATGTTCAAGTAAATATTTTATCTTATGACTCTTTTTACAAAAGAATTTTGACAAAACTATTAATTCAAACACTCACTAGTTAAAAACAGTTTTGAAACATGAAAAAATGGGTTAAAGGACAACCCAGTTGACTGGCTCCTTATACCAGTCGACTGGGGTATGGAACAGAATGTCCCCAGTCGACTGGTGTTGAGCACCCAGTCGACTGACATCTGGGATAGTGAGTTTCCAATCGACTGGTGCTTAGGATCCAATCAACTGGTACTCTTCCACAGCCTAAAAGTGAGATTTCTCACTTGACCTAGTTGACTGGTACAAAGACCCAGTCGACTGGTATAAAGACCCAATCGATTGGTAATTCGAAAATATGACCGTTTGAGACGCGAGACTTGAGAATTTAATGCACCAAACCTACCAAGTCAGTGTCTAACGGCCATATTGATTTAAAGCTATATAAACCCACTTCAATGAGCATTTAAACAATAAGATTACACATTCAATTCATAAGTTTACTTATTAATTCTCAAAAGCTTTGAAAAAATTAATGTTGAGCCATTCTTCAAGCTTTTTCTTGAAAGAGAGATATTATTCATTTGTAAAAGCATTCATTACTATCTTTCTACCATTTACTTTACGGCAATTCACATTTATTGTAAAGGAGAAAAAGTTGTAATAACTCGTATTGTGTTTGGAATTAAACACTTCTTTGTAAGCTCCCTCAAGGAAGGGATTAGCTTCCGCAAGGAAGTGAACAGCTTCCGAGAGGAAGGGATTGGTTGTAAGGTTTGTACAACACTCGTGAAGTTGTATGACTAAATTTTTAGTGGATCACTTCAAGGAGGTTCCTTGAAGAGAGTGGACGTAGGGTCTGAACGAATCTGATATTGCCGAACCACTATAAACTGAGTTTGAACTTTCTCTTCCTTAAACTCTTTTACTTAAAAAACGTTACTTATTTGTATGCTTGTGCATTTAACTGTTTTTATAAACTTGCAAATAATTAGCAAAAGTTTTTAAAAACTCAATTCACCCCCCTCTTGGGTTGGAACCCTAGTCTACATAAATGAATGGCATGCTACCACTCAAAAATCCATCTCTACACACTGAAAAACAAATGTACAGTCTTAAAAACATGTTCTGCCTGTTAAACCTCTTCACTTGCAGCTCAATATGATGACCCTCATTGCTCATTTTTAACTTTGCCACATAATCCCATATTCTAGAATATTGCTCCATATACTTTCCATGAATGCCCTCCAATGCCTTCTTTTTAACCCTACGGGATTGATACTTAGAAATCCTAAAACCACAGTCATTTTGCACTTTCTGTTGAAGGTGCTTAACTTTGATGATTGGATTTATCCTTACTTTCTCAATATACTTCTTGGCGACAAACGCAACACTTATGAGTTTGCTCTTCCCACCTTTATAACATTCATGCCTTCCTATGTATGTCTTAATAACCACTGTATTCTGATTATTCATTGAGGAGGCATAGAACTCCCATGGACAACCTTCCGTACATTTTGATTGCACCTTCCCCTTCTTAAACTTAGTGAATTGAATACCATACCCTCCCTTGGTTTTATATTCTATTATTTTCTTGCTTAACCTGTTCTTTATCCCTAATATTCATACATTTTCACAAACTTTGGTTTCTCCATGTCTTTCTCATGAAACTTAATACATGTCTCATCTTCCTCATCATCAAAACCTTTAGGTGTTACCAAATTATCATGATCTTCATATTCTGATATCCCCTCATTATCTATGTTTTCATTAGGAATTAAAACATTGTAATCGACTCCATACCCTGCCTTTAAACCCACACCTACCTCATAAGCCTGTATATTGTCATCCACATAGTAGTCAAAATCATCATCATCATCATTATTTAGGTTGAAGTTACTATAACTCAAATCATTGTCATAAGCTTCTACACCCTCACTACCCACTGAATCATACTAAAAAAACCCTATTGGAGCCTCATATTCTACTGATACAATCTCATTAGCTAATGGAACAAGATTAAGCTGTGGAACATCAGACAAAAACACATGTTTGACTATGACATGCATGCTCAACATAAACATTTATTACCCTATCACTTGAAAAATTATTGATCATTACTTGTAGGTCATTGTCACTTGTCACCTTTTTCATACCATGATGCATTGAGACCCTATCATAGCAATAATTGAAACTTAGACACTTAGGGTGGTTGTCACAATTACAAATTTTCAATTTTTTACACCATCACCATAATTCAAGTTGAGAAACACAGTCATGGTCCATATCATCCAATTCTTTTGTTTTCCTACCACAATGGAGGTGTATAGTGTATGATACATTGACCATGACTACAGTAAAAAAGAACATGTCTCACATTTATTAGCAACTATTGAATAGAATAATTGAAATCTTACATCGAACTGCAATGAATATTATAAAAAAAAATCTGTAACAAATTGCATTCAAGGGAATAGACAATCAATGTTTGCAAAAGCACTTTGATACAAGAGAGAAAATCACATCTAGCATATGTCAATTAGAGATATCACCATCATCTAGAAACACTAACCTAACAAGCCATGATAATTCAATACTTTCCCTTTTGTAAAATTAATCAATTAAGTTCTTATCAGCAACTCAGTTTCTCCAAAGTAATAAAATATAGTGACAAAGTTATTGATAAATTCTAAAAGACATATGTTGACCATAAACATATTTAAAGACAGTATTCCATAACAAATTGAGAAGCAGATTCAGCAAGAAATGAAAATAAACATAACTTAATTTAACAAGCAACCACGAATTAAATTGTCTGGTTTTTCCTTGTTTTAAAATAGCATCCAATAATAACATCTTGTTAAATATGCATTATTATTAACATTGTCGTAAAGTTGAATATGAAGTCTAGAAAGCAAAAAAATGATGAATGCCCATTATGTAGGGGAAGTCAGGTAACAAGGTAAAGAAATTCTTTAATTAAATTCTATTGGTTGCAAAAGTTTTAGCTTTTGCTTCAAAGTTGAAACAGAAAGCAACCATCATGAACCAATTTTACCAAGGCACTTAAAAGGAACAACAATAATTAATAATAAAAAATATCTCTTACAAACTAACATGAATGAATTGACATTTAATGTATTGCTTTATATAAAATACCATTAATTACTTAGATCCCAAAGAAATCCCATAAATTTTGTTAGCTTTCTACAAATAATAAATAATGAAATTGAAAATGAATTCCATAAATTTTATGTCATTCATTTCTTCCAAACCGATCAAGATACTTTAAAAAACTTTAAGAATCAAGATTATTTATTCAGGTATATTAAAAAAGAAACAGCAAACAACAACACAGGGATGATAGAACCATAACCTTTTTTTTTTTATCCTATTATCCAAAAATTTCTCAGCAGCCAAACAACTTAACAATGTACAACTACTAAATTAGTGCCTCTTCAAGCATATGATTGATTTTTCTTTACATATTCAAGTAGCCAAAATTAAAAATTAAAAAAAAAATATAAACCAGAAATCCAAAGCGGCTAAACAATGAAGTATAACAAAAACCAAGGTATCACCACTTCATGATAGTATGTATAAATATATATATAAAAAAATCATGTTCCTAGACTACCAGACCTTATTCCCAAATAAGTGTTTATACAGAACTCATGACTATAGCAATTACAATAAGTTGCTTTCAACAGAGCAAATATCACCTTATTAACCAATTTTTTTTAATCTTAGGAATGAATAACCTGAACTTTCAAAATATTTCCATTTTGATATCCACTTAACTTTTCTTTCTCATATTCAACCCGAAATATGAACACACTAACTCCTCATTCATAGTTTCATCTACTTCACCTTACAATGTAAACAATAGACATTACTTAGGTCACACATCATAAGGTATTCATACCATTAACACTTCCTAAAATCTTTAACATATATGTTATTGAAAGAAAATCGTTAAATAAGATATTCACATATATCTCAACATAGTTCATTAAATAAACATTTGATTTTATGCACTTTGATATAAATTTTTAAGTTAATAAGACTTCTTAAAGAAGTATCTCTTTCTCACCCTTTACCCTTCAACGTTTTTATCAAATATCCAACCACAAGAAAATTTTTAGAATTTTTTGAGAAAGTTACATTGATCAAGATACTTCACTACAACGAGATATTTCCTCACCACTACCATACCATAAACAACATCGTTAATAGAATTTTGCAAAGCACATAAATTCAATTCAATTCACAACAATTCAGTTTGAAAAACATTGAAATTTACACCACAAATCAAAATTTACACAACAATCACACACTAGTCAACTCAACTCAACTTTTAGTCTTAAGACATTTTATCCCCACCTAAATTATTCTGGTTTACCACTCCTATACGGCATCCTCTCTAGCTTTACGTAACCAACTTTTAACTATCCCATGCACTATGTACCATGTAAGTAAGTCTACAGAATCTTAAATCTAAAGCTCTGATACCAACTGTAATGATCTGTCCCCGGGTCGATCCTACCCGCCGAGGCATCATCACCTCTCCACTTTAATCACATCAATCTATATACAAACATACAATTTTCAAGACAAACAATCATAAATTACATAAACAAACAACACATGGGGGTCAAAGTTTAAAACTTTGGGATCATACATAAAAGGGAAAACTTCCCACTACAAAACTCTTGAATAGACTCCTAACGAAAAACGCAAGAGATAAAGATGCTGTAGACAACATCCTTATGAATGGATCCCTTCAACTCGACCATAAATCTTCTGGTACTACCTGAAATATTAGTAAATAAAGGAGTGAGCTAAAAAGTCTAGTGAGAAACACATTACTAACAATAATCGCATTGGAAGAGAAATTTTCATTTTTAACTATAACTGTAGCATACATTTCATCAAATTTCAAAGGTACTAAAATTTAAAATCTTATTGAGTTTTCTCCAATCATCTATCTCTATTTCTTAATAAGAAGAAATATTAGTTAAGCCAGAACTTACTAATATCTTTACAAGCCTTCCAAGCATACAAAGCTTTCGACACTATACTTAATTATAAAGTCAATAAAAATAAAAATAAAACTTCCGGCGAAATACTATTCCATCGTGACAATCATCATTTGTGCCCTTTATTGGGCCCAACACATCACATGCCTCTCATGGGCCAATCGCAGCGTATGCCTCTCAAGGGCCAATCATAAAGCATACCTCTCGTAGGCTAACCATAAAGTATGCCTCTCATGGGCTAATCATAACGGTATGCCTCTTATGGGCCAATTATTGGAATGCATTAATAGAAAAGTAATTAAATATATAATCATATATGTATAGTTTCATACCATTATAATGCCTTGTCATTGGGCAAGTCGTATAACAACGGAGGCATCTCCCACGTATTTTTATATCAATCTTCACAATATAAGTCAAATCCTCCCCTACCCCTTACTTAGATTCTCATCTGCACGCGCACGCACGCACACACACACACACACACACACACACACACACACACATATATATATATATCGGATCCCTCCCTATCCCTTTCCAAGCCAAGTCCTCAACAACATGAATCTTCTCTTATACTATGTTAACCATATATATTTAACACGACAATGCATTCACCAAGCAACAGACGTGTAAATAAGCATTCACAATCAAGTACATCACATTTTCGTACCAATCCAACCAATCATATTCATCATAATCGTACGCATCACAATTTCCTAACAAACAAATCAATCATGTCAAATCAACAATCTCAAGTGGAGATTCTAACTCTTCAATTCAGATTCTAGCTCTTTAATGTGTAGCCTGACAGCAACAAGCTCCTCTTCATTCTTAGATTTTATTTAATGTCCTAAACCCAACCCGATGCATTTGAAAGGGGAGCCAGAGCCCTTAGATTTTTTTAGCATTTTTATCGAACTTACTTGATGAAGAATTTGGAATATGAGAGACATAGGCTTCGGGTCTGACTTGTTCAACCATGACTGACTTAAACTGTTTTTAAATTTTACAGCTTAGAAAATCTTAAAGGCTCCAAATAGAAAAGCAAATATTTCGAGTCCTATCCATGACAACCATTTTATGGCAGAAAAATTCAATATATTCAATCTATATACTAGTCGGCCTACCTTCTGTTTTTATTCACTAGTTTAGGCTTCTGCAAGCAAATTTAGGTCAGAGATATGTCCTTTTAATTGGGCATTCTATTGCAACATAAGCATGTAATATAAAATTTAGAAAACATATTAAAAATCACTGGGTAGTCATATTACAAAACTTGATTTAACCATCATAAATAATTGTACAAAAGATGCAAAAGAAAACTTCAGCTTTGCACCCTTATCAGCTCTATCCCTCTAAAGCAATTCTATATGCTTTAACACTTCTTGAAGATCATTCTTCTCCGTTTCATCTAAATGCCTATTAACCAAAAGAAAATCATGCATTGGCAATTTAAAGCTATAGGTCGCCATTCATGCAAAAGCATTCATCAATGAAACTAAAGATCAGAATGATTAATTTTAAACATTTTTAATGTCAAAATCAATGTTTCTAACATTCTAAATCTACCGATTTACAGCATGAAACTCCACTTCTAGCTCTTCTCTCTGCAGCCATTGTCGTCCAGCTTCACCTTTAACAATGTCAACCTCTGCAATGGACTTCCATGACTCATGGTGATTACAAATATAAAAGTTTGTATCAATGAATCACATAGCAAAAAGGCTAACCTTGTTTTCCCATACATTTCAACTCCTTGATAGAACTCTTTAATAGCTTCACCTCTACTTCTCTGTCTTCGACATATATTTTTCCTGATTCAGCTAGCTGACATCAGCTTATAAAATTCGAGTTAGGAAACATGAAATAACAAATAAAAACAAGTACGTCTCTATATTGTGCTAAATTAGCATGAGGTACCTATTGAGCTTCTAGAGCAATAGCATCAATTTTTTTAGCTTGAACATCTACATTTTCTAGTCTTTCTCTCGAACTAAGTGGTTTTTCTTGGAGGTGATCTCTCTCACAAGTAAGTTTGTTCCAAATTCTCCTCAAAAAGTCAATTGTATCATTCATTTGGCCCAGAGCATCACCTATTTCTGAAATTTCCAGCTCCAAGCTCCCAATTATCTTCCTTCTAATAATGATCTCTTCTGTAAAAGACCTTTTAGCTGCTTAGGCATCTTCAACTTGAGCTCTCAGCTCCTGATTTTCACCGGTGAGCAACTTTAGAGACTCTCGTTGCTTTAAATATCCAACTCAAGAGTGATAATCATGTTTATCTTCTCGTGTAGCTGAACTTCAAGCATTTGGCTATGAGCAACAACTTTTGTCAAGGTTACTTGATTTTAAGGCAAGCTTATCTTCTAAAGCATCCAAATAAGAAACCATTTCCTCAATTTCGTACTTTTGATCCTGGCCTAAACTAAGTTAATGTGTGAGTAATCTTAATTATTGCATAGTTTTGGTCACCCATATTAATCATAGGTCAGACTTATCAAAATTTGTCACGTCATTCAATATAAGTTTTTTTTGCATTTAAAAAAATTAAATTGGTTCTTGTTTGATGTTAGAAATTTGTATCCCATTAACCCGGATAGGTTCAATTTTTAGTTGATATAGTAGGTCAAATCAATGCAAGAGCTTTTCTTAGTTTTATCCTACATATATACCCTAGATAAATTTTTTTAGTAAGACAACTTTATCAAGTCATTTTTAGGCCGGTAAAATCATAAGAAGACTCATAAACTATGTAGAATACTTTTTTTTTCTTACCCATTAATTCGATTGAGTTAACACATTATTTGATTTCATACGGTCTATCATTTATGTGTCTTTTTACAGGTGAACAAACTTAAAAATAACGTTTTAGACTCGTTTCACCAAAAGAATCTTAAAGGATTAAAGTCAACTGGGTTTATGGGTAGAAAAAAATTCTTCGATCTACCAAATTTTTTTCACATAGTCTGATTATTCAGATTTTTTTTTCTAAATAAGAAAAAAGGTTTCATTGATGAAATCATGGACCCATGCTCCCAAACACTAGACTTAGGCACCACATTGTAAAGTAAACATTGAAAGTGAGTGGAGGAAAGAGTCAAACCCATAACCTCGAACTCACAAGGTAAGGGATTCAACTCCTACTCACGGCCACCACCAAACTATTCAGATACTCGAGGGCATATACCGAACATTTATTAAGCATCAACCCAACATTTATTAAGCATCAACCCATGAACATATGATTTAGTTTTAACCTTAAAATATTATCAAAGAACACAACGAAATTTCCTCTTGTTTCTTTAACATAGATTTCACCCCCTATGAATGGAAAATTATGTCAAATCACTAGAGGTTTTTGTTGAGGCAAGGAGAATATTCTCGGCTCCAACGAAAAAGAAATCACATCTTTTTCCTCTGTTATGGACTATTTTTTTTTTAACTAACATCTTAATTATAAATACCCCATCATGTGTGTTTAGCTTCTGTTGATATAATCCAGAACAAAAAACTCCAAATCATTATGGTGCCCTTTACCTCATCAAATCCAAAGAAATAGCTCTTAAAACATTTTATGTCGCTGATGTGCCTAATTTTGATCAGGTCAAATTAAATTCAATTTGGTATTCTAAAGGTTAGTTTTCTTCTCTTTTTTAATTCGTTTTATTCAATCACAAACTTTTTTTATTTTGTTAATTTTTAATTTATATTATGTTTTGTGGATTAGGTGTTGTTGATGATGATGAGATAAATAGTGGGTGTAAATTTCGAAAATTCGTGGTTGAAGAAACTAAAAGAAAAATTAGGGTTTGTGTTTACTAACTGCTTAATGTTGCAGCAGTAGGAACTCATATTTATAGTGTATGTACATAAGAGTTTCCTAATTACATTATAATTAGGTTTCCTAATTACATTAGAACTAGGATTTCATAATATTATTTACATTAGAAAATATATACATTTACAAGCCCCTTTAATCCAAATTGAGTGGAACCATAGAGAGATTGTTTTTATGTTGAAGAAACCGAGGTGAAGACAATCTTTTTGTGAATATATTTGCAAACTAAGCATCAGTAGGAATATAATGAATCTGAACATCTCCTTGGGCTACTTTTTCATGAACAAAATAAAAATCTATCTCAATGTGCTTGGTGCAAGCATGAAAAACTGGATTAGCGACAAGATAAGTGGCACCAATGTTATCATGGTACACTCGAACTGGACGAGCCAAGAACACAAGTCATAGAGAAGCTGATGAATCCAGTAGGTCTCAGCGACAATATAAGCAAGGGATTGATATTCAGATTCAGTGCTATAATGAGACACAGTTGGTTGCTTCTTTGTTTTCCAAGAAATAAGATTCGGTTTAAGAAAGACTGCATAACCTGTGGTGGACCAACGATTATCAAGGCATCCTGCCCAGTCTGCATCTGTATAGCAAGAAAAAGAGAAATCCTTTGCAGAAACAAGACGTAAACCATGATTAGTAGTACCACATAAATATCGAAAAATATGTTTGACAAGCTGAAAATGAGTAATGCGAGGAGCATGCAAAAACTGACTAGCTAGATTAACAATATATACAATATCAAGTTAGATCATGGTTAAATACTAAAGACCTCCAACTATACTCCTAAATTCAGAGGGATTTGCTAGTAGTTCATTCTCGTGTTGTGAAGGTGCGGATTGGGAAGGTAGAGGAGTTTTAACGGGTTTTGCATAAGACATAGAAAATTTAAGTAAAATATTTTTGGTGCATTTAGTTTGAGAGAGAAACAAACCGGTGGGGTGATGAATTGCTTCAATTCTAAGAAAATAATGGAGATCACCAAGATCCTTTATAACAAAGTGGTAAGATAAAGTATGAATAAAACGAAAAGTAGGGCAGTATTATTACCTATGAGGATAATGTCATCAACATATAGGATTAAGATAAGAAGACTATGAGAGGACTGGAGAACAAACATAGAAGTGTCTGCCCAGTTACAAGAAAAACCAAGTGAGAGAAAGAAAGAACTAAAGTGGTGAAACCGAGCCTTAGGAGCCTGTTTCAAACTATAGATAGCTTTGCATAATTTACAGACATGAGAAGGATGAAGGTTATCAATAAAACCAAGAGGTTGTTTCATGTACACAACTTCATCAAGATATCCATGAAGAAAAACATTCTTAACATCAAATTGCCTAATCACCCAATGATGAGAAATAGCTAAGGATAAAACAGTACATACAGTAGTAGGTTTAATAACTGGATTAAAAGTCTCATGATAGTCAATACCTGGTTATAGGTGGAATCCCTAAGCGACCAACCTCGCTTTGTAGTGCTCCATAGACCCATCAACCCTTTATTTAATCATGTAAATCTACTTACACCCAACTAAATTTTTCATTGGATCATATGGAATCAAATCACAACTATGGTTAGTTAAAAACGTATTAAATTCATTAGTCATAGCTGACCGCCACTTGAGATCTTTATTTGCTTGAGAAAAACAAGTTAGTTCAGATGGCATAGTAGTAGTGGAAAGAGAGAGTAAGTGTTTAGATTTACGAATGTCAGTCTTAGATCGAGTGATCATGGGATGATACGAGACAGTGGTAGATGAGGGAGGAATAGTAAAGGCAGAGGGAGCAATAGGGGTAGGAGAACAAAGGACAACTGGATTGAAAGAGGCTGAGGTTGGTGTTAAAGTATCAGTTAGAGGAGGCAGAAAGGGAGGAGTTACAGTTGGTGATGGAGAGGAGGTGGTGGGCACTGGTGGGGAAGGACGATTCACTAGGGAAGAGGCCAAAGATGGAGGCAGTATGGATATAATGACCACTGGTGGGGAAGATAGACTATGAGCGGGGAGACTAGACATAGGGTTGTTGTAAGACATAAAGAACGAGGGAGAAGAGTGATGTAAGGGTTCAATAGTGGTAAGGAAAAGTGGATGAGTAGGAGGTTGGATAATTGGAGTGGAGATAACTGGTTTAGAGAGAATAGGATATGGAAAGGAAAGTTCATGGAAGATGACATGACGACAGGTTTAGACACAACCAGTGGTAAGATCAAGACACCTATATCCTTTATAATTTTGAGCATAGCCTAGGAAGACACATTTTTTAGAGTGAGGTACAAGTTTGTGGCAGCATTGGCAATGAGGTTAGGATAATAAACACACCCAAAAACGCGAAAAGTAGAGTAATTGGGAGGTTTAGAAAATAACTTTGTATAGGGAGCTTGATTTTGCAAAACAGAAGTAGGAAGACGATTGATAATGTAGAGTGCAGTGTAGGTAGCATCAACCTAGAATGACTCAGGAAAAGATGAGTGAATTAAGAGAGTGCATGATATTTCTCTAATGTGTCGATGCTTACGCTCAGTGACACCATTTTGCTGAGGGGTATCCGAGTAAGACATACGAAAAGCAATACCATGGTGAGCAAAAAATTGTTTGAAAAGCATTTGGTCAAATTCTTTACCTTCATAACTTTGAAATTTTTTTATTTTGGTGGAAAACTGATTTTCAAGGAGAGCTTTAAAGGTACAAAAGTGTTCAAAACTTCATATTTCTTACGCATAGGAAATATCCAAGAATATCGAGAAAAATCATCCACAAAAATAACATAATAATGATAACCTAAATTAGATAAAATAGGAGATTGTCAAACATCATAATGTATTAAAACTAATGGTTGTGCAGTACAATGCTCAACATAATCAAAAGGTAAATGTTTAGACTTGTCTAATTGACACTCAGAATAAAAACCAAAATATTTGGAGACAAAGAAATATTCTTATGAGTTTGTAAAAGAGATAACACACGAGGACCTAAATGACCTATCCTACGATGCCAAACATCACTAGAGAGTTGACGAGAGACTAACGCTAGAGGAGAGGTAATGACAAAATTTGGAGGAAGAGGGTTTAAATCACCATCACTAGAGGATTTGAGAAGAGTTTTCCACGTAATCTTGTCCTTAAGAACAACATGAGAGGCATCAAATTTAGCAGAACAATTGTGGTACATGCAAGAAATTGTTAAGGCAAAAAGGTTTAGTGGATGTGCGTAAGAATGTAGAACCAATATTAATAATATCAAGCAATTGTCCGTTACCATCCAAAATTTTAGTTTTGCCAACATAAGGTGTAACGCTAGTAAGTATACCTGAACAAGGAATCATGTGAGCTGAAGCGGTCGTATCAGGGTACCACTAGGCGGCATTAGACTTACCAAGAGACATAGTAGTATTTGATTTTTGAAAGTCGTGAGAGACAATAACATGATTAAACCAGTGTAGACAATTGAGGGCAAGGTGACCTGTGGTGTGAAAAATCTGATATGGCGTGGAGGAGGATTTAGGATGCGATCCCAATAGACCTTCACGACTATAAGAGGTAGTACTAGCTGAGTGATTAAATATAGAAGAATAATTAGAGGAGTAATCAGTACCTGAACCATGCTGAGTGGAGTCATCACGACTAGTATTACGTCCACGACCGCGACCATGACCCAGATATCCTAAACGACCCCGATATCCTGAATGAACCCTGCCATGACCATGAGAAGTGCTTCAGGTGGTGGTGGTGGCGGCAAAGGCTGTAAGAGGGTCAAAAGATTGAGAAGCGACTATAAGATGTTTCAGTCTTTATTCCTGTAGGAGAAGCTTGGTACGCAAACTATCAAAAGTGAGGTTGATTTTGGTGTTGGTGACTACGGTAATGAAGCTTTCATATTCTGTAAGCAGACCTGCTAATGCATAGGAGATGAGATCTATGGTGGAGAGTGGGGCGTTTAAGGTAACAAAGGAATCGGCTATGGTTTTGAGATCCCGAAGATATTGTTCCATTGACTTGTCATCCTTTATATGTTTGTGAGCTTCAAGCAAAGGTCAAACTAATTGGCATTCGACTGATCAAGGTACCGTTGTTCCAAGGTAATCCAGACATCCTAGGAAGTACATAGATCATAGACATATTGTAAGATGTCAGAGGTGAGAGTAGTATTTATCCAAGATCTGAGGCACTAGTTAGTTCTAAACCAGGTGGTGTAGGCAAGATTGAGAACAGTTTGACCGTCACTGGTTAGGGCTAGGTCAAAAAGACAGGGAGAAGAACCATCAACGTAGCCAATAAGATCATAACTGATGAGAATTGGTAGAAATTGATACCGTCAAAGGATATTGTTGGTGTTGTCTAATTTTAGACTCACTAGGTGGGTAATACTGGGAGTATAGATTAGGAGGAGATTTGTAGCAGGTGAAGGCACAATGGTAGTGCTGAAAACTGTATGGCCGGGTTGAGTAGAGATAGGGTTAGGAGAATTTTCCATTATTTAGGGTTTAAGAGAAGAGATGAGTTTTGGTGATGAGAAGAGAACAATGTTTAGGGTTTAGGATCTTGCTGCTCTGATACGATGAATAAGCTAAAAGAGAAATTAAGGTTTGTGTTTACTAACTGCTTAATTTGTAGTAGTAGAAGCTCATATTTATAGTGTTTGTACATAAGAGTTTCCTAATTACATTAGAACTAAGTTTCCTAATTACATTAGAACTAGGTTTTTTTTTAATATTATTTACATTAGGAAATATATACATTTACAGTGGTGATGGGTCATAGAGGGAGCGGGATGAACATGTTGCAATCTGCTGATGAGAGAATAAAATCGATCAAAGAGAATTTGATTCTCTCATTCAATGCCACTAACTAATCTCTCTCATGATTTCATTGAATTTGATGTTCAAGTGAGATACATATAACATCTCTTTTTCCCTTCCAATTTTCTCACGCTTTCTATGCAACCAAACGAGGCATTTTTCTTAGTATCTATTAATTTATTCCCCGATTGTATATATATATATATATATATTATTCTCCCATTGTTTTTCGGTGAGTTACTTCACTTTTAGGTTTATTGCTGTTTTTCTTTTTATTAAAAAAAAACTTTTTTTTAATTGTAGGGCACGTGGGAAGTGCACATGAGTAATACCAGGAAAGAAATTTAACAAATTTTGTCTCCATTTGCCTTGAAATTTGTGGTTGTTGTGGTAGTAGGAAAGAAAAGTTGAAAGAAAACTATTGGAGTCCGTTTAGAACTAAATAGAACTTAAATTCATTTTATTTTCAAATGAATTGAAATGAATTTTTATGTGTGGCTTTTTTATTTTAAATTGTATAGTTTATTTGAATTTTCATGTTTACAATATTTGAAATAAATGAAAAATTCAAAAAATGAGAGAAAAATGGGAAAATGTGAGGAAGAAGGAGGGAAGAGAGAATATTTTGATCAACATAGCTTTTTACTCTTCATTTTGTAGAATTCATTTGTAAATTTTATCAATTTTGATAAAATTTGCATCAAACCAACTCAATTCCATAATGAATTCATTTCGAAATGAATTCCAATGTTTTTTTTTTCCAAACATGATAACTATAGAATTCTAAATGAATTACATAAAAACTATAGATTCATTTGTTTCAAACAGAGTGTTACAAAGTTCATTTTTCTTTCTCGATATCATGATTTCAACTCACTCTCCCCCTCTTTCCTTTTTCCTATTTCTCTCT
Source organism: Bretschneidera sinensis (assembly GCA_023935145.1). NCBI lineage: Eukaryota > Viridiplantae > Streptophyta > Magnoliopsida > Brassicales > Akaniaceae > Bretschneidera > Bretschneidera sinensis. Next base: position 99,716,020 of record CM043700.1, on the reverse strand, counting down.
CTGCCTCTCTCTGGTTCAGTTACTCCACTTTTCGCAGACCAAATAAAAGGTAATGTTATGCTTTATGTTTCTCTCTCTGTCGGTTCTGTAGATCAAGTGATGTTATGCTGCATTGCTCCTTAATTTGCTTCTTTCTCTCTTTCTCTCTCTCTCTCTCTTTGCTACTTTATTTTCATATTAATTCTCTGTTTCAAACTGTTGAGAAGATGAGGCGAACTGAAAGAGATCGATAGTTGTTCTTTTTCTAATTAATTTTTCTTTTTTCACAAATATCTTGATTATGCATGCAAGAATGCAACATCTTATATCAATTTTTGTATGCGAAATTTTCTATGTGACAATGAAGTGTATAGCTGATGCCTATGTGCAAATGCAGTTAGGTTAAAGCTCAAGTGTGGTTAATGTTGTAAATAGAAATCAAAACAATCACATACAATAAAGAAGACATAAGATTTGCCTGGTTACTGGTTAGGTCTACGTCCATGGGCGAGGGCAGAGAGAAATTCACTATCAAAAGATAAAGAGTACAAAATCTAGTTTCGGTTTTTTCAAACCTTAACAATACCTTTATATAACAGGCTATTAAATGGGTAAAAAAATTTGTTCAAATCATTTTAGTTCTTCAAGATATTGCAGAAGGTTTACAAATGCATTGTCTCTATAGCCAGTAGCATGAGCTTGTTTCTATATTCTATAGATGAGCTTGTTCATTGTTGTGTAGATAGTAATACTTAAATATTCATACCCATAACTTTAGCATGTTCATTGTGTTGGATCTCTTAACTAAGAAAGGGAATAAGACAGAACTTCAAATTGGAGGTTGATTATTTATATTTTTTTTCTATGACTATTTTTCTGTTGTGCTCTTTTTCAGCTCTAGTTCTTCTAAGAATGAGAATGAGACTCAATGGAGTTATGTTGATGCCTTTTTTATGTGTCACTCTATGTGGGTGATTCAAGCAATAACAAGAATTATATTTATATTGGAACATCGCTTTTGCAATAATTTGAATTAAAGAGTGATGTAAATTCGGATAACAACAAAAAGTAGTGTATAGTTATTGCACCCTTGATTTGCAGAGGCAAAAAGAGCAACATATGGTTGGCCTTGCACTTGATCAGGAAGCTTTAGGCTCCGATGAGGACGTCAGACTTTTCTAGTGTGGGTGGTTTGTTACCCTTTTAATTCGCAGAGGCGCAAAGGACAACATGTGGTAGGCCTTGCACTCATGTTGGTCATGGGCATAAAGAAGAAATGCAAAGTGAGCACAATGTCATAGTGTGCAAGGAAAACGGATTCAAGCTTAGAGTGGAGCCAGGAGGCGCAGAGAATGCGCAAGGCAACATGTGGTGGCGGCTTACACCCATGTTAGCCATTATCTTTTGGGAAATTACCCAAAAAGGAAGAAATCTTATCTAAGCTAGAGTGTTAGGTCGGAGTGCGCATGAACAGTGTGCTTGTGTGGCGAACATGGATGTTGGGTACAAATGTGGGCTATGTGCATGAACAGTGTTCTTGTGTGGTGAACAGGGATGTTGGACACAAGACGTGAAGGCTGTATGGATAGACAGTGGATTTGTGTGGTGACAAGGATGTTGGGCACAAAGTATGAGGGTTGTATGTAGGCATTGGGCCAAGGTGGAACACTTGATGGAGAGCTTATGATCGATTTAAATAAGTAACAAGGGAAAGAGCTTGTTGAGCTAGCTAGGCCTTCGAACGGGTTTCGACTTAATTGGAAATCTAATCTATGGGAGGGATATCAAGGTGAATGGTATGGGCTGGCCTTAGGAAAGGCTAAGTAGCGGGAAGTCCTTCAGACAAGACCAAGTATAGTGGCGGGCTAAGTTATGCTGGACCAAAGATAGGTCGTGAGCGGAGTAAAGTTGGGCCAAGGAAGGTCGCAGGCTTAGCAAAGCTGGACCAAGTCAGGTGGTGAGACAAACAAAGCTGGACTAAGGTTGGAAAAAATTAGAACTAAGCTAGACCACATGCAAAAGCGGCTGGCATTGCAAAAGGCAAAAGACCCTTGTTGGTGACACAATCTGGCCAGATTGAGGTAGTCAACAACAAGTGGGATAAGTCAGTAGGCATGTGCACAAGTTGGGAAGCTCGGTGCTAGACGGTTGCTACAAAAACAAAACCGCGTGACGCAAATCCAAAAGATGTTTAGCTAATGGTTATCAACATCCATCCATCCATCCATCATTCGTGGCTTCTGAGCACCTTAGAATTGTGGGATATTTCGGGAGCAGTGATTTTAGAGGGAGTCGGAGCAAAAGGGGTGCTAGCAAGTGAAGCACTTTATGGGAGTAAGTGTGCTAGCACCTGGCCATTGTAAACCTTATCGCCTATGAACACTTGCGTGCACTCGTGCTTCGGGGGTTTATTGGGTTGGCTGGCTAGTTTTAGGGGAAGCTAGCGCCATGACAAGGCGAAAAATTTGGTATCGAAAAATACCATTGTGACAATTGGTATCAGAGCTCGGTTGGTCCAATGGTAAAGCTAGGTTGGTTCAACGAGAGAGCAATGTATGGCTCGATTAGAGGATTTTGTAATACCATGTTACCTGAATGCAAGGCATTGGGAAACGAGCTGTAAAGGTGCAGTATGGGATAGCTAACAATAATCGAGTTGTGCAAGAAGGGTTGGATGACTTGATGGCAAGCATCACTCTTTTGAACTCCAACTTCACGTTGTTGATCGAGGATCGTTGAAAAAGACTAGTGGTAAGCTCAAGGAAAGACTCTAGAAGCGGGATGACTTCCAATCTGAAGTTCCAAAAGTTAAGTCTTTTGGTGGTGGAAGGAACGCAAAGGACTTATATCTTTTTCCGTAGGATATGGGAACAGATTTTGAAGGCTGTTCATATCCATCAGGCAGGAAATGTAAATTGTGGGTATGGGAGAACCTGCAATGGGAGTTGACGGATCAATTCCTTCCTTGCAACATTATTTGGTGACTAGGGAGCCGCTTGAATAATGGAAACACATAGGCTTGGTGACTATGTGGAAGACAAGTTATGTAATTTCTTGTCAGGCTTACAACCATGGGCGCAGACAGAACTGAGAAGGTAGAGTGTGCGAAACTTGCTTACTGCAGTTGCGACGACTGAGGGATTGATGGATCTTCAAAATTCTGCATCCACTAATTCTGAAGATAAAGTGAGATTCTTGGAAAAGGATAACTAGTCATTTTCATGATGAAAAGTAATCTAAGAATCATAACCATGGGGTGGAGTCTCATGGCCCTTTCAGATTATAACCATGGGGTGGAGTCTCATAGCATAATCATAATCGTGGGGTGGTGTCTCGTGGTAATGTTGAGGGCATTAAGCAACAACAGGGGCAAAAGGAAAAGTTTGCTAGTTGCTCCATTTTGTGATGACCCTTATAGGAAAGGTTAAATGCACTGGTGGAAGGGAGTTCCAACAGTGATGGTAGATGATCCTTATCGGGCCTACTGGTGGCGGGAAGTTCCAACAGTGATGGTAGATGATCCTTATTGGGCATAGGAGTGTCCAAAGAGAGAATTCTGAATGCACTGGTGGTAGGGATTTTTACCAGTGATGGCAGATTACTTAATCTTGGAAGTAGTCCAAGAAGGAGAAGGTGGACTCGGTGTCTACTTTCCGGTTTGAGCCTTAATTAAAGAGGACATCTTGACCCTGGGAGGAAGTAGAGCATGTGCACAATCTCTTTCAGAATAAGATCATTCCAAGTTGGTTGAGTTGCGGAAACAGTTAAGGCTGCTGCAAGCTGACTACTATTAACCTTCTAAAGCTCATTTTAGAGCCTTAATTTGTCTTTAGGGGGAGCAAGTTGATGACAGTTTGGTATAGGGGTACCAAATCAAAGGAAGGTTTCGGGAATGTTAAAGGTAGCAGACCTTATGTCCTTAGCGAGAAAGGGACATCAGAAACAACAACTGAAGGGAATTCAATGTGCTAAGCATCCAGTTATGGATAGGATGCTGACTCTATTGTCTACATCTTCGGGTTGGCCGAAAATGAAAGATGACATAGAGATGAGGAATGAAGTGGACATGGGGATGTCGTTTCCTATTCTTGGAATACTGTAGAGATCAGTATTCATGGGCTTTATCTTTTTATTTATCAACAATGAAAGACAGGGAGAGCTTTCATTGGCTGTTCTATGGATACTGGTGATTCTAATTAGACGCAAACTAGGGATGTTGCACGAGTGATTAGAATCCAATAAAATCTCGAGTTAGAGATGATCTTGGCTCATGGAGTGAGCAAGATTAATAGACAGTTTGGTCACTTGGGGAAATGGCTAGATAAACTTAAAGGAAAGGCAATTTGATATTGTGGAGAAGCTAGCACCAGATCAGGAAGCATAGGGCTCTGACGAGGACGTCGAACTTTTCTGGTGTGGGTGGTTTGTTACACCCTTGATTGGCAGAGGCGAAAAGGGCAACATATGGTTGGCCTTGCACCAGATCAGGAAGCATGAGGCTCCGACGAGGACATCAGACTTTTCTAGTGTGGGTGGTATGTTACCCCCTTAATTCACAAAGGCGAAAAGGGCAACATGTGGTAGGCCTTGCACCCATGTTGGCCATGGGCATGAGGGAGAAATGCCTAAGTGAACACAATGTCATAGTGTGCAAGGAAAACGGATCTAGGCTTAGAGTGGAGCCAGGAGGCGCAGAGAATGCATGAGGCAACATGTGGTGGCAGCTTACACCCATGTTAGCCATGATCTCTTGGGAAATTACCCAAAGAGGAAGAAATCTGATCTAAGCTAGAGTGTTAGGTCAGAGTGCACATGAACAGTGTGCTTGTGCGGCGAACATGGATGTTGGGCACAAATGTGGGCTGTGTGCATGAACAGCGTACTTGTGTGGCGAACAAGAATGTTGGACATAAGACGTGAAGGCTGTGTGCATAGATAGTGGATTTGTGTGGTGACAAGGATGTTGGGCACAAAGCATGAGGGTTGTATACAGGCATTGGGCCAAGGTGGAACACTTGATGGAGAGCTTATGATCGATTTAAACAAGTGACAAGGGAAAGAGCTTGTTGAGCCAGCTAGGCCTTCGAATGAGTTTCGACCTAGTTGGAAATCTGATCTATGGGAAGGATATCAAGGTGAATGATATGGGCTGGCCTTAGGAAAGGCTAAGTAGCGGGAAGTCCTTCGGACAATACCAAGTATAGTGGTGGGCTAAGTTATGCTGGACCAAAGATAGGTCGCGAGTGGAGTAAAACTAGGCCGAGGAAGGTCGCGGGCTGAGCAAAGCTGGACCAAGTCAGGTAGTGAGACAAACAAAGCTGGACTAAGGTTGGATAAAACTAGAACTAAGCTAGACCACGTGCAAAAGTGGTTGGCATTGCAAGAGGCAAAAAGGCCCACGTTGGTGACACAATCTGGCTAGATTGAGGTAGTCAACAATAGGTGGGATAAGTCAGTAGGCATGTGCGCAAGGTGGGAAGCTCGGTGCTAGACGGTTGCTACAAAAACAAAACCGCATGATGCAAACCCAAAAGATGCTGCTACGGTTAGTGGTGTTTAGCTAATGGTTATCAACATCCATCCATCCATCATTCGGGGCTTCTAAGAACCTTGGAATTGTGGGATATTTTGGGAGCAGTGATTTCAAAGAGAGTTGGAGCAAAAGGGATGCTAGCAAGTGAAGCACTTTATGGGAGTAAGTGTGCTAGCACCTGGCCATTGTAAGCCTTATCGTCTATGAAAACTTGCGTGCGCTCGTGCTTCAGGGGTGTATTGGCTTGGTTGGCTAGTTTTAGGGGAAGTTAGCGCCATCACAAAATGAAAAATTCGGCATCGAAAAGTACCCTTGTGACAATAGTCCAGTAAGGTATTAACAACCTTGACTTGAAGAGGTCGTGGTTAATGCATTATAAATCGAAATGGGAGAGTTTGAACTTTTAGCCTAAGTGTGATTACCAATTGGGCTATCCACTCCCAAGTCCCTATACAACTTTTAAGTATAATGGATCTAAAACCTGATCATCATCATTATTATTGGGATACTCACATATGAGTTATCCTACACATTTGATGGTTTGGATCCAAGACTTTTAAGTTTAAATTTTTTAGTCATATTGATATCCATCCATGTATATCAAGCTCGTGTTCGTATGATCTCCTACCATGTGAAGTACTCTCAACCTTAACAAATTGATATCAGAGCCTGGTTCGAATTGGTCACGATCGTGCGACTCCCACGTTGCTGCCCCGTGGTTGAGTATGAGAAATGTTTGATTGTCCACGGTTGTCTGCTCCATAAAGACTCTCATGATTGAGTTTGATTTGACTTCTCTAGTTGATCGAGTGACTGGTGTTCTATTCAAGGGGGAGTTTAGTATATAACTCATACGTGAGAGGATGTAAGTTATCCCACATATGATGCTTGGGGCCAAAGACTCTTAAACCTAAGCTTTTAAGTCATATTCGTGTCCACCCATATATATTAAACTTGTGTTTGTATGATCTCCTGTCATGTGAAATGACATAAATATTTGGTCCCAACATACTTTATCACATAACGCTAACAGCAAAAATATTCATTAAATAGACTAACTTAAGGTTCCTTGGACACTCTCTTTCCTTCATTTACAGATAATTTAGCTGTCCAATTTGCAGTTTTAACTTAGTATAATGATAGCACAATAACTGCGTTCTTATAACAAAAATAGAGTAAAAGAATAGGAAATTATGTTTAATAATATTAATAATTTAAGTCACTCAAAGGGGAAGTTTTTAGAGATATGCATAACGTTTAACTGAGGGCTGAAAATAAAACACCATAAATAACAAAGATAACAAACATGGCAAAAGCCAGAAGACAACCTTCAAACCAGGTCGCTAGACATTTTATTTTGTAATAGAAAATCATTCCTTGAAGCAGAAAACAGCTCAAGCATCATCATGTCCTATCAGAGCCAGAAGCATCTTTTCATAATCTCCACGAGTGTCCTTGCCAATAGCGCGATCCAGAGGAACACTGTTCCTTCGCTGGTACTCTTCTGCTATAGCCTTCATGTCAACCTCAGCCCTTGTAGTGACAACTCTAGTAAGAGCTCCTTCATCTGTTCCACGTCTGTTGATAGCCAGACGAAGAACCTTCTCAAAATAATACTCAGGGCGTGTCAAGCATTTAACTGTGGCCCTCAGTAATGCAAGGAACTCATCTTTAGGGTCGGCTTTTAAGTCCTGCAAGTAGGTATGTCCATTTCAGTAAAGTCATATTTGTTGATGGTTAATTGGTCATCAATGAACCCTACAAAAGAGCAAGTTCACTTGCTTACCTTGTTGATATCATTCCCAAATTCATTTTTGTAGTGGTTCAGAGTCGCATTGATCTGTGCTTTGCTCCTTGTAGCCAAAATCCTAATAAGGTCCTCATCGTTGTAAGCTTTGTCTGAAATCTTCTTATGGAATATCTTGGCCTCTGATTTCGCCAGAGTCATGTTCACCTCACCTCCCTCATATCGATATGAGCTCACAAGAGGTACCAAAAGCTGTAAGGCCCAAATATATAGTAACAGACAGCATTGATAAATATAATACATTTTAGTGATTTTGTTGACTCATCAAAGAAATGGCAATAAGAACGTCGAATAACTAGAGGGAAAAAATAATAACTCCAAGATACCACAGGAGATGCTAAAATATGACTTACTAAATTTTCTTCTATTAATGAATTTATGGATATTTAATGGTTGCCTTTGATCAATGCTAATCCTAGTCCATTGCAACAGACATGATATGATTGCCAGTTTCCAGTCACATAGGTTTTTTAGAACTTGAGAACATGGTGATTATTAAAAACACATTTGTTCACAGAGTTTATATTCCTTTGATTTTGCAAAGAAATATTTGCAAGATACTTCATTATAAAAATTAGGATTTGAGTTTTTTTTTCCCCTTTCAAAATCTGAATCATATAGACCATATGATTTGTATTCATGCAATCTCATTAACGGAAAAATTTATCAGGTCATCAGTCCCATTCGAATAGAGAGCTGCTCATAGTGCACAAGTTATACCTTTCGGAAGTCGCCAGTTGATTGATATGCAACATCCTCTTCAAGGGACCTCTTATAACGAGCATGATAAGCCTGCCTTGCCGCAAGTAGTTGATTTGAAGACCTTGTACAGGCTATTTCCATAAGGACCTGATTGCTTGAAGTCCACCTCTTTGTTGCTTCATTAGCCAAAAAAGCATCACGTTCAGCAGGTTCAAGAGTCCAAACCAGTACCACCCTCTGATGATAAGGAAATTCAACAAGCATGTACATTAGTTCTTAAACACCAAGGAGATTGTTTGTTCCTAACAAATTAAATAGTCAATCATCTGAAGATTAGTCGGATTATACCCATTATTGTATATGTCAACTATACAATGAACAAAAGAGAATGCAGAGATCTGTCACATAATACTCTAAATCCAAGATTTCTACTTAAGAGAACTAACCTCAAAGTCATTTGAGAGCTCCTTGTCCAGTGCCTGGAGGAGATCTTCTTCATAAGTTTCAGCATATGTTTGTTGAATCAACTTCCGTTGTGCAGCATTTCTGTGAGCCAATATGGAAATGATCAAGCCCTCGTTGGTTCCCCATCCTGTGGTAATAATAATATTAATCAAAATGGCTTAACATCAAACTTTCCAAATACGGAAGCAACAATATATGAATAGATGCACAAAATACATCTAAACTATCGCCATCAAAATATAATAATATGCCAATCAAAAGTCCCTTTTGTTTGCATAGATTTGCGATCTTGGAATTGAACTTAGAAACTTAAAAGACTGTAAGTCAAACTCTAAATCAACAGTTTGACACGGACACGATCAGATCATCAAATCACCAGTTAAATACCCAACACAGGAACTTAATTTTAGTTTAAAAAAGAACAAACTGAAGATAAAGAAATCCAAAAACCATGAATCTTTATCATCAAACTTCAATGATCAAAGCTAAGATCGCGATCTTTGACGGATCACCATTACATGATCAAACGTGAAAGATCCACCTCGCCGATTTTCATAGACTACAGAACTACGTATACATACATAACCAGATCATCAACTTAACATAGAATTGACATTGATCCGATCTGTTGAAAAGGACAAAAAAAAAAAATTGAACAAAGTATTGATCGTACAAAAAAAAGATACGAGGAAAAGGAAAGAGGTAAAAAACGGAGACCTTTAAAAGCTTTCCTCAGTTGCTCACAGTCTTCGGTTACAGAGGGAACAACGTGAGGTACTCTAAGGGTCGACATTTCTTCTCTTTCGATTTCTTTCTCTCGCTCTCTCTATCTGTTCTGGTTTTTTGTGTGTGTTCAGAATTGAAAACGAAAGTAGCATTTTAAAGACAGACGTAGCTGACTAGATGTCCGGATATGCAATGGCGATTTCCTATTTTGCCACGTGCATATTCTCGAATTTACCCCTCTTTAAGATAATACACTTCATATAATAAAAATAAAATCAACTTTTGAAAAGACAGTGTAATGATTCGTTACAGTCGTCAAAATTTGACCTAAATCGCTAATAGACTCAACCAATCAAAAATATCCAATATCCGTGGTTTAGTGCTTCTCTTACTGTCATTGTCACATTGATGCTCTGTGTGACTGCCTGGCGCATACGGTGGGTCTAGAAAAATCATTGTGTTAAATCCATCTTTATCTTTCATCTTTATCATTCCTTGCATTTCTTTTATTTTATATTTATTATGCCATTTGTCATATAATGATCAACATTCTTCAATTTTAGTTCAATCGATTTTTTACTTTATTTATCCATGATGATTATCCTGTGTTTTAAATTATTTATCAACGATATTCCCATTGCATCTACATCTGCTGCCATATGTCAACTTTCAATGGTTCCTGAGATTTGCGATAAGGATCTCTTTCCTTCCTCTGTGATTTGATTCATAGGGTGTCGTCCAATGGAACATGACCAATTGATGATGATGTTGACTGGTATCGATGAAATGTAATCATTTACCAACATATTTTCTTTTTTACGACACAATTTCCTATCTATCTGTAGTTTTACACCTTAAAACTCTTTTAACTTTACTAATTCCCTTCTGCAACCCTTGCCGAATGAGACTTAATTTTTAACGTGCCAATGCAATAAAATTAATTATTGCTATAGCTAATTATAGCAGCCATAAATAAGTTGATTTCCAAGGCATAATGATGAGGTTTTGGGCACGATTCATCAAAAAGCTTTAACAATTGAACAAGAAGATGTCAAGTATTTTTCCTACCCTTTTGGTACACTGTTCTCACTTCTCAGTATATGTAGTACCACTAGTTTTTGCTTTTCAGGATGAAAGAGATCAAGATGTTTCTATATCACAGTTCAATCAGTGATGAGAAGAAGGTATAGACGATCGAGCTATGCATTTCAAAAAGAAGGAACCTGACATTAAAAAGAAAGCATTTCTGAAAATTGCAGAAATTAACGAGTCATTTGGAGAGGAATTCCAGCATTCAAGTCAAACAGAAAACGCAGATTGTTATTTGTTCATCACTACCATGGACAGACTGTTATTTCAAGAAGAGTAATTCTTAACTGCTTACTATGGACATGATAACTTATGGCAATTACTGACTGACTCGTTGTAATGCTACAGACAGCAGGGCAGTGACAGAGATGAAACAAACAGGAAAAGTGCAGATGATCAGGAAGTTGAATCTTCAAGGCCAAGTAGCATCCCCAATGTAAGTAGAAACTTGCAGCATAGTTGGCCGAGATTGTGGAATGCTGTGTAAGCATGAAATTGCTACCTTCATGACACTGACTACTTCCTCTGCTACTTGATCCATTGGAGCTCATAGGCGTTGATCAAGAAGATCCTTCAACAGCGTTTGATGGACAGATGGTAGTGAGAAAGACATAGATGATATAGACATCACATTTCTCATTTGCTGTCATTGTCAATGCAAGATCTGTAAAGAAAGAGAAATGTCATACTAACAAAGCATGCACAAGTAGGATTGCCTCTAAACTAAAATTTCATTCTAATTCTATTCTTTATTTTTTTCTTCATTTAATTTAGGTATGTGCCATTGAAACTTCAAATCTACTTTCCTTTTCTTTTCTAAACTAAAATTTTATTTAGGTATCAATTATTGAAATATGCCCTATGCAAGGTACTAGAGATTAAAACCTGTATTATCTGCAACACTAATATTTCCCTTGTATGGTTATATAAAAGACTGGTTGGGGAAAACGGCAAAATTAACTCTAGCAAACAAAAGTAAAAGGGAAACTGACCTGGAGCTGCATATTCAAATCAATGTACCAGTAAATGAAGTCCAATTAGATGAGTCTGGCCTTAGAAGCCTAGCAGTACCAAAGTCAGAGATATGAGCTTCATATTTTGAATCTAACAAAATATTTTTACTAGATATATCATGACGAATCATAGGTGGGGAGCAGTCATGATGCATATACGATAAAGCATTTGCAACACCTTTAACAACATTCACCCTCTTAATCCAATCAAATGCAACTGCTTGTTCTTCACTGCTCTAACATTTTTCTAGGCTTCCTCCTTCCAACTAGGATGGGAACAAAAACCATACAGCTTCATAACATTGTGATGGCGTATTTCATTTAAAGTACGAATTTCACTCATGAAAGCTTTCTGATTTACTGCTCCACCATTTAGAGCGAGTGTAGTTTCTTCACATCTACAACCTGACCTGTTGATATCTGAGTAAACACTTCTATCACTATCACTCCAATGCAGTATTGGGAATCAAATCCTTGTGTTGCTGCAACAATGTTTTAGTATACCATTTTCCCATCATAACTCCAAATTGCAAACAAATTCTGGATTTCTTCTACTCTTGAATTGCTTCTTATAATTCTTTCTCTGTAGTGGCTGAAAGAATTCCACTGATGATAAATGCCAGAAGCAGTGCACATAAGAAGAAGACTATAATTGGAACCAGAACTTTGTTATGCCTTCTGCGACCTGGACTGTGGTTCAAAGAAGAGGGGCATGCCTTCAAGCCAGTGACATTTCCGCACAAATCTTTGTTCATTCTATAAGCTTATAATGAAGCATTGAGAAAGGCCTTATTGTTTGGAATAGGACCCTCCAACTGATTTTAGGATATATCAACTGATGTCAAGCTTTACATGTCATCAAAAGTTGATGGAATCCTTCCAGAAAGCTTATTGTGGGAGAGGTTCAATTTCTGTTAAGGTTTTTATTTCCCCAACTTGTGATGGAATCTCTCCAGTGAAGAGATTCTGACTGAGATCAAGATTTTGGAGAAAATGCAAATTGCCAATCTCAGTTGGAACACCTTCCCTAAATTTATTAGCACTCAGATTCATGTATAACAGTTTCATGCTCTGCCCCAATCGGTTAGGAATAGAACTGCTCAGATTGTTCACTGCCAAGTTAAGATGTGCAAGATTGGACAACATTGCTATGTCTAAAGAGAAGTTACCTGAAAGGTGATTGCCATCTAGAGAAAGGTTCAACAATAATGTCAACCTTCCAAAATCCTTTGGAATCTCTCCAACTGGATGATTAGAAGAGAGGCCGAGTACCTGAAGCTGAGTTGCCTCTTCGAGCTCTGGTGGTATCTCACAGGAAATATTATTGTTGGAAATTTTGAGGCTTGTCAAATTATGACACTGCCCCCATTTCCATGAAAGCTCACCATAAAATTGATTGTAGCTCAAATCAATGAAATTCAAGCGAGGGTATATGCCAAAATATTCTGATATGTTTCCTGTAAGTTGGTTCATCTGAAGCCTAACTCTGAATAATCTAGTGCATTTTATCAGACTTTTAGGGATGAAATAATTGTCATGTGCAGTGAAATTTTGAAGGAATACACCAAGACATATGTGTTGTGGCAAATGGCAGTGAGTTTGTTACGAGATAACTGCAAACTTTTCAAATGCGTCAAGTTATTCAGCTCTTCGGGTAGAGGACCTTCACGTTGGTTTGTGAAGAAGCTCAACTTGACAAGGCTTTCGAGTTTTCCTATTTCTTGAGGGACGGAGCCAGATAACTGATTTCTAAAGAGGGATAGTTCAACAAGATTTATCATGTTCCCAATCGAGAGAGGGATGGATCCCAAAAGCATGTTGTCATAGAGGAAAAGCTTAGAAAGAGATCTCAGCAGTCCAACTTCTGAAGGGATGGGGCCTGATAATTTGTTGCCATCAAGGGAAAGATAAAACAAATTGCTCAAGTTTCCTACAGAAGCAGGGATGGAACTGCTGAGATTGTTTCCGTACAAAAAGAGCTAAGAAAGAGACCTCAACATTCCTATTTCTTGAGGAATGGAACCAGAGAGTTTGTTATCATAAAGACAAAGGATGGACAGGTTCCTCAGGTTTCCTATAGAAGTAAGGATGGGACCTGTGAGATTGTTTTCGCATAAAGAGGTCTCAAAAAGAGAACCCAACCTTCCTATTTCCTCAGGGATGGGACCACTGAGAATATTATTGGATAAGTTAAGGAAGTTAAGACTTGTCAGCAAACCTATTTCAGGAGGAATATTCCCAGAGAAATTATTGTAAGACAAGTTGAGGTAGGTAAGTTTGGAGAGATACCTATTTGTGGAGCAGTGTTACCATAGAGAGAGTTAGAGCTGAGATCAAGAAAACTGAGGTTGGGGAAGGAGGAGAAGCTCAAACCATGAAGCATACCTCCCAAACCAGAATTTGAAAGATTTAAATGGGTGACACTCCCAGAGTTGTCACACACGTTTCCAATCCAATTGCAAGGATTGTTTCCAACCCAAGAAGACAATATCGATTGGTTTTGATTGTCAAGACTTGCCTTCCTTTTCAAAAGAGCTTTCGCTTTGTCCTTCTCGAATTTTGCTACTTCATCTGTAGAAGCTGAAGTTGAAAATGAAGTTGCAAATTTAACAAGAGCAAGCACATAGAAAGAAGAAATTAAAGAAGGTACCAGGAAGATCCAGGCTTGGAATGATAAGGATGCCACAATTTTGTGAGGATACTTGTTATTACAGATTCTAAGGGGAAGATGCAGAACCATAGCTGCAAGGTAAGGTACTTACGGAAGAAATTAGAATCTTTCAGTTAGTCAAAAAAATCATACACTCTGGGCTATCCTCACTGACTAAGAAGACATTGAGTCAACTGAGTCAACCCTCATTTTTGTTGAAACATGAAAGGAACTTAAGTACGATGATTGAACTAACCCACCATGTCAATCAATTGACAAATGCATTGGATAATGCTTCTCTGAAATTTCGGCAGACACAGCACTAAAATTAGGGTAGAAAATAAGAGAGATCAATAGTATTTTGATCAAAATATCCAAATGCAAAAGCACTGCTGCTAAAAATTTTGATGGTAAGCAAAATTAATTAATTTTTCATTATTTATAATCTCTTTATTAAAAGACAGGACCATCTTGCAATTAACAACCTGTCTGGTCAAAATGAAAAATTATTTTCAGCAATTTAATTGCATCCATTAACTGGATGGCCTAATAAAAACCGTGACCATCCACAAAAGGGTGGGTCATGCATGATCTAATTAGTGCTGCCACATTTTCCTTCATAGCTGGACCATCTAGAAAAAGCTTAATAGGACATGAACACAAAATTCAAGTAACTGATTTTTCATTTTTCTTTATTTCCAAAACTGATCATCAGAGCTCTTTAGAAAATCAAATTCTAGAAAAGCAGACCGAGATCATCCAATTGCTCATCCTAATTATGCTAATAACAATTGCAACACTGGTGCTTTCAAGGAGAACTAAAAGCGAGCAGAAAAGAAAAGTGGAAACGAATAGTAGAGAGAGGGGAAGCAAACAACAGAAATCATTTCATTCTCATTTCAACGATCTACTATAGTTCTTCAGGGATCTTTACAAAATCAAATTCTACAGATATAACCCGAAAACAAAAATTTAAAACTAACAATTACTAGCTAAAGCAACTACAAAATCAGAGCGAGACATGCAATTGATCATCCTAATTAAACCGAAACCAATTGCAACGAAAGAGACCTGAAAGCGAAAAGTGGAAACGAATAGAACTCAGATCTCCGATTCTTCATACCTCAAAGCGAGCACCCAAAAAAATGTAGGAATGAGTAGAACCACCATGACCTCAAGAATCAGCTCCATTAAGGCGCAAAGCCTGATCCTCTTTGTCTTCATTCGTTCCCTCGCCAACTTTATCTTCATATCTGCGATTTCTCTCTTCATCATCTCTTTTTCCTGCTTTAAATTCGAAACAACCATGAGAATTTGAAGATACAAAATTAGACGACAACAAAAAAGAAACGCTCGATCAACATTGAAATAAAGAAAGAGAGTGAATTTTTTTCACCTCGTCTTCGATGCTGATTGCATCTGCGGCGTGATCGTTTGGGAACGGTTTCAGAGAAGAAAGCAGCGCCGCAGCTTTGGCACAACGAATTGAAATTCGCGATTTCAGAGCTTCGTCTTTTGTTTGGATATCCACCCTCTGCATTCTGTGTTTTGCGTGTGTATTCGGATTTCGAATTTTGAATTTTGAATTTCGAATTTTGAATTTTGATCTCTAATATACTCCGTGTTTCGGAGTTTTGTAGGGGAGGGGAAAATGAGTTTTTTTATTCTTTTTCCAAGAAACGTTTTCGAGAAAAACATGAGTTTTCGAAAAGAATTTTATTGGAATCACGAGATTCAATCCAAGATTTGAAACTTGTATCTTTGAAGATTTGAAAAAAGTCATAAAAATTAAGAAGTCATTTGGAGAAAAACACGAGTTTTTGAGAAGAATTTTGTTGGAATCACGAGATTCAATCGATTGGATCGGGTGCCCAGTCGATTGGATAAAGCTTATGGGCCATTTTTGTGTTGGACACAAGGGATTCAATCGACTGAACCACTGAATGCATGGGTAAAAAATTTTTGTACCTTTTTCAGTTGATTGGATCATGTATCTTGTCGATTATGTCATGCTGATTTTTTTAAAAAAAAAATTGACATTTTTTTCCTTTCAATTTTTTTGAATATGAAACTTTTCCAAAGTGATTTTAATTTTTATATACATTGGAAATATGATTAAAAAAACCTTTGAAGTGCTTAGTATTCAAGAGATTAAAGTGTTTTTGAAACCCAAAATTTATGATTTAAAATGGGGAAGAAAAAAGAGCATAACACTTGATTTCTTTGATTTTTGGTTGCGTGCGAAATGTGCACTTGATATTTAAAGTATACAAACGCCTTTGGGATTGTTTAGTATTCATTTATGATCGATAACGATGGGGTTAAGTATTATTTTACTTCTAGGCACAAGTGAAAAACAACTTTGAAGAAATAACGGAGTAGTTGGGGACTAGTTGGCGGACCGCGTAGCGAGGTGAGTTCGCATTACTTTTAGTAAGCGAGAATGAAACTAAGGACTTAAAATTTAACAAAATTATAAAATAATATGAAATGAATATAAATATGGTCGTATATTGAATGTATTACGTAATTATATGTATGCTTATGAAATGATATACATTTAAGCCAAAGTATTTCCTTCACATATTATGTGATGTAATTGTTTGAATAGAATGTAATTGAATTATAAAGAATGGTTGTGAATATGAAGTGTGTATTGTGGTTTATGTGTAAAAATTGAATTGGTTGTGGAATGACAATGAATGCCATGTGTGATTGATTGTGTTTGAGATTGGTTTGTAATGTGAATGCATTACATAAATATGGTTGTGGTGTGAAAATTGTGCTCTCATTATGAACATTTTGAGTGATGTTGAGAGATGATGTTGAATGATGTTGAGAGATGACGTTGAATGACGATACTAAGAGACGTGCCAGTATGTGGAGAGACATCCCTGTTGCGATATAGTTAGCCCAATGAGGGGCAAATGAGATGAAATGAAACGCTAAGAGATGAAATTAATCGAGATGTAATCACGTATTTTTATTGTTTTTCATATGATGATTGAAGTGATTGGCCCAATGAGGGGCACATGATGTGATTGGCCCAACGAAGAGCATATGATGTTGATTTGTGTGACGTGGTGATGTTGTGCTTGTTGGTTGATTACTTATGATGTGGAAATTGTGAGATTTGATTGTGTGATAGGGATATAAATGTACTATAAATTCATTATGATTACAATATGGTGTATAATGCTACTACGTTAAGCACTCTTCTTTGAAATGGGAAATATGTAAGAAATATAATGATTAAAGATTTAAAAGATATGAAAATGACTTAAAACTTCATTCAAATTAAACTAATGTATAATATGAATTGGTAAATAAAATTAAAAAATGAGTACTTTGAGTAATGTGCTACTCATTCAGCTTTTTGAAGCTCACCCTTCTTTTATGTTGTATATTTCCCCAGGTGGCAGCTGAAAATGAGAACACGCTCTAGTTGAGAGCTGATAGCTTGATATTGGTTTGGATGGTTGGAAGCGGCATCTTCAGAGTCATTGAGTCTCAACTTTCTTACAAAAAAATGTTTGTAAATTATATGGGTTTAAAGAAGTGTTGTATTAGTGATATTGTATAAATTTGATTGTATATGAAATAAATTGTTTGATTACGATAAATTGTGAATTGTATTATATGAAAAGATATATGTATGACATTTAGGTTAGGGCTCAGAGCTAAAAGGTGACGATACTGTCTCGGGTATGGCCCATCCAAGGATGGGTCGTTACAACATATGTGAGAGATTTGTTTACTATTACTCAAGCAGTTCATAAATGGAGGCAATATCTCATTGGCAAAAAGTTTATCATTCTCACAAATCAGAGCCTTCATCCATTTTTGAAGTGTCTACACAATTTCTTATGCTCTTTCTACTTCCAAGTGTTATGTCCTTAGCATGGTGCAAGAGGAAAATACATGCAATCCAAAGTTGTTAGCTTTAAATTAGCAATTACATAATGGAATTCTACCAAATTCAGGGTATGCAGTAAAGGAAGGCATTTTACTGTTTAAAGAAAAAATAAAAATTGCATCAACCTTTACTCTAAAGAAACCATTGATTAGGGAGTTTCATAACACAACTATTGGGGGTTATGCAGGTGCACACAAAACCTTCAAGAGACTCTCTACCAGTTTTGTAATACCTATATTTGTAAAGTAAGAGTAAAGAAGTACTTTAATAAATATGTCATAGAGTTAAAATAATATATATATATATATATATATATATATATATATATATATATATTAACGTAAATTATACTGATACGTACCGAATTTCGTTTAGTTTACTTTAAATCACTGTATTTCCTTAAATACTTAGGGACCCAAAGAAATGTTGAAAGAGTAAAATTTTAAAGGAGTTACGAGGGAATTTTATAAAGAGTCATGAGAAGCTATCAGAAAAATAGAAGGCAATAGTGTAATGTTTATTTTTGAATTTTTTTAGCATTCATGAAATTTCCCGGAATTCAAAGTGTGAATTTTCAAAGGGTGTTGTTTATGAAGAATTGAAGAAATAATTAGAAATTTAATACAAATATTATGTCAGGTGTTGACGATCAGCAACCGGGGGAAATTGCTGAGAAGAACGGGAAAGGTAAAGAGGTGATCCACGGGTAGCTTTAAGTGCTACGTGGTGAGTTAGATTAACTTTAAGCAATCTAAATAAAAATCAAATATCTAGTAATAATATTAAACAAATTATTACCTTATGCTTTGGTGTTAGATAAAAATTAAATTTATAGGTAAGATATGAATATTTGACACGTAGAAAATTATTATGTGAAAAGAAATATTATTATAATAATGAGTTGATTTAATAGTAATAGTGATAAATAAATTCTTGCCGAGTTTTGGTTAATAAATTGATGTAATATATGAGGAGAAGAAAATTGTGAAATTTATTAAGCAGAAAGTTGATGAAAGACTAGATAGTTAATTTAAATATTTTGAATTCATGTGGTTTTATATTACTGTTCATATGCATATTTCATATCATTGTTCATATGCATATGCATATGCATTAAATATGATAACTGAAAGAACCGGGAATGGGCCGGTCTAATTGAAAAACCGGGACACCATGTATATGTTGGAAATAAAAGAGACACCATAACAGCCGGTATATGCTGAAAATAAATACCGTGACAGCCGGGATAAGTTGTAAAGAAAAAACCGAGAGGGAAACGGTCTAAGATAATAAAAACGTGTCGACATGTGGGAAAATATTCCCATAATAATAATTCATGTATTGCATCTGTTTTACATGTTGATATATTTACTGAATGTTGTTAATGTTATGCATGTATATATAGATAAATGAGTCTCACAGAGAGAGACAATTGTAGTGAGAAAAAGACATAGAAATATGACATGATAGGATTTATTTAAATGTTATTTTGCTACTATCATGTTATATGAGAGATAGATTATTAAATATTAAAAGGCTATTTATTTAATTTGAATACTTTTAGTAAATTTAATTCACCGAGCTTGTGAAGCTCATCCCTCATTGTACAATGATTTCAGGTAACAGACATGGCAAGTAGTTTGGTGGGTTGAGAGTCAGACGAAATCATTTTCTGTAAGCCACATACGTGTCAATATCCTCAGAAAAATGAGAAAATGAAATATAAAAGTTTTATTTGTAAATATTCATGTATTTTAAGTTGTATATTATGTTTAAGTTAATAGCAGATTTATGTACCTCTCCTGTTGAGGGTTGAGGGTTTAAGTAAAAATTTATGTTAGTTTTATTGTTGCGTATATGTGTCGTGCTGAAATTTTCAAAATGTGATGACACCGTCTCGAGGGTGGCCAACTCTGGATAGGTCGTTACAATTTTGGTATCAGAGCATTAGGTTTTAAGATTCTGTAGACTGCATGAGAACTTAAAAAGTGGAAGATCTAAATAAATTATATTTTAAATGCAGAGTCTAAGGATGACACATAGTCGTGCTAGAGTGAGAGGTAGAGTTTTGAATCAGAGAGGACGTTGTAGACCCCCAATTTTTATGAGAACTGATGCAGAAGAGAAAGTTTAGTCTATAGTTCCCGCAAGGGAACATGTTGATAGTGTAGTTGGTACTAGTAGAGCTATGGGAGAATCAGAGGCTAGGAAGGATGAATTGAGAGAAGTTCTTAATCGTGCTATAGATAGGATACATGCAGCTGAAAAAATTGCTGATAATCTGCAGAAAAGATTAAAGGAAGGGGGTAGAAGAAACCTGATGTGGTGAGGCAAGAGGTTCATGAGAGAGAATGTGTGTTTGCACATGAGATGCAAGGTGATTATTTTGTGAGATTTCTTAAGTTTAAAACCCAGTCTTTTAAAGGATCTGTAAATCCTGTAGAAGCTGAGCAATGAATCAGACATGTCAAAAAATATTTTGAGGTCTTACCAGTGTTAGATAGACAGAAGGTTGCTTTTGCTTCATTTTATGCTAGAGAGTGAGGTGTCTCAATGGTGGGAGGATATTTTGCACTGGGAAAGCATATGAGTATAACAACCTTTAACTTGGAGTAAGTTTAAGGATGAGTTTTTTGCGAAGTATTTCCCAGATACCTTTCGGGCACAACAAGAGAGAGATTTTATTCATCTAAGACAGGAAAGTTTATCGGTGGTTGAATATGATAGTAGATTCATAGCTCTGTCAAGGTTTTTACCTGAATTAGTGAATACAGAGGAGAGAAAATGTATGAGATTTTTAGACAGATTATACTATGATATTCGGACTAAACTCTCTTATATGGGCATAAGAAATTATGTTGTACTGGTGGATAAAGCATTACAGAATGAGAAGGATTTGATGGAGTTGAGAGGTAGGATGGATTGGTTGAAGAGGTCTAAATTTGAGGGACCTAGAGGTGGTAGCAGTATGGGTGTACATAGTGGGAGACCACCCCAGAAGGGACGTTCTGTAACGATCCATCCCGGGTTGGCCACCCCCGAAACGGTGTCATCACATTTTGAGAATCCCAGCACGACACATATATGCAACAATAAAAATGAATAACACCAAAAGAAATTTACATCAATTCAATCTTTAAACATTCTATACAACGTAAAATGCATGAATATTTACAAATAAATTTTTTATTTAATTTTCTCATTAGTCTGAGGATGATGACACGCACGTGGCTTACAGAAAATGATTTCTTTTGAACCTCAACTCACCAAACTATTTGTCAATCTTGCTACTTGAAAATCATTGTATAATGAGGAGTGAGCTTCATAAGCTCAGTGAATTAAATTTACTAAAAGTACTCATTTGAATAAACAGTCTTTTAATATTTAAAACAATTTGTATCTCATACACTTGAGGCTAGCACTTTACTATCGCTCCACATGTCATAATATCCATTCTCTATCAATCTCTTCCTCTTATTTATTGGTTCACCTCTAGACCATCAATTATCTCATGATTTCCTCGTAATGAGGTTCACATCATAAAATCTACCATTTACGTGGTTCTTATCACTATAACAATAGCATACCATACCTCGACATTTCAATAATCTTATCACCATAACTATTTCTTTCTATGAGACTCAACCATCTATAATTAAATTCACAATTAATACATCACACATCACCATTTCAATAATGCAAGCAATAATTAAAACATATGCAATACATGAATGATTATGATGGGAACGTCTTCCACATGTCGACAGGTTGTTATTATCTTAGATCGGCTGCCTTCCCTGTTCTTTCATTCTCATTTACACCGGCTGCTTTCCCGGTTCTTTCATTCTCATAAGACTGATTGTCTTCCCAGTTCTTTCATTTTCATTAGACCGACTGCCTTCCCGGTTATTTCATTTTCATTAGACCGGTTGCCTTTACAGTTCTTTTCTTTCTCATTTAATGCATATGCATATAAACACTAATATAAAAATCACATGAAATCAAAATATTTAAATTGACTATCCTAATTTTTCTCAAATTATATAAAAATTCTACTAAAATTCACTCATCCCAAATCACATCAAATCATCTATTAAAGCTTGTCAAAATCCCCTAAATTTCATCCCAAATCATATCAAATTATCCATCAAAGTTTGTCCAGATTCACTAAATTTCATCCTTAATCACATCAAATCATCCACCAAAGCTTGTTAATATTCGTTAAAATTCATCTCCTCATAATTCGTATTAAAACATTAACCATAGTCATAAATAATTTTATTTATCATAATCATTATTTAAATCAACTCCTTATTCTAATAATTTCTCACATAATAATTTTCTTACGTGTCTAATATTCATATCATATCTATCAACACAAATCTTTATCTATCACTAAAACATAAGCTAATAATTTATTTTAATATCATCCATAGATTTTTTATTTTTTTATTTGGATTACTTAAAGTAAATCCAACTCACCACGTAGCTCTTAAAACTACATGTGGATCACCTCCTTACTTTTCCCTTTTTTCTTAGAAATTTCCCCCGATTGTAGACCGTCAACACCTGACATCGTATTTATATTAAATTTATAATTTATTTTTCAATTCGATATAAACCACACACTTTGAAAATTCCCACTTTGAACTTAGAGAAACTTCATAAATGTCATAAATTCAAAAATAAACACTATGATATTACCTTCTGCTTTTCTGATAGCTATTCTTGATTCTCTATTAAATTTCACAGAAAACTCCATCAAAATTTTGCTCTTTCAGCATTTCTTTGAGTCCCCAAGAGATTTGAAAAAAAACAAGAAATTGAAAGGAGCTATGTGAAATATGTAAACAGATTTCACAGAGGTGTATATATATACATGGTTGCTGCCCCAAAATCTCGATAACTCACCAATTTGCAAGCACCAACAGCAGTCCCCTCCAATTTTCCCATTGCCACGACACTAAAATGTGTCAACTTACCATTTCTTTCATTTTGGCCTGGCAGCACGTTTTGCCACCTGCTACCTTTTTTTTTTTACTTTTTGTTTTTTTTTTAATTATTATATATATATTTTTTTCTTTCTTTTTCTTGCTTTTGGACGTTCAGATCCAATTTTTTTTTTCTTTTAATGATGTCTACGTCCTAAATTTTTTTTTTCAAAAGAATTATTTTATCCAATACTAAATCCTTCGCATACTATATTATTTAAACTTCATGTCATATTTATTAAACTACTTATTTACCCTTACTTTTCGAAAATAGGTATTACAAATCTACCGACCTTACAAAAATTTCGTCCCCAAAATTTCCTTGCTTTACTCCAGAAACAAATGTGAATAATATTTTTTCATAATTGTCTCACACTTTCACGTAATCTCTTCAATATCCTTATTTCGCCACAGAACTTAACTAATGAAATTTCTTTATTATACAAGGTTTTTTCTTTTTGTCTAAAAATATTTCACTGGTACTTCTATGTACACCCAATCTTTCTGAATTTCTATAGCTTTGCTCAAAATATTATGTAAATACTTTCTTAAAAAGTGAAACATAAAATAAATTATATAAATGTTTTAATTCCGGAGGCAAATCCAGTTTATTCACAACTAACCCAACTTTCTCAACAACTTCAGAGGGTCTCACATACCTCGGATTCAGTTTTCCTTTCCTGTTTAAATCTCAATACATCTTTTCATTGAGATATTTTTCGATACACTAACTCACCTACTTGAAACTCAAAAGATCTTCTCTTAGTATCGGTATAGTTAATTGATCCACTATGTGCTGCTTTATGGTTCTCTCTAACCAATTTGATTATCTCATTTGTTAACTCAATAATTGCTGGATCAAATATATTTCTTTCTGCCACTTTTTCCCAACCTATAAGAATTCTATACCGCCTACCATATAATGCCTCAATCGGTGCCATCCTAATATTAGTTTGATACTGATTATTATCATCAACTTAAATCGATGGCATGTAAACATCCAAACTTACTGAGAACTCATCACATTTGCTTACATATCCTTTAGTACTCTAATATTTCTTTCTATCAGTTATATCCCTCTTCATCCTGACCATCAAAAATTTTGTCTCAATTCTCTATATATCTTATTGTTACTTGGTTGCATCAAATCTACATCATTATGTGCCTCCCTCTTTATCTATTTTCTCAACTCCACATTATTGGGAACACTATTTCTATGTTTCAAGACCAGAATACTATTATTTAAAAATTTTGAACTTATATTGCTTTCTAGTAAGTACTCAATGCTTAATCTTTTTTATCTCTTCATCTCTACTTTGCATCTCTAAAATATTTTACTATGGATGACTATACAACCATATTTGTTAACCATGATCATCTATCACTGATATTTAACTTCATTCTTATCTCTTTTAAATCTATCATCAATTTCACATCAGGACTCCCCATAGCAGTTAAACTTCTTGTAGACTTTCTACTCAATGCATCAACTATCACCTTCTCATTGTCTAGATGAGCGTGAATTGTACAATCGTCTTTACCAATCAACTCCATCTACCATCTTTGCCTCAAATTCAACTCTCTCTGGGTAGGTAAGTATGTCAAACTCTTATAACCCATGAATATCTTTCAAGTAGCTCCGTACAGATGATGTCTCCAATCTTTAAAGTAAATACTATAACAGTCAATTCTAAGTCATGAGTGTGGGAACTTCTATCATGAATCCTTAATTTCTTAGAAGTATGGGCCACAGCTTTCCTATGCTACACATATCCCAATCATTGATATGACGTATCACTATACACCACAAATCATTCATCACCAGAAAGAAAACACCAATACTGGAGCTGTAGTCAATATCTCATTTTTAGTAATTGGAAATTTTTCTCACACTTTCCTCATCATACAAATCTCACTTTTTCCCTGGACAGTCTATTCAACTGTATTTCAATAATAAAAATTTCTGAAAGGATCTTCTATAATAACCAACTAACCCCAAGAAGATTCTAATCTCAGTCGCATTAGTTGGTCTCTCCCAACTTAACATTGTCTCTAACTTTTGTAAATCAACTGCTATCCATTTCCCGATATTACATTTCCAAGAAAGTTATTTCATTCAATCAACACCCACACTTGGAGAACTTTGTATATAATTTCTCTTTCCTCAGAATCTCTAACACACTGTCTAATGTTTCACATGTTGTTCTTCCTCCTTAGAATATATCTGAAAATCAAATACAACCATAAAATTGTTAAGATATAGTTTAAACACTCTATTCATCAAGTCCATAAATGTTTCTGGAACATTAGTTAATCCAAATGTCATCACAAGAAACTTATGACTATAACATGTCCTAAAAACAGTCTTAGGCACATCTCCATTCTTTATCTTCAATTAGTGATAACCCGATCTTAGGTTTATCTTAGAAAACACTTTCACTCCTTGCACTGCTCAAACTCTTTATTTATCCTGGGAAAAATTTATTTGTTCTTATTCAACTATCTATAGTCTATACACACTTTTATCGTTCCATCTTCCTTCTTCACTAACAACACCTAACTCCCCAAATACATTAGGTCAGATAAATTGTTTATCCACAAATTCTTAAAATGGTACATTCAACTTTCTCAATTCAGCTGACGTCATTCTGTAGGGTGCTATTAAATATATGTGATGATCCTGGTATCACATTAATAGAAAAATTAATCTCCCTACTTGGAGGCAACCTAGATAACTCATCAAGAAATTATATTAGAATAATCTTTCACTACTCAGATTTATTCTAACTTCCTATTTTTCTTTCTAGGATCTATTATGTATGCTAAATACTCCTCAAAACCTTTCTTCAATCATCTCCTAGTGGTCAGAGAAAAATAGGATCGTTCGACAGTATCTTATGTTCTCCTTAAAAGTTAAACTGTTCATATCTATATCTTGAACACTACATTCTTTTTGTAAAAATCAACCATATATATTTTTTTTGCATCAAATGACTAATACATACTTCAATAGACTTCATATGAATACTAGATGCAACACAATGGGTTACACCAAGATCAATTAACATTGTTATATCCAACTCCTCTACATAAAGCACTTCAAATTTTGACAGTTCTGAGGTAAATATCTTATCTGAATATATCCATGATAAGCTTCTGTCTCTCAATCATACGTCAGATTACCACTTCCCCTTGGTGGTATACTTACTTCCTCTGCCATGATCCTCAGTTACCATAATCTGTCTCCCAAATCTAAGGGTCCCACCAATAGTATTATGAGATTCAGAAATAATAGATCATGCTTTCCTCTGACTTTGTACTTCAGTTTTCTATGACAAAGAATGCCTCATTTGGGGTGGTTTCTCACCTTGTATACTCATATTACCACTACCTCTATAACCTTTATGATTAAGCCTCTTTAACCATTTTATTTTTATTTTATTTTATATTATATATATATATTTTTTTTTTCTTAAACTCCATCGCATCTCTCTCAATCTAAAATGGTATATCCACCAATCTGACGTAATTCATATGCCTCATGTACGATAGTATTGATCAAACCTTAAAACATAATTCATCTATGAACTTCTTACACTTCTTCTCCTTTGGGTATACCATTTTCGGTTCAAACCTCGACAAAGCCACGAATCTCCTATCACGCTAAGCCATAGTCAACACATTTACCCCAAATAAATAAAATCTCTATCTTGTTGGGCTCTAAAGGTCTAAGGAAAGTATCTATCAAGGAAAACCTCCTTAAACCTATTCCAATTTAAGAGTCTAACAACATCTGCACTTACCCTGGGAAGAATATCCTTTCATCATTCTAAAACTTCTCCTTCTAATTCTAATGAAACAAAAGTGACCATCTGCCCATCAGTCACTGGTAAAGTACCAAATAATCTCTCTACATGTTTCTCCCAAAACTTAGGCTTAAAAGAATTTATAGATCTTTTAAACAACACCACATTCAACTTAACAATCTTCCTACATCTTATGCATAAACTCACTTTTCCCCCTTTTTAAACGTTCATCATTACTGGATTAACAACCTCAAACGCTACCCTAGTCCGTTCATCAAGTCTATGTTATAAGCTATCAACTCTATCTTCTGTTACATTTATTTTCTCAATAGAATATACAAGAGTTTATCTTAACTCATCTCTTTCAACTTCAGATTCTCTCACACCTTTACTAATATCAATTATATTACTAATATCAATCATACTATCAGCACATTTCTTTCTAGGAACCACAGATTTAGACTCAACCTTGACTTGTCAAAAATATTGAGGCTTACCACCCCCTCCCCAATCAACAACTCTAACTCTAGCTCTAGCACGTCCACGTGTCATCATCAGACTGTTCATTATAATTTATTTTAATCTTCCACTTTCTTACTTTTTATGCAGTCTACAGAATCTTAAAAACCTAATGCTCTGATACCAAAATTGTAACGACCCATCCCAAGTTGGCCACCCCTGAAACGGTGTCATCACATTTTGAGAATCCCAGCATGACACATATATGCAACAATAAAAATGAATAACACCAAAAGAAATTTGCATCAATCCGATCTTTAAACATTCTATACAACGTAAAATGCAAGAATATTTATAAATGATATTTTCATTTTATTTTCTCATTAGTCTGAGGATGATGATACGCACGTGGCTTACAGAAAATGATTTCTTCTGAACCTTAACTCACCAAACTATTTGTTAATCTTGCTACCTGAAAATCATTGTACAATGAGGAGTAAACTTCACCATCTCAGTGAATTAAATTTACTAAAAGTACTCATTTGAATAAACAGTCTTTTAATATTTAAAACAATTTGTATCTCATACACTTGAGGCTAGCACTTTACTATCGCTCCATATGTCATAATATCCATTCTCTATCAATCTCTTTCACTTATTTATTGGTTCAACTCTAGACAATCAATAATCTCATGATTTCCTCGTAATGAGGTTCACATCATAAAATCTACCATTTACATGGTTCTTATCACTATAACAATAGCACACCACACCTCGGCATTTCAATAATCTTATCACCATAACTGTCTCTTTCTATGAGACTCAACCATCTATAATTAAATTCACAATTAATACATCACACATCAGCATTTCAATAATGCAAGAAATAATTAAAACAGATGCAATGCATGAATTATTATGATGGGAACGTCTTTCTACCTATCGACAGGTTGTTATTATCTTAGATTGGCTGCCTTCCCAGTTCTTTCATTCTCATAAGATCGGCTGTCTTCCTAGTTCTTTCATTCTCATTAGACTGGCTGCCTTCCCGCTTCTTTCATTTTCATTAGACCGGCTGCCTTCCCGCTTATTTTCTTTCTCATTTAATGCAGATGCATATGAACAATGATGTGAAATATGCATATAAACACTAATATAAAAATCATTTGAAATCAAAATATTTAAATTGATTATCCTAATTTTTCTCAAATTATATAAAAATTCTACTAAAATCCACTCATCCCGAATCACATCAAATTATCCATTAAAGCTTGTCAAAATCCACTAAATTTCATCCCAAATCATATCAAATTATCCATCAAAGTTTGTCCAGATCCACTAAATTTCATCCCTAATCACATCAAATCATCCACCAAAGCTTGTCAATATCCACATATTACCTTCTGCTTTTCTGATAGTTATTCTTGATTCTCTATGAAATTTCGTGTAAAATCCCTTCAAAATTTTGCTCTTTCAACATTTTTTTAAGTCCCTAAGAGATTTGAAAAAAAAAAAAAATTGAAAGGGGATATGTGAAATCTGTAAACAGATTTCACAGAGGTGTATATATATACATGGTTGCTGCCCCAAAATCTCGGCAACTCACCAATTTGCAAGCACCAACAGCAGTCTCCCCCAATTCTCCCATTGTCACGACACTAAAATGTGTTAACTTACCATTTTTTTCATTTTGGCCTGGCAGTAGGTTTTGCCACCTACAGCCCCATTTTTTTTACTGTGTTTTTTTTTACTTATATATATATATATATATTATTTTCTTTCATTTTCCTTGTTTCTGGATGTTCAGGTCCAATTTTGTTTTCTTTTCTTTTAATGACGTTCACATCCCAAATTTTTTTTCTTCAAAAGAATTATTTTATTCAGTACTAAATCCTTCATGTACTATATTATTTAAACTTTAAGTCATATTTTTTAAATTACTTATTTACCCTTACTTTTCGAAAACGAGTATTACACATTCCTTGTCACAAGAAAATGTAATGCAGAGTCAAAGGCAAGCAGGATCTATTGCTTCTGTAGTTTAGAGTAAAACTGGTAGGACCTCTAGATTTGAGAGTTATGGTAGAGGAGTAACTATGCCACTAGAGGGAAATAGTAATCTGATGTATGGTCGAGAGGCAAGGGCTTACTTTGGATATAATCAGACGAGGCATCTGTCTTAGAATTGCCCTACACAGATATGATTTGTATGTGGTGGGGGAGGACATGTTATTGCAGATTGTCCAGTGGGAAAATCTGCTAATATAAGCGTTGGAAGTGTTGGTAGAAAATCAATGGAGAGAGGTGGTGGATCAGGTAGTGTGCGGGGCAAAGGTCAATGATCAGTAGCAGTGCGAGGGCGTGGCAACTAGTTTTCGTCCAGAGATAGTAGGGTCTATGTATTGACCCAACATGATGCACAAGCCATTCCTGATGTTATTATGGGTATGATATATATCCTTGGTAGGCCTGCTAGATTATTGATTGATCCTGGTGCAACCCATTCTTTTGCATCTAGTAGTCATATGAAATCTATTGATGCTAGTGCTAGTCCTTTGATGCATGCTATTGCTGTTGAGGTTCCTACTGGAGATAGAGTTATTATCAGGACAATCTATCGAAGTTGTGTGATTAATATTGCTGATAAAGAATTTAAAGTTGATTTATTGCCTTTAGATATAATAGATTTTGATTTAATTCTGAGGATGAATTGGTTATTTGTATATCATACTTGGGTAGATTGTTTTAGGAAAAATGTGGTGTTCAAGATACCCGGACATAAGGAGTTTAATTTTCAGGGAGAATGTAGGATACTTTCTAATTATCTTATTTCTGCATTAACTACTAGTAAATGGTTGAAGAAGGGTTGTGAGGGGTATTTGGCATATGTAGTGGATTCTAGCAAAGAGAGTAAGAAGTTACAAGAAATCTTGGTAGTAAAAGATTTTTCTGATGTTTTCCCTGAAGAGTTAACTGGGTTGCCACCCAATAAGGAGATTGACTTCTCTATTGAAGTGATTCCAGGATCAGCACCCTATAGAATGGCACCACCTGAATTGAGAGATTTGAAAGTTCAGCTTTAGGAGTTGCTAGATAAACTGTTTATCCGACCTAGTATGTCACTGATGAGTCTTAAATATTGCATATTTAATAGCCTTTAACTTATATTTGTTATGCTCTTAGTTAGTAGTATTTCACTTTATTTTATGTCTTTTTTGTGTTTTGTGTATTTTTATAGGTTTGTGGAGAAAATGAAGCATTTCAGGATATGTGAAGCTTTAGATGCAATAGTGATCGATCGCACTATGCTGCGATCGAGCGCATGGTCAACAATCCCACATCGAAATGTTTGCAGTACAGTGCATCTGCGATCGAGTGCACCAGACACGCAATCGAGCGCACATGCGATCGTTTGCACAAGACATGCAATCGAGCGCACATTGCGATCAATCGCACCATTCTGCGATCGAGCGCACTCGGGCAGTATCCCACATCGAATCTGCAACCTATTGTGCTCCGAGACTGCCCCTATATAAACACCATCTGACTTCATCATTTGGTGTGCAATTCTTTGTTCCATTTGGTACAATTCCTGGGCCACTTTGGTGTTAACCGGTGGACGTCTGCTAGCATTCTGGTGGATCCCGAAGGTTTTGCTACCACGAGGGGAAGCGCCGCCCATCAGCGAGTAGAATTTCTCCCATGTAAAGTTATTTATTTCTTTTTATTTAGTTGTTTTAGTTTAATGTTTAGTACTTTTATTATGATTTGTAGTTTCATAGTTATGAGTGGCTAGAATCTTCAGCTAAGGTTAAAGATGAAGCCTCGCCATTGTTTGGCATAGTAGTTCATATTTGCTTGTACAAATCTAACATTTTTTAGTATAAATGTTCCGTCAATTATTTAATTAGAATCTTGTGATTGATTGAGTTTAAATTGTTCTGTTGGATATTCTTTGTGTTTCATCTAATGGATAGATCGAATTGTTTTCGATTAAATTGGATTTCCTTTGTGATTTGTTGAGAGCGGATACATTGGATGCTTTTGGTTTAATTGGGATATTCTTTGTTTTTTGTCTTATAGTTGGATTCATGGAATTTTTTGATAGGCTATCTTTACAACATTGAGTTATATGCTTAACTTTGGCGGGGTGGATTCAAAAACCTTAGTGTGTTTTTATTAGTTTTTAAAATCAGTTTAGTTTAGCTTTTATTTATTTTGCAACATATAATACAAAATTCGGAACTTGGTTAAGATAAATTAGTTTAGATTAAAAATTATATTTTCACAACACAATTCCTTGCGGATTCGACCTCGCACTTGCACAACGCTATATTGCAAACGACTCGTGCGCTTGCGAGTAAATTAAAACTCACAACAAGTTTTTGGCACCGTTGCCGGGGAGTTGTTTGGTTTGTGAAAATTAAATTTTTAATCTGAATTGATTTTATTTTTCTACTAGTTAGTTCGCAATTTTTTTTGATTTTTCTTTTCGCAATTTTATTTTATTTTATTTGTTTATGTTTGCATTGCCCATGAAAAAAAATATATTTAAAAACAAATGTTGATAAATCCAGCGCCGGTTTCACAGTCTTTAGAGGACACCATTAAGGAGTATATGAAAATGACCAGCCCGTCCATCAATGCTGCTAACACATTCAATGTTGATAGCTGTTCCATCTGTGCTAGTCCTATGCATTTAGCACAGAATTTTCCATCAATGCCGGCTTTTGCTGAGTATCCCATGGAACAAATGAATGCTTTCAATGAGTGTTGTTGGCAATCAAATGTATCTTACTCCGAAACGTACAATCCAGGGTGGCGGGACCACTCTAATTTTTTATAGGAGCAGAACCAACTGATGAATCAGGGAGGAGCCCCTTATCATGCTCACAATCAATACCCTCCCGAATTTCCTCCACCAGTTCCAAGTTATAGTCACTCAGCCTATCCAGCACCATTACCTGCTTAGCAAGCTCCCATTCAAACACCAGCGTCAGTTTCACAGTCACTTGAGGACACCCTTAAGGAGTACATGAAAATGACTAGCCAATCCATGAGCGAAGTAATGAGTGCAACAATAGAAAACACCCAAGCTATTGCTAAGCTAGAGAGTCAAATGGATCAAATCGCAAGTTACGTGGGTGAAGGAGAGAATGGAGAGTTCCCTAGTCAACCTGATCCTAACCCAAATGAACAGTTTGCGGTGAGAAATTTATCAACTCCTATGCATTGGCAGGAACAAGTGCAATCAATTGTCCCATACTTGTCTGGGAGACAAGTGTACAATCAAGTGGAAGAGAACCCTGCTATGCACCAAGGGCAAGAAAGTGGCAACAATGAAAAGAGAGATGCTGAGCCATCTATAGCCACACCTATCATTAAGGATCTCCCTAGGTCGTTTTTACCTAAAGTGCCTTACCCCGAGAGATTACAAGCACCCGAGAGAGGAGTTTGAGGATCCCCTAGAGGCATGCTTTGCTCACTTTGGAGAAGACTTGGGCTTAAATAAGTTACTCGAGGAAGTGAATGCCATTTTGGAGTCTGATCCTCAGAAGAGCAGTGAGACGGAGGAGACTATGGATGAATCACGTATTGAGGACCCCCTGGAGGCATGCTTTGCTCAATTTGAAGAGGATTTGGGCTTAGATAAGTTGTTTGAGCAAGCAAATGCTACTTTGGAGTCTGCTCCTCAAAAGATCAGTGAGACGGAGGAACCCACAACACCTGAACCCCCCAAGAAAGAACTTAAGCCTTTACCGGACAATCTTAAGTATAAGTTCCTAGGTCCAGCAGATTCTTTGTCTGTGACTACAGCTTCAAATTTGGTTGATGTTCAAGAGGATAAATTATTGGACGTTTTAAGAGAGCACAATGAAGCTATCGGCTGGACTATTGAGGATATCAAGGGGATAAGCCCCTCGGTGGTGATCCACAAGTTACATTTTGAGGAGAATGCCAAGCCATCGAAGGAGCCACAAAGAGGGCTCAACCCAGCTATACAAGAGGTTCTGATCCTTTATCCAATCTTTGATAGCAAGTGGGTGAGCCCGATTCATGACGTACCAAAACAGGCTAGATTGACGGTAGTAATAAATAAAGACGATGAGTTGGTTTCAACTCGAGTGCAGTCAAGATGGAGAATGTGTCTAGACTACCGTAAGTTGAATGCTACCACACTGAAGGATCATTTTTCACTCCCATTTATTGATCAGATGGTGGAGTGTTTATTTGGGCACGATTACTAATGTTGGGTCTGGCTGAAGACGTTAAACTTAGCGCTCATGAGAGGCACCCTATAGCTTATCCTTTATGTTTATTTATTATTTTACGTATTTATGATTAATGTTTGTTTCTAGTATTTTTTTTGTTTTTCAGTCTTTTATTTTTCAGGGACAATGCGTACTTCAGTTCAAGTTTGGGAGTATGCTATGAGCCATACCAGTCCAGATAGTTCTCCATATCTCAGGTCAGCTCTTTCCATATTAGTCACACATTGGGGTCAATGTGTAATTTAAGTTTGGGAGTATGGGAGACACATCACACACTTTGTCCTAATTTGTTGTCTTTTCGTCATAGAGATAAATGCATGTTCATGTTCGTCTAAAAATTTTGGTTGATCTGAAAAATTGTGATGTGATTTCATTGGTGAGTTTAAAACTTTGAACACATGATCTGATGATAGAGTTTAAACTTTAGTTACTTACTTTAGGCATTTTCGAGAATTCACATGTTTGATCTAATCTAACACGAGCACATTAGCACATATTTGTGTGAGGTATGACATGTGAGTTGAATGTATACGTTTCCTTGTTTTAATTGAAACTGGATGACTTATTGGATAAACACTTGGGCATATATAAAAAAAAAACTACTAATATTTATAATGATCATCATCAATAAACTTTTCACTGGGTAACTGGACCTCTTGCCTCAGTAAGTAGTGAGTGTTCACGTCAAAAGGTGAGAATTTTATTCATAATGATCATTGCGAAATGTTTCACTGAGTAACTGGACCTCTTGCTTCAGTAAGCAGTTTCATGTCAAAAGGTGAAAATTTTGCTTGGTAATATTAAGGCCAGTTTAATTTCGTAGCCTTTTTGACTCGAGTTAGTAAGTCCTTAGGGGTGCCTTTACACCTAATGCCCTAAAACCATCTGGTTTGGGAGTCATTGACTCAATACTCGTTGCATGGGTCAATTAGAAAGCTTAAGGGAACTAAACATAGTAGAGTATATATATATATATATATATATATATATATATATATATATATATATATATATATATATATATATATATAAACTATGCCATCATTGTTCTTTCCGATGAGAAATTCTGTGGATCTTGAGACTTGAATTATCTTGTACATTGAAGTTATTTGGAAACCTCATCTGTATATGCTAATTCACTTTATACTGATTCAAGCCTGTGATGTCTTACCATGCCTCCTGTAAGTAATTAGGTTTTAAATTCTTATTCATTGTGAAGATGGGTTCGACTTATTTAAGCTTGCTCATGAATGAATCTCATGATTTTGTATGCTCCTTAAATTTTTGGATACCATGAATACTAAACTTATCTTTATAATCCTTGTTGTTCATTTAGTTTTTTTATTTTGTTTTGCTAAGGGACTAGCAAAATGTAAGTTTGGGGGTATTTGATGAGTCTTAAATATTGCATATTTAAGACCCTTAACTTATATTTGTTATGCTCTTAGTTAGTAGTATTTCACTTTATTTTATGTCTTTTTTGTGTTTTGTGTATTTTTATAGGTTTGTGGAGAAAATGAAGCATTTCAGGAGATGTGAAGCTTTAGGAGCAATAGCGATCGATCGCACTATGCTGCGCTCGAGCGCATGGTCAACAATCCCACATCGAAATGTTTGCAGTACAGTGCATCTGCGATCGAGCGCACCAGACACGCGATCGAGCGCACATGCGATCGTGCACTCAAGACATGTGATCGAGCGCACATTGCGATCGATCGCACAATTCTGTGATCGAGCGCACTTGGGCAGTATCCCACATCGAATCTGCAACCTATTGTGCTCCGAGACTGCCCCTATATAAACACCATCTGACTTCATCATTTGGTGTGCAATTCTTTGTGCCCTTTGGTACAATTCCTGGGCCACTTTGGTGTTAACTGGTGGACATCTGCTAGCATTCTGGTGGATCTCGAAGGCTTTGCTACCACGAAGGGAAGCGCCGCCCATCAGCGAGTGGAATTTCTCCCATGTAAAGTTATTTATTTCTTTTTATTTAGTTGTTTTAGTTTAATGTTTAACACTTTTATTATGAATTGTAGTTTCATAGTTATGAGTGGCTAGAATCTTCAGCTAAGGTTGAAGATGAAGCCTCGTCGTTGTTTGGCATAGTAGTTCAGATTTGCTTGTACAAATCTGACATTTTTTTATTATAAATGTTCCGTCAATTATTCGATTAGAATCTTATGATTGATTGAGTTTAAATTGTTCTGTTTGATATTCCTTGTGTTTCATCTGATGGATACATCGAATTGTTTTCGATTAAATTGGATTTCCTTTGTGATTTGTTGAGAGCGGATACATTGGATGCTTTTGGTTTAATTGGGATATTCTTTGTTTTTTGTCTTATAGTTGGATTCATGGAATTTTTTGATAGGCTATCTTTAAAACATTGAGTTATATGCTTAACTTTGGCGGGGTGGATTCAGAAACCTTAGTGTGTTTTTATTAGTTTTTAAAATCAGTTTAGTTTAGCTTTTATTTATTTTGCAACATATAATACAAAATTCGGAACTAGGTTAAGATAAAATTAGTTTAGATTAAAAATTATATTTTCACAACACAATTCCTTGCGGATTCGACCTCGCACTTGCACAACGCTATATTGCAAACGACTCGTGCACTTGCGAGTAAATTAAAACTCACAACAGTCACCCTAGGGAGCCCCTGTGTTATTTGTCAAGAAGAAGGATGGGACAATAAGGTTTTGTATTGATTTCAGATAGTTAAAAAAGATCACCATCAAGAAAAGATATCCTTTGCTCAGGATAAATGATTTATTCGAGCAGTTATCGGGAGCTAGAGTGTTTTCCAAGATAGACATGAGATCAGACTATCATCAATTGAGGATAAAGTAGGGGGACGTGCCTAAGACTACTTTTAGGACACGTTATGACTATCATGAGTTTCTGGTGATGCCATTTGGGTGAACTAATGCTCTTGCAGCATTTATAAACCTTATGAATCGGGTGTTTAAACCATTCTTGGACAGATTTGTGAATGTGTTCATTGATGATATTTTGGTATATTCCAATAATGAAGAGGAGCATATGCAACATTTGGAGATAGTGTTGGAGATTTTGAGGAGAGAGAAATTATATGCGAAGTTCTCTAAGTATGAGTTTTGGTTGAGCGAAATATCTTTCTTGGGGCATGTCGTGTCCGGAGAGGGGATAGCACTTGACCCACAAAAAGTATAAGCGGTGTTGAATTGCGAAAGGCCCACGAGTGTAACTGAAATTAGAAGTTTTTTGGGGTTGGCTGGTTACTATAAGAGATTTATTCAAAAATTTTCTATGATTACTAGACCTTTGACTAAATTGACCAGAAAGGATGTGAAGTTTAGGTGGTCAGAGCAATGTGAGAGAAGTTTCCAGCTATTAAAAGAAAAACTTACTACAGCCCCGGTATTAATGCTTCCTTCTGGTGATGAAGGATTTATGGTTTATAGTGATGCGTCACATCAGGGATTGAGATGTGTGTTGATGCAACATGAGAGAGTTATAGCTTATGTATCTAGGCAACTGAAAAACCATGAGAGAAATTACCCGACCCATGATTTAGAATTGGCTACCATAGTTTTTGCTTCGAAGATTTGGAGACATCATCTATATGGAGCCAGTTGTGAAATTTTTACTGATCATAAAAGTTTGACACATTTACCGACCCAGAAGGAGTTGAATTTGAGGCAGAAGAGGTGGATGGAGTTGATTTGTGATTATGACTGTATAATTCATTATCATCCAGGAAAGGCTAATGTAGTAGCTGATGCATTGAGTAGAAAGGCTACAGGAAGATTAACAGCTATGGGGAATCATAATACTAGCTTGTTGATAGAATTAAGAAGCATGATGATGCAGTTGAGTGTCGATGATAGAGGAGTATTGATGGAAAATATGGTGATACAATCCTCTATTATTGATCGTTTATTACAGATGTAGGGTAGAGATAAGAGGATAGAGAAGATCAGGCGGGAAGTGTTGAGTGGGAAGCCAACCAAGTTCAGAATTAGAGAAAATGGTATAATAGTATTGGGGCATAGAGTTTGTATTCCCAATGATGGGGAGATGAGAAATGAGATACTAAGAGAGGCTCATGATTTTGTATATTCCATGCACCCAGGTAATAATAAGATGTACAGGGGGTTGAAACAGAATTATTGATGGTCAGGGATGAAGAAGGATGTAGCAGAATATATTACTAGATGTTTGACTTGTCACCAGGTAAAGTCGAGAATAGACATCGAGCAGGTTTATTACAATCTCTTACAGTACCTTAGTGGCCATGGGAAAATGTGAGTATGGATTTTATCTCTGGTTTTCCCCGTGACGCTGTGTGCGTTATAGTGGATAGACTTTCTAAGTCTTCACATTTTCTTCCTATTAAAACTACCTGGAGTCCAAAAAAGTTGGCTGAGTTGTATGTAGCAGAGATAGTAAAATTACATGGAGTACCCTTGAGTATCGTATCAGATAAAGATTCTAGATTTAACTCTAGATTTTGGAGGGATTTCCAAGAAGCCATGAGTACGCAGTTGTAGTTTAGTATAGCTTTTCATCCACAAACTGATGGGTAGACGAAGAGAATCATCAGAATACTAGAAGATATTCTGAGGGCAAGTGTATTGAGTTTCTCAGTGAGCTGGGATGCTTATTTGCCTTTGATCAAGTTTGCATACAATAATCAGTATCAAACTAGTATTGAGATGGCACCATTCGAGGCTTTATATGGTAGAAGGTGTAGAACTCCAGTGTGATGGGAAGAAATTGGAGAGAGAAAGATATATGTCCCAAGAGAAAGATATATGTCCCAAAAATGATAGACTTAACTATTGAGAGGATCAAACTGGTTAGGAAAAACCTCAGAGGAGCCCAGAATAGACAGAAAGGATATGCTGATAAAAGAAGACGACCTCTCGAGTTCCAAGTTGGTGATTGGATATTTTTGAAGATATCTCCGTGGAAGGGAGTGTTGAGATTTAAAAAGAAGGGAAAGCTTAGTCCGAGATTTGTGGGGCAATATGAGGTGATCGAGAGAATTGGACTAGTAGCATATCGTTTGGATTTACCTTCAAAATTAAAGAAATTACATAACGTGTTTCATGTGTCACTGTTGAGAAAGTACTTACACGATGAATCCCATAGTATCTCGAATCAAGCAATAGAATTTTAGGAAGATTTGACTTTTATGCAAGTATCGGTCAAAATCCTAGATAGAAAGAAACAAGTCTTGCACAATAAAGTCATTCCTTTGATTTAAGTATTATGGCGGAATAAAGATGTCGAAGAAGTCATGTGGGAACATGAAGCCAGAATGAGGAAGGAATAACCCCAACTATTTTCTTAATTTTAGGTAAGGAAATTTCGGGGACGAAATTTTTGTAAGGTGAGTAGAATTGTAATACCCGTATTTGTAAAGTAAGGGTAAAAAAGTACTTTAATAAATATGACATAGTGTTAAAATAATATATATATATATATGTATATATATATATATATATATATATATATATATATATCTTAAAGGCGAAAAGTCAGATATTTATAAAGCAATTCCAAAAAAAAAAAAAAGAATCTGGGATGTTCACGTCTTAGAAGACAGAAAAAAGAAGAAGATTTAAAAAAAAAAATTGCTGGCAACGAGTGTCGCCACCTGTCACCAGCAGGGGCAGCCTTGCTGCATGTAAGGCAGCAAGGCTGTTGATGAGCCAATTTGGGCTGATTTTAGTTGGTTGCAAAAGTTTATATATATATATATATATATATTACTTAACGTAAATTATACTGATACGTTCCGAATTTCGTTTAGTTTCCTTTAAATCACTCTATTTTCTAAAACACATTGGGACCCAAAGAAAGGTTGAAAGAGTAAAATTTAAGGGGTTACGGGACAATTTTATAAAGAGTCACGAGAAGCTATCAGAAAAATAGAAGGTAATAACTTAATGTTTATTTTTGAATTTTTTTAGCATTCATGAAATTTCCCTGAATTCAAAGTGAGAATTTTCAAAGGGTGTAGTTTATGAAGAAATGAAGAAATAATTAGAAATTTAATACAAATATTATGTCAGGTGTTGACAATCATCAACCGGGGTAAATTGCTGAGAGGAACGGAAAATGCAAGGAGGTGATCCACGGATAGCTTTAAGTGCTACATAGTGAGTTAGATTTACTTTAAGTAATCTAAATAAAAATCAAATATCTAGTAATAATATTAAACAAATTATTAACTTATGCTTTGGTGTTAAATAAAAATTAAATTGATAGGTATGATATGAATTTGTTGGCAACAGATGTCGCCACCTATAACTAGCAGGGCCAGCCTTGCTACATGTAAGGCAGCAAGGCGGCTGATGAATCAATTTGGGCTGATTTTGTTGGTTGCAAAAGTTTATATATATATATATATATATTACGTAACGTAAATTATATTGATACGTACCGAATTTCGTTTAGTTTCTTTTAAATCACTCTATTTCCTAAAACACCTTGGGACCCAAAGAAAGTTTGAAAGAGTAAAATTTAAAGGGGTTACGGGGGAATTTTATAAAGAGTCACGAGAAGCTATCAGAAAAATAGAAGGTAATAATGTAATGTTTATTTTTGAATTTTTTTAGCATTCATGAAATTTCCCGGAATTCAAAGTGGGAATTTTCAAATGGTGTAGTTTATGAAGAATTGAAGAATAATTAGAAATTTAATACAAATATTATATCAGGTGTTGACGATCAACAACCGAGGTAAATTGCTGAGAGGAACGGAAAAGGTAAGGAGGTGATCCACAGGTAGTTTTAAATGCTACGTGGTGAGTTAGATTTACTTCAAGTAATCTAAATAAAAATTAAATATCTAGTAATAATATTAAACAAATTATTAGCGTATGCTTTGGTATTAGATAAAAATTAAATTGATAAGTATGATATGAATATTGGACACATAAAAAATTATTATGTGAAAAGAAATATTATTAGAATAATGAGTTGATTTAATAGTAATGATATTAAATAAATTCTTGTCGAGTTTTGGTTAATAAATTGATGTGATATATGAGGAGAAGAAAATTGTGAAATTTATTAAGCAGAAAGTTGAGGAAAGACCGGATAGCTAATTTAAATATTTTGAATTCATGTGGTTTTATATACACTGTTCATATGTATATTTCATATCATTGTTCATATGCATATGCATTAAATAAGATAACCGAAAGAACCGGGAAGGGTCCGGTCTAATTGAAAAGCCGTGACAACCGGTATATGTTGGAAATAAAAGGTACACCATGACAACCAGTATATGCTAGAAATAAATACTGTGACAGCCGGGATAAGCTGTAAAGAAAAGAACCGGGAAGGAGTTGGTCTAAGATAATAAAAACATGTCGACATGTGGGAAGATGTTCCCATAATAATAATTTATGCATTGCATCTGTTTTACATGTTGATATTTTTACTGAATGTTGTTGATGTTATGCATGTATTTGTAGATAAATGAGTCTCACAAAGAGAGACAGTTGCAGTGAGAAAAAAAACATATAAATATGATATGATAGAACTTATTTAAATGTTAGACGTTTTGCTACTTTCTTGTTATATGAGAGATAGATGATTAATTATTAAAAGTCTATTTATGTAATTTGAATACTTTTAGTAAATTTAATTCACTGAGCTTGTGAAGCTCATCCCTCATTGTACAATGATTTCAGGTAGCAAACATGACAAGTAGTCTGGTGGGTTGAGAGTCAGACGAAATCATTTTTCGTAAGCCACATACGTGTCAATATCCTCAGACAAATGAGAAAATGAAATATAAAAATTTTATTTGTAAATATTCATGCATTTTAAGTTGTATATTATGTTTAAGTTAATATCAGATTTATGTACCTCTCATGTTGAGGGTTTAAGTAAAAATTTATATTAGTTTTATTGTTGCATATATGTGTTGTGCTAGGATTTTCAAAATGTGATGACACCGTCTCGGGGGTAACTAACCCAAGATGGATCGTTACAAGTTTTTACTAGCCTAAAATGAGATCTGAGGTCAAGCAATACGTTAGTAAGTGTTTAACACGTCAACAA
The DNA here is from genome assembly GCA_023935145.1 of Bretschneidera sinensis. Taxonomy (NCBI): domain Eukaryota; kingdom Viridiplantae; phylum Streptophyta; class Magnoliopsida; order Brassicales; family Akaniaceae; genus Bretschneidera; species Bretschneidera sinensis. The sequence continues at coordinate 99,674,544 of CM043700.1, read as the reverse complement.
GTCAAATATATACCAACAACTCTTCCTAGTTTACTTCAACCTATTGCTATTCTAGAGCATTTATGGAAGTTACATTAGATTTTATTACCGCTTTACCCTTGTCTAAGGGAAATATAGTGGTGTTGGTAGTAGTAGACAAATTAAGTAAATATGCTCACTTTGGAGCTTTGGCATCAACATTTACTGCTATTAAAGTGGCCAAATTGTTTGTCACCGTGATTGTCAAGCTGCATGGATTTCCTAAGTCTATAATTTCTGACAGAGACAAGATTTTCTTGGTCTCTTTTGAAAAACTTTGTTCCAATTGAGTGGTATTACTCTCAAAATGAGTATAATATATCACTCCCAAACTGATGGTCAATTAGAAGTTCTCAATAGGTGTCTTGAGTAGTATTTGAAGTCTTTCATTTGTGAACAACCCGGCCACTGGTATGATTTCCTTCAATGGGCAGAATTCTAGTATAACATATCATTTCATACTGTTATTGGCATAGTACTTTTCCGAGCACTCTATGGAAGACCACGTCCCACTATTCCTGAATATATCAAAGTTTTTTCCAAGGTAGAAGCCATTGACCAATAATTGACATCACAGACTGCCATATTACAGTAACTTACGAACACCTTACTCTAAGCACAGTAGAGGATGAAATGTAGTGCTGATAAACATAAGTGTGATATGGAATTCAATATTGGAGATTGGGTGTTTGTCAAGCTTCAACCTTATAGGCAAAACTCGTTAGCTAAAAGGTCTCATTACAAATTAAATAAGAGGATTTATGGCCCTGATCAAATTACAGGAAGAATTGGGAACATTGCATATAAGCTAGCACTGTCGGCCTCAAGCAATATCAATCTTGTATTTTATGTTTCTTTATTGAAACCATTCAAAGGGGAAGACACCAATACTACTCTACCCTTGCCACCACTGAGTTACTAAAACAGGCCTGTTATTACTCCTATGGCCATTGTAAGTAAAGAAAAATTTGACAACAATGACAGTTAATTCCTCAAGTGTTAGTACAGTGGCAAGGTTTACCAACGAAAGATGATTCATGGTAATCCTTAAAACACCTTCAGCATTTATACCCCAATGGATTAGGGAATGATACTCAAGTCCTGGTACAAATAGACTTCGAGTCAGTATTAGCCTTGAAGGACATACAACAACAATTGGAAAAAGCGAATGAAGAGAAAGAACAATACACTGAAGACTTAAATGAGACAGAAGAAAAGCAAACAGAGGAGAACAATACAAAGGAATAAAGAAAAGATGCTACATGAGAGGAACTGAACACTAAAATACAAAAGAAAGAAGCTGCAAATGAAGTACAAGATGAAGTGACTATAGCTGTAGAGACAAGGTTGGGGCATAGCAACAGAAAGAAAAAGGCACCTCAATGGAATAAGGATTATATCTTGCAATAATTCTACTACCAAGAAGCAGTTAGGTAATTAGACAATTAGAAATACTGTTATACATTTGTTAAATTTGTTTCAACTATATTCCGTTTCTGTTATTTCTATTAAGTCAGTTGTAAGGTAGTTGATCTAAGTCATCAACTCTATAAATAATGCATTGTAGATTGTAGAAGACATTGAATAGAAATCAAGTTTTTCTTTTGTTAGCCTGGAACTAGTAGGTTCATTCCCATAACCTATCAAAGACTTCATAAGATCCATCTTTATTCCTTTGGCAGCAAATGTATTAGGTTTTTACACATCTCAAATTCTCAAGTGGGTTTTATTAGGTGTGATATTTACCCATTTATGTAATCGATTTTTAGTTTTCCTTTTTCTTTTCTTCTTTGGTACTTGGAGATAAACCAAACAACATAAAAAAAAAAAAAACAAATGAAGACCAGGTCATCTTGTTCCTAGAGGAACTCTCCAAGATACTTCAGCCATTGCATCTGCCAGAAGATCTTGAAGCTCATAGTGAGGGCTACCAAAAATTAAAGTCTCCTTATGAAGCACAACAATCAAGATTTCCAACGAGTGATCTCCTCTCCCTTTCTTTCATTAATTACGCTATTTTTCTCTCTGCAAAAGGCTAAGACAAGATCTACTATGGTCTCTTCCAATTAGATATCTTTGTACGAGATTCTCTCTTTATCCTTCTTAATTTTTTTTTGTAAATTTCTCACGACTCACCAAACCTTACTCTTTTCTCTTCTCTCCCTATCTCCTCTCTTTCTTATTACAGGTTTGGTGTTAAGAACAACAGGGCTTGAGTTTAAAATTTAGAAAAACTAAGGCCTGGCCTGGACCTGAACAAGACGTACGAAACGAGTCGAAATTGTTTGGCACAAAGGGTGAAATGAAGTGTGGAGTGATTTGTTTCGATTAAAACCAAAACGTTTAGGCTATTTCAGCCTAAACGAAACAAAATTTACAATTGCAGGTACTTGTTCAAGCATCAACTCATCACTATTCATTGAATTGCTTTGGTCATTGAGTCAATTGAGTCAACTCTCATTTTTGTTCAAGGATGAAAGGAATTTAAATAAGATGATTATCTAACCCACCATGTCAATCAATTGACAAATGCAATATTGGATGATACTTCTTTGAAATTTCAGCGACAACAGCACTAAAATTAGAGTAAAAAAGAAGACAGATCAATAGTTTTTTTCTATCAAAATATCTAAATCCAAAAGCACTGCTACTAAAAATTTTGAAGTAGAAAGCATGATTCTTTACTCTGTATTTTTTTTATACCGCTAAAAGGACTATGTTCAGAATGCGAGCATTGCTATACCTTTGACTACCATTTTCAACACCTCGAAATGTTCTTATGTTACAGTTCAGAAACAAGATTGTTCATTTTAGAGATTCTGCAAGATGCTAAGAGTTCAAGCTAATGATGTTTTCCTGTTGACCAATGAGGTCATTTTTTTAAATATCATACTTGTTGCTAACACGAAATTAAAAAAAGACATACTGTTCCGGAGGTTAATTGATGATATGTAAAATATTACCTTTTGTGAGTTAGAATCTAATTTATCTCAACTTTTAAAAGGTAAAGAAAATATTCACCAGAGGTCTTGAGCACTACTCGTATAGGAAGTTATGCATAGTAAAGTAGTTCTCTTTTCATGTTATGCGTGTTAAAACGAAAAGTTTATTTTAATGCACACTATTTTACAATGTCGAGTCATTGAGACTGAATTAAGCACAAGGAAAAAGATAAACTGAAAAGATGAAATCTAAAATGAAAAGACAATACAAAACATAATAACGATACAAATGCTTAGGAAGATGAATCATATCAAGCAGTTCTCCTACTGTAATCATGATGAACTGTTTCTGCAGACTTTGCCTCTGAGTTGATATTGAGAAACTTGTTGCATGCTTGGCCAGTGTTGTGGATTGGGATTCAAGCATAAGAATGCTATTTTCGTAAGGGAGATCAGTTTTTCTACTATTTGTTTCTTAGGAGAAGGGAGACACTAGTCCAAAACATCCTTCAATAGTAAATGATGGAATTTTGATGATGAAGATGAGGAAGTCGATGAAGATGACGATGGTAGGGATGATATGAGATGGCTTGGATGTCTGCCCATGAGTATTTCCAGTGTCAAATAACTTCGAAGGTATATATAGACATCACATTATTCATTCACTTCCATCGTGTAAGCAAATTCTGCAAAGAAAGAGATTTCAGCTAATCATGCCCTTTATTGTATCCAAAGTTAAGTTGTTGTCTGTACCAATATACAGGAAAGATCCTCCTTCCATGATACTCATATCATTGAAGTAAAGAAGTTAAAGAAAATAAAACTGAACTTTATGAACATTTCCGGAATATTAGTCTGTGTAACTTGCTACTGCTCCGTTAACTCTGGAGTTAAATTAGTAAACTAATAAACTTTGATTTTGAATTATTTTTCATTTCATCACCAATAATTACAGATCTAATAGAGCTAGCCTCAAGGTATTTGTTAACTATAGCGAGTAGGAAAAGCGGAAAAAAGATCTTAGAACCAATGCATTAGAATTCTAATATGCTAGTAAAAATGGAACAGGCCTTTCCCAATTTGGATTAGCTTCTCTTGCCTAACAGAGCTAATATAAATAGAAATGGCCAATCTGAGATGTTGTGCAAAAGTCAGAGACATAAGCCTCATATTTTGAATCCAACAAAATATTCTTGCTTGATATGTCTCGGTGAACTATAGGAGATGAGCAGTCATGATGCATATACAATAAAGTACGTGCCATGCCTTCAACAACATTCACCCTTTTAGTCCAGTCAAAAGTTGTCATTTGTTCCTCATTGTAGAGTATGTTTTCCAAGCTTCTCCCTTCTATAAGAATTCATAAACCAAAAGCGAGTGCTGAGGATGGGAACAAAAAAACATAAAGCTTGACAGCATTTCGATGGCAGTTAAAGCACAGATTTCATTTATGAAAGCTTTTTCGTTGACTATGCCACCATCTGCCAATGGATTTAGTTTTTTCATAGCAACAACCTGTCCAGTTGATAACTAAGCTTGGTAAACGCTTTCATATCCTCCCACTCCAATGCAATGCTTGTTATCAAATTCCTTCATTGCTTCAATTATACCTTCATACATCATTTTCCCATCATTATTGCGGAATGTAAATAAATTTTGAATTCTGCTCCCATTGGCTTATCTTCTCTACTCCTTCCTTTTCTAATGATATAAAAAAAAAAAATCCAAGAATGGTAAACGCAAGAAACTCTATGCATAAAAAGGGGACCATAATAAAAACAACTTTGTTTTGCCGTTTTCGATGTGGATTGTGGCTAATTAAAGAGGGCCTTCAAACCAATGACATTTTCGCACAAGTATATCAACTGATTTCAAGCTTAACATATCACAAAAGCTGATGGAATGACTCCAGAGAGCTTGTTGTGGGAAAGGTTCAACATCTTTAAGGTTTGTATTTCCCCAACTTGCGATGGAATCTCTCCATTTAAGAGATTCTGACTGAGATCAAGATTTTGGAGAAAAATAAATTGCCTATCTCAGATGGAATATCTTCCTTAAACTCATTCCTACTCAAGTTCAAGTACATCAGTTTCATGCATTTTCCCAGATGACTAGAGACAGAGCCGTTCAGATTGTTAGCTGCCAAATTAAGATATGCTAGATTTGATAGCTTTGAAATGTCGGAAGGAATGTTGCCTAAAAGTTTATTACCATTCAGTGAAAGGGTGAACAACAATGTTAACCATCCCAACTTCTTTGGAAACCCTCCAAATAGATTCTTAGAAGAGAGGTTAAGTAGTTGCAGATGACTTGGCTTTCCGAGCTTAAGCGGTATCTCAATGAAAATATTGTTGTCAGAGATTTTTAGGCGGGTCAAATTATGGCAATCCCCCTATTTCCTTGAAAGTTTGCCATAAAATTGATTGTAGCTCAAATAGATGTAGTTCAAGCGAGGTTTATGCCAAAATCTTTTGATATATTTCCTGTTAATGGATTCCTTTCAAGCCTTAATCTTAGTAAACTGGTGCAATTTTTCAAGCTTCTAAGGATGGGGCCTTTTATATGGTTGTTCTGTATGGTAAAGTGTTCGAGTAATTTACCAATGCATATGTTTTGTGGTAAATAGCTAGTGAAACTGTTGCAAGATAATGACAAAAGTTTCATACGAGTAAGATTGTCCATTTGTGGAGGAAAGGGACCACTGCGTTTGTTGTCAAACAATCTCATTTCGAGAAGGGATTTAAGTTTCCCTATTTCTAAAGGAATGACGCCTGATAATAGATTTTCATATGTAGATATTATAATGAGATCGGTCATGTTCCCAATTGAGGCAAGGGTGTTACTTATAAGAATGTTTCTTGACAATCAATTGTCATTGAGAGACTTAGCATCCCAATTTCTGGAGGTATGGGGCCACTAAGTTTGTTCTCAAGCATATAAAAAATTGATAAGACTTGTCAAGTTTCCAACTGAGCCAGGAATGTAACATGTAAGATTGTTTCTTGGCAATTCAAGGGAAATGAAAGACGTTAGCATCCCTATAGAAGCAGGAATGGAACTTGTAAGATAGTTTTCATTCAAATAGAAGTGATAAAGAGACTTCATCTTTCCTATTTCTGAGAGAATATTTCCAGTGAGATGGTTAGCATACAAGTTGAGGTTGGTTAGATGGGTGAGGTTAATGATGTGTGGGGGAATGCTTCCATAAAATGAGTTGATGTTGAGATATCATGGCTCGTTAGATTTTGGAAAGACGAGAAGATTAAATAATCAAGTGTACCTCTCAAAGTAGAATTTGAAAGATTTAAATCGGTGACACTTCCATACTTGTTGCAAGCGATCCCAAAACAGTTGCAAGGGATCATCCCGATCCAAGAAGACAGGACTAGTTGGCTTTGGTTGTTAAGTCTGCGTTTCCATTTTAGGAGTGCTTCTGCTTCATTCCCTACCACTACGTACTTCATCTCTAATAGAAGGGGTAGAAAAGGTTTCAGAAGAAGCAAAGGCAATGATATTTGAAGATACGAAGATGGCGATGAGGAAGTGAAAGAGTTTGCAAGACAATGACAGAGGTTTCTCTAATAAGGGTGCCATGGCTTCAGCGCTAAGGATAGGGGGTCCTAATAAAAAGTGGGTGGGGTGACTTCAAAGATATACCTACCTCATTCAAGCATGGAAAGCTGTGGCTACATAATTGAAAGCCAATAATGAGTAATTCTAGTGGATTAATTGGATATTTGGATGTATAGTAGCTAGCGGTAACTTATGGGCTTGACGATAGGGTATCATCTGTAACATTGTGGCTACATGTTTTTCAAACAAAAATTGTTGGAGATGTTGATGGTGAGGACTTTGAATGATCAGTTTCTCATCACCATAGATGTGTCTTGCATAATTATTGAGGACAAGGATTTGCCACAGAGAATACAAGATTTGATTTTCCAAGAGTTGGTGAAAATTGTGTGGTCACAGATACAAGGACTCTGAATCATTTAAATTTTTTTAAACACTACTTTTCCATCTATAACAACTACTTTGAAAATACCAAATGTATCCTAAATGAAGACTTGGCCTAAAACTAAAAGTCCTGTGGTTTATCTTTGTTGGATTTCGGGTTAGGTTAGGGCTCCCATCCGCCCAAAATATATTTGAACAAACATAGTCTTGTGATAACTATAATAGTAATGTGATATGATGAGATAACTATGTACGAAATGCCTTTATATTTGCCAATATTGTAAACTAGAAAAATGACTAACCCTAAAAATACTCATACTGTTTTTTAATAATTTTTAATTCACCATCTTTGTCTATTTAAAGACATTTTTGGAATCCATTATAGATCTTTATAATCAATCTAATAAATATAAATTTTCTTAGATTCACTATTTCAAATGAAATTTAGACTAATCCATGCTAACAAATTTTACCGAAATTAAGCACTTAAGGAAATAAGATATTCCCTTCTATCAAGTTTAGATCATTGCCACAAGATATACTTTACTTTTTTTATGACGAATCCAATTTACATTGCAGTTGGACTTTTGGGAATATGATCCCAATTGCTCTGTGCCAAGGCAACAAATAACCAGTCGTAGACATGACTTATTCTCATGGGTTCTATCCACCCTATATTAATAAGTGAACATGACTTATTCTCAGGGCTTAATTTTTAATTCACCATCTTTGTCTATCTAAAGACATAGAAATTCATTATAGATCTTCATAATCAACCTAATAAATATGATTTTTCTTAGATTCACTATTTCAAATGAAATTTAGACTAACTCATGCTAACAAATTTTGTCGAAATTAAACGCTTAAGGAAATAAGATATCTCCTTCTATCAGGTTTAGATCATTCCCACAAGGCATACTGTACTTTTTATGACGAATCCAATTTACCTTTCACTTATGCTTTTGAGAACATGTTCCCATTTGCTCTATGCCAAGGCAACAAAATAACCAATCGTAGACATGGCTTATTCTCATGGATTCTATCCACCTTATATTAATAAGAGAGTGAGCCTTTTTCTTCTGATAGGCTTATCATCATCAAGCGAAGTAAATGCAAAGACTATTCATTTTCAATCTCCAAAAGACGATACAAAAGACTTTCACTATTACTTCGTACAATTGATGATTTTTATGAACCAATTCCACAATCTATTGTGTCACTTCCACTAGAATCGGGAGATTAAGAAAATTCCTTGTATCCTCAACCGATTTATTATGAGCGCCACAATATGAAATGTCTCAATCTGTATGGCTGAAAAAATCTTGTCAATCTCACTCCAATAGTATATATAGTATGGATATGCTAGTTGTGCGCAACTTTATCAATCAATTTCCTTAAATGGCTTTACAAATATTTAGGAAACATTTTGTTTAACTTTTCTCTACTTCCAAGATTATCCTTTATTTTTTCTATCTCATAAGGAGAGAAATTATAACAATGTTGAAGTAAGCAACAAATTGGCCTTAAAATTCAAGTTGCTTCTAGTGCACACATGAACAAAGCAATTTTAAATTACTTATATGGTTGCATTTTGTTGTCTAAATTTTTTAATTATAATGACCTTACTACCCTTGAAGGTGATTTTTATTCCACTTAGTGCATTACTATATCTTGTAATGCCATAAGAGCATTATAATTTTATCATTTCTTATTACTCCAAGTAATAGTGTTGATTAAATTTAACTTATTATGTGATGCACAATCTGCAAGCGCGCCACTCTACACTCAAAATAATGTCTCTACTAAGGATATGAAATATATCAGGTGTACATTATAATGAGCATTGCAAGCTCCCTACCAAGCAAAAACAATCACTACGGGAATAAATATGCTGCTATGTTGTTTTAAATAACACTGCTTACTTAATGCTCAACCACAACATAATGGGTGTAATGAGCTTTGTGTTAATTTATGCTACCGAAGCATAGAACTTATATACATATCTTTTACGTGTTCAAAATTCTTGTTGACCATCACCTGTATTTTAATGATGACAAAACACAACTGTTATTATACTAACAGTAAAATCTAAGTGTAGTAAGCAACAAAAACATTCAACAAAGGATCAAGGTGCAAGAACTTAAACCGAATCAATCTTTCAAGTGAAGACTGAAGAACTAGTATAGGTCTAAAGTATTTAAACGAGTGTAAATCTCACTTGTACATTGCAATAGCTTGTTCAATGGCTCGCACACAAAATATTTTTTAAACAGATCTTTTTAAGTCAAACATTTTTAAGTTAAAACTTTTTTTAACACAGAAAAACTGGGTTGGAAGACAACCCAGTCGACTGGGTACATATACTAGTCGACTGGTATATGGGATAGTAAGTCCCCAGTCGACTGGGTAAGACATACCAGTCGACTGGTAAAATGGACAGTGAGTCCCCAGTCGACTGGATGGAACATACCAGTCGACTGGTAAAATGGACATACAGTCCCAAGTCGACTGGTAAGAATAACCCAGTCGACTAGTACTCCAGAAGCTTATAAAACAAGAATTTTTAAGAGGACCCAGTCGACTGATAGTTCAAAAAATATGACTGTTGGACTCGAAATCTGATATTTTAAAGGCATAATCATTTCAAATTAAAGTCCCAACGGCCATATTATTTGATGGCTATATAAACCCACTCTATTGAGCATTCAATAGAGAGCTGGAGATATTCAAAAGAGAAGAACACACACAATCAAGTCATTTACTCTTTGAAACACAAAAAACTTTGAAATATCTTGCTGAGCCATTCTTCAAGCTTTACTTTGAAAGAGTGACATTGTTGAGTTGTATAAGCTTTCATTTGTTGTCTCTATACCATTTACTTTACAGCATCTTTTGTAAAGGGATTACTTCCGAGAGGAAGGGGATTACTTCCGAGAGGAAGGGGATAGCTTCTGAGATGAAGGGATTGTAAGGTTGGTACGACACCGGTGAAGTTGTACGACTAAGTTTCTTAGTGGATTACTTCAGGGAGGTTCCTTGAAGAGAGTGGACGTAGGGTCGGAACGAATCCGATATTGTCGAACCACTATAATATGAGTTTGCATTCTCTACTCCTTAAACTCTTTATTTACAGCACATTACTTGTTTAATTGCTTGTTGCATATATGTTTTTATAAACTTGTGTTTATTCTGAAAAAGTTTTTAAAAACCCAATTCAACCCCCCTCTTGGGTTGAAACCTCAGTCTACAATTGACATCAGAGCCTCATTCTCAATTTTAGGCTTAATATCCTTGAGTTGATCCGATGGCAGTTAATAGCTATTCTGAGGGACACTCTTATACTAGACCTCCTTTGTTCAATGGCTCCAACTATAACTATTGAAAAAACAGAATGAAAATCTTTGTCGAAGGACAAGATTATAATCTGTGGAGAGTCATTGAAGGAGGACATAGAATTCCTTCAAAGGAAATAACTATTGGAGAGATCAATCATACAATGCCTAAACTCAAAACTGAGTACAATGACGAGGATTGTAGAATGATGTCTCTCAATAGCAGAGCAACAAGTATTTTACTTTGTGTTTTAGATATTTCTGAATATAATAAAATCTCTGCATGTGTTTTGGCTAAAGAGATATGGGATAAATTGCAAATTACATATGAAGGAACTAGTGAAGTCAAAAAATAAAAAATCTATATGCTAGTTTCTAAATATGAATCCTTTAAAATGTCTCCTAACAAAACAATTTCTGAAATGCACTCACGGTTCACAACTATTGTAAATGGTTTAAAGCTTCTTGGTAGGAATATTGAAGAGTTTGAACTAACAAGAAAAATCTTGAGATCCTTGCCACCTTCATGGAAACCAAAGAAGACAGCCATTCAGGAGGCCAAAGATCTTGACAAACTTGATGTTGAGACACTACTTGGGTCATTGTTGACATATAAGATGGAAGAAATGACTCACATCATCAATAATGATGAGAAGAAGAAAAAGCAAATTGCTCTCAAAGCTTCTACGAGCAACAAAGAAATGGAATCGAAAAAAAAAGCGGAGAGCAACGAGGAAGATGGTGAAATGACATTAATCACCAAACGGTTTCATAGGTTCTTGAAGAAAAGCAAGAAACCTTACACAAAGGATCCCACTTCAAAAAGGGAACCACTTATGTGTTATGGCTGCAAGAAGCCCAGTCACATCAGGGCTGACTGTACGATTTCAAACAAACCATACAAGAGCTTCAAGAAGAAAGCCATGATAGCAACTACCTGGAGCGATGACGAAGAAGAAGAAGAGTCATCGAACAAAAAAGTTGGATATGAGGAAATTGCCAACCTTTGTCTCATGGCAATCGACGATGAAAATAAGGTATCATCTCCTCCTTCTTCTAAGAATAATATTGTGAGTAGTAGTGAAGAACTGCTAGAAGTAATAAATGAAATGCATGATGAATTTAAGAAATTCGATTCTAGAAACTCAATTCTTAAGAAAGAGGTATCATCTCTTTCTAAAGAGATAATAAGTCTTAGAGAAGAAAAAGATAAATTATCTTCTTTGTTGTATGATTCTTCTCAAGATTTCCTCAAAGATGAAAATGAAAATTTAAAGAAGAAGATATTAGAAATGAATGGTACTATATCTAGACTCATGCTTGGAAAAGAAAAGCTTGATGAAGTGCTTTCTTCCCAAAGATTAAGTGGAGGAAAATCTGGTTTAGGATACTCTCCATTAGGAAAGCAAAAATCAAAAGAGAACTTATTCATTAAAGCTTCATGTGTGAGTGAAACCTCTACTTCAAAAACCCCTAGCAAGGTTAAAAGCACTCCCTCAATAAATGCTAGAAAATCTAGAAATTCAAATGTTCATACAAGAATGAAGCATCCTAGAAGAACACATGCTTATATGTATACTCACTCTAGAAATGCTTATACACATCCTAGGAATAACCATCATGTGCATTCTAGGAACAATGTGTATAATCAAAATATGTACTCTGCACATGCACATCCTAGGAGCTACCATCATGGTTATCCTAGAAATAATATGCATACTCATAATAATGCTAGCATGTATCCTAGAATGCATCATCATACATTTTCTAAAAATGACATGTATACTCATATTCCTTACCATAGAAACATGTATCCTAGGAACTCCTATCCTAAGAATTATAGATATGCACAAGTAAGAAATCCTAGAAATATCAGTAATTATTATCCTAGGATTGTGCCTTATCAACATGTCCTTAGATCACCATATATTGTTAAGAAAGTATGGGTTCCAAAAGGAACCGTGTTTTCTAAGACTAACCCCAAATGACCCAAGAAATTTTGGGTACCTAAAAGTGCAATTGTATATCCTTGTGTGATGTAGATATGTCTCCACACCAAGAAGAAAGGTAACTGTTGGTACCTTGATAGTGGATGCTCAAAGCACATGATCGGTGATAAAAGTGTATTCAAAGAGCTAACTTTAAGAGATAGTGGATTTGTCACCATTGGAGACAACACCAAAATAAAAATCATCGGGCATGGAAAAGTTGGTAATGATTTCTCAACCTTAGATAATGTATTGCTAGTACAAGGCCTTAAGCCAAATTTACTAAGTATTAGTCAACTTTGTGACAAAGGCAACAAAGTCACATTTGAGATCTCTCATTGTCTAGTTATAGACATCAAGAGCAACAAGATCAAATTTGTTGGCCATAGACATAAAAATGTCTATATAGTTGATTTGAAATCCTTGCATTCTGAAAATAAAAAATGTTTTCCTGCATTTAGTGAAAATCCATGACTATGGCATAGAAGGCTTGGTCATGTAAACATGAACTTACTGAAAATCATTTCAAGAAAAGATTTAGTCATTGGACTTCCCAAAATCAATTTTGAAAAAGACAAAGTATGTGATGCTTGTCAAATAGGGAAACAAACTAGGATTTCTTTTAAAGCAAAAAATGTAGTCTCAACTACTAGACCTTTGGAACTTCTGCATATGAACTTATTTGGTCCAATTAGTACCATTAGTCTAAGTGGCCATCAATATGCTCTTGTTGTTGTTGATGACTATTCAAGATATACCTTTGTTATTTTTATTGCATACAAGGATGAAGCTTTCAAAAGATTTGAGAAGTTTTGCAAAAAGGTTCAAAATGAAATAAGGATTTGTATTTCAAGTATAAGAAGTGATCATGGAAAAGAATTTGGAAACCAAAGTTTTTCAAATTTTTGTGATGAAAATGGAATTGATCACAATTTTTTAGCTCCTAGAACTTCTTAACAAAATGGAGTTGTTAAGAGGAAAAATAGAGTTCTAGAAGAATTTTCAAGAACAATACTTTGTGAAAATAGTTTACCAAAATACTTTTGGGCTGAAGCTGTGAACACCTCTTGTTATATCTTAAATAGAATTTTAATTAGGCCTATGCTTGATAAAACTCCATATGAACTATGGAAAGGTAGAAAGCCTAATATCTCCTATTTTCATATATTTGGTTGCAAATGTTTCATCCTAAATAACAATAAAACTAACTTGGGTAAATTTGACTCTAAGACTGATGAAGGGATATTTTTAGGATATTCAACATCTAGTAAGGCTTATAGGGTTTTCAATAAGAGAACTCTAGTGGTAGAATAATCTGTACATGTAACTCTTGATGAGTCTGACCCAATTAGTAGTAGAGAAGTTTCCTTTAAAGATGATGCAGATTTTATTCCAAGAATGGAAACTCCTACTCCCATTATTGACCCAAAGGAGAGTTCACCTCAAGCAAATGAAGAGATGAAAACTCATAATTTGGACCAACCATCTACAAGCCAACAAGAGGATAGTCTTCCCAAAGATTGGAGGTATGTAAATTATCACCCGATTAATCAAGTGATTGGTGATCCTTTACAAGGGGTAAGAACTCGTTCTTCTATTAGAAATATTTGCAATTATGTAGCTTATTTGTCTCAAGTAGAACCTAAGACACTTATAGAAGCTGAAAAGGATAATGATTGGATAATTGTAATGCAAGAAGAAATAAATCAATTTGAGAGAAAGAAAGTTTGGAAACTAGCTCCAAGACCTAAGAATCATTTAATAATTGGAACTAAATGGGTATATAGAAATAAGATGGATGAAAATGGAATAGTAACTAGAAACAAGGCTAGACTAGTTGCTAAGGGATATAATCAGGAAGAAGGAATAGACTTTGATGAAACCTATGCTCCCGTAGCTAGATTAGAAGCTATTCGAATGTTATTAGCTTTTGCATGCTTTAATAAGTTCAAACTATTTCAAATGGATGTAAAAAGTGCGTTTTTAAATGGCTTTATAGAAGAAGAGGTTTATGTTGAGCAACCTCTTGGATTTGAAAATCCTAGTCTTCCAAATCATGTCTACAAGCTTTCTAAAGCTCTATATGGGTTGAAGCAAGCGCCAAGGGCATGGTATGAAAGACTGAATAAATTTTTGATTAACAATGGTTTTGTAAGAGGTAGAATAAACACAACTCTCTTCACAAAAAACTCACAAAAATGACACTCTTATAGTCCAAATATATGTTGATGATATTATATTTGGTGCTACTAATGAATCAATGTGTCAAGAGTTTTCAAAGTGCATGCAAAATGAATTTGAAATGAGCATGATGGGAGAGCTTACCTACTTCCTTGGACTTCAAATCAAACAACTAAAAGGAGGCATCTTCATCAATCAATCAAAGTACATTAAAGACCTACTAAAGAGGTTCGAGATGGAAAACTCAAAGCCGCTTGGAACTCCTATGAGCACAACTACAAAACTTGATCTTGATGAAAGAGGTAAAACTGTAGATACTAAATATTATAGAAGTATGATAGGTGCACTACTTTATTTGACTGCAAGTAGACCTGATATAATGTTCAATGTATGTATGTGTGCTAGATTTCAGTCTAATACTAAGGAATCACATGTAGTTGCAGTAAAAAGAATTCTTAGATATCTACAAGGAACCCAAACCATAGGACTATGGTACTCTAGAGATTCATCTCTTGAGCTTGTAGGATATTCAGATACTGATTTTGCTGGATGTAGGTTAGATAGAAAAAGCACAAGTGGAACATGCCAATTCTTAGGAGCAATGTTAACTTCTTGGTTTTCCAAGAAACAAAATTCCGTTGCACTATCAACCACCGAGGTGGAATATATAGCAGCTGGAAGTTGTTGTGCCCAAGTGATATGGACGAAACAACAACTAGAAGACTATGGCATTAACCTAAAAGGCATCCCGATATTTTGTGATAATACTAGTGTTATCAACCTAACCAAGAACCCTATTCAGCACTCTAGAATAAAGTACATAGAAATCAAACATCATTTCTTAAGAGATCATGCTCAAAAAGGTGATATAAGACTAGAATTCATACCTTCGGAAGATCAAATAGCTGACATTCTTACAAAACCTCTAAGTGAAGCTAGTTTTTGTAAGATTAGAATGTTGATGGATTGTTGGATTAGGATAAACTGAATGTCTGATTGCTCCTTCATTCATAATTTGCATATATTGACATCTAGTGAAAGAGTATTAATTCTTGTTTAAATATCTCCCTCACTCAAAGATGTCATAGATAAACAAATTTCGTGCTACAATACTAGAAATTTTTTTTAAGGGTCCAGTCGACTGGTAAATATGTTCCAGTCGACTGGTAAGTCACTGTCTGTTCTTTCAGTCGACTAGTAAGCTTCACCCAGTCGACTGGTAAGTCTCTGCCAATTCTTCCAGTCGACTGGTAAATCTTATCTAGTCAACTGGTACATCAAGACCTTGTTTGGAGATAATTTTTTAAAATTCAGTTGTCATCCAGTCGACTGGTAAAAACAACCCAGTCGACTGGTATCCTAACCCAGTCGATTGGTATCGCGATTTTATATATAGATTGTTCATTTTTTTCTGATTTTAACGCCATTTTTGAGCAACCTAGTTTTCTCTCACTAGAAAATTTCACCATTTTGATCCAAAAACCATCCAAACAACATCTAAACACATCGATCTACTCATCCCAAACATTATTTTCAACTTTCTACGGTTGAAATCTCCTATTTTTGTCAAAACTTTTTTTTTTCCAAAAACCTTGTTTTCCTAAAAATGATAGATCGAATCCGCATAAAATACACAACCGAGGGACCAAATGCACCTACAAGGCCAAGATCTACCAAACTTATGGATTCAAATACACGTGGGAAGGGCATGGCAGACTCATCAAGCAAGAAGCCCATAACAGAGCTTGATGAGTCTCTGTTTTCCAGCCCTGCATCCAAAGCAAGGTATGACTCCATCATCCGCCACAAGAAGATCATGACGGGTAGAGTCGTCGACTTCGACTCTATTCGTCATGGCAACTTCGATATCTTGCCAGCCTTTGAGGCAATCCACCTGACCCCACTGGTCAGAGTGCATGAAAAATACTACCCAAGACTGATTCACCAGTTCTATGCGAACATGGTGAAACCCAATCAACTGGCTCTGAGATTCAGAACCAGTGTAATGGGTGTGGAGTTTGAGATCAACACTGACCTTCTCATGAGCATACTGAGGATCCCTATAGGAGGGATCCAATGGAGTCTGGACGGATGTCCAGACAATTTTGATGTCGATGCGGCCTGTTAGATAGTCAGGGGCGACCCTAACTATGTGTACAGACCCACTACATTTCACACATGTAGTGAAATTCCCCTGGACTCAAAATTGTTCAACCTAATAGTGAGTTGGACCATCCACCGAGACTCTGGAGTCGGGAGTATCTATCTAAGATAGATACAGTATTGATTTGGTGCCTTAAAATAGGGCACCACTTCAATATATATCCCCTGCTGTTCGCCAACATGATTAATGGCGAAGCGAGCGACTCCGGGTGTCTACCCTATGACATGCTCATTACACTCATACTCCAGCACTTCCGGGTGCCTCTCCCTGCCTCCGAGGCTTAGGATATCGGGCCAAAGGACATCATCAATGTCTCATCACTGAAAAAGATGAGATGCATGGTCCGTGACGGCTTCATTTATTCGAAGGCTGGGAAGCACATTCGGATCTGGGAGGATGAGAGCAGTGATGATGAGGAGGCTGCTGCTGATACTGCTGACATGGACACGGATACCCAAGCACTTCCCATTGGTGACTCGAGTACTGGTCAGACTGGGTATGGTGATCTACTACAGGCTATCACGAGCCTCCAAATGACCATGCAGTCCAGGTTCCAGACCATACAGTCAGAGTTCCAGACATTGAGCTCCTCCATCGAGCATCTATGGGACAATTTCGAGCTACATAGAGAGCATACAGAGAGTTCGTTAGCTGAGATACGGGATCTCATTCGTGACGGCTCAGACTCTCCTGCTCCTTGAGTCATTTTTTATGATATTTTGGTGTACATAGTAGTTTCTAGCTCTTAGTATGTAGCATGGACATACCTATGTATTTCTGTCTTATATATAGCTCTATGAAGCCCGTTCATGTATTGACTTTCTATATATGATGATGCTTTTTCATTAGACATATGTCATACATCTATTTACTTTATTTTTGCTGTGCTTGCATAGTTTCTAACTGCTTTTATTCAAGAATATGCTCTGAAACTGGTTATGCTTGTATGAAAACTTCCGGTTCTTCCCAGGAAGGCTTTCGAACTCCGAATGAAGCCAAATTTTCGCATACAAGTTTTTTTTAGCATATTTTAGATGATTATGGTAGCTAAGTAGCTTATTTTTTAGTTTCTGACCCTTTTTAGTTGCTATTTTCAAAACGGGGGAGAAAAATGAGAAAACGAGAAAAACTATGTAAACAGAAACCAATGCATAGATTTAGGGGGAGTACTACTCTAAAAAATATTGAAAATGATTCATTTGATTGGTTGAGTTGATATTGATTGGTTGAAATGAAAATATAAACTGCGTTTGCTTGTTTACATGGTGGTTTTACTCGAAAAACAGAGGAAACTCTGTCCATTTTTTTCTGAAAAACCAAACACTTAGTTTTTTAAACTGTTTTCACATTATTAGTCTTGTCATCATCAAAAAGGGGGAGATTTTTTACCCTTACCTGTATTTTAATGATGACAAAACAAAATTGTTATTATACTAACAGTACAATCTAAGTATAGTAAGCAACAAAAGCATTTAACCAAGGATTAAGGTGCAAGAACTCAAACCGAATCAATCTTTCAAGTGAAGACTGAAGAACTAGTATAGGTCTAAGGTATTTAAACGAGTGTAAGTCTCACTTGTACATTGTAATAGCTTGTTCAATGGCTCGCACACAAAATGTTTTTTAAACAGATCTTTTTAAGTCAAACATTTTTAAGTTAAAACTTTTTTTAACACAGAAAAACTGGGTTGGAAGACAACCCAGTCGACTGGGTACATATACCAGTCGGCTAGTATATGGGACAGTAAGTCCCTAGTCAACTGGGTAAGACATACCAGTCGACTGGTAAAATGGACAGACAGTCCCCAGTCGACTGGTAAGAATAATCCAGTCGACTGGTACTTTAAAAGCTTATAAAACGAGAATTTTTAAGAGGACCCAGTCGACTGGTAGTTCAAAAAATATGACCGTTGGACTCGAAATCTGATCTTTTAAAGGCACAATCATTTCAAATTAAAGTCCCAACGGCCATATTATTTGATGGCTATATAAACTCACTCTATTGAGCATTCAATAGAGAGCTGGAGATATTCAAAAGAGAATAACACACACAATCAAGTCATTTACTCTTTGAAACACAAAAACACAAAAAGCTTTAAAATATCTTGCTGAACCATTCTTCAAGCTTTACTTTGAAAGAGAGACATTGTTGAGTTGTATAAGCTTTCATGAGTTGTCTCTCTACCATTTACTTTACAACATCTTTTGTAAAGGGATTACTTCCGAGAGGAAGGGAATAGCTTCCGAAAGGAAGGGATTGTAAGGTTGGTACAACACCGGTGAAGTTGTATGACTAAGTTTCTTAGTGGATTACTTCAAGGAGGTTCCTTGAAGAGAGTGGACGTAGGGTCGGAGCGAATCCGATATTGCCGAACCACTATAATCTGAGTTTGCATTATCTACTCCTTAAACTCTTTATTTACAGCACATTACTTGTTTAATTGCTTGTTGCTTATATGTTTTTATAAACTTGTGTTTATTCTACGAAAGTTTTTAAAAACCCAATTCACCCCCCCTCTTGGGTTGAAACCTCAGTCTACAGTTCTATCAGGTGATTTTACTCATTAAATTGTAAAAACGGCTACTCTTATGCGCTAAGTAATTTAAATGAGTTATTTGATCTATACACTTTCTACCATTTCTTCAATTATATTTCCCTTTATGCTCATGGAGGAGACTCTTTGTGCCATTTATGTCGCACCCTTTTTGTCTATATTTTAAAAAATTTATTAAATTTCTTCCACTTTTCATGAAGTGTATTATGTGCAACTTAATTTGATCTATCTTATATGTTGCACACACTTATATTTGCAGCACTAAACTCAATAAGTGAATATTAATTTTCTACAAGTCGCGAGATCGAAAATTCGCTATGCTCTTATTCATCTCCCGCACTACCAAGTGATACATCATTATTCGGTAAAGATTTCTTAATCTCAACTCATCTGGAACCCACAAAGACCTAATTGTATATTATATATATTTTTATTATCAAATTAAAAATTTTAATTTATACAATTTCAAGTCCTACGTATCATCTTAATATATTTTAACTTTTTGCCATATTTGAGTATTTTAATGGCCCTTCGAACCTAAGTTCATACTTCTATTGGACTATAGCCTACCAAGCACACCAACATACACCAATAGCTTTTATCACTTGTCCAATGAAGTGTGTATCAAAACATGTATCTCCTATTATACCTACCTTTTTTATGAGATGGTAAACAATTGTTCAACCATTAGGCATAGGAGTCAAATTTGGTTATCCAAGATCAAGTCACTAGTAAACAAAGATGCATGCACTCGTTATACATATAACATTCGAATGAAACTGATGCTAGATCAGGTCAAGTCTTCCTTCTCATGAAGGAAATTTACCCTCACAGGGTCTTTCATGACCAAGATTATTGTGGCTTTGGCTCTCTTAATTTTATTGATTACTAGCATCATCTATTCTATATGATCTTATATAATTTTTCTAAATTTTCTCATAATTTTGAAGAAAATTGTATATTATTATTATAAGAATCATATAGCTAGCTTCCATTATGATGCTATCAATAACATCTAAATATCAATACAAATCGGAACATAGACATGCAAGAGCCACTCATATCAATATAGTAAAGATTTATACCGCATCACAATTTTAGAAAATAAGACATGTCAAAACATGAAATTTTCAATAAAAAAATTATAGCATGCATGTCTAAATTCAATTGCATATCATCATAAACCATGAAATTACAAAAAAAAAAAAAAAAAAAAAATTCCAACAGAAGAATCATTCAATTTTAGTGTGTGTGTGTGTATATATATACATATATTCAATTTTCTATAAATTTTCAAAGAACAATTCAAGAAAATTAAATTGTAAAGATATATCGTGGGAGAGTACAACATCGGAGAGTTATTATTTTTTCTCACCAAGTTTCAACCCTCTTTAAAATAACTCATTAAGTCTAGAAATAAATTTTTCAGCATTCATTTTGTGCAAATTCTAATTTTTTTGAATTTTCAGTATTTTTTCAAGAAATAAATCAAAATAATTATTTTAACACTTGAATTTTTTTTAACAATATAGAAGATTTTAGAATTAAATTCTATATATAATAGATGAAAAATGGAGTTCGAAAAACTTTACATTCGCCGCACTCTCCATGCACGCAAGTGGGGAAGCTGTGGGGCCGAGGCCATCCCATGTCTCTGGCCAACATTTTCCCCATAAAGCCCTGAATTTTTAAATTGCAATTTCTCTCTCCACAGACCTCCATTTTTCACAAGCCATATATCAATGGAAAGCTCTCTTCAAGAACTACATATCTATACTAGTTTTCGGTCATGGATTGAAATGTACAGATCATGAGATCAAGACAAAGCTTTCGGGTTTCTTATTAGGGATCCATTTTTCTCTTTCCTTGATGAGAGTTAGAATCTCATATTTTCCAAATATTCTTACATCATAGGCTACCTATATGGAAAAAATCATGTCAGTTTAACAACAAATGAAGAAGATGCCATTTTTTAACATTAAACCTTGATAAAACGGGTTTAATTTTTTCTCTCTCTAAAAAAAAATACTTAGATCATGAAAATTTCCATATTGTGTCTTCATACTATAGGATACTTACATGTAAAATTTTGTGGCATTATATTAACCACACAAAAAGTTGCCATTTTCACCAATTTTGTCTTGTTGATAAAAATGTGTTTTAATTGTTCTCTCTGCCCAGTAGGATTTAATCCATGATTTTTCCCAAATTGAATCCTTGATATGATAAGCATCTTCATGTAAAAAATCATGGCTTAATATACTGTACGGAGGAAGTTTCCATTTTTAGTATAAAGCTTGATAATTTCAGGCTTTGTTAATTATTATGCATTATCAAGCATTTAAACATACAAAAAAGCATATATATGTATGTATACATATGTATATGTATATATGTTTATATATGTGTATATGTGTATATATGTATGTATTTAACCCATAGGAAAGCAAAGACACGCTCTGATACCTATGTAATAAAGTAACGCAACGAAAAAACGGTTTCTTACTGGTGTAACCCAAAACTTCTCGTATTTTGGACTCCTCTCCGGGTCTTCGTGTCTTCCACTCGCCATGGTAATGGGTGTAATCACAATGAAGGAAAGCACATGAATTTTCATAACCCAAGAGCCTTTCTTCTTCTCTTAAGAAAATAGTGAAGATTTTCTCTCTCTAAAGTCTCTTCTCTTACCCTTAACATAAGTCCTTATATTGACTTCATTTTCCAAAGAGTAATTGAATATAGAAAGGCTCAACGCGCAATGTAAACACCTCTGTGTGTTGTTCCGATTACACTTAGATCAAAGAATGAGTTTCAGAGTGATTTAGAGGATTTACGAAAAATCACTTTTATTCTTGGCAAGGTGATGAATTTAATGTTTGAAAATGTGAAAATAATTTTTGTGGAATTTCTTATAAATTTCTTAAAACCCCATCTCTTATATTTTATTGCTAAATAAGTATTTCAAATGAGGCTGCCAAGAACAGTGAGAATGACACTTCATTTAATGAATGTTGAAGTGATTTTTTGCCTTGTGGGAATGTACCATCAAGAAGTAATTCCCGTCTAAGTTCTGATAAGTGAAAGCAATAAAGTAATTTTTTTACCTATGAGAAGTTTGGTGTATGTGCTTCACGGTGTCATATTATGAAATTTTTAAATCTTTGAAAAGAAATGTAATGAGATTCTCTTATCATAAGATGATTGGTAGAGAACCACTTGTTTGCGCTTCATGAGTCTTGATTGTAAAAGGTCATAAGATTGCATGCTCTATAGATGAATAGTTAACACTTTGTAGACTAAGATAAATTTTGTCATATGATCCAACTTAGAGTTGTTGATCATGTTCTAGCACTAGTAAATGCCTCTGTGAAGAGTGTGGTACTTGATTAAAGAATTCATTAAATGATATGAATTCAAAAATTGGATGACTTAGATGATTGTGTAGTTTATTAAGCGCATGGAATAAGTTCACTAGTGAGCTTCCAATGTAACTAAGGAAAATCATCTAAGAAAGATCACTGAACCTTATCAAGCTGTGGGCTATGATAAAGAATCTTGATGTGTCATCAATGATCCTCAGAAAAAATACACATATATTGAATATATGTTGATATTGAAAGATAAATTGTTGCCTAGAATGGTTGTTTTAATAGATATAGACGATGGGTTTTATGAAATCTAGTTCATTCAGATTATGGATCTGAGTAAACTCATAGACAATTAAAAGAGATGGATTATACCATATATCTCAAGTGTAGCTAATATAGATGACTCAAGTACCATAAATAAGATTACAACTATTTGTAGTATGTTTCTGTTGCGTACTTAATGGTATCATAATTGTTCCCAATTAGGTTGAAATAGCTCATGCGAGTTATAATTCAGTGTATCCATGTAAAAATATTAAGGCATGCACATTTTTTTTGCTACAAAGAGCTAAATGAAAATTTGAATGATTGTATATTTTGAGAGTTACTATAGTAAAGCAAGAGTTGTAAAATTTTTAAAGCATTTGTTACTTAAAAGCTAGCCCGTTCTACTTCCATTTATTAGCAATAATGAATGTTAATTTCTAAGACCTCAGTGAAGCTAATAGATTGCTATAACTACTGCCACTTAAATGAGATTCTAGGTGAGGATAGTTAAGACTGCGCAATAAGTTTGACATATTAATTTTTGAATAAATTGATAGTATGAAAAATAGCACACACATATCATGAAATTAGTTTTCATGAGAAAATGTATGACATCAGGTTAAGATCGACTCTCTCACATGAGCGATCTCTTCAAGCACCGTGATAACGAGTTGAGATGAGACACTATAAATTTTTATCACTTAAAAAGTAAGCAAAAATGCATAATATGTGTTGGAAAAATTACTTTGCTTGTGCCGCCTTGACTAGGGTCAAGATAAGATCTATAAATTATTAATGATAACCTGACCAGACATGATCATCCTACAATCATGTAAACATGCAAAGTTAGTCAGATGCAAGATCTTAATTGGGTGCTTCAGATGAGCAATCATGTTGCTTAAAATAGCGAGCCAATTGAGGACTCGGGTTAGGTGCATGTGCACGTGAAATGTGTAGTTGCAACTATACTAAGATTGGTATGGTGGTTTTGATTTATTAATAAGTAAAAGACATACGCTCTTCTTAGAAGAGAAGCCCACCATAACATGTAATTCATACTACATGTGCTTAATTCAACCTAGAAGAGAAGTGAGCAGATGAATCCTTGTTTTTTCACTGTGAGTTTCTTGAGGTTAGTTAGTCTCAACTAGTGCCCTATGTCACTTTCGACTGTGATCTTGAAGGGACATGTCAATGTTCACTACTTTGGCATGTTTTCGACAGTGATGAAATAATTAGCCTTATGTGACATGTCTAGGAAAACGGTTAGTCTGAAACGAAAAGATAAGAGTGAGGAAGGAAGACTATTTAGTAACACATCTTGCATTGGTGATTCATAGCCCGAGCGATTATACCGAATATTGGGATTTGATATAATCATGAACAATGAATGGCAAAGAAACTCATGAGGCATTAAAGATACTTGAATCTGATGTGGCCAAAATTAATCTTGGGTACAAAGAGACACCGATATTATTATTATTATTATTATTATTATTATTAGGGTTAAACCTATTATATATCCCTAACAGGTGCATAGTATTGAGCTCCCAAGTGCAGATATACTCGCAGGTCGTACGACCTATTTGCCTGTATGAATTTCTTGAAAAGAAGTTTGGTGTTGGAGATTCTTTTTGTCTCTAATTGGGCGGTGTTTAGCCCATCATGTGTGAGTGGGAGATGTTTGATTTTGGGTTAGGTTGGGGCCCCATGATATGCGACTCGACCCTCCCAAAATATATTTGAACAAATATAGTAACCAAAAGACACAACTTCCCTATATGACTTTTGATTTGTTGGTTTTTGGTAACCAACATATAAAAACAGCCATGATATTAGTTTCTGAAAATATAAGATGAAATAAAAGAAAAGAGAAGGAGTCTCGGTCCATATTTTAGAGAGAGAAAATCTTCACTATTTTCTTAAAAGAAGAAGAATGACCTTTGGGTTGTGACAATTCAGGTGTTTTCTTTCATTGTGATTACACCTATGACCATGGCGAGTGGAAAACTCGAACACTCAGAGAGGAGTCCAAAATACAAGAAGTTTCGAGTTAAACCGGTAAGAAACTGTTTTTCGGTTGTATTACTTTGTCACAATCTTATTCCCTTTTGCCATATAAAGACAAAAAATTGAAATGATTGATTATTGCTTGTTGTGTTTACAGTTACACGTACAATGATTCAAATAGTTGAGTAAGAGAATGGGAATGCATTACTAGTTGTTGCCTAGAGTGCAAAACACAGGATATTCTACCGAGAAGTGATGCCCAAAAAGAAGAGGGATGAATCTGGAAACATGGTTTTCTTAGATGTTGGTGCGTGGTTGAAGTCAGAGGTTAAGAAATGATGGGCTGGAGACCACCCGAACGAGTTGTTTACGCTGAAGTACATATATCCGACAAACATGATACCTACAAATGCTACAGGTCACTTATATTGTACGCTTCTGGCACACCCGATCAGCAATTCATGTGGTTACGACAGGGTACCCTGGATTTGTGTGTGGTCCTATTAATGGAAACTATGCATGTATTCCATTGGAAGAGGTGGCACAAGCTAAGAATGAAGTTAGCACAAGGGATCATAAATGGGCATTGGTGAGATCAGTTACCAATCAGCCTGATCTTTTTAAAAGCTAAAAGTTGTAACTAGGCAAGATTTCATGAGGAGCTTCAGGGAGATTTTGTGGTCTTCTTAGCACTCATTTGGATTCAGTCTGCAAAAAATAAAATTAATGTTGATGCAGTAGGATTATCATCAGATCCTATCACAAAAAATAAAAATGTTGAAGTTTAGGACAAATGATTCCTAAGTTGCATCGTGGTTGGTTTAGGTTTCAGACGTGTTTGTAGTTTTTTATTATCTATTGTCCTACAGAAAATATATGTTGCGGGCAGTGTTGCTTAGTTTTTTAACATTTTTTTTTTTACATTCTGTGGCTAAGGCATATGCAACAATCTTTTCCTTACTCGGCATATCCTAAACGTAAACGAGGACTTGACTTAAAATGTCATTTAGTCCATGTTTTAAAGCCACTCACAAGGGCTCAGCTTCTGTCGTACTCGATTCATTCTTTGAAAAGTTAGACAATTTGCACAACTGGCATGCTCAATAAGTCCTTAATGAACCTCGTACTTCGAGTTATTATCTAATTTATCTCTACTTTCAAAAGGTAAAGTGAGCAAAGAGCAGTGAATGAAGTAGGGGTCTTAAGCACTACTAATTAATATAGGAGTTATACATAGAAAGGCAGTTCTCTTCTCATCTTATATGCCTTACAATGTAAAGTCATTGAGACTGAATTAAGTACAAAAAAAAGAAGGATAGAATGTAAAGCTGAAATCTAAAATTAAAAAATATAATAAAAAAACAAGACAAAACATAGTAAAGATACAATATTTAAGAAGATGAATTCTTGATATCAAGCAGTTCTCCTAGTGTAATCATGATGAACTGCTTCTGCAAACTTTGCCTCTGAGTTAATATCTCTCGAGAAACTTGTTGCATGCTTGGCCGGTGTTGTGGATTGGGATGTAAGCATGAGAATGCAATTTTCACAACAGAGATAATTTTTTCTGCAACTTGTCTCTTAGGAGAAGAGAGGCGCTGGTCCAAAACATCCTTCAATAGTAAATGATAGAATTTTGTTGGTGTTTTGCATCAGGTGCTGCTGCACCACTCTGCCCATGTGTGCAGCTGTACCACTACTTGTTAGATGCTGCACCACTACTCTATGTTTTCTAATTTGCTACCATGTTCTCTGCCCATACTACCTCATGTGTGCAGCTGTACCACTACTTGTTAGATGCTGCACCACTACTCTATGTTTTCTAATTTGCTACCATGTTCTCTGCCCATTCTACCTCATGTGTGCAGCTGTACCACTACTTGTTAGATGCTGCACCACTACTCTATGTTTTCTACATTACTACCATGTTTGTGCTGTACCATGTGCATTTGTTTTTTGTTTATTTTTCTGTAGCTTTACTTTACAGCTTGTTATATAATGTAAGCTTATGCATTATAATTGATGAATTCAGCAAGTTAGAATTCTAGATTACATTTTTTTTGTGTATCTTCCTCCATTCTCTCCTTGTCCTAAGAAAAAATTCTTGTTCTTTCATTCCTTAAAACTAACAATTGGTATCAGAGCAATATTCTTGAGGGATCTGTGAGTGTTTAAATGGAAGGAGAATCCAGTTTTTCATCAATGGCTCCACCTGTTTTTGATGGAAACAACTACCAAATGTGGGCAGTGCGTATGGAGACCTACCTGGACGCGTTGGATCTGTGGGAGGCTGTAGAAGAAGATCATGAAGTTCAGCCTCTCCCAACAAATCCTACTGTGGCACAGATCAAGACACAAAAGGAGAAAAGAACAAGAAAATCAAAGGCGAAGGCATGTCTATTTGCAGCGGTTTCACCAACGATTTTTACAAGAATTATGTCTCTCAAAACAGCTAAGGCTATTTGGGACTATCTAAAGGAAGAATATGCAGGAAATGAAAGAATTAAAGGGATGCAAGTCTTGAACTTGATAAGGGAATTCGAACTTCAAAGAATGAAGAGCTCCGAGACGATTAAAGATTACTCAGACAGGCTTCTTAGCATTGCAAACAAAGTGAGGCTTCTTGGATCTATGTTTACTGACTCAAGAATTGTAGAAAAAACTCTTGTTACAGTACCTGAAAGATATGAAGCAACCATCACTGCCTTGGAGAATACCAAGGATCTGTCAAAAATTTCCTTGGCAGAATTGCTTAACGCAATGCAAGCACAAGAGCAAAGAAGACTGATGAGGGAGGATGCAACAATCGAAGGAGCTTTGGCAGCCAAGCATCAAAACACGGCTAGAAACAAAGAGAAAAAGAAGAAAGATTTTGAAGGAAATGGAGCAAGTACAGCATCAGCCATTGCAAAAGGAAATAATGGAAATCAGAGGAAATCCTATCCACCTTGCCAACACTGCGGAAAGAAGGGCCATCCTCCGTTTAGATGCTGGAGAAGACCTGATGCTAACGTTTCACCTTGCCAACACTGCGGAAAGAAGGGCCATCCTCCGTTTAGATGCTGGAGAAGACCTGGTGCTAAGTGTTCCAAGTGCAATCAACTTGGACATGAAGCAGTAATCTGCAAAGGAAAAGCTCAGCAGCAGGAAGTTGAAGCACAAGTTGCAGATCAAGAGGATGAAGATCAGCTTTTTGTGGCATATTGCTGTGCAAGCAGTAGTTCAACTGATAGTTGGTTAATTGACAGCGGCTGTACCAACCACATGACCAATGACAAGGAACTCTTCATAGATTTGAGACCAACTGACATTTCTAAAGTCAGAATTGGCAATGGTGATTACATCTCTGTCAAAGGGAAAGGAACAATCTCCATAACCAGCACAGCAGGTACAAAGAGGATTTCAGATGTTCTCTACGTACCAGAAATTGACCAAAACTTGTTGAGTGTAGGTCAATTGATTAAAAAAGGATTTAAAGTGATCTTTGAAGATAGTTACTGTCACATTCTTGATGTCACGGGTCAGGAAATTCTTAAAGTGAGAATGAAGGGCAAAAGCTTTTCTTTTGATCCCATCAAAGAAGAACTTGCTGCATTTTCAACCGAAGCCAACAACACCGAGTTATGGCACAAGAGACTTGGTCATTGTCACTTGCAAAGGATGCAGCTTATGAAGAAAAATGAGCTCACAGTTGGCTTACCAACATTTGGAGATCACTTACCGATTTGTCATGCTTGTCAATACGGTAAACAAAAACGGAGACCATTCCCAAAGTCAACCTGGAGAGCCACTCACAAGTTGCAGCTAATCCACACAGATGTATCCGGTCCTCAAAGAACTCTGTCATTAGCAGGTAGTCGGTATTAAATTGCCTTCATTGATGATTTTACAAGAATGTGCTGGATTTTTTTCTTAAAATTCAAGTCAGAGGTGGCTGGAGTGTTTTGGAAGTTCAAGAAGATGGTGGAAAACCAAAGTGGCTGCAAAATTCAAGCTCTAAGGTCAGATAATGGAAAAGAATACACCTCAGAAGAATTCAATCTGTTTTGCGAGGAAGCAGGCATAGAACACCAGCTTACTGCTCCATATACTCCGCAACAAAACGGAGTTAGTGAAAGGAGAAACAGATACATAATGGAGATGACCAGATGTATGCTTCATGACAAGGAGTTGCCAAAGAAGCTTTGGGCTGAGGCAGCAAGTACTGCTGCTTTCTTGCAGAACAGATTGCCTACCAAGGTGTTAGAGGATAAAACTCCATTCGAGGCTTGGAATGGCTATAAACCTACTCTCAATTTTCTTAGAGTGTTCGGTTGTATGTGTTTCTCTCACATTCCACAGGTCAAGCGTGATAAACTTGACAAGAAATCAGAACCGGGCATCTTTGTGGGTTATAGTTCTTCCTCTAAAGCCTACAAGGTGTATCAACCTCAAACAGGGAAGTTAATTGTTAGTAGAGATGTGTTCTTCAATGAAGATGAAAAGTGGAATTGGGAACAGACACAAGAGACATCCACAAGCATACACAAATCAAGTCTCCCCTTCCAAATGACAGAAGAAGATTTGGAAGATGATCCACCAATCCGTGGAACAAGACCGCTCTATGATATCTATCAAAGATGCAATGTGGCCATTTGTGAACCTGCGAGTTATGAAGAAGCCATTAAAAACCAGAAATGGAAGAAGGCAATGGAGGAGGAGCTGTACATGATCAAGAAAAACGAGACATGGCAGCTTGTTGATAGACCTCAAGACAGAAAAATCATTGGGGTCAAATGGGTGTTTAGAACCAAGTTCAATGCTGATGGATCCATCAACAAACACAAAGCCAGGCTTGTTGTCAAGGGGTATGCTCAAGTTTTTGGAGTTGATTACTCAGATACATTTGCCCTTGTTGCTAGATTAGACACTATTCGACTGGTGCTAGCTATAGCAG
Organism: Bretschneidera sinensis; assembly: GCA_023935145.1. Lineage (NCBI taxonomy): Eukaryota > Viridiplantae > Streptophyta > Magnoliopsida > Brassicales > Akaniaceae > Bretschneidera > Bretschneidera sinensis. Next base: position 99,644,826 of record CM043700.1, on the reverse strand, counting down.
CCCAAAATGGGTGGAAAGTGTTCCAATTAGATGTAAAATCAGCCTTCTTAAATGGTCTATTGCAGGAGGAGATCTTTGTTGAGCAACCAGAAGGATTCATTGAAGAAGGCCATGAAGACAAAGTGTACCTACTAAAAAAGGCTCTCTATGGCTTAAAACAAGCGCCTAGAGCCTGGTATAGTAGGATAGATGATCATCTATTGAGCTTGGGTTTTACAAAAAGCCTATCAGAAGTCACTCTCTATGTTAAGAAAAAGGGGACTGACTTTCTTATTGTGTCATTATACGTTGATGACTTGTTGGTGACAGGAAACAATACCAAGCTTGTTGATGAATTCAAGCAAGAGATGATGCTGGTTTTTGATATGACAGATCTTGGTCTGATGACATATTTCCTTGGTATGGAGATCAAACAAGATGAAGGAGAATTTTTCGTTTGTCAAAGAAAGTATGCTAAGGAAATACTTAAAAAGTTCTGTATGGAGGAATGCAAAGCAACGGCTACACCAATGAGTCAGAAGGAAAGCCTAATTAAGGAAGATGGCGCAGACAAAGTTGAAGAAGGCTATATCAGAAGCTTGGTTGGATGTTTAATGTACCTAACTGCAACCAGGCCAGATATCCTTTTTGCTGTAAGCATTCTCTCTCGTTTTATGCATTGTGCTAGTGAAATGCATCTTAAAGCAGCAAAAAGGGTCATTAGGTACATCAAAGGGACTGTTAACTTTGGTGTAAAATTCAAGAAGTGTCAAAACTTCAAGTTGATGGGATTTTCTGACAGTGATTGGGGTGGATCCATGGATGATATGAAGAGTACATCTGGTTACTGCTTTAGTCTAGGATCAGGTGTGTTCTCTTGGTGTTCCAAGAAACAAGAATGTGTAGCACAGTCTACTGCAGAGGCTGAATTTGTTGCTGCTACAGCAGCAGTGAATCAAGCATTGTGGTTGAGGAAGCTGCTATGTGATCTACATTTGAAGCAACTGAATGATACAAAGGTGTTTGTGGACAATCAAGCTGCAATTGCAATATCTCATAATCCGGTTTTTCATGGAAAAACTAAACATTTTAAGATTAAGCTTGCAGAAAGAAGGAGATGTGATTATTGCAGATCTGAAGATCAGCTTGCAGACATTTTCACAAAACCTCTACCAGCAAACAGATTTGAGCCTCTTAGGGAGAGACTTGGTGTTTGCAGCTCCTAATGCAAGGAGGAATGTTGGTGTTTTGCATCAGGTGCTGCTGCACCACTCTGCCCATGTGTGCAGCTGTACCACTACTTGTTAGATGCTGCACCACTACTCTATGTTTTCTAATTTGCTACCATGTTCTCTGCCCATACTACCTCATGTGTGCAGCTGTACCACTACTTGTTAGATGCTGCACCACTACTCTATGTTTTCTAATTTGCTACCATGTTCTCTGCCCATACTACCTCATGTGTGCAGCTGTACCACTACTTGTTAGATGCTGCACCACTACTCTATGTTTTCTAATTTGCTACCATGTTCTCTGCCCATACTACCTCATGTGTGCAGCTGTACCACTACTTGTTAGATGCTGCACCACTACTCTATGTTTTCTGCATTACTACCATGTTTGTGCTGTACCACGTGCATTTGTTTTTTGTTTATTTTTCTGTAGCTTTACTTTACAGCTTGTTATATAATGTAAGCTTATGCATTATAATTGATGAATTCAGCAAGTTAGAATTCTAGATTACATTTTTTTTGTGTATCTTCCTCCATTCTCTCCTTGTCCTAAGAAAAAATTCTTGTTCTTTCATTCCTTAAAACTAACAAATTTTGATGATGAGGATGAAGATGATGAGAGGGATGAGATGAGCTCGCCTGGATGTCTGCCAATGAGTATTTCTAGTGTCACCACTCCAAAGCTATAGACATCACATTTTTCATTCACTTCCATCGTGTAAGCAAATTCTGCAAAGAAAGAGAGACCTGCTTATCATGTCCTTATTGTAACCCGTTTTACTCTATACAAAGTTCTCCTTCCATGATATATCATTGGAGCACAGAAATTTAAAGAAATAAAACTGGACTTTATGAATATCTTAGAAATGGTTAACTCTGAGATAAATCCGTAATCAACATTGATTCTGAATTACTTCTCATTTGATCACCAATAATTACAGACCTTATAGAGCAAGCCACCATTTATTGTTAGTTAACGAAAGGCAGAAAAAAGATCTTAGGACCAATGCTGTTGCATTGTTTTGTATATATTCTCTCAATTTTAATCACTTTTGATATGGCTGAACTCAAAATCAAAGCTTAGTGTAAGGTAATCTGATAACAACGTTTTTCCCACACGGTTGTTTACTAGATTGGAGTGAAATGTAAAAGTACAACTTAAGCACACTGAATGAAAAGAAAAAAAAGGAGGAACTGACCTGGAGCTGTGTATCCAAAGGTACCTGCAACAGAAGTCCAATTGGATGAGTTAAGCCTTAGAAACCTAGCCGTGCCAAAGTCAGAGACTCGAGCCTTATAGTCTGAATCCAATAAAATATTCTTGCTTGATATGTCTCGATGAACTATTGGAGGCAAGCAGTCATGATGCATATATGATAAAGCACTTGCTATGCCTTCAACAATATTCACCCTTTTAGTCCAATCAAAAGTTGTCGCTTGTTCCTCGTTGTTGAGCATGTTTTCCAAGCTTCCTCCTTCCAAAAACTCATAAACCAAAAGTGAGTGTCGAGGATGGGAACAAAAACCATAAAGCTTGACAATATTGCGATGGCGTATTTCAGTTAAAACACGAATTTCACTTGCAAATGGCTTTTGGTTGACTATGCCACCATCAGTCAATTCGTGTAGTTTTTTCACGGCAACAACTTGTCCTGTTGATAACTCAGCTTTGTAAACGCTTCCATATCCTCCCACTCCAATGCAATGCTTATCATCAAATTCTTCTGTTGCTTCGATTATATTTTCATACACAATTTTCCCATCATAACTCCAAATTGCAAATAAATTCCGCAGTTCTGCTCGCTTTGACTTATCTTCACAATTCGTCCCTCTTTTAATGGCATAAAAAATTCCAAGAATGGTAAAGACAAGAAATAGTGTGCATAAGCAGGGGACTAAAATGAAAACCACAACTTGGTGTTGTCTTTTTCGATATGGATTGCGGCTTATTAAAGGACATGCCTTCAAACCAGTGATATTTCCACACAAATCTTTGTTGTTTTTAAAAACCTCTGATGGAGCATCTCGAAAGGATGTATTGTTTGGAATTGGACCCTCCAACTGATTGTAGGAAATGTCAACTGATGTCAAACTTAACATATCATCAAAAATTGATGGAATGATTCCAGAGAGCTTGTTATGGGAAAGGTTCAAGATCTCTAAGGTTCTTATTTCTCCAACTTGTGATGGAATTTCTCCACTCAAGAAATTTTGACTGAGATCGAGATTTTGGAGAAAACGCAAATTGCTAATCTCAGATGGAATACCTTGCTTAAGTTCATTCCCACTCAAGTTTAAGTACATCAGTTTAATGCATTGTCCCAATTGGCTAGAGACAGAGCCGCTTAGATTGTTAGCTGCCAAGTTAAGATGCGATAAATTTGACAACTTCGCAATGGCTGAAGGAATGTTGCCTGAAAGTCTATTACCATTCAGTGAAAGGTTGAACAACAACGTCAACCTTCCCAACTCCTTTGGTATCCCTCCAAATAGATTATTAGAAGAGAGGTCAATTAGTTGCAGTTTAATTGCATTTCCGAGCTCAAGTGGTATCTCACCAGAAATATTGTTGTTACAAATTTTGAAGCTTGTCAAGTTATGGAAATGCTCCCATTTCCATGAAAGTTCGCCATATAATTGATTGTGGCTCAAGTCGATGTAGTTCAAGAGGGGGTGTATGCTGAAATCTTTTGATATATTTCCTGTTAATTGATTCCCTTCGAGCCTTAGTCTGAACTGGTTGGCTTTCGTTGTCAAAACTGAGTTTCCATTTTAGAAGAGCTTCTGCTTCCTTCCCTCCTCTCACTATTTTGTGTCTAACAGCAGTAGTAGAGGAAGTGTTGTAAGAAGCAAAAGCAATGATATTTGAAGAAGAAACCAAGAGGGGGATGAGGAAGAGAAAGAGTTTGCATGAAAATGAGAGTGGTTTCTCTAATAAGGGTGCCATGGCTTCAAAGGATCCTAGTACGTGCTGAAACGTTTAGCCTTTTAGGAGATATGGGGTTGCATTTGCAAGGGTGGATGAAGAGCTATGTCCACGTGGAGGTGCATTTATGAAAAGAAAATGGAATCTTTTTGGTCTTTCAAATTATCAAACGAATGCCGTGTTTGTGGGGTTCATTAGACTAATTCTATTCGATTAATTGTATGCAGTAACAAACGGGCATGAACAATGTCCAATTAACCTCATTCAGTGGCTTTCGGACACAAAATGCTGGAGATGTGGATGGTGAGGACTTTGAATGATCAGTTAGTTGGTCATCAACATTAATGTGACGTGCATAACTCGTCAGGACAAGGATTTGCACCAAAGAAGACGGTATTTGCATCTTTTCCAACACTTCTAGAGTTCTAGCTAGTGATAGCTTGAAAATTGTAACAGCTACATAAAAAATACCAATGTATCCTAAATCAAGATTTTGACCTACAGTTATGTGGTTATCTTCTTCTTTTTTGCCATAAGGAAGCAAAATAAAATATATATTTTTTTGAAGGAAATAAGAGAGAAAAAATTGAAGTGATTGATTGTGTTTACAGTTACATAATGGTTAATATAGTTAAGTAAGGCAATGCCATTTATGTGACCTCAACTCCTATAAAATTTTCATTGCTAAGTAGCAACAAAGAATTAGTTGCAAGTGCTTTTGTTCGACTTGAGGGTCCATTTTCTTTGTTGATACAATTGACTAAGGCAAGTGACAGGCCGCACTTGTGGCCCCAAGGAACTAATGGCACGGCAGGGTTCTAAAAGTCTGTTTCAGGCCCTCCAAGTCTCACAACATGGTCAATAAACTTATAAGCAAAACGTACGCTGCACAACCAACCACAGCTCTCTATAGTTCTTCACTACTCGTACAGGAAGGAGTCTCTTTCTGTCTGGAGGGAATCATTTATTCTCAATCAAGAATGCCTCAACTGGATAAATTCACTTATTTACTGCCTACTTTACAATAATAATAATAATAATAATAATAATAAAAACCCCAACTTATAAAGCACGGTTTATAAAAAGTTTAAGTAAACCATGGAATTAATTTTAATAGTAAACTAATTTAAATTTGATATAAAAATAATTTTATTATATGAGATTCTAAAAGGAAAATAAATTCGAAAAAAAAAAATGGGGCAGGAAACCTCCTTTATCTCAGCTAGGCTAAATTAAAAGGTAAAAGTACAATACAATTAAATTAGTTAGTAAACCAATATAGGATACATCTTCGAGAAATTAAATTTATGAATTCATATCTATCTGAGCGTTGGTAGGGAACAACCAGCAATCCCATCCATTCTAACCACCTCAAAACCAACCAATCAGGGATCATTTTTCTCCACTCGCTATAGTATTTTTATACTTGCGACAACGATTTCCAATGGTAGAATATTCAGTTACTAGTCGAGCTTCGTGATGCAATATTACTTACTGACTGTTTTGAGTGACAAAATTGAATAGCTATTTTGAAAGTCTCTGTCTTTTTCGTGTATAGAAATAGGGAAATTCAATTTAAGTGGTCTTTTCTTCCTTCAAATAGTGTAATTTTGATATGTCTAATTATGTAAAGCTCAATTTTTAATATAAAGTTCAATCCATAGAAAAGTGAAAAGTAAATAATATAAACGAGTTAAATAGTAAACCAATTAAATTTATGAGATTATATCCTAAAAAAATGAATGAAAGAGATTTCTTATCAAAAAAAATATTTTTTAACTTCATTAATCGATTAATATTCAACATTGTGATACTTTATTATAAAAATCAACCTATCAACCTTACAAAGACCCAAAATAAATAATATTGTCAATTTAACCAATAGTATTAAACCAAACAAACCAAATTTTTTAGGTTTTATTTTTAAAATGTAAAAAATATCATAAGAACTTTCACCGTATATTTTATTTATTATAGAACTATATTTTAGTTTGCTAAATGTTTCTTAATTTCATCTTTTATTATTTTATATTCACATAAATGTAAAACAAGAAAATAATAGCTTTCACCATATATTCTATTTTTTAATATATATAATTTCAGTATAACTATATCTTGGTTGTCTAAATGTTTCTTAATTGCATATTTAATTTCAAATTTTTAACATACGTTTGCATTTTTATTCCAACATATTATGTTGAATAGAAAAAAAAAAATCTATAACGAATTTATTTCTTTGCTCTTTTTACATCGAAAGAGATGTTTTACAGGCCCTACCTCTTAATCCTAATAGTAATCACCAGGTCCTCTCCATTAGAGATCTGAATTTTGATCCCCTCCCAGTTAATGCACAAACAAAATAAAAATAGATGTTTAACATAATACCCCATAAAAATTTCTCCCTAAGTTTAGCTCCTTCAATTCCCCGGTGCATCAGCACAACCACTAGCCTCCCCATAATTGTGCTCAAAACTTGCAGCGGTGGAAAGCACACAGCAAGAACATGCTATTATCGATAATTGAGACATTAGAATGAGAATCTGTGTTGCCTGAATTGGACAAGGTCAATAATAGCTTTAGCATCTAACACCACACGAGCACGAGGATCGATGTTTTGTATGTTCAGTCAAGGGCAGTTTTGCATCCATATCCTAAGCCCCATAGCTCAGCCCTGTGTTTTCCGCTTTGACAATCTTGCAACTCTTTCGCGTCCATGAAAATCTCTTGCACATCAAACCACCCAAGTACAACGGGTACCTCAACACAAAGGCTATTAATCAAAAAGAAACTGAAAGTTTTCTGTTCCAAATTAGGGATAGTGTGTGGCTTCGTCATTTGTGGTGATAATGTGCACAATTAGAAATTAAACTAGAACACAAATAGGACAAATATACCCTAAGATAAAGAAAATAATAGAAAAAAAAAATAAAATATCTCATCTTACTCTTTAAAACATGATGATTTTATTTTTTTTATCAGTAAATGACTCATCACATCTCTCTTATCTTGTTCATCAAATACACTCTAAAAATATGTTTGTTGTACAAAATGAATAAAAAAATATGATGAGATGAAATAATAAATAAAAATATATGATGCTTATCCTACGTCCTATTATAAACGAATGAAAAATCTCATCCCCTCGCTGTCCACTAAATAAACGCGCAAGATAAAAATCACCCCCTCCCTCATTCAATCCACTAAACACCCAACGCATTTATAAGAAATGAACTCTCATCACAAATTTAAAAGCAGCTGACTCATCTAGGAAACCATTCATTACTTAATTAAGCTTAGATTTTAACATACCTTGACAAGAGGAAGGGCGTTACAAATCTGTGCTATGTCGCTTTTTTATAACAAATATTTTAAAATATTCAGGATGATTTTTTTTTTTTTATATATAATTAAAGTATAACTTGTGATGGAAAATTTTATGCATCATTATTATCATGCAGCAGTATTTTCAAGTCTTCTGCAGATACCATACAACTTAAGATAAGTATTCACAAGAGCTGTAGAAACAGAAAACCAGAACGAACAAACACACCTGATCCATTGCCCCCGCATTACAATTATCAAAGCCATTGCACTCAACAGCTCAGTGTAAAAGCAGCCTCTTCGTTGTTACCATAGAAGGTTCATGAGGAAAATAGTGAAATAGCATGCAAGAATGCAAAAACATATCTCACCATGCAGCAAAGCAGAACATAAAATAAAATAAAACTAAATCTCACACTAAACTTCCTTTGGTTAGCTGGAGTAAACAAATAATTAAAAAAGCTAAATTCACTTTCAGGGAGTACCCTGTATTTATTGCTAACGAATAAATAATGATTTCCGGAATTAACTCAGGTATACATCATTGTCAAAGTATGTATTAACAATAAATTTTGCCATTCTTATAGCAATGCTCCCCAAAGAAAACGACCACAAGAAAACATTGAGAGTAAAAGTAAAACTACATTCGCACAGCATGTATAAGGATTCAATTGACCCAGATACAACAATACTGCTTTGATGGAAGCCGTCACTCACCATCTTTGATCAATCCCTGTAAAGAGACAGATTGCACCTATATTTCAGGTCATGCTCAAATCAACTGCATTGCGAAGTGACACGTACATTCCAGCTGTCCTTAGGCAACCACAGCAACTAAACTTTTGCCTAGACCAAACTTTTAAAACCGGCAAAGATCAAAAAGAATGGTCACATCAAAAGAAAAAATTCCCTATGGATGTAAGACTTCAGAAGGTGAGTTTTAACTCTTACCAATCAAGACATCATGGATAAATTGCTTAATACATTGCAGACTGCAACCAGCCTGACTATGACAGCAACAAACGCTAGTAATAATCCAGCCAATCGGCCACATCTGCCCTTCCCAAACACAACCATAGGATAATCAACATCATATGTTACATTTAAATGAACTTACAAATAAATAAAAGAAAACCATTGAAAGAAGCAAATAAGCCAATGGGGGCGAGAGGGAGAGATGAAATCAAGCTCAAAAACCAAATAAAATGAACCAAGAAGCATACAAGGATGTAACCTTAAAAAAATAGGAAATTGTCGAGATCAGTCAAGATAACTGAGATAATCAAGTACATAAACCACCAACAAACCTAGATAATTCAGGAGATGCGTTGAGTTTAAAGAGAAATGTTTAACCTTCAAAAAAAATCCAGCAACATCAAATCTAACATTCAGTTTCTTTGATATAACATGTTTAATTCAAATATGCCCTCTCTGGTACAGAAACAGATACAGAACCTGTATCAAATCAAAGATTTCTCCACTGCAAGACGTGCTGCTCTTTCATTCCTACAAAACAAAAAAATCCCGATATAAACTGTTTACCCATGAACTGGCAAATAAAATCAAAATGACAAACTTAGCATCAAAACTCACATCAGCATCAGATTTATGCCGAGATGGGCTTTGAGAATCCACTAGACGGCCACGAGAGGAAACACTCTTAGAAGCAGGAGAATGCTCCTTATCACGGCATCCATCAGGAATTTCGCCCCTTGGAGGTGTTCTATGTAGAGATGGACTCCTAGAAGAACCAGGACTACGCCGAGCCGGCGATGCACTTCATAACATACCAATTCTAATCAGATAACAAATTGAAAAGCTCATAAAACCTAAGGATACAGATTAAAACAATGTGATACCTTTCATAGGACCTGCTCCTACTGTGCCGCTCTTTATTATATCTGCCCCTCTCACGATCTTTATTATGATCAGGACTGGCACTTGGATTCCTGCCTCGGCGACTAGAGTCTTTCTCCCTCCCATGGTAGTGGTCACGGTCATCTCTGCCACTGCTTCTACTGCGACCTCTCTTCCTGTAATCCCTCTCCCTGTAATCATCCCGATGCCTGAAAATGATTTCCATCAGTCACTAGAGAGAGGATAAGAAGCACCGAGTTGCAGGGCAATTAACAATGCTAAAGGTAATGTTATCATTTCGGCTAAAAAGTAAAAAATATGGTACATCAAAAATGTAGTAAAAGCATAGTCAAATATATTGCAGCAAATCAAAAGGACCAAGTGGTAGATTTGTTCACTAAAGGGCTCAATAGTGTAATATTCACAAAGTTCTAGAAACAGTCGGGTAAGCATACAAGAAGGGTGCCGAGAGAGAGTTTGTGTTTTGCAGGAGTATTCACAATCATCACCAACTCTTTAGCCACTTGTCCTTGTCTAAGTGTTATCATCCCATATGATGCCACAGCATCTTGATTAGTTACCTTGCTTGCAGTCTCATGCAATGCCACCATCTCAATGCTCTTATGGGCCAAATGTTTCTTTGCTGGATGATTTTATATGCTGCATATCTACACAGTGCATTAGCATAACTCATCATGCCCCCTTTCATGGGCACTGTCTTTCCAAGTCAGCATTAACCAACCAAAGCAACTATAAATAGGAGCCATTTGCTTCAGTTGCATGTGTCCAAGCAAAAAAGCATCTTAAAGTATGAGTGTGTTAAGACTTGAGAATGTCTTGGTAAGGTCTTGCAAAATTGAAACATGGTCAAGAACTCGGTACGTCCTGGTTCACGGTACGGATACAGAAACGTGGAATGTTACCCACCCAGTCCGTGGTACGTTTGGGGTAGACTTAGATGATTTATATTATGTATAAGTACATGTAGAAAAGTAATATACTAGATATATTTATAAGTACAATTTAAATAGAACTATGATCGATAATAATAGTTTAGAAGATGTTAGAGTTTTGACAAAATAATAAAATCAACAAACATAATATAAGGAAACATAAATTTAAAAATGAAGTATGAATATTCTTTTAAATTCTTTCTTGCGTCTAGAATTTTTTTTTTTTTCAATTTTTAGTTAAAAGTTTTCTGAAAAATTTGGATTGCCAATTTTAAGGGTCCGGTGCAGGAATGCACCACGAATCGGAACATAGAATTCGGATCGCGGTTCCAAGGGAGGTATAGGGATCCCGGTAACCATGGGTCAATCACTGAGTTTCTATTGTTTGAGTCTGTAATTATATTAAGTCTGTAACAGTGTATAGTTGTAATAATTAAAATTATATTTTCCCACAGTGTGCTTCCATTTTCTCAACAAAAATAACAACAGATAACATATCTCAGTCTGAAGAATAGAATGTCTTAGAAATTCTCAGAAACAAACTCTCTCTCTCACACTCACATTTTACTCCAAGTCTCTTACATAGGGCTGAAGGGCAAGCTTAAACTGAGATCTAGAGATGCGAGCACCTAATTTTAAAAATTTTATGAGAGACTTCATCTGAGTGCTGGAAGGAAACCAATCAAAGTTGGAAAAATAGGAAAACCGATTGATACCTTTCCCTTTTAAAGAAATAGGTATGACAATCCTATGAGTTAAATACAGCGTCCACATAAATTACAACAACCGACCAACAGGTGTAAAATTTACCATATGAACAAACAATGATTCCCCAGAGGGGATGGCATATCATGAACATGAGAGAGTTTAGCTACTGCAGCAGTGCAAATCACAGATTTGAAGAAAGATGTATGGGTAAATGGTAGAACAGAAAGGTCAGTACCCTGCATCAGAACCCAGAGGCATACAAAACACAATAGCACAATCAGTCACATGCATGGTCATAATTTAGTTGAGTAAGTCATACAACTTGTGGCTGCAAGGGTCTAATAGTTACTAGGAACTCGATACGTCCTGGTTCACGATACGGGTACGGAAACGTGGTACGTTACCCACCCCAGGTACGTTTGGGGTAGACTTAGATGATTTATATTAAGTACATGTAGAAAAGTAATATACTAGATATATTTATGAGTTCAATTTAAATAAAACTATGATCAATAATAATAGTTTAGAAATGTTAGAATTTTGACAAAATAGTAAAATTAACAAACATAATATTAAAAAACATAAATTTAAAAATAAAGTGAGTATTCTTTTAAATTCTTTATTATGGCTAGAATTTTTTTTCAATTTTTTAGTTAAAAGTTCTAAGAAAAATTTGGATCTCCAGTTTTAGGAATCCGGTGCAAGAATGCACCACTAATTGGAACATAGAACTTGGATCATGGTTCCAAGGGGGTATAGAGATCACGGTAACTATGGGTCGAAATACAAATATATATATATATATATATATAGCTTGCTTCAAAGGCAACATTTCACTGAAAAAAAAAAAGATCTAGAACTTGACTGTACAAATAACAATAGAGTAATAGATATTATAAAATGAAAGTAGCTTAAAAATTTGGAAGGGGAGAAACCAGATGTATACACTAAGATGGATCCTACAAAAACAAAGACAGATTATTATTTTCTTTATAATTGACAGAATAATGATCGTCTAGAAGTCCCATCTAAACTCCAAAAATGAGAATCCTTCCAAAGAAAAATTTCTCACCTTGGTCGAGGGCTGCGGCTCCTTGACCTGCCTCTTTTCTTTGATGATGTTTCTATTATCCTCCCCCTGTCACTGGAAAAAAAAATTGCAGCGTAGCAAAATGTAAATAAACATTTCACATAAACAGTCATTGAAACAAAAATGAAATCTTTCAACTAATCTTATAGAAATGAAAAACACATCACTTAGTAAGAAAACCACAAACAATACCATGCAACCAAATTGCCCCTAAAAAGGAAAACGGCTCCATAAGTTCATTGTTCATCAATGAGATAGCACAACCCATAGAAGATAGGAGCATAATTTGGGCAAAAAGAGACAGAAAGCATGAAATCAATGCGAACACAAAACACTAATAATCCAATTAGTTTTAGTAGCAAATCATATCCTGTCAACATAGCATTGTCATCCACCGAAACTCAAAGCTCATTTACACAAAACAGATACCACCACACAAATTTTTTACCCAAACAAAGACCAAGAATAAGTAATGCAACCCAAGCACCCAGATGACTACGCCAATTTATTGGCAATAACCTTGTCCAGTAATCAGAATCCAACAACTTAGAAACTCACATTCGCTCAGCATTCGGGCCATACTTGGCAAGCTGAACCATAATTTCTCTTCCGTCCACAACTCTTCCTAAGGCAGAAACGACAAAAAATCAATTTACACAATTCACAAAATATCATCTTAAATATGACAAAGTATTGAGACAGTAAAACAAACCATCAAGCTTATCCACTGCCTTTTGCGCCTCATCTGCATATTTATAGCGCACAAACGCAAACCCCCTCGAATCACCAGTCCTGCGTCCATCACCAATCACTATTTATATATAAACATATCTACATATATATGTATATATAAAATCAAATACAGTATATTTGTATATGGATGTGTACGAGAGAGGGGAGACCTTCGATTACGTGGGATAAAGACATCGACAACCTTGCCGTACTTATCGAAGAGGGGGAAGAGATCGTCTGGGGTGGTACCTATGAAAAATCACAATGATAAAACATTAACTTAAAAGATTGAGGTAAAGGAAACTAACGAAGAGAAAAACAAAAATAGAACGTAAAAATTGAGGATAAATACGGAAAGTGATGTTTAGGACGAGGACGGAGTAGGTGTCTCTGATGTCTGGAGGACCCGATTTCCCGAAGTGCGACATCTCTATTTCTCAATTTCGCTTTCTCTTCTGCCGTGGAGAGTGAGCGCGAGAGAATTAGCTGATTAGGTTTTGTTTTTGGGTTGGAATTTGGGGAAGGAAAAATAATTGTGGGCTTTTTGTTAATGGATTCGTACACGGAGAATATAAAGGACATGGATCATGCTTGGACGAGTATGCCCTTCTATAATTTGTTCAATTACGTAGCTTGCCTTTTTGGTTTAAACAAAATTTGGGCTTCAGTCCCCGCCAAACTATTTATGAATCATCTGTGCCTGTTATGGCCCGTTGGATGGGAAATACGGAGAGGCAAGTTCACTTCTTTATCTATGGTTGTTTTTATGTTTGCATTTAGAAAAGTCAATTTTGACTAGAAAGCTGTTAAGAGTAGTGATCCCAAGCCTGGTTCCTGATTGAGAGTGGTACAACGTGAATATAAAAAATCTCTAATAAAAATTAAAATAAAAAATTTAATGTCAAAATTATTATTTTACCGTAAGTATTAGTGAACTTTCATGGTTTCGTAATAATTACTATACATCCGAACCGGTTTGTGAAATCTATCTCTCAACCTATTAAACCCCATTATTAGGATCTTGCTTTTTTTACCGTTTAAATATTACTTTTGTTTTCTCCATAAAAGAACATTATAAATAAGAGTAAACCCATCACAACTAATTTGTAAAGAAAACAAAGAATATCAACAAAAGCATCTATTTTCAGTAGCATAAATATTGAAAAAAAGAAAAGTCTCATATATTATGTTTATAAATAATTATATGAATAATGAACATCGAATATAACAATAAAATAATCATACTTGATTGAGTCATCGCAATGGAATAACGATAAAGTATCAACCGTCTCAACAAACAGCAAAATTGATAATAACCGATCTTCCTCCTCTTACTCTCTATAAAGAAACGACAATTCTACAATGGAAAGCAGTAATATTCATATTCGTAAAGCAAAGGTAAAGAAATAATTTAATAAATATGATATGAAATTAAAATCAAATATATGTGAAAGGTTTATTATTATTTGAATAAAACAATTCTTTTAAAAAAATGGACGCGTGGGGGCATAATTACAAAGAAAATGAAAAAAAATCGTAAACAGTAAAAGGAAAAATAAAAAAAAAATAGTTTTGTAAAAAAAAAAAAATCTTGCAACAACTAGAAGTTCAGGTGTTGCAAATTGTATTCACTTGTGCTGCATGTATTGCAGTTGTAGAATAAGAATAGTGAAAGTGCGGCATCTGCCGCTTTAAAACGTTTATAAATTGATTTTTACCGAATACTGTTTGGTTTCTTCCTTGGACAATTCAAATTACTCTATTTCTCAAAATACTTGGAAACAGAAAGAAATGTTAAAATAGCAAAATTTTGAAGGGGTTTATTGCAAAATTTCATAGAGAATCATGAGAAGCTATCAGAAAAAATAAGGTAATAATGTAATGTTTATTTTTGAATTTTTAGCATTCATGAAATTTTTCGAAATTCAAAGTGAGAATTTTCAAAGGGTGTGGTTTATGAAGAATTGAATAAATAATTAGAAATTTAATACAAATATTATGTCAGGTGTTAATGATCAACAACCGGGAGAAATTTCTGAGTAGAACGGGAAAGGTAAGGAGGTGATCCTCGAGTAGCTTTAAGTGCTACGTGGTGAGTTGGATTTACTTTAAGTAATCTAAAAAAATGAAATTATCTAGTGATAATATTAAATAAATTATTAGCTTATGCTTTGGTGGTAGATAAAAATTTGATTGATAGGTATGACATGAATTTTGGTCATGTAGAAAATTATTAGAGGGGAAATAATATTTTTGGAATAATAAGTTGATTTAATAATAAAAGTGATAAGTGAAATTCTTTATGAGCTGCGGTTGATGTTTTGATACAAATTATGAGGAGATGAAATTTAGTGAATCCGGACAAGCTTTGATGGATGATTTGATGTGATTTATGATGAGAGGAATTTAGTGAAAATTTTTATATAATTTGAGAAAAATCAGGATAGCCAATTTAAATATTTGAATTCAAGTTTGTTCTTTTATGTTATTGTTCAGATGCATATTTCATATCATTGTTTATATGCATATGTGTTAAATAAAAGAAAAGAACCGGGAAGAGGTCGGTCTAATTGAAAAACCGTGACAGACAGTATATGCTGGAAATAAATCTGTGACAGCCAGGATAAGCTGTAAAGAAAAGAACCGGAAAGGCAGCCGGTCTAAGATAATAAAAACATGTCAATATGTGGGAAGACGTTCCCATAATAATAATTCATGCATTGCACCTGTTTTAATTATTACTTGCATTATTGAAATGCTGATGTGTGGTGTGTTATTGTGAATTTATTTATAGATGGACGAGTCTCACAAAGAGACAGTTAGTGATAAGAACCATCTAAATGGTAGACTTTATGATGTGAACCTCATTGCGAAGTAATTATGAGATAATTAATGGTCTTGAGGTGAACTAATAAATAAGAAGAAGAGATTGATAGAGAATGAGACTTATGATATGTGTAGTGATAGTAGAATGCTATTATCAAGTTATGTAAAATATAATTGATTTAATATTGAAAGACTATTTATATATATTGAGTACTTCTAGTAAATTTAATTCACTGAGCTTGTGAAGCCCATCCCTTATTGTACAATGATTCATGTAGCAGGCAAGACAAATAGTCTGGTGGATTGAGAGTCAAACGAAATCATTTTTTTGTAAGCCACGTATGTGTCAACATCTTCAGACTAACGAGAAAATAAAATAAAAATTTATTTGTAAATATGCATGCATTTTACGTTGTATATAATGTTTAAAGATCAGATTGATGTAACTCCCCTGTTGAGGGTTGAGGATTGATGTAAAAATCTCTTTTGGTGTTATTTATTTTCATTATTGCATATATGTGTCGTGCTGAGATTTTCAAAATGTGATGACACCGTCTTGGGGGTGGCTAACCCGGGATGGGTCATGATTACGCCCAAAGTATAACGCGGTAGTTGTAGCATGGCTTTGGGGTGTCGATTCAACAGGGAGACAAGCGATCTACAAGAGGAGGTGCAAACCTTAAAACGAACGATAAAAGTTAAACGAGAAAATATGAGTTTGAAGTAGTGTGAAATAATTGTGTAAATATAATAGAGAACAACAAGGGTCTGGGAATCCTCCCTAGGTTCGTTGCCTTATTCTAATCTTGATTCAGTTGTTTTTATCTCGATTGCAAGTTTCACATCCCAAACAAGCAATCAACAAATATTCAATTAAAGCACATATATAAACCCTAATGTAATTGTTATGAAATACTCTTTGCTTTCAAGCACACATGACCTAACTTATAGATTATCAAGAAACAACAATATAATGATAATACCGCAGTAATGGACAAATCTATAAGAGAAATCTACTAAACTCAATCACACCTCATCACATAAGAAGAGCATGACTAGACTTATATGGGGAAGAAAGATTCAATCACTGGATTAAGGGGAAATCTTCTAATTAGATTAAAAAGTAAATCATAACAATGTTTAATGATAATAAATCCAAACTACAATGAATCAATACTAGAAAATAAGAACAACTGCACCTAGGGAATCATCCTTTCGCCTTGCTTGGAGATTAGTTGGCCATGGGGCTCGTGCTTGATAGAGTTTTCCCCGGTCTCCGGCCTCTCCAAAAAGATGTTTTATTCTAAAACCCTAAGTGACTTATTTATAATACACAAGGTTCAAGGGTGTTTTAGGGTTTAGAACATCATTAAAAACCCTAATTAGGTCATAGCTCGGAGAAGAAATTTCGTGTGCGCGCTGCACCTCTCCTCAGTGGCCTCCTAGGCTTTGTCTGATGGTGGGAGAGAGAGCTTCTAGGTGCTGCACCTCTCCTCTTTGGGCGCCTAGGCGCTAGGCAAAAGTGACTTGTGCATGCTTCTGGGCGCCTAGGCCCTCACTGGTCCAAGCCTAGGTGATAGCTAAAAGTCTTCTTCATCTTTTCAAGCTTCCTTCACTTCAATATTCATTGAGTCTTTATACTTTCAAACAGTGATAGCTTTTCCTTCTCTTTTGGACTCAAAGTACCTGAAAATGCACCGAAATAAGTCAATGATCCAAGAATATCACTTTAGAGTTATTAACGTATAAAAGTGCAATTAAGACCTAGATCAACTCTAAAATGCTAACAATTATGCACTGTTGAGATGCATTTTATGGCTCTCAACAGGTCGTTACAATTTTGGTATCAGAGTATTAGGTTTTATGTTCTGTAGACTGCATAAAAAGAAAGAAAGTGAAAGATTAAAATAAATTATATTTTAATGAACAGTCTGAAGATGACATGTGGACGCGCTAGAGCTAGAGTTAGAGTTGTTGATTTGAGAGGGCGTGGTAAGCCTCTAATATTTTTGACAAGTCGAGGTTGAGTCTGAATCTGTGGTTTCTAGAAGGGAACGTATTGATAGTATGATTGATATAAGTAATATAATTGATATTAATAAAGGTATGAAAGAACCTGAAGTTGAAAGAGATGAGCTAAGATAAGCTCTTGCACATACTCTTGAGAAGCGAAGGTAACAGATGATAGAGTTGATAGCCTATAGCATAGATGTGATGAACAGACTAGAGCAGGGCTTGAGGTTGTTAATCCAGTAATGGTAGACGTTTAAAAATGGGGAAAAGTGAGTTTATGCATGAGATGCAAGGAGATTGTTAAGTTGAATGCTTTGTTGCTTAAAATATTTATAAATCTTTTTATGCCTGAGTTATGGGTAAAACATGTAGAAAGATTAATTGGTATTTTACCAGTAACTGACAGACAGAGGGTTATCTTTGCTTCTTTTGAGTTAGAAGGAGAAGTTTTGGAATAATGGAATGATACTCTTCCCAAAGGTAAGTACAAATATTTTTAGACCCTTAACCTAGAATAGGTTTAAAGAGGTTTTCCTTGATAAATACTTTTCTTATACCTCTAGAGCCCAACAAGATAGAGATTTTATTTAGTTGGGGTAAATGTGTTGACTGTGGCTCATTATGATAGCAGATTTGTAGTCTTATCAATGGTTGTATCGGATATGGTAGACCTAGAAGAGAATAAGTGTAAGAGGTTCACAGATGAACTATGTTTTAAGATTTGATTAAAACTATCTTATATGAAGCATATAAATTATGTCAGATTGCTGGATACAACACTTCAGATTGAGAAGGATGTGATGGAAATTTGAGGTAGGAGGAATTGGCGGAAGAGGTCTAAATTTGAAGAACCCAGAGGTAGTACCAGTATGAGTGTGCAGAGTAGAAGACCACCCAGAGGAGGCGTTCCTTGTCACACGAAACTGAAGTACAGAGTTAAAGGTAAACAGGATCTATTACTTCTATAGCTCAGAATACTATTGGTGGGACCCTTAGATTTGGGAGATAGGTTATAGGAACTGGGAGTCATGGCAGATGAAGTAAGTATGCCACCAAGGGGAAGTGGTAATCTGACGTATGTTTGAGAGACAAAAGTTTGTTACAAAGATATTCAGATAAAATATTTATCTCCTAATTGTTCTAATTTGAGGTGTTTCGTATATAGAAAAGGTGGACATATCAATGTTGGTTGATCTTGGTGCAACCTATTCTTTTGCATCCAGTATTCATATGAAGTCTATTGAAGTATGTGTTAGTCCTTGGGTGCAAAATAATTTTGTTGAAGTCTAGAGATAGAATGATAATCATAAATGTTTACGAGGGTTGTGTGATTCGTATTAGTGATAGAGAATCTGAAGTTGATTTATTATCTTAAATATAATATGATTTTGAGAATGAATTGGTTGTCAACGTATTATGTTTGGGTTGATTGTTCCATAAAGAAGGTAGTATTCAAGATATGGATATGAGGAGTTTAACTTTCATGGAGAACATAAGATACTCTCGAACTATCTCATTTTTACTTTGACCGCTAGGATATAGTTGAAGAAGGGTTGTGAGGAGTAGTTGGCATACACAATGGATTCTAGAAAGGAAACTAAGAAGTTAGAATAAATCTTAGTAATGAAAGATTATTCTAATGTAATTTTTGATGAGTTGCCTAGTTGTCTCCCAATAGAGGGATTAAATTCTCATTGATGTGATACCAGATTCATCACATATATTTAATAGCACCCTATAAGAGTGACACCCATTGAGTTAAGAGAATTGAAAGTTCAAGAATTTTTAGATAAACAATTTATCGGACTTAATATATTTGGGGAGCCCACGTGTTCTTCGTGAAGAACGAAGAGGGAACTATAAGAATATGTATAGACTACAGATAGTTGAATAAGAACAAATATCTTTTACCTAGGATAAATGAATTGTTTGAGCAGTTACAAGGAGTGAGAGTGTTTTCTAAGATAAACCTGAGATCAGGTTATCACCAGTTAAGGATAAAGGAGGGAGACCTGCCTAAAACTATTTTTAGGGCACGTTATGGTCATAAGCTTTTTGTGATGTCATTTGGATTGACTAATGCTCTAGAAATATTCATGGACTTGATGAATAGAGTGTTTGAACTATATCTTAACAAGTTTATGGTTGTATTTGACTTTTTGATATAATCTAAGAGGAAGAACAGGTGAAACATTAGACAGTGCGTTGGAGATTCTGAGGAGAGAAAGATTATATGTAAAGTCTTTAAGTGTGAGTGTTGGCTGAATGAAATAACTTTCTTAGAACATGTAATATCAGGAAATGGCATAACAGTTGATACACAAAAAAAAGGTAGAGACAATGTTAAGTTGGGAGAGACCAACTAATGTGACTAAGATTATAATCTTCTTGGGGTTAGCTGGTTATTATAAAAGATTCTTTCAAAAATTTTCTATTATTATACTGTTATATAGACTGAGCAGAAAAGAGGTGAGATTTTCATGGTGAAGGAAGTGTGAGAAAAATTTTTCAATTACTAAAGGAGAAATTGCCTACAGCTCTAGTGTGGGAGTTTCCTTTTGGTGATGAAGGATTTGTGGTGTATAGTGATGCGTCACATCAATGTTTGGGATATGTGTATCATCGAAAAGCTGTGACAATACTTCTAGGCAAGTGAAGATTCATGAAAGAAATTACCTTACTCATGACTTAGAGTTGGTTGCTATATAGTGTTTACTTTAAAGATTGGAGACATCATCTGTATGGAGCCACTTGTGAGATATTCATGGATTATAAGAGTTTGACATACTTACCTACCCAGAGAGAGTTGAATTTGAGGCAAAGATGGTGGATGGAGTGGTTTATGACTATGATTATACAATTCCCTATCATCTAGAAAAAGTTAAGGTGATAGCTGATGCATTGAGTAGAAAGTCTACAAGAAGGTTAATTGCTATTGGGAGTCCTGATGTGAAATTGATGATAGATTTATAGAGATAAGAATGAAGTTGAATATCAGTGATAGAGGATCATGATTAACAAATATGGTTGTACAGTCATCCATGGTAAAATGCTTTAGAGATGCAAGGTAGAGATGAAGAGATAGAAAAAATTAAGCATTGAATGCTTACTAGAAAGCAATATGAGTTCAAAATTTGAAGTGAGGGTATTTTGGTACTGGAATATAGGATTTGTGTTCCCAATGATGCAGAGTTGAGAAAGAAGATATTGAGAGAGGTATATAATGATGTATATTCGATGCAACCAAGTAACAATAAGATGTATGGAGGATTGAGACAGAATTTCTGGAGGTCAGGATTAAAGAAGGATGTAGCTGAGATTATGAGGTTGTATGGAGTACCATTAAGCATAGTGTCAAATAGAAATGTTAGATTTACATCTTGGTTTTGGAAAGGCTTTCAGAAAGCCATGGGTACACAGTTGTAATTTAATATAATTTTTCATACTCAGACAGAATGGATTATTAGAGTACTAGAAGATATGTTAAGGACAAATGTGATGAGTTTCTCAGGAAGTTGGGATGCTTACATGCCATCGATTGAAATTACTTGTAATAACCAGTATCAAACTAATATTAGGATGGCACCCGTTGAGGCTTTTTATGGTAGGAGGTGTAGAACCCCAATATGCTGAGAAAAAGTTGGAGAGAGAAAGATATTTGGTCTATAAATTATTAAGTTAACAACTAAGAGGATCAAATTAGTTAGAAAGAACCATAAAGCAGCACAGAGTAGACCAAATAGCTATATTGATAATAAAAGAAGACCTCTTGAGTTTCAAGTAGGTGATTGGGTGTATTAAAAAATATCTCAGTAAAAAGGTGTATTGAGATTCAAACATGAAAGGAAAGTTGAATCCGAGGTATGTTGGATCCTATGAGGTTGTTGAGAAAGTTGGGCTAGTTGTAAGTAACCTAGATTTGCCTCTAGAATTAAAACATTTATATAATGTATTTCATGCTTCACTTTTAAGAAAGTGATTACGTGATGAATATTAAAATATTTCAAGCTAACCTATAGAAATTCAGAAAGATTGGGCTTATATACAAATACCAGAGAGAATTTTAGACAAAAAGAACAAGTTTTGTGAAATAAAATAATTACATTAGTTCAAGTTCTGTGGCGGAATAAGGATGTTAAAGAGATTACGTAAAAACGTGAGACAATTATGAAGAAGTATTATTCACATAGGTTTCTAGAGTAAAGTAAGGAAATTTCAAGGATGAAATTTTTATAAGGTTGGTAGATTTGTAATATCTGTATTCGTAAAGTAAGGGTAAAGAAGTAATTTAATAAATATAACATGGAATTAAAATAAAATATATGTGAAATATTTATTATTATTTGAATAAAACAATTCTTAAAAAAATGGACGCTTGGGGGCATAGTTACAAAGAAAATGAAAAAGAAAAAAAATCGTAAACAGTAAAAGGAAAAAAGAAAAAGAAAAAAAAGTAGTTTTGTAAAAAAAAAAAAATTCATGCAACACCTGGAAGTCTAGATGTTGCAAATTGTATTCACTTGTGTTGTATGTATTGTAGTTGTTGAATAGGAATAGTGAAAGTGCGGCATCTGCCGCTTTAAAACGTTTGTAAATTGATTTTTACCGAATCCTGTTTGGTTTCTTCCTCTGACAATTCAAATTACTCTTTCTCAATTTATAAACGTTTAATTGAAAACTGTGACAGCTGGGTTGTCCAAACCTTGATTTTTACTCTATTTCTTAATAGGAATAGTGAAAGTGCTGGTCTAATTGAAAAATCGTGACAATCGATATAGGCTGGAAATAAAAAAGGCACTGTGACAGTCGGTATATACTGAAAATAAATCTGTGACAGTCCGGATAAGCTATAAAGAAAATAACCGGGAGGGCAGCCAGTCTAAGATAATAAAAACATGTCGACATGTGGGAAGACGTTCCCATAATAATAATTCATACATTGCATCTGTTTTAATTATTGCTTGCATTATTGAAATGCTGATGTGTGTTGTGTTATTGTGAATTTATTTATAGAGGGATGAGTCTCACAAAGAGACAGTTATGGTGATAAGAACCATATAAATGGTAGACTTTATGATGTGAACCTCATTGCGAAGTAATTATGAGATAATTAATGGCCTTGAGGTGAACCAATAAATAAGAAGAAGAGATTGATAGAGAATGAGACTTGTGATATGTGTGGTGATAGTAGAATGCTATTATCGAGTTATGTAAAATATAATTGATTAAATATTGAAAGACTATTTACACAGATTGAGTACTTCTAATAAATTTAATTCACTGAGCTTGTGAAGCTCATCTCTCATTGTACAATGATTTCAGGTAGCAGACAGGACAAATAGTCTGGTGGGTTGAGAGTGAGACAAAATTATTTTTCTATAAGCCACGTACGTATCAACATCCTCAAACTAATGAGAAAATAAAATAAAATATATTTTTAATTATGCATGCATTTTACGTTGTATATAATGTTTAAAGATCAGATTGATGTAGCTTCCATGTTGAGGGTTGATGATTGATGTAAAAATCTCTTTTGTTGTTATTTATTTTCATTGTTGCATATATGTGTCGTGTTGGGATTTTCAAAATGTGATGACATCGTTTCGGGGGTGGCTAACCCGAGATTGGTAGTTACAAAATCACGGTTTGTTGAGAGAAAGGTGGGGACCTAGCCAATTCTATATATATAACCCTAATGGCCCACCTATCATAGCCCACAAGTTATCTAAAGGCCACACTACTATATATCAAACCCACATCTACACATAAGTAGGTGTGTTAGCCCAATGATCACACAATATTAGGTCTATCAATTATGTCTCATATAAACCCAATGATGCATAGGCATAATTGTCGCCGACAAAAAAAAGGTCAAAAAGTCATTGTCATTTCTTTATGTTTTGGGGCTGTCAAAGAATCATCATTATTAGAGTTAATATTTTGAAATTTTTTGTTTAGAAAATATGTTTTAACTATCTAGTAAGTTGAAATTGTATTGGAAATGTATTTTTGCATTTATTTTTTGTCTTGAATTCCTACAATGTAATCTCTATAAATATGAACGAGAATAGAAAAGAAAGCAGCTTTTAATCTGAAAATATTTCTTTAGAAAATCCTTTGCTCTAGAGTTGAGTGATTCCTCCTACAAATCAAGTGTGTGACTTGGTCATGTTGAGTGACATCCACGATTAGCAATGTTGATAGTCATCCGTTGCCCCCGGTTAAGCAACATCCCAGGACTATCAATCATATTGCAGGTTCCGACCTGCATCAGCCAACCTCAACCCGATTTAGTAAAAAATGAAAATAAGAAAATTATATGTTAGCCCACAACATAGAGTGTTTCTAATATTCTCCCACTTGGGCAACATTATTTGTACTTATAAGTTATTTTTGAAAAAAAAAAGATGATATTTTACAAAATGACTCTCGGGTTGAATGACTAAGTTTTAATGTGACCACAAATTTTGAAAACATAGTCCTTAGACGCACATCAAATATTATCTGATCCAGTAAAGCTATCAAGATAGAATCGTGGCAGCCATTATGTCATTTATTGGCATAAGATCAATCCATGTTTACAAATTCTAATAAACTTTACCAACATGGATCCAAATATAGTAGTGTGGCAATGAAAATAGCATCCAAAATGTGATCTCAAACATGTTATTTCATTGTCGATCCTCAAAATGATTTCTCCAAAACAATATAAGAAATCTCAATGCTTCAACAATAAGCCAATGTCTCCAACAAATGAGCCCACAACATGATGTTATCATGAGACATACAGAAAAGTTGGCATAATAGCCCCGCACTTAAGATAAACACTAAGTCTTAAGATTTTATACATTATGACATGCCATATCAAAATGTGCACACAATTATGAATCCATAACATTAACAATGATATTAATATAAAAAGAACCAATGATGATCATCATTCATTTTATTAACCATAGCATAGTAAAACAAAGTCTAAAAAATACATACTATACTTCCACTAGCAAAATACATCAAAATAAGTCCACAATACCCATTTTATCAACATGTTTAACAAAATCAAAAGCCCAAGACCCTTGGTTAATGGGCAACGATCATGATCCCAGTTTCAACATGCTCAAGGAAAGTATCACCATTATCAACTCATTCACTAATTTTAAAAAATTTAAACTCTATGTATTTTGCACCACCAGATTTTTTTACTATTCTTTGTAGAGAATACTACAACCATGTTATCACAATATATTTTCATTGGTCTAAATGAGGCTTATGCACGATTTTTATGAAGCTAAGGCATTGTGCACGATGGTGGGAGGTACGTTGGATGGTGCCAATGTGAAGTGGAAACCACCAGAAGTGGTATGGTTAAAATCAATGTTGATCGAGCCTTATTTTCCTCATACTACAAGAAACTGGACTTTTAGCAACGACAAAAAAGTCGTTGCGAAAGATTACACATTTCGCAACAACTTTTTAACTCTTTTACAAAATCACGTTGCCAAAAGAAAAAGAAAATCTATACGTCCTTATTATTATTATAAATTTATCAATAAGCAATCACAAAAATGTCGTGAATTCTTAAAACATTTTTGGCAACGAAAGTTTACTATTACAATAGGGGAATAACATTTAATTATGTTATTTTATTATAAATTTAGTTTTGACAATGTCGTGTCATGATTAAATTTTTTGGCAACAACAATTTGTTGTTGCGAAATGCTTGTCCAAACCTTTTTTGCAACGACAATTAATCGTTGCGAGCTTCATGGAATTTTTGAGTTTGTAAACTTACTTTTGGCAACGACAAATTGTCATTTCCAAAAAAGTTTCGGACAAACATATATGTTTTTGGAAACAACATATTGTTGTTGCGAGCTTCATGAAATTTTTGAGGTAATATTTTATAAACTTACTTTTGGCAATGAGAAATTGTCGTTGCGAAATGTTTATCTGAAACAGTTTTGACAATGACAATTTATCATTGCGAAATGCTTGTCCAAAAACTTTTTGACAACGACAATTTGTCGTTGCGAGCTGCATGAAATTTTTAAGGTGTTATTTTGTAAACTTCTGTTAGAAATGACAATTTGTTGTTGTGAAATAATTGTCCAAAAAATTGTTGGGAACAAGAATTTGTCGTTGCGGGCTTCATGATTTTTTTGTGCAAATTTATTTTTGGCAACGACTGCTTGTCCAAAAAAAATTGGCAATGACAATTTGTCATTGCAAGCCTCATGAAATTTTTGTAATTTCAGTGCACAATAGCTTTTTGCGCCAAATCAAAACGATTCGTTAATTAATTAATTGTTGGTAGTTATAATAAAAATAAGAATATAATTTAATATTTGTATAATACTAAATATTTAAAAATGATAAAATTAATTAATTAGAAAATTTAATATAGTTTATTATTTTAATACTATTATAATATATATAATATAAATAATAATTCTAATATAATTAACTATAACCTAATTATTTATGAATTAGGATATATTAATAATTAATTAATAAATAATATATTCAAATTGAACACATTATATGGTTACAAATCGTATAGGGCTTAGGGTGTAGGGTTTATGATTCAGTAATTTAGTGTTAGTTAATTAGAGTTTAAGATTGATGTTTATTGTTTAGGGTTAAGAGTTAATTGAGGTTTATATTTGGGAACAATGTACATAGTAAATTATTATGAGTGATAATTAATATCATATTGCTATAGTACATATGTAATATATAAATAATATTTATAATATCATTAATTAATATATATATATATAAGATAATTATATAATAAAATTATGAATTATTATAGTGTTGGTTACATTAATACAATATAAAGTTTTAAGGTTTAAAATTTAGGGTTTGATTTAGAATTTTAAGTTTTAGAGTTTAAAATATTGACGAACTGGATCCCTCGTAACATTTATGAAAAAAAGTGCCAACACAAAATAAAAAAAAAGTGTCAGTTTTCCCGGTCTCTGATTTTACAAAGCTAATTTGATAAGAAAATTAAAAAAATCCCCCAATCAAAGACCCCTCTCTCTCGCACTCTCTCTTTCTCTCTTATTCAATAGACGCCACTGAATTCCCCAACCTATCTTCCATATCAAACCCCGACCCAGTTATCTCTCTCTCAAACCCCAAAACCCACTCCTCTCTCTGCAAGCCATGAAGACCCCTAAGCCTAAGTGGTAAAGAACCCACAAAGAATCCACCCTTGTCATGAAGAACCCGAGAGCCCCATCACCGCTCCACTGCCCTTGCTGTGAAAAACTTGCAAACCTTTGCTGTGAAGAACCCACGAACCCTTGCCAGGGATTGTCGCCGTCTTTCTCCTATCCAACGTCAGTTTCTTTCTCTACCCTTCCGACCCGACCCTCTATCTCGTCAGGTTCTAGCTCAACCACGTCCGGGTAAAGTCGTTCCCGAAACTCACCCTCGACCTCTCTTTCTCTCTCACCATCAAGGTCCACAACAGGGACTTCTTCTCTTTAGACTATGATTAGGTTGTCGTCTCGATCGGGTACAGAGCGCATAAGGGCTAGGAGGACCTCGTACGTGAACACTATGCTCTATCTTGATGGGCTTGAGGTCATCCATGACGTCATTTACTTGATTGACGATTTGGCCAAAGGTGTTATCCCTTTTGATACTGATATTCATGTCAAAGGAGAGCTCGGGCTCTTGTTCTTCAAAATTCCTCTTCAGGCACCTTTTCTTGTTTAATACTACCAACTGGCGTTTGTTTATGCTATTTTATTGAGTTCTATTGTGGTTTGAATTGACTTGATTGAATGGTGGATTATGAGATTGGTTTTGTTGGTAACACGCGCATATATAAAATCTAGTTTACTTTTAGGACATTTAGGATAAAGGGTATGCGAATTGTAAGCCAAAATATAGAGTTTACTCCCAGATTGTTGAAAAGTGTAAAGAGTGTTTGGTTTAATTCACTCGCTGCGTTTTTGGAGAAACAAGCAGAAGAAAATACAAAATTTATTATATTTGGTAGTTTTTTGCAAATTGGAATTTGTGACTTAACACACTTAAGGCAATAAGGCCTGATATGATGATTAGATAATTTGGCAGTTCTTTTGCTTAAGAGAGTTTTACAGTAATAAACAGAGAGGTGATTAGCGGATTCTTTTGGTAACTTAGCTTTGATGTGAGGTCCTTACAAGTAGAGAGAAAGACATGGTATCTTATGTATTTTTTGCTTGGGGGTATATTATTATCCAAAAATTTCTAGGGGCTATATCTAGATTAACTTTAGGTGGACCCCTAGGAGCGGTCTTCGACCAGGTGCATGTGGCATCTGTGCTGAGGGTTGATTGAGTCTCTTTCACCTTTTTTCTGCAGATAAGAAGTCATTTATTTATATGTAACCACTGTTATAAATTGACAAGATCTGTAATGCATGATTTGAGGACGTATAAAAGATGTAATGTAGTTACATTAATTGTTTATATCAACCTTGTAGTTCTGTTTGTTGCAAAGTTTCTACGTGAAAGCAAAAAGTTAGGGTGCAAAGTAGTGTTCTTCTTATGTATGTCCCCTTCCCTTTTATACCATATTACAATATTATTACTCAGGACATTGCTTTTGCTATAGCCAATGCCCAAAGGCCAAAATTGGGTTTTGCACTTGACTGATTGTTATAGTGAGATGTTTTATAATTATTCTCTTTTTCTTCTTAATTTGATTTACGGAAGTGCTCTGGCAGAATGTAGAAATGAAGCTATAATAAATAAAAAAAAGAAAACAAAGGATATAAGTAGTCATTGAGTTCTTATATGCAGTATAAATTCATATATGAACTACATTGTGTTGGGTAGATACAATTTTGAGTTTTTTTTTTTTTTTTGGATAAGTGGTGTGATTTTGAGTGCTATTTGACTTATTGGTTCTTTCATTGTGTTGCTTGTCTCTTAGATGGTGAAGTGCTTCCAATAATTTCCTATTTTAGTTATGAAGAAAAATACATCTCTTTGTAGGGGGTGGTGTTTTGGTGCTAGGCTTTTGGTATATTCAAGGGTTGTGTGTTCCCCTAGTGGATATTTGTTATTCTCTACTGCTGATGTTGGAAAATCACCTCTTGAAGATTTAAGAGCCTATCTCTTTAAACAACCAGCCTCTCTTGAATGAGTCTCTCTTGTGTGTTTTGTGTCTTTGCACTCTCACACTTGTATTTATATGTCTTGTTGTTGTTGCTCCAAGATGACCCTTTATATAGAGCAACAACTACCTCATCCAATCTTTGAGATCAATCTCAACCCTTAGATCTCAAGAACTAAAGACTCATGGCTCTCTAAGAGTCTAAGAAATCCTGTGTATTTTAACCAAGTCCCACGCACCACCTCAAAGTGCTGAAGAACTGGTGTCAGGTGTGCCTGGCATCGCGGCTCAGAACAGGGCATGCTGCGGTGCAGAACAGGGCCAGGACAAGCCACCTATTGGAGGCTGTGGCACGGGGGAGGCTGTGGCACGGGGGAGGCTGTGCAAGGGCGCACACCTCCCAGGTCTTCATCCATTGCTGGCTGCTGCGGCATTGGGGAGGCTGTGCCGAGACGCACACCACCTGTGCCGCGGTGCACACCTGGAACTGATGTTGAACTCCTCATTCTTCAATTCTTAGACAAATTCCTAACAATCTCTACTTTTGTCTAAGCAATTAAACCCAAACTCATTGTGTGGAGAACTCATGATCTAAACTCAACTTGATTCACCATATCATCCGACTCCAATCCTAAGAAGTCCAAGGCAATGATTAAACTTGCTTAGAGGTAGAACCTTAGTGCCTAAATCTGCAGAATTTTCTTCTGTGGCCACCTTGTCCACATGAATGCATCATTCTATAACATTTTCCTGAATGAAATGATATCGAACATCCATATGCTTTGTCCTCTTATAGAACACTGGATTCTTACACAAATGCAACACACTTTGGCTATCCGAATACAACACCACCTGCTCTTTTAGGACCTTCAACTCTTCTAACAACCCTTTGCACCACATAGCCTCCTTAATGGCTTCCGTTGCCACTATATACTCTGCCTCGGTTGTTGAGAGTGCTACCACTGGTTGCAACTGACCCTTCCAACTTATACAACATCCGTTTAAGTTGAAGAAGTACAAAGTAATCGATCTTCTCTTATCTCAGTATAGATGGACTTACCCCTCTTCTCGTAAACAAGCCCCACATCTGGGTTTCCCTTCAAATACCTCAATAACCACTTCATCCTAAGCCAATGTTCATTTCCGGGATTACTCATAAACCTGCTAAGAACACTCATTGCATGAGAAATTTCGGGTCTAGTGCTTACTATCATGAACATGACTGATCTAACCACAATAGAGTAAGGGACCTTTTCCATTTCCTTATTCTCTTCATCCGATCTCGGATATTGATTCCTGGAGAACTTGAAATGACCAACAAGGGGAACCCTTATTGGTTTATAATCTTCTATAGAAAACTTAGATATCATCTTTTCTATGTAAGAGGTCTGAGAAATCTTCAACCTGTTTCTCTCCCTTTCCCGGATTATACTCATCCCAAGGATCTTCTGTGCATGACCAAGATTTTTCATCTCAAACTCCGAACTGAGTTGAGACTTCAATTTTCCTATCCTCTCCATGCTACTCCCAACCGACAGCATATCATCAACATAGATGAGGATGATCACCATTTCCTCCACCCTGTGACCGTTGTAGTACAAGCACGAATCATAGTAGCTCTTCATGAAATCCAAGCTAGTTACAAAGGAATCGAACCTCTTATTCTATTGCCGAGGTGATTGCTTCAGGCCATAGAGAGATTTCTTCAATTTGCACACCAAATTCCCTTGCCTTCCTTCCTCATAGCCTTCAGGTTGTCTCATGTATATGGTCTCATCAAGCTCTCCATGTAAGAACACTGTCTTCACATCCATTTGCTCGATCTCCTAATTAAATTGGACCACATAGTTAACACTATCCTTATCGTTTTATATTTCACAACAAATGAGCAAATTTCTGTTAAATCTGTATCTTCTCTTTGTGTGAACCCCTTTGCCACCAGCCTAGCCTTGTATCGGACTTTATCCCCTGGAGTGTTCCCTTCTTTGATCTTGTAAATCCATTTACAATCCATAACTCTCTATTTTTCTGGTTTGGGCACCAATTCCCAAGAGTTGTTATTCCTCAACGAATGCATTTCCTCCTCCATAGCTAGCTTCCATCTTGACGAATCCTTACATCCCATGGCATCAATGTAAGTTTCTGGTTTACTCCCTCCTTCTGAATAAGGAGCTGCTACATTAGCATCCGCAAAACCATATCTCAAAGGTGGTCTGACCTGCCTCCTTTCTCGGTCCCTTGTGAGCTAATAATCATTCCGATTCCCTGCATCATTTCCTTCTAGTTTAGCCTGCTCATGAGTGTCCTGAGCTTGGCTTTCATCAATGAGCTCTACCTGGTCCGAACCCTCTTGCCTTCCTTGCTCTACCTGAACAAAATTTTCATTGATGCTATGCTCTATATAAACCGGGTTGGTTTGCCCACTATCCCCTGGAGGGTTAGTTTTCTCCAAATAGGGAAATAAATGCTCATTAAAAATGACATCCCTACTTATTATGAGTTTAGTTCCTTTTGACTCTAAGGATCACAACCTATACCCCTTAACCCCTTCACCGTATCCTAGAAACACACACTTTCTAGACCTTGGGCTAAGTTTATCATCTTTTTTATGTGCAAACGTAGCACATCCAAAAGTCCTAAGGTTGTTTAACTCAGGGGGTTTACCACTCCGCATCTCCTCGAGAGTTTTAAGGTTCACAACCCTAGAGGGCGATCTATTAACCAAATACGCAGCAGTAGACACAGCTTCCCCCCAAAAACATTTGGGTAACCCGGAACTAATTAATATGCACCTAACCTTTTCCATAAGGGTCTTATTCATCCTCTTAGCAACTCCATTTTGCTGAGGGGTTTTCATAACTGTTCCATGTCTTAGAATCCCATTTAACTCACAGAATTTATCAAAATCCTTATTAAAAAATTCTAAGCCATTATCGGTTCTTAAAACCTTAACTACCTTACTCGTTTGAGTTTCTTCCAGCTTTTTCCACACCACAAATTTATTCAAAGTATCTGATTTATTTTTAAGCAAATAAAACCAAACCCTTCTAGAATAATCATCAATTAA
The DNA here is from genome assembly GCA_023935145.1 of Bretschneidera sinensis. Classification (NCBI taxonomy): domain Eukaryota; kingdom Viridiplantae; phylum Streptophyta; class Magnoliopsida; order Brassicales; family Akaniaceae; genus Bretschneidera; species Bretschneidera sinensis. The sequence goes on along the minus strand of CM043700.1, from coordinate 99,613,004 downwards.
AGACATAAAGTAAAGATTACCTCCCTGTATTGGTGTTCTTGTTGGCCCCCAAAGATCAGCATGAATGTAGTTAAGAATACCCTTTGATTTGTGTACTTCGGTGTTGAAGCTAACCCGATGTTGCTTCCCAAGAACACAGCTCTCGCAGAAATCAAGTTTTTCTACCTTGTCACCGTCAAGTAACCCATCATTGCTGAGAAGTTGCAACCCTTTTTTGCTCACATTTGAGCACACAACAAGAACATTATCTTACTATTCTCCCTTGGCAACTGAAGCCTCTCCATTATTGGTATGGCCTCTTCCTCTCTTATCCCTCATCATCTTCCTGCAATCTTTCTTGAAATGGCCCTCCTTATTGCAGTAGTAGCATCACTTTCCTCCAAACTTCGGTTTGGAATGCGATCTTCCATGGCCTTGACTTCTACCCTTTGATTTGTCCCCGTAGTTGCCATAGTTGTTGCTGCCATTCCAAGTTGCAGGCCTTCCTCTAATGAATAGACCTTCCTCACTTGATGCTTCCCTCATCTTGGCTTTGAAATCATGAGCCCTTATAGCATTGATCACAATTTCTTTGGTTAGTGTATGTCTTCCATATTCAATAGCATTAATCAAACTGTCAAAATCATAAGGAAATTCAATAACATAACAGCTAATTGTTCATCTAGGAATGTTATACTACAACTAGCCAAACCTTGAATTAGTTTGTTAAACACATCAAAATTATCTTGCAACTCTTTATTAAGATCCATTTTAAAAGCAAAGATTCATTGAAGAAGATAAATCTTATTAGGGAGAGTCTTGGTAAGAAACAACTCATCTAGTTTCTTCCAAATGACAGCTGGATCTTCTGAATCTCCACATTCCCTTGTCACACTATACGATATGTGCATGAAGATGGTGTTGTACGCCATCTTCTTCATCTCATTCTGCTAGACCTCCGTGATACTTGCTGAAAAAGCATCTTCTTCTCCAATCGCCAAGTCCGCCTTTTGTTGCATAAGAACCGCTTTGATTTTCTACTTCCAAAGGGCAAAGTCTCCCTTTCCATCAAACTTCTCAACAATGAAGTTCGAATCCATCTTGCGGGGAAAATCCCAAGACTTATGCAGCACCCACAATTGCTTTCCAACTTCTAAACTTCAAGAACTCGATCAACTCTTGATCCCAACACCGTTCTTGAATTACCCAAGAAGTTTCCTTTGATCTTGCCCTGATACTCACTGTTCTAGCTCTGATAACACTGTTGAAAAATCATCTCTTGAAGATTTGAGAGCCTATCTATCTAAACAAATGAGTCTCTCATGTGTGTTTTGTGTCTTTGCACTCTCACACTTGCATTCATATGTCTTGTTGTTATTGCTCCTAGATGACCCTTTATATAGAGCAATAACTACCTCATCCAATCTTTGTGATCAATCTTAACCCTTAGATCTCAAAAACCAAAGATTATGGCTCTCTAAGAGTCTAAGTAATCCTGTGTGTTTTAACTAAGTCCCATGCACCATCTCAAAGTTCTGAAGAACTAGTGTCAGGTGTGCCTGGCGTCGCAGCTCAGAACAGGGCATGTTACGTCACAGAACAGGGCCAGAACAAGCCACCTACTGGAGGCCGCGGCGCGGGGGAGGCTGTGCCTCGGCACACACCTCCTTGATCTTCATCCGTTACTGGCTGTTGCGGCGTGGGGTAGGCTGTGCCGCAGCGCACACCTCCCTGGACTTCCTTCTTTGCTGATGGCCGCGGTGCACACCATCTGTGCTGTAGTGCACACCTGGAACTGATGTTGAACTCCTCATTCTTCAATTCTTAGACAAATTCCCAACAGTTGATTTCCATTGGTAGCCCTCATTGACTTATTTGTTTGATTCTTTACCCACTTTTTTGTGAATGTCATTATCTTTTTTTTATAGCTTGCATTTACATGATGTTACATACTGTATTATACCTCTTTATTTTCCTTTTAGAAATTTTGAGTAACTAGACTTATAAAAAAGAGTAACTAGTATGATACTATTAAGCTTATTGAACTATGTGATTCATAGAGTAATATTTGTTCAAACTAAAATTTTAGATGAACCATTACGCTCTCCCTCTCTCTCTCTCTCTCTCTCTATATATATATATATACACACACACACTCACACATACTTGTGTCATTATCTTTATATATTGTAAATTTAGCTGAATTTGTGGATCCCAGCAATAGCGGAACATCCCTAGATCAGGTTTTGTTATCTTTAACCGTGTTGTTACATATTTTCTCAATTACTAAGGGGAAAAAGTGGACCTTAAATATCTTTTTCAAAATTATTTAATAGAAATATTACGACGAGAAAAACATACGAAGAAGGGTATATGATGCCCTAACAACTCAGGAAATGCTCCAAGTGGGGCTGTGGCTTTACCTTTTATTCTGGTGCACATAGATTTTTTTCTCTATTCTTTTCTCTTATTACTATTACATCTATTCCTTCTTTGTAAATGAATATGAGATTCTCGTGTTTATAGATTTTTTGTCCTTATGATGACTTTTCTACAAGGGTTGGCACCCACTTGGTGCCCTTTAGTAAATTTGCTTTTTACTGATAAAAAAATTAATTGAAGATATATGCGATGCTTTGTATTGAAGTAATGCCGCAAAGGAAATGAAATTTGTAATTTTAATCTAAGATAATGACATGATTTGGTTGGTCTACTTAGCTTGATTATTCAATAAATATACGAGACACTGAAGAAAATGAGGAAAGTAGTGCCACCTTCATTACTTGGGCTTTGATTTGAACTATTAGGTCATCTCTTGGGTTGTAACAAGCCCGCTTTCCAGTTCTGTGCAAAGAATCGTATGCACTTACTTTGGTATATATTTTTCTATAAGAAAAGAAAGTCAAGGAGCTACCTCTTCTCTATATTTATGCTCCATGATTTCAAATGTTTTAGGAAATGTATTTTCAAAGTGGAGGTGAAGGTTGTAGAGAGAGAGAGAGAGAGAGAGAGATTTCATAGCTCAGGTTTATTTCTCCTTCTTAGTTGTTATTTATGTAGTCATATTTAGTTACATGCTTCCAAATATTATATCTAGATGTGTTTCGGGGAACTAGAAGTTAATTTCTGCTTTAGATTCCGACTTCATTGGGGAATAGAGCTGCCTTTTTTTGTTTTCTAAAAGTTCACATGTGCTCTACCTGCTTCTTACTTTGTAGATATATGCATGAACATATTTTGATGCTTCTTAATGCGTTTTCTGTCGTTTGCATACAAATTTTTTTTTTCAAAAACACATGCTGATTTATAATTGGTTTTTGCATACTTATAAAAAAAAATAGTTTTTGCATTGTTGTACGGAATCATATATATATTTGTTCAAGGATTCCGTCATTGCTCATTGTGGTGTACTTACTATAAGAAAGTATTATTTGACAGCTTTTGAATTCATAGTATATTGTCACATAATTGTTAGGTAATTTACGACACGAGTAACTCTTTTATGGTCACTTTTATGCTAACTAATTATTGTACATAGTCACATGATGTTGATGGCACTGCAGCCATTTAAGAAAGTGTATTTTTAGTGATTAGTTCTTAGTGTTTTATTTTTAGTAAAATGACTTACTTACCTCCATATAAAGATGTGATTTATAATTGATTTGGTGTTTTTTCTTATCTTGTTGGTATGAGTTATTGATTTTAGCATTTCGTTTTTCTATTATGGTGCTTGTGTTGTTCACAGTGGTTAATTAGATTAGAACCTAGCTAGCTCAGAGCTCGGAGGGTGGGCATACTTTTTGTCTTTTAGGTTGGGCATGACAAAGCAAGGATATACTGTAACGACTCATCCCGGGTTGGCCACCCTCGAAACAGTATCGTCATGTTTTGAAATTTTATCACGATACATATACGCAACAAAACAAAACATCAACTTAGAATAAATAATACAACATAACCTCAACTCTTTACAAATGAGATACAACATCTTTCTCTTCTCAGAAACAATATAAACAATAATAACAAATTGCATGAATATTAATAACTTTTCAAAATATTTTTTTTTCATAAGTCTGAGGATGTTGATCACATGAGTTACTTAAGTTGTTCACTCTGGTTATCAGCTTAACTACTATCAGCTCTACCCACAACCTGAAATATTTCAACAATGAGGAGTGTGCTTCACAAGCTCAGTGAATTAAATTTACTAGAAGTACTCGATTTCTGTACTTCTAATTATATTTATCATTTTTCAATATCTCTTTATAAATAAATTATCAGGTTATTTTCTTTCAATAAAGGTATCTCATATACCAATCATATCCGTTTTCTTTTCATATATTTTTTCAAATTAATATCATCATAAAATTCATATCATACAAACAATCAATCATATAATTCTTTATCATGTATTCCTTTCAATTTCTTTATTATCAAAGCTGTCTCACTATGAGACTTATCCGTTTATCAATCATTTCATAATCAAGACTGATGCTTTAGTATCTCAGCCAATAATAATAAATATTTGTGAAAAAATAAATGCATGAATTTAAATTATCTTTCTTTTTTTCTCATTAGATCATTTCATACTATCATCTAGAAACGTCTTTTCATATGTCGACATGTTTCAGTCATACCAGCTGTCTTCCTGGTTTTCCCTTTATGCATATGAACAATAACATGCAAGCAAGCATACATCAAAATATTCAATTCAACTATTTCTTTTTCAAAATTATTATTTCATCATGTACATATTAAATTTTCTCTTCATAAATATATCAATTTTTCAATTATATCTTTCAAGAATTTCATATATTTTTTCAGCATATTTTTCATTAATCCATCCTTTTAAAATACAACTTCTCATATAATTAATTTTTAACATATCATTTAATCCTTAATCAATCAATCAATTATCATACATAAAAGAAAATATATCATCCAATCATTATAATTTACAACTAAATCAAATGTCATCAATTCATATTTTTTTATTGGTCTCGATTATTAAAAGTAAGTCTAACTCACATCGAATCACTTAAAGCTACTCGTGGATCACTTCATTGCCTTTTCTGTTCCTTTCAGCAATTTCTTGGGATTGTTGATCACCAATACCTAACCATAAACTTTCATTAATCTTACTATTTCATAACTTAATTCTACAAGATAATTATTTAGTTATGAGTTTTATTGAAATTTATCCCCAGTTGAGATGAACTCACTGAAATTGGATAATTATAATTATTCTTAATATTGGAGAAATTTGTATGATTTTTTTGCTAGAGAGAATTTGAATTAACAAAAAAGAAGGAAGAAACTAACTAAACGAAACAGTTATCACTTAAGAAATATAAGCTTTTGAGCTTATATTGAGTTTTTTTTTTTATAATTTTTTTATAATTATTATTTTATTATAAAAATAAAATATCCATTCATGTCACGTGAATGGTCTTGTCGCTTCACTGTTTACTTTTTTTAATTATTAATTTATTATAAAAAAAATATTTATTCACTTCACGTGAAACACTTTTGTCGCTTCACCGTTAATTTTTTTTAAAAAAAATTTATTTACAGTTTTGCTATTCCTTATTTACAATTCTGCTACCGTTTAAAATTTATAGTAATGCTATTGTATAATTATAATTTTACCATTCCATAATTACAGTTTTGTCGTTTTCCCTTTAAAAGTATAATTTTCATCTTTTCTTCTTTCAAAATTTTTTATAAAAATTATAAAAAAAATTATATTTTCTTCCATCAATTTTTCTAATTATTTTCTTCAATCTTATTCCACATTTTTCTTCAAAATTCTTTCATTTCAACTTCAAATTTCGTAGTTTTCAGTACTTTATTCTTCAAAAATTTCTAACTCTTTTCAACAAAATATTTAATATCATCTTTAAAATATTATTTCAAATCAATACTAAATCTTTCATCTATGGATTATTTAATTTAATATAATATATGTAAAATTATTTTTTTACTTTTATTTTATGAATACAGGTATTATAAGTCCACCCACCTTATAAAAATTTCGTCACAAAAATTTCCTTACCTAACTCATGAAAAAACAGGAGTATCTTTCATAATTCTTGCCTCATGCTTCCAAGTAATTTTTTCAACATCTTTATTCTGCTATAACACTTGAACTAAAGGAATAATTTCATTACGCAAAACTTGTTCCTTTCTGTTTAGGATTTTGAGTGGTACTTGCATTAATGTTAAATCTTTCTAAAGTTCTACAGCCTGACTCGAAATACTATGAGATTCATCATGTAAACATTTTCTCAAAAGTGAAACATGAAACACATTGTGCAATTGTTTTAACTCCAGAGGCAAATCCAATTTATATGCTACTGGTCCAACTCTTTCAATCATCTCATAGGGCCCCACAAATCTCGGACTCAACTTTTCTTTCTTTTCAAATCTTAATACGCCTTTTCACGAATATATCTTCAAATACACCCAGTCACTAACTTGAAACTCCAGAGGTTGTTTTCTATTATCATCATATCCTTTCTGTCTGTTCTGTTCTGCTTTAAGGTTCTCTCTAACCAATTTGATCATTTCAATAGTCAAATCTATTGTTTCTGGACCAAATATCATTCTCTCTCCAACCTCTTCCCAACATACTGGAGTTCTACACCTTCTACCATATAAAGCCTCAAATGGTGCCATCCCAATACTAGCTTGATACTGATTATTATACGCAAATTCGATTAAAGGTAAACAAGCATCCAGGCTTATTGAAAAACTCAATACACTTGTCTGAAGCATATATTCCAGTATTCTAATAATACTCCCTGTCTCCCCATCAGTTTGATGATGAAAAACTGTACTAAACTACAACTGTGTACCCATAGCTTTCTAAAAACCCTTTCAAAATCTAGAAGTAAATCTAGAATCTCCATTTGATACAATGCTCAAAGGTATTCCACGTAATCTCACAGTCTCAGTTACATATCACATAGTCAACTTTTCAGGACTAAGGACTACAGGTAGTTTTAATAGGAACGAAATGCAAAGACTTAGAAAGTCTATCCACTATAACCCATACAACATCATGACATCTCTGGGTACGGGGAAAACCAAAAACAAAATCCATACTAACATTCTCCCATGACCATTCAGGTATTGGAAGAACCTGTAATAAACCTGCCAGATATCTATTCTCAGACTTCACCTGTTGACAAATCAAACACTAGAAATGTACTCAGCTACATCCTTCTTCATCCTTGACCACTAAAATTTTTGTCTCAACCCTTTACACATCTTATTATTACCCGAATGCATAGAATACATAGAATCATGAGCCCCTCTTAGCATCTGATTTCTCATCTCAACATCATTGGGAACACAAACTTTATGTCCCAACCACCATACCATCATCTCTAATTCTGAACTTAGTCTGCTTCCACTCAATACTTCTTATCTGATATTCTCTATCCCTTTACCTCTACTCTGCATCTCTAACAGGCGATCAATAATAGAAGACTGTACCACCATATTTGCCATCAATACTCATCTATCACTGATACTCAACTGCATTCTCATCTCTCTCAAGTCTACCATCAAACTCATATCGTGACTCCCAATAGCAGATAATCTCCTTGTAGACTTTCTACCCAATGCATCAACTATTACATTAGCCTTCACTGGGTGATAGTGAATTGTACAATCATAGTCACTAATCAACTTCATCCACATTCTTTACCTTAAATTTAACTCTCTTTGGGTAGGTAAATGCGTCAAATTCTTATAATAAGTGAAAATCTCACAAGTGGCTCCATACAGATGATGTCTTCAAATTTTTAGTGCAAATATTATGACAGCCAATTCTAAATCATAGGTCAGGTAATTTCTCTCATGGTTCTTCAATTGCCTAGCAGCATAGGCTACAATTCTCTTATGTTGCATCAATACACATCCCAACCCCTGATGCGATGCATCATTATATACCACAAATCCTTCATCACTAGAAGGAAGTACTAATACCAGAGCAATAGTCAACTTTTCTTTCAACAGCTGAAAACTCTTTTCACATTCTTTTGAACACTTTAACTTCACTTCCTTCTTTGTCGATCTTGTCAATGGTACCATAATAATAGAAAATTTCTAAACGAATCTTTTATAATAACCAACTAATCCTAAGAAACTTCTAATCTCAATCACATTAGTCAGTCTCTCCTAACTTAACACTATGTCTACTTTCTATGGATCAATTGCTATACCATCTCTTGACACAACATGCCCCAAGAAAGATACTTCATTCAGCCAAAACTCACATTTAGAGAATTTTGTATAGAATCTCTTTCTCCTCAGAATCTCCAACACCATCTCTAAATGTTTCACATGCTCATCTTCATTCTTGGAATACACCAGGATATCATCAATAAATACAATCACAAATCTATTCAAGAATGATTTAAATACCTGATTCATTAGATCTATAAATGTTGCAGGAGCATTAGTTAACCCAAATGGTATCACAAAGAACTTATGATGGCTATAACGTGTCCTAAAAGCAATCTTAGGCACATCCCCCTCCTTTATCCTCAACTGATGATAACCTGATCTCAGGTCTATCTTAGAAAACACCATAGCTCCCTGCAACTGTTCAAATAAATCATCTATCCTAGGAAAAAGATATTTATTCTTGATGGAAATCTTATTCAACTGTCAATAATCAATGTACAATCTCAGCATTCCATCCTTTTTGTTCACAAACAACATATGGGCTCCCTAAGGCGACATACTAGGTCGAATAAATTGTTTATCTAACAACTTCTGAAGCTGAACTTTCAATTCTCTCAACTTAGCTGGTGCCATTCTGTAAGGTGCTATAGATATGGGTGCTGATCCCGAAATCACCTCAATAGAAAACTCAATCTCCTTGCTGGGAGGCAAGCCAGATAACTCCTCAGGTAACACATCAAGAAAATCTTTTACTACTAAGATTTCTTCTAACTTCCTAACCCCCTTTCTAGAATCCGGCAAGTACCCCTCATAACATTTCCTCAACCATCTACTAGTAGTCAAGGTAAAAATATGATAGTTGACAAACATCTTACGTTCTCCATGAAAATTAAACTCCTTTTGTCTTGGTATCTTGAACACCACATTTTTCTTTAAAAAATCTACCCAAGCATGATATGTTGATAGCCAATTCATCTCCAAAATTAATCTGTCATATCTAAAGGCAACAAATCAACTTCAAGCTCTTTATCAGCTATACTAATCACACAACCCCAACAAATAGTCCTGATAATAACCCTATCCCAGTAAGAACCTCAACAATGACAACATACATCAAAGGACTAACACAAGCATCAATAGATTTTATATAAACACTGGATACAAAAGAATGGATTGCACCAGGATCAATCAATAATTTAACAGGTCTATCAAGAATAGATACCATACCCATAACAATATCAGGAGTAGCCTGTGCATCTTGTTGGGTCAAGGCATAGACTCTACTGTTTCTGGGCTGTAATTGACTACCACGTCCCTTCTCAGCTACTAGTCCTCTACCTTTGCCCTGCATACTCGATCTACCACCTCTCTCCATCTGTCTTCGCCCAACACCGAAAGCACTTATCTCAACAGATTTCCTCACTGGGCAATCTACACTAATATGTTCTCCCTTACCACATACAAAGCACATTAAAGTAGGACAATTCTGAGATAGATGTCCTATCTGATTACATCTATAGCAAACTCTTGTCTCTCGATCATACATCGTATTACCACTTCCCCTTGGTGGCATACTTACTCCTCTACAATAACCTTCAGTTCCCATAGTTTGTCTTCCAAATCTAAGGGTCCTACTAATATTATTGTGAGCTATAGAACCAACAGATTCTGCCTGCCTCTGATTCTGCATCATAGTTCCTTGTGACAAGGAACGCCCCTTTTAGGGTGGTCTCTCACCCTGCACACCCACCCTGCACTCGCATACTCCTACCACTTCTGGATCCCTCAAATCTAGATCTCTTTAGCCAATCCCTCATACCTCTAAACTCCATTACATCTTTCTTAATTTGTAATGTTTTATCCACTATTACAGCATAATTCACAATACCCATTAAAGAAAGTTTAGTTCGAATCTCATAGTGTAACCCGTCTAAAAATCTTTTATATTTCATCTCCTCTGTATTTACTAGCTCAAGTATAAACCACGACAAGGCTATAAATCTACTATCATACTCAGCCACAGATAAAGTGTTCTACTTCAAATGAATAAAATCTCTTTCCTATTGTACTCGAAAAGTATATGGAAAATACTTCGCAAAAAACATATCCTTAAACTTACACCAGGTTAAGGGTTGACCTATATGAGTACTCAATCTAGGCAGAATACCCTCCCACCATTGAAAAGCCTCACCTTCCAACTTAAATGAAACAAAGGCAACATTTTGCCTGTTTGTCACTGGTAAGACTTCAAAATATTTTTCAATATGTTTAATCCATTACTTAGCCTCAATAAGATTTATAGATCCTCTAAAAGACTAAGGTTTAAATTTAATAAATCTCACAAAACAGTCTCCCTGTATCTCATGTGCAAACACACCCTGTCCCTCATGAACCTCTTGTCTTACCACACTAGGTTCTGTTCTAGCCATTTCCTCTAGTCTCCTTTGTAAATTATCAGCCCTATCTTCGACTGCATTCATTCTCTCTATAGCACGATCAATAACTTCTATCATCTCATCTTTTTTAACATCAGAATCTCTCACACCTCTACTAGTACCAGTTGTACTAGCAACCTGTTTCCTTGCATGAACCACAAACTCGACCTCCATCTCAATATCAGCTCTGCTAAATATTGTGGGTTGTTGTGTGTTTATCTACCTAAATAAATAAGAAAATAATCGTACAGTTTTACTTGCAAGTGTACAAGGTCAATAGTAGTATAGTGTGCAAGTGCGAGATCATCTCCATAAGGATTGGTAAATTTCGTTCTTAGAATCAGTTTCGTAATATAAAATGAGAGAAATAATTATTAAGTCTAGATTGATAATGATAAGAACATAGGGCTTTGATATCCACCACTAATCATACTTTCCTAATAAGTAATGTCCCAATGCTTTAGCCATACTATGAATACCTGATGGTTGTCAACCTAAGGGCATGGTATCTACTCTTTAAGCTATTGATCTCCCTAAGCAGTGAGTTAGGCATGGTATCTACTCTAACTCTTTTCTCTCTTAAGGGATTCAGCATGGTGTATGCTGAGTTGTTCCTTAAGAGGGCATAAGATCTATGAAAATTGATAGCCACACGAGACCTAGGGTATGGCGTATACTCCCGGTTTCCCATGTTGATTAACCCAAGAATCCGGATAAGATATCTTTTGTTACTTTGTTGAACCCAAGACTCGGTCATCTCAATTGATTCAACTAACTAATCCATTCCACATGTATACGTTGATCAGACACACAAATATGAGGAATTTAAATATAAACAGGCGTTAATCAATAAAGCATCATAACATGGCTATTGGCAAAGGTAATCGATGAATATATATATTGAAAAGCATAATTAGGGCTTCAATCGAGCCCTGTAAAGAGTTAGTTACACATATTGTCTATGATAATTATCATAAAATAAGGGGAAAGAATAAACCCGAGAGAAGAGTCGTCAATTCTCTCCCGAAGCTTACAAATCCAAAAGAAGATTAAAAGATAGATGCCTCTTTCTGTGTTTTTACAAGTGTATTTATAGGGGTTGAATAACCCTAGAAGACTCTGGAAATCCTAAACTTCCTAAAACACAAAACCTCCTCTATTTCCAAAACTGGTTCTGCTGTTTTTACTGTTCACACCTGTACGCATGCGCTCGATCGCACACTTCTACGCTCGATCGCATGGGTGCGCTCGATCCTTCATGTATGCGCATGATTGCTGGTGCGCTCGATCGTATCGAGGAGTGCGCTCGATCGCACTCTAGCCAGTAACTGCTCCAGGATTTCCAGATTTCTTCCTTTAAGTGTAAAAAATGCTTCTTTTTCCTCCAAGACCCTACAAAAGCACGTGAAGCACAGAAATGAAGTAAAATGGACTAAATTAACATAAACTAGGACTTAGTAATTATAAATTAAGGGGCTTAATTATGAATATTTAAGCATCTATCATGGGTCTACCACGTCCTCTCTGGTTCAGTACTCTACTTCTAGATCTGGCACGTCCACGTGTCATCCTTAGACTCTACATTAAAATATATTTTATTTAAATCTTCCACTTCTTTAAATTTTTATGCAGCAGAATCATAAAATCTAATGCTCTGATACCAAAAATTGTAACGACCCATCTCGGGTTGGCCACATCCGAGATGATGTCGTCATGTTTTGAAATTTCAGCACGACACATGTATGCAACAAAATAAAATATCAACTAAGAATAAATAATATAACATAACCTCAACTCTTTATAGAGGTGATACAACATCTTTCTCTTATAAGAAACAATATATACAATAATAACAAAATGCATGAATACTAACAACTTTTCAAAATTTTCTTTTCTTTTTCTTTCACAAGTCTGAGGATTCTGACCACAAGATTTACTTAAGTTGTTCACTTTGGTTATCAGCTCAACTATCTATCAGCCTTGTCCACAACCTGAAATATTTCAACAATGAGGAGTGAGCTTCACAAGCTTAGTGAATTAAATTTACTAGAAGTACTCGATTTGTATACTTTTAGTTATATTCAATCATTTGTCAATCTCTTTATAAATAAATTATCAAGCTATCATCTTTGAATAAAGACATCTCATATACCAATCATATTTGTTTTCTTTTCATATATTTTATCAATTTAATATCATCATTTACTTTCTCATAAGGTTCACATCATACAAACAATCAATCATATAATTCTTTATCATATCATCCTTTTAATTTCTTTATCATCAAAGTTGTCTCACTATGAGACTCATATGTTTATCAATAATTTCACAATCAAGAATGACGCTTTAGCATTCCAACCAACAATAATAAATATTTTAAAAAATAAATGCCTGAATTTAAATTATCTTTATTTCTTTCTCATTAGATCATTTCATACTATCATATAAGAACGTCTTCCTACATGTCTACATGCTTTAGCCATACCAGCTACCTTCCTGGTCTTCCCTTTATGCACATGAACAATAACATGCAAGCAAGCATACATCAAAGCATTCAATTCAACTATCTCTTTCTCATAATTATTATTTTATCATATGCATATTAAATTGTCTCCTCATTCATCATATCAATTGTTCAATCATATCTTTCAAGAATTTCATATATCTTTTCATCATATTTTTCATTAATCCATCCTTTTAAAATATAACTTCTCATATAATTAATTTTCAACATATCATTTAATCCTTAATCAATCAATCAATTATCATACATAAAAGAAAATGCATCATCCAATCATTATAATTCAATAATTAATTCAAATATCATCAATTCATATTTTTTTTTATTGGTCTCAATTACTAAAAGAAAAGTTAACTCACCACATAACACTTAAAGCTACATGTGGATCACCTTATTGCCTTTCCTGCTCCTTTCAGCAATTTCAAAGGATTGCTGATCACCAATACCTAACCATAAACTTTCATTAATCTTACTATTTCATAACTTAATTCAACAATATAATTATTTAGTTATGAGTTTTATTGAAAATTTACCCTGATTGAGATGAACTATTGATAATGAAATTGGATAACTGTAATTATCCTTAATATTAGAGAAATTTGTATGATTTTTTTTGCTAGAGATAATTCGAATTAGAAAAAGAAGGAAGAAACTAAACAAACAAAACGGTTATCACTTAAGAAATATAAGCTTCTTAGCTTATATTGAGTTTTTTTTTTAAATTATTAATTTATTATAAAAACAAAATATCCATTCACTTTATGTGAACGGTTCTGTCGCTTAACCGCTTACTTTTTTTGAAATTATTAATTTATTATAAAAACAAAATATCTATTCACTTCACATGAACGGTTCTGTCGCTTCATCATTTACCTTTTTTTTTAAAAAAAAATTATTTACTATTTTACCATCCCTTATTTATGATTCTATCATCATTTAAAATTTACAGTTATGCCATTATATAATTACAGTTTAGCCATTTCATAATTACAGTTTTTCCATTTTCCCCTTAAAAGTCTATTTTTTCATCTTTCCTTCCTTCAAATTTGTTTCTTAAAATTATAAAAAATTTATATTTTCTCCCATCAACTTTTCTAATTATTTTCCTCAACCTCACTCCACATTTTTCTTCAAAATTCTTTTATTTCAACTTCAAATTTCGTAGTTTTTAATACTTTCTTCATCAAAAATTTCTAACTCTTTTCAACAAAATTTTCAATATTATCTTTCATCTTTGGATTATTTAATTCAATATAATATATGTAAAATTACTTCTTTACCATTATTTTATGAACACGGGTATTACATATACATTTTAGGTTCAAGTATGATAGAAAATATTTTGTTATGACTACTCCATATTTTATTTAACTAGATTTTTAATGTTTTGTCTAGTGATTTTTGTATGTAGTAACTTGAAAAGGTGTAAAGTTACAATGGTGAAGCTAAACATAGATGCCGTAATTGAATTGGTTAATTAAGTCTTTTGACTTTTGTAAAAGCTATCTCTATGCTTTAAATGCATTTTTGAGTATGAAAGTATCATTCATTTGTATATATGTTGTAATAGATTCAAAATACCGATGATTAATTCTTGTTTTGATTTAATGAATCAATCTCATTTAGCAATGACACTCTAAACCTATTTCAAACAGGATTCATGAGTATTGCCTAAAATTGTATTGCAATGACGCATTGTTGTTGCCCATAGTAAATTCGCACCAAAAAATTGTTGTTTTCTAAGTTTGTCCACAACGAGAGCAAATCTGCAACAATAAATTGTCGTTGCCTATATTTATTTCGCAACGACAATTTGTCGTTGCCAATTGGATGGATTTTTTTTAATTATTAATTATTGCCAACGACAATTCTTTCGCAACGACAATAGCCAATAATTATCTATCACAATTTTTTTTTATCGTTATGAAAGACTTTATGTAACGGACGCCTAAACAACGACCTAGCAACAACAAAAAGTCGTCGCTAAATCTTTTTAGCAATGACTTTTAGCAATGAATTTTGTCGTTGCTAAAAATCAAATTTTTTTTTTGTTGGGGCAATAATACATGATGAATGTGGTCAGGTGCTTGCTTCATGTTTGGTTGTGTATCCCGTCTTGCAGGAAGTTGCTATGGTGCATGCCTGGGCAATGGTGGAGGGACTCTAGTTTATTTGGGATGTTGGGTTCATAAAGGTCATTTTGGAAAGTAAAGCGCAAACTATGGTGATGGCTTTGCAAATGTTAGACCCTTGTCTCTCGAGTTTTGGATTGCTGGTGGACGAAGCTCGTGTTTTATCACGTTTTTTTTCTTTATTTTCAGTTTGTTATCTTAATCGCGGAGCTAGTAAAGTAGCTGACAGCCTTGCACGCATGACAACCTCTTTTAGGTCTACCCATTACTCGGTGGACAAGGTGCTATAAAAGGTGTGGCCACTAGTTTTTTTTTTAAATTTTTTTATGATGTTGTTGGTGGAGTTCTAGCTTTTGTTTGAACATTTTCTTTATATAAAAAAATATTGAACGATGGATTCTACTGTGATTCGCTTAAAAGTAATCATCATACTTTATTAGATATATTTTCTAATAAAATAATATTTTTTGGTGTAAAAAAACTCATATTTGGTAGTAAACCAATATGTTTGGTTATTCAAAAAATAATACAAAATGTATTGACTTTACCACTGAATGTAAGTTTTTTTTTTTTATCACCAAATTCATTGTTTTATAAAAAAAAATTGTAGTAGTAAAGCATGATGTTTCACTTTAAAGTGAGTTATCATCTTTTGCATCTATCAAATATATTAAAAAATTCATTGTTTGTATAAGGAATTTATAAATTATTGAATATTTTAAAATGAAAAGATTTCAAATTGAAGGGATTTTAGGTACAATATTGACAAATTGAAGGCATTTTTCTTTCTATAAGGACAAATTGAAGGCATTTTAAATGAAGAATTTATAAAGTTTTATGTTTGGATAGTTTATGTTTTAGAAATTTTGGAATGATGGGATTTAAACATTCATTGTTTTGGTAATATATCTTTCCCCCATGTCAAAGTACCTAAACAATTATATGATAAATTGAAAAAAGAACAAAATACCACTAGCATAAAAAACCAAAAAAACACCCTTGAAATAAAAAAATTAACAATGAAAAAAATGCAAAAATTAATTCTATAAAAAAATTTCTCCACAATTTCTTATGAGTTTCCATAAATCTCCTAATTGAATCAAACTTTCTTGCACATTAAACACACGAGTTAAACACTTCAAAAGTGTTTGTTATCATCAAAATTAATCTAATCAATTTCTTGATTGAGGTATTTTTGATGATGATAAAACATATTACAAATTTAAGCATAATGTGTGTGCAAGATATATAAAGAATGATAAATTTACAAATGCTCAAATAATTTTATATGTCAGTATAAATTGTTCTTAAGTTCAATTAAATCATGTTAAGTATTGAGTCCTAAGAATTGAATATTTGCAATTAATAAATTCACCTAGAGATATTATATCTTTAATTAATTAAAGCCATGTAATAAAATACAATGCAAATTTATTTAGCTCCTAAAAATTGAAATGCTTACAAAGTGTATATTATGATTTAAACCTATGATTTAGCTCTTTTGTATTTGAAGTTGCATTTCAATTATAGTCATTGAATTTAATCTTTTGGAGAGCTTCTTATCTTTTAAGATCATCAACTTTGATTTGTCAATTTCTACAATCTTGATCTCCATTGAGGTATAATCACTATTAACAATTTGTATTACTTAAATAATATTCATTAATGCTTAATTAAGATTTTTGTTACCATCAAAATCATCCAGGGTCAACAGACACTTGGTCAATAGTTGGAGAGATAGAGTTCTATGTGATTAATGTGCCTGCATCTTTCAACCTTTTAATAAAAATAATATGGTTACATTATTTGGAAGCTATCCCATCTACTTTGTTCCAAGTTATCAAGATCAAGAGAGACCGTGGATGCATTACTATGAGTGGAGATCAAATCAGTATAGAAGTACATGGCGCTAGAATTGTTATGGATGAAACTGTGTTGAATGTATTTGATTTCTTTATAGATATGGTTGGCACTAATGTGAGTCTAGTGGTTGAAGACATGATGAAGAGCATTAGTTACCTGAAAGGAAAAGGCCTAGGGAGATCTTCAAGTTTGTTCTAATATTTGGAAAGTAATTGGGTGTTTACACCTCTTTTTCAGGTTTTCAACTTAACGGGGTTTTGTTCTAACTTTTACCTAAACTGTCTTTTCGGGTTTTCAACTTAGTGAGCTCTTCTTTTCTTTTCAGTTTTTAGAATAGGAAAGATAGAAGAGGGATAGAGTGAGAAGAGAGGGCTAAGTCGATCTAAGTTAATGGGTTTAGTAAATTCATTCACACCAAGGTCCATAAGATAAGCAGCTCTTCTAGATAGGATCTTCTTAACTTGGTATAGCCCAACCCAATTTGGTCTCAACTTTCCTCTTGGATCAAGGACAGGAGGTCTGAGTTCATTTATCAATTAATCTTATTCTTTGATATCTCTCAGCTTACCTTTTTTGTCTTTTTTAACCATTCTAACGATTTTCGGAGACTAAAAAGATTCACTATCAAGTTCATTTAGGGCTTTCTCATCACAAAATAAAGACTCAAAATACTTAGAATCATTCATTATTTTATTGATTATTTTGATAAGTACATCTTAGGACTCATTTTGGTAGGGGCAATGACATGATTTCCTTGCTCACCCTCTGAATCAGAAGAGGAGAAAAAATAAGAAGACAATTGACTCGACTCCCTACTTAACTCATTGTCACTTGAATCTGGAGAGCAATCTCCATAGTATTGGGTCACATTTCTTTTGATCTTATAATGAATGGTACGACCATAAACAAGTATAATGAGAACACTAGGGACCTTAACATTCACTTGAACCCATTCTTCTTCTACCATCATAATGTCCATGGCTTTTCCCCCCAAAGTCTAGATCCAACCAATTGCTTGTGGTGCATCTCCTTTGTTTTCTTCTTCTTATTTCTTGGAGAATTCTAGATCGAAGAATATCTTGAACCTTGGGTACCTCTTCTACGACTTTTCATGAAACCATGGTGTTGTGAGTTTAAATTACTCGCAAGCGTACAAGTCGTTTGCAATATAGTGTTGTGCAAGTGCGAGGTCGAATCTACAAGGAATTGCGTTGTGAAAATATATTTTTATCTAAACTAACCCTATTTTAACCTAGTTCCAAATTTTGGACTATATCTTGCAAAGAAATATAAACTAAACTAAATTGATTTAAAAACAATTGATAAAAACACTAAGGTTTTCTGAATTCACCCCACCAAAGTAAAGCATATATCTTCATGTTCTATATAAAAATAATCTATCAAATCATTCCATGAATCCAACATTATACAAATTACGGCGAATACCCAAAGTAAACCAAAACCATCCAATGTATCCGTTTAATTCACAAATCACAATGGATATCCAATCTAATTTGAATGATCCGCCGTATCCGGCAGATGAAACACAAGGAATATCTAATTTAATAATTTAAAAGCAATCAATCATAAGATTTTACTCAAATAATTGAACATAACATTTATACTAAAAATATCAAAAATCTATGAACAAATTTGAAAATATTATGCCAAACAATGGCAAGGCTTCATCTTTAACCTTAGATGAAGATTTTAGCCTCTTATATTTATGAAACTAAAGTTCACAATAAAAGTGCTAAATATTAAACTTTAAAACTAAAAAATAAATAAATTAAAACTGACTATACATTGGGAGAAATTCCATTCACTGTTGGGCGACGCTTCCCCTCGTGGTAGCAAAGCCTTCGAGATCCACCAGAATGCTAGCAGAAGTCTTCCGGATTGCACACCAATTGCTTTAGTGAGGTGAGGCTTTTATGGGAAACTCAGGAGTGCAATGTGTTTCAAATTCGATGTGGGATACTACCTGAGTGCGCTCAATCACAATCTTGTGCGCTTGAGCGCAGCATGGTGCACTGCTTGACCTTTGTTTACTAAAACTGCCATAACTTTCTCTAGAAAAATCATTTTTACGAGCCGTAAAATTCCTCATAAAATATACATATGAATCTTTCCAAAAATATATGTCTCATATCTTGGTTCTTCCAGAATCAATACAGTAAAATCCACAAAAAAATGATTGATCTGCTACGCTGAAATCACACACAGCTTGACCTTTGTCTACTAAAACTGCCATAACTTTCTCTAGAAAAATTATTTTTATGAGCCGTAAAATTCCTCAGAAAATAGACATCTAGATCTTTCAAAGTATATATGGTTAATCTCATGGTTCTTCCTGAATCAATACAGAAAAATCCACAAAAATAACTGATTTGTATAGATAATTCTGGCAATTTTAGTGAAACTCCTTTCCGAGTGCTTGTAAATCTATAAAACAACGACAATAACTCAAAGTAACAAATTCCTAAGCTAACAAATGTAAATTAAGGGGCAAAATATGTAATATTTGGCACTCATCACATGGCTTTAGGAACCTTTCGTAAGGAAAATCTTCCACTATCTTTCCTTTATCTTTTTTGCCAAGTTTATATCTCAAGTCATGCCTTCCAAAATCTTGCTTGAGGTATGGAAACCTTGCTTCTCATTGTTCTTACTTGCCTAGGCCTACCCCTAAGTGATAGTGCATATTCTTTATGATATGAGAGACAATATGATTAATATAAGGGTCAAAACTTATAGGTACCATATCAGTCACTACCACTTTTCAAAAGCAAGGCCATGTAAATCTTTACCCTTATCTTGTATCCCAAAAATGGTGGCAATTCCAATATCATCTCCATACAAAGTCATCACTTTTCACCCTCTTTGTACTTGACCTTCTAATGCAAAGTGGAAGAAACTACACCCACATTAAGGATCCAAGGCCTCCCGAACAAAAGGTTGAAGGAAGTAGACATGTCAATCGCATAGAAATCTATCATTTTCTCACTTAAACCAAAAATGTATCTTAATGCAATTACCCCAGCGACATACCTCTTAGTGTTGTCATATGTTCTAATTTTGTGGTTGCTTAGAGCAAAATCCGCTTCTTTAAGCCCCAAAATCTTTTTAGACCTTAGAGGGCACACATTTAGAGTAGACCCATTGTCTACTAATACCATAGGTATCTTTTTTCCATGAATTTTTATGGTCGAATATAGAGCATTGGTATGATTACGACAATTGACTGGTAAGTCCTTATCACTGAAGGTCATTTCCACTCTTTTTTTGACACTTCAATCAAGGCCAATAGATTATCAAGAAAATCATTTGTAGAAACTTCTACTCTGGCTAAGTGATCTAACACTGCTTGTTGAGGCTTTCTTGATGACATCAACAGGCCCCAAATTGAAATGTTATTGTGCATCTTTTTCAATTGCCATAACACAAGATCTTTTTCTTCATCTTTATTTCTTCTTTTTCTTCTTCTTCTCTCTCTCTCTCTCTCTCTCTCTCTCTCTCTCTCACTTTTTCTACTATCACCCTCCCCAGGTTCTCTTCCTCCCTCCCAAGGTTACTTACCCTGAAGTGTGGTGGATTGAAATAGAAACCACCACTAGTTTGATGACTTAATTTTTCCTTATCACTACTATTGTTATCCCAAAAAATTTTCTTCTTTGCCACTGGTTTTTTCACCTCTGCCATTGCCTTAACTGCCCCTAATATTTCTTACCATAACTTCTGCCTTATTCACTACTATCTTATTTACTGCCACTATTCTGCTTACCATTGCCTTGTTCATTGTCACTATCACTCAATATTCCATTGATAGAGACCTCTTTGCACGGGCCCTTGTATTTTAGGTTCCTAAGGAAATCCAAGGTTATGATGGGTGTGTGTCTAGGCTTATGTTTAAGGGATTCATGTGTGGGGGTCTATTTAAGTAGTGCAATAAGTATGGATATGTTTGATGATTTATTGATCATGTTAAGAAAATTAGGTGGCGGTACTGAGTGGTAATTTGGCATTGGATTATGAAAGATTTTAAGCTTTTCTAGACCTCCATCTATAAGGTCTTGGATTTCGTTCTTCAATTTTTGGCAAATGTCAGTGTCATGGCTTTTGTTGGTATTTATCTAAGGTTTAAACATGGTTAAGGTTTGAACAGGTCCAAACATGGTTCAAATATGGTTAAAGTCTAAACCAAAGGTGGAGAATCAAATTTTAGCAAGTTAGAAGGCTGCACACATGTGTGTGCTTCATTTTGGAGCAAGGGAAGGCCATGCGCACTAGTGTGCACATTTCTGCACACAAGCAAAAGGGTGTTGTGTGAAGGGGACAGCAACTCAAAGCTGCAGCAAGCACTGCACACTGGAACCTAGTAGGAATAACAAAAAGGGACAGAAACTCAAAGCTGCAGCGCTGGGAAGTCGATGCTGCAGCATTGGTCGGCACACATGGACAGCATGCTTTAGCATTCTCTTAGGTGCATGAATGTATGGTTAAAATGCACAGTACCACTTAGGATTGATGGAGGGCCATGGTTAAGTGTCCATCAAGATCTAAAGGTGGAGAATGACACACAAGATTGGACAAGAAGTTGGTGCACTATATAAAGGGTCACCTAGGTTCAATCTCAAAGAGAAGACACAAGAATGTGATGATGTAACTTGTGAGACATGTGTGTGAATGAGAGACTTGTGTGAGAGTGCAAAGACACATACATACAAGAAGGACTCATTGTAGAGAGGCTGGTTGTAAAGAAGAGAGGGTAGTATAGAATTGATAGAAAGCTTTGTAATAGGTCTATCACTTTCTAGTTCTCTTCTTGGTTTCTTAAAGAAATAGAGGTTTCTTGAAGGGGGTTGCTAAATTGTAAGAACCATTGATTTAGTGCAGAGAGTCCGGAAGAACTCACGGGGACGTAGGCACATTGCCGAACCTCGATAATAAATTGCTTGTCTTCTCTCTTTCTTTGATTTTCTGTTCTTGTGTTCGATTGCTGAAATTCTTTCTACAAGTCATTCTAGACTTGGGTGTTTGGAAGATCACCACGTAAGCATCTTGTCAAGGTGATTTCCAACAGTGATATCAGAGCTTTGGATAGTGGTATTAGAGCAAGCATAGCTGGTTATCAGAGCAAGAAGTAGAAGGTGACGGAGCCAAGACTCCAAGAATCAAAGATCAACTTCTTGGGTGATTTAAAAACGGTGAAAAGATCAAGATCTGATCGTGTTCTTGAAGGTTGATTCAAGAATGGTGTTAAGATCCATCTTCGATCTATGTTCTTGAGGTTAAAGAAAGCATTTGTGGGTAGTGCATAAATTAGGGATCTTGTCCGCAAAAGATGGCTTTAAATTTCGGTATTGAGAAGTTTTATAGAAAGGGAGATTTTTCCCTGTGGAAGCGGAAGATCAATGAGGTTCTAATGCAACAGAAAGTGAACTTGGCTATTGGAGAAGATGATGCTTTTCCAGCAAGTGTCATGGAGGACCAGCGGAATAAGATGAAGAAGATGGCTTACAACACCATTTTCTTGCACATGTCGGATAATGTCAAAAGGGAGTGCAGAGACTCGGAAGATCCAGCTGCAATATGGAAGAAACTAGATGAGTTATTTCTTGCTAAGACTCTCCGGGATAAGAGGTATCTTCATAAATGAATCTTTGCTTTTAAATTTGATCCTAAGAAAGAGTTGCAAGATAATCTTGATGCCAAGATAAGGAGTGCATCAAGTGGTAAATAGCTATTTTTTAAAAGAAGGCCAGCAACTAGGTATGACATCATACATAGTTACTACCAGGATAGAGGTAGAGGAGAGAGCCATGGGAGAGTGCACAACATCATGCATGGCTACTACCGGGACAGAGGTAGAGGAGAGAGCCATGGGAGAGTGCACAGTAGCATGTATGGCTACTATTGGGACAGAGGTAGAGGAGAAAGCCATAGGAGAATGCATTCCAAACTGAGATTTGGAGGGAAGAGCTGCTACTACTACCATAAGGAGGGTCATGTCAAGAAAGATTGCAAGAAGATGACAAGGGATAGAGGAGGAAGCCATACCAAGAATGGAGAGGCTTCAGTTGCCAAAACAGAACAACAAGATGATGATGTTCTTGTTATGTGCTTGGGTGTGAGCAAGGGGCAAGAAGGCAGCGGGAAATGGATCTTAGACACCGGGTGCACTCATCAGATATGCCCTCACTGGAGTCGGTTCAAGAATTTCAAGGAAACCAATGATGAAAAGGTTTTCTTGGGGAATGATAATTCTTTCCAAGTGAGGGGGATAAGAGACATCCAAATAAGGATGTTTGATGGAGTCACTAGGCTGCTGGAAAATGTGAGGTATCTCCCGGATTTGAGGAGGAATTTGATCTCATTGGGGCAGCTGGATTCCATGGGATACACATGCAAGATAGAGAGAGGAAAGATCAAGGTGGCCAAGGGATCTTTGGTAGTGATCAAGGCAGTAAGAAACGATGGACTCTATGAGATGATCGGAGAGACAAAAATCAATGATCAAGCAGCAAGCATGATGGCTGAGATGGATAAGGTAGCCCTTTGCCACACTCGCTTGGGACACATGAGCGAAGAGGGCCTGCAAGTTCTCAGCAAGGATGGCCTACTTGGTGATGACAAAGTAAAGGAACTTGATTTCTGTGAGTGTTGTGTTCTTGAGAAGCAACACCGGGCCAGCTTCAACACTGGAGTGCACAAGTCTAAGGGTATTCTTGACTACATTCATGCGGACCTTTGGGGACCAGCAAGGACGCCATCACAGGGAGGTAACATTTACTTTCTGTCTTTAATCGATGATTATTCAAGAAAAGTGTGGGTTTATTTGGTTAAGAATAAATCAGATGCCTTGAATAAATTAGTAGTGTAGAAAGGGCTGGTAGAGACTCAAATGAGTAGAGTAGTTAAGGGGATAAGAACCAATAATGGCTTAGAAATTTTTAACCAAGAACTTGATCAATTATGTAGGTTAAATGACATTCTAAGACATAGGACGGTTGTGGAAACCCCTCAACAAAGTGGAGTTGCTGAGTGGATAAATAAGACCCTTATGGAAGAGGTTAAGTGCATGTTAGATGGATCCGGTTTACCAAAATATTTTTGGGGAGAAGCTATGGCTACAGCTGCATACTTGGTAAATAGATCACTCTCTAGGATTGTGTATCAAAAGACTCCCATTGAGATGTGGAGTGGAAAACCCCCTGAGTTGGACAACCTTAGGACTTTTGGGTGTGCTGCATATGCACAACAAAAGGATGATAGACTTAGCCCAGGATCTAGAAAGTGTGTGTTTCTAGGATATGGGGAAGGGGCTAAGGGGTATAGGTTGTGGTCCTTAGAGAAAGAAGGATTGAAACTCATAATAAGTAGGGATGTTAATTTTAATGAATTGTTATTTCCCTATTTGGAAGAAACTAACCCTGCAGGGGCTAGTGAGCAAACCAGTTTGGTTCTTGTGGAGCATAGCATCAAGGAAGATTCAGTTCAAGTAGAGTAAGGAAGGCAAGAGGGTTCGGACCAGGTAGAGCCCTTGGATGAAGGCCATGCTCAGGGCACTCAAGAGGAGGCTGAACTAGAAGAGATTGATGCAGCAAGTCGAAATGACTACTAGCTCACAAGAGATCGGGAAGGAAGGCTGGTCGGACCACCTTCAAGATATGGGTTTGCGGATGCTACAGATGCAGTAGCTCCTTGGACAAAAGGAGAGATGAGTGAACAAGAGACTTACATGGATGCCATGGAGTCTAAGGATTCGTCAAAGTGGAAGCTAGCTATGGAGGAAGAAAGGGATTCTTTGAGGAAGAACAACTTCTGGGAATTGGTGAAAATTCCAGGAAAGCAGAAAGTTGTGGAATGTTAGTGCACTTACAAGGCCAAAGAAGGGTACCCTCCAGGAGATGAAGTCCGGAACAAGGCTAGGCTGGTGACGAATGGGTTCACAAGAAGAGAAGACATAGGTTTCACAGAAACTTTCTCACCTAGACACAAGATGGAGAAGTTGGTGAGTATCCTCATCTATGTCATTAATGTGCTGTTGGTTCAGAACAGCAGGGAAAGGATGGAAAGGTTTACATCTCAATTTAGTGAGGAGTTTGAGAGGAAGGATCTCAGCCTTACACAAAAGATCCTTGGGATGTATATAATCCAAGAAAAGGAGAGAAACCGGTTGAGGGTTTCTTGGGCAATGGGTGTTCTCAGCAGATTTGTGAGTAGTCCCGAAAAGAAGCATTGGCTTAGGATGAAGTAGTTGCTGAGGTATTTGAAGGCTCAGTGGTAGCTGGTGGTAGCACTCATAACAACCAGGGCAGAATGCATAGCGGCTATGGAAGCCATAAGGGAGGCTATGGGGTGCAAAGGGTTGTTGGACGAGTGGGAGGTCCTAAAAGAGCAGGTTGTGGTGTCTTTGGATAGCCAAAGTGCAGGGCACTTGTCGAGGAATCCGGTGTTCCATGAGGGGACGAAGCATATGGATGTTTGGTATCATTACATTCTGAAAAATGGTACGAAAGGATGCATTCATGTTGATAAGAAGACCATGGAAGAAAGTCCTGCAGATTTAGGCACCAAGGTTCTACCTCTAAAAAGGTCCAATCATTGCCTTGGACTTCTTAGGATTGGAGTCGGTTGATTGATGACTCAAGATGAGTTTGGATCCTGAAGGTCTTTGCACAATGGTTCGGGTTTAAACGCTTAGACAAAGGTAGAGCTTATTGGTATTTGTCTAAGGTTTAAACATGGTTCAAACATGGTTAAGGTCTGAACCGGTTCAAGTATGGTTCAAAGATGGTTAAAGTCTAAACCAATGGTGGAGGATCAAAGTTCAGCAAGTTAGAAGGCTGCACACATGTGTGTGCTTCATTTTGGAGCAAGGGAAGGCCATGCGCACTAGTGTGCGCACTTCTGCACACAAGCAGAAGGGTGTTGTGTGAAGGGGATAGCAACTTAAAGCTGCAGCGCAGTGCTGCAGCGCTAGAACTTGGCAGGAATAGCACAAGGGACAGAAACTCAAAGCTGCAGCGCTGGGAAGTCGACGTTGCAGCACTGGCCGACACACATTGACAGCATGCTTTAGCATTCTCTTAGGTGCGTGAATGCAAGGTTAAAACGCACAGTACCACTTAGGATTGATGGAGGGCCATGGTTAAGTGGTCATCAAGATCTAAAGGTAGAGAATGACACACAAGATTGGACAAGAAGTTGGTGCACTATATAAAGGGTCACCTAGGTTCAATCTCAAAGAGAAGACACAAGAATGTGATGATGTAACTTGTGAGACATGTGTGTTAATGAGAGAATTGTGTGAGAGTGCAAAGATACATACATACAAGAGGGACTCATTGTAGAGAGGCTAGTTGTAAAGAAGACAGGATAGTATAGAATTGATAGAAAGCTTTATAATAGGTCTATCACTTTCTAGTTCTCTTCTTGGTTTTTTCAAGAACTAGAGGTTTCTTGAAGGGGGTTGCTGAATTGTAAGAACCACTGATTTAGTGCAGAGAGTTCGGAGGAACTCACGGGGACGTAGGCACATTGCCGAACCTCAATAACAAATTGCTTCTCTTCTCTCTTTCTTTGATTTTCTGTTCTTGTGTTCGATTGCTGAAATTCTTTCTACAAGTCATTCTAGACTTGGGTGTTTGGAAGATCACCACCTGGGCATCTTGTCAAGGTGATTTCCAACAGTTTTCTTGTTGGTGAAAGACACAATATTTGGTAAGGTCGAGTTAGGGTGAAATTGGGTTAGGCAATGGTCTGGCAAAGTGTGGAATTTATCTTTCTTCATGTGTTTCTTTAGGGTTTGAGACAAAACTTATCCTTAATGAGGTGAAATCACCAACACCTCGGCTTCGTTTCTGAGTGATTGTTATAATTGTGGTTGTCTTGGTTGTAGTACTTGGATATTGGGGAATCATCTTCCCATACGCTTGTCTGAACACTATGAATACTTACGAAGTTCACTTCATTTGATTTAGTGTCATTACCACTCATACCTTGGCTTTTCTTGGAGAACTTGCCATTAGTATTCTCAAGCTTGCCTTCAAATATAGCATCTTTAATCTGCATGCTCGAGTCCATTAATTGCTCAAATTTATCAATAAGCAAAGCAAATATATTTTTGTGATATATTCGTTGCAAGTTCCTTATTACAATCTTGATCGTTTTCCCAAGGTCTAGAGGCCATTTTACTGCTTTGCCTTACCATTAAGAGATGAGTTCAGAGAAGGTCATGTTGGGTTTTTGTTTAGTGGTCTCAAGTTCTCATATGGTAATGTCTAGTTGAATGTTATAGGCATAATGGAAGTTTAAAGCTTGTGAAATTTCTTTCCAATCTTTCACAACCTTTGTGTATTAAGAGTAATGCCACTTAAGTGTGGCACCTATGAGTGAGTTAAGAAAGAAACCATTTGCTCATTGTCTAATCCACAAAGCTTCAATAGACCCACATTGTAACAACCCATCCCGGGTTGGTCATCCCCGAGACGGTGTCATCAAATTTTGAAAATCCCAGCACGATACATATATGCAATAATAAAAACAATACCAACTGTAATTATTACATCAATCCTCAACCCTCAACAGGGGAGATACATCATTCAAATCTTGACTTAAATATTATATACAACATAATATGCATGAATATTTACAAATGTTTTTTTTCTCATTAGTCTGAGGATGTGGACCACGTGGCTTACATATAATGAATCATTCTGAATCTCAACTCACCAACTATCTGTCTTGCTTGCCACCTGAAATCATTTAACATTAAGGGATGAGCTTCATAAGCTCACTGAATTAAATTTACTAGAAGTATTCAATTTGTATAAATAGTCTTTAATATTTAATCATTTATATATCATATAACTTGATAATAGGATTCTACTATCACTACACATATCATAAGCCCCATTCTCTATCAATCTTTTCTTCTTATATATTTGTTCACCTTAAGACCATCAATTATCTTATAATTACCTCGTTATGAGGTTCACAGCATATAGTCTACCATTTAAATAGTTCTTATTGTATCATACTTCCATGTTTCTTTCTCACCATAACTGTCTCTCTGTGATACTCATTCATCTATAAATAAATTTACGATAATAAAACAATACTTCAACATTTCAGTAATAAAATCAATATTTAAAACAGATGCAATGCATGAATTATTATTAGGGAACGTCTTCCCATATGTCGACATGTTTTTATCTTAGACCGACTGCCCTCTCGGTTTTTTTATTTCTAGCATATACCGGCTGTCACAGTTTTCATTTATTTCTAGCATATACCGGCTGTCACGGTTTTTCATTTAGACCGGCCCCCTCCTGGTTCTTTTATTTCATGCATATACATATAAATAATGATATGAAATATGCATATGAACAATAATATAAAAATAAGCATGTATTCAGACATTCAATTTAGCTATCATGTTTTTTCTCAAATTATTATTCGATCAATTTCACTAAATTCTTCTTCTCATATATCATATCAATTTATCAACCATAACTCGTCAAGAATTTTATTTATTACCTTCATTATTAAATCGACTCATTATTCTAATAATATTACTTCTCATATAATAACTTTCCACATATCAATTATACCTATCATACCTATCAAACAACTTTTATCTATCATCAAATCATAGGTTAATAATTTATCCAAATATTATCACAATATCTTTCATATTTATCTTGATTACTTAAAGTAAATCTAACTCACCACGTAGCACTGAGAGCTACCCGTGGATCACCTCGTTGCCTTTTCTGCTCCTCTCAGCAATTTTCCCCGGTTACTGATTATTAACACCTGACATATTATTTATATTAAATTTCTAATTTATTTTTCAATTCTTCCATAAGTCACACCCTTTGAAAATTCTCACTTTGAATTTCGAGAAATTTCATGTATGCTAAATTTCAAAAATAAACTTCACATTATTACATTTTGTTTTTCTTAGAGCTTCCCGTAATTCTCTATAAAATTCTCCGTAAACCTCTTCGAAATTTTACTCATTCAACCTTCCTTTTGGTCCCCAAGTGTTTAAAGAAAGAGAGTAATTTGAATCATAGTTGAAGGAAAACCAAACATAATTTGGTAGGTAATTAATAAAATAAACTAAAGTAATATATATACAAAATTTTAAAAACCATAGTCAGCACCCCCCCTCCCGCTTTGCCACGAATTTGTCATTGCTGTCTTACATACAGCCCTACTTTTCTTTTGGCAATAGGTGGCAACACCTTTTGCCATGTTTTTTTTTTCTTTTTCCTTTCCCTTTTCCTTTGTATGGACGCTTCATTTTTTTTTGAAATTGTTTTATAAAAATTTAAATCTTTTGCGCAATATATATATATATATATATATATATATATATTATTTTAACTCCATGTAATATTTATTAAATTACTTCTTTATCCTTTCTTTATGAATATGGGTATTACAATTCTACCCACCTTACAAAAATTTCGTCCTTGAAATTTCCTTACCTAATTCATGAAAGAGTTGGGGGTATTATTTCCTCATTCTTGCTTCATACTCCCAAGTGACTTCTTCGACATCTTTGTTCCACCATAATATTTGAATCAAATGAATGACTTTATTGTGCAAGACTTGTTCCTTTCTGTCTAGAATTCTGACTGGTACTTGCATAAATGTCAAATCTTTCTAAAGTTCTATCGCCTGATTCGAGATACTATGAGATTCATCGTGTAAGTAATTTCTCAAAAGTGACATATGAAACACATTATGTAATTGTTTTAACTCTGGAGGCAAATTCAATTTATATGCTACTGGTCCAACTCTCTCAATCACCTCATATGGCCCCACAAATCTCGGGCTCAACTTTCCTTTCTTTTTAAACCTAAACACGCCATTCGATGGAGATATTTTCAAAAATACCCAATCACCAACTTGAAACTGAGAGGTTGTCTTCTATTATCAACATATCCCTTCTGTCTATTCTATGCTACTTTAAGGTTCTCTCTAACTAGTTTGATCCTCTTAGTAGTCAGATCTATCATTTCTGGACCAAATATCTTTCTCTTTCCAACTTCTTCCCTGCATACTAGAGTTCTACACCTCCTACCATATAAAGCTTCAAATGGTACCATCCCAATACTAGTTTGATATTGATTATTATATGCAAACTCGATCAAAGGCAAATAAGCATCCCAACTCACTGAGAAACTCAAAACACTTGCCCTCAGCATATCTTTTAGTATTATGATGATTTTCTCCATCTGCCCATCAGTTTATGGATGAAAAGCTGTACTAAACTGTAATTGCATACCCATAGCTTCTTCAGAACCTCTCCAAAATCTAGAGGTAAATCTAGAATCTCTATCTGATACAATACTCAAGGGTATTCCATGTAATCTTACAATCTCCACTACATACAATTTAGCCAATTTTTTAGGACTACAAATAGTTTTAATAGGGAAGAAATGTGAAGACTTAGAAAGTCTATCCACTATAACCTATACAACGTCATGACCTCTCTGGGTACGGGGAAAACCAGAGAAAAAATCCATACTCACATTTTCCCATGGCCACTCAGGTACTGGAAGAGGTTGTAATAAACCCGTTGGATGTCTATTCTTAGACTTCACCTATTGATAAGTTAAACATGTAGAAATATGTTCCGCTACATCCTTCTTCATCTCTGACCACCAAAAATTCTGTCTCAATCCCCTATACATCTTATTATTACCCGGGTGCATGGAATATATAGAATCATGAGCCTCCTTTAGTATCTCCTTTCTCATCTCCACATCATTAGGAACACAAACTCTATGTCCCAATATCACCATACCATCTTCTCTAATTCTAAACTCAATTGGCTTCCCATTCAACACTTCCCGTCTGATCTTCTCTATCCCCTTATCTCTACCCTGCATCTGTAATAAACGATCAATGATAGAAGATTGTACCACCGTATTTGCCATCAATAATCCACTATAATTGACACCTAACTGCAACCTCATTCTTCTTAATTCTATCATCAAATTAGTATTATGACTCCCAATAGCAGCTAATCTCCCTATAGCCTTTCTACTCAGTGTATCAGCTATTACATTAGCCTTTCCTGGATGATAATGAATTGTATCGTCATAATCACTAATCAATTCCATTCACCTCCTCTGCCTTAAATTCAACTCCTTTTGGGTAGATAAATGCGTCAAACGTTTATGATCAGTAAAAATTTCACAATTGGCTCCATATAGATGATGTCTCAAAATCTTCAAAGCAAAAACTATGGTAGCCAATTCTAAATCATGGGTTTGGAAATTGCTTTTATTGTTCTTCAATTGCCTAGATGCATAAGCTATAACTTTCCCATGTTGCATCAACACACATCCCAACCCCTTATGTGACGCATCACTATATACCACAAAACCTTCATCACTAGAAAGAAGCACTAATACCAGGGCAGTAGTCAATTTTCTTTCAATAGCTGAAAACTTCTCTCACATTCCTCTGACCGCCTAAACTTCACATCCTTCCTGGTCAATTTAGTCAATGGTCTAGCAATCATAGAAATTTTTTGGATGAATCTCCTATAATAACCAGCCAACCCCAAAAGGCTTTTAACTTCAGTTACACTAGTGGGTCTTTCCTAATTCAACACTACTTCTACTTTCTCGAGGTCAACTGCTATTCTCTCTCCCGACACAACATGCCCCAAGAAAGATATTTCACTCAACCAAAACTCACACTTAGAAAACTTTGCATATAATTTTTCTCTCCTCGGAATTTTCAGCACTATCTCTAAATGCTGCATATGCTCATCTTCATTTTTGGAATATACCAGAATATTATCAATAAACATAATCACAAATCTATCCAAGAAGGGTTTAAACACCCGATTCATTAGATCCATAAATGCTGCAGGAGCATTAGTCAACCCAAATGGCATGACCAGGAAGTCATGATGGCTATAACA
The DNA here is from genome assembly GCA_023935145.1 of Bretschneidera sinensis. Taxonomy (NCBI): domain Eukaryota; kingdom Viridiplantae; phylum Streptophyta; class Magnoliopsida; order Brassicales; family Akaniaceae; genus Bretschneidera; species Bretschneidera sinensis. The sequence continues at coordinate 99,580,919 of CM043700.1, read as the reverse complement.
TGTCCTAAAAGCAGTCATAGGCACGTCCCCCTCTTTTATCCTCAATTGATGATAACCCGATCTCAGGTCTATCTTAGAAAACACCTTAGCTCCTTGTAATTGTTCGAACAAATCATCTATCCTAGGCAAAGGATATCTATTCTTGATGGTGATCTTATTCAATTGTCTATAATCAATACACAACCTCATTGTCCCGTCATTCTTCTTGACAAACAACATAGGAGCTCCCCAAGGTGATATACTAGGTCAAATAAATTGTTTATCTAGCAACTCCTGAAGCTGAACTTTCAACTCTCTCAATTCAACTAGTGCCATTCTATAAGGTGCTATAGATATGGGTGCTGATCTCGAAATCACCTCAATAGAAAACTCAATCTGTAACGACCCATCCCGGGTTAGCCATCATAGAGATGGTATCATCACATTTTGAAAATCCCAGCACGATATATATATGTAACAATAAAAATAAATAATACCAATAGAAAATTTTACATCAATCCTCAACCCTCAACAGGGGAGTTACATCAATCTGATCTTTAAACATTAAATACAACTTAAAATGCATGAATATTTACAAATAAATTTTTTATTTTATTTTCTCATTAGTCTGAGGATGTTGACACGTGCGTGAATTACAAAAAATGATTTCTTCTGAACCTTAACTCACCAAATTATTTGTCATGCCTGCTACCTGAAATCAATGCACAATGAGGGGTGAGCTTCACAAACTTAGTGAATTAAATTTACTAAAAGTATTCAGTTTGCATAATAGCCATTTTTATATTTAATCATTTATATTTCACATAACTTGATGATAACTTTCTACTATCACTACACATGTCATAAGATTCATTCTCTATCAGTCTTTTCTTCTCATTCATTGGTTCACCTTAAAATCATCAATTATCTTATAATTACCTCGTAATGAGGTTCATAGCGGAAAGTCTAACATTTAAATAATTATTATCACCTCATACTTCTATGTCTTTTCTCACTATAACTGTCTCTCTCTGTGAGACTCATCCATCTATAAATAAATTTAAAATAACACACCACACATCAGCATTTCAATAATACAAGCAATATTTAAAATAGATGCAATGCATAAATTTTTATTATGGGAACATCATCCCACATGTCAACATGTTTTTATTATCTTAGACCGGCCCCCTTCCCGGTTCTTTTCTTTACAGCTTGTCCTGGCTGCCATGAAATTCATATCCAGCATATACCAGCTATCACGATGTCTCTTTTAATTTCAATCTATATCGGTTGTCACAGTTTTTCAATTAGACCGGCCCCTTCCCGGTTCTTTTATTTTATTTAATGCATATGCATATGAACAATGATATGAATTATGCATCTAAACAATGATATAAAAAAAAACATTAATTCAAATATTTTTATTCTTATTTAGATCGGCTGTCTTTCCGGTTATTTTAATCTCATTAGACCGGCTGCCTTCCCGGTTCTTTTATTTTCATTGGATCGGTTACCTTCTCGGTTCTTTTATTCTCATTCAGATATGAGTATGCATATAAATAATAAAATAAAAACAAGCTTGTATTCAGACTAGCTATCTTGATTTTTCTTAATTTATATAAAAATTTCTACTAAATTCCTCTCATCCCAAATTACATCAAATCATTCATCAAAGTTTGTCAAGATCAATTAAATTTCATCTCCTCATAAATCGTATCAAAACATCAACGATAGCTCATCAAGAATTTATTTATCACCATCATTATTAATTCAACTCATTATTCTAATAATATTTCTTCTTACATAATAATTTTCTACGTGTCTAATATTCATAACATATCTATCAACCAAATCTTTATCTATCACCAAAACAAACGCTAATAATTAAATTTAATATTATCACTAGATATTTCATTTTTATTTAGAATACTTAAAGTAAATCCAACTCACCACGGAGCACTTAAAGCTACCCGTGGATCACTTCCTTGTATTTCCTGTTCCTCTAAGAAATTCCCCCGGTTGTTGATCGTCAACATCTGACATCATATTTGTATTAAGTTTCTAATTTATTCTTCAATTCGTTATAAACCATACCCTTTGAAAATTCCCGCTTTGAATTCAGAGAAATTTCATGAATACTAAAAATTCAAAAATAAACACTACATTATTACCTTCTATTTTTCTAATAGCTTATCGTGACTCCCTATGAAATTCCACAGTAAACTCCTTTAAAATTTTACTCTTTCGACATTTCTTTGGGTCCCCAAATGTTTTGAGAAATAGAGTAATCGAAGAAAAACTTAAATGAAATCGGCAAAAAAATTTACGATTACAAATTATATGAGTAAAATTGTAACTTTGTCACTGCAACTCAGCATACTTTGTAGAGGACATGCATGTTAACACTCCTTCAAATGTTTCAACACTTTGGCAGCAGGTGACACCTGCTGCCACGTTTTAACTGCTTTTATTTTCTTCTTTTTTTTTTAAAAATAAAAATAACATATTTTTTATTATTTTTTTTCTTTTTGTTAGACGTCCCTGGATGTTTAGATTTTTTTTCTTTTTTTTTTCTTTGGAAGTACGCCTCCATGCGTCCAGTTTTGTTTTTTTTCTCAAAAGAATTATTTTATTCAATACCAAATTCTTCGCATAAATATATTATTTTAATTTCATATCATATTTATTAAATTACTTCTTTACCCTTACTTTACGATTACAGGTATTACAATTCTACCCACCTTACAAAAATTTCGTCCTCGAAATTTCGTTACTTTACTCCAGAAACAATGTGAATAATATTTCTTCATAATTATCTCATACTTTCACGAAATCTCTTCAATATCCTTATTCCGCCATAGAATTTAAACTAATGATTTTTTTTTTTTTTTTTTGTATTATACAAGATTTGTTCTTTTTGTCTAAAATTCTCACTAGTATTTGTATATAAGCCCAATCTTTCTGAATTTCTATAGGTTAGCTCGAAATATTATAAGATTTATCAAGTAAGCACTCTCGCCACAGTGAAACATGGAATAAGTTATATCACTGCTTCAACTCTGGACGCAAAACCAGGCTACTCACAACTAGCCCAACTTTCTCAACAACCTCATAGGGGCCCATATACCTCGAAGTTAGCTTTTCTTTCCTGTTTAAATCTCAATAACCTTTTCATTGAGAAAATTTCAATACACCCAATCACCTACTTGAAACTCAAGAAGTCTTCTTTTATTATCAATATAGCTATTTGGTATACCCTATGCTGCTTTACGGTTCTCCCTAACCAATTTAATCCTCTCAGTTGTTGACTCTAATAATGGATGGACCAGATATATTTCTCTTTCCCATTTCTTCCCAACATATAGGAGTTCTACACCTCATACTATACAATGTCTCAATCAGTGCCATCCCAATACTAGTTTGATACTGATTATCACATTTGCTCTTAACATACCTTCTAGTACTCTAAAAACCCTTTTCTATCTGAGCATAAAAATTATATTAAATTACAACTGTGTACCCGTGGCTTTTTGAAAGCCTCTCCAAAACCAAGATGTAAATCTAGCATCTCTAAGTGTAACGACCTATCCCGGGTTGGCCACCCCCGAGATGATATCATCACATTTTGAAAATCGCAGCACGACACTTATATGCAACAATAAAAAATAAATAACACCAATAGAAAATTTTACATCAATCCTCAACCCTCAATAAGGGAGTTACATCAACATGATCTTTAAACATTAGATACAACATAAAATGCATGAATATTTACAAATAAATTTTCATGTCCTTTTCTCATTAATCTATGGATGTTGACACACGTACGTGGCTTACATATAACGATTTCGTCTGAACCTCAACTCATCAAACTATTTGTCATGCCTGCTACCTAAAATCATTGTACAATGAGGGGTGAGCTTCACAAGCTCAGTGAATTAAATTTACTAAAAGTATTCAGTTGTATAATTGATCTTTCAATATTTAATCATTTAAATCTCTCACAACTTGATACTAGCATTCTACAATTACTACACATGTCAAAAGATTCATTCTCTATCAATCTCTTCTTCTTATTTATTGGTTCACCTTAAGACCATCAATTATCTCAAAATTACCTCGTAATGAGGTTCACATCATAAAATCTACAATTTAGATGGTTCTTATCACCATAACTGTCTCTCCGTGAGACTCATCCATCTATAAATAATTTTATAATAACACACCACACATCAGCATTTCAATAATGCAAGCAATAATTAAAATAGATGCAATGTATGAATTATTATTATGGGAATGTCTTCCCACATGTCGACATTTTTTATTATCTTAGACCGGCCCTCTCCCGATTCTTTTCTTTCTCATTTAGACCGGCTGTCTTCTTGGTTCTTTTCTTTACAGCTTGTCCTGGCTGTCACGGAATTCATTTCCAGCATATAATGGCTGTCACAGTGTCTCTTTTATTTCTAGCACACACTGGTTGTCACGGTTTTTCAATTAGATGACTGCCTTCTCGGTTCTTTTCTTTTCATTTAATGCATATGCATATGAACAATGATATAATATAAAAAAACAATCATTCAAATATTTTTGTTCTAATTTAGACCGACTACCTTCCTGGTTCTTTTATTCTTATTAAGATGTATATGAAAACTGATATGCATAATATAAATAATAAAATAAAAACAAGCATGTATTCAGACTAGCTATCCTGATTTTTCTCCAATTATTAAAAAAATTCCACTAAATTCCTCTCATCCCAAATCACATCAAATCATCCATCAAAACTGTCAATATCCACTAAATTTCATCCCAAATCACATCAAATCATCCATCAAAGCTTGTCAAGATCCACTAAATTTCGTCTCCTCATAATTCTTATCAAAACATCAACCAAAACTCGTCAAGAATTTATTTATTACCATCATTATTAAATCAACTTATCATTCTAGTAATATTTCTTTTCACATAATAATTTTTTACGTGTCCAATATTTATACCATACCTATCAACCAAATATTTATCTATCACCAAAACTTAAACTAATAATTTATTTTAATATTACCACTAGATATTTCAAGTTTTTTTATTTAGATTACTTAAAGTAAATCAAACTCACCACATATCACTTAAAATTACCCGTGGATCACTTCTTTGCCTTTTCTGTTCCTCTTTGAAATTCCTCCGGTTGTAGATTGTCAACACCTGACATCATATTTATATTAAATTTATAATTTATTCTTCAATTCGTTATAAACAACACTCTTCGAAAATTCCTACTTTGAATTTGGGGAATTTCGTGAATGCTAAAAATTTCAAAAATAACACTATGTTATTACCTTCTATTTTTCTGACAACTTCTCGTGATTATCTATGAAATTCTGCAATAAACCCCTTCAAAATTTTGCTCTTTCAACCTTTCTTTAGGTCCTTAAGTGTTTAGAGAAAACGAATAATTAAAGAGAAACTTAAATGAAATTCAGTACGTATCCTTTACGATTTCACTCTGTACGTATAAGAATAAAATTTCTATATTTTTCATTCAGTTAACAAGCCTCCACATTTTAAAAACGTGGAGGACTTGCAATTTCACTTAAAACATTTGCCACCTGCTGCCACATTTTTTTTTTAAAACATTTTTTAAAATTTTTTTTATTATTATTATTTTCTTTCTTTCTTTTTCTTCTTGACATCCTGGACGCCCTTTTTTTACTTTTTTTTCTTTGCACTATAACTCCACGCATCCAGTATTTTTCTTTCAAAAGAATTATTTTATTCAATACTAATTCCTTCGCCTAAATAAATTATTTTAATTTCATGTCGTATTCATTAATTTACTTCTTTACCCTTACTTTACAAATATGGGTATTACACTAACAAACATTTTACTATGGATGACTGTACAACCATATTCGTCAGCCATGATCCTTTATCACTGATATTTAACTTCATTCTTATCTCTTTTAAATCTATCATCAATTTTAGATCAGGACTCTGTCGTGTAGAAATCTACCTAAATTAATAAGCAAATAACTGAACAGTTTTACTTGCAAGTGCACAAGGTCAACATAGTAGTATAGTGTGCAAATGCGAGATAATCTCCACTGGGATTGGTAAATTTCTCTTTATATTTACTTTCGCAATATAACACGATAGAAATAATAATTGAGTTTGAATTGATAATGATAAAAGTGCAGGGCTTTGATATCCACCACTAATCATATTTTCCCAATAAAACAGCGTGCCAATGTTTTAATCACATTATGAATACCTAATGTTGTCAACCTAAGGGTATGGTGTATACTCCTTAAGCTATTGATTTCCCTAAGCAACGAGCTAGGCATGCTGTATTGATGAGAGTCGTAAAATGCATCTTAATAGTACTTATTTGTTAACATTTTAGGATTGATATAGGTTTAAATTACACTTTTATACCTTAACAACTCTAAAGTGATATTCTTGGATTGGTGATCTATTTCGATGCATTTTTCAGGTACTTTGAGTCCAAAAGAGGAGGAAAGCCATCATAGCTTAAAGCACGATGCTTCAATGCACATCAAAGTGAAGGCATGGTTGCGGAAGGACAAAAATGAAAAGAAACTAAGTCTTAAGTGTGAGTGTTGCGGCCTGAAAAAGTCTAAGCCTCGGCCTCCAGAATCAAGCCCAAAAGAGCAAGGAAGCCATCAATGTGCGCCGCGGCCTGGACCAGGCTGAGCCGCGGTGCCCATAGTCTCCATAAGTCAGCACCAATGTGCGCCGAGACCTGGACTAGGCTGGGCTGTGGTGCCCATAAGCTCACCTAACCAAAGACCAGACAGAGCCGCAACACAAGTAAGTGAGAGTCACGACGCACACACGAACCCCTGTTTTCCTAATTAGGGTTTTATTTGATTGTTTAAACCCAAAACACCCTTGGACCTTTGTATTATAAATAGATCACTTAGGGTTTGATAAAGGAGGCATCCATTAAGGCTGGAAACGGAGGAAAGAGCTCGACATTACGGTGTTCAAGCATGAGCCCCATGGCCAACTAATCTCCAAGCAAGGCAAAGGGATGAATCCCTAGGTGTAGTTGTTCTTATTTTCATTCTTGATTTAGTTGTAAGGATTTATTATTAAAACATTGTTTATGAGTTACTCTTTGATTAAACAAGAAGAACTTAGGTTCATGTGATAGCTGCACTTTATATTCTTCTTATCTTAGATTTTCTTAATCCGGTGATTGCACACTTCTCCTCCATATAAGTCTAGTCATGCTCTTCTTATGTCAAGTTGTTTGGATGTGATTGATTCCGGTAGATTTATCTTTTAAGTTTGTCCATTACTGCGATATTGTCATTAAGATATATTGTTGTTTCTTGATAAATCTATAGGATAGGTCATGTGTGCTTGAATTGAAAGTAAGGAGTACTTCATAGCAATTACATTAGGGTTTGCATGTGCTTTGATTGAACATTTTCCGATTGCTTGTTTGGGATGTGAAACTTGCAATCGAGATAAAAACAATTGAATCGAGAGTGGAATAAGGTAATGAACCTAGGGAGAATTCCCGGAACCTTGTTGTTTCTCATTTATATTCTTCATTATAATTTCACAACTCCTTCACATAATTTCATTATCAAACTCAGATTTACTCATTTGGATTTTATCGTTTCGTATTAAAATTTACACTTTTCCCTGTAGTTTGCTTTTCCTCGTGGGATCGACACCTCAACTATACGCAATAACCGCGTATTAGTTTAAGTGTAATCAAATTTTGGCACCGTTGCTGGGGAGACACGCTTAAGTACAAGGAAGATTGTCAACTTTGAGACAAGATGGTAATATTGTTCCTTGCTATTTGTTTTGATTTTCTAATTTTTCTATTTTATTTGTTTCCCACTAATCCCTTTGGTGTATGCGTAGACTGAGAGATTCGTGAGGTAGCTTAATTAAAAGACCTAAAATAGAGTTACTCTCTCCTTCCACGTCCGTTAGTGAAACCTCGCCTAGATCAAACCATAGTGCACACCTAAGTGAGAATTTAGAAATGAAAATGTTGCTAGGACACTTAAAGACTACTTGCGCCCTAGCTGAAGGGCCACACCATCTTGTATCATGTTCCCCTTAATGTTCAACAACTTGAGTTTAAGCTGGGCATGATCCAATGGGTTTGAGAATGAAAACCCCTATATCCATATTAGGGAATTTGAGGAAGTAGTAGCTACCTTTCAAGGTATGGCTGATATGGTAGACACCGTCAAACTTAGGTTTTTCCCTTTTTCACTTAAGGAAAAGGCAAAGATTTGGCTATACTCATTAAGGCCTAGGTCTATAGGTAGTTAGGATGAGAAGACCCGAGTTTTCTTCCAAAAGCACTTTCCAACCCATAAGACCAATAACCTCAAGAGACAAATCTCAAACTTTGCACAAAAGGAGAATGAAACCTTATATCAAGTTTAGGACCGTTTCAAGGACCTTTTGAATTCTTGTCCACACCATGGGTATGAGAGTTGGTGGGTAGTTAGCTATTTCTATGATGGACGAGATTTTCTTCAAAAAGATCCTGATCAAGCCATAGACTTTCTATATGAACTGTCAGAAAAAGCCCACACTTTGACAGGACCAAATGCCATGGAAAGCACTAGGAGAAATCAACCCGCTAGAATTTATCAACTTAAGGAAAAGGGTAACCTTAAGGCCCGTTTAGAGGCCTTAACTAAGGAAATTGAAGCCTTAAAAACCAAGGATGCTAGAGCCCCTGAAACAGTTGCTAGGGTAGAGTCCCACGAGCCTTGTTTCATGTGTAATGGGGTAGATCATTTACCTAAGGATGGTCCAGCTTATTTTGAGATGAAGGGAGAGTGTAATGCTTTAGGTATACCGTTTAGGAAGCCAGACTCACCCTACTCTAACACCTACAATCCCGGTTGGAAGAATCACCCTAATTTTAGTTGGAGATCCGATATGCAACCCCCTGCCCAATCTAGCACCCATTAGAGATTCGATATACAACCTCATCCCCACTCTAGTACCCAATGGCAACCGGAAGCAATCTCATCTAATGCACCTCAATAATCTGTACCTTTGGAAGATATGTTTAAGACATTTATGCAGGTACATGCCAAGAGTGTGGAAAAGCAAGGCAAGATAAATCAACGGTTACTAGAGGAGCAACAAGCGATCAAAGAGGAACAAAAGGTGATAAAAAGTTAACTTACCAAGTTGACTAGTTTCTTGACGGCTCAAGAGCAAGGTCGTTTTCCTTCACAACCACAACCTAATCAAAGGGGACAATATATGGCACAAACCTCCAATCCTGATAATCAAAATGTTAAAGAGGTTAATGCCATAATCACTCGCAGCGGTAAGAAAATTGACGGGCCCACTCTACCATCAAACTTGATTCCTAACACCGTGAGCAACAAAGATGAAGCCCCCAAAGAACAAGATATCTATAATAATTCTTTACTGGTGCCTTTCCCTCAAGCACTCCTTAAGCCTAAGGAGAGAAATTCAGCATTAAAAGGTGAGATTCTTGAACAACTTCAGCATCTTAAAATTAACCTCCCCCTTCTTCAAGTTATAAAACAGGTTCCCAACTATGTTAAAGTCATCAAGGATCGATGCACACTCAAGAGGAGACACAATGTGAAGAAGACGACATTCTTAACGGAGCAAGCAAGTGCAGTAATTGACAGCAAGACATCGCCTAAATATAAAGATCCAGGCTGTCCAACAGTGGCTTGCCAAATTGGAGGCAAATCTTGTGGCCAAGCATTGCTAGATTTGGGTGCTAGTGTGAACCTCATGCCATACTCCATGTACTTACAGCTTGGTCTAGATGAGATCAAACCAACCTCCGTGGTACTTTAATTAGCGGATAGATCGGTAAGAAAACTAAGAGGTATTGTGGAAGATGTTTTGTTGCAAATTGATAATTTATATTATCCTGTTGACTTTTTGGTTTTAGATACCGTTTCTATTGTGAATACGGAGTCAAAAATTCCGTTGATACTTGGAAGACCATTCCTTGCCACCGCCAATGCCCTCATTAATTGTAGGAATGGTCTAATGACATTATCATTTGGAAATATGACTCTAAAGGTAAATGTTTTTCGAGTCTCAAAGTTGACAATCTTCCTTGTACTTAAGCGCGTCTCTCCGGCAATGGCACCAAAATTTGATTACGCTCAAACTAATACGCGGTTATTGTGTATAGTTCAGGTGTCGATCCTACGAGGAAAAGCGAACTATAAGGAAAAGTGTAAACTTTAATACGAAACGATAAAATCTAAATGAGTAAATCTGAGTTTGATAATGAAATAGTGTGAAGGAGTTGTGTAATTATAATGAAGAATATAAATGAGAAACAACAAGGTTCCGGGAATCCTCCCTAGGTTTGTTGCCTTATTCCACTCTCGATTCAATTATTTTTATCTCGATTGCAAGTTTTACATCCCAAACAAGCAATCAGCAAATATTCAATCAAAGAACATGTAAACTCTAATATAATTGCTATGAAGTACTCCTTAATTTCGATTCAAGCACACATGACCTATCCTATAGATTTATCAAGAAACGACAATATATCTTAATGACAATATCACAGTAATGGACAAAGCTAAAAGATAAATCTATCGGAATCAATCACATCCAAATAATTTGACATAAGAAGAGCATGACTAGACTTATATGGAGGAGAAGGGTGCAATCACCGGATTAAGAAAATATGAGATAAGAAGAACACAAAGTGCAGCTGTCACATGAACCTAAGTTCTTCTTGTTTAATCAAAGAGTAACTCATAAACAATGTTTTAACAATAAATCCTTACAATTGAATCAAGAATAAAAATAAGAACAACTACACCTAGGGATTCATCCCTTTGCCTTGCTTGGAGATTAGTTAGCCATGGGGCTCATGCTTGAACACCGTAATGTTGAGCTCTCTCCTCTGTTTCTAGCCTTAATGGATGCCTCCTTTATCAAACCCTAAGTGATTTATTTATAATACAAAGGTCCAAGGGTGTTTTGGGTCTAAACAATCAACTAAAACCCTAATTAGGAAAACAGGGGTTCATGTGCCCGCGACTCTCACTTACTCGCGCCGCACACTGGTATTGACTTGTGGAGACTCTGGGCGCCGCGGCTTAGCCTGGTCCAGGCCGCGATACACACTGATGGCTTCCTTGCTCTTTTGGACTTGGTTCTGGAGGCTGATTATGCCCAAAGTATAACGTGATAGTTGTAGAACAGCTTTGGGGTGTCGATTCCACAGAGAAAAGCGATCTATAAAGGAAAAGTACAAACCTTAACACGAACGATAATAATCAAGTGAGAAGATATCAATGATGAAGTAATTGTGTAAATAGATTGAAAACTATGATAAAGAAACAACAAGGTTTCGGGAATCCTCCCTAGGTTCGTTGCCTTATTCTAATCTTAATTCAGTTGTTTTTATCTCGATTGCAAGTTTCACATCCCAAACAAGCAATCGACAAATATTCAATCAAGCACATATATATACCTTAATGTAATTGATATGAATTAGTCTTTTTAGTTAAGCACACATGATCTATCCTATAGATTTATCAAGAAACGAGAATATATCTTTAATGAAAATATTACAATAATGGAAAAACCTAAAAGATAAATCTACCGGACTCAGTCATACCCAAACATTGTCACATAAGAAAAGCATGACTAGACTTATATGGAGATAAGGATACAATCACCGGATTAAGAGAAAATCTTTTAATTAGATAAAAGAGTAACACATAACAATGTTTTGACAATAAAGCCCAACTATAACTGAATCAAGAAAGGAAAATAAGAACAACACACCTAAGGATTTATCCCTTCGCCTTGCTTGGAGATTAGTTCGCCATGAAGTTCATGGTTGAACACTTTGATGAAGGAGAGTGTGGTAGCCTTCTTGAGTTTTTCAGACTTCAAAGGATTTCTTTTCTAAAACCCTAAGTGATCCATTTATAGTACAAGAGGTCCAAGGATATTCTAGGGTTTAAACAATCATTAAAGTCCTAATTAGGTCATAACTCGGAAATAAACTTTCGAGTGCGCGCCGCGGCTCTGCCTAGTCCAGGCCGCGGTGCACACTGAAAGAGGTTTAGCTCTTTTGGGCAAGCTTCTGGAGGCCGAGGCTTGGATATTTCCAGGCCGCAGTGCACACACTTAAGACTTGATTCTCTTCGTTTTGTCCTTCCATAATCATGCCTTCACTTTAGTCTTCATTGAGTCATTGTGCTTCAAGCAATGATAGCTTTTCCTTGGACTCAAAGTACCTGAAAGTGCACCGAAATAGATCAACAATTCAAGAATACCACTTTAGAGTTGTTAACAAATAAAAGTGCAATTAAAACCTAGATCAACCCTAAAATTCTAATAATTAAGTGCTGTTGAGATGCATTTTATGGCTTTCATCAGAGGCCGAGGCTTAGACTTCTTCAGGCCGCAGTGCCCACTCTTAAGACTTGGTTTCTCTTCATTTTTGTCCTTCCACAACCATGCCTTCACTTTGATGTGCATCGAAGCATCATGCTTTAAGATATGATGGCTTTCCTCCTCTTTTGGGTTCAAAGTACCTGAAAATGCATCGAAATAGATTAACAATCCAAGAATATCACTTTAGAGTTATTAAGGTATAAAAGTGTAATTTAAATCTAGATCAATCCTAAAATGTTAACTAATAAGTACTATTAAGATGCATTTTATAACTCTCATAATGTATACTCTAACTTTTTTATTTCTTAAAGGATTTGGCATGGTGTATACTAAGTTATTGTTTAAGAAAGCCTAATATCTGTGGAAATTGCCAAACACACGAGACCTAGGGTATGTTATATACTCCTGGTTTTCGATGTTGATTAACCCAAGAATCCGGCGTGGATTTCTTTTGTTACTATTATTAAACCCAAGACTCGGTCATCCAAATTGATCTAACTAACTAGTCCATACCACATGCATATGTTGATCAGGCAAACACATATGAAGAATTCAATAAAATAGGCATTAATCAAGTTAAGCATCATAACACAGCTATTGCAAATGCAACAATATTCATATATGGAAAAACATAATCAGGGTTCAATCGAGCCCTACTAGTAAATTAGTTACACATGAGTTTGATGTTAAACATCTTCATAAAACAAAATAAAGAAAAGAAAAAACCCGGAAATACTTCTTAGACAAGTCGTCAATTCGTCTCCAAAATCTCTCTCTCGGAAGCTCCCTCTTTCTATGTTTAGAAGCCTATTTATAAGGTTTAGAGACATCTTGAAACCCTAACTCGTAAAACAAAACCTTACCCCTACTTTCCAAAATAGGTTCTACCATTTTACTATTCACTGATACACATGTGCGCTCTATCACAGACTACTGCGTTCGAGTGCAGGTGAGCTCGAGCCTTCTTCTTGCGCGCACAAGCGTTGGTGCACTCAATCCTAGGCTTGGGCACTTGAGCATTGTTATGCTCGATCGCAATCCTCTGTGCTCGATCACACTAAGTAGTGACCAGTTCTTCCAAATTTGTAGTCTAAATCGGATAATGCTCCATTTTCTTCAAAACTTAGAAAAACACAGAAAATACAGAAAAGAAATAAAATAGCATGAAATAACATAACTAGGAATTTAACAAATGTAAATTAAGGGGCTTAAATACAAATATTTAAGCACTTATCACAATCCCAAACTTACATATTGCTAGTCCCTTAGCAATACAAAACTAAAAACTAAATGAAAAACAAAGATAAATCCATCATTCATGGTATCCCAAAAATTTAAGTCGCACACAAAACCATGATATTTATTTATAAGCAAGTTTAAAATACAAACCCATCTTCACAATGAATAGCAGTTTTAAAATCTAATTACTTATAAGAGGCTGGTTAAGGCATTACAAGTCCGATTAAGTGTAAAGTAAACTAGCACATAAAAATGAAGCTTCCAACTTACTCCAATGTGAAATGTTTCCACGTCTCAAGACTCACCGAATCTCTCATCAGAATGAACAATAATGACATAGTTTTGTTTCCTTTTTTGAGACTTTGCTATGTTTAGTTCCCTTAAGCTTTCTAATTAACCCATGTAGCAAATGTTGAGTCAATGACTCCTAAACCAGATGGTTTTAGGGCATTAAGTGTAAAGACACCTCTAAAGACTTACTAACTCGAGTAAAAAAGGCTACGAAACTAAATTGGTCTTAATGCTACCAAGCAAAATTCTCACATTTTGATATGAACACTCACTGCTTACTGAGGTAAGAGGTCTAGTTACTCAGTGGAAAGTTTATTAATGATTATTATGAGCAAAAGTCCCACCTTTGACATGAGCACTCACTGCTTGCTGAGGCAAGAGGTCCAGTTACTCAGTGAAAAGTTTATTGATGATCATCATGAGCATTTTTCTCTTTTTGTGCAAATTTTTTTTTTCTACTTTTTTATGCCAAAATGTTCATCTAACAAGTCATCAGGTTCAGTTAAGCCATGGAAACATACACATTAAAATCATATGTCATACCTCACACAATTATTTTCTAATGTGCTCGTGTCAAAATAGTTCAAACATGTGAATTCTTAAATGTCTAAAGTAAGTAACTAAACTTTAAAACTCTATTATCACATCATGTGTTCAAGATTTTAAGCTTACTAATGAAATCATATCACAGTATTTGTTTAGATCAACCAATATTCAAAACAACATGAACATTCATTTTTCTTTTAGACAATAAAAAAAAACTGGACAAAGTGTGTGTGAATGTGTCTCCCATACCCCCAAACTTAAATGACACATTGTCCTCAATGTGTGAATAATATGAAAGAGCTGACTTGGGAGATAGAGAACTAGCTGGGCTGGCATGACTTATAGCACACCCCTAAATATGAACTAATGTGCACATTGTCTTTGAAAACGAAATACTAAAGTAATACTAGAAAACAACAAAATACTAAAAATAAACAATAAAAGAAATATGAAAAACAATAAAAACAAAAGGATATGCTGTGGGGTGCCTCCCATGAGCTCTAAGTTTTACGTCTTCAGCCAGACGGTGCACCATCTCTCACTGCTGGTCTCTATATGGTGCTAAAGATGAGGCACCCGAGGTGGGAGGTAGTCAGTTTAGAATGGCCCGGAGCATCGCTTTTTGCTTCGTAAAACATGCCTCTAACCCATCGATGCACTGATGAACTAGGCACGTAGCCTCCCGATCCTCCCGTCGAATATCAGCTAGCTCATACCGAAAGGAGGATATCTTCTCAAGGATTTGCTGATACTCTGTGGGTTCCATGTCAGCATGGTCTTCCTTCCATGTCAGCATGGTCTTCCTTCCATGTCTGGCTAGCTGCAAGGTCTTCAGCCTCCATAGGATCATCCTCTACCCTATCAGCAGCAGGTGTATGCCCCCGGAGTCCTCTAGGCATGTGTGACTGGCTTTAGGTCCACTGATTCTTGCCATAGAAAGGGTACTTCCTGACTAGTCCATCTATGGAGGTGCCCTTAATTCCCTTCTTCTTGAAAATGTATGAGAGGAGGAACGAGAATAAGAGCCCCTAGCATTTGTAGTGGTAACCTGACGTGCATGGATATGGTCCCAAAACTTATGAATCTGGCTCCAAATGATAGTAAGAATGGAGTACCAATGGCCTCTATGAAAAGCATACATTGCTTGGAGGAACTGGTCACGCCTTTGAGTCTTGTGTCCCAATGGACACACATTATGCTATAGAATAGAATCCACAAGCCAGAGTTATAGAGGCAACTTGGATCGGTTCCCAGCATTGTTATGCCTATCTGCATATTGCCCAGCACACATGTCATCAAAGATGGCAGAAAGGGAGAAGGACTCTGGCTGCTCATCCAACTGGGTGCCCTTAGGCAGATATTCATCATTTCATTTGAGGGCAGTAGCTATATCTGATGATGTCACATCAATGTACTTGCCTTGAACAGATGAGGACAAGACACCTGGCCTGTTGCAGTCAAATGAGAGGTTCTCATAGAACTGAACAACGAATCTGGTGTAGGCGGTAGAGCTGATAGGCTTAAACAACCTCTTCAAACCACAGTGTTTGAATTCCTGGATGGCCCATTGAGTGGCTTCAAAGCTTTTGAAATCACCGTCTATGTTGAATGTGGTTTCGAGCAAGATCTCCCGTTTCTCAAAAGTAGGTCGAGACGATTGTGTTCGGTTTTCTGAAGCGCGGGATGTGGAGGCAGTGTGCTTAGGCATTTTGGACAAAATCTGCTGCAGTGGTGCGCTCGATCACAAAAAAGTGTGATTGATCGCACTGTGTCAATTGCATTCAATCACACTCGTATTGCACTCGATCGCACTATCTGGTATGTCACTGAGGTCTTTTGTTGAATAGATGGTGGTCAACGGTGAACCCAAGCAGTGGGTGACACTTGCCGAAAGTTTCTAACCTCTTGCAAATTCAAGCAAAGACAACCAAAAAGAAAAACATTGTATGTAATTATTACTAACAAAAATATGCAAGAAGTGGGGAATGGGGAAAGGGAAGTATTCTTGTGTGGTTGCGATGGTAGAAGACAGGGAGATGAGTTTACCTGGTGGCAGTGAGTAGCGGAATGTGGTGGTGAGTAGCAGGGGGCTTTGGGTGTGGGCTAGTGCAAGAACGGGCAGAGAGAGCAAAGAATGCAGAGAGTGAGAGTAAAAGTGAGGGACAAAATGAAAACTACCTAAAATAGGCACGTGACCCTCTGTCCCGAGTGCGCTTGATCGCACTGTGAAGTGTGCTCGATCGCACTTGTGCATAGGTGTGTGTGTGTGGATGCGTTTGCACACCATTGGGCACATGGCAAGATTGTGCTCGAGTGCATTGTGAAGTGTGCTCAATTGCAGGGACATAATCCTATGTACTGTACTACTAAATCAACTAAAGAAATGACAAAAAAGTTGAAAAGTAATGATAAACAATAAACAAAAATAAATTAAAGGGTACCGTACTCAGTGGCCTCAGTACCACTGACCTCACTAGAGGTGCTTAAGCTACATGTTTATCAAAGCCTGGACTGCTTAAGTGCTCTCTCTTCAGCAGCTTCAATGGTACTCTTCTGGAAGGGAGCACTTAAAGTCCACCACCTGTGGCTCACGTGCTCTTGGTGCCTCCGCATACTGGACAGATTGGAGTGCCAAATCTTCATCTCTTGGTAGCAATTTGATTTCAAGGTATGGCTTTACTCTGTGTCCATTTACCGTGAATGTTTGATTGCTGTTGGAACCATGGATCTCCAAAGCACCATGAGGAAAGACCTTGGTGACCACATAAGAACCAGACCATTGGGACTTAAGCTTGCCTGGGAACAATCTTAATTGTGAATTGTAGAGCAACACCTTTTGTCCCTCATGAAACTCCTTCCTAAACAGCTATTTATCATGATAGGCTTTGGTCCTTTCTTTGTAGAGCTTGGCATTCTCATATGCATTATACCTTAATTCTTCCAGCTCATTCAAGTGCAACTTTCTCTTTTCACCCGCTTGTTTCATGTCAAAATTGAACTGCTTGATGGCCCAATACGCTCGATGCTCTAACTCCACCGGTAGAAGACATGCTTTCCCAAAAACTAATTGGTATGGAGACATGCCAATTGGTGTCTTGTAAGCTGTCCGATATACCCATAAGGCATCATTCAGGCGTAAAGACCAATCCTTCCCACTAAGATTCACGGTCCTCTCCAAGATGCCTTTGATCTTTTGGTTACTTATCTCCACTTGGCCACTAGTTTGAGGATGATATGGAGTGCCAACTTTATGGGTGATCCCATATTTCTTGATCAGGGCAGCAAAAGATTGATTATGGAAGTGGCTTCCTCCATCACTGATTATTGCTCTTGGAGTCCCAAACCGAGTAAAGATGTTATCCTGTAGAAACTTTACAACTACTTTTTGATCATTAGTCTTTGAGGGGACAACCTCGACCCATTTGGACACATAATCTACACCCACAAGAATATATAAATAACCATATGAGTTAGGAAATGGACCCATGAAATCAATACCCCATACATAAAAAAGCTCTACTACATGAATATTTTGCAAAGGCATCTGATTTTGGGATGAGATGTTACCTGTCCTCTAGCATCTATCACTTGAGCTGCAAAATGAAAAAGGCATCTTTCAATAAATTAGACCAATAAAAACCTGATTATAATACTTTAAGAGCTGTTCTCTTGGCCCCAAAGTGTCCTCCACAAGCAAACTGATGGCAATGTTGCAATAAGCTCAAATGCTCCTCCTCTGAGGCACACCTTCTGATGATTTGATCAGGGCAAAATTTGAATAGGTTGGGGTCATCCCAATGGTAATGTCGAGATATAGATATCAACCACTTCCTTTCTTAACTAGACATACCTGAAGGAAAAACCTTAGCAGTTATATAATTCACAATATCGGCATACCATGGAAGTGTTACCTCTAATGCGAACAATTATTCATCAAGGAAATTCTCATTCAAAGGTAGCTCATTTTTGTCGTCCTCATAAGGTAGCCTAGATAGGTGATTTGCAACTACATTCTCACTGCCCTTCTTATCTCTAATCTCCAAGTCAAACTCTTGCAATAGGGGTACCCATCTGATCGATTTAAGCTTTACATCTTTCTTAGTAAACAAATATGTCAAAGTAGCATGATCATTAAATACAATAACCTTAGAGCCAATTAAGTATGATTTAAACTTCTCTAAAGTAAAAATGACAGCTAACAATTCTTTCTCAGTAGTAGAATAATTTAGCTGAGCATCATTCAAAGTTCTAGAAGCATAATAGATAGTATGAGGTACCTTATTGACTCTCTGGCCCAAGACAGCTCCCAAGGCGAAGTCACTGGCATCAAACATCAGCTCAAATGGAAGACTTCAATCAGGAGCCATCATTGTTGGTGCGGAGGTGAGCAAATTCTTCAATGTGTTGAAAGCTTCCATACAGTCATTAATCCATTCAAACTTGGTATCTTTGGCTAACAGTGCACAGAGGGGTCTAGAAGTCTTAGAAAAGTCCTTGATAAATCATCTGTACAATCCAGCATGTCCAAGGAAACTTTTGACACCCTTGATTGTTAGAGGAGGAGGCAGTTTTGAAATAATATCGATCTTGGCCTTGTCCATCTCAATACCCTTGTTGGAAATGGAATGACCCAACACAATGCCTTGTTGAACCATAAAGTGACATTTTTCCCCATTTAACACCAAGTTGTATTCTTCACATCTCTTGAGGACACTCTTTAGATGATTGAGGCATTCATCAAAATTAGAACCAAAAACACTTAAGTCATCCATAAATACCTCAATGAATTTTTCCACCATGTCGAAAAAATACTCATCATACATCTTTGAAAGGTGGCTGGTGCATTGCATAGTCCGAATAGCATTCTTCTGTAAGAAAATGTGCCAAAGAGACACGTGAAGGTGGTCTTTTCTTGGTCCTCTTGTGCTATGGCAATCTGGTTATAACCACTATACCCATCCAAGAAGCAATAGTAGCTATGGCCAGCTAATCTCTCTAACATCTGGTCAATGAAGGGCAAGGGAAAATGATCTTTTCTAGTCACATTGTAAAGCCTTCTGTAATCAATACAAACCCTCCAACCAGTGGTTATTCTTGTAGGTATTAGCTCTTTATCTTCATTTTTCACCACTGTGATCCCACTCTTCTTCGGAATAACTTGGACTGGACTTACCCATTTACTGTCTGAGATGGGGTAGATAATGCCAACATCCAATAATTTCAATACCTCTGCCTTGACTACCTCCTTCATGTGTGGGTTGAGTCTTCTTTGAGCATCCCGGGTGGGTTTTGCTTTGTCCTTAAGGTAGATATGATGCATGCACTTGGCTGGGCTTATCCCCTTGATATCAGCAATGGTCCATCCGATAACAGTTCTATGCTCTCTAAGAACTCTCAACAGTTTCTCTTCTTCCCCAACACTTAGATTTGCAGCAACTATCACAGGTAATGTCTTATTCTCTCCCAGATAAGCATAAGTTAAATGCTCCGGTAACTGCTTTAATTCCAAGTTTGGTGCTTAGACAATTGAAAGGAGAAGAGTAGTATTAGTAGGCACAAAAGGTTCAAATGGAGGGGTATACTTACTTGAATGTTTTGGAGAGGCCTCAAGAAGGTGCACAACTTCAATTATGCCATCAGTAACATCTTCAAATTCTGGCTCAATATCCAATATTGTGAAACTATGAGTAAGGGTGGTCTCCAATGGATTGACGTTTTGGACTTGAAAAGCTTGCTCAACAAAACCTTACATCATATATACATTAAAACATTACATATTATCTTGGGGTAATTTTAATGCATCAAATATTTTGAATTCTATCTTCTCACCATTTACCTTCATACTTATAATACCTTTTTTCACACAAATTTTTGTATCAGCAGTTTGCATAAAGGGTCGTCCTAAGATGATGGGCAAAGACAATGGCATAGGGGATTCTTCTATATCTAATACAATAAAATCAGCAGGTAAAAAACTCACCTACCTTTACCAAGACATCCTCGAGAATACCTTTTGGTCTTTTGATGCTTCTGTCTACCAATTGCAAAGTGCTGGAAGTCGATTGAAGCTCCCCCAAACCTAGTGTTTCAAATACAGTGTATGGCAGCAAATGGACACCCGCTCCTAAATCTAGTAGTGCGCGCTCAAAAAGCTGGTCACCTATCCTGCAGGGAATGGTAAAACTACCTGGATCTTTTAGCTTTGGTGGTAGCTTTCTTAATAACACCGCACTTACCTTTTCATTTAAAGCCATTGTTTCATGCTCCTGAAACTTCCTCTTATGAGTGCAACAATTTTTCAAAAATTTAGCATAAGCAGGAATTTGTTGAATTGCATCTAATAAAGGAATGTTTATTTCTACTTTTCGCAAAGTTTCAAAAATATCAAGCAGTTTACTTTCTTTCTTTGGCTTTACTAACCTTTGAGGGAAGGGTGGTGCATTCACCTTCTCCATTTCACTTACCTTTGATACTGATGGTTTCTCTAGATATGCTTGTGTAGGCTCATCGGTTCCTATAATCTTACCATTTTTTAGAGTTGTAACAGCCTTTAGTTGCTGGTGTCCTCTTAGATTATGTAGTGTTTGGGCTGGGAGTTCACCTTGCTTTCTTCCACTCAGATCTTTAGCCAATTGCCCCACTTGTACCTCTAGTCTTTGAATGGCTTGTTCATGCCTTGCAATGGTTTGTCTTTGCTCAGTCCGAAATTGTCTTTCATCTGCCATGAACTGATCTTGTGAAGTCATCAACTGTTGTTGTTGAGTTGCTAATTGCCTCCCAAGACTCTCTAGGTCATTTTTCTTTGATTCAGGAACTGATTGGGCTGCTGATTGGGAGTTCATTTTCTGCCTTTTAAGGTTCAGGGCATTCTGATTGTTATTCCATGAGAAGTTGAGGTGGTTTCGCCATCCAGGATTATAGGTATTTACATATGGATTGTTCTTGGGTGGATAGTTGTTTGGTCCCACATAGTTTGTTTGCTTTGGATCTGCAGATGAATACAAAGGGCAAGTTTCAGTAGTGTGATCAAAATGAGAACATATAGCACATACCTGGAGTTGTGTAGCTTGTAGACTAGGTGAGATGTTATGAGTACTCATGGCTTTTACAGGTATATCTAGCTTTCTTTCCACCTCAGCCATCTGATTTGAAGATCAACCATTTAAAGTCACCTCATACATACCTTTGCTCTTAACTCCTTGTCTACCTCTAGACGAGAATTGTTGGGTGTGCTCACTTAATATCTCAAACAGCTCCATGGCTTCTTCACTGCTCTTTTCCATCAACACACCTCCACAACCTGAATTTACAATACCTTTAATTATGTGACTCAAACCTTCATAGAAAGCTTGTACCAGTTCATGTTAAGGTAGATTGTGATGTGGGTATTTGAGTAGCAGCTCATTAAATTGTCCCCATGCTTAAAAAAAAAAAAAGTCTCCATCCTTTTGTTAGAAAGATTGAATCTCTTTCCTCGTCTGTCTTGTCTTTTGTGCTGGGAAAAAATTCTTTAAGAACCTACTGGATAGCTCTTCCCAAGTATGGATAGACACTGCAGGCAATGAATTATACCACAATTTAGCATTATCTTTTAATGAAAAAGGAAAAAGAATTAACCTGTTTCCCTCTTGATCTAGGCTCTGGATGTTCTGGAACTTGCAGAGATCAAAGAATTCCCGAAGATGAAAGTGTGGATCTTCAGCAGGTGTACCTGATAAGTGCTTAAATATTCATATTTAAGCCCCTTAATTTACATTTGTTAAGCTCTTTTTTTACATATTTTATTATGTTTTACTTCATTTTTGTGTTTTCTATGTTTTTATAGGTTCTCGAAGAAAAGATAGCATTTTGGAACTCTAGGGAAGAAAACTGGAAGTCCTGGAAGCAGCCAAGTGAGATCGAGCACAGAAGAGTGTGATCGAGCGCACAAGCACTCGTGCGCACATATAGAAAGCTCGAGCGCAACCCTGCGCTTGAGCGCAAAAGCATGGGATCGAGCGCACGCTTGCAGTAAAATGGCAGAGCCAGTTTTGGAAAGAATAGCTCGGGTCTTGTTTTGGAAATAGGGTTTCGAGGTGTCTTTAGAACCTTATAAATAGGTCTGTAAAACATAGAAACAACACTTTTTATCTTCCTTTCAGTTGTAAGCTTTGGAGACGAATTGACGACTCTTCTCCACAATATTTTTTTGTTTATTCTTTTCTTTTTATTTTACATTATGAAGATGTTTAGCATCACAAGCATGTGTAACTAACTTTTTAATAGGGCTCGATTGAAGCCCTAATTATGCTTTTCCATATATGAGTATTGTTGCCTTTGCAAATAGTAGTGTTATGATGCTTTAATTGATTAGTGCCTGTTTTATTAAATTCATCAGATGTGTTTGTTTGATCAACGTATGCATGTGGTATGGATTAGTTAGTTAGATCAATTTGGATGATCGAGTCATGGGTCTGACAATAGTAACAAAAGAAATCCATGCCAGGTTCTTGGATTAATCAACATGGGAAACCGAGAGTATATACAATGCCCTAAGTCTCGTGTGGTTGTCGATTTCCACAAATCTTATGCTCTCTTAAGGACTAACTCAGTATACACCATGCTGAATCCCTTAAGAAAGACAAGAGTTAGAGTATACACTATGCCTAACTTGTTGCTTAGGGAAATCAATAGCCTAAGGAGCGGACCAAGCCCTTAGGTTGACAAACATTAGGCATTCATGGTAGGGCTAGAGTATTGGCACATTACTTGTTGGGAAAGTATGATTAGTGGTGGATATCAAAGACCTATGTTATTATCATTATCAATCTAAAACTTAATATTTATTTCTATCATTTTATATTGTGAAACTGATTCTAAAACGAAATTCACAAATCCATGTGGAGATGATCTCGTATTTGCACACTATGCTACTGTTGACCTTGTGCACTTGCAAGTAAAACTATTCAATTATTTTCTTAATAATTTAGGTAGATTTTTGCACAACAGGAAATCTATGGCTTGATCGGGATCTTTTTGAAGAAAATCCCCATTTTATATCATTTCTTTGACTTGCCTTTCCCTACTTAGAAGTCCATCATAGAAGTAGCTAACTACCCGCCAACTCTTATACCAATGGTGTGGACAAGAATTCAACAGGTCCTTGAAACATTCCCAAACTTGATATAAGGTTTCGCTCTCCTTTTGTGCAAAGTTTGAGATTTGTCTCTTAAGGTTATTGGTCTTATGGGTTAGGAAGTGCTTTTGGAAGAAAACTCGTGCCATCTCATCCCAACTACCTATGGATCTAGTCCTTAACGAGTACAGCCAAACCTTGGCCTTTCCTTAAGTGAAAAAGGGAAAAACCTAAGTTTGATGGTGTCTACCATATCAGCCCTACCTTGAAAGGTTGCTATTACTTCCTCAAATTCCCTAATATGGATATAGGGGTTTTCATTCTCAAATCCATGGAAGATTGGTAGCAATTGGATCATACCCGGCTTAAACTCAGGTTGTTGAACATTAGGGGGGAACATGATACAAGATGGTGTGGCCATTCGGCTAGGGTGCAAGTAGTCTTTAAATGTCATAGCAACATTTTCATTGTGATTTTCGGCCATATTAACAAAATCCTCTAAATTCTCACTTGGGTGTGCGTTATGGTTTGATCTAGGCGAGGTTTCACTAACGGACGTGGAAGGAGAGGGTAACTCTAATTCGGGTCTTTTAATGAATCTACCTTATGAATCTCTCAGTCTATGCATACACCAAAGGGATTAGAGGGAAACAAAAAAAACAGAAAAATAAAATTTAAAAATCCAAACAAAGAGCAAAAAATGATATTACCGTCTTGTCTTAATGTTGACAATCTTCCTTATACTTTAAGCGCGTTTCCCTGGCAATGGCACCAAAATTTGATTACGCTCAAACTAACATGCGGTTATTGTGTATAGTTGAGGTGTCGATCCCATGAGGAAAAACGAACTACAAGGAAAAGTGTAAACCTTAACACAAATGATAAAGATCAAGTGAAAGAATCTGAGTTTTGATAATAAAGTAATGTGAGAAAATTGTGTAAATAATATGAAGAATATAATAAGGAAACAACAAGGTTCTGGGAATCTTCCTTAGGTTCATTGCCTTATTCTAATCTCGATTAAGTTGTTTTTATCTTGATTGCAAGTTTCACATCCCAAACAAGCAATCAATGTATATTCAATCAAAGCACATGTAAACCTTAATGTAATTGCTATGAAGTACTATTTAATTTCAATTCAAGCACGCATGACCTATCCTATAGATTTATCAAAAAATGACAATATATCTTAATGACAATATTGCAGTAATGGACAAACCTAAAAGATAAGTCTACCAGACTCAATCACATCCAAACAACTTGACATAAGAAAAGCTTGACTAGACTTATATGTAGAAGAAGCATGCAATCACCGGATTAAGAAAATCTAAGATAAGAAGAATATAAAGTGCAGCTGTCACATGAACCTAAATTCTTCTTGTTTAATCAAAGAATAACTCATAAATAATGTTTTAACAATAAATCCTTACAATTGAATCCAGAATGAAAATAAGAACAACTACACCTAGGGATTTATCCCTTTGCCTAGCTTGGAGATTAGTTGGCCATGGGGTTCATGCATGAACACTTTGATGGAGAGTGTGGTAGCCTTCTTGGGTTTTCCAGCCTTAATGATTCCTTTTCTCAAACCCAAGGTGATCTATTTATAATACAAAAGGTCCAAGGGTGTTTTCGGGTTTATACCATCATTAAAGTCCTAATTAGGTCATGACACGGAGCAGGGGATCGTGTGCGCGTCACGGCTCTCACTTACTCGCGCCATGACTCTAGCTAGTCTTTGTTCTGTAGAGCTTCTGGGGGCCGCAGCCTTACCTGGTCCAGGCCGCAGCTCTGCCTGGTGTTGAGCTTGTGCATGCTCTGGGCGCCGCGGCCCTCACTGGTCCAGGCCTCGGCTCTGTCTGATGGTTTCCTTGCTCTTTTGGGCTTGGTTTTAGAGGTTGAGGCTTCGACTTCTTCAGGCCGCAACACCCATAATTAAGAATTGGTTTATCTTCATTTTATCCTTCCGCAACCATGCCCTCACTCAAATGTGCATCGAAGCATCGTGCTTTAATCTATGATAGATTTTCATCTCAAAGTACCTGAAAATGCACCGAAATAAGTCAATGATCCAAGAATATCGCTTTAGAGTTATTAAGGTATAAAAGTGTAATTCAAACCTCAATCAACCCTAAAATGCTTACAAATAAGTACTGTTACGATGCATTTTATGACTTTCATCAATATTTTTGAGACTTTGCAGAAAGTAGAAATAAACATTCATTTATTAGATGCAATTCAACAAATACCTACTTATGCTAAATTTCTGAAAGATTGTTGCACTCATAAGAGGAAGTTTCAAGAACATGAGACAGTAGCTTTAACAGAAGAGGTAAGTGTTGTGCTATTAAGAAAACTACCACCAAAACTAAAAGATCTGGGTAGTTTTACTATTCCCTGCAAGATAGGTGATAAGCTATTTGAGCGTGCATTACTGGACTTAGGAGCAAGTGTAAATTTGCTGCCATACACAGTATTTGAAACACTATGTTTGGGGAAGCTTCAACTAACCTCCATCACCTTGCAATTGGCAGACAAAAGTATTAAGAGACCAAAAGGTATTCTTGAGGATGTCTTGATAAAGGTAGGTGAGTTTATTTTATCTGCTGATTTCATTGTGTTAGATATGGAAGAATGCCCTATGCCATTACCTCTACCCATCATCTTAGGAAGATCTTTCATGAGAACTGTTGATACAAAGATTTGTGTGAAAAAGGGTATAGTAAGTATGAAGGTAAATGGTGAGAAAATAGAGTTCAAAGTATTTGATGCATCAAAATTACCTCAAGATGATATGGAATGCTTTAATGTATGTATGATGCAAAATTTTGTTGAGCAAGCTTTTCAGGTCCAGCACATTGATCCATTGGAGACCACCCTTACCAATGGCTTCACAAAATTGGATATTGAGCAAGAACCTGAAGATGTTACTGATGACATCATTAAAGCTGTGCACCTCCTTGAGGCCTCTCCAAAACATCCAAGTAAGTATGCCCCTCCATTTGAATCTCTAGTACCTACTAATACTACTCTTCTTCCTTCTATTGTCCAAACACCAAACTTGGAATTAAAACAGCTGCCAGAGCATTTAACTTATGCCTATTTGGGAGAGAAGAGGACCTTACCTGTGATTGTTGCTTCTAATTTGAGTGTTGGAGAAGAAGAGAAATTATTGAGAGTTCTTAGAGAGCACATAACTGCTATCGGATGGACCATTGCTGACATCAAGGGGATAAAACCAGCCAAGTGCATGCATCATATCTACCTTGAGGATGAAGCAAAACCCACCCGAGATGCTCAAAGAGGACTTAAGCCACACATGAAGGAGGTAGTCAAGGCAGAGGTATTGAAACTATTGGATGTTGGCATTATCTACCCCATCTCAGACAGTAAATGGGTAAGTCCGATCCAAGTTGTTCTGAAAAAGAGTGGGATCACAGTGGTGCAGAATGAGGATGAGGAGCTCATACCTACAAGAAGAACTACTGGTTGGAGGGTATGTATTGATTATAGAAGATTAAACAAGGTAACCAGAAAAGATCACTCCCCCTTACCCTTCATTGATCAGATGTTAGAGAGATTAGCTGACCATAGCTATTATTGCTTCCTTGATGGGTATAGTAGGTATAACCAGATTGCTATAGCACCTGAGGACCAAGAAAAGACTACTTTCACATGCCCTTTCGATACATTTGCTTACAGAAGGATGCCATTTGGTCTATGCAATGCACCAACCACCTTTCAAAGATATATGATGAGCATTTTTTTCGACGTGGTGGAGAAATTCATTGAGGTTTTTATGGATAATTTTAGTGTTTTGGGGTCTAATTTTGATGAATGCCTAAATCATCTAGAGAGTGTCTTAAAGATATGTGAAGAAACCAACTTAGTACTAAATTGGGAAAAATGTCACTTTATGGTTCAACAAGGCATTGTGTTGGGTCATTCCATTTCCAACAAAGGTATTGAGGTAGACAAGGCTAAGATCGACATTATTTCAAAGTTGCTTCCTCCACTAATAGTTAACGGTGTCAAAAGTTTCTTGGACATGCTGGATTCTACCGACGGTTTATCAAGGATTTTTCCAAGACCTCTAGACCTCTTTGTGCATTGTTAGCTAAAGATACCAAGTTTGATTAGACTGATGATTGTATGGAAGCTTTCAACACAATGAAGAACGTGCTCACCTCCGCACCAATAATGATGGCGCCTGATTGGAGTCTTCCATTCGAGCTGATGTGTGATGCCAAAGACTTCTCCTTGGGAGCTGTCTTAGGCCATAGAGTCAATAAGGTACCTCATGCTATTTACTATGCTTATAGAACTTTAAATGATGCTCAGCTAAACTATTTTACTACTGAAAATGAATTGTTAGCTGTTATTTTTGCTTTAGAAAAGTTTAGATCATACCTAATTGGCTCTAAGGTTATTATATTTACTTATTATGCTGCTTTGAGATATTTGTTTTCTAAAAAAGATGCAAAGCCTAGGTTAATCAGATGAGTACTCCTATTGCAAAAGTTTGACTTGGAGATTAAAGACAAGAAGGGTAGTGAGAATGTGGTTGCAGATCACTTATCTAGGCTACCTTATGACGATAACAAAAATGAGCTACCTCTGAATGAGAACTTTCCCGATGAACAGTTGTTCGCACTCGAGGTAACACTTCCATGGTATACCGATATTGTGAATTATATAATAGCTAAGGTTTTTCCTCCAGGTATGTCTAGTCAACAAAGGAAGAGTTTAATATCTATATCTCGACATTACCATTGGGATTACCCCTACCTATTCAAATTATGTCCTGATCAAATCATCAGAAGGTGTGTCTCAGAGGAGGAGCATTTGAGCTTATTATAACATTTCCATCAGTTTGCTTGTGGAGGACATTTTGGGGCCAAGCGAACAGCTCTTAAGGGACAATGTGTGTGCATCAGTTCAAGTTTGGGGGTGTGCTATGAGCCATGCCAGCCAACTAGTTCTCCATCTCCCAGGCCAGATCTTTCAATGTCACTCACACATTGGGGACAATGTGTAAATTAAGTTTGGGGGTATGGGAGACACATTCACACACTCTGTCCTGGTTTTTTTTTTTTTGTATTATTGAAAAGATAAATGCATGTTCATATTGTTTTGAAAATTTTGGTTGATTTAAACAAATATTATGATAAGATTTCATCAGTAAGCTTAAAATCTTGAACACACGGTCTAATAATAAAGTTTTAAAAGTTTAATTACTTACTTCAAGGCATTTAATAATTCACAAGTTTGATCTAAATCTGACATGAGCACATTAGCACATAATTGTGTGGGTATGACATATAATTTTTATGTGTATGTTTCCATGGCCTAACCGTAATCGGATAACTTGTTAGAAGAACACCTTATCATAGAAAAATAGAAAAAAAATTTATTACACAAAAAGAGAAAATAAAATGCTCCTAATGATCATTAAATAAACTTTCTACTGAGTAAATGGACCTCTTGCATCAGTAAGCAGTCAGTGTTCACGTCAAAAGGTAGGAATCTTGCTTGGCAGCATAAAGACCAGTTAGTTTCGTAGCCTTTTTGACTCGAGTTAGTAAGTCCTTAGGGGTGTCTTTACACCTAATGCCCTAAAACCATATGGTTTGGGAGTCATTGGCTAAACACTCGCTACATGGGTCAATTAGAAAGCTTAAAGGAACTCAATGTGGCAAAAATCTCATAATAAAAGAAAAAGAAAAAAATAAAACTATGCTATTATTGTTCATTCTGATAGGAAATTCGATGAATATTGAGACACCGAAAACACTATACATTGGAGTTATTTGGAAGCCTCATCTTTTTTGTGCTAATTCACCACACACTAAGTCAGACTTGTGATGCTTTAACCAGCCTCGAATAATGAATTAGATTTTAAAACTTTTATTCATTACGAAGATGTGTTTATATTTTAAGCATGCTCATGAATAAATATCATGGTTTTGTGTGCAACCCAAATTTTTAGATATTATGAATGATGAATTTATCTTTGATATGATTTTTCAGTTAGTTTTTCGTTTTGTATTACTAAGGGACTAGTAATATGTAAGCTTGGCGGTGTGATAAGTGCTTAAATATTCATATTTAAGCCTCTTAATTTACATTTGTTAAGCTCTTTGTTTACATATTTTATTATATTTTACTTCATTTTTGTGTTTTCTGTGTTTTTATAGGTTGTCAGAGAAAAGATAGCATTTTCGAACTCTAAGGAAGAAAACTGGAAGTCTTGGAAGCAGCCAAGTGTGATCGAGCACAAAAGAGTGTGATCGAGCGCACACATAGAAGGCTCGAGCGCAACCCTGTGCTCGAGCGCAAAAGCTTGGGATCGAGCACACACGAGCAGTAAAACGGCAGAGCCAGTTTTGGAAAGAATAGCTTGAGTCTTGTTTTGGAAATTAGGGTTTCGGGGTGTCTTTAGAACCTTATAAATAGACCTGTAATACACAGAAGCAATACTTTTTATCTTCATTTCAGTTGTAAGCTTTGGAGACGAATTGACGACTCTTCTCCACAGTATTTTTTGGGTTTATTCTTTTCTTTTTATTTTACATTAGGAAGATGTTTAGTATCACAAGCGTGTGTAACTAACTTCTTAATAGGGCTCGATTGAAGCCTTAATTATGCTTTTCCATATATGAGTATTGTTGCCTTTGCAAATAGTTGTGTTATGATGCTTTAATCGATTAATGCCTGTTTTATTGAATTCCTCATATGTGTTTGTTTTATCAACGTATACATGTGGTATGGATTAGTTAGTTAGATCAATTTGGATGACTGAGTCCTAGGTCTGACAATAGTAACAAAAGAAATCCACGTCAGGTTCTTGGATTAATCAACATAGGAAACCGGGAGTATACACCATACCTTAGGTCTCGTGTGGTTGTCGATTTCCACAAATCTTATGCTCTCTTAAGTAACAACTCAGTATACATCATGTTGAATCCCTTAAGAGAGAGAATAGTTAGAGTATACACCATGCCTAACTCGTTGCTTAGGGAAATCAATAGCCTAAAGAGCAGACCAAGCCCTTAGGTTGACAAACATTAGGCATTCATGGTAGGGCTAGAGCATTGGTACATTACTTGTTGGGAAAGTATGATTAGTGGTGGATATCAAAGCCCTATGGTCTTATCATTATCAATCTAAAACTCAATATTTATTTATATCATTTTATATTGTGAAACTGATTCTAAAACGAAATTCACCAATCCCTGTGGAGATGATCTCGCATTTGCACACAATGCTACTATTGACCTTGTTCACTTGCAAGTAAAACTGTTCAATTATTTGCTTAATAATTTAGGTAGATTTTTGCCCAACAGTACCCCTGAAATGAGTCAAAGCACTGAGTATCTAAGGGGATATGTAATAATTGCCTTCTGCCTCAGGTTGATAAGCAATGCAGAAAGGCTGATTGAGGTTCCATGGGATGAATGATTGCTTCATGGGTCTTCGCTCTAGGGGCGGTTGGTTGTCAAGCTGTTCCGCCATTGCTGCTTCTCTCTCGAATTCTTCTTCTTCCTCCTCAATGTTAGGCCTCTGTCGAATGGTTCGCTCAATCTCTGTATCGAGTGGAAAGATGGTTGGATTCCTAGATCAAAGCCGTTGATTAGCTGAAAGTCTTCAGTGCAGCAGCTTCAGTACTGCTGCTCGGGTAGTTTCTGGACCTTTTGTGCTCGATCGCAATACCAGAAATTACCCTGCTGTAAACCTGAAATAAAAAAATAGAAAACAACAAAAATGAAGAAATAAATTAGATATTTGATGAAACAAAATAAAGCAGAACAGAAAGATAAAACTGAACGAAAAATAATTCTAAACAGAAATTTAGCGCAATCCCAAGCAATGGCGCCAAAAACTTGTCGTGCAGAAATCTACCTAAATTAATAAGCAAATAATTGAATGGTATTACTTGCAAGTGCACAAGGTTAATATAGTAGTATAGTGTGCAAATGCGAGATCATCTCCACAGGGATTGGTAAATTTCGATTTAGATTTACTTCCGCAATATAACATGATAAAAATAATAATTGAGTTTGAATAGATAATGATAAAAGCGTAGGGCTTTGATATCCACCACTAATCGTATTTTCCTAATAAAATAGTGTGCCAATGCTTTAGTCATATTATGAATACCTAATGTTGTCAACTTAAGGGCATGGTGTATACTCCTTAAGCTATTGATTTCCCTAAGCAACGAGTTAGGCATGGTGTATACTCTAACTCTTTTCTTTCTTAAAGGATTTAGCATGGTGTATTGTTGGGAATTTGTCAAAGAATTAAATAGTTGAAGTGTTTAGCATCAGGTTTGGTTGTGCGCCGCGCTCTCCAGCATGCTTGGAATACCTCCCCTCCAGGCCACGCCGCGGCCTCTAGCAGATGGTAAAGTGTTGCCCTATTGTGCGCTGTAGCCTGCTCTGTTCTAAGCCGCGGCGCCAGGCACACCTGACACCAATTCTTCAGCACTTTGAGATGATGCATGGGACTTTGTTAAAATGCACAAGATTACTTAGACTCTTAAAGAGCCATGAATCTTTGGTTCTTGAGATCTAAGGGTTGAGATTGATCTTAAAGATTGGATGAGGTAGTCATTGCTCTATATAAAGGGTCATCTAGGAGCAATCACAAGATGATCTAAACACAAGATAAGTATGAGAGTGCAAAGACACAAAACACAAGAGAGACTCATCAAGAGAGGCTGGGTGTTTAGAGAGAAAGACTCTCAAATCTGGAGAGGTCTTTCTAGTGAGAGAGAGTAGTCAAGATTGGGGATTCAAGGGCTTTGTAATTGGAATTTTCTTGGGGAAAATTCCAGGGAAACACTTAGTTCTTATCACTTTCTTTTCTCTTCTTTCATTCTTCAAGAACAAGAGGGTTCTTGAAGGGATGTTGCTATAATTGTAAGAACTCCATTGATTTAGTGCAGATGGCTCGGAGGAGCTCACAGGGACGTAGGCATATTGCCGAACCTCGATAACAATTGCTTGTGTTATCTTTTACACTTTGATTCTTGTTTCTGTTTGTACAAATCATTCTGGATTGGGTGTTTGGAAAGATCACAAACTAGGATTCTTATGGTGATCATCAACAGTGGTATCACAGTAAGTTCAAGGTGATTTTCCAACAGTGGTATCAGAGCTAGAACAGCGGGTATCAGAGCTAGAATAGGAGGTATCAGAGTAAGACTCTATGAATCAAAAGAAACTTCTTGGGTGATTCAAGAATGGTGCTAGGATCAAGATCTGATCGGGTTCTTGAGATTCAAGAACGGTGTTTTGATCAAGATTTAATCATGTTCTTGAGATTTAGAAGTTGGAAAGCAATTGTGGGTGCTGCATAAATCTGAGATTTTCTCCGCAAGATGGGTTCAAACTTCATTGTTGAGAAGTTTGATAGAAAGGAAGACTTTGCCCTTTGGAAGTGGAAAATCAAAGCGGTTCTTATGCAACAAAAGGTGGACTTGGCTATTGAAGAAGATGACGATATTCCAGCAAGAATCACGGAGCTCCAGCGGAATGAGATGAAGAAGATGGCATATAGCACCATCTTTCTGCACATATCGGATAGTGTCACAAGGGAGTGCGGAGACTCGAAAGATCAAGCTGTCATTTGGAAGAAACTAGATGAGTTATTTCTTACCAAGACTCTACCTAATAAAATTTATCTTTTGAAATGCATCTTTGCTTTTAAAATGGATCCTAATAAAGAGTTACAAGATAATCTTGATGTGTTTAATAAACTTGTTCAAGATTTGAGTAGTTGTAGTATAACATTCCCGAATGAACAATTGGCTGTTATATATTGTTGAATTCTCTTCTTGATCATTTTGAAAGCTTGATTATTGCTATTGAATATGGAAAAGATACACTAACTAAATAAATTATGATTAATGCTATAAGGGCTCATGATTTCAAAGCCAAGATGAGGGAAGGATCAAGTGGAGAAGGGCTGTTCATTAGAGGAAAGCCAACAACTCGGAATGGCAGTAACATCCATGGCAACTACCGGGACAAATCAAAGGGTAGAGGTCAAGGCCATGGAAGATTGCATTCTAAACCGAAGTTTGGAGGAAAGTGATGCTACTATTTCCATAAGGAGGGCCATTTCAAGAAAGATTGCAAGAAGATGATGAGGGATGAGAAGGGAAGAAGCCATACCTACAATGGAGAGGCTTCGATTGCTAAGAGAGAACAGTAAAATGATGATGTTCTTGTTGTGTGCTCAAATATGAGCATAAGGCAAGGTAGTGAGAAATGGATCTTGGATTCCTGGTGCACTTATCACATGTGCCCTCACCGGGATTGGTTCAAGAATTTCAAGGAAACCAATGATGGAAAGGTTTTCTTAGGCAACGATACTTCTTGCCAAGTGAGGGGGATAGGAGACATCCAATTGAGGATGTTTGATGGAATTACAAGGCTGCTGAGGAATGTGAGATATCTTTTGGAGTTGAGAAGAAATTTGATCTCATTGGGGCAGCTAGATTCCATGGGGTACACATACAAAGTAAAGGGAGGAAAGATCAAGGTAACCAAGGGAACTTCGATAGTGATCAAAGCGGCAATGAAGGATGGTCTCAATGAGATGATAAGAGACTCGGACATCAAGGATCAAGCAGCATGCTTGATAGCTGAGTTTGATAAGGTGGTTCTTTGGCATAATCGCTTGGGACACATGAGCGAAAAAGGCCTGCAAGTTCTAAGCAAGAATGGTTTACTTGATGGTGACAAGGTAGAGAAACTTGATTTCTGCGAGAGTTGCATTTTTGGGAAGCAACATCGGGTTAGCTTCAACACCGGAGTACACAAATCAAAGGGCATTCTTGACTACATTCATGCAGATCTTTGGGGACCTGCAAAAACACCAACACAAGGAGGTAATCTTTACTTTCTTTCTTTAATTGATGATTATTCTAGAAAGGTTTGAGTTTATTTGCTTAAAAATAAATCATATGCTTTGAATAAGTTTATGGTGTGGAAAAAGTTGTTGGAAACTCAAATGGGTAAGATAGTTAAGGTTTTATGAACTGATAATGGCTTAGAATTTTTTAATAAGGATTTTGATAAATTCTGTGAGTTAAATGGGATTCTAAGACATAGAACGGTTGTGAAAACCCCTCAGCAAAATGGAGTTGCTGAGAGGATGAATAGGAACCTTATGAAAAAGGTTAGGTGTATGTTAGTTGGTTCTGGATTACTCAAATGTTTTTTAGGGGAAGTTGTGTCTACTGCTGCGTATTTGGTTAATAGATCACGCTCTAGAGCTTTAGATCTTAAGACTTCCGAGGAGATGTGGAGTGGTAAACCCCCTGAGTTGAACAACCTTAGAACTTTTGGATGTGCTACGTTTACACATCAAAAGGATGATAAACTTAGCCCAAGGTCTAGAAAATGTGTGTTTCTAGGATATGGTGAAGGGGTTAAGGGGTATAGGTTGTGGTCCTTAGAGTAAAAAGGAACTAAACTCATAATAAGTAGGGATTTCATTTTTAATGAGCATTTATTATTTGGAGAAAACTAACCCTGTAGGGGATAGTGGGCAAACCAGCCTGGTACTTGTGGAGCATAGCATCAAAGAAAATTCAGTTCAGGTAGAGCAAGGAAGGCAAGAGGGTTCGGACTAGGTAGAGCCCATTGATGAAGGCCAAGCTCAAGACACTCATAAGGAGGCTGAATTAGAAGGGGATGATGCAGCAAATCAGAATGATTATCAGCCCACAAGGGACCGGGAAAGAAGGCTGGTCAGACCACCTTTGAGATATGGTTTTGTGGATGCTAATGTAGCAGCTCCTTATTCAGAAAGAGGAATAAGTGAACCAGAAACTTACATTGATGCCATGGAATTAAGGATTCATCAATATGGAAGCTAGCCATGGAGGAGGAAATGCATTCTTTAAGGAAGAACAACTCTTGAGAATTGGTGTCCAAACCAGAAAAACAGAGAGTTATGGATTGTAAATGGATTTACAAGATCAAAGAAGGGAACACTCCAGGGATAAAGTCTAGTACAAGGCTAGGCTGGTGGCGAAGGGGTTCACACAAAGAGAAGGCATATATTTCACCTAAATATTCTCACTGGTTGTGAAATACAAGACGATAAGGATAGTGTTAGCTATGGTGGTCCAATTTAATTGGGAGATCAAGCAAATGGATGTGAAGACAGTGTTCTTACATGGAGAGGTTGATGAGACCATCTACATGAGGCAACCCGAAGGCTATAAGGAAGGAAGGCAGGGAGATTTGGTGTGCCAATTGAAGAAATCTCTTTATGGCCTGAAGTAATCACCTCGGCAATGGAATAAGAGGTTCGATTTCTTCGTAACTAGCTTAGGTTTCATGAGGAGCTACTATGAATCGTTCTTGTACTACAAAGGTCACAAGGTGGAGGAAATGGTGATTATCCTCATCTATATTGATGATATGCTATTGGTTGGTAATAGCAGGGAAAGGATAGAAAAGTTGAAGTCTCAACTCAGTTCAGAGTTTGAGATGAAGGATCTTGGTCATGCACAGAAAATCCTTGGGATGAGTATATGTCGAGAAAGGGAGAGAAACAAGTTGAAGGTTTCTCAGTCTTCCTACATAGAAAAGATGATATCTAAGTTTTCTATGGAAGATTGTAAACCAGTGAAGATTCCTCTTGCTGGTCATTTCAAGTTCTCCAGCGATCAATGTCCGAGATCAGATGTGGAGAAGAAGGAAATGGAAAAGGTCCCTTACTCTAGTACAGTTGGATCAGTCATGTTCACCATGGTAAGCACTAGTCCCGACATTGCTCATGCAATAAGTGTTCTCAGTAGGTTTATGAGTAATCCAGTAAAGGAGCATTGGCTTGGGATGAACTAGTTGCTGAGGTACTTAAAGGGAAGCCCAGATGTGGGGCTTGTTTATGAGAAGAGAGGTAAGTCCATATGTCTAGAAGGTTATGCTGATTCGGACTATGGAGTAGACCGGGATAAAAGAAGATCAATTACCTCATACTTCTTCAACTTAAACGGATGTTGTATAAGTTGGGAGGCTCAGTTACAGCTGGTGGTAGCACTCTCAACAACTGAAGCTGAGTACATAGAGGCAACAGAAGCCATTAAGGAGGCTATGTGGTGCAAAAGGTTGTTGGAAGAGTTGAAGGTCCTAAAAGAGTAGGTGGTGGTGTATTCGGATAGCCGAAGTCTGTTGTATTTGTGCAAGAATCCAGTATTCCTTGAGAGGATAAAGCATACGGATGTTCGGTATCATTTCATTCAAGAAAATGTTACGGAAAGATGCATTCATGTGGACAAGGTAGCCACGGAAGAAAATCATGCAGATTTAGGCACCAAAGTTCTACCTCTAAGAAAGTTCAATCATTGCCTTGGACTTCTTAGGATTGGAGTTAGATGATATGGTGACTCAAGTTGAGTTTTGATCCTGAGTTCTCTGCATAATGGGTTCGGGTTTAATTGCTTAGACAAATGTAGAAATTGTTGGGAATTTGTCAAAGAATTAAACAGTTGAAGTGTTCAACATCAGGTCTGGTTATGCGCCGTGGCCCAACCTTGGGCATATCGGCCTCCAGCATGCTTGAAATACCTCCCTTCAAGGTCGTGCCCTGGCTCAGCCTTGGGCGCCGTGGCCTCCAGCAGATGGTGAAGTGTTGCCCTGTTGTACGCCGCGGCCTGCCCTGTTCTGAGTCATGATACCATTTCTTCAGCACTTTGAGATGATGTATGGGACTTGGTTAAAATGCACTGGATTACTTAGACTCTTAGAGAGCCATGAGTCTTTGGTTCTTGAGATCTAAGGGTTGAGATTGATCTCAAAGATTGGATGAGGTAGTCATTGCTCTATATAAAGGGTCATCTATGAGCAATCATAAGATGATCTAAACATAAGAGAAGTGTGAGAGTACAAAGACACAAAACATAAGAGAGACTCATTCAAGAGAGGCTGAGTGTTTAGAGAGAAAGACTCTTAAATCTGGAGAGGTCTTTCTAGTGAGAGAGAGAGAGAGAGTAGTCAAGATTAGGGATTCAAGGGCTTTGTAATTGGAATTTTCTTGGGGAAAATTCTAGGGAAACACTTAGTTCTTATCACTTTTTTTTTCTCTTCTTTCATTCTTCAAGAACAAGAGGATTCTTGAAGGGATGTTGCTGTATTTGTAAGAACTCCATTGATTTAGTGCAGAGGGCTCGGAGGAGCTTACAGGGACGTAGGCACATTGCCGAACCTCGATAACAATTGCTTGTGTTATCTTTTATACTTTGATTCTTGTTTATGTTTGTACAAATCATTCTGGATTTGGGTGTTTGGAAAGATCACAACCTGAGATTCTTGTGGTGATCATCAACAGTGGTATCACAGCAAGTTCAAGGTGATTTTCCAATATGTATACTAAGTTGTTCTTTAAGAGAGCCTAATATCGGTGAAAATCGCCAAACACACGAGACCTAGGGCATGTTATATACTCCCGGTTTCCCATGTTGATTAACCCAAGAATTCGACGTGGATTTCTTTTGTAACTATTGTTAAACCCAGGACTCGGTCATCCAAATTGATCTAACTAACTAGTCCATACCACATGCATATGTTGATCAGGCAAACACATATGAGGAATTCAATAAAACAGGCATTAATCAAGTTAAGCATCATAACATAGTTATTGCAAAGGCAACAATATTCATATATGGAAAAACATAATCAGGGCTTCAATCGAGCCCTACTAGTAAATTAGTTACACATGAGTTTGATGTTAAACATCTTCATAAAACAAAATAAAGAAAAGAAGAAACCTGGAAATACTTTCTAGATGAGTCGTCAATTCGTCTCCAAAATCTCTCTCAAAAGCTCCCTTTTTCTGTGTTTATAAGCCTATTTATAATGTTTAGAGACATCTGGAAACCCTAACTCGTGAAACAAAACCCTATCCCTACTTTCCAAAATAGGTTCTGCCATTTTACTATTCACTAATACACGTGTGCACTCGATCATAGACTGCTGCGCTCGAGCCTTCTTCTTACGCGCACGAGCGATGGTGCACTTGATCCTAGGCTTGGGCGCTTGAGCACTGTTGCGCTCGATCACAATCCTCTGTGCTCGATCGCACTAAGCAATGAGCAGTTCTTCCAGATTTCTGCTCTAAACCAGATAATGCTCATTTTTCTTCAAAACCTAGAAAAATACAAAAAATATAGAAAAGAAATAAAATAGCATGAAATAAAACAACTAGGAACTTAACAAATGTAAATTAATGGGCTTAAATACAAATATTATTGGTATTTGTCTAAGGTTTACACATGGTTGAGGTTGAAAGGAGTTCAGCATCAAGGTTCAGCACACTAGGAGTGTGCTTCAACATGCAAGCAACAAAAAGGGTCCAACAAAATGAGTGTGCGCACCAGGTCAGGCTGCGGCGCCCAAAAGAGAAGGAAGCTGGTGGAAGGCCAAGGCTGAGGTGCCCACTACCTATGGTCGTAACTCCTAGAGAAGGATGAAGGTGTTCTCTGCCTTAGGCCGCGGCGCTCCCTGTTCAAGGCTGCGACGCTAGGCACACTGAAGCAAGGTTGTTCAGCCTCTTGTTAGGTGCATGGATGCAAGATCAAAACACACAGGATCAGTTAGACTTGATCAAAGGCTAAGGTTGATTAGTCCTCAAGATCTAAGGGTGGAGAATGACAGTCAAGATTAGACAAGAAGTTGGTGCACTATATAAAGGGTCACCTAGCTTCATTGTGATACGAGATTATGAATGTAATGTGATAGAAATACAATAGTGTGTGTGTAACAAAATATGTGAATGAGAGAATTGTATGAGAGTGCAAAGACATAGGCATACAAGAGAGACTCATTGGAGAGGCTGGTTGTAAAGAGAGAGATTAGTATAGAAAGGGGATTCAAGGGACTTGTAAGTGGAATTTCCAAGGAGGAAAGGTCCAGTGTAACTTAAGACCTTATCACTTTCTAGTTCTCTTCTTTGTTTCTTCAAGAACTTGTGGATTCTTGGAAGAGGGGTTGCTGTGATTATAAGAACCATTGATTTAGTGCAGAGAGTTCGGAGGAACTCACGGGGACGTAGGCTATTGCTGAACGTCGATAACAATTACTGTATCTTTATTTCTTGCTTCATATGCTGTTTCTTTTCTTTACAAGTCATTTTAGACTTGGGTGTTTGGAAGATCACCACCTGGGCATCTTGTCAAGGTGATTTCCAACAGTGATATCAGAGCTAGTACAGCCGGGTGTCGGAGCAAGAAGATAAGGTGTCGGAGCAACACTCCAAGAATCGGAGGTAAACTTCTTGGGTGATTCAAGAACGGAGTTAAGATCTATATCTGATCGTGTTCTTGAGGTGAATCAAGGACGGAGTTAAGATCAATACCTGATCGTGTTCTTGAGGGTGATTTAAGAACAGAGTAAAGACCAAGATCTGATCGTGTTCTTGAGGTTGATTCAAGAATGGTATTGAGATCAATCTTCGATCTGTGTTCTTGAGATTCAGAAGAAGTTGGAGAGCAATTGTGGGTGCTGCACAAATCTGTGATCATCTCCGCAAGATGGTTTCAAACTTCATGGTTAAAAATTTTAATGGAAAGGGAGATTTTTCCCTATGGAAGCGGAAGATCAAGGCTGTTCTTATGCAACAAAAGGTGGACTTGGCTATTGGAGAAGATGATGCTTTTCCAGCAAGTACCATGGAGGACCAACGGAATGAGATGAAGAAGATGGCATACAGCACCATCTTCCTGCACATGTCGGATAATGTCACAAGGGAGTGCGGAGACTCGGAAGATCTAGCTGTCATATGGAAGAAACTAGATGAGTTGTTTCTTTCCAAGACTATCCCTAATAAGAGGTATCTTCGTAAACGAATCTTTGCTTTTAAATTTGATCCTAATAAAGAGTTGCAAGATGATCTTGATGCTAAGATGAGGAGTGCATCAAGTAGAGAAAAGCTGTTCATTAGAAGAAGGCCAACAACTTGGTATAGCAGCAACATACATGGCTACTACCAGGTCAGAGGTAGAGAAGAAAGCCATGGGAGAGTGCACAACAACATACATGGCTACTACTGGGTCAGAGGTAGAGGAGAGAGCTATGGGAGAGCGCACAACAACATATATGGCTACTACCGAGACAGAGGTAGAGGAGAGAGCTATGGGAGAGTGCACAGCAACGTACATAGCTACTACCGGTATAGAGGTAGAGGAGAAAGCCATAGGAAAGCACACTCTAAACTGAAATTTGGAGGGAAGAAATGTTACTACTGCCACAGGGAAAGTCACTTCAAAAAAGATTGCAAGGAGAAGATGAGGGATGAGGGAAGAAGCCATACCAAGAATGGAGAGGCTTTGGTTGCCAAGACAGAATAGTAAGGTGATGATGTTCTTGCTGTGTGCTCGGATGTGAGCAAGGGGCAAGAAGACAGTGGGAAATGGATCTTGGATACGAGTTCACTTATCACATGTGCCCTCACAAGGAATGGTTCGAGAATTTCAAGGAGATCAATGATGGAAGGGTCTTCTTGGGTAATGACAATTCTTGCCAAGTGAGGGGGATAGGAGGCATCCAGTTGAGGATGTTTGATGGAGTCACAAGGTTGCTGAGGAATGTGAGGTATCTTCCGAATGTGAAGAGGAATTTGATCTCATTGGGGCAGCTGGATTCCATAGGGTACACATATAAAGCAGAGAGAGGAAAGATCAAGGTAACTAAGGGATCTTTGGTAGTGATCAAAGTAGCAATGAAGGATGGTCTCTATGAGATGAATCGGAGACACGGACATTAAGGATCAAGCAGCAAGCTTGATAGCTGAAATGAAGAAGGCAGCCCTTTGGCACACTCGCTTGGGACACATAAGCGAAAATGGCCTACAAGTTCTTAACAAGAATGGATTACTTGATGGTGACAAGGTAGAGAAACTTGACTTCTGCAAGAGCTTTGTTCTTGGGCAGCAATATC
Organism: Bretschneidera sinensis; assembly: GCA_023935145.1. Lineage (NCBI taxonomy): Eukaryota > Viridiplantae > Streptophyta > Magnoliopsida > Brassicales > Akaniaceae > Bretschneidera > Bretschneidera sinensis. The sequence goes on along the minus strand of CM043700.1, from coordinate 99,539,348 downwards.
AGGTTAGCTTCAACACTAGAGTGCATAAGTCTAAGAGCATTCTTGATTATATTCATGCGGACCTTTGGGGACAAGCAAGGACACCAACACAGGGAGGTAACTTTTAATTTCTGTCTTTAATTGATGATTATTCAAGAAAGGTTTGGGTTTATTTGGTTAGAAATAAATCAGATGCTTTGAATAAATTAGTGGTGTGGAAAAAACTGATGGAGACTCAAATGGGCAGGGTAGTTAAGGGGATAAGAACTAATAATGGTTTAGAAATTTTTAACCAAGAACTTGATTAATTCTGTAGGTTAAATGACATTCTAAGACATAGAACGGTTGTGAAAAACCCTCAGCAAATTGGAGTTGCTGAGAGGATGAATAAGACCCTTTTGGAAAAGGTTAGGTGTATGTTAGATGGATCTGAATTACCCAAATGTTTTTGGGGGGAAGCAGTGTCTACTGCTGCGTATTTGGTTAATAGATCACCCTCTAGGATTGTGTACCATAAGACTCCCGAGGAGATGTGGAGTGGAAAACCCCCTGAGTTGGACAACCTTAAGACTTTTGGGTGTGCAGTATATGAACAACAAAAGGATGATAGACTTAGCCCAGGATCTAGAAAATATGTGTTTCTAGGATATGGGGAAGGGGCTAAAGGGTAGAGGTTGTGGTCCTTAGAGACCCATAATAAGTAGGGATGTTATTTTTAATGAATTGTTATTTCCCTACTTGGAGAAAACTAACCCTGCAGGGGCTAATGAGCAAACCAGTTCGGTATTTGTGGAGCATAGCATCAAGGAGAATTCGATTCTGGTAGAGCAAGGAAGGCAAGAGGTTTCGGACCAGGTAGAGCCCATTGATGAATGCCAAGCTCAAGACACTCATGAGGAGGTTAAACTGAAAGAGGATGATGCAAGGAGTCAGAAAGATTATCAGCTCACAAGAGACCGGGAAAGAAGGCTTGTTGGACCACTTTCAAGATATGGTTTTGCGGATGCTATGGATGCAGCAGTTCCTTGAACAAAAGAAGAGATGAGTGAACAAGAAACTTACATTGATGCCATGGGATGTAAGGATTCACTAAGACGAAAGCTAGCTATGGAGGAAGAAATGGATTCTTTGAGGAAGAACAACTTCTGGGAATTGGTACACATTCTGGGAAAACAGAGAGTTGTGGATTGTAAGTGTACTTACAAGATCAAAGAAGGGTACCCTCTGGGAGATGAAGTCTGGAATAAGGCTAAGCTGGTGGCGAAGGGGTTCACACAAAGGAAAGGCATGGATTTCACAGAAACCTTCTCACCTGGACATAAGGTGGATGAAGTGGTGATTATTCTCATCTATGCCAATGATATGCTGTTGGTTCGAAATAGCAGGGAGAGGATGAAAAGGTTTACATCTCAACTCAGTGAGAAGTTCGAGAGGAAGGATCTCAGCCTTACACAAAAGATCCTTAGTATAAGAAGAATTTGGGAAAGGGAGAGAAACGGGTTGAAGGTTTCTCGGTCTTCTATAGAAGATGGTAAACCAGTGAAGGTTCCCCTTGCTGGTCATTTCAAGTTCTCTAGCGAACGATATCCTTGAATGGATGAGGAGAAGAAGGAAATGGTAAAGGTCCCTTACTCTAGTGTGGTTGGACCAGTCATGTCCATGATGGTAATCACTAGACCTGACATTTCTCAGGCAATGGGTGTTCTCAGCAGATGTGTGAGTAATCCCGGAAAAAAGCTTTGGCTTGGGATGAAGTGAGGTATTGGAAGGCTCAGTTGCAGCTGGTGGTAGCACTCTCAACAACGAAGGTAGAATACATAGTGGCTTCGGAAGCCATAAAGGAGGCTATGTGGTGCAAAGGGTTGTTGGACAAGTGGATGGTCCTAAAAGAGTAGGTGGTGGTGTCTTCGGATATCCAAAGTGCATGGTACTTATGGAGGAATTCGGTGTTCCATGAGAGGACAAAGTATATAAATGTTTGGTATCATTACATTCCGGAAAATGGTATGAAAGGATGCATTCATGTTGACAAGAAGGCCACGAAAGAAAGTCCTATAGATTTAGGTACCAAGGTTTTACCTCTGAGTAAGTTCAATCATTGCATTAGACTACTAAGGATTGGAGTCGGTTGATATGATGACTCAAGATAAGTTTGGATCCTGAATTCTCTGCACAATGGGTTTGGGTTTAAACACTTAGACAAAGGTAGAGATTGTTGGTATTTGTCTAAGGTTTAAACATGGTTGAGGTTGGAAGGAGTTCATCATCAAGGTTCAGCACACTAGGAGTGTGCCTCAACATGCAAGCAACAAAAAAGGTCCAGCAAAATGAGTGTGCGCACCAGGTTAGGCCGCGGCCCTCCCTAGTCCAAGCCGCAGCGCCCAGAAGAGGAGGAAGCTAGTGGACGGCCAAGGCCACGGCACCCACTACCCAAAGCCGCGGTGCCCAGAGAAGGATGAAGGTGTGCTCTGCCTTAGGCTGCGGCGCCCCCTGTTTAATGCCGCGGTGCTAGGCACACTAAAGCAAGGTTGTTTAGCCTCTTGTTAGGTGCATTGATGCAAGATCAAAATGCACTGGATCACTTAGACTTGATCAAAGGCTAAGTTTGATTAGTCCTCAAGATCTAAAGGTGGAGAATGACAGTCAACATTGGACAAGAAGTTGGTGCACTATATAAAGGGTCACCTAGCTTCATTGTGATAAAAGATTATGAATGTAATGTGATAGAAACACAAGAGTTTCTGCGTGACAGAACATGTGAATGATAGAATTGTATGAGAGTGCAAAGACACAGACATACAAGAGGGACTCATTGGAGAGGCTGGTTGTAAAGAGCGAGATTAGTATTGATTACGCCCAAAGCGTAACGCGGTAGTTATAGCACAGATTTGGGGTATCGATTCCACAGAGAAACAAGTTAACTATAAGGAAAAATGTAAACTTTAATTCAAAACGATAAAATCCAAATAAGTAAATCTGAGTTTTGATAGTAAAGTATTATGAGGAAATTGTGTATTTGTAATGAAGAATATAATAAGGAAACAACAAGGTTCCAGGAATCCTCCCTAGGTTCGCTGCCTTATTCCAATCTCGATTCAGTTGTTTTTATCTCGATTGCAAGTTTCACATCCCAAACAAGCAATCGGTGTATATTCAATTAAAGCACATGTAAACCCTAATGTAATTGTTATGAAGTACTCTTTGATTTCGATTCAAGCACACATGACCTATCCTATAGATTTATCAAGAAGCGACAATATATCTCAATGACAATATTGCAGTAATGGACAAACCTAAAAGATAAATCTACCAGACTCAATCACATCCCAACAACTTGACATAAGAAAAGCATAACTAGACTTATATGGAGAAGAAGCATGCAATTACTGGGTTAAGAAAATCTAGAATAAGAAAAACATAAAGCGCAGTTGTCACATGAACCTAAATTCTTCTTGTTTAATCAAAGAATACTCATAAAAAATGTTTTGATAATAAATCCAAATTACAACTGAATCAATAATGGAAAATAAGAACAACTACACCTAGGGATTCATCCATTTGCCTTGCTTGGAGATTAGTTGGCCATGGGGCTCATGCTTGAACACCGTAATGGAGAAGCTTTCTTAAGGTTTCTGGCCTTCAATAATTCTTTAATGAATGATGAATATCTAATATTAAACCCTAAGTGGTCTATTTATAATACACAAAGTCCAAGGGTGTTTTAGGGTTTAAACAATCATTAAAACCCTAATTATGTCGTAATTCGGAAACAGGGGTTCAAGCTCGCGCCATGGCTCACACTAATCCAGGCCACAGCTCAGCCTTTTCCTTGCTTTCTTCACTTTCTGGAGGCCGCGGCCCAGCCTATTCCAGGCTGCCGCTCAGCCCTTCAGGCCGCACCTCAGCTTGATCCAGGCTGCGGCGCACATTGGTGCTGTTCTGGAGGCCTGACCTTTGTCTCCTAAAACTGCGATAACTTTCTCTAGAAAACTCATTTTTATGAGCCGTAAAATTCTTTAGAAAATAGACTTCTGGATCTTTCTAAGCGTATATGGCTCATCTCCTGATTTTTCTTGCATCAATACAGTTTAATTTGCAAAAATGATTGATCTATACAGGTAATTCTAGCAATTTAGTGAAACTCCTTTCCAGGTGCTTGTGAACCTTCACTCCGGTGTTCATCGAGTCATTGTGTTTCAAGAAATGATAGCTTTTCCATATCTTTTGAACTTAAATTACCTGAAGATACATCAAAATAGATCAACGATCCTAGAATGACACTTTAAAGTTGTTAAGGTATAAAAGTACAATTCAAACCTAGATCAACCCTAAAATGCTAACAATTAAGTATTGTAAAGATGCATTTTATGACTCTCATCATAACCCCCATCTAGCTTATTGCTAGTCCCTAGCAATTCAAGTGAAAACAAGAGATGAATTCTATGGTGGGAATCAAAACAAAGTAAAGCAATGTTAGTGTTAAACCAAGAGTAATTCACTTTTGTCTCAAAAATCGCACATAACACACGACACATAAAATTATTAAATTTCACCCAAGTCCAAAAGTAATCTAAACATCAATCTTAAAATCGTTATTGACTCTTAACATCCATCTTACCACAATCCATTAATCCAAACACCTGGATGATTTTATGCACAACATTCGTGAATACAAGTCTTGGCCTCTAAAATATACTAAATTGCGTGACATCAATCACAGAAACAAGCTCCATAGGCTCACTTTTCGAATCACTCTCCACTATTGTAGAAAAATCACACTACATTGGATCAATAGGTCTTTAATAAACTTGTAATGTTAGGCTAAGGTAAAGGTTAAGAAAGAACGGAAAGGATTCACAAGTAAAAGAACTCAATCTCTTAGTTTTAACCACAACCAGTTTAAGCACTGGATAACCTTCAACACCCAACTCTTTCAACCATTTTTTATAAGAGCATATCTCTCAATAAGTCGCCACTTTTCTTTTCTTTTCTTCTTTCTTTGCCATAATTTACTTATTTTCTTCTCTTTTGTATTTTGGCATAAGACCATTCACCTCCTTTTCCATTTTTTTTCTTTTCTTTTCCACAACCCCCAACTTATCCCCTTTAGTGTACTTGGGTTATGGTTTTCATATTTCCATCCTTACTCTTTTTAAGTGATTCTCAACAAATGTGTATAACTAAGTTCTTTTAAAAGAAAGGTAAGGATAAAATATTTTTAGGCTCATAAAGGTGAGTAAATGGGCTATTGAAAGAAACAAGGCTCAAATTCTTTTTCAAGAAAAATGCTCAAACAGGTGACTAGTGATGAATATAGCAAGGGTAAGTTCAAAAGGCTTAAATGGTCCAAAAATGGCCTATATCATATCCTAAGTAATGTGCATTCTAGGAATTCACCTCAAGTGATTATCAAATAAGTTCTAGAGCTTGTTGAGACCGCAAAAGTATTCACAAAACAATCACACATAAAACTTCTCTAAATGTTTTAGACTAATCATACAATCTTACCATAAACTAGAGTCTCAAACCAAATGAAGATTGATACTTAAATTAGTTTCAAACTGAAGCAAGATTTAACTACTTCTAAATGCTATATGCTATCTCAATTAGGCTCATATCATTGACATGTGAATTAACTCTAAGGCTAACACAAAGCATGCTAAAAACAAATAAAAAGGAAAATGACACCATGCAGTTCAAAGAAAAATATGAAAAACAGGAATATGTTTCCTCCTTTCCTCCACCCCCAACTTAAAATAAGCATTGTCCTCAATGTGAAAGCAAAAGCTAAGGAAACTCCCTTTGTAGCCAAAAGTGCACAGAAGCTGAAAATTGTGCACCACCATTTGAACTGCTTCGTATATTTGTCCCTGAAAAAGAAATACGAAAGTAAAACTGGAAAACAACAAAGTAATAATAATAATATTCAAGAAAAAGAAATATGAAAAACAAAAAAAGAAGGATATGTTGTGGGTTGCCTCCCATGAGCACTAAGTTTTACGTCTTCAGCCAGACGTTGCACCACTCTCACTGTTGGCCTCATTGTGGTGCTGAAGATGAGGCTCCATACCCAGTGGCCTCAGCACTAGTCTTTTGGCAAAGAATACTTAAAGTTCCCCACACGTGGCTCAAGTGTTTTTGGTGATGCCCTTTTACTATCAGCAGTAGGGTATTTGATTCCCGCATCTATGTGACTTCTCTCAAGCAACTCCTCAAAGCATGGTTGCCAAGATTTCTTAATAAATTCCTATGGCTTATCAAAAACATCAACAACATTAATGGCATGGGGATAAACTGAAGAATCATTGAATTCAAAATTATTAGGAATGAATTCCGAAGAGTTAGAATTATCTTTGATGTACTCATCCTCTTCATGTGGCTGCCTTGAGACTCGAAAAATATTTACCTCTAGAGTCCTATTTCCAAATGATAATGTCATTAGGCCATTCCTACAATTTATGAGGGCATTAGTAGTGGCAAGGAATGGTCTTCCAAGTATCAAAGAAATTTTTTACTCTATGTTTACAGTAGAAACAGTATCTAAAACCAAAAAATCAACAGGATAGTAGAAATTATTAATTTGCAACAAAACATCTTCTACAATACCTCTTAGTTTTCTTACCGATCTATCCACTAATTGAAGTACCACAGAGGTTGGTTTGATCTCACCTAGACCGAGCTGTAAGTACATGGAGTATGGCATGAGGTTCACACTAGCACCCAAATCTAGCAATGCTTGGCCACAAGATTTGTTTCCAATTTGGCAAGCCACCGTTGGACAGCCCGGATCTTTATATTTGGGCGGTGTCTTACTGTCAATTATTGCACTTGCTTGCTCCATTAAGAATGTTGTCTTCTTAACATTGTGCCTCTTCTTGAGTGTGCATAGATCCTTGATGACTTTAGCATAGTTAGGAATCTATTTTATGGCATAAAGAAGAGGAAGATTAATTTTAACATGCTGAAGTTGTTCAAGAATCTCACATTTTAATGTTGTATTTATCTCCTTAGGTTTAAAGAGAGCTTGAGGGAAAGACACCGGTGGAGAATAATCATCATGGGCCTCTTGTTCCTTGAGGACTTCATCCTTGTTGCTCAAGTTTGATGGTAGAGTGGGCCCATCAATTTTCTTACCACTGCGAGTGATTATGGCATTAACCTCTCTAACTTTTTGATTTTCAGGATTGGAGGTTTATGCCAAATGCTATCCCCTTGGATTAGGTTGTGGCTGCGAAGGAAAATAACCTTATTCTTGAATCGTCAAGAAACTAGTCAACTTGGTGAGTTGACTCTTTATCACCTTTTGTTCCTCTTTGATCGCTTGTTGCTCCTTTAACAACCGTTGATTAATTTTGCCCTACTCTTCCACACTCTTGGCATGTACCTGCATAAATGATTTAAACATATCTTCCAAAGGTAAAGACTATTGAGGTGCATTAAATGAGGTTGTTTTCGGTTGCCATTGGGTACTAGATTGGGCAGGAGGTTGCATATCAGATCTCAACTAAAATTAGGGTGAGTTTTCCAACCGGGATTATAGATGTTAGAATAGGGTGAGTCTGGTTTCCTAAAGGGTGTACCTAAAGCATTACACTCTCACTTCATCTCAAAATAAGCTGGATGTTCCCTAGGTAAATTATCTACCCCATTACACATGAAACAAGGCTCGTGGGACTCTATCCTAGCAACCTGTTCGGGGGCTCTAGCATCCTTGGTTTCTAAAGCTTCAATTTCCTTAGTTAGGGCCTCTAAACGGGCTTTAAGGTTGTCCTCTTCCCTAAGTTGATGAATCCCAACAGGTTGATTTCTCCTAGTGCTTTCCATGGCATTTGGTCCTGTCCAAGTGTGGGCTTTTTCTGATAGGTCATCTAAGAAATTGATGGCTTGGTCGGGGTCTTTCTGCAGAAAATTTTCATTACACAGCATTTCTATGAACTACCTTTCTCTACTTAGAAGTCCATCATAGAAATAGTTAACTACCCGCCAACTCTCATACCAAGGTCTTTGAAATGTTCCCAAACTTGATATAAAGTTTCATGCTCCTTTTGTGCAAAGTTTGAGATTTGTCTCTTGAGGTTATTGGTCTTATGGGTTGGGAAGTGTTTTTGGAAGAAAACTCGAGTCATCTCATCCCAACTACCTATAGACCTAGGCCTTAATGAGTACAGCCAAACCTTGGATTTTTCCTTAAGTGAAAAAGGGAAAAACCTAAATTTAACGATGTCTACCATATCAGCCCTACCTTGAAAGGTTGCTACTACTTCCTCAAATTCCCTACTATAGATATAGGGGTTTTCATTCTCAAATCCATGAAAGGTTGGTAACAATTTGATCATGCCCGGTTTAAAATCAAGTTGTTGAACATTAGGGGGGAACATGATACAGGATGGTGTGGCTGTTCGCTGTGGTGCAAATAGTCCTTAAGTGTCCTAGCAACATTTTCATTGTGATTCTCGGCCATATTAACAGAATTCTCTAAGTTCTCCCTTGGGTTTTCACTATAGTTTGATCTAGACAAGTTTTCACTAATGGACACGGAAGGAGAGGTTATCTCTATTTCGGGTCTTTTAATGAATCTTCCTTGTGAATCTCTCGGTCTAAGCATACACCAAAGGAATTAGAGAGTAAATAAATAAAACAGAAAAAGAAAATTAGAAAATCAAAACAAAGAACAAAGAACGATATTACCGTCTTGTCTCAACGTTGACAGTCTTCCTTGTACTTAAACGCGTCTCCCCGACAACGGCACCAAAATTTGATTACGCCTAAAGAGTAACACGGTAGTTGTAGCATAGCTTTGGGGTGTCGATTCCACAAGGAAACAAGTTAACTATAAGGAAAAGTGTAAACTTTAATACAAAATGATAAAATCCAAATAAGTAAATCTGAGTTTTGATAGTAAAGTATTATGACGAAATTGTGTATTTGTAATGAAGAATATAATAAGGAAATAACAAGGTTCTAGGAATCCTCCCTAGGTTCGTTGCCTTATTCCAATCTCGATTCAGTTGTTTTTATCTCGATTGCATGTTTCCCATCCCAAACAAGCAATCGGTGTATATTTAATTAAGGCACATGTAAACCCTAATGTAATTGTTACGAAGTACTCTTTGATTTCGATTTAAGCACATATGACCTATCCTATAGATTTATCAAGAAGCAACAATATATCTTAATGACAATATTACAGTAATGGACAAACCTAAAAGATAAATCTACCAGACTCAATCACATCCCAACAACTTGACATAAGAAGAGCATGACTAGACTTATATGGAGAAGAAGCATGCAATCACCGGGTTAAGAAAATCTTGAATAAGAAGAACATAAAGCGCAACTGTCACATGAACCTTAATTCTTCTTGTTTAATCAAAGAATACTCATAAAAAATGTTTTGATAATAAATCCAAATTACAACTTAATCAATAATGGAAAATAAGAACAACTACACCTAGGGATTCATCCCTTCGCCTTGCTCGGAGATTAGTTGGCCATGGGGCTCATGCTTGAGCACTATAATGGAGAAGCTTTCTTGAGTTTTTTGGCCTTCAATGATTCTTTAATGAATGATGAATATCCAATATTAAACCCTAAGTGGTCTATTTATAATACACAAGGTCCAAGGGTGTTTTAGGGTTTAAACAATCATTAAAACCCTAATTAAGTCGTAACTCGGAAACAGGGGTTCGAGCTCGCACCGCGACTCACACTAATCCAGGCCGCAGCTCAGCCTTTTCCTTATTTTCTTCACTTTTTAGAGGCTGCAGCCCAGCCTAATCCAGGCCACGGCTAAGCCCTTTAGGCCGAACCTCAGCTCGATCCAGGCCGCGGCGCACACTGGTGCTGTTCTGGAGGCCTGACCTTTGTCTACTAAAACTGCCATAACTTTCTCTAGAAAAATTATTTTTATGAGCCAGAAAATAGACTTTCAGATCTTTTTCAGCGTATATGGCTCATCTTCTGGTTCTTCTTGCATCAATACAGTTTAATTTGCAAAAATGATTTATCTGTACGAGCAATTCTGGCAATTTAGTGAAACTCCTTTCCAAGTGCTTGTGAACCTTTACTTCGGTGTTCAGCGAGTCATTGTGCTTCAAGCAATGATAGGTTTTCCATCTCTTTTGAACTTAAAGTACCTAAAAATGCATCAAAATAGATCAATGATCCAAGAATGATACTTTAGAGTTGTTAAGGTATAAAAGTGCAATTCAAACCTAGATCAACCCTAAAATGCTAACAATTAAGTACTGTAAAGATGCATTTTATGACTCTCATCAAGTATAGAAAGGGGATTCAAGGGACTTATAAGTGGAATTTCTAAGGGGGAAAGTTCTAGGGTAACTCAAGACCTTATCATTTTCTTGTTCTCTTCTTTGTTTCTTCAAGAACTTGTTGATTCTTGGAAGAGGGGTTGCTGTGATTATAGGAACTACTGATTTAGTGCAGAGAGTTCAAAGGAACTCACGGGGACGTAGGCTATTGCCAAACCTCGATAACAATTGCTGTGTCTTTTTTTCTTGCTTCATGTGCTATTTCTTTTCTTTACAAGTCATTCTAGAATTGGGTGTTTGGAAGATCACCACCTGGGCATCTTGTCAAGGTGATTTCCAAAAAATATTTAAGCACTTATCAGACTCCCAATAGTAGTTAACCTTCTTATAGACTTTCTACTCAACGTATCAGCTATCACCTAAGCCTTTCCTGGATGATAATGAATTGAACAGTCATAATAACAAATCAACTCCATCTACCTCATCTGCCTCAGATTCAACTCCTTCTGGGTTAGTAAGTATGTCAAACTCTTATAACCCATGAATATCTCACAAGTGGCTCCATACAGATGATGTCTCCAATCTTTAAAGTTAACACTATAACAGTTAACTCTAAGTCATGAGTAGGATTAGTCTATCAAGAATCTTAAATTGCCTAGAATTATAGGCCATAGCTGTCCTATGTTACACATATCCCAGCCAATGATGGGACGTATCACTGTATACCACAAATCCTTCATCACCAGAAGGAAACACCAATATTAGAGCTGTAGTTAATTTCTCCTTTAGTAATTGGAAAATTTTTCTCACACTTCCCTCACCATACAAATCTCACATCTTTCCTGGTCAGTCTATTCAACAATATTATCATGATAGAAAAATTCTGAAAGAATCTTCTTTAATAACCAGCTAACCCCAAGAAGATTCTAATTTCATTCATATTAGTTGGTCTCTCTCAACTTAACAATATCTCCAAATTTTGTGGATAAACTGTTATGCCATTTCTCAATATTACATGTTCTAAGAAAGTTATTTCTTTCAACCGACACTTACACTTAGAGAACTTTGTATAAAATTTCTCTCTCATCAGAATCTCCAACACACTGTTTAATGTTTCATATGTTGTTCTTCCTTCTTATAATATATCAGAATGTCAAATATAACCATAAACTTGTTAAGATATAGATTAAAAACTCTATTCATCAAGTCCTTGAATGTTTCTGGAACATTAGTCAATCCAAATGACATCATGAGAAGCTTAAGACCATAACGTGTCCTAAAAGCATTCTTAGGCATGTCTCCCTTCTTTATCCTTAACTGGTGATAACCTAATCTCCAGTTTATCTTAGAAAACCACTCTCACTCCTTGCACTTCTTAAACAATTTATTTATCCTGAAAAAGGTATTTGTTCTTATTCAACTATTTGTAGTCTATACACAATATCATCGTTCCATCTTCCTCCTTCACGAACAACACAGGGGCTCCCTTGATAAATTGTTTACCTAAAAATTCTTGAACTTTCAATTCTCCTAACTCAATTGGTGTCACTCTTATAGGGTGCTATTAACTATATGTGATGATCCTAGTATCAAATCAATAGAGAATTTGATCTCCCTACTTGGAGGCAACCTAGATAACTCATCAAGAATTTCGTTAGAATAATCTTTCACCATTAAGATTTATTCTAACTTCCTATTTTCCTTTTTAGAATCCATTATGTACGCCAAATACTTCTCATGTCCATATCTTGAACACTATATTCTTTCTAGAATAATCAACCCAATCATAATACGTTAACAACCAATTCATTCCCAAAATTATATTATATTTAAAGATAATAACTCAGCTTCAGATTCTCTATCATTGATACGAATCACATCACACTTGAAAACATTTATGATTATTACTTTATCTTTAGTGGAAACTTCAACAAAAATATTTTTCCATTAAAGGACTAATACATACTTTAACAGACTTCATAAAAATACTGGTTGCAAAAGAATGGGTTGCACCAAGATCAACCAACATTGATATATCCACAAAACACCTCAATTTAGAGTAATTATGGGATAAATATCTTATCGGATTACATCTATAACAAATTTTTGTCTCTTAATCATTCATCAGATTACCACTTCCCTTTGGTAGCATACTTACTTCCTCTGCTATGACTCTTAGTTCCCATAACCTGTCTCCCAAATCTAAGGGTCCCACCTATAGTATTCTAAGCTACAGAAGTAACAGATCCTACTTTCCTCTGACTCTGTACTTTAGTTCCTTGTAACAAGGAATGCCTCCTCTGGGTGGTCTCCCACCCTGCACACTCCTACTGGTGCCACCTATGGGTTCCTCAAATCTAGACATCTTCTACCGATTCCTCTTACCTCTAGTTTCCATCACATCCTTCTCAATCTGAAGTGTTATATTTGCCAACATAACATAATTCATATGCCTCATGTGAGATGGTTTTGATCAAATCTTAAAACATAGTTCATATATGAACCTATTACACTTCTTCTCCTCTAGGTATACCATTTACGGTTCAAACCTCGACAAAGTCACAAATCTCCTATCATACTGAGCCACAATCAGCCCATTTGCCTCAAATAAGTAAAACCTCTATCTTGTTGGGATCTAAAGATCTAAGGAAAGTATTTATCAAAGAAAACCTCTTTAAACCTATTCCAGGTTAAAAGTCAAACAACATCTGCACTTTCCCTGGGAAAAATATTCTCTCATTATTCTAAAGCTTTTCCTTCTAACTCAAACGAAACAAAGGCAACCCTCTGCCTGTCAGTTACTAGTAAAATACCAAATAATCTTTCTACATGTTTCTCCCAAAACTCAGGCTTAAAAGGATTCATAGATCCTTTAAACAACAAAGCATTCAACTTAACAATCTCCCTGCATCTCATGCCTAAACTCACTTTTCCACTTTTGAACATTTATCATCAAATCTCATGACTGGATAAATAACTTCAAGCACTGCTCTAGCCGGTTCATCAAATCTATGCTATAAGTTATCAACTCTATCATCTGTTACCTTCATTTTCTCAAGAGCATGTGTAAGAGCTTATCTTAGCTCATCTCTTTCAACTTCAGATTCTCTCATACCTTTACTAATATCAATTATATTACTAATATCAATCAGACTATCAACACGTTCCCTTCTAAGAACCACAGATTCAGACTCAACTTTGACTTGTCAATAATATTGGGGCCTACCTCGTCCTCTCAAATCAACAACTCTAACTCTAGCTGTAGCACGTCCACATGTCATCCTCATACTATTAAAATATAATTTATTTTAATCTTCTACTTTCTTACTTTTTATGCAGTCTATAGAATCATAAAACCTAATGCTCTGATACCAAAATTGTAACGACCCATCCTGGGTTGGCCACCTCCAAGACGGTATCATCACATTTTGAAAATCCCAGCACGACACATATATGTAACAATAAAAATAAATAACACCAATAGAAAAATTTACATCAATCCTCAACCCTCAACAGGGTAGTTACATCAATCTGATCTTTAAATATTAGATACAACTTAAAATGCATGAATATTTACAAATAAATTTTTTATTTTATTTTCTCATTAGTCTGAGGATGTTGACACGTACGTGACTTACAAAAAATAATTTCTTCTGAACCTCAACTCACCAAATTATTTGACATGCCTGCTACCTGAAATCATTGCACAATGAGGGGTGAGCTTCACAAGCTCAATGAATTAAATTTACAAAAAGTATTCAGTTTGCATAATAGCCATTTTTATATTTAATCATTTACATTTCATATAACTTGCTGATAACTTTCTACTATCACTACACATGTCATAAGATTCATTCTCTATCAATCTCTTCTTTTCATTCATTGGTTCACCTTAAGACCATCAATTATCTCATAATTACCTTGTAATGAGGTTCACAGCGTAAAGTCTAACATTTAAATAATTACTATCACCTCATACTTCTATGTTTTTTCTCACTGTAACTGTCTATCTCTGTGAGACTCATCCATCTATATATAAATTTAAAATAACACACCACACATAAGCATTTCAATAATACAAGCAATAATTAAAACATATGCAATGCATGAATTATTATTATGGAAACATCTTTCCACATGTCGACATATTTTTATTATGTTAGACCGGCCTCATCCCGGTTCTTTTATTTACAGCTTGTCCCGACTGCCACGAAATTCATTTTCAGCATATACCGGCTGTCACGGTGTCCTTTTTAATTTCAGCCTATACCAGCTGTCACGGTGTCCTTTTTAATTAAACTAGCCCATTCCCAGTTCTTTTCTTTTATTTAATGCATATGCATATGAACAATGATATGAATTATGCATCTTAACAATGATTTAAATAAACAACATTAATTCAAATATTTTTATTCTCATTTAGACCGGCTGCCTTCCCGGTTCTTTTATTCTCATTCAGATATAAGTATGCATATAAATAATAAAATAAAAACAAGCATGTATTTAGACTAGCTATCCTGATTTTTCTCAATTTATATAAAAAAATTCACTAAATTCCTCTCATCCCAAATCACATCAAATCATCCATTAAAGCTTGTCAAGATCTACTAATTTCATCCCAAATCACATCAAATCATTCATCAAAGTTTGTCAAGATCCATTAAATTTCATCTCCTCATAAATCATATCAAAATATCAACCATAGCTCATCAAGAATTTATTTTTCACCATCATTATTAGATCAACTCATTATTCTAATAATATTTCTTCTCACATAATAATTTTTCTACATGTCCAATATTCATAACATATTTATCAACCAAATCTTTATCTATCACCAAAACATACGCTAATAATTAAATTTAATATTATCACTAGATATTTCATTTTTATTTAGAATACTTAAAGTAAATCCAACTCACCACATAACACTTAAAGCTACTTGTGGATCATCTCATTTTTCCTGTTCCTCTTAGAAATTCCCCCAGTTGTTGATCGTCAACACCTGATATCATATTTATATTAAGTTTCTAATTTATTCTTCAATTCATTATAAACCACACCCTTTGAAAATTCCCACTTTGAATTCGGGGAAATTTCATGAATGCTAAAAATTCAAAAATAAACACTATGTTATTACCTTCTATTTTTCTGATAGCTTCTCGTAACTCCTTATGAAATTCCATAGTAAACTTCTTTTACTCTTTTGACATTTTTTTGGGTCCCCAAATGTTTTGAAAAATAGAGTAATCAAAGAAAAACTTAAACGGAATCGGCAAAAAAATTTACGATTACAAATTATATATATATATATATATATATATATATGAGTAAAATTGTAACTTTGGCACTGCAACTCAGCATGCTTCATGGAGGACGTGCATCTTAACACTCCTTCAAATGTTTCAACACTTTGGCACCTGCTACCATGTTTTAACTATTTTTTTTTCTTTTTTTAATAAAAATAATATATATTTATTATTATTATTATTTTCTTTTTGCTGGTAGATTTTTTTTTCTTTGGAAATGCGCCTACACGCGTCTATTTTTGTTTGTTTTTTTCAAAAGAATTATTTTATTCAATACTAAATCCTTCGCGTAAATATATTATTTTAATTTCGTGTCATATTTATTAAATTATTTTTTTACCCATACTTTATGATTACGGGTATTACACAATCTCCCTATTGGGAGGCAAACCAGACAACTTTTAGGGAATACATCAGAAAAATCTTTTACTATTAAGATTTCATTTAACTTCCTATTCTCCTTGCTAGAATCCACCATGTATGCCAAATACCCTTTACAACCCTTCTTCAACCATTTACTGGTAGTTAAGGCAGAAATAAGACAATTAGAAAGTATCTTACATTCTCCCTGGAAATTAAACTTTTCCTATCCAGGTATCTTGAACACCACATTCTTCCTAAAACAATCTACCCAAGTATGATATGCAGATAACCAATTTATCCCCAAAATTAAATCAAAATCTGTCATATTTAAAGGAAACAAATCAACTTCAAATTCTCTATTAGCCATATTAATCACACAACTTCGGTAAATTGTCTTGATAACAACTCTATCCCCAGTAGGAACCTCAACAACAACAGCATGCATCAAAAGACAAGCAGCATCAATAGATTTCATATAAACACTAGATGCGAAAGAATGAGTTGTACCATGATCAATCAATAATCTAGCAGGCCTATCAAGGATAGATACCATACCTATAACTACATCAAGAGTGGCTTGTGCATCCTGTTGGGTCCATGCATAGACTCTGTTGTCTCTGAACTATAATTGGCTACCATGTCCTCTCTCAGCTACTAATCCTTAACCTCTACCCAGCACACTCCCTAATCCACCACCTCTCTCCATCGATTTTCTCCTAACACTTCTAACGCCTACGTTAGTGGATTTCCCCACTGGACAATCTACAGCAACATGTCCTCCCTCACCACATAAAAAGCATATCTGCGTAGGGCAATTCTAAAACAGATGCCTCATATGATTACATCTGAAGCAAACCCTTAGCTCTTGATCATACATCAGATTACCACCTTCATTTGGTAGCATACTTACTCCTCTACTATAACTCCCACTTCCCATAGCTTGTCTCCCGAACCTAGGGATCCCACTGGTATTACTCTGAGTGACAGAAGCAACAGATCCTGCTTGCCGTTGACTCTGTACTACAGTTCCTTATGACAAGGAACGCCCCCTCTAGGGTGGTCTCCCACCCTGTACACTCATGCTGCCACCACCTCTAGGTCCCTCAAATCTAGACCTCTTCAGCCACTCCCTCCTACCTCTAAACTCCATCAATCCTTCTCAATTTGTAATGCTTTATCCACCAGTATAGCATAATTTCCAATGCCCATATAAGAGAGTTTAGTTCGAATGTCATAGGGTAAGCCATCTAAAATCTCTTACATTTTCTCTCATCCATATTTACCAATTCAAGTAAAAATCTTTACAGGGCTATGAATCTACTCTCATATTTAGCCACCAATAAATTACCTGCCTGAGATGAATAAAATCTCTCTTTTGTTGTGCCCGAAAGATATCTGAAAAATATTTCGCTAAGAACTTATCCTTAAACTTACTCCAAGTTAAAGGTTGTTCTACTTGCGTGCTTACCCTAGGCAAAGTATCCTCCCACCATTGAGAAGTCTCACCTTCCAGTGTAAATGAAGCAAAAGTAACCTTTTGTTTATCTGTCACTGTAAGACCTCAAAATATTTCTCGACATGTCTAATCCACTGCTCAGCTTCTACAAAATTTACAAATCCTCTAAAAGATTGGGGTTTAAACTTAAGAAATCTCACAAAACAATTACCTTGCATCTCATGTGCAAACACAGCTTCTCCCTCATAAACCTCTTGTCTCACCACATCAAGTTCTATTCTATCCCTCTTCTTTAATCTCCTCTGCAAATTATCAGCCCTTTCTTCAACTGCATTCATCCTCTCTATAGCACGATTAAGAGCTTCTCTCAGTTCATCAACCTCAAATTCTCCCCAGCTTTACTAGTACCAGTTGCACTATCAATCTATTCCCTTGTAGGAACCACAAACTCAACCTCCCCCTCTGCTTCAGCTCTTCTAAATATTGGGGGTCTACCACATCTTCTCTGATTCAGAACTCTACCTCTAGCTCTAGCACGTCCATGTGTCATCCTCAAACTCTACATTAAAATATACTTTTTTTAGATCTTCCGCTTCTTTAAGTTCTTATGCAGTCTAAAGAATCATAAACCTAATGCTTTATTACCAAAAATGTAACGACCCATCCGGGGTTGGCCATCCCCAAGACAGTGCCATCACATTTTGAAAATCCCATCACGACACATATATGCAATAATTAAAATAATACCAACTGTAGTTATTACTTCAATCCTCAACCTTCAATAGAGGAGATACATCATTCAAATCTTGGCTTAAACATTATATACAACATAATATGCATGAATATTTACAAATATTTTTTTTTTCTCATTAGTCTGAGGATGTGGGCCACGTGACTTACAGATAATGAATCCGTCTGAATCTCAGCTCACCAACTATCTGTTATGCATGCCGCCTGAAATCATTTAACATTGAGGATGAGCTTCACAAGCTCACTAAATTAAATTTATTAGAAGTATTCAATTTTTATAAATAACCTTTTAATATTTAATAATTTATATCTTATATAACTTGATAATAGCATTATACTATCACTACACATATCATAAGTCCCATTCCTTATTAATTTATTTTTCTTATATATTTGTTCACCTTAAAACCATCAATTATCTCATAATTACCCCATTTTGAGGTTCACAGTATATAGTCTACCATTTAGATAGTTCTTATCATATCATACTTCAATGTTTCTTTCTCACCATAACTGTCTCTCTGTGAGACTCATTCATCTATAAATAAATTTACAATAACAAAACAACACTTCAACATTTCAGTAATAAAATCAATATTTAAAACAGATTCAATGCATGAATTATTATTAGGGAATGTCTTCCCACATGTTGATATGTTTTTATCTTAGACTAGCTGTCTTCCCGATTCTTTTATTTTATTTAAACCGGCTGCCCTCCCGGTTCTTTTATTTCCAACATATACTGGCTGTCACAGTTTTCATTTATTTCTAACATATACCGACTGTCACGGTTTTTCATTTAGACAGGCCCCCTCCTGGTTCTTTTATTTCATGCATATGCATATGAAAAATGATATGAAATATGCATATGATCAATAATATAAAAACAGTGTATTCATACATTCAATTTAGCTATCTTGCCTTTTCTCAAATTATTATTTTATCAATTTTACTAAATTGTTCTCCTCATATATCATATCAATTTATCAACCATAACTCATCAAAAATTTTATTTATCACCTTCATTATTAAATCGACTCATTATTCTAATAATATTACTTCTTATATAATAACTTTCACATATTAATGATACCTATCATACCCATCAAACAACTTTCATCTATCATCAAATCATAGGTTAATAATTTATCCAAATATTATCACTATATCTTTCATATTTATCTTAATTACTTAAAGTAAATCTAACTCACCACATAGCGCTTAGAGCTACCCGTGGATCACCTCCTTGCCTTTCCTGCTCATCTCAGCAATTTCTCCCGGTTGCTGATCGGCAACACCTGACATAATGTTTATATTAAAATTCTTATTTATTCTTCATTTCTTCAATAATTCACACCCTTTGAAAGTTTCCACTTTGAATTCTGAAAAATTTCATGTATGCTAAATTTCAAAAATAAACTTCACGTTATACTTTCTGTTTTTCTTAGAGCTTCCCATGTTCTCTATAAAATTCTCCCGTAAACCCCTTCAAAATTTTACTCTTTCAACCTTTCTTTTGGTCCCCAAGTGTTTAAAGAAAGAGAGTAATTTGAATCGTAGTTGAAGGAAAACCAAACAGATTTGGTAAGTAATTAATAAAATAAACTAAGGTTATATATATATATATATATATATATATATATATATATATATATATATATATATATATATATATACACACACACATAAAAAATTTTAAAAACCATATTCAACACCTCCCCTCCTGCTTTGCCATGAATTTGTCATTGCTATCTTACACACAACCTTACTTTTCTTTTGGCAACGGGTGGCAACACCTATTGCCAAGTTTTTTTTTTTTTTGAAAAAACCTTTTTTTCTTTTTCTTTTTCCTCTTCCTTTGTCTGGACGCTTCATTTTTTTAAAAAAAAATTGTTTTATAAAAATTTAAATCTTTTGTATATATATATATATATATATATATATATATATATTATTTTAACTCTATGTCATATTTATTAAATTACTTCTTTACCCTTTCTTTACGAATACGGGTATTACACACATACTGCCTCATGTGGCTTTCAGGATCGTCGGATCCATAAAATTTGTCGATATTGAGCATCTTGAACTTATGGGGTAAGTTCAACTTGGGATGAGCATATAGTCCATAAATATCAAGAGGTACCGATCAATCATAGGTTTTTCGAAGAGCATTTTATATCTTGTCAAACCTTTTCTTGATTTTTTAACTTTCTAGTTGGCCTTATTTTTTTCCTTCTCTTAGTGATACTCTTCTTCATCATCAAAGAAACCATCATTATCCCCTATAGATTCTAGTGAATCCTTCTTGGCCACATTTTCTTTCAAGGTTGTCATTCTTTTAGTTATATAGGCCATTAGATTAGTTTGTAATATTTCAAATCCCTATTGTTATTACTTCCACCACTACTAGTTCCGTCTACCATAGTATCTGAAATGGAACTCAACTCTATCTCTGCTTCTAAAATTGAACTGGTCACTGAAATTGAGCCGTCCTTTGATACTGACTTTCAACTTTCAGACTCAAAGTGCTTCTTCTTCAATCTGCAGTTAAGAGTTTGATACCAAGTAGGGGCTAGTAGTTCAAACGAGAATCTATGATTTACTATGAATGCAAAACATAAAAAAAAAAAAAAAATCCCATTTTAAGTCTTATGCTCAATTTGAAGCCTTACCATGCTCTCCTTCATCTATAGTATTACTTTGAGCTTATTAATGGTTTCGATTTTTGAATTAATCAAAGGTACATTAAGTGTGTCAAAGTCCATTTTTGGACAGGTTCTCTTAGTCCATATAGAAAGAAACAAAATCGTGTGGAAAGAGATTCCTTTTTGATCAAATTTTATTTAAAACCATTTTTTGTAACCCAGAGTCTCGATATTCCCTAATTCATAAGTTTTTTTTTAAACATTAAGTAGTGTTGGTTTGACGCTAATAAGCTTTCCAAGAGAGTTTTAAGCGCAAAAAGTAATTTTAACTAGACCCAAAAGGTCCAAGTATGTTAGAATGAACATAATGGAGTAGATCTTTCCACTTGATCCTTAATCTTTCTTTTAAATCCATTCACACTCACTCTACAGATTTTTAATAGGGTCTAATTATCATTATCCTTTTGTCCCTCATGAACTTCTTAATGGGGTCAAACAAATAATACTTAACTACGAAAAAGTCCTTCGAAATTAGATCACATCTTAACTTGGGTTTTAATTTGTCTTAGTTTGACTCTAATTCGATCAAATCATTAATCAAACCTACAATCATCATGTTATCAAACAATAGGTTCTTTTGTATTTTTGCATGTAAGGTAAAGTCAACCACATTCAACTAGTATGCAAAGAGGGTCCTTGCCTTAGAAGGAAGATTCTAGGGTTTTTTATGGGTT
This sequence comes from Bretschneidera sinensis, assembly GCA_023935145.1. Lineage (NCBI taxonomy): Eukaryota > Viridiplantae > Streptophyta > Magnoliopsida > Brassicales > Akaniaceae > Bretschneidera > Bretschneidera sinensis. Next base: position 99,517,838 of record CM043700.1, on the reverse strand, counting down.
GGCTCCACCTTATATCTTTAGATGGATCAAGTACCCTATGGTTACAAAGATGTCTTTATGATCCTCTAGTGGCCTAACAGGTGGACCACAAGAGTACAAAAACAATGGCAAGCCTTCGTTACATTGATATAGATAAGATGGATCTTGCCACACACTAAGGGGTGACAAAAGCAAATAAGGGTCACACCATGATATCAAATGGGTATTAGGCCTCTAATTCACTTCATCGTGAGCAAAGGTAAGTGCTAGTGTGCATAGAATATAAACTTACATTAAAATTTAAATTTTTTTTCAAAAATAATTAAGGTTAAATCTCCCAAGTGAAGTCGCTAGTTGTGGATATCACACCTTTCATTGTCTCTTGTCAATTAGTAAATGGGTTTTGATGAGAGTTATAAAATGCATCTAAAAATTACTTAATTGTTAGCATTTTAGGGTTGATCGAGGTTGGAATTACACTTTTATACCTTAATAACTCTAAAGTGTTATTCTTGAATCGTTGACTTATTTCAGTGCATTTTTAGGTACTTTGAGCTTAAAAAAGAGATAAAAAAGCTATTATCATTTTAAACACGAAGCTTCAATGAATACTCGAGTGAGATAATGGTCGCAGAAGAGCCAAGATAAAGAGAAACCAAGAAAGGAGTTTCACTAAATTGCCAGAATTGCCCGTGCCGATCAAGCATCTTTGCAGATTAAAATGTATTGATACAGGAAGAACCAGGAGATGAGCCATATATGCTTAGAAAGATCCGAAAGTCTATTTTCTGGAGAATTTTATGGTTCATAAATATGATTTTTCTAGAGAACGTTATGGGAGTTTTAGTAGACACAGGTCAGGCCTCCATATCAGCATCCACCTAGCATCATGCCCCTGACTTTCCAGCACTACACTCATTCCAAGACCAAATTAGGGCTGCACAATGACATTTTCTATACCAAAATTCCCCTAACTACTTGTGCTCTATAAATACATCTTTAAGGAGTGTGCAACCAGCATCTTCAAAAGGGGAGAGCATATGAAAGGGGGATCCAAGGGATCCAAATCCAGAATATTTCCAAGTTTTTTTAGGGCTGGAACTCAAGGGGAGAGCATCCATATTGTTCTTCCTCCTTGAGCTCCATGGCCATGAAATCAAGGGGAGAACATCTATATTGTTCTTCCACCTTGAGCTTCATGGCCAACTAATCATCAAATAAGAGAAAGGGATGAATCCTTAGGGATTTGTTGTTCTTTTTTTCCTGTTCTTGATTCAGTTGTATGGATTTATTGTTTAATATTTGTTGTGATTCATTCTTTGATTAAGTAAGAAGGATTTGAGCTCATGTGATAACTGCACTTTTTATTCTTCTTCTTTTAGATTTTCTTAACCCGGTGATTACATGCTTCTCCCCCATATAAGTCTAGTCATGCTCTTCTTATGTGATGTTGTTTAGATGTGATTGATTCCGGTAGATTTATCTTATTTATTGTCTATTACTGCGATATTATCATTAAGATATATTGTCGTTTCTTGATAATTTTTAAGATCGGTCGTATGTGCTTAAATCGAAATCAATGAGTGATTTATAGCAATTATGTTAGATTATAAATGTGCTTGATTGAATGTATTCCTATTACTTGTTTGGGATGTGAAACTTACAATCGAGATAAAAACAATTGAATCAAGAGTAGAACAAGGCAACGAACCTAAGGAGGATTCTCGGAACCTTGTTATTTCTCATTTGTATTTCATTATATTTACGCAATTTCTCTCGCAATACATCATTATCAAAACTCGTATTTTATCGTTTAACTTTTACCATTCGTTTTAAGGTTCACACCTTTCCTTTGTAATTAACTTGTTTCCTTATGGAATCGACACCCCAAAACCATGCTACAATAACCATGTTATACTTTGGGCGTAATTAGGTTCCCATTTAAAGGAACTCTTTTAGGTCAAAGCACATTTCCCACATTTGAAGTTATTGTCTTGAAGTTTTAGTTTCATAATGTAGATACTGATCGTCACTCAATATGTGCCGATTGACACAGTTAACTTATCGCAGGCTTCTGGTTGGATTTGGTCAATACCTTGGTTGTGTTTTCGCAGGCTTCTGGTTTTGGATTTGGTCAAAAATGGATTTTTTGGTCATTTGGGCTTATTTTAGGTCTAATTGGGTTAACTTAGCTTATTTGAAGTGTATGTATGGGTTTGTAAATGGTTATATTCCAAAATTGGGCCTTAGACATCATGTTCATCAAATTTTAGCATCTTTGGATCAAGTTCTCATTATTGGGCCTCATATATGGTCCTTTTTAACATTTAGAAAGAAATTGGGTGTCTATCATTAATAGATCGTTAGAAATAGATGTAGTGGGGATAATTATGAGAGTGGCGAGAATAATCGAGGTAGTGGCAATACATCCACCTCAGGTAATACTACTTTAAAGAATTTTGCCAATACTAGTTTTCAGAGTTCCCCAAGAGTGGTTTATCTGAGGGTAGCTTCCCCAAGGGTAGTTATACCATTGATTGCAGAAGATCTGATTATAGAAGAGGTAGAGACAGATATGGCTATTGTTGCTGCCAAAAACATGCTGTTGAGCTAGAGGCCGGGCCTCGGATGACCTGCACAGAAAAAAATAGGGTAAACTGAGGCGTCGCTAGAGGGAGATGCCTCCGAGGATGCTCCGATACTTTTGTTAGTATGTGGTCATGTGAAGTGTGAGAGTGTGTTTCACTCTTAGATACAGGAAAAACTGATCCTCCTTTGGAATGCGCACTCGGGTCATTTTATAGGGTTTCATGGATGAGGCGGCCCTTACACCAAGGACGGTGGTGACCTGGAGGGCGGTGATGACCAGAGAGTCCAGCTGTGTGAACATATGCCGTCCACATGTTTCCTTGTTGTCTTGGCTTAGGACTATCCACATGTTGCCCTATTGTCTTGGCTTAGGGCTGTCCACGTGTCCTATCTTAATTGGGTGTGTTTTTGAGCTGTATTAGAGGCCTCTCACTTCCTTAAGTACATTTATGTGCTTAAAGAAGTTTTGCAGGGTTTGGTCTTTAAGAAGAGGACAATCAATTTATCGAGCTTTGATGGTGCCGGGCCGAGTGTACGAGGAGCAATCTATACACTCGACCTTAGAGCTCTTAGGTCGAGCATGTGTGGAGCAATCCATATGCTCAGCCTAAGAGACATTGGTCCTAGCATGCGTTTGAGCAATCTATTTGCTCGGCCTAGATGATATTGGTCCGAGCATATGTGGAGCAATCCATATGTTTGGCCTAGGAGACATTGGTCCGAGCATGTGTGAGCAATCAATATCCTCGGCCTTGTAGACATTGGTCAAAACATGTGTGGAACAATCCATATGCTCGGCTTAGGAAACATTGATTCGAGCATGTGTGGAGCAATCCATATGCTCGGCCTAGGAGACATTAAGCCGAGCATGTGTGGAGCAATCCATCTGCTCAGCCTAGGAGACATTGAGCCGAGCATATGTGGAGCAATCCATCTGCTCAGCATAGGAGACATTAAGCTGAGCATGTGTGGAGCAATCCATATGCTCGGTCTAGGAGACATTGAGCTGGGCATGTGTGGAGCAATCCATCTGCTCGTCTTAGGAGACATTGAGTCGAGCATGCGTGGAGTAATCCATCAGCTCTGCCTAGGAGACATTGAGTAGAGCATTTGTGGAGTAGTCCATCTGTTTGGCCTAAGAGACATTGGTCTGAACATGTGTAGAGTAATCCATAAACTCGGCCTAGAAAACATTGGTCCAAGCATGTGTGGAGCAATCTATATACTAGGCCTTAGAGACATTGGTCCGAGCATATATGGAGCAATCCATATGCTTGACCTATGAGACACTGAGCGGAGCATGTGTAGCAATCCATATACTTGGCCTATGAGACATTGGTCCGAGCATGTGTGAAACAATCCATCTGCTCGGCCTAGGAGACATTGAGCTGAGCATGTTTGGAGCAATCCATCTGTTTGGCCTAGGAGACATTGGTCCGAGCATGTGTGGAGCAATCCATCAGCTCGGCCTAGGAGACATTGAGTCTAACATGTGTGGTGCAATCCATATGCTCAGCTTTGGAGACATTGAGCCCAACGTGAGTAATCCATCTGCTTAGCCTAGGAGATATTGAGCTGAGCATGTGTGGAGTAATCCATCTTCTCGGGTAAGGAGACATTGAGTTGAGCATGTGTGGAGCAATCCATCTGCTCGGCTAAAGAGACATTGAGTGGAGAATGTGTAGAGTAATCCATCTTCTCGGCTTAAGAGGCATTGGTCTGAACATGTGTGGAGCAATCTATCTGTTCGACCTTGGTGACATTGAGCCGAGCATATGTGGAGCAATCCATCTGTTCAGCCTTGGAGACATTGGGTCAAGCATGTGTAGAGTAATCCATCTGCTTTGCCTAAGAGATATTGAGCCGAGCATGTGTTGAGAAATCAATCTGCTCGGCCTATGAGACATTGAGTCGAGCATGTGTGGAGTAATCCATCTGTTCGGCCTTGTAGACATTGGGATGAGCATGTGTGAAGCAATCCATCTGCTCAGCCTAAGAGACATTAAGCCAAGCATGTGTGGAGTATTCCATCTGCTCGGTCTTGGAGACATTAGGCTGAGCATATGTGAGGCAATCCATCTGCTCGACCTTGGGAGGTTTTAAGTTCCAGGGAGACTTTTGGGCTTCTTGTATCCTGGGCCCATGAAGGATGCTTTGAATTGCCTTTGGGCTTCTTGGTGGGTCTAGGATTTTTTCTTGGCCTTTGGCTCTTTGTGGGGGCCCAACTTCGTTGGATAATCCTCTCAGATAGCCCTTTTTGACGTGGCTCATGTCAGTCTTCGTTAAATGCTTGTAGCTTTTTTTACAAAAAATGACGATGCTCGTTAATGATTGGATTCCTTGGGGAACGAAACAGCACCCTTGGGTACTGAAATAGTGCCTAGGGGAACGAAACGGTGCCTAGAAGAGTGAAACAATCCCTGGGTTTAATTATGTGCTGTTTGGTAAGTGGCGACAAACTTTTGGGGATCATGGAAGTAGCCTTGAGCTCTTGAAACGTCTTTCTTCCCATCCATTTTTGCTTTAAATTTCCTCATTCTGCATTTCCTTTTCCTATATAAGGAGGCCTTGCTTTCATTCCTCCTCACTTCAATTTTAGTAAGTTCATTCAGAGAGTTCTGTAGAGAGAAATTTTTTTGAGAGCGCTCGGCGTCGTCTTTAAATTTTTAAGAGTTTTCATCCTCATCCTTGAATCTTGAGAGCTTGGTGCCTTGATATTTCTTGGTGGGTGATTTGGCAGACATCTCGGCTCGGTCTCTAGTGTTGGTGCTAGAAGGCGTGGTGTTGAAGAGTCTCGCTGAGGGGGGAGCTTTAGTTCGAACTACTTAGACTTTGGTGAGTCTATCTTCTTTTAATTAACCATATCTTCGTTTGATAGTTACTGAGACAGACCCAGTAGTGTTAGTGGTTGTAGTGGTAGTAGGGGTAGGGGTAGTGGTAGTGGTAGTTCCAAAGAAATAGGGTCGGCCACGTCCTCTTCCAGGAGTGAGACCTCGGAAAGAGCCATGGTTAGAGAGGGGCCATTGGTCATGGTGCCCTACATCCCGGTAGCGGAGGAGTATGAAGAGGACTCCACTGAGGATGAGGCGGAAGAGGCCCTACCTGATATCAGGGGGTCATAGCCATGGAGAAGAGGGATGAATGGGAGTTCGCAGTCCCTAGCCAACTTAGGGAGGAGGACCTGGAGGTGATTCGGAAGTCGTACCGCATCCCGTGCGAGTATGCCCTCCGATTAACCAGGGTAAGGGAGAGGGCTTGCGATGCCCTACCGAGCTGCGTGCCCTATAAGTTGTGCATGTACGAACACCACATGAGGGCTGGGCTATGCTTCCCCCTTCACCTATTTTTCTGTGCCATACTCTGGTACTTCGATATAGCACTATGTTAGCTAGTACCAACTTAGTACAGTTGATAATGGCTTTTATCAATGTCTGCTCGGAAGTGGAAAGGTTGATGAATCTAGATGTATTCAAAGCCCACTTCCAGATTAATAGACATGGCCAGGCTAGATGGGTTGTGGTCTGTACCCGGGCCATAAGGAGATTGCTAAAGACCCCATTGTCGATCAAGAGGTGGAAGAAGTCTTTCTTCTTTGTCTGGGCTGTTGAAGACCGAGCGGGGAAGTGCAAGAAACCGAGTCTTCTCCTATGCAAGCAGGAGATGGTGGATGCTATGGTGGCCATGCCATTGGATGAAGAGGTCCTTTATGACAATGAGGATCTGGTGAGGCAAGGCCTTTGCCTCCCAAAGCCCTAGTCCTCCATTGAGAGTGGTATCCCCGAGTCTTGCTTTTCATACTTGTAATTTCTTCTATTTCTATTTCACTTTTGCCCTAGGTTTTGTACTTATACATTTTTCTTCTGTTTTGTGTTAAACAGAGATGGAGGCAACTGCGAGGGCCAATGAGCGAGTGAAGAGGCTCGCCTTGGAAAAAGGAAAGCTACCACGGTAGAGAAGCAGCCTGCCTCACGGTCAGGGGCCAGGAAGAGGCCTCGGGCTTTGTCCTCCACCCCGATTGACCTGGAGATTCCTCTGTGGCGCTCCCCTGAGCTGGAGTCTGTTCTGGAGGCTTCTATTACCTCTACCCCTTCTCGGGGTGCCATTTCTAGGGCGATGGTCTTTAAGCCCAACTGGGGCCTGAAGGTTGATGACTCCGTCTTCGAACACCCCCGGGTGACACGGGAGTATTTGATCTTGGAGATCCCTCCCCGTGATATACTGAGCTGTCCCGGAGGCTTTTCGAGGCCCTCTGTTCTACAACCGAGGCCCTTGGGTCTCAGGTAAGATTTCTATTCTAAGTCTTGATTCCCTCTCATTTTTCTTAAGCTTTTAACATGCTGGCAAAGAGTTCTTTGCTTGGTTGCAGTTGAGTGTCCTTTTAGGTGTTATGTCTCACCTATGCTTGGACATAGCCGAGATGCTGGGCCGAGCTCAACGCAAGCTGGACAAGAGCACTGAGCTCATCTGCCAGCTACAAGCATCGCTGGACGCGGTTAACTCAGCCAGCGTAGAAGCTGTCCGGGAGAGGGATACTACCCTTCAGGCCAGGATCGAAGCCGACCGCTAGAGGAATGATGCTATTCTGGAGAGGCAACGGCTGGAAAAGGAGGGCGAGGCCCATACTCGAGCTACTGTAGAGGAGGGTTTGGAGGCCTTCCTAGACTCTGCCTCCTTCCTGACGGCAGTTGATGAAGAGGGAGGGCTGCAGTACCTCGAGGGCTTTCTGGAAGCCAAGAGGAGAGTCGAGGTGCTCCATCCAGAGGTTGACTTCTCGGGCCTCGACCTACTGGATCCTCAAGAGGATAAGGAGGTTACTGTAGTGGAGGCCGGAGCTCCTGCTGAGGAGGAGTGGACTGCTCAACCCAAGGTTGTGGTTGAGGTTGAGGGAGAGGTTGCCCCGGGCCTGGATTAGGCTTTTTGTTTTTCCTTTTGTAACTCAGGGTCGTTAGTGCCTTTTTAAACTTTTTTTGATAAGTTAATGAAATCTTTCAGTTTTTTTTCAAACTTGTTGTTTATTGTAATTGTCTGTTACAATCTTTGCTCAACCGAACTTCTTTTGTAGCTTGTGCACAAGGTGCGAGTTCATTGGTAGAATCGTCGGAGATGTTCGGCGTTCCAAGTGCGTGGAACACATTTCCCACTTAGTTTTTTGAGCTCGAAGGTGCCGGGGTAGCACACCCTTCTGATGCAGTATGGGCCTTCCTAGTTAAGGGTCAACTTCCCCATTTCTCATGGACGAGATACTTCATTTTTTCGTAAAACGAGATCACAGAGCTGGAAATGCCTGCCTTGTACCTGGGAGTTATAATACTCGGCGGTTCGCTGCTGATAGGCGGCTAGCCAAATCTGAGCTTTATCTCGAGCTTCGTTGAAGAGATCGGCATTCATACGAAGCCTCATCATTGCTATGGCTCTCGAAACTTTGTACTTGGAGTGAGGGCACCTAGATTTCCAAGGGGATAATGGCTTCAGAACCGTAAGTCATAAAGAAAGGGGTTTCACTAGTGGGTGCTCAGGTAGTAGTTCGATACGCCTGATGAGAGTCATAAAATGCATCTTAACAGTATTTATTTGTTAGCATTTTAGGGTTGATCTAGGTTTGAATTACACTTTTATACCTTTAACAACTCTAAAGTGATATTCTTGGATTGTTGATCTATTTCGGTGCATTTTCAGGTATTTTGAGTCCAAAAGAGATGGAAAGCTATCATAGCTTTAAGCACAATGCTTTGATGCACATCAGAGTGAAGGCATGGTTGCAGAAGGACAAAATAAAGAGAAACCAAGTCTTTAGTCTTCCATATTACAGCCCAGAACTTCAAGCCTCGGCCCCTAGAACCATCAACTTCTCGGATAGGAAACGGAGTGTGTGCACTGTAGCCTGGAAAGGCTGAGCCGCGGCCTCCAGAACCAAGTCCAAAATAGCTAAGAAATCACCAGTGTGTGCCGTGGCCTAGACCAGTCTGAGTCATGGCCTCTAGAAGCATGAAGAAAACCCAAAAGGCTGAGCCGCGGCTTGGATTAGTGTGAGCTGTGATGTGAGCGCGATACTTTATTTTCGAGTCACGATCTAATTAGAGTTTTAATGATAGTTTAGACCCGAAAACACCCTTGGACCTTTTGTATTATAAATAGATCACTTAGGGTTTGAAAAAGGGGAATCATTAAGGCTGGAAAACTCAAGACAGCTGCCACACTCTTCTCCATTATGGTGTTTAAGCATGAGCCCCATGGCCAACTAATCTCCAAGTAAGGCGAAAGGATGAATTCTTTGGTGTAGTTGTTCTTAATTTCCATTCTTGATTCAGTTGTAGTTTGGATTTATTGTTAAACATTGTTATGATTTACTTTTTGATTTAATTAGAAGATTTTCTCTTAATCTGGTGATTGCATCTTTCTCCTCTATTTAGGTCTAGTCATGCTCTTCTTATGTAAAGATTGTTGGACGTAATTGATTCCGGTAGATTTATCTTTTAGGTTTTTCCATTACTGCGATATTGTCATTGAGATATATTGTCGTTTCTTGATAAATCTATAAGATAGGTCATGTGTGCTTGAATCGAAAGTAAAGAGTACTTCATAGCAATTACATTAGGGTTTACATGTGCTTCGATTGAATATTTACCGATTGCCTGTTTAGGATGTGAAACTAGCAATCGAGATAAAAATAATTAAATCAAGATTAGAATAAGGCAACGAACCTAGGGAGGATTCCCAGAACCTTGTTATCTCTCCATTATATTCTTTATTATATTTACACAATTTTCTCACATTACTTTATTATCAAAACTCAGATTCTCTCACTTGATCTTTATCGTTCGTGTTAAGGTTTACACTTCCCTTGTAGTTCGCTTTTCTTCGTGGGATTGACACCTCAACTATACACAATAACCGCGTATTAGTTTGAGTGTAATCAAATTTTGGCGCCGTTTCCGGGGAGACGCGCTTAAGTACAAGGAAGATTGTCAACTTTGAGATAAGACGGTAATATTGTTCCTTTCTTTAAGTTTTGATTTTCTAATTTTCTTTTATTATTCTGTTTTATTTATTTCCCCTTTAACTCATTTGGTGTATGCTTAGACCGAGAGATTCGCGAGGTAGATTCATTAAAGGACCCGAAATAGAGTTACCCTCTCCTTCCACGTCCGTTAGTGAAATCTCGCCTAGATCAAACCATAGTGTATCCCTAAATGAGACTTTAGAGGATTTCGTTAACATGGCTGATAACCCCAATGAGAATGTTCCTAGGACACTTAAGGATTACTTGCATCCTAGCCAAATAACCACACCATCATGCATCATGTTTCCAGCCAATACTCGCCATAAAGATTTTAAAATAGAGATGATATAATTACTCCCTACGTTTCATAGCTTGGAAAACGAAAACCCATATGTGCACATTAGGGAGTTTGAGGAAGTAGTTGCGACTTTTCATAGTCAAGTTGCAACTGATGACATCGTGAGACTCAAGTTCTTTCCTTTCGCTTTGAAGGATAGAGCTAAGAGTTGGTTATACTCACTGAGACCACGATCTATTGGGTCATGGAATGAGATGACTCGGGTCTTATTTAATAAATACTTCCCTCAACATAAGACTAATGCTTTAAAAAGGCAAATCTCCACCTTTGCATAAAAGGACAATGAGACTTTGTATCAGTCTTGGGAGAAATTTAAGGAGTTGTTAAGTATGTGTCCTCACTATGGGTATGAGAATTGGCTTTTAGTGAGCTATTTTTATGAGGGACTTACATATAGAGAGTGTCAATTTGTAGAGATGATGTGCAATGGTAAATTTTTACAACAAGATCCTGATAAAGCCATAGAATACCTCAATGAGCTTGCTGAAAAAGCTCACACTTGGACTGGACCTAGTGCTACTGAAAGCACAAATAGGTCACGACCTGTAGGAAACCCAAATGGTGGTGGAAATTACCATCTTAGGGAAGAGGACAACCTAAAATCTAAGGTTGAGATGCTCACTAGGGAGTTAGATGCGTTAAAGACCAAGGGCTCAAAGCCAACACACGTGGCTAATCATGCAGAGTCTTTGGAACCATGTTTTGTGTGCAACGGGGTAGGTCATCCCGCCCAAGAGTGTCTCACATTTGATGATATGAGAGGGATGTATGAGGAACAATGAAATGCCTTAGGCATGTACAAGAAGCCTCTAACACTTTTCTCTAATGCCTATAATCCAGGTTGGCTCAATCACCCCAACTTTAGCTGGAAGTCTGAAAATTAGCAGCTTGCACAACCCCCTAGATCATATCCTGCACCATATCATGCACCCTCATCCTCTAGGAGTTCTTTAGAAGACACTTTACATGCTTTTATTAAGGCGCAAGGTAAGACGAACCAAAGATGTGAAGTATTAATTACGCAGGTTGTTAAAGAGAACAAGGAAATAAGGAGCCAAGTGTCCAAATTGATGGGCTCCTTGAGTGTGAATGAGTGAGGTAAGTTCCCTTCTTAAGCAAATCTGAAAGATGTGAATGCCATTGTGACACGAAGTGTTAAGTCATTACACATCCCAACAACGAACAAATTAGAGGATGTGGAAAAGGGTCAAGGCAGTAGTGATGCCGAGCTGCCCAAGGACCTTGAGGTTACCAAGAGCCCTGTTAAGGCACCATTCCCTCAAGATTTAAAATCAAACAAGAACAATCTGGACCTAAATAATGAAATCCTATAGAAACTAAGGCAAGTAAAAATTAATCTTCCTCTTTTGCATATGATTAAACAAGTTGCTACTATGCAAAAGTTCTCAAGGATTTATGTACAGTTAAGAGGAGACACCATATGAAGAAATCAGTGTTCCTAACAGAGCAAGTTAGTGCTTTAATTGAGCAAAGGATTCCCCCCAAATACAAGGATCCTGGCTGTCCAATCATTGCATGTAGCATTGGAAATCATGAGGTTGGACAAGCACTGCTAGATTTAGGAGCTAGTGTGAATCTAATACCATTTTCTATTTATTTGCAGCTGGGGTTAGGTGAAATAAAACCAACCGCTGTGATATTGCAATTGGCTGACCGTTCAGTCAAAGTACCCCGAGGTGTGGTAGAGGATGTTCTAATTCAAATTGATAAATTTTATTATCCTGTTGATTTCCTAATCCTTGATACTACCTCTGCTATTGACATTACCTCCAAAATTCCTTTAATTTTAGGCAGACCTTTCCTTACCACTGCAAATGCTCTTATTAATTGCAGAAATGGACTCATGAAGTTGTTCTTGGGAAACATGACCCTCGAGGTGAACATCTTCAATGTTGCAAAATAGCCTGAAGATGATGACGAGAGCCACCAGTTATACATGATTGAGTCACTCATCGATAGAGGAGTTTCTATAGCTCATGATTTTGATCATCTTGAGTATTTTCTTGTTAATTCTGAGTTTGATTCTATTAATGATAAATCTGATGTAATTGATATTTGTGCTATTTTTGATAAATCTCAGGATTATGGCACTCGGGCATGGCAACCGAAGTTTGAGGAGTTGCTTGAGAGAAGCGAGAAACAAATTCTCTCAAGTGTGGAAGCACCAAAAGTTGAATTGAAGCCTCTACCTAAGGGTTTGAAGCATGTTTTCCTCGATCCAGGTGATACTTTTCCTGTTATTATCTCATCTGAATTATCTAAGTCTCAAGGTGAGAAATTAATTCGGACCCTAAATGAACATAAATCACCCTTAGGTTGGAGCATGGCTGATTTAAAAGGTGTTAGTCCCCTGGTAAAATTAATTTAGATGAAGGAACTAGCCCTCATAGAGACTCCCAGCGTAGGCTTAACCCCATTATGATAGAAGTGGTGAAAAATGAAGTGTTGAAACTATTAGATGTGGGAATTATATATCCCATAGCTGATAGTAAATGGGTAAGTCCTACACAGGTCGTTCCTAAAAAGTCAGGTGTCACTGTGGTGAAGAATAACCTAGGAGAGTTAGTCCCTACGAAACTTGTGACTAGGTGGCGAATGTGCATTGACTATAGAAAATTAAATGCTGCCACCCGGAAAGACCATTTTCCCTTCCCCTTTATCGATCAAATTCTTGAGCGTGTAGTTGGTCATCCTTTTTATTGTTTCTTGGATGGTTATTCTGGTTATTATCAAATTGAAATTGCATTAGAAGACCAGGATAAAACCACTTTCACTTGTCCTTTTGGTACTTATGCTTTTCGTAGAATGCCATTTGGATTGTGTAATGCACCTGCTACTTTTCAACGTTGCATGATGGGTATTTTTAGTGACATGATTGAAAATTGCATGGAACTTTTTATAGATGACTTGACTATTTTTGGATCTTCATTTGATGCATGCTTATTGAAATTAGAGAGAGTATTGATTCGTTGTGAGAAGGAATTAGTTTTAAATGGGAAAAATGCCATTTCATGGTACCCTTAGGTATTGTCTTAGGGCATATTGTTTCTTCTAAGGGGATAGAGATTGATCAATCTAAGATTGAATTAATCTCTAAGTTGCCTACACCTAAGACTGTAAAGGATGTGAGATCCTTTCTTGGTCATGCAGGTTTTTATAGGAGGTTCATACAAAAATTTTCCAACATATCTAGACAACTATGTGCCCTCCTAGTTAAAGATGCCCCATTTAAGTGGACACATGATTGTTAAGAGGCCTTTAAAATGCTGATTGGCAAGCTTACTTCAACACCCATAATGCAGTCACCTGATTAGACTTTACCTTTTGAGGTTATGTGTGATGCTAGTGACTTTGCTGTAGGTGCTGTTCTTGGACAGTGAAGGTAGGGGAAGCCTTTTGCTAGTAAAACTCTAAATAGTGCTCAAATGAATTACTCTACCACTGAAAAAGAATTGCTAGCTGTAGTGTTTGCTTTGGACAAGTTTCGTGCTTATTTGATTGGTTCTCCTATTCTTATTTTCAAAGATCATGCAGCCCTTAAGTACATTCTTACAAAGAAGGATGCTAAGGCATGACTAATACGGTGGATCTTACTTTTGCAAGAATTTGACATCACCATCAAAGATAAGAAAGGAGTAGAGAATGTAGTGGCTGACCATCTCTCAAGGCTCACATTTGAGGACACCTCTGACAACCTGCCAATCAGGGATGATTTTCCTGATGAGCATTTACTCTCTATTATTTCTCTACCATGGCTCATATCGTGAATTATTTGGCTGCCGGTGAGATACCGATGGATTGGAGCGCTCAAAACAAGAGGAAGTTCATGAATGAGGTACATAATTTTTATTGGGATGACCTTTGTCTTTTCAAATACTGCCCTGACCAAATTTTAAGGCATTGCATCCCTAATAAAGAGATTGTCAGCGTCTTGGAATTTTGTCACTCCCAAGCTTGTGGAGGCCACTTTTCAATGAAAAGAACCACTACAAAAAATTTACAGTGTAGATTTTATTGGCCCACCTTGTTTAAAGATGCAAACATCTATTGTTGCTCATGTGAAAAGTGTCAGAAGTTAGGAGCTGTGTCTCGCCGTAATATGATGCCCTTAAACCCAATTTTAGTGATTGAAATCTTTGATTGTTGGCGCATTTATTTTATGGGACCATTTCCTCCTTCTTTCGGATATCAATATATCATTGTGGCAATAAATTATGTGTCCAAATGGGTAGAGGCAGCAACTTGCAGAAGCAATGATAATAGGATGGTAATTAAATTTCTCAAAGAAAATGTGTTATCTCGATTTGGTACACCACGTGCTATAATTAGTGATCGAGGTACACATTTTTGCAACCGTTGTTTTGAAGCTTTGATAAGAAAATATGGGGTGTTACATAAGATCTCTATTGCCTACCATCCTCAGACAAGTGGACAGGTAGAACTTGCAAACAGGAAAATTAAGCAAATTTTAGAAAAAATGGTCAACCCGGATCGCAAGGATTGGTCTTTGAGACTAGTTGATGCGTATTGGGCTTACTGTATAGCTTTCAAAACTCCCTTAGGTATGTCACCTTATAGGCTTGTTTTTGGAAGGCCTTGCCACTTACCTGTAGAGCTTGAGCATCGAGCTTATTGGGCCATCAAGAATTTCAACTTTGACATGGGAGAAGCAGGTAAGCTTAGGAAATTTCAGTTGACCGAGCTAGAGGAATTGAGAAATGATGCTTATGAGAACTCTAGAATCTATAAGGCTAAAATGAAAGTGTTTCATGATAACAAAATTTTGAGGAAAACATTTAAGTCTAATAATCAGGTATTCTTATATGATTCTAGACTCCATAAGCACCCAGGAAAACTTCGGTCGAGGTGGACCGACCCTTTTATAGTAAGGAATGCTTTTGAAAATGGGGCAGTAGAAATAGAGGATACTAGAGATGGTCAGATCTTTAAAGTAAATGGTCAATGCCTTAAAATCTTAATTGATAGGCTAGATCCGGAAGTGGAAGACATTCCACTTATGGATCCGGTCTATTCCCCTTGACCACACCACAAAGGTATGTTTTTATTTATTTTTCTTTTGTTTTTAATTAAGTTTATTTCAATTATAATTTTTAGTTTTTTTTTAGTTTGATTTAATATAATTTTTAGTTTAATGGTTAGTTTTATTAAAAAAAAATTTATGATTATATTTTTTTTATTTTAGTTTGCATGAACAAGGTGTTTTATTAAAACCAGAAACAGGCCCAAAGCCACGCCTAGCCCAGCAGGCCCAGGTCGCCTAGGGCGCACTTTGGACCAATCTATGTGCCTCACCCAGCAGGCCACCCATTCAGCGCGCCGCGCTCAGCTTCTCCAGGGCCGCGCCCCACAGAAACACGCAAATTTCCCCTTAGGTCTTCAAGCCATGGTGCAAATAAGCCACGCTGTGATGCCAACCCGTGATCTGGACCATTTTAAAACCCAAAATCTGCACTTTCTTCTTCATTTCTACTTTGAGAATACAGCAGCCCCTTTCTCTCGCTCTCCTCTCTCCAAATCCTCACTTCCCATTCACTATTTCTCACTATTTCTTGATTCTAACATCATTTCTTAAAGGATTTCTCACTCATATTACAGATTTTGCTGAAAATTTCTACAAAAAGCTTGGTTCAAAGAAGATTTTGGGTTTTTCAAGAAAATTTCAAGTTGGTGGGTACTCTTTCTTCTCTCCAACTTTGGGCATCAAGTAAGATCAATTTCTTCTCTTTGTTGTTCATTTGTGCTGTTTGGGTAGTTGATTTTGAATTAGTTTTGTTGTTCTATACATTTGATTCAAATGGCCCTTAAAACTAAGAGACCAAGGGGTAAACAACCTCAAGAGTATGATGAGAGCAAATTTGTCAGTTTTGAGGCTAGTGAGAGATATATTAGCTTGATAAATGCTAGGAAACCCATTTATTGTGCGTTTATCTACCTAAATAATTAAACAAATAATCGTACAGTTTTACTTGCAAGTGCACAAGGTCAATAGGAGCATAGTGTGCAAGTGCGAGATCATCTCCACAAGGATTGGTAAAGTTCGATTTAGAATTAGATTCGCAATAATAAAATAAAAATAAGAGAAATAAATATTGAGTTGGAATTTAATAAAGATAAAGGCGTAAGGACTTGATATCCACCATTAATCATGCTACCACAAATAAACAGTATGGAAATGTTGTACTCATGTCATTAATACCTAATGGTTGTCAACCTAAGGACATGGTATCTACTCCTTAAGCTATTGATTTCCCTAAGCAACGAGTTAGGCATGGTATCTACTCCAACTCTTTTCTTTCTTAAGGGATTCAGCATGGTGTATACTGAGTTGTTCCTTAAGAGAGCATAAGATATGTGGAAATCCACAACCACATAAGAACTAAGGCATGGTATCTACTCTCGATTTCCCATGTTGATTAGCCCAAGAATCCGGTGTGGATATCTTTTGTTACTATTATTGAACCCAAGACTCGGTCATCCAAATTGATTCAACTAACTAATCCATACCACATGCATATGTTGATCAGCAAACACATATGAGGAATTTAAATAAAAACAGGCATTAGTCAAGTTAAGCATCACAACACAAATATCGCAAAGGCACCAATACTGAATTATTGAGTAAACATAATTAGGGCTTCAACCAAGCCCTTACTAGAAAATTAGTTACACATAGTTGTAATGCTAAACAACATCATAAAATAAAATACAAAGGAAAGAAGAAACCCGAAAACACTATAGAGAAGAGTCGTCAATTCGTCTCCACAATCTCTCCTCCGGGCTCGTCCGGCCTCCGGCCCCCCCAAACAAAAACCAAACTAAAAGGGAGATAAGCTCCTAAAAAGGGAGATATTGTTTCTGTGTTTTACAAGTCTATTTATAGGGTTCTAAGGACACTTGGAAACCCTAATTTCCAAAACAGGTCTCTAACCCTACTTTCCAAAATAGGAACTGCCGTTTTGATGTTTTACTGATGCGTGTGCACTCGATCGCATGAGTTTGCGCTCGAGCGCAAGGTTGCACTCGAGCCTTCTCCTTGTGTGCACGAGTGCTTATGTGCTCGATCGCACCAAGCACTGCGCTCGATCGCACTCTTCTGCAGCTCCCAGTTCCAGTTTTGCTCTTTGAGTTCCAAAATGCTTCATTTCTTCCAAAAACCTATAAAAACACAGAAAATACAAAAAAAAAATGAAGTAAAATGGAATAAAATACACAAACTAAGAGCTTAACAAATGTAAATTAGGGCGCTTAAATATGAATATTTAAGCACTTATCACACCCCCAAACTTGCATATTGTTAGTCCTTTAGCAATACGAAACTAAAAACTAAATGAAAAACAAAGACACAAAGATAAATCCATCATTCATGGTATTCGAAAATTTAAGACTCACACAAAATCGTGATATTTATTTATGAGCAAGCTTAAAGTAAAAACTCATCTTCGCAATGAATAGGAGTTTTAAATTTTAATTACTTACAAGAGGCAGGGTAAGGTATCAAAGGTCTGAATCAATGTATGGTGAACTAGCACATAAAAGATGAAGCTTCCAAATGATTCCAATGTGTAGTGTTTCAGTGTCCCAGCATTCATCGAATTTCCTATTAGAATAACAATAATGGCATAGTTTTATTTCTTTCTTTTTCTTTTATTATGAGATTTTTGCCAAGTTGAGTTTTCTTGAGCTTTCTAATTGACCAATGTAGTGAGTGTTTAGCCAATGACTCCCAAACCAGATGGTTTTAGGGTATTAGGTATAAAGACACCCTTAAGGACTTACTAACTTGAGTAAAAAAGGCTACGAAACTAACTGGTCTTAAAGCTTCAAAGCCAAATCCCCACATTTTGACGTGAACACTCACTGCTTACTGAGGCAAGAGGTCCAGTTACTCAATGGAAACTTTATTTAATGATCATTATATGCATCATTCCCACCTTTTGACGTGAACACTCACTGCTTACTGAGGTAAGAGGTCCAGTTACTCAGCGAAAAATATATTTAATGATCATTAGGAGCATTTTATTTTCTCTTTTTTGCATAATAACATTCTTCTCTATTTTTCTATGCCAAAGTGTTATTCGAACATGTTATCCGATTACAGTTAGGTCATGAAAACATATGCATAGAAATTGTATGTCATACCTCACACCATTATGTGCTAATGTGCTCATGTCAGTTTTTAGATCAAACTTGTGAATTCTTAAATGCCAAAAGTAGGTAACTACACCTTAAAACTCTATTATCAAGTAATGCATTTAGGATTTTAAGCTCACTGATGAAATCATATCATAGTATTCGTTTAGATCAACAAAGATTTTCAACATAATTTAAATATGCATTTATCTTTTCAAAAAAACTGGGACAAGTGTGTGAATATGTCTCCCATACTCCCAAACTTAAATTATGCATTATCCCTAATATGGGAAAAACATGGAAAGATTTGACCTGGGAGATGGAGAACTAGCTAGGCCGACATGGCTCATAGCACACCCCCAAACTTGAACGAATGCATACATTGTCCCTAAAAAAGAAAAACTAACATAATACGGGAAAATAAAAAGTACAAGAAATAAATAAATAACAATAAATATGAAAAATAATAAAAAAATAAAAGGATAAGTTGTGGGGTGCCTCCCATGAGCGCTAAGTTTAACGTCATCAGTCGGACCAAGCCTTATTCTTCCCTAAAACTAATTGGCAGCAACTAGCACAGGTAGTGTCTTATTCTCTCCCATATAAGCATAAGTCAAATACTTCGGTAGTTGCTTTAACTCCAAATTTGGTGCCTGGACAATAGAAGGGAAAAAAATAGTATTAGAAGGCACAAGAATTTCAATTCGATCGGTATACTTACTTGGATGCTTTAGAGTGGCCTCAAGGAGGTGCACAGTTTCAATGATGTCATCAGTAACATCCTCAGATGCTGGCTTTATATTCGATCTTGTGAAACTAAAGGTAGGGGTGGTCTCCAATGGATCAATGTGATGGAACTGAAAAGCTTGCTTAACAACACCTAGAATGGGTATTGTTTGGGCTGGAAATTCTCCCTATTTTCTTTCACTTAGCTCCTTAGCAATTTGCCCCATTTGCACCTCTAGTCTTTAAATAGCTTTCTCATGCTTGGCATTTATTTGTCTTTGCTCAGTATGGAATTGTCTTTCTTCTGCCATGAACTGTTCTTGTGAGGTCATCAACCGTTGTTGCTAAGTTGCCAATTGCCTCACAAGACTCGCTAGGTCACTTTGCTTTGATTCCGGAATTGATTGGGCTGCTTGTGGAGAGTTCATTTGCTACTCTTGAAGGTTCAAGGCATTCTGGGCATTGTTCCCTGTGAAGTTGGGGTGATTCTGCCATCCAGGATTATAGGTATTTGCATATATGTTGTAGTTAGTCGGTCCCACATAATTTGCTTGCTCTTGAACTGCAAATGAATATAAAGGGCAAGTGTCAGTAGTGTGATCAAAACGAGAACATATAGCACATACCTGGAGTTGTTTGGCTCGTGGACTAGGTGAGATGTTTTGAGCAGTCATGGCTTTTATAAGCATATCTAGCTTCCTCTCAATAACAGCTAGATAGGCATATCTAGCTTCCGCCATTGGTGCTTCTCCCTCGAATGAATTAATTGAAAAGCTTCAATGCATTAGTTTCAATACTGCTGCTCGGGTACTCTCTAGATCTTTTGACCTCGAACGCACCAAGAGCAGTGCATGATCGCAATGTGAAGTGCGCACAGCACTCGATCGCACCTCAGCCTGCGCTCGATCGGACCTCAGCCTACGCTCAATCGCAAGGTCAAAATTTGCACTGCTACAGACCTGAAATAGAAACAAAAAAATAGAAAGATGAAAAAAAAATATAAGTTTTTGATAAATAAAATATAAACAGAATAGAAAATAATAAAATAAAATAAAATAAAAATAAGATAAAACTAACGAAAATAATTCCAAACAGAAATTTTGCGCAGTCCCTAGCAACGGCGCCAAAAACTTGTTGTGCGTTTATCTACCAAAATAATTAAGCAAATAATCATACAGTTTTACTTTCAAGTGCACAGGGTCAATAGTAGCATAGTGTGCAAGTGCGAGATCATCTCCACAGGGATTGGTAAAGTTCGATTTAGAATTAGTTTCGCAATAATAAAATAAAAATAAGAGAAATAAATATTGAGTTGGAATTTAATAAAGATAAAGGCGTAGGGACTTGATATCCACCACTAACCATGCTACCACAACAAAACAGTATGCTAATGCTTTTCTCATGTCATGAATACCTAATGGTTGTCAACCTAAGGGCATGGTATCTACTCCTTAAGCTATTGATTTCCCTAAGCAACGAGTTAAGCATGGTATCTACTCCAACTCTTTTCTTTCTTAAGGGATTCAGCATGGTGTATACTGAGTTATTCCTTAAGAGAGAATAAGATCTGTGGAAATCGACAATCACATGAGACCTAGGGCATGGTATCTACTCCGGGTTTCCCATGTTGATTAACTCAAGAATCTGGTGTGGATATCTTTTGTTACTATTGTTGAACCCAGGACTCGGTCATCCAAATTGATTCAACTAACTAATCCATACCACATGCATATGTTGATCAGCAAACACATATAAGGAATTTAAATAAAAACGGGCATTAATCAAGTTAAGCATCACAACACAAATATCGTAAAGGTTCCAATACTGAATTATTGAGTAAACATAATTAGGGCTTCAACCAAGCCATTACTAGAAAATTAGTTACACATAGTTGTGATGCTAAACAACATCATAAAATAAAATACAGAGGAAAGAAGAAACCCGAAAACACTATAGAGAAGAGTCGTCAATTCGTCTCCACAATCTTTCCTCCGGGCTCGTCCGGCCTCCGGCCTCCCCGAACAAAAACCAAACTAAAAGGGAGATAAGCTTCTAAAAAGGGAGATATTGTTTCTGTGTTTTACAAGTCTATTTATAGGGTTCTAAGGACACTTGGAAACCCTAATTTCCAAAACAGGTCTCTGACCCTACTTTCCAAAATAAGAACTGCCGTTTTGATGTTTTACTGATGCGTGTGCGCTCGATTGCATGAGTTTGCGCTCGAGTGCAAGGTTGCACTTGAGCCTTCTCCTTGTGGGCACGAATGCTTGTGTGCTCGATCGCACCAAGCACTGCTCTCGATCTCACTCTTCTACAGCTCTTAGTTTCAGTTTTGCTCTTTGAGTTCCAAAATGCTTCATTTTTTCCAAAAACCTATAAAAACACAAAAAGGAAGTAAAATAGAATAAAATACGCAAACTAAGAGCTTAACAAATGTAAATTAAGGGGCTTCAATATGAATATTTAAGCACTTATCACACCCCCAAACTTACATATTGCTAGTCTCTTAGCAATACGAAACTAAAAACTCAATGAAAAACAAAGACACAAAGATAAATCCATCATTAATGGTATCCAAAAATTTAAGTCTCACACAAAATCGTGATATTTATTCATGAGTAAGCTTAAAGTACAAACTCATCTTCGCAATGAATAGGAGTTTTAAATTTTAATTACTTACAAAAGGCAGGCTAAGGTGTCAAAGGTCTGAATCAGTGTATGGTGAACTAGCACATAACAGATGAAGCTTCCAAATTATTCCAATGTGTAGTGTTTCGGTGTCTCAACATTCATCGAATTTCCTATTAGAATAACAATAATGGTATAGTTTTATTTCTTTCTTTTTCTTTTATAATTAGATTTTTGCCAAGTTAGGTTCTCTTGAGCTTTCTAATTGACCCATGTAGCAAGTGTTTAGCCAATGACTCCCAAACCAGATGGTTTTAGGGCATTAGGTGTAAAGACACCCCTAAGGACTTACTAACTTGAGTAAAAAAGGCTACGAAACTAACTGGTCTTAAAGCTTCCAAGTCAAATCCCCACCTTTTGACGTGAACACTCACTGTTTACTGAGGCAAGAGGTCCAGTTACTCAATAGAAACTTTATTTAATGATCATTATATGCATCATTCCCACATTTTGACGTGAACACTCACTGCTTGTTGAGGCAAGAGGTCTAGTTACTCAGTGGAAAATATATTCAATGATCATTAGGAGCATTTTATTTTCTCTTTTTTGTATAATAACATTCTTCTCTATTTTTCTATGCCAAAGTGTTATTTGAACAAGTTATCCGATTACAGTTAGGTCATGGAAATATATACATAGAAAATATATGTCATACCTCACACCATTATATTGTAATGTGCTCGTGTCAGTTTTTAGATCAAACTTGTGAATTCTTAAATGGCAAAAGTAGGTAACTAGACCTTAAAACTCTATTATCAGCTAATGTGTTTAGGATTTTAAGCTCACTGATTAAATCATATCATAGTATTCGTTTAGATCAACAAAAATTTTCAACATAATATGAATATGCATTTATCTTTTCAAAAAAATTGGGACAAGTGTGTGAATGTGTCTCCCATACCCCCAAACTTAAATTACGCATTGTCCCCAATGTGTGACTAACATGGAAAGATTTGTCCTAGGAGATGGAGAACTAGCTGGGCCGGCATGGCTCGTAGCACACTCCCAAACTTGAACGAATGAATACATTGTCCCTAAAAAAGAAAAACTAACATAATACGGGAAAATAAAATGTACGAAAAATAAATAAATAACAATAAATATGAAAAACAATAAAAAAAAATAAAAAGGATAAGCTGTGGGGTGCCTCCCCTAAGCGCTAAGTTTAACGTCTTCAGTCGGACCAAGCCTTATTCTTCCCTAAAACTAAGATTGGTAGCAACTAGCACAAGTAGTGTATTATTCTCTCCCATATAAGCATAAGTCAAATGCTTTGGCAGTTGCTTAAACTCAAAATTTGGTGCTTGGACAATAGAAGGGAAAAAAAATAGTATTAGTAAGCACAAGAATTTCAAATGGATCGGTATACTTACTTGGACGCTTTGGAGTGGACTCAAGGAGGTGCACAGTTTCAATGATGTCATCAGTAACATCCTCAGATGCTGGCTTTATATTCAATCTTATGAAACTAAGGGTAGGGGTGGTCTCCAATGGATCAATGTGATGGAACTGAAAAGCTTGCTTAACAACACCTAGAGTGGGTATTGTTTGGGCTAAAAATTCTCCCTGTTTTCTTTCACTTAGTTCCTTAGCCAATTGCCCCATTTGCACCTCTAGTCTTTGAATAGCTTGCTCATGCTTGACATTGATTTGTCTTTGCTCAATCTGAAATTGTCTTTCATCTGCCATGAACTGTTCTTGTGAGGTCATCAACCGTTGTTGCTGAGTTGCCAATTGCCTCACAAGACTCGCTAGGTCACTTTGTTTTGATTCCAGAACTGATTGGGCTGCTTGTGGAGAATTCCTTTGCTGCCCCTTGAAGGTTTAAGGCATTCTGGGTATTATTCCCTGCGAAGTTGGGGTGATTCCGCCATCCAGGATTATAAGTATTTGCATATATATTGTAGTTGGTTGGTCCCACATAATTTGCTTGCTCTTGATCTGCAGATGAATACAAAGGGCAAGTGTCTGTAGTGTGATCAAAACGAGAACATATAACACATATCTGGAGTTGTTTAGCTCATGGACTAGGTGAGATGTTTTGAGCAGTAATGGCTTTTATAAGCATATCTAGCTTCCTCTCCATAGTAGCTAGATTGGCATATCTAGCTTCCACCATTGGTGCTTTTCCCTCGAATGAATTAGTTGAAAAGCTTCAATGCAGCAGTTTCAATACTGCTGCTCGGGTACTATCTGGAGCTTTTGCGCTCAAGTGCACTAAGAGCAGCACTTGATCGCAATGTGAAGTGCATACTGCGCTCGATCGGACCTTAGCCTGCGCTCGATCGCAAGGTCAGAATTTGCTCTGCTGCAGACTTGAAATCGAAACAGAAAAACAAAAAGATGAAAAAAAAATTAGGTTTTTGATAAATAAAATATAAACAAAATAGAAAATAATAAAATAAAATAAAATAAAATAAAAATAAGATAAAACTAATGAAAATAATTCCAAAAAGAAATTTAGCACAATCCCCGACAACGGCACCAAAAACTTGTTGTGCGTTTATTTACCTAAATAATTAAACAAATAATCATACAATTTTACTATCAAGTGCGCAAGGTCAATAGTAGCATAGTGTGCAAGTGCGAGATCATCTCCACAGGGATTGGTAAAGTTCGATTTAGAATTAATCTCGCAATAATAAAATAAAAATAAGAGAAATAAATATTGAGTTGGAATTTAATAAAGATAAAGGCGTAGAGACTTGATATCCACCACTAATCGTGCTACCACAACAAAACAGTATGCCAATGCTTTACTCATGTCATTAATACCTAATGGTTGTCAACCTAAGGGCATGGTATCTACTCCTAAAGCTATTGATTTTCCTAAGCAACGAGTTAGGCATGGTCTCTACTCTAACTCTTTTCTTTCTTAAGGGATTCAGCATGGTGTATACTGAGTTGTTCCTTAAAAGAGCATAAGATCTATGGAAATCGACAACCATATGAGACCTAGGGCATGGTATCTACTCCCGGTTTCCTATATTGATTAACCTAAGAATCCAGTGTGGATATCTTTTGTTACTATTGTTGAACCCAAGACTTGGTCATCCAGATTGATTCAACTAACTAATCCATACCACATGCATATGTTGATCAGCAAAAACATATAAGGAATTTAAAAAAAAACAGGCGTTAATCAAGTTAAGCATCACAACACAAATATCGTAAAGGTTCCAATACTGAATTATTGAGTAAACATAATTAGGGCTTCAACCAAGCCCTTACTAGAAAATTAGTTACGCATAGTTGTGATACTAAACAACATCATAAAATAAAATACAAAGGAAAAAAGAAACCCAAAAACACTATGGAGAAGAGTCATCAATTCATTTCAACAATCTCTCCTCCGGGCTCGTCTGGCCTCTGGCCTCCCCGAACAAAAACTAAACTAAAAGGAAGATAAGCTCCTAAAAAGGGAGATACTGTTTCTGTGTTTTACAAGTCTATTTATAGGGTTCTAAGGAAACTTGGAAACCCTAATTTCCAAAACAGGTCTCTAACCCTACTTTCCAAAATAGGAACTGCTGTTTTGATGTTTTATTGATGCGTGTGCACTCGATCGCATGAGTTTGCACTCGAGCACAAGGTTGCGCTTGAGCCTTCTCCTTGTGCACATGAGTGCTTGTGCGCTCGATAGCACCAAGCACTGCGCTCGATCGCACTCTTCTACAGCTCCCAGTTCTAGTTTTGCTCTTTGAGTTCCAAAATGCTTCATTTCTTTCAAAAACCTATAAAAACACAGAAAACACAAAAAGAAAGTAAAATGAAATAAAATACGCAAACTAAGAGCTTAAAAAATGTAAATTAAGGGGCTTAAATATGAATATTTAAGCACTTATCACCATTCTTGAGAGAGGATTCACTATCACAGAGTGGGGAAACCCAACCTTGTTTAGAATGATTTTTGATAGGAATTGGGGTACATTTGCAAGACAACTATCCTTACAAATGTGGTTAGGAATGGTAAGGTGATGGTGAGGAGAAAAATAGTTTCTTTTAGCAACACATCTATCAATAGATTCTATGGGCTACCTGACATAGAAAACAGTGAGCATATTGCATATGCGTCTAATATTGATTATGACAAGATTTGTAATACTTTCTATATTCTGGGCACAACCTTGAAAATGACGGGCGATATCCCTAAAACCTTACCTGGTACTTCTCTAACTGTCAATGCTAGGGCTTGGCAATATTTTGTGTGTCAGAGATTGATGCCTGCTACGCATTATAGTGACCTTACTGTTGAGAGAGCTGTTATGATTTATGCAATTTTGATGGGCATGACTATTGATGTGGGCCAAATCATATTTAATTCTATTATACACACTATGAGACAAAAGCTTGGATTGTACTTCCCTTCATTAATTACCCAATTATACATCCACGCCGGAGTCTAGTATAGTCCTGATAAGGAAACTAAGCAACCCAAGAAGCCTATCGATGATGGCATGCTCAATCTGATTAAAGCCTCAAGGCCACCAGCTCTGGGAGAGAAAGTAGTGATTACTGCCCCCCCTCCTCCCCTTAGGCATTTTAGTGTTGCAGAGCACCTTTAGCGTTTAGAGATTCGGTTCGACGAACATCAGAAACTCTTGCATGACAAGTTTGATCGTTAGGAACGATTCTTAGCCAGGCAACCAGATTATCAAGTGGGGTGTACTCTTCTTTTGGTCAGATGTACCAACACATTACCTCTGTGATTATGCCCGAAGTATAACGCGGTAGTTATAGCACAGCTTTGAGGTGTCGATTCCACAGGAAAACAAGTTAATTACAAGAGAAGATGGAATCCTTAACACGAACGATAAAAGTTGAACGAGAGAATTTGAATAATAAAGTAAAGTGATATGCGAATTGTGTAATTGTAATGAAAACTATAATGGAAGCAACAAGGTTTCGAGAATTCTCCCTAGGTTTGTTGCCTTATTCCAATCTCAATTTAGTTGGTTTTATTTCGATTGCAAGTTTCACATCCCAAACAAGCAATCGAAAAATATTCAATCAAAGCACATATATATACCCTAATGCAATTGTTATGAAATACTCTTTACTTTCACGAACACATGACCTAACTTATAAATTATCAAGAAACGAAAATATACCATAATGACAATACTGCAGTAATGGACAAATCTAGAAGAGAAATCTATCAAACTCAATCACACCTCAACAACATCACATAAGAAGAGCATGACTAGACTTATATGGGGGAAAAAGATGGAATCACTGGATTAAAGGGGAAATCTTCTAATTAGATAAAAAAAAGTAAATCATAACAATGTTTAATGAAAATAAATCCATACTATAACTGAATCAAGAAAAGAAAATAAGAACAACTACACCTAGGGATTCACTCATTTGCCTTACTAGGAGATTAGCTGGCCACGGAGCTCATGCTTCCTTGAGTTGCCTCCGGCCTCTCAATGATCTCCCCCTTGGTAGCAAAGCTTCGGAGATTCCTCAGCTTGCCCTCCAAAAATTCTTCGGATTACTCCTAAAGGCCCTCTGGATTGCTCCTAAAGGCCCTTTGGATCTGATCCCAGTTGATCCCAAGAGATGAAGTGAAGTGGGGTTTTTATTGGGGAATTCCCGGAGTGCAATGTGTTTCCATTCTGATGTGGGATACTGCCCGTGTGCGCTCGATCGCAGCATGGTGGTATTTCTGAACGATGTGGGATGTCGCGAGTGTGCACTTGTGATCGATCGCAGACCTGGTGCGCTCGAGTGCACTAGGCATCTTCCAGCTTGACCTTCGTATACTAAAACTGCCATAACTTTCTCTAGAAAAATCATTTTTATGAACCGTAAATTCTCCAGAAATTAGACTTCTGGATCTTTCTAAGCATATATGGCTCATCTCTTGGTTCTTCTTGCATCAATACAGTTTTGATTTACAAAAATGATTAATCTGTATGGGAAATTCTGGCAATTTAGTGAAACTCCTTTCCAAGTGCTTGTGAACCTTCACTCCGGTGTTCATCGAGTCATTGTACTAAAAGCAATGATAGCTTTTCCATCTCTTTTGAACTTAAAGTACCTGAAAATGCATCGAAATAGATCAATGATCCAAGAATGACACTTTAGAGTTGTTAAGGTATAAAAGTGCAATTCAAACCTAGATCAACCCTAAAATGCTAACAATTAAGTACTGTTAAGGTGCATTTTATAACTCTCATCACAACCCCCAACTAGCTTATTGCTAGTCCCTAGCAATTCAAGCGAAAATGAGATATGAATTCTATGGTAGGAATCAAAACAAGGTAAAGTAATGCTAGTGTTAAACAAGGAGCAATTCGCATTTTTTGTCTCAGAAATTGAACATAATACGCAGCACATAGAATCATTAAATATCACTTAAGTCCAAAAGTAATCCAAGCATCAATCTTAAAATCGTTATTAACTCTTATCATTCGTCTTACAACAATCCATTAATCCAAACACCCGGATGACTTTATGCATAACATTAATGAATACAAGTCTTGGCCTCTAAGAACACAATAAATTGCGTGACATCAATCACAAAAACAAGCTCTATAGGCTCACTTTTCAAATCACTCTCCACTATTGTAGAAAAATCACACTACATTGGATCAACAGGTCTTTAATAAGCTTGTAACATTAGGCTAAGGTAAAAGTTAAGAAAGAACGGGAAGGATTCACAAGTAAAAGAACTCAATCTCTTAGTTTTAAACACAACCACTTTAAGCACTTGATAACCTTGCTTCAACGCCCAACTCTTTCAACCATTTTTTTTATAAGAGCATATGTCTCAATAAGTCACCACTTTTCTTTTCTTTTCTTCTTTCTTTGCAATAATTCACTTATCTTTTTCTTTTCTTTTGTATTTTGGCATAAGAGCATTCACCTCCTTTTTCATTTTTTTTTCTTTTCTTTTCCACAACCCTCAACTTATCTCCTTTAATGTACTTAGGTTGTGGTAGTGATATATATATATTTTTTCATATTTCCATCCTTACTCCTTTTAAATGTTTCTCAACAAATGTGCTTAACTAAGTTCCTTTAAAAGAAAGGTAAGGATAAAATATTTTTAGGCTCATGAAGGTGAGTGAATGGGCTATTGAAAGAAACAAGGCTCAAATTCTTTTTTCAAGAAAAATCTCAAATAGGTGACTAGCGATAAATATAGCAATGGTAGGTTTGAAAGGCTCAAACGGTTCAAAAATGGCCTATATCATGTCCTAAGTAATGTGCATTCTAGGAATTCGCCTCAACTGATTATCAAATAAGTTCTAGAGCTTGTTGAGACCGTAAAAGTATTCACAAAGTAATCACACATAAAACTTCTCTAAATATTTAGACTAATCATACAATCTTACCACAAACTAGAGTCTCAAACCAAATGAAGATTGATACTTAAATTATTTTCAAACTGAAGCAAGATTTAATTTCTTCTAAATGCTATATGCTATCTCAATTAAGCTCATATCATTGACATGTGAATAAACTCTAAGGCTAACACCAAACATGCTAAAAACAAACAAAAAAGGAAAATGACACCAAGCAGTTCAATGGTATGCAATAAGAAATGTGTTTCCTCCACCCCTAACTTAAGATAAACATTGTCCTCAATGTAAAAGCAAAAATTAAGGAAACTCTCTTTTTAACCAAAGGTGCGTGGAGCTGAAAATTGTGCACGATCAATTAAACTGATGTGCATGTTTGTCCCTGAAAAAGAAATACAAAAGTAAAACTGGAAAACAGCAAAATAATAATAATAAACAAGAAAAATAAATACGAAGAATAGTAAAAATAAAAGGATATGTTGTGGGTTGCCTCCCATGAGTGCTAAGTTTTACGTCTTTAGCTAGACGCTCTTATTTCCTCTTAGAAAAACATAGGTTGAATGCACCAGCCTCTGCTTCACTGCCAAATTCAGTGCTTGTATGCTTTGGAGAGGCCTCAAGGATGTCATCAGTAACATTCGTAAATTCTGGCTTGATATATGCTCTTGTGAGGCCATGGGTGAGGGGGGACTCCAATGGATTAAGGTGCTAGACTTTTTTCCATGAATGAGTCAATCATGTATGTTTGGTGGCTTTCATCCACATCCTCTGATTTTTTTGTTGTTAGGATGTGTAATAACTTACCACTTAGTGTCTCAATGGCATTCACCTCCTTTAAATTCGTTTGAGCCAAGTGTTGATTATAGGGTGTGGAATAAGATTGGGAAAGGAGCTTACCTCGCTCATTCATACTCAAGGAGCTCATTAATTTGGACATTTGGCTCTTTAAATCCTTATGTTCTTTAACAACCTGTATAATCAAAGATTCAATTCTTTGATTAATCTTACCCTGTGCCTCAATAAAAGCATGTAAAGTTTCTTCTAAAGGACTCCTAAAAGGTGTATGTACATGATATGGTGCAAGATATGATCCAGGGGGTTGTGCAAGCTGTTGGTGTTCAAACTTTCAGCTGAAATTGGGGTGATTGCACCACTCCGAATTATAGGTATCAGAGAAGGGTGATAGAGGCTTTTTGTACATACCTAAGGCATTACATTGTTCCTCATACATCCCTCTTATCTCCACAAATGTGGGACACTCTTTGGCAAGGTGATCTATCCCGCCGGACACAAAACACGGTCCAAAAGACCTTGCATGATTAGCTACGTGTATGAGTTGTAAGCTCTTAGTTTTTAACGCATCTAGTTCCCTAGTGAGTATCTCAACTTTAGCTTTTAGGTTGTCCTCTTCCCTAAGCTGGTAAATTCCACCACCACTTGGGTTTCCTACAGGTCGTGATCTATTTGTGCTTTAAGTAGCACTAGGTCCAGTCCAAGTGTGAGCTTTTTCAGCAAGCTCATTGAGGTACTCTATGGCCTTATCAGGATCCTTTCGTAAAATTTCACCATTGCACATCTTCTCTACAAATTGGCGCTCTCTATATGTAATTCCCTCATTAAAATAGCTCACTAAACGCCAATTCTCATACCCATGGTGAGGGCACATACTCAACAACTCCTTAAATCTCTCCCAAGATTGATACAAAGTCTCAATGTCCTTTTGTGCAAAGTTGGAGATTTGCCTTTTTAAAGCATTGGTCTTATGTTGGGGAAAGTATTTATTAAAGAAGACCCGAGTCATCTCAGTCCACGACCCAATAGATCATGGTCTTAGTGAGTATAGCCAACTTTTAGCTCTATCCTTCAAAGAATAATAAAAGAACTTAAGTCTCACAATGTCATCAGTTTCATTTTGACTATGAAAAGTCGCAACTACTTCCTCAAACTCTCTAATGTGCACATATGGGTTTTCGTTTTCCAAGCCATGAAATGTAGGGAGTAACTGTATCATCCCTGTTTTAAAATCCAGTTGTCGAGTATTGGCTGGAAACATGATGCATGATGGTGTGGCTATGCGTGTAGGGTGGAGGTAGTCCTAAAGGGTCCTAGTGGGTTGATCTCCATGTTCACTAATTTCTTCAAGACTAGATGGATTATCAAATAAAGGATTTTAAAAGTTTGATTCTGACTCTATCACAGGCCTACAAGCAAATCTACCCAAATCGTCTCTATATCTGAGCATACAAGGTCACAAAATAATAAAAATACTACAAAAAGAAAGAATAAAATAAAACAAAATTAATGCAGCAAGCTAAAGAGGGAATGAAGTTACCTCCTTTACAGATGTCGAAAAGAAAAACTATCTGCAATTCTTCTACCGTCTTGTCAAAAGATGACAATTTTCTATGTACTTAAGCGCGTTTCCCCAGCAATGGCGCCAAAATTTGATTACACCCAAAGTATAACACGATAGTTTTAGCACAGCTTTGGGATGTCGATTCCACAGGGAAACAAGTTAATTACAAGAGAAGATGGAATCCTTAACATGAACGATAAAAGTTGAACGAAAGAATTTGAATAATAAAGTAAAGTGATATGCGAATTGAGTAATTGTAATGAAAACTATAATGGAAGCAACAAGGTTCCAGGAATCCTCCATAGGTTTGTTGCCTTATTCCAATCTCAATTTAGTTATTTTTATCTCGATTGCAAGTTTCATATCCCAAACAAGCAATCGGCAAATATTCAATCAAAGCACATATATATACCCTAATGCAATTATTATGAAATACTCTTTACTTTCAAGCACACATGACCTAACTTGTAGATTATCAAGAAACGACAATATACCATAATGACAATGCTGCAGTAATGGAAAAATCTAGAAGAGAAATCTACTGGATTCAATCACACCTCAACAACATTACATAAGAAGAGCATGACTAGACTTATATGGGGGAGAAAGATGCAATCACCAGATTAAAGGGGAAATCTTCTAATTAGATAAAAAAGTAAGTCATAACAATGTTTAATGAAAATAAATCCATACTACAACTAAATCAAGAAGAGAAAATAAGAACAACTACACCTAGGGATTCACCCCTTTGCATTGCTTGGAGATTAGTTGGCCACGGAGCTCATGCTTCATTGAGTTGCCTCCAGCCTCTCAATGATCTCCCCCTTGGTAGCAAAGCTTCGGAGATTCCTCAGCTTGCCCTCCAAAAGTTCTTTAGATTTCTCTTAAAGGCCCTCTGGATTACTCCTAAAGGCCCTCTTGATCTGATCCCAGTTGATCCCAAAAGATGAAGTGAAGTGGGGTTTTTATAGGGGAATTCCCGGAGTGCAATGTGTTTCCATTCCGATGTGGAATACTGCCCATGTGCGCTCAATTGCAGCATGGTGTGATTGAGTGCACTATGGTTCACTGCAAGGTATTTCTGACTGATGTGGGATGTCGTGAGTGCACACTTGCGATCGATCGTAGACCTGGTGCGCTCGAGCGCACTAGGCATCTTCCAACTTGACCTTCGTCTACTAAAACTACCATAACTTTCTCTAGAAAAATCATTTTTATGAGCCGTAAAATTCTCCAAAAAATATACTTCCGGATATTTCTAAGCATATATCGCTCATCTCCTGGTTCTTCTTGCATCAATACAGTTTTAATTTACAAAAATGATTGATCTGTACAGGAAATTATGGCAATTTAGTGAAACTCTTTTCCAAGTGCTTGTGAACCTTCACTCCGGTGTTCATCGAGTCATTGTGCTAAAAGCAATGATAGCTTTTCCATCTCTTTTGAACTTAAAGTACCTGAAAATGCATTGAAATAGATCAATGATCCAAGAATGACACTTTAGAGTTGTTAAGGTATAAAAGTCCAATTCAAACCTAGATCAACCCTAAAATGCTAACAATTAAGTACTGTTAAGGTGCATTTTATGACTCTTATCACTCCATCGAAATAGATCAATTATCTAAGAATGTCACTTTAGAGTTTTTAAGGTATAGAAGTGCAATTCAAACCTAGATCAACCCTAAAATGCTAACAATTAAGTACTATTAAGGTGCATTTTATGACTCTCATCACTCCGCCACTGGTTGTGACATGGATCACTTTCCCACTTTGCCACCCTATCCGGGTTCATCTTTTGATCCAGCTCCCAAGGAAGGTGAAGAGAGTGAAGAGAATGAAGAGGAGGATGAAGACATAGAGGATTAGTTTTGGGTTATATCTTGTTTGTCTCATTTTATTTTATTTTTTTATTATCGGATGACTTTGCTAACATTTATTGTGTCTTCCTTTTCGCTATTTTATTTTTTGTACTTTATTTTCGTTTTTAGTTAATTATTTAGATTTCATGTGTTAACCTAACATACGATGGGAATCTTAATGTTACACCGCAACTGCTTTCTTTTTGTTTGTTTTGTTCTATGTTATAGATCAAAATTTCAACAAGAAGAACAGTATGCAGTTCAAATGGTGGTGCACAATTTTCAGCTTCTATGCACTTTTGATTACAAAGAGAGTTTCCTTTACTTTTTCTTTCACATTGAGGTCAATGCAATTTTTAAGTTGGGGGTGGAGGAAACGTATTTTTGTTCTTTTCATTGAGCTACTTGGTGTCACTTCTTTTTTTTGTTTGTTTTTAGCATGCTTTGTGTTAAACTTGGAGTTAATTCACATGTTAATGATATTAGCATAATTGAGATAGTATATATCATTTAGAAGAAGTTAAATCTTGCCTCGATTTGAGAATAATTTAAATGTCAATCTTCATTTGGTTTGTGACTCTGGGTAACAGTAAGATTATATTATTAGTCTAAAACATTTAGAGAAGTTTTATGTGCCATTGTTTTGTGAATACTTTTGCGGTCTCGACAAGCTCTAGAACTTATTTGATAATCACTTAAGGCGAAATCCTAGAATGCACATTACTTAGGATATCATATAGGCCATTTTTGGACCATTTGAGCCTTTCAAACTTATCCTTGCTATATTTATCGCTAGTCACCTGTTTGAGCCTTTTCTTGAGAAAGAATTTGAGCCTTGTTTCTTTCTATAACCCATTTACTTACCTTTATGAGCCTAAAAATATTTTATCCTTACCTTTCTTTTAAAAGAACTTAGTTATACACATTTGTTGAGAAGCACTTAAGAGGAGTAAGGATGGAAATATGAAAAAAAAAAATATTACTACCATAACCCAAGTATATTAAAGGAGATAAGTTGGGGGTTGTGGAAAAGAAAAGAAAAGAAAAGAATGAAAAAAGAGGTGAATGGTCTTATGCCAAAATAAATAAATAAATAAAAAGTGAATTATGGCAAAGAAAGAAGAAAATAAAAAAAATGGTGATTTATTGAGAGAAATGCTCGAAAAATGGTTGAAAGAGTTGGGTGTTGAAGTAAGGTTATCCAGTGCTTATAGTGGTTGTGTTTAAAACTAAGAGATTGAGTTCTTTGACTTGCTGAATACTTCCCATTCTTTCTTGACCTTTACCTTAGCCTAACGTTACAAGCATATTAAAGACCTATTGATCCAAGGTAGTGTGATTTTTCTACAATAGTGGAGAGTGATTTGAAGAATGAGCCTATGGAGCTTGTTTTTGTGATTGATGTCACACAAATTAATATAGTTTTAGAGGCCAAGACTTATATTCATGAATGTTGTGCATAAAATCATCCGGGTGTTCGGATTAATGGATTGTGGTAAGATGGATGTTAAGAGTCGATAACAATTTTAAGATTGATGTTTGGATTACTTTTGGACTTGGGTGATATTTAATGATTCTATGTGTTGTGTGTTATTTGCAATTTTAGAGACAAAAAGTGAATTACTCTTGGTTTAACGCTAACATTGCTTTACTTTGTTTTGATTCCTACTATAGAATTCATTTCATATTGTCTTGTTTTCGCTTGAATTGCTAGGGATTACCAATAAGCTAGTTGGGTGTTATGATGAGAGTCATAAAATACATCTTAACAGTAGTTATTTGTTAGTATTTTAGGGTTGATCTAGGTTTGAATTACACTTTTATACCTTAACAACTCTAAAGTGATATTCTTGTATTGTTGATCTATTTCGGTGCATTTTCAGGTACTTTGAGTCCAAAAAAGATGGATGGAAAGCTATCATAGTTTTAAGCACGATGCTTTGATGCATATCAGAGTGAAGGCATGGTTGCAGAAGGACCAAATGAAGAGAAACCAAGTCTTTAGTGTTCCATACTATGGCCCAAAACTTTAAGCCTCGGCCCCCAGAACAATCAACTTCTCGGATAGGAAAAGGAGTGTGTGTGCTGCGGCCTGGCAAGTCCAAAAGAGCCAAGAAATCACCAGTGTGCACCACAGCCTGGACCAGTCTGAGCCGCTGCCTAGCAGTCTGAGCCACGACCTGGATTAGTCTGAGCTGCGGCCTCCATAAGCATGAAGAAAACCCAAAAGTGTGAGCCGTGGCGCGAGCGCGATACTTTGTTTCCGAGTCACGACCTAATTAAGGTTTTAATGATAGTTTAGACCCGAAAACACCCTTGGACCTTTTGTACTATAAATAGATCACTTAGGATTTGAAAAAGAGAATCATTAAGGCTGGAAAATTCAAGAAAGCTGCCACACTCTTCTCTATTACGGTGTTCAAGCATGAGCCCTATGGCCAACTAATCTCCAAACAAGGCGAAGGGATGAATTCTTAGGTGTAGTTGTTCTTATTTTCCATTCTTGATTCAGTTCTCGTTTGGATTTATTATTAAAAATTGTTATGATTTACTTTTTGATTTAATTAGAAGATTTTCTCTTAATCTGGTGATTGCATCTTTCTCTTCTATATAAGTCTAGTCATGCTCTTCTTATGTAAAGATTGTTGGATGTAATTGATTTCGGTAGATTTATCTTTTAGGTTTGTCCATTACTGCGATATTGTCATTGAGATATATTATCATTTCTTGATAAATCTATAAAATAGGTCATGTGTGCTTGAACCTAAAGTAAAGAGTATTTCATAGCAATTACATTAGGGTTTACATGTGCTTTGATTGAATATTTGCTGATTGTCTATTTGGGATGTGAAACTAGCAATCGATAAAAACAATTGAATCGAGATTGGAATAAGGCAAGGAACCTAGGGAGGATTCCTGGAACCTTGTTATCTCTCCATTATATTCTTCATTATATTTACACAATTTTCTCACATTACTTTATTATCAAAACTAAGATTCTCTCACTTGATCTTTATCGTTCGTGTTAAGGTTCACACTTTCCCTTGTAGTTTATTTTTCCTCATGAGATTGACACCTTAACTATACACAATAACCGTAGCATAATCAATGCCCAGAGTATGTTTGGCAAGTGGTTCGTCCCAATCTCCTTTTGATGACCTGCAAAAGAGTCATGTTGGTTACTTCTGCTTACCCATTAGCCTGTGGGTATTCAACAGAGGAGAAGCAATGCTCAATATGCAGCTCATCAAAGAATGTTTTGAACCGAGCACTGTCAAATTGTCTGCCGCTGTCCATCACCAGTACTCAGAGAATGCCAAAGCGACATACTATTGACTTCAAGACGAAGCCTCTAGCATGGTGGTCAGTGATACTGGCCAGTGGTTCAACTTTTACCCACTTAGTGAAGAAATCTATTGCCACAATGAGGTACTTCTATTAGCCAGGTGCTTCGGTGAAAGGTCCGAGGAGGTCTATCCCCCATATAGCAAAAAAGAGTGGGCTAGTGACAGAAGTGAGGGGATTCACCGGTCTGTGGGAGATGGTAGCATACTGTTCGCAACTTTTGCACTTCTTCACCAATTCCATAGCTTCTCCTTGCATCCTGGGCCAGTAGAAACCTTGACGAAGGAGTTTGAAAGCCAGGGCTCAGCCTCAGAGGTGGTTTCCGTAAATCCCTTCATGAACCTCCTAGAGGGCGTAATCGTCCTCGATTGAGCCTAGGCATTTTAGATAGGGCGTTGTAAGACCCCTTTTGTATAGTTGATCATTCAAGATTGTGTACCGTGCTACTCGGGAGATGATTTTTTTGGCTTTGTTCCTTTCACTCTGGAGATGACCATCTCGTAAATAGCGGAGGATATGATCAATCTAGGTTTCCTTGCTGGCCATAGGTAACACAGCGGTTTCATCGATGCTAGGTGCAGCGAGTGTCTTGAGGTAGACTGCTGGTGTGGACTCAGATATGAGGTGAGCCGGTTAGGGAGTCAGCTTTTGAGTTTTCAGCCCGGAGAATCTGGTTGATACGAAGCACTTTGAACTTGGCGACAAGCTCTTTGGATATGGTTAAGTAGTGGGTGATTTTTTCTCTTCGGGCCTCGAATTCCCCTTTAACTTGGTTCACCACAAATTGCGAGTCACTGTATATGTCCAGGGCCTTAACGGACGGTACTTTAGCCTGTTTCATCCCGGTCGGTAACGCCTCGTACTCAGCTTCGTTGTTTGAGGCTCTAAATTCTAACCTTAGGGCATACTCGATGGTGAAGCCATCCGGGCCACTCATGATGAGCCCGATGCCACTCCCAGCGTCGTTGTAGGATCCATCGACGTGGAGTGTCCACTGAGGGACTAACTTGGTTTCTCTGAGAACCGAGGTAGGATCCACTTGACTTGGAAGAGTGGTCTCCACAATAAAGTGGCCTAAGGCCTGGGCTTTGATGGCTGCACGAGGCCACTAATGGATGTCGAACTCCCCGAGTTCAATAAACCATTCGACCATTCTTTCGGAGACATCTGGCTTGTGAAGTACTTGTCGAAGGGGTTGGTCGGTCAGTAGAACGATCTTATGGGCTTGAAAGTATGGCCAAAGTTTGCGGGCCGTGATCAGGAGGGCATACGCCATCTTCTCCATGGGAAGATACCTGGTTTCAGCATCGTGGAGGACCTTGCTTACATAGTATATGGGTTTCTGGACACCTGCCTCCTCTCGAATTAGGACGAAGGCCACCATTTCGTGCCCGGCTGAGAGATATAGGAAGAGTTCTTCGCTGGTAATGGGTTTGGTAAGTAGGGGGCGAACCCAAGTACCTTTTTAGCTCATTGAATGCTTCTTGGCTATCATCGGACCAGTCGAAGTCCTTGGCCTTTTTGATGGCTTTGAAGAAGGGGAGGCACTTTTTCGCGGATTTAGACATGAATCGGCTCAAGGTAGCTATCCACCTAATGAGTCGCTGGACCTCTGTCGCAGTCCGGGGTGGGTTCATGCCAAGGACAACCTCTATCTTTTTCTAGGTTTGCCTCTATGCCTCTTTGGGTTACCATGAAGTAGAGGAACTTTCCTCTGGTGACCCCAAAGGTGCACTTAGCAAGGTTCAACTTCATCCGATGGTGCCGAAGGACTTCGTCGGCTTCTTTTAGGTTGGCTTCGTGGTTTTTAGCTCCGATGTTTTTTACCAGCATATCGTCTATGTAAACCTCCATACTTCGACCTATCTGGATCTGATTATACCTGGAGTATACGTCCATAAAGGTATGCAACTCGTGCCCCGACATTGCGTCGACGAGCTGGTCGATCCTTGGCAGAGGAAAGCTATCCTTTGGGTAAGCTTTGTTCAGGTCCAAGAAGTCGATACAGATCCACCATTTACCACTGGCTTCTTCACCATCACCACGTTAGACACCCAGTCCGGGTAGTCTACTTCCAGAATGAAATTGGCCGCGAGTAGCTTATCCACCTTAGCCCGAACAGTGGCCTGACGGTCGGGAGTGAATAATCTCTTCTTCTAGATGATTGGCTTGTGGTTCAGGTCTACATTCAACCGATGCACTATTACTTCCGGGCTGATCCCTGGCATGTCCGTGGCTGACCAGGAGAAAAAATCCTGGTTTTCTCGGAGGAGGGCGAGTAAGGGCCCCTTACAAGCCTCGGGGAAGTTAGAATCGATCTGGACGGTTTGAGAGACATCCTTACTGAGGAGGACTATAGCCAACTCCTCCACCGATTGGCCCCTTGGATCCCTTTCTTCGTCCCTAAGGTCGTCCAATTCGAGTGGGAGAGCTTCCATCCTCTTGCCTTCTCTCATTGTGTTCAGATAGCAAGATCTGGAGATCTGCTGGTCTCCCTTAATCTCACCCACTCTCTCTTCAGTGGAGAATTTCACTTTCAAGTAATATGTGAAAACGACCACTCAGAGCTTATTAAGGGTAGGTCGACCGAGGATCATATTGTAGGACGAAAGCTGTCTGACGATCAGAAAAGTAATTTGCATAGTGGTTGCTTATGGAGCCGTTATTGCAGTTACCGGGAGAACTATGCTGCCTTTCGCAAATACTGGACCCCCTGAGAAACAGTAGAGTGGGGTGGAAACTGGTTTTAATCGAGAGTATCCCAGTTGTATTTACTGAAAAGCATCGTAGAACAGGATGTCAACCGAACTCCCATTGTTGACCAAGACGCGTCTAACTTCGTGGTTGGCCACGAGAAGGGAGATGACCACAGCATCATCATGCAGAGTCTAGACTCCCTCCAGATACTCATCTGTAAAAGTGATGGTCATGTCCGCCTTTCATCGCTTGTGGGGTCCGGTGATTGAGGCCACCGACCAAGCGTAAGTCTTTTCGCAATGCCCCCGCAGATGGTTTTAATGATTTTAGCAGTGGTGACCTCTAGTTTTTTTTGGTTGGGCTCCTCGCTACTCTTCCCGGGACTCTTCCGAGTAGGTCGTACTGTCTTACTTCGATCGAGAGGGTGCTCGGGACTCTTTCGAGGTAATTTCTCCATTCAGGGCCCGGGGAACTCTTTTAATTACCCCTTATTGATGAGGGCTTCTATCTGGTGCTTTAGTGCCAGGCAATCTTTTGTGTCGTGCCTATGGTTCCTATGGAATCGACACCACTTGCCTTAGTCCTCATTGAAGCTTAGTGATCTCAGGGGCCTGATGAGAGCCATAAAATGCATCTCAACGGAGCTTAATCATTAGCATTTTGGGGTTGATCTCGGTCTTAATCGCACTTTTACATGTTAATAACTCTAAAGTGATATTCATAAATCATTGACTTAATTCGATGCATTTTCAAATGCCCTGGAGTCCAAAAGAAATGGAAAAGTTATCATCGCTCAAAGCACAAAGTTTCGATACATATAGGAATGGAAGAGTGGTTATGAAGAGACAAAAGTGATGAAAAACATTCTAAACATAAGAGCTAAAGCATGCCAAGACTAAGAGAAGTCATTTCAGCACTTGAAGAGCTAGGAGTACCAGTGTGCGCCGCGCCTCTGCTAGACCAGCGCCGCACTACCCAGAACCGCATCTTGGCATCCCTCATAGCATTGTGCCTCTGCTAGACCAGCGCCGCACTACCCAGAACCGCATCTTGGCATCCCTCATAGCGTTGTGCCTCTGCTAGACTAGCGTCGCACCGCCCAGAACCAAATCTTAGCATCCCTCCTAGCACCGCGCCTTTGCCAGACCAGGGCTGCACTGCCCAGAACTGCATCTTGCCATCCCTCTTACCGCGGTACCTCTGCCAGACCAGCGTTGCACCGCCCAGCAAGGCACACTCATGAAGAAAGGAGAGCGCCACACTGCCGAGAAGGGAGAGGTGCGGCACGCACACGGTCTCCTGACCTAATTAGGACCTCTAAGTGGCTACTTTGAGCCCCAAAATACCCTTGAACCCTTGTACTATAAATAGGGCACTTAGGGTTGAAGAAAAGGCAATCAATCAAGATCTGGAAACTCCAAGAAACAACCTCATTCTCCTCCATCAAAGTGTTCAGCCATGAGTTCCATGGCGAACTAATCTCCAAGCAAGGCGAAGGGATGAATCCCTAGGTTTTGTTGTTCTTTAATTCCTTTATTAGTTCAGTTGTAATGGGGATTTATTGTAAAATATTGTTATGACTTATTCTTTAATCTAATTAGAAGATTTCCTTTCAATCCGGTGATTGTATCTTTCTTTTTTATATAAGTTTAGTCATGCTTTTCTCATGTCAAGGTTGTTTGGATATGATTGAGTCTGGTAGGATTATTCTCTAGGGTTGTCCATTACTGCAATATAGTCGTTAAGGATACATTGTCATTTCTTGATAACCCTATAGTTTAGGCCATATGTGTTTAACAAATAAAGAAGAGTAAGTCATATCAATTACATTAGGGTTTGTATATGAGCTTTAATTGAATATCCACTGATTGCTTGTTTGGAATGTGAAACTTGCAATCGAGATAAAGGCAACTAAATTAAGATTGGAATAAAGGCAACGAGCCTAGGGAGGACTCCTGGAACCTTGTTGTTACTCTATTATTATTAATCATAACTTATTACATATTCTGCTCTCAACACTTCATTATCATATATTCTCACTCGATTTTATTGTTCGTGTTTAGGTTTACATCCTCTCTTATAGTTAACATTGTTTCCCTGTGGAATCGATACCCCAAAGCTGTGCTACAACTACCACGTTAGTCTTTGGGCGTAATCAAATTTTGGCGCCATTGCCGGGAAAACACACTTACTTACAAAAAGATTGTCAACCCTAAACCAAATGGTACTATCGTTCCCTTATTTAAATTTTAAATTTTAAATTTTTGCTTTCGTTCTGTTTTTATTTATCACTCGTAAAACTCAATTGGTGTATGCTTAGATCAAGAGATTCGCAAGGGAGATTCATTAATGGACCCGAACTAAAAATACCCTTCCCTTCCATGTCTGTTAGTGAAACCTCGCCTATATCAAATCCTAGTGTACACCCAACATAAAATTTAGGAAACTGTGTTAACATGGCTGAAAACCCTAATGAAAATGTTGCTAGGACACATAGAGATTACCTACATCCTAGCCAGACAGCCACACCATCATGCATTATGTTTCCAGCCAACACTCGCCATCAAGATTTTAAAATAGGGATGATACAATTACTCCCTACTTTTCATGACTTGGAAAACGAAAACCCTTATGTGCACATTAGAGAATTTGAGGAAGTAGTTGCGACTTTTCATAGTCAAGATGCAACTGATGATATCGTGAGACTCAAGTTTTTTCCTTTCTCCTTGAAGGATAAAGCTAAGAGTTGGTTATACTTGCTGAGACCACGATCAATTGGGTTATGGAATGAGATGAACCAAGTCTTTTTTAATAAATACTTCCCTCAATATAAGACTAATGCATTAAAAAGACAAATCTCCACCTTTGCACAAAAGGAAAAAGAGACTTTGTATCAGTCTTGGGAGAAATTTAAAGAGCTATTAAGTATGTGTCCACATCATGGGTATGAAAATTGGCGTTTAGTGAGCTATTTCTATGAGGGTCTTACCTATAGAGAACGCCAATTTGTAGAGATGATGTGTAATGGTGAGTTTCTGCAAAAAGACCCTGATGAGGCTATTGAGTATCTCAATGAGCTTGCTGAAAAAGCTCACACATGGATTGGACCTAGTGCTACTGAAAGCACAAATAGGTCACGACCTATAGGAAACCCTAGTGGTGGAGGAATCTACCATCTTAGAGAAGAAGATAACCTTAAGGCCAAGTTCGAGATACTTACTAGGGAGTTAGAGGCATTAAAAACTAAAAAACTAACACACATGGTTAATCAAGCCGAACCTTTAGAACCATGTTTTGTGTGTGGCGGGGTTGATCATTCCGCCCAAGATTGCCCCACATTTGTTGACACGAAAGGGCTGTACGAGGAACAATGTAATGCCTTAGGCATGTACAAGAAGCCTCCAGCACACTTCTCTAACACTTACAATCCAGGGTGGCGAAATCACCTTAACTTCAGCTGGAAATCTGAAAATCAGCAGCATGCACAACCCCCTAGATCATACCTAGCACCTTATCATGCACCCTCCTCCTCTAAGAACTCTTTAGAAGACACCTTACATGCTTTTATAGAAGCACAAGGTAAGACAAACCAAAGGTGTGAGGCTTTAATTACACAAGTGGTTAAGGAAAACAAAGAAATAAGGAGCCAAGTGTCTAAATTAATGGGCTCCTTGAGTGTGACTGAGCGAGGTAAGTTCCCTTCCCAAGCTCATTCCATACCTCACGATCAATATATGGCACAAGAAAATTTGAAAGATAAAAATGCTATTGTGACCCAAAGTGGTAAGTTACTACACATCCCACCAATGCATAAACCCAAGGATGTGAGAAAAGGTCAAACTAGTAGTGAAGCCGAGCTGCCTAAAGATCCTGAAGTGACCAAAAATCCTGTTAAGGCCCCATTCCCTCAAGCATTAAAGTCCAACAAGAAAAATCTAGAAATAAATAATGAAATCCTTAAGAACTTAAGGCAAGTGAAACTTAATCTTCCTCTTTTGCATGTAATTAAACAAGTCCCTACCTATGCAAAAGTTCTCAAAGATTTATGCACAATTAAGAGGAAACACCATATCAAGAAAACATCATTTCTAACTGAGCAAGTTAGTGCACTAATTGAGCAAAGAATTCCCTCGAAATACAAGGATCCGGGTTGTCCTACCATTGCTTGTAGCATTGGAAATCATGAGGTTGGACAAGCCTTCCTACCATTGCTTGTAGCATTGGAAATCATGAGGTTGGACAAGCCTTACTAGATCTAGGAACTAGTGTAAACCTGATGCCATTTTCCATTTACTTACAGCTGGAGTTAGGAGAAATCAAACCAACCGACGTGGTATTGTAATTGGCTGACCGATTAGTCAAAGTACCCCGAGGTGT
The DNA here is from genome assembly GCA_023935145.1 of Bretschneidera sinensis. Taxonomy (NCBI): domain Eukaryota; kingdom Viridiplantae; phylum Streptophyta; class Magnoliopsida; order Brassicales; family Akaniaceae; genus Bretschneidera; species Bretschneidera sinensis. The sequence continues at coordinate 99,474,379 of CM043700.1, read as the reverse complement.
GGTAGAGGATGTTTTGATTCAAATTGATAAATTTTATTATCCTGTTGATTTCTTAATTCTTGATACTACTTCTGCTGTTGACACTAACTCTAAAATCCCTTTGATTTTGGTTCTAATAAAATGTAAGAATGGACTCATGAAGCTGTCGTTTGGAAACATGACCCTTGTAGTAAATATTTTCAATGTTGCAAAACAGCCCGAAGATGAGGACGAAAATCACCAGCTTTACATGATCGAGTCACTCATCAATGAGGGAGTCTCTTTAACTCATGATTATGATCCTCCTGAAAATTTTCTAGTTAATTCTGAGATAGATTTATTTGATGATAAAACTAATATAATTGATATTTGTGATGTTTTTGATAAATCTCAGGACTATGGCAATCGGGCATGGCAACCAAGATTTGAGGAGCTGCCCGAAAGAAGCAAAACACAAGTCCCCTCAAGTATGGAAGCACCTAAAGTCGAATTGAAGCCACTACCTAAGGGTCTAAAACATGCCTTTCTCGGTCCAGGTGATACCTTTCCTGTTATTATTTCTTTTGAATTATCTGAGACCCAAGGTAAGAGATTAATTCAAACTTTAAATGCACATAAAACAACCTTAGAATGGAGCATGGCTGATTTAAAGGGAATTAGTCCCCTGATTTACTCCTATAAAATAAATTTGGATGAAGGAATTAGTCCTCTTAGAGACCCTCAACGTAGGCTTAACCCCACTATGAAAAAAGTAGTGAAAAATGAAGTGTTGAAACTGTTAGATGCAGGTATTATATATCCCATAGCTGATAGTAAGTGGGTAAGCCCTATGCAAGTCGTCCCTAAAAAGTCCGAAGTCACTGTGATAAAGAATGACCTAGGAGAGTTAGTCCCTACCAATCTTGTGACTGGGTGGTATATGTGCACTGATTACAGAAAATTAAATGTTGCCACCCAGAAAGACCATTTCTCACTCCCTTTTATTGATTAAATTCTTGAGCGTGTAGCTGGTCATCCCTTTTACTGTTTTGTAGATGGTTATTCTAGTTATTATCAAATTGAAATTGTATTAGAAGACCAAGAAAAAACCATCTTCACTTGTCCCTTTGGCACCTATGCTTTTCGTAGAATGCCATTTGGATTGTGTAATGCCCCTGCTAATTTTCAACGCTGCATGATGAGTATTTTCAGTGATATGGTTGAAAATTGCATGGAGGTCTTTATGGATGACCTAACTATTTTTGGATCTTCATTTGAAGTATGCTTAATGAATTTAGAAAAAGTATTAATTCGCTGTGAGGAAAAAAATTTGGTTTTAAATTGGGAAAAATGCCATTTTATGGTACCATCTGGTATTGTTTTAGGACATATTGTCTCTTCTAAAGGAATAGGGGTTGATCAATCTAAGATTGAATTAATCTCTAAATTACTTACCCCTAAGGTAATAAAGGATGTAAGATCTTTCCTTGGTCATGCTGGTTTTTATAAGAGGTTCATACAAAATTTTTCGAACATATCTAGACCATTATGTGCCCTCCTGGTTAAAGATACCCCCTTTGAGTGGACTCAAGCTTGTCAAGAGGCCTTTAAAACACTGATTGGAAAGCTTACTTCCTCACCTATAATGTAGTCACTGGATTGGACTTTACCTTTTGAAATCATGTGTGATGCTAGTGACTACGCTGTAGGTGCTGTTCTTGAACAGCGAAGGGAAGGTAAACCTTTTGTCATTTACTATGCTAGTAAGACTTTAAATAGTGCTCAAATGAATTACTCTACAACTAAAAAAGAGTTGCTAGCTGTAGTATTTGCTTTAAGTAAATTTCATGCTTATTTAATTGGTTCTCCTATCCTTATTTTTATAGATCATGCAGCCCTCAAGTATCTTCTTACAAAGAAGGATGCTAAGGCACGACTAATCCGATGGATCCTCCTCTTGCAAGAATTTGATATCACCATCAAGGGTAAGAAAGGAGTGGAGAACGTAGTAGTTGACCATCTATCCAGGCTCACTTTTTAGGACACTTGTGATGACATACCAATCAAAGATGATTTTCGCGATGAGCAATTACTTCTCCATTATTTGGCTACAGGTGAGATACCTATGGATTGGAGCGCTCAAGACAAGAAGAAATTCTTATATGAGGTACATAATTTTTATTGGGATGACCCCTATCTTTTCAAGCACTGCCCTGACCAAATTCTAAGGCATTGCATCCCTAATGAAGAGATTGTGAGTGTCTTAGAATTTTGTCACTCCCAAGCTTGTGGAGGCCACTTTTCAATGAAAAAAACCGTTGCAAAAATTTTGCAGTGTGGATTTTATTGGCCTACCTTGTTTAAAGATGCAAACACTGATTGTTGCTCATGTGAAAGGTGTCAAAAGTTAGGAGCTGTGTCTCGCCGAAATATGATGCCCCTAAACCCTATTTTAGTGATTGAAATCTTTGATTGTTGGGGCATCGATTTCATGGGACCCTTTCCTCCTTCCTTCGGATACCAATATATCATTGTGGCAATAGATTATGTATCCAAGTGGGTAAAGGCAGCAGTTTGTCAAAATAATGATAATGGAACGGTGATTAAATTCCTTAAAGAAAATGTGTTATCTCGATTTGGTACACCACGTGCTATAATTAGTGATCGAGGTACACATTTTTGCAACCGTTCTTTTGAAGCTTTAATGAAAAAATATGGGGTATTACAGAAAATCTCTACTGCCTATCATCCTCAGACTAGTGGACAAGTAGAGCTTGCTAATAGGGAGATTAAACAAATTTTAGAAAAAAACGGTTAACCCCGATCGCAAAGATTGGTCTTTGAGACTAACTGATGCGCTTTGGGCTTACCGAATAGCCTTTAAAACTCCCTTAGGTATGTCACCTTATCGGCTTGTTTTTGTAAAGCTTTGCCACTTACCCGTGGAGCTCGAGCATCGAGCTTATTAGGAAATCAAGTCTTTTAATTTTGACATGGGCGAAGCGGGTAAGCTTAGGAAATATCAGCTGACCGAGTTAGAAGAATTAAGAAATGATGCTTATGAAAATTCTAGAATTTATAAGCCAATATGAAAGTATTCCATGACAAAAACATTTTGAGGAAAACATTTAAACCCCCAATGATCGGGTATTCTTATATGACTCTAGACTTCATAAGCATCCTGGAAAACTTCGGTCAAGATGTACCGGCCCTTTTATAGTAAAAAATGTTTTTAAAAATGGGGTGGTAGAAATTGAGGATACTAGAGATGGCCGGGTCTTTAAAGTAAATGGTCAACGACTTAAGATCTTAATCAATAGACAAGATCCAGAAGTGGAAGACATTCCACTTATGGATCCGATCTATTCACCTTGACCACATAACAAAGGTACGTTTTTTTCTTTTATTTTATTTTTTTGTTATGTTTTTAATTAATTTTTATTCAATCTTAATTATTAGATTTTAATTTAATTCAAATTTTTAGGATTATTTTTTTCATTATTTTTTGGTGACTTTATTTTTCTCTTTCATTTGGCAAAAAAACCCAACATTTTTCTGGTGAGAAATAGCCCAGCAGTAGTCCAGGCCCAGCCCGCGCCGCAATTCATCTGGTGGTGCACAATCTTCAGCACCTGTGCACTTGTGCTTACATAGGGAGTTTCCTTTACTCTCTCTTTTACATTAAGGACAATGCATTTTTTAAGTTGGGGGTGGAGAAAACATATTTCTTCTTTTTTTTTCATTAAATTGCTTGGTGTTACTTTCCCTTACCTTTTGTTTTTAGCATGCTTTGTGTTTGCCTTGGATGTAATTCACATATCAATGATATAAGCTTAATTGAGATAACATACAGCATTTAGAAGAAGTTAAATTTTGTTTCGGTTTGAGAATAATTTAAGTGTCAATCTTGATTTGGTTTGAGACTCTAGTTCGTGGTAAGATTGTATGATTAATCTAAAGCATTTAGAGAAGCTTTATGTGTGATTACCTTATGAATACTTTTGCGGTCTCGACAAGCTCTAGAACTTATCTGATAATCACTTAAGGTGAATTCCTAGAATGCACATTACTTAGGATATGATTTAGGCCATTTTTAAACCGGTTGAGCCTTTCAAACCTACCCTTGCAATATATATCACTAGTCACCTATTTGAGCCTTTTTCTTGAAAAATAATTTGAGTCTTGCTTCTTTAAAAAAACCCATTTACTTACCATCATGAGCCTAAAAATATTTTATCCTTACCTTCTTTTTAAAAGAACTTAGTTGTACACATTGTTGAGAAACGCTCAAGAGGAGTAAGGATGGAAATATGAAAAACTATAACCCAAGTATATTAAAGAAGATAAGTTGGGGATTGTGGAAAAGAAAAGAAAAAAAAAAGAGATGAATGGGTATTTTCCAAAAACAGAAAAGAAAACAGAAAAAGATAAGAAGTATGGCAAAGAAAGAAGAAAAAGAAAAGAAAAGTAGTGACTTATCAAGAGATATACTCTTATAAAAAATGGTTGAAAGAGTTGAGCATCGAAGTAAAGTTATCTAGTGCTTAAAAGTGGTTGTGTTTAAAACTAAGAGATCAAGTTCTTTTACTTGCAAATCCTTCCCATTCTTCCTTAACCTTTACCTTGGCCTAACATTATAAGCTTATTAAAGACCTATTGATCCAATGAAGTGTGATTTTTCTACAATAATGGAGAATGATTTGAAAAATAAGACTATGGAGCTTGTTTATGTGATTGATGTCACACAACTTGTTATGATTTTAGAGGCCAAGACTTATATTCACGAATGTTGTGCATAAAATCATCCGGATGTTCAGATTAATGGACTGTGATAAGACGGATGATAAGAGTCAATAACGATTTTAAGATTGATGCTTGGATTACTTTTGGACTTAAGTGATTTTTAATGATTCTATGTGCTACATATTATGTGCAATTTCTGAGACAAAAATGTGAATTGCTCCTTGTTTAACACTAGCATTGCTCTACCTTGTTTTGATTCCTACCATAGAATTCATCTATCATTTTGCTTGAATTGCTAGGGACTAGCAATAAGCTAGTTGGGGGTTGTGATGAGAGCTATAAAATGCATCTCAACGGTGCTTAATCGTTAGCATTTTGGGGTTGATCTCGGTCTTAATCGCACTTTTACATGTTAATAACTCTAAAGTGATATTCATAAATCATTGACTTAATTCGATGCATTTTCAGATGCCTTGGAGTCCAAAAGAAATGGAAAAGATATCATCGCTTAAAGCACAAAGTTTCGATACATATAGGAATGGAAGAGTAGTTATGAAGAGACAAAAGTGATGAAAAGCATTCTAAACACAAGAGCCAAAGCCTGCTAAGACCAAGAGAAGTCATTTCAGCACTTGAAGAGCTAAGAGTACTAGTGTGCACAGCGCCTTTGTCAGACCAGCACTGCACCACCCAGAACCGCATCTTGGCATCCCTCCTAGCGTCGTGCCTCTGCTAGACTAGCGCCGCACCGCCCAGAACCGAATCTTGGCATCCCTCCTAGCACCGCGCCTCTGCCATACCAGCGCTGCACCGCCCAGAACCACATCTTGGCATCCCTTCTAGCGCCGTGCCTCTGCCAGACCAGAGCCGCACCACCCAGCAAGGCACACTCATGAAGAAAGGAGAGCGCTGCACCACCCAGAAGGGAGAGGCCCGGCGCGCACACGGTCTCTTGACTAAATTAGGACCTATAAGTGGCTATTTTGAGCCCAAAAATACCCTTGAATCCTTGTACTATAAATAGGGCACTTAGGGTTGAAGAAAAGGTAATTAATCAAGATCTGGAAACTCCAAGAAACAGCCTCATTCTCCTCCATTAAATTATTCAGCCATGAGTTCCATGGCGAACTAATCTCCAAGCAAGGCGAAGGGATAAATCCCTAGGTTTTGTTGTTCTTTAATTCCTTTATTAATTTAGTTGTAATGGGGATTTATTGTCAAATATTGTTATGACTTATTCTTTAATCTAATTAGAAGATTTCTTTTCAATCCGGTGATTGTATCTTTCTCTTTAATATAAGTTTAGTCAGCTTTTCTCATGTCAAGGTTGTTTGGATATGATTGAATTCGGTAGGCTTATTCTCTAGGGTTGTCTATTACTGCAATATTGTCGTTAAAGATACATTGTTGTTTCTTGATAACTCTATAGTTTAGGCCATATATGTTTAACAAATAAAGAAGAGTAAGTCATATTAATTACATTAGGGTTTGTATATGAGCTTTAATTGAATATCCACCGATTGCTTGTTTGGGATGTGAAACTTGCAATCGAGATAAAGACAACTAAATTAAGATTAGAATAAAGGTAACAAGCCTAGGGAGGACTCCTAGAACCTTGTTATTACTCTAGTATTATTAATCACAACTTATTACATATTCTGCTCTCAACATTTCATTATTATATATTCTCACTCAATCTTATTGTTCATGTTTAGGTTTACATCCTCTCTTATAGTTAACATTGTTTCCCTATGGAATCGACACACCAAAGCTATGCTACAACTAATGCGTTAGTCTTTGGGCGTAATCAGGGCCACTGTAAGATCGCTTTGTCCTGGATTTGCATTAAGACGTCGGTCCTGGATGCATTGAGAGGGGTAAAGTTCCCGAAGGGCCTATCCTTGTGGAAAGGTCGCTTGATGGGTTCTTGATGCGGATTGGCGGGGCCTATTTTCTTTCTCTCCGCATCCCCTTCCCATTCTCTTCGGAAAGCCTGGTCATTTTCCGCTAATATGTACTTCTCAGCTCTGGCCAAAATCTCATTCATGTTGCCGGGTGGTTGCTTGGTGAGTTTTGAACTAAAGACCCCAGACCTTAACCTATTCTTGAATGCTAGCATCTGAGTGCTGGGGTTGAGGTAAAAGATTTTCCAGATAGCAGAGTTGAACCTCAAGATGTACGCCGGAGTTTTTCTCCCTTCAATTGGATGATGTTGAATAAGGATTCCGATTTTATAGCTCTGGAGGTGGTCTAGGGGGTCTGTAGAACTGTTATAAGGTTTGATTTGGGGCATTCAAAAATTTGGTAGGAGTGGGGCCTTGAGGGCTTCTTGAGTGAAGGGTGGGTCCTAAATGTTGAGCTCGTCCATGACACTGTGGTGCCGACCTTTGAGAGCTTCATTGATCCTTCCCTCCATTTCCTCTATTCATTTGTCAAGGCTGATACTGCTTCTGGATGAGGGACTCTCCTTGGATTTAGTCGCATGAAGTGGGGAAGAGTCAACCATGGAACAGCCATCAACGAGGAGTGATTACACCCAAAACAGTAATGCGGTAGTTGTAGCATGACATTGGGGTGTCGATTCCACAGGGAGACAAGTTAACTATAAAGAAAGATGTAAACTTTAATATGAGACGATATAATCAGAGCAAGTAGAGAATCTGAAATTGATGATGAAGTAATTGTGTAGTTTGTAAAATATAATAGAGGGACAACAAGGATCCAGGAATCCTCCCTAGGTTTGTTGCCCTAATCCTAACTTGATTCAGTTGTTTTTATCTCGATTGCACGTTTCACATCCCAAACATGCAATCGGCAAATATTCAATGAGAACATGTATAAACCCTAATTTGATTGTTATGAAATACTTTTTATTTTCGATTCATGCACACATGATCTATCCTATAGGTTTATCAAGAAATGACAATATATCTTTTATAACCATATTGCAGTAATGGACAAGCCTAAAGGATAAACCTACCGGACTCAATCATACCCAAACAATCTTGACATAAGAAAAGCATGACTAAATTTATATCAAGGAGAAAGATATAATCACCGGATTAGATGAAATCTTATAATTAGATTAAAAAGTAAATCATAACAATGTCTTAACGATAAAGCTCTATTACAACTGAATCAAATAAAGGAAAATAGGAACAACTACACCTAGGGATTCATCCCTTCGCCTTGCTTGGAGATTAGTTAGCCATGGGGCTTATGGTTGAACACTTTGATGGAGGAGAAGTTGCTGCTTCCTTGAGTCTTCCAGCTTCATGAATGTCTAATGTCAAACCCTAAGTGATCTATGTATAATACAAGGGTCCAAGGGTGTTTTAGGGTTTTAAACAATCATTAAAGACCTAATTACATCATAACTCGGAGAACAAAGTTTGTGTGCGCGCCTAAGCTTGGATTTTCGGGGGGGGGGGAACACAAGGAAGATGTATTGGTTTTAGGCCAAACAATCATACCCAAACAATCATAAGATGTATTTTATGACTCTCATCATAACACCCAACTAGCTTATTGGTAATCCCTAGCAATTCAAGCGAAAACAAGACAATATGAAATGAATTCCATAGTAGGAATCAAAACAAAGTAAAGCAATGTTAGCGTTAAACCAAGAGTAATTCACTTTTTGTCTCTAAAATTGCAAATAACACACAACACATAGAATCATTAAATATCACCCAAGTCCAAAAGTAATCCAAACATCAATCTTAAAATTGTTATCGACTCTTAACATCCATCTTACCACAATCCATTAATCCGAACACCCGGATGATTTTATGCACAACATTCATGAATATAAGTCTTGGCCTCTAAAACTATATTAATTTGTGTGACATCAATCACAAAAACAAGCTCCATAGGCTCATTCTTCAAATCACTCTCCACTATTGTAGAAAAATCACATTACATGGGATCAATAGGTCTTTAATAAGCTTGTAACGTTAGGCTAAGGTAAAGGTTAAGAAAGAATGGGAAGGATTCATAAGTAAAAGAACTCAATCTTTTAGCTTTAAACACAACCACTTTTAAGCACTAGATAACTTTACTTCAACACCCAACGTTTTCAACTATTTTTCCAGCAGTTTTCTCAAATCACCACTTTTCTTCTTTTTTTTTCCATAATTCACTTCTCTTTTCTTTTCTTTTCTTTTGTATTTTGGCATAAGACCATTCACCTCCTTTTTCATTCTTCTTTTCTTTTCCATAACCCCTAACTTATCTCCTTTAATGTACTTGGGTTATGGTAGTGATATTTTCTCATATTTCCATCCTTACTCCTTTTAAGTGCTTCTCAACAAATGTGTATAGCTAAGTTATTTTAAGAGGAAAGTAAGGATAAAATATTTTCTTAGGCTCATAAAGGTGAGTAAGTGGGCTATTGAAAGAAACAAGGCTCAAATTCTTTTTCAATAAAAAGGGCTCAAATAGGTGACTAGTGGTAAATATAGCAATGGTGGGTTTGACAGGCTCAAACGGTCCAAAAATGGCCTATATCATATCCTAAGTAATGTGCATTCTAGGAATTCGCCTCAAGTGGTTATCAAGTAAGTTCTAGAGCTTATCGAGATGGCAAAAGTATTCAAAAAGCAATCATACATAAAACTTCTCTAAATGTTTTAGACTAATCATACAATCTTACCACTAACTAGAGTCTCAAACCAAATGAAGATTGATACTTAAATTAATTTCAAACCGAAGCAAGATTTAACTTCTTCTAAACGCTATATGCTATCTCAATTAGGCTCATATCATTGACATGTGAATTAACTCTAAGGCAAACACCAATCATGCTTAAAACAAAAGGTAAAGGAATGTAACACCAAGCAATTTTAAAGAAATATGTCTCCACCCCCAACTTAAAATTTGCATTGTCCTCAATGTTAAAGAAAAAGTAAAGAAAAACTCTCTTTGTAAGCACGAGTGCACAGGTTCTAAAAAATGTGTACCACCAGGGAATTGCATGCCATTCTTCTTACTGAAATTCCAATCTACAACATAAAACAAGACAACAAAAAGAAAACAACTGTGGTGTACCCTTAAGATTTCCACCATATGTTAGGTTAGTACATAAAATGTAGAAAAATCACTAAAATGAGAAAAAGAAAATAATGAAAAATAATCTGAGGAAAAGGGAAAATAAGAGATAGAACCCAAAATTATTCCTCTAAATTCTCATCATCATTTGCATTCCCTTCATTCTCTTCACCTTCCTCGGGAGGTGGATTAAAAGATGAACCTGGATAGGTTGGCATGGTAGGAAAATTACACATATTACAACCAGTAGTGGAGGCAAGGTGTTGGTACATCTGACCAAAGGAGGAGTTGACCTCCGCTTGATAATCGGCTTGTGCGAGCCAAGAATCGGTCTTGACGATCTAACTTGATACTCAAAATTGGAGAGAAGAAAACTAACCACCAACTTGAAGTTTGCTTGATGAACACCAAAAGCTTCTTTAAACCAAGTGGGTTGGAGAAATTTTCAACAAAAGTTGCAAGATAAGTGCAAAATCCTACAAGACATGGAGGTAGAATAAAGAAATTTTGAGGAAAAATGATGAGGGAGGTTAGGGTTTGGAGAGAGGAAGAGAAAAAGGGGAAAATGGCTACTGGGTTCGTGTGATGATATGAGGAAGAGAGAGTGAAAAAGGGTTTTAAGTGTGTGTGCAGGTGGCAAATCAGGGCAAGCTGCGGCTTGGCTCAGGGTGTGCCGTGGCTTGGGCTGTGGGAGTGTGGGAGGCGTTCTGTGGGGCGCAGTGCGAGTTCTGGTGGGGTGCGGCGCGACCTGATTCAAAAAAAAAAGTTGTTTATTTGCCAAAGAGAAAGAGAAAAATAAAATCATCCAAAATAATAATAAAAATAATATATATATATATATATATAATCAAATTAAATTAAACTAAAAACTAAAAATTAAAAAAAAAAACTCATAAAAGAAAAGAAAAGTAAAAATAAAAACAATGTACCTTTGTTGTGTGGTTAAGGTGAATAGACCGGATCCATAAGTTGAACGTCTTCCACTTCTGGATCTTGTCTATCGATTAAGATCTTAAGTCGTTGACCATTCACTTTAAAAATTCGACCATTCTTAGTGTCCTCGATTTCCACTGCCCCATTTTCAAAAACATTTTTTACTATAAAAGGGCCGGTCCATCTTGACCGAAGTTTTCCAGGATGCTTATGAAGTCTAGAGTCGTATAAGAACACTCGATCATTAGGTCTAAATGTTTTCCTCAAAATGTTTTTATCATGGAATGATTTCATCTTGGTCTTATAGATTCTAGAGTTCTCATAAGCATCGTTTCTTAATTCCTCTAACTCGGTTAGTTGATACTTTCTAAGCTTACTCGTCTCTCCTATGTCAAAATTAAAAGACTTGATGGCCCAATAAGCTCTATGCTCGAACTCCATTGGTAAGTGGCAAGGCTTTCCAAAAACAAGCCGATAAGGTGACATACCTAAGGGAGTTTTAAAAGCTGTACGGTAAGCCCAAAGCGCATTAACTAGTCTCAAAGACCAATCCTTGCGATCAAGGTTAACCGTTTTTTCTAAAATTTGTTTAATTTCCCTATTAGCCAGCTCTACTTGTCCACTAGTCTGAGGATGATAGGCAGTAGAGATTTTATGTAATACCTCATATTTTTTCATCAATGCTTCAAAAGAATAGTTGCAAAAATGTGTACCTCGATCACTAATTATAGCACGTGGTGTACCAAATCGAGATAACACATTTTCTTTAAGGAATTTAATCACCGTTCTATTATCATTGCTTTGGCAGGCTACTGCCTCTACCCACTTAGGTACATAGGCTATTGGCACAATGATATATTGGTATCCGAAAGAAGGAGGAAAGGGTCCCATGAAATCGATGCCCCAACAATCAAAGATTTCAATTACTAAAATAGGGTTTAGGGGAATCATATTTCAGCGAGAAGCAGCTCCTAACTTTTGACACCTTTCACATGAGTGACAATAGGTGTTTGCATCTTTAAACAAGGTAGGCTAATAAAATCCACACTACAAAATTTTTGCAGTGGTTTTTTTCATCGAAAAGTGACTTCCACAGACTTGGGAGTGACAAAATTCTAAGACACTTGCAATCTCTTCATTAGGGATGCAACGCCTTAGAATTTGGTCAGGGCAGTACTTGAAAAGATAAGGGTCATCCCAATAGAAATTACATACCTCATATAAGAATTTCCTTTTGTCTTGAGCGCTCCAATCCATTGGTATCTCACATGTAGCCAAATAATTCACAATGTGAGCAAACCATGGTAAAGAAGTAACAGAGAGTATGCTCATCAGGAAATTCATCTTTGATTGGCATGTCATCACAAGCGTCCTCAAAAGTGAGCCTCGATAGATGGTCAGCTACTACATTCTCCACTCCTTTCTTATCCTTGATGGTGATATCAAATTCTTGCAAGAGGAGGATCCATCGGATTAGTCATGCCTTAGAATCCTTCTTTGTAAGAAGATACTTGAGGGCTGCATGATCTGTAAAAATAAGGATAGGAGAACCAATTAAATAAGCACGAAATTTATCTAATGCAAATACTACGGCTAGCAATTCTTTTTCAGTTGTAGAGCAATTCATTTGAGCACTATTTAAAGTCTTACTAGCATAGTAAATGACAAAAGGTTTACCTTCCCTTTGTTGTCCAAGAACAGCACCGTCAGCGTAGTCACTAGCATCACACATGATTTCAAAAGGCAAAGTCCAATCTGGTGACTGCATTATAGGTGCAGAAGTAAGCTTGCCGATCAGCATTTGGAATGCTTCTTGACAAGCTTCTGTCCACTCAAAGGGGCTGTCTTTAACTAGGAGGGTACATAGTGGCCTAGATATGTTTGAAAAATTTTGTATGAACCTCCTATAAAAACTAGCATGACCAAGGAAAGATCTCACATCCTTTATTGTCTTAGGGGTAGGTAGTTTAGAGATTAATTCAATCTTAGATTGATCAACCTCTATCCCTTTAGAAGAGACAATATGCCCTAAGACAATACCAGATGGTACCATGAAATGGCATTTTTCCCAATTTAGGACCAATTCTTTTTCCTCACAGCGAATTAATACTCTTTCTAAATTCATTAAGCATGCTTCAAATGAAGAACCAAAAATAGTTAGGTCATCCATAAAAACCTCTATGCAATTTTCAACCATGTCACTAAAAATACTCATCATGCAGCGTTGAAAAGTAGTAGGGGCATTACATAGTCCAAATGGCATTCTACGAAAAGCATAAGTGCCAAAGGAACAAGTATAGGCGGTCTTTTCTTGGTCTTTTAATGCAATTTCTATTTGATAATAACCAGAATAACCATCTAGAAAATGGTAAAAGGGATGACCAGCTACACACTTAAGAATTTGATCAATAAAAGGGAGTGGGAAGTGGTCTTTTCGGGTGGCAGCATTTAATTTTCTGTAATCAATGCACATACGCCACTCGATCACAAGTTTGGTAGGGACTAGCTCTCCTAGGCCATTCTTTACCACCGTGACTCCGGACTTTTTAGGAACGACTTGCATAGGGCTTACTCACTTACTATCAGCTATGGGATATATAATACCCACATCTAACAGTTTCAGCACTTCATTTTTCACTACTTCTTTCATAGTGGGGTTAAGCCTACGTTGAGGGTCTCTACGAGGACTAGTTCTTTCATCTAAATTTATTTTATGGGAGCAGATCAGGGGACTAATTCCCTTTAAATCAGCCATGCTCCATCCTAAGGCTGATTTGTGCGCATTTAAAATTTGAATTAATCTCTTACCTTGGGTTTAAGATAATTCAGAAGAAATAATAATAGGAAAGGTATCACCTGGACCGAGAAAGGCATGTTTTAGACCCTTAGGTAGTGGCTTCAATTTGACTTTAGGTACTTCCACACTTGAGGGGACTTGTGTCTTACTTCTTTTAGGTAGCTCCTCAAACCTTGGTTGCCATGCCCGAGTGCCATAATCCTGAGATTTGTCAAAAATAGCACAAATATCAATTATATCAGTTTTATCATCAAATAAATCTATCTCAGAATTAACAAGAAAATTTTCAAGAGGATCATAATCATGAGTTAAGGAAACTCCCTCATTAATGAGTGACTCGATCATGTAAAGCTGGTGGTTTCAGTCCTCATCTTCGGGCTGTTTTGCAACATTGAAATATTTACTTCAAGGGTTATGTTGCCAAAGGACAGCTTCATCAGTCCATTCCTACAATTTATTAGAGCATTCATGGTAGCAAGAAAAGGTCTACCCAAAATCAAAGGGATTTTAGAGTTAGTGTCAACAGCATAAGTGGTATCAAGAATTAAGAAATCAACAGGATAGCAAAATTCTCAATTTGAATCGAAACATCCTCTACCACACCCCGGGGTACTTTGACTGAACGGTCGACCAATTTTAGTACCATGGCGGTTGGTTTGATTTCTCCTAACCCCAGCTGTAAGTAAATAGAGAATGGAATCAGGTTTACACTAGCTCCTAAATCTAGCAAAGCTTGTCCAACCTCATGATTTCCATTGCTGCAAGCAGTGGTAGAACAACCCGGATCTTTGTATTTTGAGGGAATTCTTTGCTCAATTAACGCACTAACTTGCTCAGTTAGGAATGCTGTTTTCTTGATATGGTGTTTCCTCTTAATTGTGTATAAATCCTTAAGAACTTTTGCATAAGTAGGGACTTGTTTAATCACATGCAAAAGAGGAAGATTAAGTTTCACTTGCTTTAAGTTCTCAAGGATTTCATTATTTATTTCCAGATTTTTTTGTTGGATTTTAAGGCCTGGGGGAATGGTGCCTTAATATGGCTTTTGGTCACTTCAGGGTCTTTGGGCAGCTCGGTATTGCTACTGGCTTGCCCTTTTTCCACATCCTCGGATTTATTCATTGGTGGGATGTGTAGTGACTTACCACTTCGGGTCACAATGACATTTACATCTTTCAAATTTTCTTATGCTATATGTTGACCGTGAGGTATGGACTGAGCTTGGGAAGGGAGCTCACCTCGCTCAGTCACACTCAAGGAGCCCATTAATTTAGACACTTGGCTCCTTATTTCTTTGTTTTCCTCAACTACCTGTGTAATTAAAGCCTCACACCTTTGGTTTGTTTTATCTTGTGCTTCTATAAAAGCATGTAAGGTGTCTTCTAAAGAATTCCTAGAGGATGAGGGTGCATGATAAGGTGCAGGGTATGATCTAGAGAGCTGTGCATGCTACTGATTTTTAGATTTCCAGCTGAAGTTGGGGTGATTTCGCCACCTCGGATTGTAAGTGTCAGAGAAGGGTGCTAGAGGCTTCTTGTACATGCCTAAGGCATTACATTGTTCCTCGTACAGCCCTCTCATGTCAACAAATATGGGGCAATCTTGGGGGGGATGATCAACCCCACCACACACAAAACATGGTTTTAAAGGTTCGGCTTGATTAACTATGTGTGTTGGTTTTTTAGTTTTTAATGCCTCTAACACCCTAGTAAGCATCTCGACCTTGGCCTTAAGGTTATCATCTTCCCTAAGATGGTAGATTCCTTCACCACTAGGGTTTACTATAGGTCATGACCTATTTGTGCTTTCAGTAGCACTAGGTCCAGTCCATGTGTGAGCTTTTTCAGCAAGCTCATTGAGGTACTCAATAGCCTCATCAAGGTCTTTTTGCAGAAACTCATCATTACACATCATCTCTACAAATTAGCGTTCTCTATAGGTAAGACCTTCATAGAAATAGCTCACTAAATGCCAATTTTCATACCCATGATGTGGACACATACTTAACAACTCTTTAAATTTCTCCCAAGACTGATACAAAGTCTCGTTTTCCTTTTATGCAAAGGTGTCTTTTCAATGCATTAGTCTTTTGATGAGGGAAGTACTTGTTAAAAAAACTTGGGTCATCTCATTCCATGACGCAATTAGTCGTGGTCTCAGTGAGTATAACCAACTCTTAGCTTTATCCTTCAAAGAAAAAGGGAAAAAATTTGAGTCTCACGATATCATCCGTTGCATCTTGACTATGAAAAGTCACAACTACTTCCTAAAATTCTCTAATGTGCACATATGGGTTTTCGTTTTCCAAACCATGAAAAGTAGGGAGTAATTATATCATCCTTGTTTTAAAATCTTGATGGCGAGTGTTGGCTGGAAACATAATGCATGATGGTGTGGCTATTCAGCTAGGATGTAGGTGATCTTTAAGTGTCCTAACAACATTTTCTTTAGGGTTTTCAGCCATGTTATCAAAATTTTCTAAACTTTCGGGTGGGTGTACACTAGGGTTTGATCTAGGCGAGGTTTCACTAATGGACGTGGAAGGGAAAGGTATTTCTATTTCGGGTCCTTTAATGAATCTCCCTCGTGAATCTCTCGGTCTAAGCATACACCAAAGGAATTATAGAGTAAATAAATAAAACAGAAAAAGAAAATTAGAAAACTTAAAGAAAAGAACGATAGTACCGTTTTGTCTTAGAGTTGACAAACTTTCTTGTATGTAAGCGTGTCTCCCCGGCAACGGTGCCAAAATTTGATTATGCCCAAAATAGTAATGTGGTAGTTGTAGCACGGCTTTGGGGTGTCCATTCCACAGGGAGACAAGTTAACTATAAAGAAATATGTAAACTTTAATATGAGACGATATAATCAGAGTAAGTAGAGAATCTGAAATTGATGATGAAGTAATTGTGTAGTTTGTAAAATATAATAGAGGGACAACAAGGATTCGGGAATCCTCCCTAGGTTTGTTGCCCTAATCCTAACTTGATTCAGTTTCTTTTATCTCGATTGCACGTTTCACATCCCAAACATGCAATCGGCAAATATTCAATGAGAACATGTATAAACCCTAATTTGATTGTTATGAAATACTTTTTATTTTTGATTCATGCACACATGATCTATCCTATAGGTTTATCAAGAAATGACAATATATCTTTTATGACCATATTGCAGTAATGGACAAGCCTAAAGGATAAACCTACTGGACTTAATCATACCAAAACAACCTTGATATAAGGAAAGCATGACTAAATTTATATCAAGGAGAAAGATACAATCACCGGATTAGATGAAATCTTATAATTAGATTAAAAAGTAAATCATAACAATGTCTTAATGATAAAGCTCTATTACAACTGAATCAAATAAAGGAAAACGGGAACAACTACACTTAGGGATTCATCCCTTCGCCTTGCTTGGAGATTAGTTAGCCATGGGGCTTATGGTTGAACACTTTGATGGAGGAGAAGTTGCTGTTTCCTTGAGTCTTCCAGCTTCATGAATGTCTAATGTCAAACCCTAAGTGATCTATTTATAATACAAGGGTCCAAGGCTGTTTTAGGGTTTTAAACAATCATTAAAGACCTAATTACATCATAACTCGGAGAACAAAGTTCGTGTACGCGCCTAAGCTTGGATTTTCTCGCGCCTAGGCTTGGTTTTAGGCCAACTTTGTGAACTTGCTGGAAGGTGCGGTGCAGCTCCATCCAGGGTGCACCTCAGCCTTTCAGTGCACACCCTAGATTAATCCAAGGTGCACCTCACACCTCATGGCAGGACGCCCCTTGGTCCAAGGCGCACCCTGACCTGATGGCCTTCTTTGCTTGCTTTGGCCTCTGTTCTGGAGGGTGCAGCTCAGCTGGTTCCAGGGCGCGGCGCACATGCTTGGATCTCTTTGTTTAGCCTTTTTGAAAGCACTCCTTTGCTCTGGTATACATGGAATCTTTGTGCTTCATTCAACAATAGCCTTTCCATCTCTTTAAGACTCAAAATACCTAAAAATGCATCAAAACAAATTAGTGATCCAAAGATGATACTTTAGAGTTGTTAACATATAAAAGTGCAATTAAAACCTATATCAACTCTAAAATGCTAAAAATTAAGTACTATTAAGATGCATTTTATAACTCTTATCAAGAAACCTGTGGTTGGCTGAACCTGTGCGGCTGGGATCCTGCCAAAGAGGTGTAGGTGAAGGCTGGCAAGCCCTTTGGTGGACATCGACTACCAGATTGGTTACTAATTGTGAGAGCTCCACGAACTGTGCATGGAGCATAGCCATGATGGGATGTGATTACACCCAAAACAGTAACGCGGTTGTTGTAGCACGACTTTGGGGTGTCGATTCCACAAGGAAACAAGATAACTATCAAGAAAGATATAAATCTTAATATGAGACGATATAATCAAAATAAGTAAAGAATCTGAAATTGATGATGAAGTAATTGTGTAGGTTGTAAAATATGATAGAGGGACAATAAGGATCCGGGAATCCTCCCTAGGTTCATTTCCCTAATCCTAACTTGATTCAGCTGTTTTTATCTCGATTGCACGTTTCACATCTCAAACATGCAATCAGCAAATATTCAATGAGAACATATATAAACCCTAATATGATCGTAATGAAATACTTCTTATTTCCGATTCATGCATATATGTTCTGTCCTATGGGTTTATCAAGAAACGACAATATATATTTGTCGACAATATTACAGTAATGGACAAACCTAAAGGTTAGATTTACCGGACTCAATTATACCCAATAATCTTGACATAAGAGAAGCATGACTAAAGTTATATCAAGGAAAAAAGATACAATCATCGGAATAGATAAAATCTTATAATTAGATAAAGAAGTAAATCATGACAATGTTTGACAATAAATTATTATTACAACTGAACCAAATAAGGGTAGATACGGACAACCACACCTAGGGATTCATCCCTTCGCCTTGCTAGGAAGTTAGTTAGCCATGGTGTTCATGGCTAAACACTTTTGTGGATGAGCGGCTACTTTGAGTTTTCTGGCTTTTCTTCTTAGCCCAGATCCCCCTTCTCTTAAACCCCAAGTATCCTATTTATAGTACAAGAGTCCAAGGGTGTTTTTGGGTTTATTCTAATGTTTAAAAACCCTAATTAAAGTCTAACTTGGAGATGTAAAGCCGTGTGCGCGCTGCGGTGCTGCTAGGGAGCACCGTGGTGTAGGCATATTCTGGATTGGGTGAACTTCTGGGCACTGCGGTGCTTGCTGGTTGTTCACAATGGGCGAGTTTCTATGCACCGCGGTGCTGTTGAGGAGCACCATGGTGCTGGCCTTTTTGCTGATTTTCTTTATGCTTTGCCTCTCTGTAGCCACTCCTATGCTTCGTTGTGCATGGAACCTTGGTGCTTTTAAACAACGATCGCTTCTTCTCCTCTTTGGACTCAAAATACCTGAAATTGTACTGGAATAAGTTAGTGATCCAATAATATTCCTTAAGAGTTATCAACACACAATAGTGCAATATAGACCAAGAAGAATCATAAAATGCTAACAATTAAACATCGTTGAGGTGCATTTTATGGCTCTTATCACAACCCCCAACTAGCTTATTGCTAGTCTCTAGCAATTCAAGTCGAAACAAGAGATGAATTCCATGGTGGGAGTCAAAAACAAAGTAAAGCACTACTAGTGTTAACCAAGAGTAATTCACTTTTGTCTCAAATATTGCACACAACATACAACATATAGGATAATTAAATATCACTCAAATCCAAAAATAATCCAAACATCGATCTGGCAATTGTTATTGACTCTTAACATCCATCTACCACAATCCAATAATCCGTACACTCAGATAATTTTATGCATTACATTCATGAATACAAGTCTTAGTCTCTAAAAACATAACAAATTGTGTGACATCAATCACATAAACAAACTTTATAGGCTTATTTTTCAAACCACTCTCCACTATTGTAGAAAAATCACATTACATTGGATCAATAGGTCTTTAATAAGCTTGTAATGTTAGGCTAAGGTAAAGGTTAAGAAAGGATGGGAAGGATTAACAAGTAAAAGAACTCAATCTCTTAGCTTTAAACATAACCACTTTTAAGCACTTGATAACCTTACTTCAACACCTAACTTTTAAAACCATTTTTCGAGCATTTTTCTCAAATCACCACTTTTCTTTTCTTTTCTTCTTTCTTTACCATAATTCACTTTTTTTTTCTTTTGTATTTTGGCATAAGACCATTCATCTTTTTTTTTCTTTTTTAAGGCTTATTTTCTTGTCCATAACCCCCAACTTATCTCCTTTAGTGTACTTGGGTTATGGTTTCCATATTTCCATCCTTAATCCTTTTAAGTTCTTCTCAATAAATGTGTATAGCTAAGTTCTTTGAAAAGAAAGGTAAGGATAAAATATTCTCTTTAGGCTCATAAGGGTGAGTAAATGGGCTATTTGAAAGAAACAACGCTCAAATTGGTGACTAGTGGTAAATATAACAATGGTAGGTTTTTGACAGGCTCAAACGGTTCAAAATGGCCTATATCATATCCTAAGTAATATGCATTCTAGGAATTCACCTCAAGTGGTTATTAAGTAAGTTCTAGAGCTTGCCAAGACCGTAAAAATATTCACGAAATAATCACACATAAAAATTTTCTAACTGCTTAAGATTAATCATACAATCTTACCACAAACTAGAGTCATTAACCAAATCAAGGTTGACACTTAAAGTATTTTCGAATTGAAACAAAATTTAACTTCTTCTAAATGCTGTATGTTATCTCAATTAAGCTTATATCATTGACATGTGAATTACATCCAAGGCAAACATAAATCATGCTTAAAACAGAAGGTAAGGGGAGGTAACACTAAACAATTTAAAGAAATACGTTTCCTCCACCCCCAACTTAAAATTTGCATTGTCCTCAATGTTTAAAGAGAAAGTAAAGAAAAACTCCCTTTTGTGAGCAGAAGTGCACAGGTGCTGGACAATGTGTACTACAAGGTGAAGTGCTTGCCATTCTTCTTGCTGAAATTCCAATCTACAACATAGAACAAGACAACAAAAAGAAAACAACTTTGGTATACCCTTAAGATTCTCACCATATGTTAGGTTAGTACAGAAAATAAAATAAAAAGAAATAAAGTAGGAAAGTAAAAATAACTGAAATGAAGACACACTAAACAAACAAAATAAATAACAAAATAAAGGACCTAAAATTAATCCTCTAAAATCTCATCCTCCTCTTCATCCTCTTCATTCTCTTCACCTTCCTCAAGAGTGGGATAAAAAAATGAACCTGGATAGGGTGGCATAGTAGGGAAGTGATCCATATTACAACCAGTAGTGGAGGCAAGGTGGTGGCACATCTGACCAAAAGAAGAGTAGACCCCGGCTTGATAATCGGCCTGCTGAGCCAAGAATCTATTTTACCGAGCCAATATTTTGTCTTGAAGATCTATCCTATTAAGCAACAATTTCTGATGCTCATCAAAAAAACTCTCTAGACACTCAAGGCGCTCGACAATAGTGAAAGGCCTAGAGGAAGAAGGATGGTCAGCAAAGGCTGCTCTTTCTCCCGGAATTGGCGGCCTTGAAGCTTTAATCTGTGCTAACAAGCTATCATCAATGGGTCTTTTGGGTTCCTGGGCCTCTTTATCAGGGCTGTATTGGACTCTGGATCGGATGCACAATTGGGTTATTAAAGAAGGAAAATATAATCCGAGCTTTTGTCTAATAGTGTGTTTGATTGAATCATGTATGACTTGGCCGACATCGATAGTCATTCCCATTAAAATTGCATAGACTAACATAGCTCGATTAGCAGTTAAGGCACTATAATGTAAAGCAGGCATCATCCTCTGACATATAAAATATTGCCAAGCCCTAGCAGTGGCATTGAGAGAAGTACCGGGTAAAGTGATAGGGAGATCACCCGTCATTTTCCATGTAGTGCCCGGAATATAAAGGGTAGTGCAAATCTCTTCATAATTGATGGTGGACACATATAAACTATACTCACTATGCTTAATGTTAGGTAATTCATAGAAGTTATTAATGGATGTGCTGCTAAAGGAGACTGTTTGTCCTCTCACTCTCACTTCACCATTCCTATGATTGGGTGCATTTGCATAAAATTCTCTAACCAAATTTGGGAGGGAGTGAGAGGTTTGTCTTATAAATGTGCTCCAATTCCTATCTAGAATCATTCTAATAAGGTCAGATTTCCCCTCTCGATGATGTTGAATCCTCTTTCGGGAATGGGTTTTCGACTTTGCAACATACTAATATATCTCTCACTTGCTTCAAAACTCACAAATTTTTTCTCATCATACTCTTGTTGTGGTCTCCCCCTAGGTCTCTTGGTCTTAGGTGCCATGGAAATCAAATTTTTAGAACAATAGACTTAAAGCAAAATATAACCACTAAATAGCATAAATGCACAATAAAATGGAAGAAAGTGGTCTTACTTGATGTCAATGGTGGGGAGAAGAAAGACTATCTACCTCTTGAAGTGTTCTTGATGAACTCAATGGTCTTCTTATAACCAAGCTTTAGAGAGAGAGTGATAGCAAAATCAGTAATAAAAGTGAGCAATTTAGTAAGAAATGATGTATAAACAAGAAAGTTTTGAGTGCAAGTGATTGAGCAAGTAAGGATGTATTTAAAAGTGGAGAGAGGAGGTAGTGTGCTGCTGGTTTTGTGAAAGAAGAAATAAGGAAAAAGGCTATAAAATGGCTTTTATAGTGCAAAATTAGGGTTAGATAGGTGCTGGGCTCGAGCTAGCGCAGTGCAGTGTGCTGCGGTGCTGAGCCTAGTGCTACTGGGCTCGGTTCTGGGCACCGCGGTGCTGGGCCTGGCGCTGCGGTGCTGGGCCTAGCACTGCAGTGCTGGGCCTGGCACTGTTGATCCTGGTACTGGGCACCGCGGTGCACACTAGTGCCTAAAAATTTTGTTCTTGGTTGCCAACAAAAAAATAAAATAAAGTTAAAAAGTAACTCTGAAAAATTAATTTAAACTAAAAGAAAAAACTAACAATTGAGATTGAATAAAATGTAATTAAAAAAATAAACAAATCAAAAGAAAAATAAATGAAAACGTACCTGTGTGGTAAAGTTAAGCGAAATAGACCAGATCCACAAGTGGAATGTCTTCCACCTCCGGATCTAGCCTATTGATTAAGATCTTAAGGCGTTGACCATTCACTTTAAAAATTTGATCGTCCTTAGTGTCCTCAATTTCCACCGCTCCATTTTCAAAAACATGTTTTACTATGAAAGGACCGGTCCATCTTGACCGAAGTTTTCCTGGATGCTTATGGAGTCTAGAATCGTATAAGAACACCCAATCATTAGGTCTAAATGTTTTCCTCAAAATGTTTTTATCATGGAATGCTTTCATCTTGGTCTTATAGATTTTAGAGTTCTCATAAGTATCGTTTCTTAATTCCTCTAACTCGGTCAGTTGATATTTCCTAAGCTTACCCGCCTCTCCTATGTCAAAATTAAAAGACTTGATGGCCCAATAAGCTATATGCTCGAGCTCCACGGGTAAGTGGCAAGGCTTTCCAAAACACAAGCCTATAAGGTGACATACCTAAGAGTGTTTTAAAAGCAGTACGGTAGGCCCAAAGGGCATCAACAAGTCTCAAAGGCCAATCCTTGCGATCCGAGTTAATCGTTTTTTCTAAAATTTGTTAATTTCCCTATTAGCAAGCTCTACTTATCCACTAGTCTGAGGATGATAGGCAGTAGAAATTTTATGTAACACCCCATATTTTCGCTTTAAAGCTTCAAAAGAACGGTTGCAAAAATGTGTACCTCGATCACTAATTATAGCACGTGGTGTACCAAATCGAGATAAACACATTTTCTTTAAGAAATTTGATTACCGTTCTATTATCATTACTTCGGCAAGCTGCTGCCTCTACCAACTTAGATACATAATCTATTGCCACAATGATATATTGGTATCCAACGGAAGGAGAAAAGGGTCCCATAAAATCGATGCCCCAAAAATCAAATATTTAAATTACTAAAATATGGTTTAAGGGCATCATATTTTGACGGGACACAGCTCCTAACTTTTAACACCTTTCACATAAGCGACAATAGGTGTTTGTATTTTTAAACAAGGAAGGTCAATAAAATCCACACTGTAAAATTTTTGCAGCGGTTTTTTTCATTGAAAAGTGGCCTCCACAAGCTTGGGAGTGACAAAATTCTAAGACACTTACAATCTCTTCATTAGGGATGCAACGCCTTAGAATCTGGTCAGGGCAATACTTGAAAAGATAGGGGTCATCCCAATAGAAATTACATACCTCGTATAAGAATTTCCTCTTGTCTTGAGCACTCCAATCTATTGGTATCTCACTTGTAGCCAAATAATTTACGATGTTAGCAAACCATGGTAGAGAAGAAATGGATAGTAATTGCTCATCGGGAAAATCATCATTGATTGGCATTTCATCACAAGTGTCCTCGAAAGTAAGTCTCGAAAGATGTTCAGCCACTACATTCTCCACTCTTTTTTTGTCTTTGATGGTGATATTGAATTCTTGTAGGAGGAGGATCCATCGTATTAGTCGTGCTTTAGCATCCTTCTTTGTAAGAAGGTACTTGAGGGCTGCATGATCTGTAAAAATAAGAATAGAGGAACCAATTAAATAAGCACAAAATTTGTCTAAAGCAAATACTACAGCTAGTAATTATTTTTCAGTTGTGGAGTAATTCATTTGAGCACTATTTAAAGTTTTACTAGCATAGTAAATGACGAATGGTTTTCCCTCTCTTCGCTGTCCAAGAACAGCACCTACAACATAGTCACTAGCATCACACATGATTTCAAAAAGCAAAGTCCAATTTGGTGACTCCATTATAGGTGCAGAAGTAAGCTTGCGGAGCAGCATTTGGAATGCTTCTTGACAAGCTTCTGTCCATTCAAGGGGAGTGTCTTTAACTAGGAGGGCATATAGTGGTCTAGATATGTTTGAAAATTTTTGTATGAACCTCCTATAAAAACTAGCATGACCAAGGAAAGACCTCACATCCTTTATTGTCTTATGTGTAAGCAATTTAGAGATTAATTCAATCTTAGATTGATCAACCTCTATTCCTTTAGAATAGACAATATGCCCTAAGACAATGCCGGATGGTATCATGAAATGGCAATTTTCCCAATTTAAAACCAGTTCTTTTTCCTCACAACGAATTAATACTCTTTCTAAATTCATTAAGCATGCTTCAAATGAAGATCCAAAAACAGTTAGGTCATCCATAAAAACCTCCATGCAACTTTTAACCATGTCACTAAAAATGCTCATCATGCAGCTTTGAAAAGTAGTAGGGGCATTACATAATCCAAATGGCATTCTGCAAAAAGCATAGGTGTCAAAAGGGCAAGTAAAAGTGGTATTTTCTTGGTCTTCTAATGCAATTTCTATTTGATAATATCCAGAATAACCATCTAGAAAATAGTAAAAAGGATGACCAGCTACACGCTCAAGAATTTGATCAATAAAAGGGAGTGGGAAGTGGTCTTTTCGAGTGGCAGCATTTAATTTTCTGTAATCAATGCACATACGCCACCCGGTCACAAGTTCGGTAGGGACTAGCCGTTCTAGGTCATTCTTTACTACTGTGACTCCAGACTTTTTAGGGACGACTTGTGTAGGACTTACCCATTTACTATCAGCTATAGGATATATAATACCCGCCTCTAACAGTGTCAGCACTTCATTTTTCACTACTTCTTTCATAGTGGGTGTTGACCCTCGCCCGTATTTTAATGATGGCAAAACACAACTGTTATTTAACTAACATGTTTAAACTTAGTTGTATTAAGGATCAAACATATTCAACCAAGGAACAAAGTGCAAAAACTCGAACCAAATCAAGTATCAAGTGAAGACTGAAGATCTAGAATAGGTCTTAAGGTTTAGAACCAATGTAAGTCTCACTTATACATTGTATTAGCTTGTTCAAAGGCTCAAACACAAAAGGTTTTTCTAAAACCATTATTTTTAAATGTTTTTGATGAAAAACAGAAGAAAAACTGGGTTGGAAGACAACCCGGTCGACTGGGTACATATACTAGTCGACTGGTATATAGGTCAGAAGGTACCCAGTTGACTGGATGAATTAACCCAGTCGACTGGTACTTTGACCAGTAAGTCTCCAGTCGACTGGATGAAACAACCCAGTCGACTGGCAAAATGGACAGAAAGTCCCCAGTCGACTGGATGATATATACCAATCGACTGGATACCCAGAAGGTCTAAAAACGAGTATTTTTTAAGTGAACCCAGTCGACTGGTATCTCGACCCAGTCGACTGGTAATTCAAAATTATGACCGTTGGACTCCAAATCTAAACGTTTTAAAGTAAATCTTTTTCAAATTAAAGTCCTAAAAGGACATATTAATTGATTGCTATATAAACCCATTCAATTAAGGATTCAATAACAAGCTGCACATATTCAAAAAGAGTTGATCTCACATAATCAAGTTTTTATACTCTTGAAACACAAAGAGCTTTGAAATAATCTTATTGAGCAATTTCTTCAAGCTTTACTTTGAAAGAGAGACATTTCTGTTGTAATAAGCTTTCATTTGCTGTTTCTCTACCTTTTACTTTACACCATCTTTGTAAAGGGATTACTTCCGAGAGGAAGGGGAAACTTCCGAAAGGAAGGGGATTTTTCGGTTTAAGCAATTCCTGTAATTTGCTTGTGTACGGTTTGTGCAACACCCGGCTAAGTTGTGCGACTAAGTTTTCATAGTGGATTAATTCAAGGTGTTCCTTGAAGAGAATGGACGTAGGGTCGGAACGAATCCGATATTGCCGAACCACTATAACTGTGTTTGCATCCTCTTTCCTTAAACTCTTTATTTACAGCTCATTACTTGTATTTATTATCTGTTGCTTGTTAGTTTTTATAAACTTATATTAATTCCACGAAATGTTTTTAAAAACCCAATTCACCCCCCTCTTGGGTTGAAACCTCGAGCTACAATTGGTATCAAAGCCTCGTTCTCTTTATTAGACTTAAAATCCTAGAGTTGATCCAATGGCAGCAAATAGCTACTCTGAGGGACACTCTTATACTAGACCACCATTGTTCAATGGCTCAAATTATAACTATTGGAAAAATAGAATGAAAATCTTCGTCGAAGGACAAGATTACAATCTATGGAGAATTATAGAAGAAGGACCTAAAATTCCTTCAAAAGAAATAGTTATTAGAGAGACTCTTCATACAATGCCTAAACTCAAAACTGAGTTTACTGACGAGGATTGTAGAACGATGTCTCTCAATAGTAGAGCAACAAGCATGCTACATTGTGCATTAGATATTTCTGAATATAACAAAATATCTGCATGCGTTTCTGCTAAAGAAATATGGGACAAATTGCAAGTCACATATGAAGGAACAAGTGAAGTAAAAAAGTCTAAAATTTACATGCTAATTTCTGAGTATGAATCTTTTAAGATGCCTCCTAACGAAACCATTTCCGAAATGCACTCACGATTCACTACTATTATAAATGGTTTAAAATTGCTTGGCAAGAATATTGAGGAAGTTGAACTAACCAGAAAAATCTTAAGATCTCTGCCACCAGAATGGAAACCAAAGAGGACAGCCATTCAGGAGGCCAAAAATCTTGACAAGCTTGATGTTGAGACGCTGCTTGGGTCATTATTGACATACGAGATGGAAGAAATGACTCTCATCATCAATGATGATGAGAAGAAGAAAAAGGAAATTGCTCTCAAAGCTTTTACGAGCAACAAAGAAAAGGAATTAGAACAAGAAGCAGAGAGCAGTGAAGAGGATGGTGAAATGGCTTTAATCACCAAACGATTCCATAGGTTCTTGAAGAAAAGCAAGAAACCTTACTCAAAGGATCCCACCTCAAAAAGGGAACCACTTATATGCTATGGCTGCAAAAAGCCAGGACATATAAAAGCTGATTGTCCGGTTTCAAACAAACCATACAAGGGCTTCAAGAAGAAAGGTATAGTAGCAACTACCTGGAGCGATGACGAAGAAGATGAGTCATCAGACAAAGAAATCGGATACGAGGAAATTGCCAACCTTTGTTTGATGGCAATCGATGATGAAAGTGAGGTAACATCTTCTCCCTCTTCAAAAAATAATATTGTTACTAGTAGTGAAGAACTGCTAGAAGTCATAAATGAAATGCATAAAGAATTAAAGAAATTTGATTCTAGAAATTTTGTTCTTAAGAAAGAAGTATCATCTCTTTCTAAAGAAATGATAATTCTTAGAGAAGAAAAATAAAAATTATCATTTTTACTGTATGATTCGTCTCAAGATTTTCTTAAAGATGAAAATGAGAATTTGAAAAATAAAATTTCTGAATTAAACAGCACTATATCTAGACTTATGCTTGGTAAAGAAAAACTTGATGAAGTGCTTTCTTCCCAAAGATTAAGTGGAGAAAAATATGGTGTAGGATATTCTCCATTGGGAAAACAAAAAACAAAAGAGAGCTTATTCATGAAAGCCTCTTGTGTAGATGGAGCCTCTACTTCAAAAGCTCCTAGCATTGTTAAAAGCACTCCCTCGATAAATGCTAGGAAGTCTAGAAACTTAAATGATCATACTAAATTGAAGCATTCTAAAAATACTCATGCTTATATGTATGCTCATTCTAGAAATGCTCATACACATCCTAGAAATAATTATCATGCTCATTCTTGGAACAATGTGTATAATCAAAGAATGCATTCTGCTCGTGCTCATCCTAGGAATTATCATCATGGCTATCCTAGAATGCATCATCATACTCTTTATAGAAATGACATGAATTTTCATACTCCTTACCACAGAAACATGTATCTTAGGAACTATTATCCTAAGGTTTATAGGAATTCACATGTAAGACATCCTAGAAATTTCTATGACTATCATGCTAGGACTGTGCATCATCAACTTGTTCATAGAGAACCTCATATTAAGAAAGTATGGGTCCCAAAAGGAACCGTATTTTTCAGGACTAACCCCAAAGGACCCAAGAAATTTTGGGTACGTAAAAGTGCTATCGTATATCCTTGTGTGATGTAGATTTGTCTTCACACCAAGGAGAAAGGTAAATGTTGGTACCTTGATAGCGGTTGCTCGAAGCATATGACCGGTGATAAAAGTGTATTCAAGGAGCTAACTCTAAGAGATGGTGGACTTGTGACCATTGGAGACAATACTAAAATAAAGATCATCGGGCATGGAAAAGTCGGTAATGATTTCTCAACCTTAGATAATGTATTGCTAGTACAAGGCCTTAAGCCAAATTTACTTAGCATTAGTCAATTATGTGACAAAGGATATAAAGTCACATTTGAGACCTCTCATTGTCTAGTTATAGACATCAAGAGCAACAAAATCAAATTCATTGGCCATAGACATGAAAATGTCTATATAGTTGATTTGAAATCTTTGCATTCCGATAATGAAAAATGTTTTCCTGCTTTTAGTGAAAATCAATGGCTATGGCATAGAAGGCTTGGTCATGTAAACATGAATTTGCTAAAAATTGTTTCAAGAAAAGATTTAGTTATTGGACTTCCTAAAATCAATTTTGAGAAAGACAAAATTTGCAATGCTTGTCAAATGGGAAAACAATCTAGGATATCTTTTAAAGCAAAAAATGTAGTCTCAACTACTAGACCTTTGGAACTTTTGCATATGGACTTATTTGGTCCAATTAGTACCATTAGTCTAGGTGGCCATCAATATGCTCTTGTTATTGTTGATGACTATTCAAGATATACCTTTGTTATTTTTATTGCTTATAAGGATGAAGCTTTCAAAGGATTTGAAAAGTTTTGCAAAAAGGTACAAAATGAAAAAAGAATTTGTATTTCAAGCATAAGAAGTGATCATGGCAAAGAATTTGAAAATCAAAGCTTTTCAAAATTTTGTGATGAAAATGGAATTAATCACAACTTTTCAGCTCCTAGAACTCCTCAACAAAATGGAGTTGTTGAGAGGAAAAATAGAGTTCTAGAAGAATTTTCAAGAACAATACTTTGTGAAAATAATTTACACAAATATTTTTGGGCTGAAGCCGTGAATACTTCTTGCTATATTTTAAATAGAATTTTGATAAGGCCCTTGCTTGATAAAACACCATATGAACTATGGAAAGGGAGAAAGCCCAATATTTCCTATTTTCGTGCCTTTGGTAATAAGTGCTTCATCTTAAATAACAATAAAACTAACTTGGGTAAATTTGATTCCAAGACCGATGAAGGGATATTTTTAGGATATTCAACTACTAGTAAGGCTTATAGAGGTTTCAATAAGAGAACTCTAGTAGTAGAAGAATCTGTGCATGTAACTATTGATGAATCTAACCCAATGAGTAGTGGAGAAGTTTCCTTTAAAGATGATGCAGATTTTATTCCAAGAATGGGAACTCTTACTCCCATTGTTGACCCAAAAGTGAGTTCTTCTCAAACAAATAAAGGGATGGCAACTCCCAATTTGGAACAACCATCCTCAAGTCAACAAGAGGAAAATTTACCCAAGGATTGGAGGTATGTAAATCATCATCCAATTGATCAAGTAATTGGTGATCCTTCACAAGGGGTAAGAACTCGCTCTTCCATTAGAAATATTTGCAATTTTGTAGCTTATTTGTCTCAAGTAGAACCTAAGACATTTATAGAAGCTGAAAAAGATAATGATTGGATAATTGCAATGCAGGAAGAGATAAATCAATTTGAGAGAAACGATGTTTGGAAACTAGTTCCAAGACCTAAAGATCATTCAATTATTGGAACTAAATGGGTATATAGAAATAAAATGGATGAAAATGGTATAGTAACTAGAAATAAGGCTAGACTACTTGCTAAGGGATATAACCAAGAGGAAGGAATAGATTTTGATGAAACTTATGCTCCTGTAGCTAGATTAGAAGCTATTCGAATGTTATTAGCCTTTGCATGCTTTAATAAATTCAAGCTATTTCAAATGAATGTGAAAAGTTCCTTTTTAAATGGCTTTATAGAAGAAGAGGTTTATGTTGAACAACCTCTTGGATTTGAAAATCCTAGTCTTCCAAATCATGTCTATAAACTTTCTAAAGCTCTATATGGGTTGAAGCAAGCTCCAAGAGCATGGTATGAAAGATTAAGTAAATTTTTGATTAACAATGATTTTGTAAAAGGTAAAATAGACACAACTCTCTTCACAAAAACTCACAAGAATGACACTTTGATAGTTCAAATATATGTTGATGATATTATATTTGGTGCTACTAATGAATCTATGTGTCAAGAGTTTGCAAAGTGCATGCAAGGTGAATTTGAAATGAGCATGATGGGAGAACTTACCTACTTCCTTGGTCTTCAAATCAAACAACTAAAAGGAGGCATCTTTATCAATCAATCAAAGCACATCAAGGACCTACTTAAGAGGTTCAGGATGGAAAGCTCAAAGCCAATTGGAACGCCTATGAGCACAACCACCAAACTTGATCTTGATGAAGGAGGTAAAACTGTAGATTCTAAATATTATAGAAGCATGATAGGTACTTTACTATATTTGACTGCAAGTAGACCTGATATAATATTCAGTGTATGCATGTGTGCTAGATTTCAGTCTAATCCTAAGGAATCACATGTAGTTGCAGTAAAAAGAATCCTTAGATATCTACAAGGGACCCAGACCATAGGATTATGGTACTCTAGAGAATCATCTTTTGAGTTAGTAGGATATTCAGATGCTGATTTTGCTGGATGTAGGTTAGATAGAAAGAGCACAAGTGGAACATGTCAATTCTTAGGTGCTATGTTAACTTCTTGGTTCTCCAAGAAACAGAATTCAGTTGCATTATCAACCGCTGAGGCGGAATATGTAGCAGCTGGCAGTTGTTGTGCCCAAGTACTATAAATGAAACAACAACTAGAAGACTATGGCATGAGTCTAAAAAATATTCCTATATTTTGTGATAATACTAGTGCCATCAACCTAACCAAAAATCCTATTCAGCACTCTAGAACCAAACATATAGAGATTAGACATCATTTCCTAAGAGATCATGCTCAAAAAGGTGATATAAGATTAGAATTCATACCTTCAGAAGATCAAATTGCTGATATTCTTACGAAACCCTTAAGTGAAGCTAGTTTTTGTAAGATTAGAATGTTGATGGGATTGCTTGATTTTGATAAACTAAATGTTTGATTGCATCTCATTTCATCATTTGCATGTTTGACATTGAGTGATAGAGTATAAATTCATGTTTAATTATTCCCCTCACTCAAAAATGTCATAGATAAACAAAATCGTGCTAAAAAAATTCAGGACTGGAAATTTTACTCAGGATCCAGTCGACTGGTAAATGTGCTCCAGTCGACTGGTAAGTCTCTGCCTGATCTTTCAGTCGACTGGTACTTTTGACCCAGTCGACTGGTAATTCTCTGCCAAATATTCCAGACGACTGGTAAGTCTTCTCCAGTCGTCTATAAGGTCAAATCCTATTTGGAGCCAATTTTTTTTTAAAAACCCTTGTCCTCCAGTCGACTGGTAAAGTTAGCCCAGTCGACTGGTATGTTTACCCAGTCGACTGGTAAAGAAACTGTTCATCTTTTCAAAGGGACCCAGTCGACTGGTATCGCGATTCTATAAAAGGGACTATTCATTTTCACCATTTTTACGTCATTTTCAAAGAGCCCAAGCTTTCTCTCTCTAGAAAAATTCATCCTTTTGATCCAAAAACCATCCAAATCCCTTCTAAACACACCGATCTACACATTCCTAAAGAGATTTTTAACTTTCTACGGTTAAAATCTCTCATTTTTACCAAAATCTTTTTTTTCAAAAACTCCAGATTTCTCCAAAATGAGTGACAAAATCCGTATTAAACTCACAACAAGTGGACCTAATGCGCCTAAAAATCCAAGGTCTTTAAAACCTTCGACTTCGGAGTCGAAAGGGAAAGGAGCAGCAGGGTCATCCAGCAAGGAGCCCAGAACAGAGTTGGAGCAGACTCTGTTTTACAGCCCAGCGGCTCATAAGAGGTATAATTCAATAATCCGTCACAAGAAAATCATGACGGGTAGAGTCGTTGATTTCGACTCTATTCGCCATGGTAATTTCGATATTCTACCAGCCTTTGAGGCAATAAATCTGACCCCACTGGTCAGAATTCATGAAAAGTATTACCCGCGACTGGTTCACCAGTTCTATGCGAACTTGGTGAAACCCAGTCCTCTGGCTCTGAGATTCAGAACCAGATTTAGCGGTGTGGAGTTTGAGGTCAACACTGACCTCTTGATGAGCATTCTAAGAATCCCTATAAGGGGGGTTCAATGGAGTCTGGATGGATGGCCAAACAATTTTGAAGTTGAGGAGGCCTGTCGGATAGTCAGGGGCGACCCTAACTATGTGTACAGACCCACTACATTTCACACATGTAGTGACTTGCCCCTCGACTCAAAGTTGTTTCAGTTGATTGTCAGTTGGACCGTCCACCCAAGACTCGGGAGTCGATGGTATTTATCTAAAATAGATACGGTATTGATTTGGTGCCTAAAATCTGGGCACCACTTCAATATATATCCTCTGCTGCTCGCCAACATGATAAACGGCGAAGCAAACGACTCCGGGTGTCTTCCTTATAGGATGCTCATTACGCTCATCCTCCAGCACTTCCGGGTACCTTTGCCTGCCTCCGAGGCTCAGGATATCGGATTGACGGACATCATCAACATCTCATCTCTGAAAAAGATGGGATGTACTGTTCGTGAAGGATTCCTCTATCCGAAGGCTGGAAAGCGCCTAAGGATCCGAGAGGATACGAGTGACAGTGATGAGGATGCTGATACGGCTGTTGAGATGGAGACGGATACCCTAGCACCTCCCGTTGGTGACTCGAGTACCGGTCAGACTGGTTATGGTGACATCCTACGAGCTATCACGAGTCTTCAGATGATGATGGAGTCCGGTTTTCAGTCCATGCAGTCTGATTACCAGAGGCTGACCTCCTCCATAGACCACCTACGGGACGACTTCGAGTTACATCGAGAGCACACTGAGGGTTCCCTAGCTGAGATTAGGGAACTTCTTCATGACAGCTCAGACTCTCCCGCACCATGAGTCTCTATCTTTTATCTGTACTTAGCGCTTTTCCAGTTTTTATCACATAGCACGGACATCTCATGTATTTTTTCTTACTTATGGCTTTGTGAAGCCCTGCCTATAGTGACTTTTTCTCTATGATGATGTATTACTATTAGCCATATTTCTTGCATTTATTTATGCTATTTGTAATATGTTAGCACTGTTTTAAAACTCTGTTTGGTCACTAAAACTGCTATAAAATGCTTATACGCTTGAAAACTTTCGGTTCTTCCCGGGAAGGCTTCCGAGATTCGAATGAAGCCAAATCTTCGTGTACAACTTTCTTTTCTTATAATCTATTTGACTGTATTGGCTAAGTAGCTTATTTTTTATGTTATGCCCCCTTTCATTGCTATTGTCAAAACGGGGGAGAAAAATGAGAAAAACGAGAAAATCTAAGTAAAACGCAACCAATGCATAGATTTAGGGGGAGTATTGCTCCATAACTTTGTTAAAATGTTTATTGATTGGTTGAGTTTGATTCTGGATTGGTTGAAAGAAATATAAACTGTGTTTTCTTGTTTACAGGGTGGTTTTACTCGAAAAACAGAGGAGACTCTGTCCAAATTTTTGAAAAATCCTATCACTTAGTTTTTAAAACTGTTTTTACATTATTAGTTTTGTCATTATCAAAAAGGGGGAGATTGTTGACCCTTGCCCGTATTTTAATGATGGCAAAACACAACTGTTATTTAACTAACATGTTTAAACTAAGTTGTATTAAGGATCAAACACATTCAACCAAGGAACAAAGTGCAAAAACTCGAAACAAATCAAGTATCAAGTGAAGACTGAAGATCTAGAATAGTTCTTAAGGTTTAGAACCAATGTAAGTCTCACTTATACATTGTATTAGCTTGTTCAAAGGCTCAAACACAAAAGGTTTTTCTAAAACCATTATTTTTAAATGTTTTTGATGAAAAACAGAAGAAAAACTGGGTTGGAAGACAACCTAGTCGACTGGGTACATATACCAGTCGACTAGTATATGGGTCAGAAGGTATCCAGTCGACTGGATGAATTAACCCAGTCGATTGGTACTTTGACCAGTAAGTCTCCAGTCGACTGGATGAAACAACCCAGTCGACTGGTAAAATGGACAGAAAGTCCCCAGTCAACTGGATGATATATACCAATCGACTGGATACCCAGAAGGTCTGAAAACTAGTATTTTTTAAGTGAACCCAGTCGACTGGTATCTTGACCCAGTCGACTAGTAATTCAAAATTATGACCGTTGGACTCCAAATCTGAATGTTTTAAAGTAAATCTTTTTCAAATTAAAGTCCTAAACAGCCATATTAATTGATTACTATATAAACCCATTCAGTTAAGCATTCAATAACAAGCTGCACATATTCAAAAAGAGTTGATCTCACATAATCAAGTTTTTATACTCTTGAAACACAAAAAGCTTTGAAATAATCTTATTGAGCCATTTCTTCAAGCTTTACTTTGAAAGAGAGACATTTCTGTTGTAATAAGCTTTCATTTGCTGTTTCTCTACCTTTTACTTTACACCATCTTTGTAAAGGGATTACTTCCGAGAGGAAGGGGAAACTTTCGAAAGGAAGGGAATTTTTCGGTTTAAGCAATTCCTGTAATTTGCTTGTGTACAGTTTGTGCAACACCCGGCTAAGTTGTGCGACTAAGTTTTCTTAGTGGATTACTTCAAGGTGTTCCTTGAAGAGAGTGGATGTAGGGTCAGAACGAATCCGATATTGCCGAACCACTATAACTGTGTTTGCATCCTCTTTCCTTAAACTCTTTATTTACAGCTCATTACTTGTATTTATTATCTGTTGCTTGTTAGTTTTTATAAACTTATATTAATTCCGCGAAAAGTTTTTAAAAACCCAATTCACCCCCCCTCTTGGGTTGAAACCTCGAGCAACAGTGGGGTTAAGCCTACGTTGAGGGTCTCTACGAGGACTAGCTCCTTCATCCAAATTTATTTTATGGGAGTAGATTAAGGTACTAATTCCCTTTAAATCAGTCATGCTCCAACCTAGGGCTGATTTGTGTGCATTCAAAGTTTGAAGTAGTTTCTCACCTTGGTTCTCAGATAATTCAGAAAAAATAATAACAGGAAAGGTATCACCTGGACCGAGAAAAGCATGCTTTAAGCCCTTAGGTAGCGCCTTTAGTTCGACCTTAGGTGCTTCCACACTTGAGGGCACTTGTGTCTTGCTTTTTTTGGGCAGCTCCTCAAACCTTGGTTGCTATGCCCGATTGCTATAATCCTGAGATTTGTCAAAAACAACACAAATATTAATCATATCAGTTTTATCATCAAATAAATCTATCTCAGAATTAACAAGAAAATTCTTAAGAGGATAATAATCATGAGCTAAGGAAACTCCCTCATTTATGAGTGACTCAATCACGTAAAGTTGGTGGTGTTCATCCTCATCTTCGGGTTGCTTTGTAACATGAAAATATTTACTTCAAGTGTCATGTTTCCAAAGGACAGTTTCATGAGTCCATTCCTATAATTTATTAGAGCATTCACAGTAGCAAGGAAAGGTCTACCCAAAATCAAAGGGATTTTAGAGTTAGTGTCAACAGTAGAAGTAGTATCAAGAATAAAGAAATCAACAGGATAGTAAAATTTATCAATTTGAATCAAGACATCCACACCCCAGCGTACTTTGACTGAATGGTCAGCTAATTGCAATACCACGCCAGTTGGTTTGATTTCTCCTAACCCCAGTTGTAAGTAAATGGAGAATGACATCAGGTTTACACTAGCTCCTAAATCTAGTAAGGCTTGTCCAATCTCATGATTTCCAATGCTGTAAGTAATGGTAGAATAGCCCGGATCCTTGTATTTTGGGGAAATTCTTTGCTCAATTAACGCACTAACTTGCTCAGTTAGGAATGCCATTTTCTTGACATGGTGTTTCCTCTTAATGGTACATAAATCCTTGAGAACTTTTGCATAGGTAGGGACTTGTTTAATCACATGTAAAAGAGGAAGATTAAGTTTCACTTACCTTAAGTTCTCAAGGATTTCATTATTTATTTCCATATTTTTTTTAGATTTTAAGGCTTGGGGGAATGGTGCCTTAACAGGATTTTTGGTCACTTCAGGGTCTTTATGCAACTCGACTTCACTATTAGTTTGACGCTTTTCCACATCCTCGGATTTATTCATTGGTGGGATGTGCAGTGACTTACCACTTCGGATCACAATGGCATTTACATCTTTCAAATTTTCTTGTACCATATATTGACCGTGAAGTACGGATTGAGCTTGGGAAGGAAACTTACCTTGCTCAGTCACACTTAAGAAGCCCATTAATTTAGACACTTGGCTCCTTATTTCTTTGTTCTCCTCAACCACTTGTGTAATTAATGCCTCACACCTCTGGTTTATTTTACCTTGTACTTCTATGAAAGCATGTAAGGTGTCTTCTAGAGAGTTCCTAGAGGATGAGGGTGCATGATAAGGTGTTAGGTATGATCTAGGGGGTTATGCATGCTGCTGATTTTCAGATTTCCAGCTGAAGTTGGGATGATTTCGCCACCTCGGATTGTAAGTGTTAGAGAAGGATACTTGAGGCTCCTTATACATGCCTAAAGCATTACATTGTTCCTCGTATAGCCCTCTTATGTCAACAAATGTGGGGCAATCTTGAGAAGGATGATCAATCCCACCACACAAAAAACATGGTTATAAAGGTTCGGCTTGATTAACCATGTGTGTTGGTTTTTTCATTTTCAGTGCCTCTAACTCCCTAGTAAGCATCTTAACCTTGGCCTTAAGATTATCTTTTTCCCTAAGATGGTAGATTTCTCCACCACTAGGGTTTCCTATAGGTCATGACTTATTTGTGCTTTTAGTAGCACTAGGTCCAGTCCATGTGTGAGCTTTTTCAGCAAGCTCATTGAGGTACTCAAAAGCCTCGTCAAGGTCTGTTTGCAGAAATTCACCATTGCACATCATCTCGAAAAATTGGCGCTCTCTATAGGTAAGACCCTCATAGAAATAGCTCACTAAGTGCCAATTTTCATACCCACGATGTGGACACATACTTAACAGCTCTTTAAATTTCTCCCAAGACTGATACAAAGTCTCGTTTTCCTTTTGTGCAAAGGTGGACATTTGTCTTTTCAATGCATTAGTTTTATGTTGAGGGAAGTATTTGTTAAAATAGACTTGGGTTATATCATTCCATGACCCAATAGATCGTGGTCTCAACGAGTATAACCAACTCTTAGCTTTATCCTTCAAGGAGAAAGGAAAAAACTTGAGTCTCACGATATCATCAGTTGCATCTTGACTATGGAAAATCACAACTACTTCCTCAAATTCTCTAATGTGCACATATGGGTTTTCGTTTTCCAGGCCATGAAAAGTGGGGAGTAATTGTATCATCCCGGGTTTAAAGTCTTGATGGCGGGTGTTGGCTGGAAACATAATACACGATGGTGTGGCTGTCCGGCTAGGATGTAGGTAGTCTTTAAGTGTCCTAGCAACATTTTCATTAGGGTTTTCAGCCATATTAACAAAGTTTTCTATATTTTTTGTAAGGTGAACACTAGAGTTTGATCTAGGCGAGGTTTCACTAACGGACGTGGAAGGGAAAAGTATCTCTATTTTGGGTCTCTTAATGAATCTCCCTCGCGAATCTCTCTGTCTAAGCATACACCAACTGATTTTAAAAGAAATAAATAGAACAGAACAAAATAAAGGAAAAAATCAAAATATAAAGGAAAGATAGTACCATCTTGTCTTAGAGTTGACAAACTTCCTTATGAGTAAGCGCGTTTCCCCGGAAACAGCGCCAAAATTTATGCCCAAAACAGTAACGCAGTTGTTGTAGCATGGCTTTGAGTTGTCGATTCCACAGGGAAACAAGATAACTATCAAGAAAAATGTAAACCTTAATATGAGACGATATAATCAAACTAAGTAAAGAATCTGAAATTGATGATGAAGTAATTGTGTAGGTTGTAAAATATGATAGAGGGACAACAAGGATCCAGGAATCCTCCCTAGGTTCGTTGCCCTAATCCTAACTTGATTCAGTTGTTTTTATCTCGATTGCACGTTTCACATCCCAAACATGCAATCGGCAAATATTCAATGAAAACATGTATAAACCCTAATATGATCGTAATGAAATACTTCTTTTTTCCGATTCATGCACATGTGTTCTATCCTATAGGTTTATCAAGAAACGACAATATATCTTTGTCGACAATATTGCAGTAATGGACAAACCTAAATGCTAGATTTACCGGACTCAATTATACCCAATAATCTTGACATAAGAGAAGCATGACTAAAGTTATATCAAGGAAAAAAGATACAATCACCGGAATAGATAAAATCTTATAATTAGATAAAGAAGTAAATCATGATAATGTTTGACAATAAATTCTTATTACAACTGAACCAAATAAGGGTAAATAGGGACAACTACACCTAGGGATTCATCCCTTCGCCTTTCTAGGAAGTTAGTTAGCCATGGTGTTCATGGCTAAACACTATTGTGGATGAGCTGCTGCTTTGAGTTTTATGGCTTTTCTTCTCAGCCCAAATCCCCCTTCTCTTAAACCCCAAGTATCCTATTTATAGTACAAGAGTCCAAGGGTGTTTTAGAGTTTATTCTAATGTTTAAAAACCCTAATTAAAGTCTAACATGGAGATGCAAATCCGTGTGCACGCTGTGGTGCTGCTGGGGAGCACCACGATGCTAGGCATATTCTGGATTGGGCGAGCTTCTGGGGCACCACGGTGCTATTGAGGAGCACTGCGGTGCTGGCTGGTTGTTCACAATGGGCGAGTTTTTGGGCACCGCGGTGCTGGCCTTTTTTGCTGATTTTCTTCATTCTTTGCCTCTCCGCAGCCACTCCTATGCTTCGTCGTGCATGGAACCTTGGTGTTTTTAAACAACGATCGCTTCTTCTCCTCTTTGGACTCAAAATACCTGAAATTGTATTGGATAAATTAGTGATCCAATAATATTCATTAAGAGTTATCAACACACAAGAGTGCAATATAGACCGAGAAGAATCATAAAATGCTAACAATTAAACATCGTTGAGGTGCATTTTATGGCTCTTATCAGGATGCGCATCAGACCCGGCAAGAGATCTCGACCCAGACCGCTGGGTACGGGTGCTGGTCTCGACTGCTCCCTTACCAATGTCCTTGGAAGCATTTTTAAGTGGCATGGAAACAGATGAGTTCTTTCGATTTCTTCACTTTTACTATTAGTGAGAGATGGTAGTTTTCCCACGGATGACCTGCATAGAGAAAAACGGGGTAAACTGAGGCGTTGTCAGAGGGAGATGCCTCTGAGGATGCTTCGATGCTTTTGTTACTATGTGGTCCTGTGAAGTGCGAGAGTGTGTTTCAGTTTTAGATACAGGAAAAGCTAATCCTCTTTTGGAATGTGCACCTAGGTCTTTTTATAGGGTTTTGGGGATGAGGCTGCCCTTGCGCTAACGACGGTGGTGACCTGGAGGGTAGTGATGACTATAGGGTCCAGCTGTGTGAACCTATGTTGTCCGCATGTTGCCCTACTATCTTAGCTTGGGGCTGTCCACGTGTTGCCATGTTGTCTTGGCTTGGGCCTGTCCATTTGTTGCTTTGCTGTCTTGGATTGGGGCTGTCCACGTGTCGCATCTTTATTAGGTGTGTTTTTGAGCTGTATCAACTATATATTATGAAACAATCAAATTCTAAGTCGAAGATGAAATGTTCACAATATTTGAGGGTAACTTGGATTTCATTTGGAAGAAGTACTCATACCCTTAGAGTATGAGCTCAAACTTCCATTTCTCGAAGAAAGGGTGCCTACCACAATTCCCTTGGATCCTCCTTATGAGATGTGCTTTTACAATGATTCCTTCTGGGTTAGCTTGAGGTTTTTTTCTAGATGACGATATCATAAGCTTATTTAGTCACTTTGGTGTAGCACCGAACTAACTAGTGTTTAACTTAGTATGGTTACTTCTAGCTTTTTTGATATATCTTCAGAGTCATGTTGGGGAGTGTTCACTATAGGGATCTTCCAAAGTTTTTACACAATCAAAAAGCATAAAGGAATTTGGTTCGTTCAACTTTGCTGCGAGGAGGGATAGTAAAATTTTCCTAGGTTTGCCTCTTCGGTCCACGACTGAAAGGGTAAGATCTTCTATGTCTGAAGCTACGAGTCCCTCGGGCTAGACCGATAATGGTCTTATAATGAGATTGCTTCTAATAAGAAGTTGTAGACACCAATTTTAGATTGAATGCCTTTGTTTTATTATTTATTCATTATTTTCTCATTTGATTGACAATTTTATTAACTATTTAAATTTGAAAGATTTTTTTTTCTTTCTATTTTAAGTCTTTCATAATTTTTGTTCCAAAAGTCCTAAATAAAATATATATTCCTCAAGACAAGAATTGATTTAGTAAGTGTGATGATAATAAAAATATATATAAATAATAATAGACATTTTCTTTAGATTAATTAGAATCTCTTTTATTAGAAATTGAAAAAAAAGATAATAATAATGAAAAATAAAATATTAAAACCAAGTCAATCTCCCCAAAATATTCGAACTAAGGCCAATTTAAAATGAAAACCTGAAGCCATCCAATTAGACAGGGATATAAAGTCCAAATAAGATAAACCAAGCCCATTCCCCTCACTAACTAACTAGGCCCTAAGCCATTTTTTATTAAAAAAAAAAGAAGGAAAATGATAATATATTAAATATTGAAAGAACAAATTACAATTACAAGCAACATGACTATGGAGGTCAAAGCAACAAAACAAGCCCAAAGCAATCATGAAACAAACATGACAAAACCACCACCCATCACTAGACAAAACCTAACAAAACTAGCAACACAGACTTCATGTCAACCGAGCAGATAAACTAAAACACAGCCATCCAACAAA
Organism: Bretschneidera sinensis; assembly: GCA_023935145.1. Taxonomy (NCBI): domain Eukaryota; kingdom Viridiplantae; phylum Streptophyta; class Magnoliopsida; order Brassicales; family Akaniaceae; genus Bretschneidera; species Bretschneidera sinensis. The sequence goes on along the minus strand of CM043700.1, from coordinate 99,432,842 downwards.
ACTAATCTAACACAGACAAATACTAATCTAAATTACCCAGCAAATACCCTTGATTGTCCAAAATTGAAATGAGCCCATAATTTCAGATTTTCACCATATTGATGGAATTAACTAGGAATCCAACAATTTCGAGGTCAACTCCAAACCAGTTGGATTCACTATTTGAGTCCAAATCAGACTTCTACACATCAGGTCTGCAGCAAATCCTAATCAGCGAGTAGCAACCACTAAGACATCAGAGATTCTTACTTACATAGGGAGAAAAGTATATTTTTGCATCGAGGTAAAAATTTGATTAGTAATTTTTAAATTTTTTTAAAACTTCATTGATAATGTTGCTGCCAAAAACATGCTGCCAAGCTGGAGGCCGGGCCTCGGATGACCTGCACAGAGAAAAATGGGGTAAACTAAGGCGTTGCCAGAGGGAGATGCCTTCGACGATGCTCCGATACTTTTGTTAGTATGTGGTCCTGTGAAGTGCGAGAGTGTGTTTCAGTCTTAGATACAGGAAAAAAGGATCCTCTTTTGGAATGTGCACCTAGGTCTTTTTATAGGGTTTTAGGGATGAGGTGGCCCTTGCACCAAGGACGGTGGCCCTCTGGAGGGCGGTGATGACCAGGGGGTCCAGCTGTGTGAACCTGTGTTGTCCGCGTGTTGCTCTGCTGCCTTGGCTTGGGGCTGTCCACGTGTTGCCCTGCTGTCTTGGTTTAGGGCTGTCCATATGTTGTATCTTTTTTCGATGTGTTTTTTAGCTGTATCAGAGGCTGCCCACTTCCTTAAGTACATTTATGTGCTCAAGGAAGTTTTGCAGGGTTCAGTCTTTCGTAAAAAGGACAATCAATTTACATAGCTTTGATGGTGCCGGGCCAAGACGAGGAGCAATCTATATGCTCGGCTTCAGAGCTCTTGGGTCAAGCATGTGTGGAGCAATCCACATGCTTGGCCTAAGAGACATTGGTCCGAGCATGCGTTTAAGTAATCCATATGCTCAGTCTAGGAGACATTAGTCCGAGCATGTGTGGAGCAATCCATATGCTTGGCCTAGGAGACATTGGTTCGAGCATGTGTGGAGCAATCTATATGCTTGGCCTTGGAGATATTAGTCCAACCATGTGTGGAGCAATCCATATGCTCGACCAATGAGAGATTGAGCCGAGTATGTGTGGAGCAATCCATCTGCTCAAGCTAGGAGACATTGGGCCGAGCATGTGTGGAGCAATCCATCTGCTCAGCGTAGGAGACATTGAGTCGAGTATGTGTGGAGCAATCTATTTGCTCAGCTAGGAGACATTGAGCTGAGCATGTGTGGAGCAATCCATCTGCTCAGCCTAGGAGACATTGAGCCGAGCATGTGTGGAGCAATCTATCTGCTCGGCCTAGGAGACACTGAGCCGAGCATGTGTGGAGCAATCCATCTGTTCGGCCTAGGAGACACTGAGCAGAGCATGTGTAGAACAATCCATCTGCTCGGCCTAAGAGACTTTGGGTCGAGCAAGTGTGGAGCAGTCCATTTGCTCGACCTAAGAAACATTGGTCTGAGCATGTGTGGAGCAATCCATATGCTCTGCCTTGGAGACAATGGTTAGAGCATGCGTGAAACAATCCATATACTTGACCTAGAAGACATTGAGCATGCGTAAAGCAATCCATATGCTCACCTATGAGACATTGGGCCGAGCATATGTGGAGTAATTTATATGCTTGGCTTAGGAGACATTTGTCCAAGCATATGTAAAGCAATCCATCTACTTGACCTTGCAGACATTGAACCGAGCATGTGTGGAGCAATCCATCTGCTTGGCCTATGAGACATTGGTTAGAGCAAGTGTGGAGCCATCTATCTACTTTACCGAGGAGAAATTGACCCGAGCATGTGTGGAGTAATCTATCTGCTTGGCCTAGGAGACATCGGTCCGAGCATGTGTGGAGTAATCTATCCATTCGGCCTTGGAGATATTGGGTCGAGCATGTGTGGAGCAATCCATCTGCTCAGCCTTGGAGACATTAAGCCGAGCATGTGTGGAACAATCCATCTACTCGGCCTAAGAGACATTGGCCCGAGCATGTGTGGAGCAATCTCTTTGCTCGGTCTAAGAGACATTGAGCCGAGCATGTGTCGAGCAATCCATCTACTCAGCCATAGAGACATTGGTCGAGCATGTGTGGAGCAATCCATCTGCTCGGCCTTGGAGACATTGAGCTGAGCATATGTGGAGTAATCCATCTGCTCAGCCTTGGAGACATTAAGTTGATCATGTGTGGAGCAATCAATCTGCTTGCATATTGTTGTGCCGATTATCTACATAAATAAATATGCAAATAATCGTACTAGTTTTACTTACAAGTGCACAAGGTCAATGGTAGCATAGTGTGCAAGTGTGAGATCATTTCCATAGGAATTGGTTAATTCTAATTTAGAATTAGTTTCTTAAAGTAAAAAGAGAAATAATTATTGAGAGTGAGTTAATAATAATAAGAACATATGACTACGATATCCACCACTAATTATATTTTCCCACTAAGTAAGGTGCCACTGCTCTAGCCTTATCATGAATATCTAATGGTTGCCAACCTAAAGGCTTGGTCCACACTTTAGTCTATTGATCTCCCTATGCAACGAGTTAGGTATGGTGTATACTCTAACTCTTTTCTCTCTAAAGGGATTCAACATGGGTGTATACTGAGTTTTTCCTTAAGAGAGCATAAAGGTTATGGAGATCGGCAACCACATGGGACCTAGGGCTTCGTCCGCTCGCGGTTTCCCATGTTGATTAACCCGAGAATCCAGTGTGGATATCTCTTGTTACTAATATTGAACCCAAGACTTGGTCATCCAAGATTTGACTAACTAATCCATACCACACGCATACGTTGATTAGACACACACACATGAGGAATTTAAATACAAACAGGTATTAATCAAGCTAAACATTATAACAAGGCTATAGCAAAGGTAATCAATGAATGAACAAGTGGAAAAGCATAACTAGGGCTTCAATTGAGCCCTATAAGAGTTTAGTTACACATGCTAGTTAAACTAAATATTCTAAACATAATGAAATAAAAACAGAAAAATAAAACCGAAGAAGACTCGGGAGATGAGTCGTCAATTCCTCTCCTAAGCTAGCTACTTCAAGTCTCTAAAACCAAAGGTCTAGTTTACGTGTTTTACAAGGCTATATATAGGGCTCTCAAGGTGTCTTGAAACCCTAATTTCCTAATTGAGGTTCAGAGACTTCTTTCCTTATCTGGCTCTGCCACCTCTGGAGTGTTTTGCACTCGATCGTACTCGGGATGCGCTCAAGCGTAAGTGTTCGCTCGAGCCTTCTTCAAGTGCACTTGTGTGTCTGTGCGCTTGATCACAAGGGAGGTGCGCTCGAGCACACCTTGCTGGATGGCAGAACTTGACTTTTACTCCTAATAGCTCCAAAATATCATCTTTTAGTCCAAGTCCTGTGAAAAACATATAAAACACAAAAATGAAGTAGAATCTACTAAAATAGATAAATAAAGAGCCTAACAGCATAAATTAAGGGGCTTAAATATGACTATTTAAGCTATTATCATATATGTGGAGCAATCAATATACTTAGCCTTGGAGACATTAGGTAGAGTATATGTGGAGAAATTCATCTGATCGGCCTTGGGAGGTTTTGAGTTCCAGGGAGACTTTTGGGCTTCCTGTATCCTGGGCCTATAAAGGATGCTTCGAATTGCCTTTGGGCTTCTTGGTGGGACTAGGATGTTTTTCTAGGCCTTTAGCTCTTTCTGGGGGCCCAACTTCCTTGGGTAATCCTCTCATATGGCCCTATTTGACATGTGGCTCCTATCAATCTTTGTTAAATGCCTACAGCCGTTTTCACAAAAATGGTGGGACTTGTTAATGATTGGATTCCTTGGGGAACAAAACGGCGCCCTTGGAGACTGAAACGGTGCCTAGGGGAACAAAACGGCACCTAGGGGAACCAAACGACCCCTAGGTTTAATCATGTGCAGTTTGGTTAGTGGCAGTAGACTCTTTGGGGAGTGTGAAAGTAGCCTCGAGCTACTGATATGTCTTTCTTCCCATCCGTTTTTACTTTAAATGCCCTCGTTCATTGTGCTCATTTTTCCTATATAAGGTGGTCTTGCTTTCATTCCTCCTCACTTCAATTTTAGTAAGTTCATTCAGAGAGTTTTGTAGAGAGAAAATTTATTGAGAGCACTCAGCTTCGTCTTTAAATTTTAGACAGTTTTCGTCCTCGTTATTGAATCTTGAGAGCTTGGTGCCTTGATATTTCCTGGTGCATGATTTGGCGGATGTCTTGGCTCGGTCTCTAGTGTTGGTGCTCAGAGGTGTGGTGTTGAAGAGTCTCACTGAGTTGGGAGTTTTAGTCCAAACTACTTAGACTTTGGTGAGTCTCTCTTCTGTTAATTAACCATGTCTTCATTTGATAGTTACTGAGACAGACCCAGTAGTGTTAGCGGTAGTAGGGGTAGTGGTAGTTCCGAAGAAACAAGGTTGACCGTGTACTCTTCTAGGAGTAAAACCCCAGAAAGAGCCGTGGTTAGGGGGCTATTGGTCATGGTGCCTTACGTCTCGGTAGTGGAGGAGTATAAAGAGGGCTCCTCTAGGGATGAGGCAGACGAGGCCCTACTTAATATCAGGGGGGTCATGGCCGTGGAGGAGAGGGATGAATGGGAGATCACTACGAACGCGGTCCCTAACCAACTTAGGGAGGAGGACCTGGAGGTGATTCGGAAGTCGTATCGCATCCTGTGTGAGTATGTCATTCGGTTAGCCAAGGTAGGGGAGAGGGCTTGCGATGCCCTACCGAGCCGTATACCCTATGAATTGTGCGTGTATGAACACCACATGAGGATCAGACAACACTTCCCCCTTTACCTATTTTTCTGTGTCATACTCCGATACTTCGATATAGCGCTATGTCAGCTAGTGCCAAACTCGATACAACTGATAATGGCCTTTATCAACATTTGCTCGAAAGTAGGAGGGTTGATGAATCTGGACGTATTCAAAGCCCACTTCCAGATTAGTGGACATGGCCAGGCCGGATGGGTTGTAATCAGTACCCAAGCCAAAAAGAGATTACTGAAGAAGACTCCATCATCGATCAAAAGGTGGAAAAAGTCTTTTTTCTTCATCTGAGATATTGAAGACTTCAGTGTTCCACTCTCATGGTGCTTGGACCGGGTGGGGAAGTGCAAGAAGCTGAGTCTTCTCCCCCGTGAGCAGGAGACAGTGGATGCTATTGTGGTAGCGCCATTGGACGAAGAGGTGTTTTATGACAATGAGGAACTGGCAAGGTGTGGCTTTTGCCCCTATGCCTCGAGTCTTCCATTGAGAGTGGTAACCCCGAGTCTTGCTCTTCATACTTGTAATTTCTTCCATTTCTGTTTCGCTTTTTCCCTAGGTTTTATACTTATATATTTTTCTTCTGTCTTGTGTTGAGTAGAGATGGAGGCAACTACAAGGGCCGAGGAGTGGGAAAAGAGGTTCACCCTGGAAAAGAGGAAGGCTACCGCGGTCGAGAAGTAACCTGCCTAGGAGTCGAGGGGCAAGAAGAGGCCTCGGGCTTCGTCCCCCACTCCGATTGACCTGGAGAGTCTTCCGTAGGGCTCCCCTGAGTCGAAGGCTGTTTCGGTGGCTTCTGCTGTCCCTGTCCCTTCTTAGGGTGCCGCTTCTGGGGCAACAATCCTCAGGCCCAACTGGGGCTTAAAGATTGATGACTCCATCTTTGCGCATCCCTGGGTGGCGCATGAGCATATGATCATGGGGATCCCTCCCCATGATATGTTAGAGCTATCTAAAAGGTTTATCGAGGCCCTCTATTCCGCGACTGAGGCCCTTGGGTCTCAGGTAAGATTTCTTTTCTAAGTCTTTATTCCCTTTCATTTTTCTTAAGCTTTTAACATATTGGCTAACCATTCTTTGTTCGGTTGCAGTCGAGCTTCCTTCTGGGCATCATGTCTCACCGGTGCCTTGACATGATCGAGCTCAATGCAAGCTGGACAAGAGCACTGAGCTCGTCTGCCAGCTGCAGGCATCGCAGGACGCAGCCAACTCTACCAGGGTGGAGGTTATCCTGGAGAGGGACGCTGCTCTTTATGCCAGGATCGAGGTCGACCACCAGAAGGATGACTCTGTTCTAGAGAGGTAGCGACTGGGCTACGAGGGCGAGGTCAGTACTCGGGCTACGATGGAGGAGGCTTTGGCGGTTTTTTTAGACTCTACCTCATTCTGGACTGCAGTTGACGAGGAGGGAGGGTTACAGTACCTCAAGGACTTCTTGAAAGCTAAAAGGAGGATCGAGGCGCTCCATCTTGAGGTCGAATTCTTGGGCCTCGACCTACTCAATCCTTAGGAGGATGAGGAGGTTACTACAGTGGAGGTCGAGGCCGGAGTTCCTATTGAGGATGAGCCGACTGCACAGCCCGAGGTCATGGTTGAGGCTGAGGGAGAGGTTGCCTCAGGCCTGGAAGGCTTTTTGTTTTTCGTTTTGTAACTCAAGATCGTTAGTGCCTTTTTGTACTTTTTTTTGATAAGTTAATGAAATCTTTCAGTTTTTTTCAAACTTGTTTTTTATTGCAATTGTCTATTAAAATCTTTCCTCAATCGAACTTCTTTTATGGCTCATGCACGAGGTACGAGTTCATTGGTAGAATCATCAGAGATGTTCAGAGTTCCAAGTGCGTGGAATGCGTTTCCCACTTAGTTCCTCGGGCTCGAAGGTGTCGGGACGACACACCCTTTTGATACGGTACATGCCTTCCCAATTAGGAGACAACTTCCCTGTTTCTCGTGGATGAGATACTTTGTTTTTTTGTAAAACGAGATCACAAAGCTGGAAATGCTTGCCTCATACCCGGGAGTTGTAATACTCGACGGTTCGTTGCTGATAGGTGGCCAACCGAATCTGAGCTTTATCTCGAGCTTCGTCGAGGAGATCGGCGTTCATACAAAAAGCCTCATCATTGCTATGGCTCTCGAAACTTTGTACTCGGAGTGAGGGCAGTCGGATTTCCAAGGGGATGACGGCTTCGGAACCCTAAGTCATGAAGAAAAGGGTTTCCCCACTGGGTGTTCGGGCAGTGGTTCGATACGCCCAGAGTATGTTTGGCAAGTGGTTCGTCGATTGTCTATCTGCCTCATCAAATATCCTTTTGATGCCCTGCAAAAGGGTCCTGTTGGTTACTTCGGCTTGCTTATTAGCCTTTGGGTATCCAACAGAGGAGAAGTGGTGCTGGATATGTGGCTCATCACATAATGTTTTGAACCGAGTGTTGTCGAATTGTTTACCGTTGTCCATCACTAGTACTTGGGGAATGCCGAAACAGCATACTATTGACTTCTAGACGAAGCCCCTAGCCTGGTGGTCAGTGATACAAGCTAGCAGTTCGGCTTCTACCCACTTAGTGAAGTAATCTATTGCCATGATGAGGTACTTACGTTGGCCAAGCACTCCGGTGAAAGGTCCGAGGAGGTCCATCCCCCACATGGAAAAAATTAGTGGGCTAGTGACAAAAGTGAGGGAATTCGTCGGTCTACAGGAGATGGTAGCATATTGTTGGCAACTTTTTCACTTCTTTACCAATTCCATAGCTTTTCCTCTCATCTCGGGCCAGTAGTAACCTTGATGAAGGATTTTTAAAGCCAGAGCTTGGCCTTCGAGGTGGTTTCCGCAAATACCTTCATGAACCTCCCAGAGGGCATAATCGGCCTTGATCGGGCCTAGAAATTTTAGATAGGGTGTTGTAAGACCCCTTTTGTATAGTTGATCATTCAAAATTATGTACTGTGCTGCTCTGGAGATGATTTTTCTTGCTTTGTTTCTTTCACCCAGGTGATGACCATCTTGCAAATACCAGAGGATAAGATCAATCCAGGTTTCCCCACTGGCAATGGGTAACATAGTGGTTTCATCGATGCTAGGTACGACGAGTGTCTCGAGGTAGATTATTCGTGTGGACTCCGGCTGTCGAAAGGAAGTGAACCGGGATAGGGAATAAGCTTTTGAGTTTTCAGCCCGAGGAATCTGGTTGATACGAAACACTTTGAACTTTGTGACGAGCTCTTTGGCTTTTTCCAAGTAGCGACAATTTTTTTCTCCTTGGGCCTTGAATTCCCCTTTAACTTGGTTCACCACCAATTGCGAGTCACTGTATACATCAAGGGCCTCAACGGACAATACTCTGGCCAGTTTCATCCTGGCCAGCAACGCCTCACACTTAGCTTCGTTGTTTGAGGCTCTAAATACGAACCTTAAGGCGAACTCGATGGTGAAGCCGTCTAGGCCACTCAGGATGAGCCCAACGCTGCTCCCGATGTCGTTGGAGGATCCATCAACGTAGAGTTTCGACAGAGGGACTAACTAGGTTTTGCCGAGAACCAGGGTAGGATCCTCCTGACTTGGGAGAGTGGTCTCCACAATAAACTCGCTAAGGCCTAGGCTTTGATGGCTGCGCGAGGTCTGTAACGAATATCGAACTCCCTGAGTTCAACAGACCATTTGACCATTCTTTCGGAGACATTCGGCTTACGGAGCACTTGTCAAAGGGGTTGCTCGGTTGATGAGAGTCATAAAATACATCTTAATAGTATTTATTTGTTAGCATTTTAGAGTTGATTTAGGGCTAAATTACACATTTATTCAGGTATTTTGGGTTTAAAAGAGATGGAAAAGCTAACGTTGCTTAAAGCACGAAGATTCTATGCATATCGGAGTGAATGAGTGGTTTCAGAAGGACAAAATGAAGAGAAACCCATTTTTAGGGTTCCATTCCGCGACGAGGCATGGTTTGCACCGTGGCCACCTGAACCATTAAGAAGCTGGGATCAGGCAGTGCACCGCAGGAAGGCAAGGTTTATGCCACGGTGCAGGAGCGTTTTTACAGCCGTGCCGCGACGCGGGTGTGATTGCCCTGTTTCTGTTTCATGACCTTATTAGGGCTTTAATTACATTTCTTGACTAAAAAATACCCTTGAACCTTATGGGGTATTAATAGAACACTTAGGATTTGCTGAAAAGGAGGTTGGGAATTAAGAGAGCTACCATATTCTTCTTCCTTAAGGTGATCAAGCATGAGCCTAATGTCCAACTAAACTCCAAGCAAGGTAAAAGGATGAATTCCTAGGTGTAGTTGTTCTTGTTTCTATCCTTGATTCAGTTGTATGGATTGATTGTTAAACATTGTTTATGATTTACTCTTTGATTAAGTAAGAAGGAGAGGATTTACTCTTAATCCAGTGATTGCATCTTTCTCCTCCATATAAGTCTAGTTAAGCTCTTCTTATGTCAAGTTGTTAGATGTGATTGATTTCGGTAGATTTATCTTATATGTTTGTCTATTACTGCGGTATTATTATTGAAATATATTATCACTTCTTGATAATTTATAAGATAGATCTTGTGTGTTTAAATTGGAATTAAAGAGTAATTTGTAGCAATTACATTAGGGTGATTATGTGCTTTGATTGAATATTTACCAATTGCTTATTTGGGATGTGAAACTAGCAATTGAGATAAAACAATTGAGTCAAGATAGGAGTAAGGCAACGAACTTAAGAAGGATTCCTGGAACCTTGTTATTTCTTTATTGAATTCTTCGTTATATTTTCACAACTCTTTCGTATAACTTCATTCGTAAAACTCAGATTTTCTTATTTGAATTTTATCGTTCAGTGTTAAGGTTTACACTTTCTCTTGTAGTTCACTTTCCTCGTGGGATCGACACCTCAACTATACACAATAATCGCATGTTAGTTTAAGCGTAATCAAATTTTGGTGCCGTTGTCGGGGAAACGCGCTTGAGTACAAGGAAGATTGTCAAGTTTGAGACAAGACAATAATATTGCTCTTTGCTCTTTGTTTTGATTTTCTAATTATTTTGTTTTATTTGTTTCCCCTCTAATTCCTTTGGTGTATGCATAGACTGAGAGATGCGCGAGGTAGATTCATTAAAAGACCCGAGATAGAGTTACCCTCTCCTTCCACGTCCGATAGTGAAAGTTTACCTAGATCAAATCATAGTACACACCAAAACAAGAATTTTGCTAACATGGCCGAAAATCACAATGAGAATGTTGCTAGGACATTTAAGGACTACTTGCACCCTAGCCGAATGACCACACCATCTTGTATCATGTTCCCCCCTATTGTTCAACACTTGAGTTTAAGCTGGGCATGATCCAATTACTACTAACCTTCTATGGGTTTGAGAGTGAAAGCTTCTATGTCCATATTAGGGAATTTGAGGAAGTAGTAACAACCTTTCAAAGTAGGCCTGATATGGTAGACACCGTCAAACTTAGGTTTTTCCCCTTTTCACTTAAGGAAAAGGCCAAGGTTTGGTTGTACTCGTTAAGGCCTAGGTCTATAGGTAGTTGGGATGAGATGGCCCAAGCCTTCTTCCAAAAGCATTTCCCAACCCATAAGACCAATAACCTCAAGAGACAAATCTCAAACTTTGTACAAAAGGAGAGTGAAACCTTGATTACGCCCAAAACATAACGCGGTAGTTGTAACACAGCTTTGGGGTGTCGATTCCATGAGGAAACAAGTTAACTACAAGAGAAGAAGTAAATCTGAACACGAACGATAAGATCAAGTGAGAGAATTGGAATTTTGATAGTAAAGTAATATAAAAAATTGTGTAAATAGATTGAAAATATGATGGAAACGACAAGGTTCCGGGAATTCTCCCTAGGTTTGTTGCCTTATTCCAATCTCAATTCAGCTGTTTTTATCTTGATTGCAAGTTTCATATTCCAAACAAACAATTGGAAAATATTCAATCACAACACATATATAAACCCTGATGTAATTCCTTATGAAGTACTCTTTACTTTCGATTCAAGCACACACGACCTATCCTATAGGTTTATCAAGAAACGACAATATATCTCTATGACAATATCGCAGTAATGGACAAACCTGAAAGATAAATCTACTGGACTTAATCACATCCAAACAACTTGACATAAGAAGAGCTTGACTAAACTTATATGGAGAAGAAGCATGCAATCACCGGGTTAAGAAAATCTAAAATAAGAAGAACATACAGTGCAGCTATCACATGAACCTTAATTCTTCTTGTTTAAGCAAAGAATAAATCATAAACAATGTTTCGCAATAAATCCAAATTACAACTAAATTAAGAAAGGAAAATAAGAACAACTACACCTAGGGATTCATCCCTTCGCCTTGCTTGGAGATTAGTTGGCCATGGGGGAGAGTGTGGCAGCCTCCCTTGAGTTTTTCAGCCTTTGATTACCTTCCTTTCTCTTCAACCCTAAGTGATCTATTTATAGTACAAGGGTCCAAGCATATTTTTGGGTTTAATCTATTGCTAAAACCCTAATTAAGTTCAGACTCGGAGATGGGAAAAACGTGTGCGCGCTGCGGCATAGGCTGAGGAATGCTACGACACTTGCCTTCCACTTGGTTGGGTAGTTCCTGGGTGCTACGGCATGGGTTGAGGGATGCTGCGGCACTTGCCTTCCACTTGGTTGGGTAGTTCCTGGGTGCTGCGGCATGGGCTGAGGGATGTCGCAGCATAGGCTGATGCTGTTCTGGAGGCCTGACCTTTGTCTACTAAAACTGCCATAACTTTCTCTAGAAAAATCATTTTTACGAGTCGTAAATTCTCCAGAAAATAGACTTCTGGATCTTTCTAAGCATATATGGCTCATCTCCTGGTTCTTCTTGCATCAATCAGTTTAATTTACAAAAATGATTGATCTGTACGGGCAATTCTGGCAATTAGTGAAACTCCTTTCCAAGTGCTTGTGAACCTTCAATCCGGTGTTTATCGAGTCATTGTGCTTTAAGCAATGATAGCTTTTCCATCTCTTTTGAACTTAAAGTACCTGAAAATGCATTAAAATAGATCAATGATCCAAGAATGACACTTTAGAGTTATTAAGGTATAAAAGTGCAATTCAAACCTAGATCAACCCTAAAATGCTAACAATTAAGTATTGTAAAGATGTATTTTATAACTCTCATCAAACCTTATATCAAGTTTGGGAACGTTTCAAAGACCTTTTGAATTCTTGTCCACACCACGAGTATGAGAGTTTGCGGGTAGCTAGATATTTCTATGATGGACTTCTAAGTACGGAAAAGCAATTCATAGAAATGATGTGTAATGGAGATTTTCTTCAGAAAGATCCCGACCAAGCCATAGATTTTCTAGATGACCTATTGAAAAAAGCCTACACTTGGACGGGGCCGAATGCCATAGAAAGTACTAAGAGAAATCAAACCGCTGGAATTTATCAACTTAAGGAAGATGATAGCTTTAAAGCCCGTTTAGAGGTCTTAACTAAGGAAATTGAAGTTTTAAAAACGAAGGATGCTAGAGCCCCCGAATCAGTTGCTAGGGTAGAGTCCCACAAACCTTGTTTTATGTGTAATGGGGTAGATAATGTACCTAGGGATTGTCCAACCTATTTTGAGATGAAGGAAGAGTGTAATGTTTTAGGTATACCCTTTAGGAAAACATACTCACCTTACTCTAACACCTTCAATCCTGGTTAAGAGAATCACCCTAATTTTAGTTGGAGATCCAATACACAACATTCTACCCACTCTAGTACCCAATGGAAACCGAAAGCAACTTTATCTAATGCACCACAACAATCCTTACCTTTACAAGATGTTTTTAAGTCATTTATGCAGGTACATACCAAGAGTGTGGAAGAGAAAGGCAAGATAAATCAACGGTTGCTAGAGGAGCAACAAGGGATCAAAGAGGAACAAAAGGTGATAAAGAGCCAACTCACCAAGTTGACTAGTTTCTTAACGGTTCAAGAGCAAGGTCATTTTCCTTCACAGCCACAACCTAATCCAAAGGGATAACATATGGTGTAAACCTCCAATCCTAACAATCAAAATGTTAAAGACGTTAATGCCATGATTACTTACAGCGGTAAGAAAATTGATGGACCCACTCTACCATCAAACTTGATTCCTAACACCATGAGCAACAAGGATGAAGCCCCCAAGGAATAAGATGCCCATAGTGATTCTTTACCAGTGACTTTCCCTCAAGCACTCCTTAAACCTAAGGAGAGAAATTCAATATTAAAAGGTGAGATTCTTGAACAACTTCAGCGAGTTAAAATTAACCTTCCTCTTCTTCATGTAATAAAACAGGTTCCCAACTATGCTAAACTCATTAAAGATCTATGCATACTCAAGAGAAGGCACAATGAGAAGAAGACGACATTCTTAACAAAGCAAGAAAGTGCAGTAATTGATAGCAAGACACCACCCAAGTATAAAGTTTCGGGCTATCCTACGGTGGCTTGCCAAATTGGAAACAAAGCTTGTGCCCAAGCATTGCTAGATTTGGAGGCTAGTGTGAACCTCATACTATACTCCATTTACTTGCAACTCGGCCTAGGTGAGATCAAACCCACTTCCGTGGTACTCCAACTAGTGGATCGATAGGTAAGAAAATCAAGAGGTATCGTGGAAGACATTTTATTGCAAATTGACGAATTCTATTATCCCGTTGACTTTTTTGGTGTTAGATACCATTTCTATTGTGAATACGGAGTCAAAAATTCCTTTGATACTTAGAAGACCATTCCTTGCCACCACCAATGCCCTCATTAATTGTAGGAATGGCCTAATGACATTATCATTTGGAAATATGACTCTAGAGGTGAATATTTTATGAGTCTCAAGGCAGCCACATGAAGAGGATGAGTGTTTCGACACTTATATGATCGATGAGCTTATTTTGGAGGATAAGTACATTAAAGATAATTCTAACTCTTTGGAAATCATTCTTAATAATTTTGATTTTGATGATTCTTCCATTTATCTCCATGTCGTTAATGTTGTTGATGTTTTTGATAAGTCGCAGGGATTTATTAAGAAATCATGGCAACCATGCTTTGAGGAATTGCCTAAAGAAAGGGAAGCACCCAAACCCTCTTCCGAGGAGACACCAATGCTTAATTTAGCTCCGCTGCCCAAAGGACTCAAACATGTTTTTTTAAGCCCAGGTGATACCTTTCTGGTTATTATTTCCTCTTAACTTAGTGATGTTCAATGTGATAAATTTTTGAATTTGTTAAGAGAGCATAAATCTGCATTAGGTTGGACCATGGCCGACATAAAAGGTACTAGCCCCTTAATTTGTTCCCATAGGATTTATCTAGAAGAAGGAGCTAACCCTTGTAGAGACCCACAAAGAAGGCTAAATCCAACTATGAAAGAGCTAGTTAAGAAAGAAGTGGGTTAGTGGGTTAGTCCAACCCAAGTAGTTCCTAAGAAAGCTGGGGTGACCGTGCTAGAAAATGAAGAGGGGGTGTTAGTACCAACTAAGGTAGTGACCGGGTGGCGTATGTGCATTGATTATAGGAAACTTAACTCAGCTACTTGGAAAGACCATTTTCCCCTTCCATTCATAGATCAAATTTTAGAAAATGTGGTTGGTCATCCTTTCTATTGTTTTTTAGATGGGTATTCGGGATACTACCAAATAGGAATTTCTTTAGAGGATCAAGAGAATACCACATTTACTTGTCCTTTTAGTACTTTTGCTTTTCATAGAATGCCCTTTGGTTTGTGTAATGCACCGGTTACTTTTCAAAGATGCATTATGAGTATTTTTAGTGACATGGTTGAAAAATGTGTGGAAGTGTTTATGGATGATTTAACCGTGTTTGGAACTTCTTTTGATTCATGTTTATCTAATTTGAAAAATGTTTTGTGTAGGTGTGAAGAGAAGGGGCTTGTACTTAATTAGGAGAAATGCCATTTTATGGTGTCTTCCGAAATAGTTTTGGGCCATATAGTGTCCGAAAAGGGGATAGAAGTGGATAAATCGAAAATCGAATTAATCTCTAAACTACCTACTCCTAAGAATATTAAAGATGTTAGGTCTCTCTTAGGGAATGTCAAGTTTTATAGAAGGTTTATTCAAAATTTTAGTGCTATCTCTAGACTCTTATGTAACCTTTTGATGAAGGATACAGAGTTTAAAGGGAGGCTCGAATGTGATCAAGACTTTAGGACACTTGTCTCTAAGCTTACAACCGCCCCTATTATGCAATCACCGGATCTTACTTTGCCTTTTGAGATTATGTGTGATGCTAGTGACTATGCTGTAGGGGCTATTTTAGGACAAAGAAGGGAGGGAAAACCATTTGTTGTTTATTATGCTAGTAGAACCTTGAATCATTCTCAAATGATGTACACCACAATCGAGAAAGAATTACTAGTAGTATTATTTGCATTGGATAAATTTCGCTCCTACTTAATTGGTTCACCTATCACTATATTCACAGATCACTTCGCCCTTAACTTTCTTTTCTAAAAAATGGATGCTAAGGCCCGTTTGATACGTTGGATTTTGCTTTTGCAGGAATTTGACTTGACCATCAAAGACAAGAAAGGGGTAGAAAATGTTATAGCGGACCATCTACCTCGCTTGGAATTTAAGAATGATACTGACATTTTGCCCATTCGGGAAGCCTTTCCAGATGAAAATTTATTTTCTGTCCTTGGTCACACACCATGGTATGCCGACATTGCAAACTATTAGGTTTCCCATCAAGTTCCATCTACATGGAGTGCACAAGATAAGCATAAGTTTTTGGCTGAGGTAAAGAATTTTTATTGGAATGATCCTTATCTTTTTAAATATTGCCCCGATCAAATAATAAGAAGATGCATTCTGGATATGGAAGTTGATAGTGTGTTAACTTTTTGTCATACTTATGCTTGTGGTGGCCACTTTTCTATTAAAAAGACAGCCACAAAAATTTTGCAATGCGATTTTTATTGGCCTACTTTATTCAAGGATGCTATGAGTTTTGTCGATTATGTGAAAGATATCAAAAGTTAGGTTCATTGTCCCGCCGTCATATGATGCCTCTCAACCCGATCTTAGTGGTGGAAATCTTTGATTGTTGGGGGATCGATTTTATGGGACCATTCCCACCTTCTTTTGGGTATCTTTACATTTTGCTTGCAGTTGATTATGTTTCTAAATGGGTTGAAGCAATACCTTGCCGCACTAATGATAATATAGTTGTTGTTAAATTTCTTAAGGATCATATTTTATCTAGGTACGGTACTCCACGTGTTATAATTAGTGATCAAGGGTCACATTTTTTTAACCGTTCTTTTGAGGCTTTAATGCGCAGGTATGGAGTCACCTATAAGGTTTCTACAGCTTATCATCCACAAACCAATGGCCAAGTGAAACTAGTAAATAGGGAGATTAAGCGAATACTTGAAAAAACGGTAAATCCCAATTGAAAAGATTGGTCTTTGCGCCTATCGGATGCTTTTTGGGCATACCGGACAGCATACAAGATGGTTCTTGGAGCATCTCCTTATCTTCGGCAAAGCATGTCACTTGCCAGCAGAACTTGAGCATAGAGCATATTGGTCTATTCGAAATTTTAACTATGACTTAAATATGTCCAGTGAGGAGAGGAAAATGCAACTTTGTGAACTTGCGAAGTTGAGGGATGATGCATATGATAATGCTAAGGACTTAATGTCAAGAATGAAAGTAGTGCATGATCAGAAAATACTCCGGAAAAATTTTGAACAAGGTAATAGAATTTTTCTTTATGACTTGCGGTTACATTTCCATCCGGGAAAATTGCGATCACGATGGAAGGGACCTTATGTTGTGAATAGTGTTTTTCCCAATGGAGTAGTAGAGGTTGAAGATCTTTATGATGGTCGTGCATTTCAAGTTAATGGCCAAAGGTTGAAGCTCTACTTAGAACATGAACGTGTTAAAGATAGGCTCGAAGATATCTCTTTGGTGCCCCCGATTTATCCTTCTTAAATGGGTGTTTTCGTTCCATTGTACATTAGTTTTAATTTTGTTGAGTCTTTGTTAATTTTAGAATTTTAGTTAATTCTATTTTAATTTTAATTTAGTTTTTAGTTTAGGTTTATTTTTATTAATTTTAGTTTATATTTTTATGCCTTTTATTTGTTACTTTTGAGCACAAATAAAAGGGCCTAGTTTGCGTCGCGGCGCAAGGTTCTCGCGCCTCGCCCACCCGAAACTCCGCAAATCCAAAGTTCATTAAGAGTGCCACGGCGCAAGGTTCTCGCTCCTCGCCTACCCGAAACTACGTAAATTCAAAGTTCATCAAGCGCATTGCGGCACGGGTAAGTGTGCGCTGCGGCACGGGTAAGTGTGCGCTGCGGCACGCTTTGCAATAAAATTGGGGATTAGGTTTTCGCACCACGGCATGGGGTCGCGATTAGGTTTTTAAAAACCTGTTTTTCCCTCTTTGTTCTTCATTCTTTTTTTAAGAAAACAACAGCTCTTCTACTCTCTCTCAACTTCTCTCCAAATCCATCCTTACCCATCTATTTTTTCTCATTCTTTCTTGATTCTAACACATTCCTTGAGGAATTTTTCACTTAGATTGAAGATTTTGCTGCAAATTTGTCCACAAAGCTTTGGGTTCAAGAGGATTTCGGGATTTCAAGAGGATTTCAAGTTTGTAGGTATTCTCTCCAACTTTGGGCCAATTATTTATCAAGTAAGGTCGATTTCCTTCTCTTTGTTGTGGGTTTGTGATATTTGAGTGGTTACATTTGAATTAGTTCTCTTATCTTAGAACAATTTGATTCAAATAGCCCCTAAAACTAAGAGACAAAGAGGGAAATAGCCTCAAGAGTTTGATGATAATAAATTTGCCAGTTTTAATGCTAGTGAGAGGTATGTTAGTTTAATGCATGCTAGGAAACCCATTCCAGAAAGAGATTTTAGTATCACAAAGAGGGGAAACCCAACTTTGTTTAAGATGATTGCTGATAGGAATTGGGGTGCATTTGGGGGACAACCACCTAATTCCATTATTAATGTGGTTAGAGAATTTTATGCTAATGCGGAAGAGCATAGGAATGGAAAAATGATGGTTAGAGGAAAAACAATTTCCTTTGACAGTGCATCTATTAACAGATTTTATGGGCTACCCGACATTGAGAATAGCGAATATATTGCTTATTTATCTAATGTTGACTATGATGAGGTTTGTAATACACTCCGTATTCCGGGCACGAGTTGGAAGATGTCGGGTGGTAAGCCTAAGACCTTGCCAGGTACTTCTTTGACTGTGCTTGGAAATACTTTGTGTGTCAGAAGATGATGCCCGCTACGTATTATAGCGATGTTACTGTTGAGAGGGTTGTTCTTACTTATGCTATTTTGATGGGTATGACTATTGATGTGGGCCGAATTATGCTTAATTTTATCATCCATACTATGAGACAAAAGCTTAGTCTATACTTCCTTTCCTTGATTACTCCGTTATGCATCCGAGTCGGTGTCCAGTACAGCAGTGATGAGGAAGCACAGCACCCCAAGAAGCCTATCGATGACGGAATGCATAACGAGATTAAGGCAACGAGGTTGCAAGCTCCGGAAGAGGGAGCAGTGGCTGCTGCTCCACCTCCACCTCCACCTCCTAGGTCTTTAACTGTTACAAAACGGCTTGAGCATTTAGAGATTCAATTTGATGAGCATCAGCAATTTTTACAGGATAGATTTGATTGTCAGGATCGATTCTTAGCTAGGCAAGTAGACTATCACGCCGTGGTTTACCCTTCTTTTGGTCAGATGTACCAATACCTTTGTTGGTATTTGTCTAAGGATCAAATAGGAGAGAAGTTCAGTATCAAGTCAACTGTGTGCGTTGTGGCCCAGCCTTGGGAGCCATGGCCTCTAGCATACCCAAAAGTCCTCCTCTCCAAACCACGCTGCGGCACAGGCTTAGGCGCTGCGGCGCCCAGCAATGAGGTGGCTTCTGGCCCTGTGTTGAGCCGCAGCCTGCCCTGTTCTGGGCCACGGCTCCAGCCACACTTGGAGCATGTTATTCAGCCTTTTCAGATGGTGCGTGAAACATTGTTAAAACGCACAGGTTTACTTAGATTCTTAGAGAGCCATGAGTCTTTGGTTCCTGAGATCTAGAGGTTAAGATTGATCTCAAAGATTGGATGAAGAAGTTGGTGCTCTATATAAAGGGTCTTCTAACAACAAGTGAAGACATCATAATCTCAAATACAAGATCATCAAACAAGAGAATTCAAGTATAAGTGTGAGAGTGCAAAGACACAGAACACAAGAGAGGCACTAGAATAGATCTCATTTAAGAGAGGTTGGTTGTTTAGAGAGAGAGTAGTATAGATTGGGGATTCAAGGGCTTGTAAGTGGAATCTTCTTAGGGAAAATTCCAGGGAAACACTAGTCCTTATCACTTTTTTTTCTCTTCTTTCATTCTTCAAGAACTAGAGGATTCTTGAAGAGGTGTTGCTGTAACTTGTAAGAACTCATTGATTTAGTGCAAAGAGCTCAGAACAATTGTTGTATTCTTTCTTTAATTGGTTTATTTCTATTCATTACAAGTCATTCTAGACTTGGGTGTTCGGAAGATCACCACTTGGGCATCTTGAGGTGATTTCCAACAGTGGTATTAGAGCTTTGGTGAGCGGGTATCGGAGCTAGAACAGAAGGTATCAGAGCAAGACTCCAAGAATCAAAGGTTAACTTCTTGGGTGATTCAAGAACGGTGCTGGGATCAAGATTTGATCGTGTTCTTGAGATTTAGAAGTTGAAAAGCAATTGTGGGTGCTGCATAAATCTGGGATTTTCTCTGCAAGATGGGTTCGAACTTCATTGTTGAGAAGTTTGATGGAAAGGGAGACTTTGCCCTTTGGAAGCGGAAAATCAAAGCAGTTCTTATGCAACAAAAGGTGGACATGGCTATTGGAGAAAATGACGCTTTTCCAACAAGTATCACAGAGGTCCAACAGATTGAGATGAAGAATATAGCGTATAGCACCATTTTTCTACACACGTCAGATTATGTCACAAGGGAGTGTGGAGACTCGGAAGATCCAGCTGCCATTTAGAAAAAACTAGATGAGTTGTTTCTTATCAAAACTCTCCCTAATAAGATTTATCTTCTTAAACGAATCTTTGCTTTTAAAGTGGGTCCTAATAAAGAGTTACAAGATAATCTTGAAGTGTTTAATAAACTAGTTCAAGATTTGGCTAGTTGTAGTATAACGTTCCCGAATGAACAATTGACTGTTATGTTATTGAATTCTCTTCCTGATTATTTTGAAAGCTTGATTAATGCTATTGAATATAGAAGAGATACACTAACCAAGGAAATTGTGATCAATGCTATAAGGGCTCATGATTTCAAATCCAAGATGAGGGAAGCATTAAGTGGAGAAGGGCAGTTCGTTAAAGGAAGGCCAGCAACTCGAAATGACATTAGCATCCATGGCAACTGTTGGAAATCACCTTCAAGATGCCCAGGTGGTGATCTTCCAAACATCCAAGTCTAGAATGACTTGTAATGAACAGAAACAAACCAATCAAAGAAAGAACACAACAATTGTTATCGAGGTTCAGCAATGTGCCTACGTCCTCGTGAGCTCCTCTGAGCCCTCTGCACTAAATCAATGAGTTCTTACAAGTTGCAGCAACACCTCTTCAAGAAACCTCTTGTTCTTGGGGAACGAAAGAAGAGAAAAGAAAGTGATAAGGACTTGAGTTACCCTGGAATTTTCCCCAAGAAAATTTCAGTTACAAGGCCCTTGAATCCCAAATATATACTACTCTCTCTCTAAACAACCAGCCTCTCTACAATGAGTCTCTCTTGTGTTTGTGTCTTTGCACTCTTACACTTTATCTCACTTTCATAAGTTATGTCATGTCATGTTGAGATTGAAGCTAGCTGACCCTTTATATAGTGCACCATTTCTTGAACCTATCTTGAAGTCAATCTCAACCCTTAAATCTTGAGGACCAATCAATTATAGCCCTTCAACAAGTCTAAGTGATCCTATGCATTTTGATCAAGCCTCATGCATCAATCTAAAGTGCCCAAAATGAAGCATCATGTGTGCCTGGCGTCGTAGCCCATAATAGGGCAAGCCGTGGCTCAAGTCAGAGCACACTACCTCCACCTTGTGGACGCCGCAGGGCACCCTTCCTGAGGTGAGGCGCACACTTGTGCGTGAACCCTTCTCATTACTGGAAGGTGAGGTGTGGACTTCCTGGGGTGTGGCACACACCTGTGCATGAACCCTTCTCCTTGCTGGAAGGTGAGGCGCGGACTTCCTAGGGTGCGGCGCACATTTGGGGCTGAAGCTGAATTTTTACACCCTTTAGTTCTTAGACAAATCCCAACAAGTCTCTACCTTGTCTAAGCAACTAAAACCAAACCCATAGTGCAGAGAACTCAGGATCCATACTCAACTTGAGTCACCCTATCAACCGACTCCAATCCTAAGAAGTCCAAGGCAAAGATTGAACTTACTTAGAGGTAGAATTTTAGTACCAAAATCTGCAGGATTTTCTTCCGTGGCTACCTTGTCCACATGAATGCATCCTTCCGTAACATTTTCCTGAATGAATTAGTATTGAACATCCATATGCTTTGTCCTCTCATGGAACACCGGATTCTTGCACAAATGCAACACACTTTGGCTATCTGAATACACCACCACCTGCTCTTTTAGTACCTTCAACTCTTCCAACAACCCTTTGCACCACATAGCCTCCTTAATGGCTTCCGTTGCCGCTATGTACTAAGCCTCGGTTTTTGAGAGTGCTACTACCAGCTGTAACTAAGCCTTCCAACTTATACAACATTCGTTTAAGTTGAAGAAGTAGGAGGTAATCGATCTTCTTTTATCCCAGTCTGCTTTATAGTCCGAATCAGGATAACCCTAATGACAGATGAACTTACCCCTCTTCTCATAAACCAGCCCCACATTTGGGCTTCCCTGCAAGTACCTTAGCAATCACTTCATCCCAAGCCAATGCTCATTTCCTGGATTACTCATAAACCTGCTGAGAACACTCATTGCATGAGCAATGTCGAGCCTAGTGTTTACCATCATGAACATTACAGATCCAACTGCACTAGAGTAAGGGACCTTTTCCATTTCCTTCTTCTCCTCATCTGATCTTGGACATTGGTCGCTGGAGAACTTGAAATGACCAGCAAGGGAAACCTTCACTGGTTTGCTATCTTCCATAGAAAACTTAGATATCATCTTTTCTATGTAGGAAGTCTGAGAAATCTTCAATTTGTTTCTCTCCCTTTCCCGGATTATTCTCTTCCCAAGGATCTTCTACGCATGGCCAAGATCCTTCATCTCAAACTCCTCACTGAATTAAGACTTCAATTTTCCTATCCTCTCCATGCTGCTCCTAACCAACAGCGTATCATCAACATAGATGAGGATGATCACCATTTCCTCCACCCTGTGCCCCTTGTAGTACAAGCACGAATCATAGTAGCTCCTCATGAAACCCAAGCTAGTTACAAAGGAATCAAACCTCTTATTCTATTGTCGAGGTGATTACTTCAGGCCATAGAGAGATTTCTTCAATTGGCACACCAAATCTCCTGCCTTCCTTCTTCATAGCCTTCAGGTTGCCTCTTGTAAATGGTCTCATCAAGCTCTCAATGTAAGAACGCTGTCTCCACATCCATTTGCTTGATTTGCCAATTGAATTGGACCACCATTGCTAACACTATCCTTATCATCTTGTATTTCACAACTGGTGAGAATATTTCGGTGAAATCTATGCCCTCTCTTTGTGTGAACCCCTTTGCCACCAGCCTAGCTTTATACCGGACTTCATCCCCTAGAGTGTTCCTTTCTTTGATCTTTTAAGTGCACTTAAAATCCACAACTCTCTATTTTTCTGGTTTGGGCACCAATTCCTAAGAGTTGTTCTTCCTCAAAGAATCCATTTCTTCTCCATAGCTAGCTGCCACTTTGATAAATCCTTACATTCCATGGCATCCATGTAAGTTTCTGGTTTAACTCCTCATTCTGAATAAAGAGCTACTACATTAGCTCCAGCAAAACCATATCTTAAAGGTGGTTTGACCAACCTCCTTTCCCGATACCTTGTGAGCTGATAGTCATTCTGACTTGCTGCATTATCCCCTTCCAGTTCAGCCTCCTCTCGAGTGTTCTAAGCTTGGCCTTCATCAATGGACTCTACCTGGTCCAAACCCTCTTGCCATCCTTTCTCTACCTGAACTGAATTTTCCTTAATGCTATGCTCCACAAATTTCGGCCTGGTTCGCTCATTATCCCCTGTAGGGTTTGTTTTCTCCAAATAGGGAAATAACAATTCATTAAAAATGATGTCCCTACTTATTATGAGTTTCATTCCTTTTTGCTCTAAGGACCACAACCTATACCCCTTAACCCCATCACCATACCCTAGAAACACACATTTTCTAGACCTTGGGCTAAGTTTATCATCCTTTTTATGTGCAAACGCAGCACATCCAAAAGTCCTAAGGTTGCTTAACTCAGGGGATTTTCCACTCCACATCTCCTTGGGAGTCTTAAGGTCTAAAGCCCTAGAGGGTGATCTATTAACCAAATATGCAGCAGTTGACACAACTTCCCCCCCAAAAACATTTTGGTAAATCGGACCCAATTAACATGCACCTAACCTTTTCCATAAGGGTCCTATTTATCCTCTTAGCAACTCCATTTTGCTAAGGGGTTTTCACAACCGTTCTATGTCTTAGAATCCCATTTAACTCATATAATTTATCAAAATCCTTATTAAAAAATTCTAAGCCATTATCGGCTCTTAACACCTTAACTACCCTGCCAGTTTGAGTCTCCAGTAACTTTTTCCACACCACAAATTTATTCAAAGCATCTGATTTATTTTTAAGCAAAAACTCAAACCTTTCTTGAATAATCATCAATTAAAGACAGAAAGTAACGATTACCTCCCTGTGTTTGTGGTCTTGCTGGTCCCCAAAGATCCGTATGAATGTAGTCAAGAATCTTCTTAGACTTATGCACTCCGGTGTTGAAGCTGACCCGATGTTGCTTCCCAAGTATGCAACTCTCGCAGAAATCAAGTTTCTCTATCTTGTCACCATCAAGTAGACCATTCTTGCTAAGAACTTGCGGCCCCTTTTCACTCATATATCCCAAGTGATTGTGCCAAAGTACTGCCTTATCCATCTCAACCATCAAGCTTGCTGCTTGATTCTTGATTTTTGTCTCTCCAATCATCTTATAGAGACCATCCTTTATTGCTGCTTTGATCACTATCAAAGATCTCTTGGTTACCTTGATCTTTCCTCCTTCTGCTTTGTGTATGTACCCCATGGAATACAGCTACCCCAATGAGATCAAGTTTCTTCTCTAATTCGAAAGATACCTCACATTTCGCAGCAGCCTTATAACTCTATCAAACATCCTTAATTGGATATCTCCTATCCCCCTCACTTGGCAAGAAGTATCATTCCCCAAGAAAACCTTTCTATCGTTGGTTTCCTTGAAATTCTTGAACCAATCCCTGTGAGGGAACATGTAATAAGTGCACTTGGAATCCAGGATCCATTTCTCGCTGCCTTGCCTCCTGCTCACATTTGAGCACACAACAAGAACATCATCTTGCTGTTCTCCTTTGGCAATCGAAGCTTCTCCATTCTTGGTATGGCTTCCTCCTTTCTCATCCCACATCTTCTTGCAATCTTTCTTGAAATGACCCTCCTTATTGCAGTAGTAGCATCGCTTCCCTCTAAACTTTGGTTTGGAATGCAATCTCCTATGGCTCTGCCCTCTACTCTTTGATTTCCCCCGGTAGTTGCCATGGATGCTACTGCTATTTCAAGTTACTGGCCTTCCTCTAATGAATAGCCCTTCTCCACTTGATGTTTCCCTCATCTTGGCTTTGAAATCATGAGCCTTTATAGCATTGATCACAATTTCCTTGGTTAGTGTATATCTTCCATATTCAATAGCATTAATCAAACTTTCAAAATAATCAAGAAGAGAATTCAATAACATAAAAGCAAATTGTTCATCGGTTATACTACAACTAGTCAAATCTTGAACTAATTTATTAAACACATCAAGATTATCTTGCGACTCTTTATTAGGATTCATTTTTAAAGGCAAAGATTCGTTTAAGAAGATAAATCTTATTAGGGACAGTCTTAGTAAGAAGTAACTCATCTAGTTTCTTCCAAATGACAGCTGGATCTTCCGAGTCTCCGCACTCCCTTGTGACACTATCCGAGATGTGCAGAAAGATGGTGTTATACGCCATCTTCTTCATCTCAATCCATTAGACTTCCGTGATACTTGCTGGAAAAGCGTCATCTTCTCCAATAGCGAAGTCCACCTTCTGTTGCATGAGAACTACCTTGATCTTCTGCTTCCAAAGGGTAAAGTCTCATTTTCCATCAAACATCTCAACAATGAAGTTCGAACCCATCTTGAGGAGAAAATCTCTGATTTATGCAGCACCCACAATCGCTCTCCAACTTCTTCTAAATCTCAAGAACACGGTCAAAGAATGATCTCTACTCCGTTCTTGAACCTCAATAACACAATCAGATCTTGATCTCTACTCCATTCTTGAATTACCGAAGAAGTTGATCTTTGATTCTTAGAGTCTTGCTCCAATACCTTCTGTTCCAGCTCTAACACCCACTCACCAAAGCTCTAATACCACTATTGGAAATCACCTTCAAGATGCCCATATGATGATCTTCCAAACACCTAAGTCTAGAATGACTTGTAATGAACAGAAACAAACCAATCAAAGAAAGAACACGACAATTGTTATCGAGGTTTGGCAATGTGCCTACGTCCCCGTGAGCTCCTCCGAGCCCTCTGCACTAAATCAATAAGTTCTTACAAGTTACAGTAACACCTCTTCAAGAAACCTCTTGTTCTTGAAGAACGAAAGAAGAGAAAAGAAAGTGATAAAGACTTGAATTACCTTAGAATTTTCCCCAAGAAAATTTCAGTTACAAGACCCTTGAATCCCCAATCTATACTACTCTCTCTCTATAAACAACCAACCTATCTACAATGAGTCTCTCTTGTGTTTATGTCTTTGCACTCTTACACTTGATCTCACTTTCACAAGTTATGTCATTTCATGTTGAGATTGAAGCTAGCTGACCCTTTATATAGTGCACAACTTCTTGAACCTATCTTAAAGTTAATCTCAACCCTTAGATCTTGAGGACCAATCAATCATAGCCCTTCAATAAGTCTAAGTGATCCTATGCATTTTGATCAAGCCTCACGCATCAATCCAAAGTGCCCAAAATGAAGCATCAGGTGTGCCTAGCGCTGCAGCCCAGAACAGGGCAGGCCGTGTCTCAAGCCAGAGCACACAACCTCTACCTTCTGGGTGCCATGGCGCACCCTTCCTGAGGTTCGGCACACACCTGTGCATGAACCTTTCTCCTTGCTGGAAGGTGAGGCGCAGACTTCCTGCGATCCGACACACACTTAGAACTGAAGCTGAATTTTTACACCCTTTAGTTCTTAGATAAATCCCAACAGCAACTACTGAGAGAAATCAAAGGGTAGAGAGTAAATCCATGGGAGAGTGCACTCCAAACCAAGATTTGGAGGAAAGATATGATCCTACTGCAAGAAGGAGGGTCATTTCAAGAAAGATTGCAAGAAGAAGTTGTGGGATGAGAGAGGAGGAAGCCATACCAAGAATGGAGAGGCTTCGGTTGCTAAAGGAGAACAGCAAGATGATGTTCTTGTTGTGTGCTCAAATGTGAGCAGGAGGCAAGGCAACGAGAAATGGATCCTAGATTCCAAGTGCACTTATCACATGTGCCCTCACAGAGATTGGTTCAAGAATTTCAAGGAAAACAATGATGGAAAGGTTTTCTTGGGGAATGATACTTCTTGCCAAGTGAGGGGGATAGGAGACATCCAATTGAGGATGTTTGATGGAGTCACAAGGCTGCTGTAGAATGTGAGGTATCTTCTGGATTTGTGAAGAAATTTGATCTCATTGGGGCAGCTAGATTCCATGGGGTACATGTACAAAGCAGTGGGAGGAAAGATCAAGGTAACTAAGGGATATTTGATAGTGATCAAATCAACAATAAATGATGGTCTCTATGAGATGATCAGAAAGATATAAATCAATGATCAAGCAGCAAGCTTGATGGTTGAGATGGATAAGGCGGTTCTTTAGCACAATCACTTGGGATATATGAGCGAAAAGGGCCTGCAAATTCTCAGCAAGGATGGTCTACTTGGTGGTGACAAGGTCGAGAAACTTGATTTCTGCGAATGTTGTGTTCTTGGGAAGCAACATCGGGTTAGCTTCAACACCGGAGTGCACAAGTCTAAAGGTATTCGTGACTACATTCATGTGGAGCTTTGGGGACCAGCAAGAACACCAACACAGGGAGGTAGTGTTTACTTTGTGTCTTTAATTGATGATTATTCCAGAAAGATTTGGGTTTATTTGCTTAAAAATAAATCAGATGCTTTAAATAAATTTGTGGTGTGGAAAAAGTTGTTAGAGACTCAAATGGGCAGGGTAATTAAGGTGTTAAGAACCAATAATGGCTTAGAATTTTTTAATAAGGATTTTGATAAATTCTGTGAGTTAAATGGGATTCTAAGACATAGAACGGTTGTGAAAAGCCCTCAGCAAAATGAAGTTGTTAAGAGGATGAATAGGATCCTTATGGAAAAGGTTAGGTGCATATTAATGGGGTCCGGTTTACCAAAACGTTTTTGGGGGAAAGCTGTGTCTACTGCTACATATTTGGTTAATAGATCACCCTCTAGGGCTTTAGAACTTAAGACTCCCAAGAAGATGTGGAGTGAGAAACCCCCTGAGTTAAGCAACCTTAGAACTTTTGGATATGCTGTGTTTGCACATAAAATGATGATAAACTTAGCCCAAGGTATAGAAAATGTGTGTTTCTAGGGTATGGTGATGGGGTTAAGGGGTATAGATTGTAGTCCTTAGAGCCAAAAGGGACTAAACTCATAATAAATAGGGATGTCATTTTTAATGAATTATTATTTCCCTATTTGGAGAAAACTAACACTGCAGGGGATAGTGGGCAAACCAGCCCGGTATTTGTGGAGCATAGCATCAAGGAAAATCCAGTTCAAGTAGAGCAAGGAAGGCAAGAGGGTTCGGACCAGGTACAGCCCATTGATGAAGGCCAAGCTTAGGACACTCAAGAGGAGGCTGAACTAGAAGAGGATGATGCAGCAAATCAGAATGATTATCAGCTTACAAGGGATCGAGAAAAGAGAGTGGTCAGACCACCTTTGAGATATGGTTTTGATGATGCTAATGTAGCAGCTCCTTATTCAGAAGGAGGGGTTGAACCAGAAACTTACATGGATGCCATGGAATGTAAGGATTCGTCAAAGTGGCAACTAGCTATAGAGGAAGAAACAGATTCTTTGAGGAAGAACAACTCTTGGGAATTGGTGCCCAAACCAGAAAAACAGAGAGTTGTGGATTGTAAGTTGATTACGCCCAAAGTATAATGCGGTAGTTGTAGCACAGCTTTGGGGTGTCGATTCCACAGGGAGACAAGCAAACTACAAGAGAAGATGTAAGCTTTAATTTGAAACAATAAAGATCAATGAGTAAATCTAAGTTTGTTAATAAAATTGTGTGAATATAATGAAGAAGAACAAGGGTCCGGGAATCCTCCCTAGGTTCGTTGCCTTATTCCAATCTCAATTCAGTTGTTTTTATCTCAATTGCAAGTTTCACATCCCAAACAAGCAATCGGTAAATATTCAATTAAAGCACATATATAAACCCTAATGTGATTGATATGAATTACTCTTTACTTTTGAGTTAAGCACACATGACATATCCTATAGATTTATCAAGAAATGACAATATATCTTTAATGACAATATTGCAGTAATGGACAAACCTAAAAGATAAATCTATCGGACTCAGTCATACCCAAACAACATCACATAAGAATAGCATAACTAGACTTATATGGAGGGGAAAGATACAATCACCGGATTATGAGAAAATCTTTATAATTAAATCAAAGAGTAAATCATAACAATGTTTTGGTAATAAATACAAACTACAATGAATCAAGACTAGAAAATAAGAATGACTACACCTAGGGATTCATCCCTTCGCCTTGCTTGGAGATTAGTTGGCCATGGGGGAGAGTGTGGTAGCCTCCCTTGAGTTTTCCAGCCTTCAATCAATGTTTTTTCTCAAACCCTAGGTGATCTATTTATAATACAAAAAGTCCAAGGCTGTTCTAGGGTTTAGAAAATCATTAAAGTCCTATTTGGGTCATAACTCAGAGACAAAATCTCAGGTGTGCGCCGCGGCTCACACTTGTCCAGGCTGCGACACTAGCTTTGGTCCGAGAATGAGGTGCTGCTGAGGGCCGCGACACCCTTTCTTCCAGGCCATAGCGCTAGGCTTGATGGAAATTTGTGTGGTTCTTGGGGCCGCGGCGCCCCTTGATCCAAGCCGCGGCGCCAAGGATGGTTCAAAGTGGTGGTGGTGCTATAGGCCACGGCCCAGCTCTTCCAGGCCGCGGCACGCACTAAAGACTTAACTTTTCTTCACTTTTTGCTTCTCTACAACCACTCCGACACTCCGTTATGCATGGAATCTTGGTGCTTTAAGCCTCAATAGCTTTTCCATCTTTTTTGAACTCAAAGTACCCGAAAATGCACCAAAATAGGTCACCAATCCAAGAATACCATTTTAGAGTTATTAATGTATAAAAGTGTAATTAAGACCAAGATCAACCCTAAAATGCTAACAATCAAGTAGTATTGAGATGCATTTTATGGCTCTCATCACAACCCCCAACTAGCTTTTTGCTAGTCCCTAGCAATTCAAGCAAAAACAAGACAATATGAAATGAATCCTTTAGTGGAAGTCAAAACAAAGTAAAGTAATGTTAGTGTTAAACCAAGAGTAATTCACTTTTTGTCTCAAAAATTGCACATAACACACAGCACATAGAATCATTAAATATCACTTAAGTCCAAAAGTAATCCAAACATCAATCTCAAAATTGTTATTGACTCTTAACATCCATCTTACCACAAACCATTAATCCAAACACCCGGATGATTTTATTCACAAAATTCATGAATAAAAGTCTTGACCTCTAAAATATTTAATGTGCATGACATCAATCACAAAAACAAGCTCCATAGGCTTACTTTTCAAATCACTCTCCACTATTGTAGAAAAAAAATCATACCACCTTGGATCAATAGGTCTTTAATAAGCTTGTAACATAAGGCTAAGGTAAAGGTTAAGAAAGAACGAGAAGGATTCAACAAGTAAAAGAACTTAATCTCTTAGTTTTAAACACAACCACTTTAAGCACTGGATAACCTTACTTCAATACCCAACTCTTTCAACCATTTTTCGAGCATTTCTCTCAATCACCACTTTTTTCTTTTCTTCTTTTTTTCTGCCATAATTCAATTTTTTTTTTATTTTGGCATAAGACCATTCACCTCCTCTTTCATTCTTTTCTTTTCTTTTCTTTTCTTTTCCACAACCCCCAACTTATCTCCTTTCATATACTTGGGTTATGGTAGTAATATTTTTTCATATTTCCATCCTTACTCCTCTTAAGTGCTTCTCAACAGATGTGTACAACTAAGTTCTTTTAAAAGAAGGATAGGGATAAAATATTTTTAGGCTCATAAGAGTAAGCAAACGGGTTTTCGAAAGAAACAAGGCTCAAATTATTTTTCAAGAAAAAGGCTCAAACGGGTGACTAGTGATAAGTATAGCAAGGATAAGTTTAAAAGGCTCAAACAGTCCAAAAATGGCCTATATCATATCCTAAGTAATGTGCATTCTGGGAATTCGCCTCAAGTGATTATCAAATAAGTTCTAGAGCTTGTCGAGACCGCAAAAGTATTCACAAAGCAATCACATATAAAACTTCTCTAAATGCTTTAGACTAATCATACAATCTTACCGCAAACTAGAGTCTCAAACCAAATGAAGATTGACACTTAAATTATTCTCAAACCGAAGCAAGATTTAACTTCTTCTAAATGTTATATGCTATCTCAATTAAGCTCATATCATTGACATGTGAATTACTTACAAGGCTAACACAAAACATGCTAAGAACAAACAAAAAGGGAAAGTAACACCAAGCAGTTCAATGAAAAGAAGAAATATGTTTCCTCTACCCCCAACTTAAAAATTGTATTGACCTCGATGTGAAAGAAAAAGTAAAGGAAACTCTCTTTGTAACCAAAAGTGCACAGAATCTAAAAATTGTGCACCACCATTTAAACTACTGTGCATCTTTATCCCTGAAAAAGAAATACGAAGGTAATACTGGAAAACAACAAAATACTAATAATAAACAAGAAAAAGAAATAAGAAAAATAATAAAAGGATATGCTGTGGGGTGCCTCCTATGAGCGCTAAATTTTATGTCTTCGGCCAGACGCTGCACCACTCTCACTGCTGGCCTCATTGTGGTGCTGAAGATGAGGCTCCATACTTAATGGCCTCAGTGCTAATATTTTGGCTAGGAATACTTAAAGTCCACCACATGTGGCTCAAGTGTTCTTGATGTTGCCTATTTACTATCAGCAGTAGGGTATTTGATTCCCGTACCCAAGTGACTTCTCTCAAACAACTCCTCAAAGCATGGTTGTCTTGATTTCTTAATAACTCTTTGTGACTTATCAAAAACATCAACAACATTAACGGCATAGGGATAAATTACAGAATCATCGAAGTCAAAATTATTAGGAGAGAATTCCATAGAGTTAGAATTATCTTTAATGTGCTCATCCTCTTCATGTGGCTGCCTTGAGACTCGGAAAACATTTACCTCTAGAGTCCTATTTCCAAATAATAATGTCATTAGGCCATTCCTACAATTAATAAGGGCATTGGCGGTGGCAAGGAATGGTCTTCCAAGAATCAAAGGAATTTTGGACTCCGTATTCACAATAGAGACGGTATCTAAAACCAAAAAGTCAATAGAATAATACAAATTATCAATTTGTAACAAAACATCTTCCACAATGCCTCTTGGTTTTCTTACTGATCTATCCGCTAATTAAAGTACCATGGAGGTTGGTTTGATCTCACCTAAACCGAGCTACAAGTATATGGAGTATGGCATGAGGTTCACACTAGCACCCAAATCTAACAATGCTTGGCCACGTTTCCAATTTGGCAAGCCACTGTTGGACAGCCCGGATCTTTATGTTTGGGCGGTGTCTTGCTGTCAATTATTGCACTCGCTTGCTCTGTTAAGAATGTTGTCTTCTTCACGTTATGTCTCCTCTTGAGTGTGCATAGATCTTTGATGACTTTAGCATAGCTGGGGATCTGTTTTATAACACGAAGAAGAGGGAGGTTAATTTTAACATGCTGAAGCTGTTCAAGGATCTCACCTTTTAATGTTGAATTTATCTCTTTAGGTTTAAGGAGTGCTTGAGGGAAAGGCACCTTTCCATGGCATTTGGTCTAGTCCAAGTGTGGGCTTTTTCTGATAGGTCATCTAGGAAATCTATGGCTTGATCGGGATCTTTTTAAAGGAAATCTCCATTGCACATCATTTCTATGAACTGCCTTTCTCTACTTAGAAGTCCATCATAGAAGTAGCTAACTACCCGCCAACTCTCATATCCATGGTGTGGACAAGAATTCAAAAGGTCCTTGAAACATTCCCAAACTTGATATAAGGTTTCACTATCCTTTTGTGCAAAGTTTGAGATTTGTCTCTTGAGGTTGTTGGTCTTATGGGTTGGGAAGTGCTTTTGGAAGAAAACTCGGGTCATCTCATCCCAACTACCTATAGACCTAGGCCTTAACAAGTACAGCCAAACCTTGGCTTTTTCCTTAAGTGAAAAAGGGAAAAACCGAAGTTTGACGGTGTCTACCATATCAGCCCTACCTTGAAAGGTTGCTACTACTTCCTCAAATTCCCTAATATGGATATAGGGGTTTCATTCTCAAATCTATGGAAGGTTGGTAATAATTGGATCATGCCCGGCTTAAAATCAGGTTGTTGAACATTGGGGGGGAACATGATACAGGATGGTGTGGCTGTTCGGATAGGGTTCAAGTAATCCTTAAGTGTCCCAGCAACATTCTCATTGTGATCGTCGGCCATGTTAACAAAATCCTCTAAATTCTCACTTGGGTGTGCACTATGGTTTGATCTAGGGGAGGTTTCACTAACGGACGTGGAAAAAGAGGGTAACTCTTTTTCAGGTCTTCTAATGAATCTACCTCTCGAATCTCTCGGTCTAAGCATAAAGGGATTAGAGGGGAACAAATAAAACAGAAAAAATAAAAATTAGAAAATCAAAACAAAGAGCAAAGAACGATATTACTGTCTTGTCTCAAAGTTGACAATCTTCTTCGTACTTAAGTGCGTCTCCTCAGCAACGATGCCAAAATTTGATTACACCCAAAGTATAACGCTGCCCCCAGCAGCACCTCATTCTCGGACCAAAGCTAGTGCCGCAGCCTGGACAAGTGTGAGCCGCGATACTAGCTTTGGTCTGAGAATGAGGTGCTGCTGGGGGCCACGGTGCCCTTTGTTCCAGGCCGCGTCGCTAAGCTTTATGGAAATTTGTGTACTTCTGGGGGCCGTGACGCCCCTTGATCCAAGCCGCGGCGCCCCTTGATTCAAGCAGCGGCGCCAACGATGGTTCAAAGTGGTGGTGGTGTTGTAGGCCGCGGCTTAGCTCTTCCAGGCCATGGCACACACTGAAGACTTGACTTTTCTTCCCTTTTTGCTTCTCCACAGCCACTCCGACACTCCGTTATGCATAGGATCTTGGTGTTTTAAGCCTCGATAGCTTTTCTATCTCTTTTGAACTCAAAGTACCAGAAAATGTACCGAAATAGGTCACCAATCCAAGAATACTATTTTAGAGTTATTAATGTATAAAGGTGTAATTAAGACCAAGATCAACCCTAAAATGCTAACAATTAAGTACTATTGAGATGCATTTTATGGCTCTCATCATAAGTGCACTTATGAGATCAAAGAAGGAAACCCCCTAGGGGATGAAGTCCGAGATGAGGCTAGACTGGTGGTGAAGGGGTTCATACGAAGAGATGGCATAGATTTCACGAAAATTTTCTCACCAGGTCACAAGGTGGAGGAAATAGTGATTATCCTTATCTATGTCAATGATATGTTGTTGGTTGGAAACAACAGGGAGAGGATAGAAAGGTTGAAGTCTCAACTCAGTTCGGAGTTCGAGAGGAAGGATCTTAGCCTTACACAAAAGATTCTTGGGATAAGTATAATCCGGGAAAAGGAGAGAAACAGATTGAAGATTTTTCAGACTTCTTACATAGAAAAGATGATATCTAAGTTTTCTATGGAAGATAGCAAACCAGTGAAGGTTCTCCTTGCTGTTTATTTCAGGTTCTCCAGTGATCAATGTCCAAGATCGGATGAGGACAAGAAGGAAATAGAAAAGGTCCCTTACTCTAGTGCGGTTGGATCAATCATGTTCATGATGGTAAGCAGTAAACCCGACATTGCTCATGCAATGAGTGTTCTCAGCAGGTTTATAAGTAATCTCGGAAATGAACATTGACTTGGGATGAAGTGGTTGCTGAGGTACTTGAAGGGAAGCTCAGATGTGGGGCTGGTTTATAAGAAGAGGGGTAAGTCCATCTATCTAGAGGGTTATCCCAGATGTGAGGCTGGTTTATAAGAAAAGGGGTAAGTCCATCTGTCTAGAGGGTTATGTTGATTCGGACTATGGAGCAGATCAGGATAAAAGAAGATCGATTACCTCCTACTTTTTCAACTTAAATGGATTTGTATAAGTTGGAAGGCTTAGTTGCAGCCGGTGGCAGCACTCTCAGCAACCGAGGTTGAGTACATAGCGGCAACGGAAGCTAAAGAGGCTATGTGGTGCAAAGGGTTGTTGAAAGAGTTGAAGGTCCCGAAAGAGCATGTGGTGGTGTATTCGGATAGCCAAAGTGTGTTGCACTTGTGCAAGAATCCTGTGTTCCATGAGAGGACAAAGCATTTGGATGTTCAGTATCATTTAATTTGGGAAAATGTTATGAAATGATGCATTCATGTGGACAAGGTGGCCACAGAAGAAAATCCTGCAGATTTAGGCACTAAAGTTCTACCTCTAAGTAAGTTCAATCATTGCTTTGGACTTATTAGGATTAGAGTTAATTGATATGGTGACTCAAGTTGAGTTTGGATACTGAGTTCTCTGCACAATGGGTTAGGGTTTTATCTCTTAGATAAAGGTAAAGATTGTTTGTATTTGTTTAAGAATCAAACAGGAGAGAAGTTCAGCATCAGGTCAGCTATGTGCTCCACGGCCTCCAGCATACCCAGCAAGGAGGTGGTTTCTGGCCCTGTGTTGAGTAGTGGCCTGCCCTATTCTAGGCCGCGGCTCCAGGCACACCTAGAGCATATTATTCAGCCTTTTCAGATGGTACGTGAAACATGGTTAAAATGCACAAGTTTACTTAGATTCTTAGAGAGCCATGAGTCTTTGCTTCTTGAGATCTAAGGGTTGAGATTGATCTCAAAGATTAGATGAAGAAGTTGGTGCTCTACATAAAGGGTCTTCTAACAACAAGTGAAGACATCATAATCTCAAATACAAGATCATTATACAAGAGAATTCAAGTGCAAGTGTGAGAGTGCAAAGACACAAAACATAAAAGAGGAACTAGAATAGATCTCATTTAAGAGAGGCTGGTTTTTTAGAGAAATAGTAGTATAGATTGGGGATTCAAGGGCTTGTAAGTGGAATCTTCTTAGGGAAAATTCCATGGAAACACTAGTCTTTCTCACTTTCTTTTTCTCTTCTTTCGTTCTTTAAGAACTAAAGGATTCTTGAAGAGGTGTTGCTGTAACTTGTAAGAACTCATTGATTTAATGCAGAGAGCTCAGAGTGGCTCACGGGGACGTAGGTACATTGCCGAACCTCGATAACAATTATCGTGTTCTTTCTTTGATTGGTTTGTTTCTGTTCATTACAAGTCGTTCTAGACTTAGGTGTTTGGAAGATCACCACCTGGGCATCTTGAGGTGATTTCCAACAACCATGCTTCCACTATTGGTTGTGAGATGGATCACTTTCCCACCTTGCCACCCTATCCGGGTTCATCCTTTGATCCCACTCAAGAGGAGGAGGAGGAGGAGAAGGACGATGGCATGGCGGGTTAATTTTTGGGTTGTCTCTTGTTTGTTTCATTTTTTTATTTTATTTTTGGATGACTGTATTAACTTTTATTCCGTACTCTTTTTCGTTATCTTTATTTTTCGTACTTCGTTTTTCATTTTTAGTTATTTATTTAGTTTTGATGTGCTAACCTAACATTCGGTGGGAATCTTAATGTTTCACCATAGCTTCCTTCTTTTTGTTTGTTTTGTTCTATGTTAGAGATCGAAATTTCAAAAAGAGGAACAGTATGGAGTTAACGCATTTCTTATTCCATATCATTGAATTGTTTGGTGTTACTTTCCTTTTTTTCGTTTTAATTCGTTTGTTAGGATAAATTGTTAATATATATATATATATATATTGTTCGTTTGTTCTTAGTATGTTTTGTGTTAGCTTTGGAGTTAATTTACATTTCAATGATATGAGTTTAATTGAGATAGCATATAGCATTTAGAAGAAGTTAAATCTTGCTTCGGTTTGAGAATAATTTTAAGTGTCAATCTTCGTTTGGTTTGAGACTCTGGTTTGCGGTAAGATTGCATGATTAGTCTAAAACTTGTAGAGAAGTTTTATGTGCGAATGTTTGGTGAATATGTTTGCGGTCTCGACAAGCTCTAGAACTTATTTGATAATCACTTGAGCGAAATCCTAGAATGTACACTACTTAGGATATGATGTAGGCCATCTTTGGACCGTTTGAGCCCTTCAACCTTACCCTTGTTATATTTATTGCTACTTACTTGTTTGAGCCTTTTTCTTGAAAAAAAATTGAGCCTTATTTTTTTCGATAGCCCATTTACTTACCTTTATGAGCCTAAAAATATTTTATCCTTACCTTTCTTCTAAGAGAACTTAGTTTATACACATTTTTTTAGAAACACTTAAGAGGAGTAAGGATGGAAATATGGAAAAAAATATTACTATCATAACCCAAGTACATTAAAGGAGATAGGTTGGGGGTTATGGAAAAGAGTAAAAAATGAAAATGGAGGTGAATGGTTATGTGCTATAAAAAAAAGAAAAAAAAAGAAGTGAATAAAGAAAGAAGAAAAAAAGTGGTGAATTATTGAGAGATGAGTTGGGTGTTGAAGTAAGGTTATTTAGTGCTTAAAGAGATTGTGTTTAAAATTAAGAGACTGAGTTCTTTTACTTGTTTAATCCTTCCCATTCTTTCTTGACCTTTACTTTAGCCTGACGTTATAAGCCTATTAAAGACCTATTGCTCTGATGTAGTGTGATTTTTCTACATTAGTGGGGAGTGATTTGAAAAATGAGCCTATAGAGTTTGATTTGTGATTGATGTCACGTAATTTAATGCATCGTTAGAGACCAAGACTTTTATTCATGAATGTTGTGCATAAAATCATCTGGGTGTTTGGATTAATGGTTTGTGGTAAGATGGATGTTAAGAGTCAATAACGAATTTGAGGTTGATGTTTGGATTGTTTTTGGACTTGGGTGGTATTTAATGATTCTATATATTGTGTGTTATGTATGATTTTTGAGACAAAAAGTCGAATTACTCTTGGATTAACGCTAACATTGCTTTATTTTATTTTGATTTCTAATATAGAATTCATTTCATATTTTTTCGCTTGAATTGCTAGGGACTAGCAGCAAGCTAGTTGAGGGTTATGATGAGAGTCATAAAATGCATCTTAATAGTATTTATTTGTTAGCATTTTAAGTTTGATTTAGGGCTGAATTACACATTTATGTTTTAATAATTCTAAAGTGTCATTCTTGGTATATTGATTTATTTTGATGCATTTTAAGGTATTTTAGGTTTAAAAGAGATAGAAAAGCTAACATTGTTAAAAGCACGAAGATTCTATTCATATTGAAGTGAATGAGTGGTTTTGGAAGGACAAAATGAAGAAAAACCAATTTTTAGGGTTCCATGATGCGTCGAGGCATGGTTTGCGCCACGGCCACCAGAACCATTAAAAAGCTAGGATCAGGTAGTGCATCGTGGCGAGGCAAGGTTTGCGCCACGACATAGGATCATTTTTACAGCCGTGCCGTAGCTTCCCTTTTCTATGCAGTGACGCGGCCGCGATTGTCCTGTTTCTGTTTCACAACCTTATTAGGGCTTTAATGATATTTCTTGACCCAAAAATACCCTTGAACCTTCTGGGGTATTAATAGAACACTTAGGATTTGCTGAAAAGGAGGCTGGGAATTAAGAGAGCTACCATATTCTTCTTCCTTAAGGTGATCAAGCATGAGCCTAATGTCCAACTAAACTCCAAGTAAGGCAAAATGATGAATTCCTAGGTGTAGTTGTTCTTGTTTCTATCCTTGATTCAGTTGTATTGATTTATTGTTAAACATTGTTTATGATTTACTCTTTGATTAAGCAAGAAGGAGAGGATTTACTCTTAATCCGGTGATTGCATCTTTCTTCTCCATATAAGTCTAGTCAAGCTCTTCTTGTGCCAAGTTGTTAGATGTGATTGATTTCAGTAGATTTATCTTATAGGTTTGTCTATTACTGCGGTATTATTATTGAAATATATTGTCGCTTCTTGATAATTTATAAGATAGATCTTGTGTGTTTGAATTGGAATTAAAGAATAATTTATAGTAATTACATTAGGGTGTTTATGTGCTTTGATTGAATATTTACCAATTGTTTGTTTGGGATGTAAAATTAACAATTGAGATAAAACAATTAAGTCAAGATAGGAGTAAGGCAACGAACTTAGGAAGGATTCCTAGAACCTTGTTATTTCTTTTTTTGAATTCTTTATCATATTTTCACAACTCTCTCATATAATTTTATTCGTAAAACTCAGATTTTCTTGTTTGAATTTTATTGTTTAGTGTTAAGGTTCACACTTTCTCTTGTAGTTCGCTTTCCTCGTGGGATCGACACCTTAGCTATACATAATAATCGCGTGTTAGTTTGAGCATAATCATCGGTCAGTAGAACGATCGTGTGGGCTTGAAAGTACGGCTAGAGTTTGTGGGCTGTAATCAGGAGTGCATACACCATCTTCTCCATGGGAAGATACCTGGTTTCAACGTCGTGGAGGACCTTGCTTACATAGTATACGGGTTTATGGACGCCTACCTCCTCCCAAATTAGGATGGGGGCCACCACTTCATGCCTGACTGAGAGGTATAGGAAGAGTTGTTCATCAGCAATAGGTTTGGTAAGCAGGGGGTGAACCCAAGTACCTTTTTAGCTCACTGAATGCTTCTTGGCAGTTATCGGACCAGTTGAAGTCCTTGGCCTTTCTGATGGCTTTGAAAAAGGGGAGGCGCTTTTCTGCTGATTTAGACATGAATTAACTTAAGGCAGTTATCCACCCTGTGAGTCGCTGGACCTCCCTCACATTTTGGGGTTTGCCTCTATGCCTCTTTGGGTCACCTTAAAGTCGAAGAACTTTCCTCCGGTGAACCCAAAGGCGCACTCAGCTGGGTTCAGCTTCATCCGGTGGTGCTGAAGGACTTTAAAGGCTTCTTTTGGGTCAATTTCGTGGTCTTTAGCTCTGATGCTTTTTACCAGCATATCGTCTACGTAAACCTCCATACTTCGACCTATCTGCTCCCAGAAGATTTTATTTACCAATCTCTGATAGGTTGCTCCAACGTTCTTCAAACCGAAGGGCATGACTTTATAATACTAAAGTCCTAGCCCGGTAACGAAAGTTGCTTTCTCCTAATTGGGCCTGTACATGAGGATCTGATTATACCTGGAGTATACAAGCATAAAGGTAAGCAACTCGTGCCCTGATGTTGCATTGACGAAGTGGTCGATCCTTGGCAGAGGAAAGCTATCATTTGGGCAAGCTTTGTTCAGGTCCGAGAAGTCGATACAGATCCGCCATTTACCACTGGCTTTCTTCACCATCACCACGTTAGACACCCAGTCCGGGTAGTCTACTTCCCGAATGAAATTGACCGCGAGCAACTTATCCACCTCAGCATGGACAGCGGTTTGTCGCTCGTGGGCGAACGATCTCTTCTTCTAAATGACCAGCTTGTGGTTCGTGTCTATGTTCAACCGATGCACTATTATTTCCGGGCTGATCCTTCACATGTCTGCTGATGACCAGGCGAAAAGATCTTGGTTTTCTCGGAAGAGGGTGAGTAAGGGCCCTTTAAAAGCCTCGAGGAGGTTGGAACCGATCTGGACGGTTTGAGAGACATCCTTACCGAGGGAGACCGCAGCCAACTCCTCCACCGGCTAGCCCCGTGGATTCCTTCCTTCTTCTCTAAGGTCGTCCAATTCGAGTGGGAGAGCCTCCGTCCTCCTGCCTTCTCTCACCGCATTCAGATAGCAAGATCTAGAGATCTGCTAGTCTCCTATAATCTCATCCACTCCCTCTTCAGTGGGGAATTTCACTTTCAAGTGATATGTGGAAACGACCACTCGGAGCTTATTAAGGGTAGGTCGGCCGAGAATCGTGTTGTAGGACGAAGGCTATCTGACGATTAGGAAAGTATTTTGCATAGTGGTTGCTTGTGGAGTCGTTCTTGCAGTTACCGGGAGAACTATGCTGCCCTCCGCAAACACTAGGTCCCCCGAGAAACCGTAGAGTGGGGTGAAAACTGGTTCAAACCGAGAGACTCCCAGTTGTATTTGTTGGAAAGCGTCGTAGAACAGGATGTCAGCCGAACTCCCGTTGTCGACCAAAACACATCTGACTTTGTGGTTGGCCATGAGAAGGGAGATGACCACAGCGTCATCATGCGAAGTCTGGACTCCCTCCAGATCCTCGTCCGTAAAAGTGATGGTCATGTCCGCCTTCCGTCGCTTGTGGGGTCCAGTGATTGAGGCCACCGATTGGGCGAAAGTCTTTCTGCGGTGCCCTTCCAAATGGTTTTGATGATTTTGGCAGTGATGACCTCTGGTTTCTTTTGGCTGGGCTCCTCGCGGCTCGGCTCGAGACTCTTCTGAGTAGGTCATTGTTGTGACGATTATCTACCTAAATAAAAATGCAAATAACCGTACTAGTTTTACTTGCAAGTGCAAAAGGTCAATGGTAGCATAGTGTGCAAGTGCGAGATCATTTCCATAGGGATTGGTGAATTTCAACTTAGAATTAGTTTCTTAAAACTAAAAAGAGAAATAACTGTTGATTATGAGTGAATAATAATGAAAACATAGGACTACGATATCCACCACTAATTATACTTTCCCACTAAGTAAGGTATCAATGCTCTAGCCTTATCATGAATATTTAATGGTTGCCAACCTAAGGGCTTGGCCCACATCTTAGGCTATTGATCTCTCTATGCAACGAGTTAAGCATGGTGTATACTCTAACTCTTTTCTCTCTTAAGAGATTCAACATGGGTGTATACTGAGTTGTTCCTTAAAAGAGCATGAGGGCTGTGGAGATCGGCAACCACACGGGACCTAGGGCTTGGTTCACTCCCGGTTTTCCATGTTGATTAACCCGAGAATCCGGTGTAGATATCTCTTGTTACTAATGTCGAACCCAGGACTCAGTCATCCAAATTGATTCGACTATCTTATCCATACCACATGCATACGTTGATCAGACACACACATATGAAGAATTTAAATACAAACAGGCATTAATCAAGTTAAACATTCTAACAAGGCTATAGCAAAGATAATCAATAAATAAACATGTGGAAAAGCATAACTAGGGCTTAAATCGAGCCCTATAAGAGTTTAGTTACACATGCTAGTTAAACTAAACATTCTAAACATAATGAAATAAAACAGAAAAATAAAACCGAAGAAGACTCGGGAGACGAGTCATCAATTCCTCTCCTAAGCTTGCTACTTCAAGTTTTTAAAAAAAAAATGTCTGATTTATATGTTTTACAGGGCTATTTATAGGGTCCTCATGGTGTCCCAAAACCCTAATTTCCTATTTGGAATCCGGAGACTTCTTTCCATATCTGGCTTTGCTGCTTCTGCAGTGATTGCACTCGATCGTGTG
The DNA here is from genome assembly GCA_023935145.1 of Bretschneidera sinensis. Classification (NCBI taxonomy): domain Eukaryota; kingdom Viridiplantae; phylum Streptophyta; class Magnoliopsida; order Brassicales; family Akaniaceae; genus Bretschneidera; species Bretschneidera sinensis. The sequence goes on along the minus strand of CM043700.1, from coordinate 99,390,886 downwards.
TGGGATGCGCTATAGTGCAAGTGTGCGCTCCAGCCTTCTTCAAGTGCGCTCGTGTTCTTGTGCGCTCAATCACAAGGGAGGTGCACTCGAGCGCACCTTGCTGGATGGCAGAACTTGACTTTTCCTCCTAAAAGCTCCAAATTATCATCTTTTTGTCCAAGTCCTGTGAATAATACATAAAACACAAAAATGAAGTAGAATCTACTGAAATAGATAAATAAAGAACCTAACAAGCTTAAATTAAGGGGCTTAAATATGACTATTTAAGCACTTATCACACCCCCAAACTTACATACTGCTAGTCCCTTAGCAATACAAAACTAAAGACTATGTTAAAACAAAATTAAAGATAAATTCATTTCCATGATACTCAAAGATTTGGGTTGTGCATAAAACTATGATAACCGTTCATGAGTAAGCTTATAATAAAAACACATTTTTGTATTGAAAAAGGATTTCAAAAGCTCAGGTTACTTACCTAAGGCCTACTTAAGGCATCGCAAGTTTGATTTGTGTGTGATGAATTAGTACATATAAGATGGGGCTTCCACATAATTTTAGTGTATAGTGTTTCGGTGCCCAAACCTTTATCGAATTCCTTATCAAATAGAGTAAAAATGACATAATACTTGCTTCTTTTTCTTTTTTTCTTTTATCATGCGATCTTTGCCATGTTGAGTTCCATCGAGCTTTCTATTTGACCCTTGTAACGAGTGTTTGGCCAATGACTCCCAACCAGATGGTTTTAAGGCATTAGGCGTAAAGACACCCCTAAGAACTTACTAACTCGAGTCAAAAAGGCTGCGGAACTAACATGTTTTAATGCTTCTAAATGAAATTCCCACCTTTTGACGTGAACACTCAATGCTTACTGAGGCAAGAGGCCCAGTTACTCAGTAGAAATTTTTATTATGATCATTAAAGGCTTACTTCCCACCTTTTGACGTGAACACTCAATGCTTACTGAGGCAAGAGGCCCAGTTACTCAATGGAAAGTTTTTAATGATCATTAGAAGCTTTCGATTTTCTTTTTTTTGCATGATGAACATTTTTCTTTATTTTTCTTATGCCAAAGTGTTCTTTTCAACAAGTTATCCGATTACAATTAGGTTATGGGAACATATATAAAAGAATTATGTGTCATACCCCACACAAATGCGTGCTAAATGTACTCATGTAAATTTGGATCAAACTCGTGAATTCTTAGGTGCCTTGAGGTAGGTAACTAAACTTTGTAAAATTCTTATTACAAGACTATGTGTTCTAGCTTTTAAGCTTACTAATGAAGTGTTATCAAAATTTTAAATCAACCAAAATTTTTGTTACCAAATGCACATGCATTTATCTTTTTCTAAAAAAAATACTGAGACCTAGCGTGTGCATGTGGTTCAAGTGTGTTCATAACAGTATCTCCCTCTACCCCCAAACTTAAAATATACATTGTCCCCAATGTGTATGTGGCATGGAAAGATCTGACCTGGGAGATAGAGAACTAGGTTGCTTGCTTTGCTTGTAACACGCCGCCAAACTTGAACGTGATGCACGCACTAAGTACCTAACAAAGAAAAATAAACATTGCTCCGAAAAACAAGAAATATAAATACTAGATATGTAAATATAAATATAAACAAAAGAAAAGTACTAAAATGAAAAGGATATGTCTGGGGTGCCTCCCATGAGCGCTAAGTTTTATGTCTTCAGCCAGACGGGGTATCCTTTCACTGCTGATCATCTGTGGGTGCAGTAAAAGAGGTACCGGGTGCAGGAGGTAGGCGGTCAAGGATGACCTGTTGCATCGCCTCATGTCGTGTAAACTGTGCCTCTAACCCATCGATCCACTGATGGATCAAATGGGCTGCCTCACGATCCTCCTGGCGAATGTCGGACAGCTCACAACAGAAGGAAGACAACTCATCCAAAAGTTGCTGATACTCCATGGATCCCATGTTTGGCTGGTCCTCCTCCCATTAAGGGCTCACTAGTGGATGCTCGGCCTCTATCGGATCATCCACTATAGGCTCGGTAGCTGGAATCTGCACCTGGGGTCCTCGGGGCATGTGAGACTGGCTGAGGCTCCACTGGGCTCTCCCAAAGAAAGGATGGTCACTAACCAAGCCATCTATAGAGGAGCCTCTAATCTCTTCTTCATGAAGATGTGACTGAGCAAGAAGGAGAAAAGAAGGCCCCAAGCATTAGCTGTGGTCGTCTGCCGGTTATGCACCCTGTCCCAGAACTTATGTTTCTAACTCCATATAACCGCTGGGATGGAGTACCAATGACCCCGGTGAAAGGTGTAGAGAGCCTGTAGAAACTGATCCCGCTTCTGTATCTTGTGCCCCAAAGGACACACATTACGCTGCAGGACTGAGTCAACGAACCATAAATGGGGAGGCAACCTCGACTGGCTCCCCGCATTGTTGTGGTGGTCTGCATACTGGCCCGCACACATATCCTCTATGATGTGTGGTAGAGGGAACAGGTCAGGCTGCTCCTCTATGTGGCTGTCCTCCGATGGGGACTCATCACAGCAGTGTAAAGAGCCGGCTATATCAGTAGTGGTTGCTGGAAGATCAGGATGTGGAAGCCATGTTCTGAAACCTGAAACTGTTGTTACTGTCAAAAATGCTCTCGATCACAGATGATGTGCGCTCGATCGCACGAGAGATAATGCGCTCGATCGCAGATGTTAGACGCTCGAGCGCTCTTGTTTAGGCAATTTATCAAACAGTTGTTGTGCGGCAAATATGCGAAGCTTGTGCATAGTACCCAAAGACGACCCCAACCTTCTGCAAATGTCATAGATAGTCACAACACATTGTATAGATATGTAAATAGTATAATGCAAATTCAACCGTGTGTGACGACGTGGAAAAGAGCATAAAAATGTGGATGGGCATACCTTGTGGGTACTGGGGAAAAAATGTGTGTGGTAGTGAGTGTAAACTGATGATGGGTGTATTTAATGTGGGATGGGGAGTTGTGGCTTGACGGAAAATAGAAATGGAATGAGAGGTTGAGAGGGCTTGGGCGTGTAGAGTGACTTGCGAAGTTGAGAGGCAAGAGTGTGAGAGATGGAGCGAGATAGTACGATTGAGCGTAAAGGGTTAGATTGAGGGGGAAATGTTTTAAAAAACCATCACGTGGCCTTTCTGCCCCGAGTTCGCTCGAGTGCATGGGGAAGTGTACTCGATCGTACTAATTCGCAAGTTCGTAGGGTAATGCGCTCATGCGCACTGGAATGTAGGGGATGTGCGCTCAAGCCTAATGAATGGTGTGCTCGAGTGCAAAGCAGTATGTAGAGAGTAATTAAAACTTACCAAATACAAATTTAGAACGATACAGTCATACTGCAATTTAGTGGCATTCAGTACCACTAACCCTGATAGAGGCGCTTGAGCTATATGTCATGCAACTGGGAATTGCTCAAGCGCTCTCTATAGAAGCTTTGGTGCTACTTTCTTTGAGTGAGGCACTTGGAGCCCACATCAGGTGGTTCCAGCGCCTTTGAGAACTACTGCATCTTCAACCTTGGTACCTGGACAACAGAAAAGAGGAAAGTAGTATTAGTAAGTTCAGGAGGTTTAAATTGAGGACTATACTTACTTGAAGGCTTAAGTGTGCTCTTGATGGTGTGCATAGCTCCATTGATATCTTTAATCACATTATCCTCTGGCCCAATGTCCAATCTTATATCAGCATGGTTGGGGGTGGTCTCCAATGGAACAGTGTAATGGACTTTAGAAATTTTCTCACCAATACCTTGCATGAAGCTCACATTATAACACTCATCATCAGTTTTAGTGGAGTCCAGTGTATTAAATATTTTAAATTCTATCTCTTCATCATTTACTCTCATAGTGACAATGCCTTTTTTTACATCAATATTCGTGTCAGCAGTGATCATAAATGGTCTCCCTAAGATGATAGGGAGTGGTACAGGCATATGGCATTCCTCCATGTCTAATACAATAAAATCAGTAGGTAAAATAAATTTACCTACTCTTACCAAAACATCCTCGAGGATACCTCTCGGTCGTTTGATGCTTCTGTCAGCTAATTGCAAAGTAATGGAGGTTGGTTGGAGTTCCCCTAAACCTAGTGTCTCGAATACACTGTATGGTAACAAGTTGACACTCGCTCCTAGATCCAATAATGCATGCTCAAAAAGCTGGTCACCTAGCCTGCAAGGAATAGTAAAACTACCTGGATCTTTTAGTTTAGGTGGTAATTTTCTTAATAGCACAGCACTCACCTCTTCGGTCAAGGCTACCGTCTCATGCTCTTGAAACTTCCTTTTGTTAGTGCAACAATCTTTTAAAACTTAGCATAAGCAGGAAGTTGTTTTATTGCATCTAATAAAGGAATATTTATTTCCACCTTTTTCAAGGTTTTGAAAATGTCAATCATTTTAGTTTCCTTTTTCGACTTCACTAACCTTTGAGGGAAGGGTGGAGGTGTATTTACCTTTTCCGTCTCACTTATCTTAGATGTGGAGGCTTGGTCTGGAGATGCTCGTGTAGGCTCATTGGTGCTGATGATCTTACCACTTCTTAAGGTTGTTACAGCATTCAGTTGCTGATGTCCTCTTGGATTAGGTAGTGGCTAGGCTGGAAGCTCTCCTTGCTTTCTGGTACTCAATTCCTTGGCCAATTGTCCCATTTGTACCTCTAGTCCTTGGATAGCTTCATCATGTTTTGCGGTGATTTGCCTCATTTCAGTCCGAAATTGCCTTGTCACTTCCATGAATTGTTCATGTGTATTCAGGATATGTTGCTGCTGAGATGCTAGTTGCCTCACAAGACTTTCGAGGTCATTCTTATTTGGTTCAGGAACAGATTGGGCAGCTGGTTGGAAGTTTCTTTGCTGCCCTTGACTGTTTTGCTTGTTGCTCCATAAGAAATTTGGGTGATTCTACCATCCAGGGTTGTATGTGTTTGCATAAGGGTTGTTCTTTGGCGGAGAATTATTTGGTCCCACAAAGTTAGCTTGCTCATGATCTGCAGATGAATATAAGGGACACGCATCAGTATTATGATCAAATTGTGAGAAAATAGCACATACCTGGAGTGGTGTAGCTGGTGGGTTCGTTGAGGTGTTCTGAGCAGCCATAACTTTAACCAATAGGACAAGTTTCCTCTCCACAGCAGCTATTTGAGGAGATGATCCTCCATTCAGGCTTACCTCATACATACCCTTACTCTTGGTTATATGTCTACCTCGAGAGGAGAACTGCTACGTGTGTTCACTTAGGGTTTCGAAGAGTTCCATCGCTTCTTCGCTGCTCTTCTCAATCAGTACTCCTCTACAATCTGAATCCACAATATTTTTGTTAGAGTCACTCAAACCTTCATAGAAAGCTTGTACCAGTTCTTCTTGGGGAAGGTTGTGGTGTGGGCACTTGAGTAGTAGCTCGTTGAAGTGTCCCCAGGCCTCGAAGAATAGATCTCCATCTTTTTGTTGGAAGGATTGAATTTCCTTCCTCATTTGTCTCATCTTTTGAGTTGGGAACAATTTCCTTAGGAATTTGCTAGCTAACTTCTCCCAAGTGTGGATGGTAACTACAGGCAAAGAATTATACCATAATGAAAAAGAGAAAAGAATTAACCTTATTCCTTCTTGGTCTAAGCCTCGGATGTGCTAAAATTTGCAAAGGTCGAAGAACTCTCGAAGGTGCAAGTGTGGATCCTCACTAGGTGTACCCCTAAAGTGAGTCAGTGCACTGAATATCTACGGAGGTATGCAGTAGTTTCCTTCCACTTCGGGTTGATACGCAATGCACGAAGGTTGATCGAGGTTCTGTAGGATGAAGCATTGCTTCATCGGCCTCCGCTCAGGTGGTTGCTGCTCAGCTATCTATTCTGCCATTGGTGTTTCTTCCTCAATTCCTTCTTCCACCTCTTTTGAGTTGTCTCTAAGCCTTTTTCTGATAGTCCGTTGAAGCTCGGTATCAAGGGGAAGGAATGCCGGATGCTTGGATCGACGTCCGTGCATGAATCGATGGCAATTACGTGAGTGCAGCAGTCAAACACTGCTGTTCGGGTAACTACCTGCCTCAATTGCACTCGATCTCAAGTGGCACAAAAAGCTCTCCTGGAGTACATGAAATAGAGAAAAAGGAAATTGATTAGGATTTTAATGAAAAGAAAACTAAGATAAACACAATAATTAAGAATGGAATAAAATAAAAAGGAAATAACAATAATTAAACTACATTAAAAATTAATTCTAAAAAGAAATTTAGTATAATCCCCGACAACGGCGCCAAAAACTTGTTGTGACGATTATCTGCCTAAATAAATACGCAAATAACCGTACTAGTTTTACTTGCAAGTGCACAAGGTCAATGGTAGCATAGTGTACAAGTGCGAGATCATTTCCACAAGGATTGGTGAATTTCAATTTAGAATTAGTTTCTTCAAAGTAAAAAGGAAATAGCTATTGATTGTGAGTGAATAATAATGAGAACATAAGACTACGATATCCACCACTAATTATACTTTCCCACTAAGTAAGGTGTCAATGCTCTAGCCTTATCATGAATATTTAATGGTTGCCAACCTAAGGGCTTGGCCCACATCTTAGGCTATTGATCTCTCTATGCAACGAGTTAAGCATGGTGTATACTCTAACTCTTTTCTCTCTTAAGAGATTCAACATGGGTGTATACTGAGTTGTTCCTTAAAAGAGCATGAGGGCTGTGGAGATCGGCAACCACACGGGACCTAGGGCTTGGTTCACTCCCGGTTTTCCATGTTGATTAACCCGAGAATCTGGTGTAGATATCTCTTGTTACTAATGTCGAACCCAGGACTCAGTCATCCAAATTGATTCGACTATCTTATCCATACCACATGCATACGTTGATCAGACACACACATATGAGGAATTTAAATACAAACAGGCATTAATCAAGTTAAACATTCTAATAAGGCTATAGCAAAGATAATCAATGAATAAACATGTGGAAAAGCATAACCAGGGCTTCAATCAAGCCCTATAAGAGTTTAGTTACACATACTAGTTAAACTAAACATTCTAAACATAATGAAATAAAATAGAAAAATAAAACCGAAGAAGACTCGAGAGACGAGTCATCAATTCCTCTCCTAAGCTTGCTACTTCAAGTCTCAAACAAAACGTCCGATTTATATGTTTTACAGGGCTATTTATAGGGTCTTCATGGTGTCCCGAAACCCTAATTTCCTATTTGGAATCCGGGGACTTCTTTCCATATCTGGCTCTGTCGCCTCTGCAGTGATTGCGCTCGAACGTGTGCGGGATGTGCTGAGAACAAGTGCGTGCTCAAGCCTTCTTCAAGTGTGCTCGTGTGCTTGTGCGCTCGATCACAAGGGAGGTGCGCTCGAGCGCACCTTGTTGGATGGCAGAACTTGACTTTTGCTCCTAAAAGCTCCAAATTATCATCTTTTTGTCCAAGTCCTGTGAAAAACACATAAAACATGAAAATGAAGTAGAATCTACTGAAATAGATAAATAAAGAACCTAACAAGCGTAAATTAAGGGGCTTGAATATGACTATTTAAGCACTTATCAGTCGTACCGTCCTACTTCGACCGAGATGGTGCTCGGAACTACTTTGGGGCCGTTTCACAAATTTCTCCATTCAGGGATCGGTGAACTCTTTTAACTGCCCCTATTGATGAGGGCTTCTATCTGGTGCTTTAGTGCCCGACAATCTTCTGTGTCGTGCCCGTGGTTTTTGTGGAACCAGCACCACTTGCCTCGGTCCTCATTGAGGTGCAGCGATCCCAGGGGCCACAGTATGATCGCCTTGTCCTGGATTTGCATCAAGAAGTCGGTCCTAGATGCGTTGAGAATGATGAAGTTCCTGAAGGGCCTGTCCTGGCAGAAAGGTCACTTGACAGGTTCCCGATGTGGACTGACGGGGCCTCTTTTCTTTCTCTCCGCATCCCTTTCCCGTTCTCTTCGGAAGGTCTAATCATCTTTCGCTAACATATACTTCTCAGCTCGGGCCAAAATCTCATTCATGTCGCCGGGTGGTCGCCTGGTGAGTTTTGAACTGAAGATCCCAAACCTTAGCCCATTCTTGAATGCCAGCATCTGGACACTGGGGTTGAGGTCGAAGATTTTCTAGGAAATAGAGTTGAACCTCGAGATGTACGCTTGGAGTTTTTCTCATTTCATCTGGATGATGTTGAACAAGGACTCCGAGGTCTTCTTGGGTCATTTTCTGTTAAGAAAATGCGACGCAAAGGCGTAGCTCAATTCTTTGAACGCCCGGATGCCTCCCGGTTTCAAACGAGAATACCACGTCCCGGTTGCCTTCTCGAGTGTCAGGGGGAAGGCTTGGCACATCACGGGATCAGAGTGTCTATGGATCGTCATCGTGGTTTTATAGCGCTGGAGGTGGTCTAGGGGGTCTGTAGAACCATCGTACGGTTAGATCTGGGGCATTCAAAAATTTGGTGAGAAGGGGATCTCGAGGACATCTTGAATGAAGGGTGGGTCTTGAACGTTGAGCTCGTCCATAACAATGTGGTGTTGGCCTTTGAGCGCTTCGTTGATCCTTTCATCTATGTCCTCTATTCATTTATTAAAATCGATATTGCTTCTGGATGAGGGACTCTCCTTAGATTTAGTCGCACGAGGTGGGGAGGAGTCAGCCGTGGAACAGCTGTCGACGGGGAGACTACGGCTGGCTGAACCAGTGCTGCTGGGATCCTGCCGATGAGGTGTAGGCGAAGGCTGGCTAGCCCTTTGGCGGACCTCTGTGAACAGATTGGTTACTAATTGTTAGAGCTTCATGAACTATGCTTAGAGCATAGTCATGTTGGGATGCGCATTAGACTCGGCAAGGGATCTCAACCCAGACTGCTGGGTACGGGTGTTGGTCCCAGTTGCTTCCTTACAGAAATCATTGGTAGTCTTTTTTGGTGGCATAGCAACAAATGAGTTCTTTAGGCTTCTTCGCTTTTACTGTTAGCGAGACATGGTAGCTTTCCCACAGATGGTGCCAATCTGTTGCTGCAAAAAACATGCTGCTGATCTGGAGGCCGGGCCTCAGATGACCCGTATAGAGAAAAACGGGGTAAACTGAAGCATCACCGAAGGGAGATGCCTCCGAGGATGCTCCGATACTTTTGTTAGTATGTGGTCCTGTGAAGTTCGAAAGTGTGCTTTATCCGCGTGTTACCCTGCTGTCTTGGCTTGAGGCTGTCTATGTTTTGCCCTGCTGCCTTAGCATGGGGTTGTCCACATGTTGTATCTTTATTGGGTGTGTTTTTGAGCTATATCAGATAACATTAATCAAGTATGCATAAATGCTATTAGTGAAGTTTTTCAAAATTACCAATCAAGTTTCCACCTTACACCGGTGCAAACAAAAATTTCTCTCAAAACACGAAACCCTAACCACACCTAATAGAAAGCAACCGTTTGAAAAACCAAGAGCAGAAGCAGTTGACTAGAACAACATAGAGACCGAGCCAACAACAGATAAAACGCTACAAAACAAAACGAAACAACACAAGCTAGACCAAGCAACTAATTAAATCATGTCCCCTCATACTCTTCGACATCCCTCTCAATTCGATACGGTATAACTCATCAACCATATTCTTCTTATCACCATAAAATACTAAGCCTATTTTTTCCCCCAAATCCCAAGTGACAATTGCCTCCCTCCAAGCTTTGTTATTCCTAGCACAATTAACATCACCATTAAACATCTTATCACCATCAGAATTATTCAGCTCGAGACTAGGCTCACTGCCTATAGAATCTTTAACCTTCCTCTTCTTATAAACTCCATTTCTATGACGATCAAAACATACATCATTCTCCAAGACCCCTTTCTTAGATATCCACTTCCATTTCTTCTTCTTTCTCAATGACAATAATTTGTCATCGAAGGGGCAAGCATTGGTTATCAATTTTCTCTTTCGAGGATAGCTCAGTTTAGGCTTACTTTAATGGAAAATCAAAGTTGCAACATTTGAATATATATCCACTCTCATTAATCTTAATTGAAACAAAATCATTCAAGTTAGATGAGTGGGAGTTAAACTGATCAATGAACTCACAAACCAAGAGAGGGGCCTTACCAACACGGCTAGAATTTGCCACATTACTCCCTCCAGACCCAACTAATAGATTAGAATTTCCTTGTGAGGGGTTCTGGTCTTAGTCCCCCTCTTTATTTTTAATGCTCTTTTTATTTTAATTTACGGTTAGGGATCCATCAAATCCTGTGTTCGCAAAAAAAAAAAAAAGTATTTTAATACCAACTCAAATGAGGGACAGTATTGTTAAAACCCGTCGTCAAAGCAAGAAGTTTTAGCAAATGGATCAAATTTTTAGAATCATACGAATTCCCCAAAGACCAACTGAAAGAACAAATTGACTTCTACCCACACCAATACATCTTGGATATTGGTAGTTCAACAATCAATCTAGTTTGCCTACCATGCTGGAGCCATTTTCCCACTCATCTTCTTTGTTTTCCAATGGCATATCAACCACCTCCCTTGGGAAAAAAGTTCTTTTTTAGTATAGGTATATGAAACGTTAATCTCACAGGAACCTATTTCACCATTAAATAATATAAGAAAAAAAATTATTTTATTTTCATTAAAAGATAAAATAGACCCTTAAGCTCTGTATATTTTTTTATCAACACCACTAAGTAAGAATTTAAATAAACGCAATATCACCAACCCTTCCCATTAACTCCAATTCATTCTCCAATACATTAGAAGAAGAAATAGGATTTGACTTTCTTGAACCAAGACCCAAATCGATTGCCTTTTTCCTGGAAAATTATCATCATGCAGAATCTTTTCTACAAGTGCGTCAGTTCCCGAGCATGGCAGATCCACCTTGCCCCTACGTGGCTCATAGCCACTGGTTCCTTTTCTATTTCTCATTTTGATTTATTTAATTCTTGCTTGCCTATGTATATAACTACTCTCCTTTCGTTTGGCAGAAGAGAAAATCAAGGGACTCCAGGAGAAAAATGCTTGAGGCACAAAAAGCTTGGTAATTTTTAATTGTTGAATGAGGTTTTAGAGACCAGGGTTTCTTTGATTTTGTTCGAATTTTATCTCTAAAATCCATGTATTAAAATTTTAGACAAAAAACAAAACCACAACAATTAAATAGGCAAATAAAATAAAGAGTAATGTAAACCGATGTTCAAACCCAAGAGGGGGGTGAATTGAGTTTTAAAAACTTTTTGTTAATTAACTTGCAGTTTTTAAAACAGTTTAATAAGCAAAGCACACAATCAAATAATATGCTTGTAAATAAAAGAGTTAAGGAAGAGAATATGAAAACTCCACTTATAGTGGTTTGGCAATATCGGAAACTTTCCGACCCTATGTCCACTCTCTTCAAGGAACCTCCTTGAAGTAATTCAATAATCGTTAGTCGAGCAACTTCACGGGTGTTGCATAAACCTTACAAACAATCTCTTCCTCACGGAAGTTACAACGAAGTTTTTAATCCTAAATACTCTAAGGGTTACACCAACTTTTTCTCTTTATAATAAATTGTATTGACTATAAAATAAATGGTATAGAGATCGCAATGAATGCATTTACAAATGAATAGTATGTCTCTTTCAAGAACAAGCTTGAAGAATGGCTCACAATGAATTTTTCAAAGCTTTTGATAATTAATGAGCTATATGATGAATTGAATGTGTTATCTTCCTTATTTAAATGCTCATTGAAGTGGGTTTATATAGCCTTGAAATAATATAGCCATTTGACATTGACTTGGTAGGTTTAGGGCATTAAATACTCAAGTCTCACATCTCAAACGGTCATATTTTCGTATTACTAGTCAACTGTGTCAAGTGAAAAATGTTCACTTTTAGGCTTAGGGAAAGTACCAGTCAACTGGGTCATAAAACTAGTCGACTGGGTGAAGTTACCAGTCGACTAGGTCCTTAGTACCAGTCGACTAGGAACTTACTGTCCATTTTCCTAGTCAACTAGTATGTAGACCCAATCAGCTGGGTTGTCATTCAAAATAGTTTTTTGACTTAGAAACTTTTTGTATTTTAGTTTTGTCAAAGTCTTTTGTAAATTGAGTGATAGATCAAGCTAAATAATTGAATTTAAAGATTTACAAAGTGATTCAATTACCTTAGTGCCTATTCTTTTGGTGTTTGAACGTGTTGAGTTCTTGCATCTTTTTTCTCAATTGAATGCTTTTACCACTTAACTACATAGGTAAAATTATTAGTGTAATTTAAGTAGTGTTTTGTCGTTATTAAAATCAAATACGGGTAAAAAATTTCCCCATTTTTTATGATGATAAAACTAATGAGAGAAAATACAGTTTTAAAAACTATGTGTTGGTTTTTTTGAAAAATTTGGACAGAGTTTCCCCTGTTTTTTTGATAAAAACCAACCTGGAAGCATTCAATTATAGTATCACCAATCCCAACTAAGCAATGCAAGCCTATTTTACACTTGTTAACATGTTCGGAGCAATGCTCCCCCTAAATTTGTGCTATCTTAGTTTATAACAGATTTACAACAGATTTTTCTCTTTTTCTCCCTTGTTTTGACAATAGCACAAAAAGGGGTGTAAACTTAAAAAATAAGAAATTTAATCACCATATACATGAAGATAAGGCATAAACAAACTTATATACAAAAACTAGGCATTAATCAGAGTTTGTAAGACTTCCCGAGATGAATTAGAAGTTTGCACATAAGCTTGAATAGTTAAAGCATATAGATGAGCAAGAAGAGCTCAAACTAAGCAACCATATAGCTTAAAAGTAAAGCACATACATTAGCTAAAAGCTAAATAAGTGAAAAGTAAGCATGTATATACAAACATCCATACACCACAAGCTTAAGTAAGCTGTTTAAAAATCGAGTACAATCCAAGCATATAATGTATACTAGGAAAAGAAATGTTCATACTAAAATATCCATGGGGCTATATATAAATAACAGAAATGATAAAGACAAAAGACTCAGCGAGCTGGGGAGTCAGAGTTATTCCGGAGGAGATCTCTAATCTTTACCAACAAGCCTTCTGAGTGCTCTCGGAGTAATTCAAAGTCATCACTGAGGGTGCTGATGTCATGACACATGTGATTAATATCAGTCCGCACCAACTGGAAGCTCTGGTCGACAGAAAAACTCAAGCTGTGGAAGCCCGACTGCATGAATAATTGGAGGCTTGTAATAGCCTATAGTATGTCATTGTGACCAGCCTGTCCAGCACTAGAGCAACCATATCTAGCATGTTGTGGACTAGGGCCCTGCTCGTCAGTGTCCATGGAAGTGGGAGGAGCTGCATCATCAGGCATCTCGTCGTCCTTCTCGTTGTCGTCATCATCACCGATCCGTATATTCTTCACAGCCTTGGAATGGACCATGCCATCCTTGATTATGCACCCCATCTTCTTCAGCGAAAAGACATTGATAATGTCTTTGGGGTCGATATTATGGGCTTCGAAGGCAGACAGGGGGACGTGGAAGTGCTGGAGGATCAGGGTGATTAGCATCCCGTATGGGAGGCACCCAGAGTCGTGTGCTTCACCATTTATCATATTGGCGAGCAAGAGAGGGTAAATATTGAAATGGTATCCAGTTTTGAGACACCAAATCAATACTATGTCTATTTTAGACATATAACCCGGACTCCTGAATCTAGGGTGGATGGTCCAACTCACAATGAGGTTGAACAATTTTGAATCAAGGAGCATGCCACTACATTGTGAAATGTAGTGGGTCGAAAGACATATTTAGGGTCACCCCTAACAATCTAAAATGCCTCCTCATAGTCAAAATTGTCTGGCCATCCATCCAGACTCCACGGGGATTCTCAATAGATTGACCAAGAGGTCAGTGTTCACATCAAATTCTATGCCCATGACTCTGGTCTTGAATCGAAGAGCTAGTGGGATGGATTTGACCAGGTTGGCATAAAATTGATGAATGAGGTGTGGGTATTATTTTTGGTGCATTTTGACAAAAAAAATTAGGTGTATCACCTCAAAAGCGAGAAAAATGTCAAAGTTTGCATGACAAATAGAATCGAAATCGATGAATCTACCCGTCATGATTTTCTTATGTCGAATGACAGAGGTATACCTTTTATTGGCGGTTGGGTTCCAAAATAGTGACTCATCGAGCTCAGTTATCGCCTGCTTGCTCGAAAAACCAGTTATCCTCATCCTTTTTATGTGCGGTGCCAATGACTTCTTTGATCAAGGCCTTGTGGGCACGTGAGGTTCAGAAACCGTGGTTTTTACTCGGATTCGCTCAGACATTTTGAAAAAAAAAATTTTGTTTGGACAGAGGTTTTGGGAAATGATGAGGTTTTAACCGTGAAAAGTTGAAAGACATCTGATTTGAAGTAAGATTGAGAGTTCTATAGAGTTATCTTAAGATATTTTGGTCTAAAATCAAAGTTTTTTAGAGAGAAAAAGCTAGGGTTTGTCAAAAATGGCGTAAAACATATGAAAAAATGAAGCGACTATATATAGAATCGCAATACCAGTCGACTGGGTCCTTCATAATTTGGAGACATTTCGATATACCAGTCGACTGGGTCGGGATACTAGTCGACTAGGTAAACTAGTAGTAAGACACCAGTCGACTGGATGTACCATACTAGTACATCCAACTTGGAATTTTAGCAAGAAATGATTTATCTATTCCATCTTGAGTGAGAGATATATTAAATAGGAGTTAATACTCATTCACTAAATGTCAAATATGCATATGATGAAATGTAGATGCAATCAAACACACTTATTTTCATAATTCGTTAAGCCCATTAATAGTCTAATCTTGCTAAAGCTATCTTCGTTTAAGGGCTTAGTAAGAATGTCAGCAATTTGGTCATCTAAAAGGATGAATTCTAATCTAATATCACCATTTTGAGAATGGTTTCTTATGAAGTGATGTCTTATTTATACGTATTTGGTTCTCGAATGTTGAAGAAGGTTTTTGGTCAAATTGATAGTACTAGTGTTATCACAACGAATTGGTATATGTTTAAAGTTCATGCCATAGTCTTCTAATTTTTGTTTCATTCATAACACTTGTGCACAACAACTTCCGGCTGCTACATAGTCCAGTTCGGTGGTTGATAGTGTAACCGAATTTTGTTTCTTAGAAAACCAAAAGGTTAACATTGCACCTAAAAATTGGCATGTTCCACTAGTACTTTTTATATCTAGCCTACAACCCGCAAAATCAACATCTGAATATCCAACAAGCTCGAAAGTTGATTTTCTAGAATACCATAACCCTAGGTTTTGAGTTCCATGTAAATATCTTAGGATTCTTTTTACGGCAATTACATGTGATTCCTTAGGATTAGCTTGAAATCTAGTACACATGCGTATACTGAACATTATATAAGGTCTACTTGTAGTTAGATAAAGTAAAGCTCCTATCATGCTTCTATAAGTTTTAGTATCTACACACTTACCTTCCTCATCTAGGTCAAGTTTTGTAGAAGTGCTCATAAGAGTGCCAATTGAATTTGAGCTTTCCATCCCAAACCACTTTAAGAGGTCCTTGGTTTACTTTGATTGATTAATAAAGATGCCTTCTTTTAATTGTTTGATTTGAAGTCCAAGAAAGTAGGTAAGCTCTTCCATCATGCTCATTTCAAATTCACCTTAACTCTTGACACATAGATTCATTAGAAACACCAAATATAATATCATCAACATATATTTGGACTAGTAGTGTGCAATTTTTGTGAGTTTCTATGAAGAGAGTTGCGTCTATTTTTCCTTTTGTAAAACCATTTTCAAGCAAAAACTTACTTAGTCTTTCATACTATGCTCTTGGAGCTTGCTTCAATCCATAAAGAGCTTTAGAAAGCTTACAGACATGGTTTGGAAGACTAAGATTTCCAAATCCAAAAAATTGTTCAATATACACCTCTTCTTCTATAAAACCATTTAAAAAGGAATTTTTTACATCCATTTGAAATAACTTAAATTTATTAAAGCATGCAAAGACCAATAACATACAAATAGCTTCTAATCTAGCTACAATAGCATAAGTCTCATCAAAGTCTATTAATTCCTCTTAATTATATCCCTTAGCAACTAGTCTAGCCTTGTTCCTAGTTACCATTCCATTTTCATCCATTTTATTTCTATATACCCATTTGGTTCCTATTATTGTGTGATTATTTGATCTAGGAACTAGATTCCATACTTTGTTCCTTTCAAATTGATTTAATTCTTCTTGTATAGCGTTTATCTAATCAACATCTTTTTTGGCTTCTACAAAAGTCTTAGATTCTACTTGAGATAAATAGGCTACACAATTGTAAATATTTCTTGTAGAGGATCGAGTTCTTACCCCTTATGAAAGATCACTGTAAACCAAGGTTCAAACTCAAGAGAGGGGTGAATTGGGTTTTTAAAATTTTTTGTTGATTAACTTGCAATTTTTTAAAGCAGTTTAATACATAAAAAACCCAATCAAATAATATGTTTGAAAGTACAAAGTTTAAGGAAGAGAAAGTGCAAACTCCGTTTATAGTGGTTCGACAATATCAGATTCCTTTTGACCATACATCCACTCTCTTCAAGGAACCTCCTTAAAGTAATCCACTAAAAATTTAGTCGTACAACTTCACGGGTGTTGCACAAACCTTGCAATCGATCTCTTCCTCACGGGAGCTACAATGAAGTGTTTAATCCTAAACACTCTAAGAGTTATACCAACTCTTTCCCTTTACAATAAATGAAATTTTCCGTAAAGTAAATGGTAGAGGGATAGCAATAAATGCTTTTACAAATGAACAATATCTCTCTTTCAAGAACAAGTTTAAATAATGGCTCAACAATAAATTTTTCTAAGCTTTTGAGAATTAATTAGCTATCTTGTGAATTGAATGTGTTATCTTCTTGTTTTAATGCTCATTGAAGTGGGTTTAAATAACTTTGAATCAATATGGCCATTTGACATTGACTTGGTAGGTTTGGGGCATTAAATGCTCAAGTCCCGTGTCTCAAACGGTTATATTTTTTAATTACCAGTCGACTGGGTCCTTATACCAGTCGATTAGGTTAAGTAAAAAATTTTGTTTTTTAGGCTAAGGGAGAGTGCTAGTCAACTGGGTCAGAGGACTAGTCGACTGGGTGAAGTTACCAGTCAACTGGGTCCTTGACACCAGTCGACTAGGAACTTTCTGTCCCATATCCTAGTTGACTAGTATGTAGACCCAATCGACTGAGTTATCCTTTTACCTAGTTTTTATGTTTTCAAAACAGTTTTTGACTTAGAAAATTTTTGTATAATAGTTTTTTCAAAGTCTTTTCTAAATTGAGCTATAGATCTATGTAATTGAGCATTAGAGATTTACAATTGTTTCAATTACCTTAATGCCTATTCTAGATCTTCTGTCTTGTTTTGGTATATGAATCATGTTGAGTTCTTGCATCTTGTTTCCGTAATGAATGTTTTTACCACTTAAACACTTAGATAAAACTATTAGTGCAATTAGAGTAGTGTTTTTTCATTATTAAAATCAAATATGGGTCAACAATCACCAATCACTTGATCGATTGGGTGATAATTCACATACCTCCAATCTTTAGGAAGACTATCCTCTTGTTGACTTGTAGATGGTAAATCAAGATTGAGAGTATTTACCTCTTGACTTGTTTGAGGTTGGCTCTCCTTTGGGTCAACAATGGGAATAGGTGTTTCCATTCTTGAAATAAAATCTACATCATCATTAAAAGATACTACTCTACTACTAATTGGATTAGACTCATCAAAGGCAACATGTACGAATTTTTCAACCACTAGAGTTCTTTTGTTAAAGACTCTATAAGCTTTACTAGAGATTGAATATCCTAAGAATATCCCTTCATCGGTCTTTGAGTCAAATTTACCTAAATTAGTTTTATTGTTATTTAGGATGAAGCATTTGCAACCAAAAGCACGAAAAATAAGTGATATTAGGCTTTCTACCTTTCCATGGTTCATATGAAGTTTTGTTAAGCATAGGCCTAATTAATACTCTATTTAAAACATATAAAAAAGTGTTTACGGCTTTCACCCAAAAATATTTTGGAAAACTATTTTCATAAAGCATTGTTCTAGCAAATTCTTATAAAACTCTATTTTTCCTCTCAACAACTCCATTTTATTGAGGAGTTCTAGGTGCTGAAAAATTGTGAACAGTTCCATTTTCATCACAAAATTTTGAAAAGTTTTGGTTTTCAAATTCTTTTACATGATCACTTCTAATTTTTGAAATAAAAATATCTTTTTCATTTTGAACCTTTTTGCAAAATTTCACGAATCCTTTATATGCTTCATCCTTGTAAGCAATAAAAATAACAAAGGTATATCTTGAATAATCATCAACAATAACAAGAGCATATTGATGGCTACCTAGACTAATGGTACTTATTGGACCAAACAAGTCCATATGCAAAAGTTCCAATGGTTTAGAGGTTGAGATTATATTTTTTAATTTAAAAGAAATTCTTATTTGTTTTCCAATTTGACAAGCATCACACACTTTGTCTTTTCAAATTTGATTTTTGAAAGTCCAACGACTAAATCTTTTTTTGAAATAATTTTAAGCAAATCTATGTTCACATGGTCAAGTATTCTATGCCATAGCCATGGGTTTTCACTAAAAACAGGAAAACATTTTTCATTTTCCGAATGCAAAGATTTTAAATAAACTATATAGACGTTTTTGTGTCTATGGCCAACAAACTTGATCTTGTTACTTTTGATGTTATAACTAGACAATGAGAGGTTTCAAATATGAATTTGTTGCCTTTGTCACATAGTTGACTAATACTAAGTATGAATTTGTTGCCTTTGTCACATAGTTGACTAATACTAAGTAAATTTGGCTTAAGGCCTTGCACATATAAAACATGATCAATAGTTGAGAAATCATTACCAACTTTGCCATGCCCGAAGATCTTTATGTTTGTGTTGTCTCCAATTGTGACGTGTCTGCCATCCTTTACAGTTAGCTCTTTAAACATACTTTGATCACCGGTCATGTGCTTTCAGCATCCACTATCAAGGTACCAATAGTTACATTTTTCTTTGGTGTAGAGACATATCTACATTATATAAGGATATACAATTGAACTTTTAGGTACCCAAATTTTTTTGGGTCATTTGGGGTTAGTCCTAGAAAATACGGTTCCTTTAGAGACCCATACTTTCTTAATATTATAAGGTGCTCTATAATTGTAGACATGTTGATGATTCATGATCCTAGGATAATAGTTATTGAAGTTTCTAGAATTTATTAAATATGCATGATACATGTTTCTATTATGAAAATTATGAACACGCATGCTATCTCTAGGAAATGTATGATGGTAATTTCGGATGTGCACTTGTAGTATGCAAGTTATGTACATACATATTATCTCTAGGATATATATGATGGTAATTCCTAGGATGTGAATTTCTAGTATATGCATTCCCTGAATGATTATTCCTAGCATTTGCATTTCTTGGGTAAGCATACATATATGCATGTGTATTTCTAGGATGTTTATCTTTAGTATATGCATTAGGATTTGAATTTGCATTCTTAGACCTACTAGCATATATTGAGGGAGTTCTTTTAGTTTTACTAATGGCCTTGGGGTGGAGGCTTCATTCACACATAATGTTTTCATGAACAAAGTCTTTTTTAACTTTTGCTTGCCTAATGGAGAATAACCCAAGCCAAATTTTCCTCCACTTAACCTTTGACAAGATAGCACTTCATTTAACTTTTCTTTTCCAAGCATAAGTCTAGAGATAGTGCTATTCAATTCCATTATTTTCTTCTTTAAAATATCATTTTCATTTTTTTAGAAAATCTTGTGAAGAGTTATAAAGTATAGAAGATAGTTTTTCCTTTTCTTCCTTTAAGCCTTCCATCTCTTTAGAAAGAGATGAGACTTCCTTCTTGAGTGCCACATTTCTAAAATTGAATTTCTTAAATTCTTCATGCATCTCATTTATTACTTCAATTAATTCTTTACTACTACTAAAAATGTTATTATTATTAGAAGGGGAAGAAATTGATACCTCATTCTCATCGTCGATTGCCATCAAGCGTAGGTTGACAATCACCTTATATCCAACTTCATTGTCCGAAGTTTCTTCCTCTTCATCATCACTCCATGTGGTTGCAATCATGCCTTTCTTTTTAAAGCTCTTATATGGCTTGCTCATTGTTGGGAAATTGGCCTTGATGTGATCGGGCTTTTTGCAACCGAAACACATATAAAGGTTCCCTTTTTCGAGTCGAATCCTTTGTGTATGGTTTCTTGCTCTTTTTTCATGAACTTGTGAAACCTTTTGGTGATTAATGCCATATCACCATCTTCTTCACTACTCTCTTTGTCTTTTTTTTTCCTCTTTGTTGCTTGTAGTGGCCTTGAGAGCAATCAACTTTTTCTTCTTCTCATCATCATTGACAACGGGATTCATTTCTTCCATCTTGTATGTCAATAGTGATCTGAGGAGTGTTTTGACATCAAGTTTATCGAGATCTTTGGCCTCCATTATGGCCATCTTCTTTGCTTTCCAAGTGGATGGAAAAGACTTTAAGATCTTCCTCGTTAGTTCAAGTTCCTTAATTTTCTTACCAAGAAGCTTTAAACAGTTAACAATGGTAGTAAAACGTGAGTGCATTTGAGAAATTGTTTCATTGGGAGACATTTTGAAAGATTCTTATTTGGACATTAGCATATAAATTTTTGATTTTTTTTTTTTGCTAGCGCCTTTATATGTGACCTGTAATTTATCCCAAATTTCTTTAGTTGAAGTACATACAAAAATTTTATTAAATTCAGCAATATCTAGAGTGAAATGTAACATGCTAGTTGCTCTACTATTCAGAGACATCATTCTACAATCCTCTTCATTAAACTTTGTTTTGAGTTTAGGCATTGTATTATTGATCTCTCTAATGATTATTTCCTTTAAAGAAATTCTAGGTCCTTCTTCAATGACTCTCCATCGATTGTAATCTTGTCCTTCGACAAAGATTTTCATTCTATTTTTCCTGTAGTTATAGTTGGAGCTATTGAACGAAGGAAGAGATAGAAGGTGAGAGGAAGGGAAGGAGAAAGGAAATGGAGGAGAAGGAAGGGAAGGAAAGAGAAAGGCGGAGAAGGGAGGCCGTGATCTGGTGAAGAAAGAGGAGGATAAGGAAGAAGGGAGGAAGAAAATGAGGGGGAGAGGCGGCGCGTGACTTAAGGCGCGATTTATGCAAGAAGGAAGATGAGAAGGAAAGAGACAGGAAGAAGGAAGAGGAAAAAGAATGAGAGATGAAGGCCACATGATCTGCTGAGGAGGAAGAGAAGAAAGGAGAGGAATGAGAGGAAGAAGGAGGAGGAGAGAGAAGAGGAGAAGAAAGAGGAAGATGGGAGAAGAGATGAGAGAAAAGAGGAGGATGAGAAAGAAGAGGAAGGAGGAGGAGAAGGGAAGCGCAAGGTCAAAGGGGAGAAGAGAGGAAGAGGCTATATGGGAGGGAAGGAGAAGGGAGGTGGCCGGGTGTGGTGGCTGTCGCAGGAAAAAAGAAGAAAGATTGAGGGGTAAAATGGTCTATGAAATAAAAATCAATCTCACATACCTGGGATTGATTCTGTCTCAGGGGGATTGGGGCAAATTTTTAGGGATTGGGACTAATTTAGTCCCAACTTATTCCAGATGAACAGTTAAGTCCCTTCAACCAAACATGGGACTAACTAATCATGTGGGATTAAGTTAGTCAATCCCAACTTAATCCCTCATACCAAACTACCCCTTAGGGTACGAGCTTGAAAATATTATGCCCTAATTAGTTTTATTTATGCCATTTTAAATGCATATATGCATGCACTGATTAATTTTTTTCTATTGCCTTTGTTTGGGATGTGTTGGTTCTTGCTGTGTATCTCTCTATGTTAGGGATCCAAAGCCCCTTTTATCTTTGTTTTGCTGCAAAATTTTTCAAAAACCATTAGTTTTGAATTCAGTTTTGGTTTTCAACAACCACATTTTCACCCTTGTGCTTATTGCTTTCGAGATATTTCAAAGGCTTTAAGTCCTTTTATAAGATTTCTAAAGGTTTTCCTCTTCTTTAGAATCTTTGGTCTTCAACAACGTTGCTTTTGACACATGTGCCTATTTGATTTAAAGTTGATTTCTGAGCTTTTAAACACAAAATAAAAGAAAATTTTATGTTTTTTTGTTAGTATGTTTTGGTCTTCAACGACTTGCTTGGACCCTGAACCTACTCAAGTTTCTATGTGACTTAAAGCATCCCAAAAAGCTTTTCAGTTTTCTAAATGAAAAAGATTTTGTTTTCCTTTGTTTTCGATGATTTCTCTTTAATAAAACTTAATCCCTTCCTTTTATTTTACTTTCTGTTTTAATGCTTTGTCATGTGTTTTAACTCATTTAAAGAGTAAATGAATTATGAAGAACACAATTGTTATGAATAAAGTATTTTATAATTTCCATGCAACATAATCACCATATATAATTGAGTCTCGATCCCATGGAACCGGTTTTGTGGGAGTTACCACAGAACCGAGAAAGTCCACTACTAATCATGGGAAAATTGAATAGTAATTGTATCAAAATTAAATATCAAAGTTACCACTCAATTTTCCTGTGATTACTGGTGGATTTTCTCGATTCCATAGTAACTTCTATGAACTTGGTTCCGTAGTATCACAACTCTATATAATTTTAATCCAAACTATTGGAAAAAGATAAAAGAAATAAATGTTAGAAAAATCAACATTTAGAGTTGATTTTAGATCATTTTAAAATGAGAGTAAATGGTTGTTTGAAAACCTAAAACGCATCAGTTTAAATCAAAGGTTGTGATTTGAACAGAAAATGTGTGGGATTTTAATTAATTTTTAACTGTTTTTTAAACAGAAATGATCTGATTCGTTAGAAACTAATAGACATGATTGTAAGGCTCTCATTAAATTTAGAAAAATCATGTCTTTCCAACTAGAAAAACATGTCTTTCCAAAATCATTTGAAGATGTGCTTCTGCATCCACAAATACCATCACTTCCCACTTCCATAACTTAATAATTTTTCATTCTTTCTTCTCTCTTCTTTTTCTCAAAACTTTGTCAAAATATTCTCATTATTTCAAAGTAGAATTAAATAAGAAGTTCTTCAGATTTTGCTATCTGCAGACTTCAAACAAAAGCCTTGGTTATATCCTGGAGGACTAACTATTCATTTGTAACTCATAGCAAACTTGTTTATATAAGTGGGGATGAATAAAGCCTTAAAGACAATGTTTAAAACATGCCTCTAAGTCTTGATTCTCATATATTGTTCTCATTTACAATTTTTATAATATTTTTAAGGCTTTATTAATGTCCAACAAAAAGGAAACAAAATCATTCAAGGTGATGAATCAAGACTTCGTCAAGCTTTGCAAATTAAATGGAAATAATTTTGGCTGGTGGGAAGACAAGATTATGTTTTTGCTTACAGTGTTGAAAATTTCTTACATATTGGATCCTAATATGTAGCCTATTCTTGATGATCCAATACCTAAGGAAGGAGAGCAGCCTCAAACAGTAGTGATCGAACAACTACAGAAAGAAAAAAAAAATAGAGGACGAGTTGCTCTGTCATAGGCAAATTCTTAATACATTGTTAGATCGCTTGTATGATCTGTTCACCGACATCAAATCTGCTCGTGATATTTGGAATGCTCTTGAATATATATACAAAGCGGAGGAAGAATGTATGAATAAGTATTTAGTTTTTCAATACTTTGATTTTAAAATGGTTGACAATAAACATGTTTTAGAACAAGTATATGAATTACAAGTTATTGTCAATAAAATTCGATCTTCAAAAATTATTTTGCCTGAATCATTCCACGTGGGGGCTATTATAGCTAAAATTCCCCCTTCTTAGAAGGATCATGGAAAAAGATTGTTGCATAAGACTGAAGACTACACTTTAAAACAAATTCAAAAACATCTTTGTATTGAAGAAGAGTCTTGTTTACGTGACAAAAGTAATAATGTTCAAAGTGGTCCTAAAGTGCATCATATCGAGGCAAACAAAACTAAAAAGCATGCTTTACAAGCTAAAAATGGAGGAAAGTTTAAGAAGACTGTAGGTAAGAAGAAAGGAAAATGTCATGTATGTGGTAAACCTGGACACTATGTTCATGAATGCAAATTTCACAAAAGTATAGACGTCAACAAGGTTAACATGGTTGAGGAGAACCTTGTATCAATGATTACTGATATGAGTCTTGTGCATATAATCTCCGAGGTTAATATGGCAAATGAGGTGTCTGGATATTGGTTAGATTCTAGTGCTACTGTCCATATGTATAATGATAAAGGAATGCTCAAGACATTCGAGGAAGTTACTAATGGATAAGAAGTACAAATAGGAAACACCACGAATCAAAGTTTGTGGGTAAGGAATGGTCGAGATTGATTTCACATCCAAAGGCATCTGAGTCTTCTTAATGTTTTCTATGTACCATAAATTTGAAATAATCTAATTTATGTTGATCTTTTAGATAAAAAAAAAAGGGTTTTTGAGTCTCTATTGAATTCGACAAGGTCATATTTTCAAAGAATTACATGTTTGTGTTGTGAGTTTTAATTTACTCGTAAGCGCACGAGTCGTTTGCAGTATAGCATTGTGCAAGTGCAATGTCGAATCCACAGGGAATTGCGTTGTAAAAATATATTTTTTATCTAAACTAACTTTATCTTAACCTAGTTCCGAATTGTAAATGATATTGCAAAAGAAATATAAACTAAATTAAGTTGATTTAAAAACTAATAATTAAAACACTAAGATTTCCAAATCCACCCCACCGAAGTTAAGCACATATGTTCTAAAAATATAGCCTATCAAAACATTCCATAAATCCAACTATAAGACAAAAAATAAAGAATATCCCAACTAAACCAAAAGCATCCAATGTATCCGCTCTTAACAAATCACAAAGGAAATCCAATTTAATCGAAAAGCATTCAATGTATCCATCAGTTGAAACATAAAGAATATCCAACAGACAATTTAAACTCAATCAATTATAAGATTAACTCAAATAATTGACATAACATTTTATACTAAAAATTGTCAGATTTGTACAAGCAAATCTGAACTACTACGCCAAACAACGGCGGGGCTTCATCTTCAACCTTAGCTGAAGAGTCTAGCCACTCATAACTATGAAACTATAATTCATAATAAAAGTGCTAAACATTAAACTACAAAAACTAAATAAAAATAAATAAATAAATAACTTTACATGGGAGAAATTCCACTCGCTGACGGGCGGCGCTTCCCCTTGTAGTAGCAACGCCTTCAGATCCACCAGAATGCTAGCGGACGTCCACCGGTAAACACCAAAGTGGCTCAGGAATTGTACATTAAACATGAAGTGAAAAAGGGCTTATATAGGGAAATATCACAAGTGCAATATGCTTCTAATCCGATGTGGGATACTGCAGATTCCAATTTTTGCTCTTTGACCTTTGTCTACTAAAACTACCATAACTTTCTCTAGAAATTTATTGATCCGTAAAATTCCCCAAAAAATAGATATCCGGATCTTTCCAAGCATATATGGCTCATCTTCTGGTTCTTCCTAAATCAATACAGTTTAATCCTCAAAAATGGCTGATCTGCATGAGCAATTCTAGCAATTTAGTAAAATTTCTTTCCAAGCTTGTAAACCTGTAAAACAACGAAAACAACTCAAAGTAACAAATTCCTAAGCTAACAAATGTAAATTAAAGGGCCAAAATATGCAATATTTGGCACTCATCAAATACCCCCAAACTTACAATTTGCTAGTCCCTTAGCAAAACAAAATAATAAATAAAAAAAAACCTAAATGAAAAACAAAGAACATAAAGATAAGTTCATCACTCATGGTATCCAAAAATTTAAGGAGCACACATCACCATGATATTCATTCATGAGCAAGCTTAAAAAGATAAACCCATCTTCGCAATGAAAGAAAAGTTAAAATCTAATTACTTACCAAAGGCAGGTTAAGGTATCACAAGTCTGACACTGTGTAAAGTGAATTAGCATATAGAAATGAAGCTTCCAAGTGACTCCAATGTGTAAGGTCTCCATGTCTCAAGATTCACCGAATTTCCCATCAAAATGAACGAAAAAGGCATAGTTTTTTTTTTTTTATAAGGCACAACTATGTCTAGTTCCCCTAAGCTTTCTAATTGACCCATGTAGCGAGTGTTGAGTCAATGACTCCCAAACCAGATGGTTTTAGGGAATTAGGTGTAAAGACACCCCTAAGGACTTACTAACTCGAGTCAAAAAGGCTACGAAATTAAACCGGCCTTAATACTACCAAGTAAAATTCCACCTTTTGACGTGAACACTCACTGTTTACTGAGGCAAGAGGTCCAGTTACTCAGCGGAAAGTTTATTTATGATAATAATTTTTTTATTTTTTTATGCTTTTCTATGCCCAAGAGTTCATCCAACAAGTCATCCAATTTCAGTTAAGATAAGGAAAAATACACATTAAAATCACATGTCATACCTCACATAATTTGTGCTAATGTGCTCGTGTTAGATTATATCAAACATGTGAATTATCAAATGCCTAAGGTAAGTAACTAAATTTTAAAATTTATCACCAGATCATGTGTTCAAAATGTTAAGCTCACTAATGATATCACATCACAGAAATTGTTTAGATCAACCAAAATTTCACGATAACATGAGCATGCATTTATCTCTACGACGAAAAGACAACAAATTAGGACAAAGTGTGTGATGTGTCTCCCATACCCCCAAACTTAAATTACATATTGACCCCAATGTGTGACTAATGTGGAACGAGCTGACCTGAGATATGGAGAACTAGCTGGACTGGTATGGCTCATAGCATACCCCCAAACTTGAACTGAAGTACGCATTGTCCCTGAAAAATAAAAACTGGAAAACAAAAAATACTGGAAACAAACATTAATCATAAAAATGCGAAATAATAAATAAACAGAAAAGACAAGCTGTGGGATACCTCCCATGAGTGCTAAGTTTAAAGTCTTCAGCCAGACCCAACATTAGTAATCGTGCCCAGCTAAACACTCCACCATCTGATCAATAAATGGGAGTGGAAAATGATCATTCCTTGTGGTAGCATTCCACTTACAGTAGTCTAGACACACTCTCCATCCTGATTGCACACGAGTTGGAACCAACTTGTTGTCTTTATTTATCACTACCGTCAATCTAGCCTGCTTTGGCACGACAAGAATCAGATTCACCCACTTGCTATCAGAGATGGGATAAATGATCCCTGCATCTAACAACTTCATTACTTCTGCCCACACAACCTCTTGCATAGCTGGGTTAAGCCTTCTTTGTGGTTCCCTCGATGGCTTGGCATTCTCCTCCAAATGTATCTTGTGCATTACCAACGAGGGGCTGATTCCCTTAATATCCTCTATAGTCCAGCCGATAGCTTCCTTGTGCTCTCTTAAAACATCTAATAATTTCTCCTCTTGAACCTCACCCAAATCTGATGCTATAATCACAGGCAAAAAATTGGCTGGACCTAAGAACTTATACTTAAGATTATCCGGTAAAGGCTTAAGTTCCTTCTTGGTTTCAGGTGCTGTAGTCTCCTCTGTTTCATTGCTCTCCCGAGGATCAGACTCCAAAATGGCATTCACTTGCTCGAGTAACTTATATAAGCCCAAATCCTCTCCAAAGTGAGCAAAGCATGCCTCCAGGGGATCCTCAATGCTTGATTCGTTCACAGTCTCCTCAAGAATCTCCTCTATTAAGCATACATTTCTCACTTCATCATACTCCAGTGGTTGCCTAGTGATATCAAAGATGTTTAACTCCACTGTCATATTTCCGAAGGAAATCTTCATCACCCCTGTCCTACAATTGATCAGGGCGTTAGCCGTGGCTAAGAATGGTCGCCCTATAATAACTGGTATCTGAATCCCTACATTCTGAACCGGCTCTGTGTCAAGCACAATAAAATCCACGGGGAAATAGAACTTATCTACTTTTATCAAAACATCCTCAATTATTCCCCGTGGTATTTTCACTGACCTGTCAGCCAATTGAAGCGTTGTGTGTGTGGGCTTCAATTCTCCTAACCCTAACTGTAAATAGACTGAGTAAGGTAAAAGATTCACACTTGCTCCTAGATCCAATAGAGCCCTCTCAATTTGGCTGACTCTTATCGTGCAAGAGATAGTAGGACACCCTGGGTCCTTATGCTTGATGGGCAGCTTGCACTGAAGGATTGAGCTAACCTGTTCAGTCAAAAATACCTTTTTCGGGACATTCGTCCTCCTCTTGACAGTGATCAAGTCCTTTAAGAACTTGGCATACGATGGTACTTGCTGGATGGCGTCCAAAAATAGGATATTGATTTGGACCTGCTTGAATACCTCCATAATGTCCTCATACTTCCCTCATTTCTTGGGTGCTTGTAACCTCTCAGGGTAAGGTGCTTTAGGTATAAACGACCTAGGAGGATCCTTAATAGTACGAGTGGTTGTAGATGGCTCAGCATCTCTCTTCTCATTGTTACCACTTTCTTGCCCTTGTTGCATAGCAGGGTTCTCTTTCACTCGATTTTCCACTTGTCTCCCAGACCTCAATGTGACAATTGATTGCACTTGTTCCTCCCCGTGCATAGAAATTGATGAATTTCCAACCATAAACTGTCCCTTCGGGTTGGGCACGGGTTGACTGGGGAACTTTTCCTTCTCTCTTTCACCTAAATGACTTGTGATCTTACCTATTTGACTCTCTAGCTTGGCAATCGCTTGGGTGTTTACTATTGTCGCACTCCTTGCTTCATTAATGGATTGGCCGGTCATCTTTATGAAATCCTTCAGGGTGTCCTCTAGAGACTGTGAAACCGGCACTGGCGCTTAAGTGGGAGCATGGTAAGCAGGTGATGGTGCTGGATGGACAGAATGACCATGATTAGGAATTTGTGGGGAAAATCCTGGATGATATTGATTTTGAGCATGATGAGGGGCTCCTCCCTGATTCATTGGTTGGTTCTGCCTCCATGAAAAATTTGGGTGGTTCCGCCACCCTGGATTGTACGTCTCAGAGTACAATCCATTTGACTGCCTTCGAAAGTCATTGAAAGCATTTACTTGTTCCATAGGATACTCGGCACAAGCAGGCATTGATGGGCAATTCTATGCTAGATGCATGGGACTAGCACAGATGGAACAGCTTTCAACATTGAATGTGTTGGCAGCATTAATGGATTGGCTCACAGTGAGAGCGTCAATCTTCTTAGTGAGGGCATTTAACTTTATCCTCAAATGAGCGTCCTCCCTGACCTCATAGATGCCTCCCTTCTTAGGAGCACGAATGGACTTATCTCGACAGCTTGAAAAATCCCACTGCTGTGAGTTGTCGGATAACTTGTCCAATGACTTGTATGCTTCATCCCCTGTCAGACTTGAGAATGGCCCCCCATTCATAGACTCGATCATGCTACAGTTAGGTTGAGTTAACCCTTGGTAGAAGAACTGAACGAGTCTCCACTTCTCATATCCATGTGGAGGGTATCTGATCAGTAACTCTTTGACACGCTCCCAACTCTCAGAAAACTTCTTATCCTCCTCCTGAGTGAAAGAACTCATCTCCTTTCGGAACTCATTCACTCTAGACATTAGGAAAAACTTGTTATAGAACTTACTCAACAAGCTTTCCCAAGATGTAATAAACCCGGGCATGTTGGAATCCAACCATGACCTAGCTCTATCGTGAAGAGAAAAAGGGAAAAGTCTAGGATAGATTGACTCATCAGAGAAGTTTTGGAACTTGAATGTGGCACAAATATCTTTGAACTTCTTCATATGGCTGTAAGGATTTTCAAGATCCAAGCCATGAAATGAGGGTAGAAGCTAGATAAGATGTGGCTTTAGATTAAAATGGGTAGCACTGGTTGGTGGCAACACTATACAGGAAAGGGAGTTAGTCACAATGGGTGCGAACAAATCCCTAAGGGACGTAGTGAAGTCCACGTTCCAAGCTCTAGGTTGCTTTCCATTCTCCAGTTGATTGACATTCCTCAAATTGTTTCCCATCTCAATTGTCTCTCTTTCAACTGGTGCTCTTTTCTATCTCCTAAGAGTTCTTTCTAAGTCGGGATCTAAATGTATCAATTCTAAGTTCAGAGATCTCAGACCAAGCATACTCCGCACAAAAAGCACTAAAATAAATTAACTAGCAGAAACAAAATAACAATAAAGTAAATTAAATGCAAAAACAGAAAACACACCACTCACAAAATGGGCCAACAACAATTGGCAAAAATAAATTTTTTTTTATATCTATTTTTTTATAGGCCAATACAAATAGAAACAAATAAAATAAAATAAAATTGCAAAAAGAAAAATCAAACAAAAAAGGCTAACTAACTAGTAGAAAATAAAATTAATTCAGACAAAAATTCACAAACAAAACAATTCCACGGCAACAGCGCCAAAAACTTATTGTGAGTTTTAAATTTACTCGCAAGCGCACGAGTCGTTTGCAGTATAGCGTTGTGCAAGTGCGAGGTCGAATCCACAGGGAATTGCGTTGTGAAAATATATTTTTTATCTAAACTAACTTTATCTTAACCTAGTTCCGAATTGTAAAGGATATTGCAAAAGAAATATAAACTAAATTAAGTTGATTTAAAAATTAATAATTAAATCACTAAGGTTTCCAAATCCACCCCACCGAAGTTAAGCATATATGTTCTAAAAATATAACCTATCAAAACATTCCATGAATCCAACTATAAGACAAAACACAAAGAATATCCCAACTAAACCAAAAGCATCCAATGTATCCGCTCTTAACAAATCACAAAGGAAATCCAATTTAATCGAAAAGCATTCAATGTATCCATCAGATGAAACACAAAGAATATCCAACAGACAATTTAAACTCAATCAATTATAAGATTAACTCAAATAATTGACAGAACATTTTATACTAAAAATTGTCAGATTTGTATAAGCAAATCTGAACTACTACGCCAAACAACGGCGGGGCTTCATCTTCAACCTTAGCTGAAGAGTCTAGCCACTCATAACTATGAAACTATAATTCATAATAAAAGTTCTAAACATTAAACTGCAACAACTAAATAAAAATAAATAAATAAACAACTTTACATGGGAGAAATTCCACTCGCTGACGGGCGGTGCTTCCCCTCGTGGTAGCAATGCCTTCAGGATCCACCAGAATGCTAGCGGACGTCCACCGCTAAATACCAAAGTGGCTCAGGAATTGTACATTAAAGATGAAGTGAAGAAGGGCTTATATAGGGAAATATCACAAGTGCAATATTCTTCCAATCCGATGTGGGATACTGCAGATTCCAGTTTTTGCTCTTTGACCTTTATCTACTAAAACTGCCATAACTTTCTCTAGAAAAATCATTTTATTGATCCGTAAAATTCCCCAGAAAACAGACATCCGAATCTTTCTAAGCATATATGGCTCATCTTTTGGTTCTTCCTAAATAAATACAGTTTAATCCTCAAAAATGGCTGATCTGCACGAGCAATTCTGGTAATTTAGTGAAACTTCTTTCCAAGCTTGTAAACCTGTAAAACAACAAAAACAACTCAAAGTAACAAATTCCTAAGCTAACAAATGTAAATTAAGGGCCAAAGTATGCAATATTTGGCACTCATCAGTTTGTCAGTAAAGGATATTCTTGTAATGGCATGTAAAAGCTAAGTATTAATAATAATAATAAAACAGTAACTTTTACTTATATTGTCGAGTCTTTTTCTTTATGACATAGTCTTTTAGCACATATTAATTATTATTTAAAAAGCATGCATAAATTAGAATTAATAAATATTGGAAATGATGACTTAGGAAACTGTGAAATATACGTTCAATCTAAAGTGGTAAAGAAATATTTTCCTAAGGTGCAAAGAGATTCAAAAATTTTAAGTCTAATACATTCAGATTTATATGAATCAAATGGTATGTTAACAAGAGGTGGAAAAAGATATTCCATTACTTTCGTGGATGATGCAAGTAGATATTTATATGTTTACTTATTAAGATCCAAAGATGATAGAAAATTAACTTAATAAAAAGATTAAAATTTTACCTTCTAATAGAGGTGGTGAATAATTTTTTAAATGATTTTGATCAATTCTGTGAAAAACATGGCATAATACATCAACGCATTGCACCTTACACACCACAACAAATTGATGTGGCTGAAAAGAAAAATTATTCTTTAGTAGAAATAATTAATTGCATGCTTGTTAATTCTAAATCATCATTAAACTTATGGGGTGAAGCACTTTTTACTGCAAGTCATATTCACAATAAAATTTTAGGAAAGAAAACAAAATTGAGTCCTTATGAAATCTAGAAAGGTAGAATGCCTAACTTAAATTATAACTTAAATTATTTTAAAGAGTAAGGTGTTTAGCATATTGTAGAATTCTAGACCCTAAAAGAACAAAATTAGGACCTAGAGATATTAAATGTGTATTTGTTGGATATGCTAAAAATAGTAAGGCTATAGACTTCTTGATTTGAAGTCTAACATTATTATTGAGTCACATGACATTGAATTCTTTGAAAACAAGTTTTCTACTAATTTTGAGACTATATAAGAAGATTCTAAAAGAGATGAGTCCAATGAAGGATTATGACCAGAAATTAAAAATAGAGAAACTAATATTCCTGAAAGGACTGTTAAACTTAGATGGAGTATTAGGGCGAGAAAAGAGAAGGCTTTGGACCCTGATTTCATTTCTTTTTAATCATTTATTTCTAGTTGAAGGTAACCAAAATAATAATGTATTGAATAAAATACTTATTGCGTTTAACTTAGAAGAGGATCCTATAACTTTTAAGGAAACTATGGCTTTAAGAGATGCTTCTTTTCGGAAAGGAACCATTAATGATGTAATGAATTCTATAATGGGTAACACTTAGGTTTTAGTAGATTTACCCAAAGGATCAAAACCTATTGGGTGTAATGAGGTTTTAGGAGAAAATACAATACTAATGGCACAATTCAAACTTTCAAATCGAGACAAATAGTCAAAAGTTTTACACAAAAAGAAAATAATGATTATTTTGATACTTATGCACCTGTTGCATGTATTAGTTCTATTTGAGTACTTATAGCTTTAGCATCTATTTATAATCTGTCTATTCACCAAATGGATGTAAAAACTACTTCCTTAAATTGGGATTTAAATGAGGAAGTATATATGGAACAACTTGAAAGGTTTGTTCTTCCGAGTAATGAAAATATGCAACTTAGTTAAATCTTTTTATGGTCTAAAATAAGCCCCAAAGCAATGGCATAAGAAATTTGATTTTGTTATTTTGTCATTCCATTTTAAACATAACAATGTTGATAGATGCATTTACTCCAAATCTACCAAAAACTATGGTGTTATAATTTGTTTATATGTTGATGATATGCTGATCATTGGTACTAACATCGAAGGAGTAAATGAAAATAAGAAGTATTTATTTTCTTTCTTTAATATGAAAGATTTGGGTGAAGCAGATACAATCTTAGGAATTAAAATTAAGAAACATAGTGGGGGTTATGCTTTAAGTCACTCTCACTATATTGAGAAAGTGTTAACTAGTTTAAACATCTTGGTTAGATTATAATACTCCTTTTGATCCAAGTATCAAATTACAGAATAATTCTGGTAGAGCTGTGGCACAACTTGATTACACTAGCGCTATTGGTAGTCTAATGTATGCAGTGCACTGCACTAGACCAGATGTTTCCTATTCTGTGTGTAAACTTAGTAGATATACTACTAATCCTAGTATAGAACATTGGAAAGTCATTGGTAGGATAATGAGATATCTCAAGAAGACCAGTGATTTGGGACTATTTTACAACAGTTACCCAAGTGTATTAAAAGGATACACTAATACGAGTTGGATTACAAGTGTGGGAGATAACAATTCCACAAGTGGGTGGATATTCACCCTTGGTGGGGATGAAATTTCTTGGGCAAGCAAGAAACAAACTTGTATATCTCACTCAACTATGGAATATAAATTTATTGCCCTAGTGGCAACAAGGAAGGAAGCCGAATGGATTAGGAATTTGTTGTTAGACATCAAATTGTGGCCTAGTCCAATGCCTCTTACTTCACTTTATTGTGATAGTGAAGCTAATTTATCAATATCTTATAGTAGTACCTATAATGGTAAGTCTAGACACATCAGTCTTAGACATGGTATATGATACAATTGATACAAGATGATATCATTACAATTGTCTATGTAAAATCAAGTAAGAACTTGGATGATCCACTTATTAAGGCACTCGCAAGAGACTTAGTAAGTAGTACATCTAGAAAGATGTGGCTTAAACCATTTAAAATTCAATAGTGATGGCAACCCAATCAAATGCTAATAGACCACTAGTTCTAGGTTTTAATGGGTAATAACAAGTTACTATGACTAACTGTTGATATTGTCATAATGTTGGCCCATAATTGAGAAAGATAATATCGTCTGTTATATTTTAGAGGTTAAGTTAAGCTCTTAATGAAGTTATAAAATGCGTTCTCGTAATGAAAACACAAGAGAAACTTCACCTATATGAACGAACGAGTGGTGGCGCTTTTTATAGAGTTATGGTTTGCTCTCTTGAGGTTCATGAAACCATAATATAACACATGGCCATAATAGTGCTAAGTGAAAATTAATTCTCATCGAAATAAGAGAATTGTATGTGTAAGGTGGCTTCGGTCGTATCATATAGGAATGTTGGTTTAATATAAAGGACATGTAATACCCGTTTTCATAAAATAAGGGTAAAAAAGTAATTTTACATATATTATATTGAATTAAATAATCCATAGATGAAAGATTTAGTATTGATTTGAAATAATATTTGAAACGTGATATTGAAAATTTTGTTGAAAAGAGTTAGAAATTTTTGAAGAAGAAAATACTGAAAACTATGAAATTTGAAATTAAAATGAAGAATTTTGAAGAAAAATATGGAATGAGGCTGAAGAAAATAATTAAAGAATTTAATGGAAGAAAACATTTTTTTTATAATTTTTAGAAAAAATTTTGAAGGAAGAAAATATGAAAAATAGACTTTTGAGAGGAAAATGACAAAATTGTAATTATGGAATGGTAAAATTGTAATTATAAGTGGCATAACTATAAATTTTAAACAATGGGGAATCATAAATAAGGGATAGTAAAACTATAAATAAATTAAAAAAATAAATAAACGGTGAAGCGACAAAACCGTTCACGAGAAGTGAATGGATATTATGTTTTTATAATAAAATAATAATTATAAAAAGTAAACGGTAAAGCGGCAGAACCTTTCACGTGAAGTGAATGGATATTTTTTTTATAATAAATTAAAAATGAAATAATAATTATAAAAAAAAATAAACGATGAAGCGGCAGAACCGTTCACGTGAAGTGAATGGATATTTTGTTTTTATAATAAATTGATAATAAAATAATAATTAAAAAAAAACTCAATATAAGCTTAGAAGCTTATATTTCTTAAGTGATAACCATTTCGTTTGTTTGGACTCCCGTTTATTTGGTTTTTTCTTTCTTAATTCGAATTCTCTTTAGCAAAAGAAAAAATTCATACAAATTTCTCAAATATTAAGGATAATTATAGTTATCCAATTTCAATATCAAGAGTTCATTTCAACTGGGGTAAATTTTTAATAAAACTCATAACTAAATAATTATATTGTTGAATTAAGTTATGAAATAGTAAGACTAATGAAAGTTTATGGTTAGGTATTGGTGATCAGCAATCCCAAGAAATTTTTGAAAGGAGCAGGAAAGGCAAGAAGGGGATCTACGAGTAGCTTTAAGTGCTACATAGTGAGTTAGATTTATTTTTAGTAATCGAGACCAATAAAAAAATATGAATTGATGATATTTGAATTAATTTTTGAATTATAATGATTGGATGATGTATTTTCTTTTATATATGATAATTTATTGATTAAGGATTAAATGATATGTTGAAAATTAATTATATGAGAAGTTATGTTATAAGAGGATGGATTAATGAAAAATATGTTGAAAAAATATATGAAATTCTTGAAAGATATGATTAAAAAATTGATATGATATATGAGGAGACAATTTAATATGTATATGATAAAATAATAATTTTGAGATAGTTGAATTGAATGCTTTGATGTATGCTTGCTTGCATGTTATTGTTCACATTCATAAAGGGAAGACCAGGAAGACAGTTGGTCTAGCTAAGAAGACCAAGAAGGTAGCCGGTCTGGCTGAAATATGTCGACATGTGGGAAGACGTTCCCAGATAATAGTATGAAATGATCTGATGAGAAAGAAAGAAAGAAAATTTAAATTCATGAATTTATTTTTTAAAAATATTTTTTATTGTTCGTTGAGATGCTAAAGCATCAGTTTTGATTGTGAAATGATTGATAGAAAGATGAGTCTCATAGTGAGACAACTTTGATGATAAAGAAATTGAAAGGATGATATGATGAAGAATTATATTATTAATTGTTTGTGTGATGTGAACCTTATGATGAGGTAAATGATGATATTAAATTGATAAAATATATGATAAGAAAACGGATACGATTGATATATGAGATATCTTTATTGAAAGATGATAGTCTAATAATTTATTTATAAAGAGATTGACAAATGATTGAATATAACTAGAAGTATACAAATCGAGTACTTCTATTAAATTAAATTCACTGAGCTTGTAAAGCTCATTCCTTATTGCTGAAATATTTCTAGTTGTGGACAGGGCTGATAGATAGTTAAGTTAATAACTAGAGTGAACAACTTAAGTAAATCATGTAGTCAGCATCCTCAGACTTGTGAAAGAAAAAGAAAAGAAAATTTTGAAAAGTTGTTAATATTCATGCATTTTGTTATTATTGTATATATTGTTTCTGATAAGATAAAGATGTTATATCTCCTCTATAAAGAGTTGAGGTTATGTTGTATTATTTATTCTCAGTTGATGTTTTATTTTGTTGCATATATATGTCGTGCTGAAATTTCAAAATGTGACCACACCATCTCGGGAGTGACCAACCCGAAATGGGTAGTTACAAGATACCATTCATTTCGATATGACTTTGAGTTGCTTACACTAATAGGAGGTTTTAAATCGAAAGATACATTCTTTATGCATACAAAACTCGAAGATATTGTGTTCATATTTTTTTTTTTCAAAATTGGTGTTTTTCTTACAAGTGGGGGATTGTTAGAAAAATCAGCATTTAGAGTTGATTTTGGACCATTTTAAAATGAGAGTAAATGGTTGTTTGAAAACCCAAAAGGTATCAGTTTAAATCAAATAGTTGTGATTTAAATAGAAAAGGTGTGAGATTTTAATTAATTTTTAACTATTTTTTTAAACAGACACAATCTAATCCGTTAAAAATTAATAGACATGATCGTAAGACTCTCATTAAATCTGAAAAAATAATGTCTTTTCAGAACCATTTGAAGAGGTGTTTTTGCACCTATAAATACCCATCACTTCCCACTTTCAGAACACAATAATTTTTCATTCTTTCTTCTCTATTCTTTCTCTCAAAACTTTACCAAAATATTCTTATTATTTTAAAGTTGAATTAAATCAAAAAAATTCAGATTTTACTGTTTGCATACTTCAAACAAGAGATTTGGTTGTATCTTGTAGGACTATTCGTCTGCAACCTATAATACATTTGTTTATATAAGTGGGGACGAATAAAGCCTTAAAGATAGTGTTTAAAACACACTTCTAAATCTTTATTCTCATATGCTGTTCTCATTTACAATTTTTTTTTATAATAATAAACCTTAATCAAATTCATCAAAACTCTTACAACAACTTATTTAACAAATAATAAAACTTCATACATGTTACTAAATTAACAAACACTAAAGTTTAATCAAATACAAATCAATTCATAAAAATCATATATTTACAAAAATCTAAAACATTGATCTAACTAGAAAGATTAATTAATTAACTTAAAAATTTTAAATTGGTAATCTTTTTAGTCCCAAGTATAAATACAATCAATACTTTTATCGTTTATGACAATTAAACTCACTAAAAGATCACAAAACTTCAAAAGAAATTATTTTCTTTTAATAAGGAAATAGTAAATGGTGACGCATTGTTATATGCATCGCTAAATAGATACGCAAGCCAAGCTTGGGTCGCTAAACGTCAATTTTGGGGACGAGCATATATTTGTACATAGTTAAGTGTCATTTTTGGTGACGCGTTCATCATCAAGAATTACGTCGTTATTCTCCCTAGCTAAGTTAGTGAATGATAAGCTTCCATGGCATTAAGTACCAAAGATTTAGGGCACGCAATTCTTGTTCGCATTGCACGCAACTTAGGGACGTGAACCATTCTTCCGTCGTTTTGCGATGTAATGTTACTGTTGCGTTGCTAAACATGACAACATGGGTTGTTTTTGCATTGCCAAGTGCCAAAAATTTGCTGATGCAAGCTGTTACGTCGTCAACTGCAACAGTTTAAAGAATTTTGCCGACTTCCTCGTCGTTAATTTGCATTGTTAAAACCCAGTTTTCTTGTAGTGTTGGTAACTATACACACCACTTGACAGTAGACATGCACTAAGATATATAGATGTTCAGCATATATGATCTCGAACGCAATCAAGGATAAAAATTATGTTGATCAATATAACAGAATGGATACTCCTCTTATATATATTGGCATGCATGTTAGGGTTATGCTTCCCTTGGACATGTAAAAGATTTTACTAGGAAATTGTTGTTGCCAAAAACATGCCGCTGGGTTGAAGGCCAGGCCTTAGGGGAATCTGTACAGGGAAGATTAGGTAAACTAAGGAGTCGTCAAAGGGGGATACCTCCGAAGACGCTCCGATGCCTTTGTTACTGTGAGTTTTTAGAAAAGTTGGGATGGCGATGCTTTTTAGTAGGTAAAAATGTGATTGATCTCCCCTTGGATATGCATACTTAGGTCCTTTTATAGTGCTTTGTGGATGAAGCGGTCCATGTGCCAAGGACGAGGATATCTTGGAGATCTCGCTGTTTGGATCAAGGTTGCCCGCGTGTCATTTTGCTGTTTTGGTCTGAGGGTGTCTGCATGTCACTTTACTGCTTTGGTCTGAGGCTGTCCACATGTTGCTTTTTTATTGAGTGTGTGTTTTCGGGCTATATCAGAAATGAAGAAAGCCAAACCAAATTTAAAAGCCTTACTAAACTGTCTACAAATGCAAATATTGCATTCCTGTCAAAGTGCTCTTCAAATCTGTAAAAATATACAACCCCCTTATTGATTTTTCACCAAAATAGGATCCAACCAACATAACTGCTTCATCATAATAAATGCATAATTTCAGTATCTATTGATCCAAAATCTATAGTGGTATACTTTTATGAAATTGATTCATTACTTTCTTTTTCTTTTTCTTTTCAATTGAGTATGTGAGTAAAATTAAAATTTAAAACATCAACTTACATGAAAAAAAAAAAATTTAGGCTATGACCTATTTTAACACTTTCTAGGTTCTTATTTCTTTTTTTTTTTTAAGGGTTCTAGGTTCTTTATTTCATTCTATGGATAACTGCACAGGGCATATTGTTTACTTACTGCTTAACTCTCTTTATAACATGCCTGCTTTTTGTGAGAAATTCTTTGGTGCACTGTGTAAATATCAATCCTTCAAAAAATTAATTTTTTATGGACGGTTGATATATACCCAATGCAAGTTAAACCGAACACATTTTTAAAATTTTATATAACATAATTTGAATCGGTGATCAACCTTTTTAATTAGTAGAGAGGTTCGGGTCTAAATAATTAGTCGGTGATACAATAGCTAATTACCAAAGCTATGAGATATATGTCTTACATGTAATTATTTATTTTTCTCTTCTTATATTTGTTTGTTTACTAGCCAATTTTTGTATATACATTCAGAACAATCGTGATCATATATGGCTCTATAATATAGTGTTCACACTGAAAAATTCTCTTAAGTTATGTTGTACTACTATTTTTTTCTTCTTAATGAAGTGGAGTTATATACGAATATAATGATTAATTTAATTAAAATACAAGTCGAGTGACCTTCTGGGGGTCATGTCCTGCCGTTGCCTGGATACGGCTGAGAGATTAGACCAAGCACAGCACAAGCTGGATGAGAGTGTCGAGCTCATTAACTAGCGAGCTGTAGGCGTCGCTGGACGCGACTAACCAGGCCAGAGTTGAGGCTGTCCGGGAGAGGGACACTGCTAACCAGGCTAGAGTTGAGGCTGTCCGGGAGAGGGACGCTGCCGTCTTGGCAGGGTAGCGACTTAAAGAGGAGGCTGAGGCCCGTACCTGGGTAGCAGTGGAGGATGACTTGGTAGCTTTCCAAGATTCTGCCTCTTTTCGGACGGCAATCGAGGAGGAGGGAGGCCTACAATACCTTAAGGGCTTTTTAGAGGCCAAGAGGAGGGTCGAGGCGCTCTATCCCGAGATCAATTTTTTGGCTCTTGACTTGTTGGACCCTTAGGAGGGTGAAAAGGTGGCTGCAGTTGAGGCCAAGGTTGTAGTTCCTGCTGGCGAGGAGGAGTTAGCTGTTCAGCAGGAGGTCGAGACTAAGGTTGAGGCCGAGGTTGCCCCATGAGTGTTTAGAATAAGTTTTTTCCTTTTGTTTCTTTTTTTGTAATTAAGGACCGTTAGCGCCTTTTTGTACGTTTCTGGAACTTTAAGTTAATGAAAGCTTCGGATATACTTTTCTAACTTTTTTGTTTTTCATTGCACCCGATCTTTTGTCATTATAATTTTCAACCAGCCGAACTTCTTTCGTTACTTGTGCCCAAGGTACGAGTTATTGTTAGAATCGCCGGAGGTTTTCAGTGTTCCAAGTGCGGGAAACTAACTTCCCATTTAGTTCCTTGAGCTCGAAGGTGCCAGTTAGGCATATCCTCTTGATGTGGTATGGGCCCTCCTAGTTAGGGGTCAACTTTCGCGTCTCTCATGGGCAGGACACTTTGTTTTTTCGTAAAACGAGGTCGTGCAACTGGAAACTTCTGCCTCAGACCTGAGAATTTTAATATCTGACGGTTCTCTGCTGATAGGCGGCCAGTCGAATATGGGCTTTATCTTGAACTTCATTGAGGAGATCGGCGTTCATTCGAAGAGCCTCGTCATTACTATCGTTTTTGAAACTTTGTACTCGTAGTGAGGGAACCTCGATTCCCAAGGGGATGACTGCTTCAAAACCGTAAGTCATGAAGAATGAGGTTTCCCCAGTGGGTGCTCGGGCGGTGGTTCGGTACACCTATAGTACGTTCGGTAAGTGGTTAGTCCATTGTCTGTCTGCCTCTTTTAACCTCCTTTTGATGCTCTGCAAAAGCGTTCTGTTGGTTACTTTGGCTTGCCCATTGGCCTATAAGTACCTAACGGAAGAGAAGCGGTGCTCAATGTGCAGTTCGTCACAGAATGCCTTAAATCAAGTGCTATCGAATTGTTTGCCACTGTCCATTACTAGCACTTGGGGAATGCCAAAGCAACACACTAAGGACTTCCAAATGAAGCCCTGGGCCTGGTGGTCAGTGATA
Source organism: Bretschneidera sinensis (assembly GCA_023935145.1). Taxonomy (NCBI): domain Eukaryota; kingdom Viridiplantae; phylum Streptophyta; class Magnoliopsida; order Brassicales; family Akaniaceae; genus Bretschneidera; species Bretschneidera sinensis. The sequence goes on along the minus strand of CM043700.1, from coordinate 99,349,283 downwards.
CTGGCCATCAGTTCAGCTTCCAGCCACTTAGTAAAGTAGTCTATCACCACAATAAGGTACTTCCGTTGCCCGGGTGCCTCGGTGAAAGGGTTGAGGAGGTCCATCCCTCACATGGCAAAAGAGAGTGGGCTAGTGACTGAGGTGAGGGGATTTGTCGGTCTGCATGAGATGGCAGAATATTGCTGGTAGCTTTTACACTTTTTTCACCAATTTCATGGCTTCTCCTCGCAATCCGGGCTAATAGTAACCTTGACGAAGACTCCTTCATGAACTTTCTGAAGGATATAGTCGGCCTCGATTAGGCCTAGGCACTTTAGGTAGGGCGTCGTAAGACCTCTTTTGCATAGTTGACATTTAAGACTGTGTACCGTGACGCTCGGGAGATGACTTTTTTAGCTTCGTTTCTTTCATTCGGGAGATGATTGTCCAATAAATATCAGAGAATAGGGTCACCCTAAGTCTCTATGCTCCTCGCAGGTAGTACGGTGACTTCATCGATACTTGGCACAGCGAGTATCTCAAGGTAGACTGCTCGCGTGGACTCGAACTGTCGAGAGGAGGCTAGCCAAGCTAAGGAATCAGCCTTTGAATTTTCCACCTGGGGGATCTGGTTGATCCGGAACACTTTGAACTTGGTGACAAGTTCTCTGGCTTTTTCTATGTAGCGGGTGATTTTCTCTCATCGGGCTTCAAATTCTCTGTTAATCTGGTTCACCACCAACTGTGAGTCACTGTAAGTGTCCAGGGCCTCAACGGACAGTATTCTGGCTAACTTCATTCTGGCCAATAATTCCTCATACTCAGCCTCGTTGTTTAAGGCACTAAACCCAAATCTTAAGGCATACTCGACGGTGAAGCTATCCGGGCCGCATAGGATGAGTCAAGTGCCACTTCTGGCATTGTTGGAAAACCCGTCGACGTGGAATGTCCATTAAGGGATTGGTCGATCGCTTTGAGAACTGGGGTAGGATCCACCTGGCACCGAAGAGTGGTTTCCATGATAAAGTCAGCCAAGACCTGCGCTTTGATGGCGTTACGGGGACGGTAGCGGATGTTAAATTCTTCAAGCTCTACGAACCACTCTTCCGGAGACATCCGGCTTGTGGAGCACTTGTCGAAAGGGTTGGTCCATTAGAAGGACGATTGTGTGTGCTTGAAAGTACGGTCGGAGTTTGTGGGCCGTGATCAAGAGGGCATACGCCATTTTTTCTACAAGAAGGTACCTTGTTTCTGCATTGTGGAGGACCTTGCTTATATAGTCCATGAGCTTTTGGACACCTGCCTCTTCTCGAATTAGGACGGAGGCCACCACTTCATGTCCAGCTGAGAGGTACATGAAGAGATCGTTGCTGGCAACGAGCTTGGTAAAGAAAGGGGTGAGCCCAAGTACGTTTTCAGTTCATCGAATGCCTTTTGGCAATCCTTGGTCCAAACAAAGTCCTTGGTTTTCCTGATGGATTTGAAGAAAGGGAGGCATTTTTTTTTTACGGATTTCGACATAAATCAGCTCAAGGCAGGTATCCACCTAGTGAGTCGCTGGACTTCCCTCTCGGTCCTAAGTGGGCTCATGCCGAGGACGACCACTATTTTCTTAGGGTTTGCCTCTATGCCCCTTTGGGTCACCATGAAGCCTAGGAACTTCCCCCCAGTGACCCCAAAGGCGCACTTCTCGGGGTTCAGTTTCATCTGATAGTGTCGAAAAACTTTGAATGCTTCTTTTAGGTCGGCTTCGTGGTCCCTAATCCTAACGCTTTTTACCAACATATCATCCACGTAGACTTCCATGTTTCAACCTATTTGCTCTCGGAAGATTTTGTTTACCAATCTTTGGTAGGTATGACTTTGTAATAGTACAATCCCTGCCCGGTAACGAATAACACTTTCTCCTGGTTGGACCTATATATAAAGATCTGGTTGTAACCGAAGTATGCATCCATGAAGGTTAGCAATTCATGCCCTGACGTCGCGTCAATGAGCTGATCGACCCCTGGCAGAGGAAAGCTGTCCTTTGGGTAGGCTTTGTTTAGGTCTGAGAAGTCGATGCAAATTCGCCACTTGCCACTGGCTTTCTTTACCATCACCATGTTAGACACCCAATCTGGATAGTTTGCTTCTCGGATGAAATTGGCCGCTAGTAGTTTATCTACCTCAGCCTTGATAGTGGCTTATCGTTCAGGGCCGAATGATCTCTTCTTCTAGATGATCGACTTATGGTTTGGGTCTGCATTCAACCGGTGCACTATTACTTCTGGGTTGATCCTCGGCATATCTGTGGCTGACCAGGCGAAAAGATCCTGATTATTTTGGAGGAGGGCGAGTAAGGATCCCCTATGGGCTTTGGGGAGGTTGAAGAAGATCTAGATGGTTCGGGAGGTATCTTCACCGAGGGGGATCGCGGTCAACTCTTCCACAGGCTGGCCCCTTGAGTTTTTTCCCTCGTCTTTGAGGCCGTCCAACTCAAGCAAGAGGGCCTCTGTCATTCTGCCTTCCCTTACAGCGTTCAGGTTATAGGATTTGGAGATCTATTGGTTTCCCCTGATCTTGCCTATTCCCTCTTCGGTGGGGAACTTTACTTTCAAGTGGTATGTGGAGACGACAACTCTAAGTTTATTGAGGGTGGGTCTGTCGAGGATCATGTTATAAGATGATGGCTGTCTGACGACCAGGAAAGTGACCTGCAAGGTGGTTGCTTATGGAGTCATTCCCACAGTTATCGGGAGAACTATGCTGCCATTAACAAACACCGCCCCCTCCCAAGAAACCGTAGAGCAAGGTGGAAACTGGTCCTAGCTAGATATATCCCAGTTGAATTTGTTGGAACGTGTCGTAGAACAGAATGTCGATCCAACTCCCATTGTCGACCAAGAGGCGTCTGACTTCGTGGTTGGCCACGAGAAGGTAGATGACCATGGCATCGTCATGCAAAGTCTGGACCCTCTCTAAATCTTCATCTGCGAAAATGATGGCCCTGTCCATCTTCTTTCGTTTGTAGGGTCCGATGATTGAAGCCACCGACTGAGCGTAAGTTTTTCTGCGGTGTCCTGAGGTGCCCCCGACCGCGGGGCTTCCGCAAATGGTTTTGATGATTTTGGTCATGACAGCCTCTGGGTTTCTTTGGTTAAACCTCTTGTGGTTCGGTCCAAGACTCTTTCGGGTAGTCCAAATCGTCTCTTTTTGACTGGACGGGCACTCGAGACTCCTCCGGAATCGCTCCTATAATTTCTCCATTCAGGACCCAATGAACTCTTTTAACTGTCCCCTGTCGATAAGGGCTTCTATCTGGTGCTTCAGGGCTAGGTAGTCTTCTGTGTCATACCTGTGGTTTCTGTGGAATCGACATCACTTTCCTCGATCCTCGTTGAGACTTAACGGCCTTAGGGGCCACTGTAGGATCGCTCTGTCTTGGATTTGCATTAGGACGTTGGTTCTGGACGCATTGAGGGAGGTGAAATTCTCAAAGCGCTTAGGGGCCCTAGGCTTGTCCTCGCGGAAAGGTCGCTTGACGGGTTCACGATGCACACTTACGGGGCCCCTTCTATTTTTCTTCGCATCCCCTTCCCGTTCTCTTCGGAAGGCCTGGTCATCTTCCACTAGCATGTATTTCTCGGCTCGGGCCAAGATCTTATGCATGTCACCGGGTGGCCGCCTGGTGAGCTTGGAACCGAAGATTCCAGATCTTATCCCATTTTTGAATGCCAGTACTTGGACACTAGGGTCGAGGTCAGGGATTTCCCAGGCAGAGGAATTAAACCTCAAGATGTAGGCTCGGAGTCTTTCTCCTTTCTATTGGATGATGTTGAATAGGGACTCCGAAGTTTTCTTGGGTCATTTACTGCTAAAAAAATGTGACGCGAAGGCGTAGCTCAACTCCTTGAACGTGCTGATGCCCTCTGGTTTTAAACGAGAACACCACGTTTCGGTCACCTTCACAAGCATCAGGGGGAAGGCTCGGCACATCACGGGATCGGAGTGCCGGTGGAGTGTCATCGCGGTTTTATAGTACTGGAGGTGATCCAGGGGGTCTGTGGAACCATCGTAAGGTTTGATCTGAGGCATTCGGAAGTTCCGCAAGAGGGGGGCCTCATGGACTTCTTGAGAGAAGGGCGGGTCTTGGGCATTGAGTTCGTCTAGGATACCGTGGTTACGACACTTTATCGCTTCATTGATCCTTCCCTCCAATTCCTTTATTCGTTTGTCAAGGCCGAGACTGCTTTTGGACGAGGGGCTCTCTTTGATTTGACAGCATGAGGTGGGGAGGATTCCGCCGTGGAATAGTCATCAACGGGGAGCCCGCGGCTAGCTGAGCCTTTGCGGCTGGGATTCTGCCGACGGGGTGTAGGCGAACCTCGGTGGCCAGATTGGTTTCTAGTTGCGAGAGTTCCACGAACTGCGCTTGGAGCATAGCCATAACGGGATGTGTCGCAAGGGCTTCTCGGAGATCCGGGGGGTCAACTTTCGTACAACGGGGGTGTTGGGTCCCAGAAAAAGGCGATGGGCCGCCTCTGGAGGACCTTCGTTTGGACACAGCAGAGGGTCTCGACCCGGACCGTTGAGTATGGGTGTTGGCCCCGACTACTACCTTACCGGTATCCCTAGTGGCATTTTTGGGTGGCATGACAACAAATAAGTTCTTTAAACTTCTTCGCTTTTACTGTTAGTGAGAGATGGTGGTTTCCCAACGGATGGTGCCAATCTGTTGCTGCCAAAAACGTGCTGCTGGGTTGGAGGCCTGACCTCGAGGGAATCTGCACAGGGAAGATTAGGTAAGCTAAGGAGTCACTGGAGGGGGATGCCTCCGAAGACGTTCCGATGCCTTTGTTAGTGTGAGTTTTTAGAAAAGTGGGGATGGTGGTGCTTTTTAGTAGGTAAAAATGTGATTAATCTCCCCTTGGATACGCATACTTGGGTCCTTTTATAGTGCTTTGGGGATGAGGCGGCCCATGTGCCAAGGACGATGATATCCTGAAGATCCCGCTGTTTGGATCAGGGCTACCCGGGTGTCATTTTGCTGTTTTGGTCTGAAGCTGTCCTTGTGTTGCTCTGCTTCTTTGGTCTGAGGCTCTCTACGTGTCACTTTGCTGTTTTTAGTTTGAGACTGTCCACGTGTCGTTTTATTATTGGGTGTGTGTTTTCAGACTGTATCAGAAATAAAGAAAGTCAAACCAAATTTAAAAGCCTTACCAAACCGTCTACAAATGCAAATATTGCATTCCTGACCAAGTGCTCTTCAAATCTGTAAAAATATACGACCCACTTATTGATCTTTCACCAAAATAGGATCCAACCAACATAACTGCTTCATCACAATAAATGCATAATTTCAGTGTCTGTTGATCCAAAATCCATAGTGGTATACTTTTATGAACATGATTCATTACTTTCTCTTTCTTTTTCTTTTCAATTGAGTATGTGAGTAAAACTAAAATTCAAAACATAAATTTACATGAAAAAAAAATATTTAGGCTATGACCTATTTCAACACTTTCTAGGTTCTTATTTCTTTCTTTTTTTTAAGGGTTCTAGGTTCTTTATTTCATAATTCTTTGGTGTACAGTGTAAATATCAATCCTTCAAAAAAAATATTTTTTTTATAAACAGTTGATATGTATCCAATACAAATTAAACTTGATACATTTTATAATTTTATGTTTTTTTTATGATTATACGGTTTTTTTTTGTATATATATATATAAAACATAATTTGAATCGGGGATCAACCTTTTTAATTAGTAGAGAGGTTCGCGTCTAAATAATTAATCGGTGATACAATAGCTAATTACCAAAGCTATGAGTTATATGTCTTACATGTAATTATTTATTTTTCTTTTCTTATGTGTGTTTGTTTACTGGCCAATTTTTGTATAAACATTCAGAACAATCGTGATCATATGTGGCCCTATAATATAGTGTTCACACTTCCCTTATGTTATGTTGTACTACTATTTTTTTTTCTTCTTAATGAAGTGAAGTTATATACGAATATAATAATTAATTTAATTAAAATATAAGTTTATAGAACTATCATATAACTCATACAAAAACTCGTTGTAAAAAAGTTTCATAACGGAATATCAGATATTTACCGATTTAATTCGAAATAATTTTGTATTTTAAACTTTTCTTCGTGTCTTCTCTCTTCAATTTCATTGGAGATCATATGTGTAATCATGGAATCGAAAAACACACTCGTTTTCGCCTTTTGTTATCTTTAAATGAATAAGATGAACTTTCTCTCTCTTTTATCTCTTTCTCTTTCAAGAAATTATTTTTCTTTTAGCATTTTCTTACAAGAATATATACTACCAATGAGATGATGGTTATGGACAGTTGAAATTAATCATGAGTTGCATGGTTTCAACTAAATGTTACATGGTTTCATCCATACCTCTTGATTCAACGTTAAACGAGCAGATCAGCCGCTCATCATGGGTGTCTAACCCGATCTAAATTTCTTACATTTGCAATACTCTTACAAATAATTTAAAATAAGAAAAATAATCAATATATGAATTCAATAAATAACTTTTTTTAACAAAGAATCGGATAAATATGTTACTCATTATTCACGTTATATTCACGTTTAGCATCATTTTCTAAAATGAATGAAAGCAATTTCATCTTCACTATATCAATTTTGTCAGCCGCCTTTAATTCCTAGGTGCTTGCTTGTTATGTTGGTTTTTGCTACCTTTATCTCCATATGATTCTCACTCACCCAAGGCAATTAATAACCCGGCCTGTACATATTCCAAAACCAACATCCGATTTTTTTTTTTTTTTTTTTGGGTCACAGACCAATGTATGTATTTGAATTCCTTAATCTATATCGATTCAATTTTAAAAACCAGTGAACTTTGCCAAACAAATTAAATTAATTTTTTTTAGTGGAAAATTAAATTAAATTGTTGTACTTGAATTATTAGAAGGGATCGTATTATAAATAATAAGCTAGTTAAAATGGGAAAATTTGAATACAACTGTTGGTCCAGCCCATAATTTATTCCTTGCACGTCTGGATATGATATCGATTTGGATTTGTTTCAAGTCCACATAAAACAAAAAAAAATAGCTTATCTTAAGATAATATTTTTTTTGTTTTAAGTTAGATTTAAAGCAAATTCTAAACAATGACTATTTTTTCTATCCTATTTTATATGTCATATTTTCATTTTGGTATGTCTCAAAATAATTGTTCAAAATATTTTTATCATCAATCTTATAATAATACAATTTATTATTACCCTAATTATTTAAATGATTTATGCATGTAATTAATGTGTTTTTCTTAATCTTTAAATGGTAAATTTTATATTTTAATACCCATAAAAGTGATTTCCATGCCATGAATGAACTTTCTTAACCTAAAATGGGATGGAGGGAGTAGGAGTACTACTAGGTTAAGGGCAATTAAGTAGTAATTAAATTTTCTTGGGAATCTTTTCACAAACTTATTCAATTAGTGATGAGGGTAGATACTGGCAGTCATTCATATATTGGAAGTGATTGAATCTTTGAAACATAAATGAAGGGAAGGAGAGTGGGTTGAGAGCATTTAACAGACAGAAACCGGGTGGTGAGAGTGAAAAAGAAAGATGTTGAAGAAAGCGAGGTGTTTTCAATGTTCATCCTTGAATTCTGCATTTAAGTGAATTCAAGATCAATTAATGAAGGCTGGTGGAGCTCGTCTCTCTCTCTCTCAATGCCTTTAATGACTTTAGATATCCGTTTCCTTTCTCTTTAATTTTTTGTTAGTGGACGTCTCTTAATTTTCAAAAAATTTCAATTTCAATATTGGTCACTAACCTCACAAAAACACCCTTGGTTTGGAAATACCTTTTAATGTGGCTTAATCTTGTGAGTTTTGACTACTAGCAATGAAATAGTTCGGTATTTATGTCATCTGCTGAGTAGTCTATTTAGGGTCCTCACAATTTTATATTTTGGTTGGTAAAATTTAGCTAAGGGCACACCTCAATGTGTGTAACCCTCCATGGTCATACACAGTTAAACATGCTATTCCCATTCCATAAAACCCAAAACAATTTGTGGGTTTCACCTACCTAATTAATTACTCCATAATTGGTAGAGTTAAGGAGAAAACGAACTAGTATGGGAGGAAATCAACAATTCGAGATTTATTAATTATACGAACAGTGAACAAACAAATAAAATAAAAATATATGAGTCACGACATATGCAGGTTCATTCCGAAATAAAGTTACGTTCGACAATGAATTTCACTATAATCAACTCTCAAATCTCTCGTATGTTTTTGCGCTCAGTACATAAAGAGTATTTATAAGCAACTCAAGAAACTCTAACTAAAGTTCTTATCCTGTTAACCGCGGTTATTCATAAGTCCAAGCCAAAATTGTCAAGCAAAAAACTTAGGTGCAAAACAAGTACAGAGTTTGGCCCCATGATCGTCAGGAGATTTACAGTTCTGAACCCGTGAAATACATACCAACCCTAACAGAAAGAAATGGATATTTTGGGATGTGAAGTGCAATATAGTGTGGCACTCTAGAAATTATAGAGAAAAATATGAGAGCTCTATCGTATATGCATTGTATATTTTGACTCCAATATCAATTTACACTTGATATTTGTAATTGCTACATCATCTGTAATGAAATTAAAATTAATAAAAACTGTACAAATTTGATGTTTGCGAGTTTTACACTTGAAAGCTTATATCCGTTGCACGTTATCATTTATGATATTTTAAAGAAAGTACATCATGCATGGTATATGACAAAAACTCCAAAAATATGAGAGAAAAGAGGGAGAGATTAAATTTTGGTTAGATGATGATGATACATTAGCTGTTTTTATGGCTAAGGGATGTTGAGAGCTTTAAAAGCCCTTTAGTTGTTTGAATTGGGAGTACAGATTTAACTGAATGATACACAAGTCATTGGATGTGGATTTGTTTTATTTGCTAAGGACTTGAAAGAGCAGTAAAAGTTTTTAGTTCTTTGAATGACCCATTTGCAGAAGTTGGAGTTATTGTGTTATTAAAGATCCATAGCAATTCAAGGCCTTCCTTCAATTGTGTACAGTTTCTCCACATTTAATGATCCTTTCCGCACCGCTCTCTCCCACCGCCTCTCATTAGTATTACATATACCAAAAATAATAATTTTGACTCTTGGCTTTTTGGCTTGGCTAAGAAGCATTTGTATGTTTATGTTAATCGTTCCGAAATTCACACATCATGATTATGTAAGCAACGAGTAATGATAATATTTGAATATTCATTTTCAACACTTATTTACGCATCGAAATAATTTATTATAAACAACACAACACGTGTCGATTAATTTATTATTTTATTTCTTTAAAAATTACTATAATGACATCCTAACTAGTCATCTTGTGTGTATGTTGATTGCTAAGTATTAAGATTTTGACTCAAATATTTATAAGAATAATTTTTAATTGATTTGAAAAAATTTGTTTCTTATTTTAAAATTATTTATTTTAATAGAAGAAATAGTAGTTTTTTATTAGGTGGTTGTTTGTCCTAATAAGAGTAATAGTAGTTTTTTTTTTTTTGCTATTTTCCTACTAACATTAAGAAAATCTCCTTTATATAAAGAGGGTTTTAAAGAAGTTTTGAGACATATTTATAATTTTATTATATATCGTAAATTAGCAGGATTTACTGTAAGGATGAGTGCTTTGAGTGTATTGAGATTTTGGGTTATCAAGTAGAGAAAACACTTACAATTAAAGTTAGGCCGAGAGCTTTGGTTGTATTGGAGCTTTTGGGTTGTGAAGTAGTGAGAATTTGACAACTTTGTTTTTCCAAAAGTTATAGTTGAAGATTAATAAAGTAATAAGTTTGTTGGTGGACGTAGGTAAAGAGGTTATCGAACCACATTAATTATTGTTGTTTTTACTCTTTGATTGTTTTGTCTATTTAACTATTGTGGTTGTGCTTTTGCCTAAAATTTGAATAAGTAAATTTTAGAGGTAAAATCCCAATAAGTAATATCAGAGTCATGGTTTCGATGGCAAAAATACAAAAAAGAATATACATGATTAATATTGAACTATTTGATGAATTGAAAATAAAATAATGTTTACAATTTTGTCATCACTAATTTGTTGAGTAGTATGTTGGCAGAGAATGAGTTTTTGCCACCTTAAGAAGATGACATAGTCACAATGTTAATAGTGGGCAAGGAAGTTTGGATGGATGTAGAGGTTCTAGCGATACCTCTTGAAAAGATAAGTTAAAGAGGCAAAGTGTGTTCGAGTATGAAGAATTGTTCATAAACATATAGAGTGAGGAGCCAAACAAAAGGAGGGAGTTGAGCACTTCATGGAGAAAGAGGAACACCCACAATTGCAAAGTAAAACCATAATGGAGGGCTTGGAAGAGTTGAGTAAAATGAAGGAGAGTGATAATAGAAATGCTAATTATGATGATAAGATGCAAGTTCTTGATAGTTCAAATGTAGTTATGAGAGATACCATGAACAAAGAGCTTGTACGTATTAAATGAGAGGATGATTGTCTCGAAAGGTAAGCGGATGAAATAGGAAGACCAAAATGAATGATTGCACCAACCAAAGAAGAAAGTCAAATTTGATTATGAGGTGGAGAATTGAGCTAAGGTGAAGATTTGTTACGATTTTGGCTCAAATCTCCACAAGGAGCACTCTAATTGGTTTGAAAAAATTGATTTTCTACTTTATAGTTGCTTATTCTAGTAGAAGTAGCTGTAGTTTCATATTAGATGGTTGCTTGTTTTTAATAAGAGTAGTAGTAGTCTCATATATTGTTCTTTTTTTCCTATTAGTATTAGAAAAATCTCTTTTACATAAAGTGGGTCCTAGAGAAGGTTTGAGGCATATTCATAATTCCAATATACATTGTAAACTAGAGAGATTTACTACTAGAGCTAAGATGTGAGCTTTGGGTGTATTGGGATTTTGAATTGTCAAGTAGAGAGAACACTTACAATTAAAGTTAGTTTGATTACTTTGGTTGTATTGGATTTTTGAGTTGTGAGGCAGTGAGTGTTTAGCAACTTTGCTCTTCCTAAAGTTATAATTGAAGATTAATAAAGTAGTTGGTTTATTGGTGAATATAGGCAAATAAGTTGTCGAACCACATTAATTATTGTTGTTTTGTTTTGTTTTTGTATATTTTGCCTATTTAACTATTCTTGTTATGTTTTTGCTTAAAATTTAAGTAGATGGATTTTATAAGTAAAATCTCAATAGTATGATCCACTAATATTTATTTTAAATGTTTGTTTTTGGTGTCCCGTATCTCTAAAAAAGCAATAAGGTTTTTTTTAGGGGCATCAATGATCATGCGTATTCATATGAGTAACATATTTGACCAAAGGAGGGGGTTAGTTAGAATTTTACATCTCAGATTTTAATTATGATGAGCTTGATGAGCTAGCCAAGTTGGAATGCACGTCATGAATAGGTACCGTAGGGCCTTTTTAATTAATTGTTTCTACCTTCAAGTTTGCCCTTATTAGATTCTCCTTTGCAGTTATGTGCTTGCCTATATAACCACCTCAAACATTTTCTCTATTTGATCACTATCTATCTACCTTCACAACAATACTCTTTATCTTTCGATTCAAACTATGGTTTCTTTTCAAGCAGTAACCCTCTTTCCAAGTAGGAGAAATACAACCCCAGAGTTTGAGGAATCATCGAAAAAGAGAAAGTGGGAAGAAGAGCCGCTACGTGAAGAAGTAACTTTGAAGAAGAAACTAATATCAAAAACAGAAACCACAAGATCAATCATTGATATCGACCTACACCTCCACACACCATTACCTTTGGAGTGGCAAAGATGCCTCGATATCAAAGTAAGTACATATATGTGATTCCTTGTTAATTACTATTTAATTTCAGTCAAACACTAACTTGTATTAAGAGATCGGTTAATTTGTATGCAGTCAGGGGAGATACACTTCTACAACACAAGGACTCATAAGAGAACATCAAAGGATCCAAGGAGGATCCCTGAGCCTGAGCCACCAAGTCCTCCTAGTAGTCACATGAGCCTAGACCTTGAACTCAACCTGCCATGCGATTCACCAAGGAAAAATAAGGCAAACGAAAACGATCAATTAGGCAAGCATAATTCAGGTAGTGATGTTTTCATGGATTCAAGCATAAATAAGAAGAAGAATGGTTCTCAAGGAGGGCTAATTAATCGTTACCTGTCGTGGATGGCATTTGATGATGAGCAACAGGAGGAAATGGTAGCAACTGTTTGCATCAAGTGCCATATGTTGGTGATGCTGTGCAAGTCATCTCCTGCATGTCCTAACTGCAAATTCATGCACCCACTAGACCAAACGCCTCCAAAATTATCCAAGCCAAGGCTTAACCTCTTGTGCTAGCTACCCTACCTGCCTGCCTGCGTGCCTACCTACCGACCGGCCTAATAGTTGTAGTAGTAGTATTTATCCCAAAAAAAAACAACAGTTTCAGTTTTTACGGTAACATCCTATGAGACGACTACGTTTATTACTTTTTAATTATTCCATATTGAAAGCTGCAGAAAGTCTTGTCTAGAGATCTTAGTTTGTTTCTAGCTTAGTTCTTCCACTATAAGAAAATTAAATGACTTCTTAGATCAGAGAGAGATACTAACTTATATGAAATGTAGATGTATATTCAAGTGTTTTTGTGTGTTCTCTTTGGCCAAAGCATTGGCTATTCCATGATGCCTGAGATGATGGGTATTCTCCAGTTAGTGTTTGTGATAATAGAATCAGAATTTTAAAGTGTATGATACATAAATTTTTCCCTAGAAGCTCTCAAATTTTTTCAGGCTGATAGATATATAACCAGTTTTAGTTTAACTGAGCTTGATTCAAATAGCTCCTCCTGCTACTAAATAAAAATGTGCATGGATTAATACTTCATTCTGTCGCAATCTGAATGCTCTGTGACAATAAATTCAGCTGGCAGACTGACCATATGTATCCACTATTTAATCCATTTTGAAGCCTTGAAATCTATAATTAAAAAAATTAAAAAAGATAGAAAAGATAGAAAAAGAATAATGAGTATCTGATGTCATGCTTTGTACCTTCTGGTTGATATCAATCCACCTCTGACTCCAATCTCTTCATGTACATGTACATGTCCATTCTACTGTACAGCAGTTTCCAAGAGATGAATCCAATTTCATTAACGGCATGTAAAGAAAACAGAACATGCAGTATTATATGCTATGGACCAACACTGAATGGAAAACCTTTGGCCGGGGCTGCTTTAGTTCAATGAAAGTAAAAAAAAAAATGTTGTATATGCTCCTAGTGATAGCCTACTTCTGGAGAGATGAAACTGAAACATAAAAGAATTCATCCAATACAACAAAAAGAGGAGGCTAACAACTGTAGAGAATACTAAATAATAGTAAGTCTTTAATCAAGTCTATGATGATGAGAAATTGTTAGGCTATGTGTGGAGCCTGGTGGTTTTTTTTTATGTCCAATCTGGTCTTTTCAGCACTGTTTGGTATCTGTTCATTTTAACCCGGAAATACAAGGGTTTCATCTTATTCTTTTGTGTAAGCGTGTGTGAGCCGTTTTTGTGAATACTGTGAGGGGTGTCTATGGATGAGACCTCCTTGTATTGTTCTTCAAGACATAGTGAAATCGCTGTGGATTGTCCCACACTAGCACTTCCGCGTAATAATTCTACCAAAGGCGATCCTATTACAGGAATAGCTTCTGGTACACCTATTACAATTTTGATTGCCCAATAACCAATTTGATCCCGAGGTAAGGAATAACCTGTTACACCAAAAGATGCGGTTCCATGGACGTAACCCGAGTTTGGGTGAACTACGTAAATCTGTGTGTTGTGTGTTTGTCTTTGATTTATTTCTATTTTCTTCTCTATATTCACATCTCAAGATCCGTAGGGATAGGGTAGTTTAACCCTAACAACTGATATCAGAGCTATCGGTTTTTTGAGTGGGAGCGATGGCCGGAGAAGAAGGAAAGGCGACAGGAATCAAGAAATTCGATGGCACAGATTTTGGGTATTGGAGGATGCAAATCGAGGATTATCTTTATGGGAAGAAATTACATTTGCCTCTGTTAGGGGCAAAGCCAGACAGTATGAAAGAAGACGAATGGAATCTTTTTGATAGACAGGTACTGGGAGTTATTCGATTAACTCTATCAAGATCAATTGCGCACAATGTTATGAAGGAGAAGATCACCAAGGATATGATGGTAGCTTTGTCTAGTATGTATGAAAAACCGTCGGCTAACAACAAAGTGCATCTGATGAAAAAGTTATTCAATTTGAAGATGGCGGAAAGTACCCCTGTTGTGAAGCATCTGAATGAGTTCAATACAATTGTTAATCAATTGTCCTCTGTTGAGATTGATTTTGATGATGAGATCCGTGCTTTAATTGTTTTGGCTTCTTTGCCGAACAGTTGGGAAGCCATGAGAATGGCGGTGAGTAATTCTACAGGGAAGAATAAACTTAAACATGAAGATATTCGGGATTTGATTTTAAGCGAGGAGGTTCGCAGGAGAGATGCGGGTGAAACCTCGGGTTCTGGTTCCGTTTTAAATCTTGAGACAAGAGGTAGAGCACAGGATAGAAATTCCAATCGGTGTAAATCAAAATCCAGAAGAGGAGGTAGGAGTAAATCCAGATCTGGACGACAATTGGAATGCTGGAATTGTGGCAAGACTGGCCACTTTAAGAAAAATTGTAGAGAACCGCAGAAGAAAAGGAATGAGAACGATGCTGCAAATACTATGACAGAAGAACTACAGGATGCCCTATTACTTTCTATTGACAGTCCCATTGACTCTTGGATTTTGAATTCAGGAGCTTTTTTCCATACTACTGTACACCGAGAAATCATTGAGCACTATGGGACAGGTGATTTTGAGAAGGTATATTTGGCTGATGTAGAAGCCTTGGATATTGTGGGTATGAGAAAAGTTCGCATTAAATTGCTGAATGGGTCTGTGTGGTTAATACAGAAAGTGCGACATGTTCCAAAATTGATGAGGAACTTGATCTCTGTAGGACGGCTTGATGCTGAAGGTCACGCGGTGACATTTGGGGCTGGTACTTGGAAGATTACAAAGGGAGCCATGGTAGTGGCTCGTGGAACAAAAATGAGTACTCTGTACATGACCTCAAGTGTGAGAGATACTATTGCAGTGGTTGTTGCAAAGTTGATACAAACTTATGGCACCGCAAGCTTGGTCAAATGAGCGAAAAAGGGATGAAAGTGATGTTGTCTAAAAGGAAACTGCCAGAGTTGAAATCCCTTGACTTTGATTTGTGTGAGAACTGCATTCTTGGGAAACAGAGAAATGTTAGTTTCTTGAAAAGAGACAGAACTCCAAAGTCTGAAAAATTGGAGTTGATACACATAGATTTGTGGGGAGCTTCCCCAGTTGCATCTCTTGGAGGTTTGTGGCATTATATCACATTTATTGATGACTCAAGCAGGAAGGTATGAGTTTATTTTCTGAAAAATAAATCTGAGGTATTTGAGACCTTTAAGAAATGGAAGGCCATGGTTGAGACTGAAATAAGTTTGAAAGTAAAATGTTTGAGATTTGATAATGGTGGAGAGTACATAGATGGGGGGTTTAGAGAATTTTGTGCTGCTAATGGGATTAGGATGGAGAAGACTATTCCTGGGACACCACAACAGAATGGCGTGGTTGAGTGCATGAACAGGACCCTCAATGAGCATGCTAGAAGTATGAGGTTACATGCTGGGTTGCTAGAAACATTTTGGGCCGATGCAGTTAGCACAGCAGCTCACTTGATAAATCGAGGACCGTCAGTTCCTTTGGATTGCAGGATACCTGAAGAGGTATGGAGTGGAAAGGAGGTAAACCTTTCTTACTTAAAAGTTTTTGGTTGTTTATCTTATGTTCATATTGACTCTGATGCTCGCAGTAAACTAGATGCTAAGTCCAGAAAATATTTATTTATTGGCTGTGGTGATGAATCTTTTGGTTATCGGTTTTGGGATAATCAAAATTGAAAAATCATCAGGAGTAGCAATGTGATTTTTAATGAACATGTTATGTACAAAGACAGGTTAAGTGCAGAATTTGTTGTTACAGGGCCAGAACCAAAGAAGTCTGAGTTTGTTGACTTGGATGAATTTTCTGAGAGCACGGTGCAGAGTATGAGTCAGGAAAATGATGAGAATACAGACCCACAGGTAGAACAGTGTACGCCCATAAGTACTGTCCGAAGGTCTTATAGGAACATTAGACCTCCACAGTGGTTCTCACCATCCTTGTTCTATATTTTGTTAACTGACAGTGGTGAGCCAGAATGTTAGGATGAAGCTTTACAGGTTAAAAATTCTAGCAAGTGGGAGTTGGCCATGAAGGATGAGATAGATTCACTGATGACGAATCAGATATGGGAACTAACTGAATTGCTAGAAGGGAAGAAAGCTTTACATGACAAATGGGTGTATAGAGTAAAAGAAGAGCATGATGGTAGCAAGCGCTATAAGGCCAGATTGGTTGTGAAAGTGTTTCAACAGAAAGAGAGTGTTGATTACACAGATATTTTCTCTCCAGTTGTGAAGCTAACAACAATCAGGCTGGTACTGGGAATTGTGGCTGCAGAGAACCTACATCTTGAGCAGTTAGATGTGAAGAAAGCATTCCTTCATGGTGATTTGGAGGAGGATATTTATATGCATCAGCCATAAGGATTTGCAGTGCAGGGAAAGAAAAATTAGGTTTGCAAACTGAGAAAGAGTTTGTATGGGTTGAAACAAGCTCCAAGACAATGGTACAAGAAGTTTGATAGCTTCATGTGTAGCACCGGGTTCACAAGGTGCCAGGCAGACCATTGTTGCTATGTTAAGAGTTTTGACAACTCTTATATCCTATTATTGTTGTATGTGGATGATATGCTCGTTGCAGGGTCTAACATTGAGGAGATTAATAATCTCAAGAGGCAGTTGTCAAAACAGTTTGCAATGAAGGATTTGGGTGCTACAAAACAAATCCTTAGTATGAGAATCATCAGAGATAGAGTCAGTGGGACTTTGAAACTTTCACAGACAGAGTATGTGAAGAAGGTTCTCAGTCGATTTAGCATAGATAGTGCTAAACCAGTGAGCATACCTTTGGCTAGTCATTTTAGACTATCTAAGGATCAGTCACCAAAGATAGAGCATGAGTAGGACTACATGAGTAGGGTTCCCTATGCCTCAGCTATTGGAAGTCTTATGTACGCCATGGTCTGCACAAGACTAGACATTGCACATGCAGTGGGAGTAGTGAGTAGGTACATGAGTAATCCGGGAAAACAACATTGGGAGGCAGTCAAATGGATCCTGAGGTATTTGAAAGGCACTTCAGATACATCTTTGTGCTTCACAAGGGCAGGTTTAAAACTACAGAGTTTTGTGGATGCAGATTTAGCTGGTGATGTTGATAGTAGGAAGAGTACTACAAGGATTGTGTATACTTTGGGTGGTACAGCTGTAAGTTGAGCTTCTAAGTTGCAGAAAATCGTTGCTCTCTTTACTACAGAAGCTGAGTATGTAGCCATAACTGAAGCTGGGAATGAGATGGTTTGGTTACAGGGTCTCTTGGATGAGTTGGGTAAGAAGAATGAAAGGGGTACTCTACACAGTTATAGTCAGAGTGCTATTTTTCTTGCTAAGAATCCGGCGTTTCATTCCAGGACGAAGCATATACAGTTGAGATATCACTTTATTTGCTCTCTTCTCGACAGTGAATAGTTGGTACTGAAGAAAATTCGTAGAACTGATAATCCAGCAAATATGTTGACTAAGGGTGTCACTATTGAGAAATTGAAGTTGTGCTCAGCTTCAGTTGGTCTTCAAGCTTGAGAACAGGTGAATGAGTTGCAGCGATGGTTGCTTTGTTTGAAGGCATGTGTTGCTTAGTGTTGGTGATTGGACCAATTTCCAAGTGGGAGATTGTTAGGCTATGTGTGGAGCTTGGTGGTTTTTTTTTAATGTCCAATTTGGTCTTTTCAGCACTGTTTGGTATCTGTTCATTTTAACTCGGAAATATAAGGGTTTCATCTTATTCTTTTGTGTAAACGTGTGTGAGCCGTTTTTGTGAATACTGTGAGGGGTGTCTAGGGGTGAGACCTCCTTGTATTGTTCTTCAAGACATAGTGAAATCGCTACAACTCCGTGGACGTAACCCGAGTTTGGGTGAACCATGTAAATTTGTGTGCTGTGTGTTTGTCTTTGATTTATTTCTATTTTCTTCTCTATATTCGCATCTCAAGATCCGTAGGGATAGGGTAGTTTAACCCTAACAAAAAGAAGGTTCAAACTAGCATCCAACAGCCATCATGTGAGAATTAATGAATTATCACTTCTGCAGAATACCAAAACAAGTTACATGATAGAGATAGGATTGCAGAGAAGTTTGAATGTTATTATCAGCATTAGTTAACAGTTGAGAGCTAGTATTAGGATATTTAGGTAAGAAGACCACCAAAAGGGGCCCAACTGTAACAATCATGACCTCATACTGATACTGTGGTTTGAGATGGAATGTACACTGTAAATGTGTATAAAGAGTTTCTGATGGTATTTCTTCTTAGTTCTTCCTGTGTTTATACCAAACTAATTCCTAACCACCTGCAAGGTAGCTTCCTGTGCTTGCTACCATGGGTTTGAAGGAAGAGGTGGAGGCCGCGATTGGCAGGAGGAAGGTGGCTGGAGTCTGAAACTTGCCATGAGAGCGATATGATCTGATGGCCATATAGATGTTGGAAGACCAACCTCTATGCTTTCACAGTCAACAAGCTCCAAAAGACCTTCGACCCTTAGACTATCCACTATTGGGAAACATCATATAGTTAGGGTCACAAACCCAATAAGAATTGCAAATACAGTTTTCCTTCACAGCAATCAATTTCAGGAAGATGTGGCTCAAAATTTGTTAATTGGCAACCATTCCAATTACAAATAAAATGAATATATCTAAGTCAGGACATAAAGATATTTACATAATTCAATCACCCACTCAGCTCCAAGTTCCAAAACATCAACATAGCACACCACAAAACAAAACAGCTCCATCAGATGACAAGTAAAGGTCAATCACAAAATGAAGTGACCAAAACTTGTTGGTTATACCTGTTTAAGTTTAAATGTTCAAATATGGTACTTGCATTTCATTTTTGCTAACAGGGAATCCTTGTAACCAGAAAATGGAGAGGGAACATTTGTACATAAATATGCCTTAACCATGGCAAAATGAAATCCTTTTGGACTCCTTCAAAAAAAAAAAATGAAATCCTTTTGGGCTATTCTACTCCATCTAGTGCCATATTTTCTGTTAAGATTCATGATGATCAGATCTGACAAGGATTCACGCTGTTACTATTATTTCACTCCACAGATCAAGACAAATTAGTGTCAAATAAACTAGTAAATACCCCATGACAAAGATATGCTATCATAGTTGCAGGATGAAAACAATCCGTAATAATAGTTCAAATAAATTATGATACGGAAATCCAAAGGGTTCTTGGATAATTTCCACATCATAATTTATTTGAAACTAATGATTGAACATTTAGGAGGTTCAATTTAAGGGAGCCCAGCTCTCTCATGATAATACAGATAAAGGAGGCAAAAACGATAGATGCCTCTTCACTAGCATTTTCTTACAAAGTTAATTAATAACCTAGGGCATATTAGTTATTACAAGTTCATATGGAAAGAATGCAACCGTCACAAAGTAAATTACAAATTTTAATAGTTGCTTAGTCGAAATTTGGATGGATTGTAACAACTCAAGCTATATCATCAAAAGTACCTGTATAGAGAATGTAATCCAAAGTCCCTGAGAAATCACGTGTGCAGTTGGTAAATAACGGCTCATGGTTTTTGGGGTTCATCTTCCTCAACTGTGGTTCCTCAACATTCTTTGCCCTAAATAAAGACGCATATGCACTTACCTATAAAAAGAAGCTTTTCTTCATCAGAAAGATATGATCATGGCAGTTGTGGTGGTGGTAAGATCAATAACAACAATTATTAAGGTCCTCTGCCCAGAATTGCATCCACAAATTCACAAATAATTAGGGTTTCTAGAAAGAAAAGAAATAAGAGATAGTAAGCAGTAAACTGGTTACTAACCCTAAGGTTAGTAGTCATATATATAGATAACTTAATATTATGAAATTACATCAATACCTTTAAACCCTAATACTCTCAACACTCTAACACTCCCCCTCAAGTTGGAGCATACTCCAACTTGTTACAGCGATACCCATCCAATATATTACAAATAAATTCAAACCCAAATAATAGCGAAACTCATAACAATTCGGGGCAACTAGGCCCAAGACAATAGTTAGGTCAGCATGTCGATACCACCTAACGATAATGGATCAACACGATCCATGAACAAGGTCCGGAGACATCGGACAAATAAGACCCTCCACTTAGGGGTCAACAAGACAACAAAACAGACTGGAGCGAGCTGCTTCATATGGGCTGAATCTACAAAACGGGTTGGATTGTGTCGAGGGGCAAATCTGACTTGGATCCGGGTCAGGTCAACACATAAACAAAAACCAAAAACTTTCTTTTCTTCACGCAGCATCATCACACATAACAGGGGACTCATGACCGGCAACAGGATGTCACAATCTCACCGGAAAGAAAGAAAACTGAACCTCTCGGAGACGAAACAAAAGTTGCTGAAGAAGAGGGAAAACACTTGAAGAGCGCCGAGAAATTCGTTGGAAAAATATAATAAAAACTAAAAGTAGAATCTAAACCTAACTATATATTTTTTTTTCCTTTGGTTTGCCTAAGAATACCACCAGGTTCCCCAAACCGTAGGCTCTGATACCATGTTAACGTTTGTGTTTAGGGTTTGGACAGTGATTAGGTTTTCGAGAAAGAAAGGGATGAGAGATAGTTAGCAGTAAACTGGTTACTAACCCTAAGGTTAGTAGTCATATATATAAAGAACTTAATATTATGAAATTACATCAATACTCTTAAACCCTAATACTCTCAACACTCTAACACCTTAACATACAAGGCTTTCACCAGTTCTTCAATTAATTAGGAATGGAAAACAAAATGCATAGTATTATTTATTCACACAAAATATCTTTATTTTTTTACAAGTTACTCGTACAAAAATATCAAAAAGACCAAAAACTGAATTTTGTCATATTTTACTTTGCAGGGAAATAGGCATAATAAAGGGCATAATAAGCAATTCCACTTAAATAAGGAACATAATAAGCAAATTTCCGTAAGATTTAGTAAAAATATGAAGTTAAGGATTAGGTTTCAATTTCCATGTAGAAAAAGAATGGACTTACCAGACCCAATGAGTGCTGAAGCTTGAGAATATGATATAATCCCAATCGGATCGGTTTCCTTCTTATGAAGAGAATTGATTTCACCTCTAACTAGAAATGTATGAGGATCACTGTGATTTTGAACCAGAGAATCAGAAACTAATCTATAAGTACATGCATAATATATAAATGACACAAAAACATGGCATAGAGAATGATACTTCTCAAAACCTCAGAAATTATAGAATGGAAAACTTTGCAAGCTACTATTAATTACGCTTTTGTTCGTCCCTACAAATGAACTGATGAAACTATGAATGATGTCAACCATAACAGAGGAGGAATGGTTAGCCTATTCCTCAGTATTGGGTCAAGATGTGAAACCTGGAAGAGTAGGGGTTTAGAAACAGTTTTGATACATCTAAATTATAAATGTTTGGAGGTTATATGGCATACTTAAAACTAAGCTACTATATGAAAAAGAGGTATTAAGAAACAGCCCGAAACAAGGGGGGCTTTACAGTAACTAAATTTATACACCAGAAGCAAGAAATCTATATTATTACTTATCTAACAAGGCACTCATATTATGATTGCTTGTGGAAACAAAACCATTAGTCTTTCTAGAATATGCATCTTTGTTAATTAGAGCAGAAGACTAACCTGTCAGGAAGAGAGTTCAGATCCCCACAAATTAATAAAGGAACTTGTGATTGTGCAATTTTCTCTAGTCCATGGACAAGGTTTGCGACCTTAAGACACAGAAGAAGACAGTAAAATCACTGTATATACCTTTTTTTTTCTTTTGAAAAATATATAGAAGGAGGAGATCCACAACTAAAACACACCTGGCACAATTTCACATCTGGATGCTTTGGGTTTGCGTGTATATGGGTGTTCGCCTAGAGGTAAAGATGATAGCTCTGTCAGTGCTCCTGGAATTAGTTAGATAAAGCTCTAAAATATCAAATACACAGCATACCACGCAAATTCTAGATTGAAAGACATTATCAGTGATTCCATTTCTCTGTGCTTCTAATATAACAACGAGTGCAACATTGTCCTGCTAAACAAAAGTTTTATAAAGATAAACTAAGGAAAAAAAAAAAGAGGAAGAAGAAGTAGGGGGTGGGGAGAGAATAAAAGATGGAAGCTGAATCAGAAACAGGAACTGTCAGACCATAGTGCTTAAAGACAGCTGAAACACATGAATACCTTTAGCAGGCGAATTCTAGCTTCCTTTTGTAGTCCAGTTTCCAATGCTTCCACCACTGACAATGACGTCTTATCAAACTCAACCTATAATCAGCAAAGCAAAATCATCAGCCATTTACTACATACATAATTATTCACATAATCTAGAGTTTATTCACCTCAAATTTCATAATTTCTTTGAATAAATAATGATGGTAAAATGTTGCGCACCCATCAATTGCATACCTGTTAGCAGTATACACCTGCAAGACATCCAATAAAATCATTTTCGTGAGAAAATTACATAAAGTAGCATGTCACCAAGCTCCTTCACCAATGTTTACCAAGTAGTGATATGATGCTTGGACCAACACAGAGCACAAGAATTTGTGGCTATCTATGGGGGAAGAGCGAGAATAATACTGAAAAATGCAGGATGCAATAAAACACATTGCAGTATGAAGCAAATGAAAACTACTGCTCCAGCAACTCTACAATATGACATAATTATTCACATCACAGTAAATCATAATTATTCATATTGAAATAATTACTCACATCATCAAAATTAGGTTAAAGCTGCAAGCCCACACATATCTAATACAAGCAAATTTCTTTTGTGCAAACGACTATAACTCTTTCCTCCTAGCAAAAATATATGAACTCTTTCCAATCTATTTCCTAGTTTGTTTTCATCTCAGAATTCTTTTGTTCCTAGGGGAACCTCCCACTTACTATCTACTAACTTTTCCAAAATAAGGAAAAGCGCATGCATGTATACATGACACATCATTAAGAAAGACAAATTACAAATTATTGAGGGCATCTTGGTTAAATCAGCTGGTAGATGCGATCAAACCAATGCAAGCACAGAGCCTAAACCTGCCAGGCAAATCGGAAATTACATATATTAGAACGGGGAGCCTGCCCATGATAAGATGGCCCTTCAAGATCTTATCTGAAGTTGCCTCAACAAAAATCCCCCTGGATGAATAAGAACAGGTCTAAATGAACTTTATGGGGAAAATCCATAACACATGAGACAGCACCCAAAAATATGGCCATGAAGCACCTCTCATAATCCATATCCACACCAATCTGGCCGTATCAACAAGTTACAACAATTTCATCATAAGTTTCTGACTATCAGTGCATTTCCTATTTTTTTCAGAGCTTATGTCTGTCCAATGTGTATACCAAAGCACATTAATATTCGTATTTTGACATCAATTATATAATGATTTTGTTGACACCTTTTGCTTTGAATTTTGAGAGTCCTAGTCACTGTTTTTTGAGCTGACACTAATATTTAATCAAATTGTCATATTAAATAAACAAAAAAATGGCTCTTTTTTTTCTTTTCTGTTTTATGTCTCTAACTTCTAGCTTATACTTCAGTTAAAGAGAAGTTTCTTTTTATGTATCAGGATTGCTTATTCCTTTTAAAATATCTAAAATACTTCTACAGATTGATGGTCAATGTGTATTACGTCCCAAATATTACACAATGATTACTACTGCAAATTCTGTCTGACTACTTATAAGTTATGAGTATGCAATAAGACGTATTCACAAGGTCTGCACAGGATGTCCTCTTCAGATGACAAATCATCCATCATTCCTGTGCACATAAGAAGATGCACATGACAAACATTGAGAAGGGCAGAGCTGCATCAGTGTCAGCACTAAATCTAATCTAAAAAACCATACCTCTTTGGATTTTTTCTTGTACGTAACTGAGTAGCCACGTTTTGTAAGCTCAGGCTTAAAGAAATTTTCAAAATGATCACTTTGTACCTGTCCAACCAAGAAGAAACTATTGTACAAGCTGAAAAAGTAGGCTTCCAAAAGATACCACTATGCACAAAATTTTAATTACGTATTTACATCTGCAGCAAAACAGGAAAGAAATTCACCTCTTGAAGACAGAGGATATCTGCATCATACTCAAGGATCTCATCAAGCAAATTTTTCCGGCGATATTCCCAGATAAGAGCCCATGGAGGACAGTAACTATACAGATCTCTACTAGCATAGAGATCACATAGGACATTATACGATAGCACACTAAATGTAAAATCATCAGAAGATTGGCCTTCAAGATTGACTTTTCCAGATTTCTGCAAACTTCCAATTTGGATCATGAAGCGAGGACAACGAGGAGGAAAAGTAATCACAGGATCAGTCACTATTATATTTAGTGGAGACAAATGAGTCCCCATCAAACAGTCTGTGGCTAGATATTCCAGCCTCAAATTGAAACCAACATCATTCATTGATGGTTCATAAGTTTTTGAAGATCCCACCTTAACCCTTATTTTCTCTTCTCATTCCACTACCACCAAACTCTCATCAGCTAATGGGCCTGTACCAAAGTCATCCCAATCGCAACAACTTCCGAGCTTCTTTAGTGTCAATTGATCAGCATTTTTGGTCTGACTGCCAGTTTCAGCTGCAAGATGATGACATGCCACATGATCTTGCCATGCATCCAAGAAACACCTTCGAGAGCAATGGTAACTCTGCTTGATTGGTACCTTTAGTTTTGCACATGACATACATTGAAGAGTAGCCAATTCAAAAGGGTGCACAGAACAAGTAATCTGCTCTCAATACCTACATATGTATAATTTTAAAAATTCAGTGTTACTTCAACACAAGATCAAGAAATAACTAACCAGAGTGCACGTACTAAACTGGCAACCCATGTCACAAATAGGTCATAACATGCAAACACAAGAACTGAGAGTATCATGGAAGCATGCACACACAACGTGCAAGCACTAGAAGTTCATGTACTACATGTAGAGAAAATATTTTAGTATGATTAACAGAAAAACAAATAAGAAATTCAGTTTCTCCTTTTCCATTTTGTTTTTCTTTGAGTGAGTGAAGCTCAAAGCATCTTTTGTTTCATTTATGTTTCCTGAAACTTCAAACATATTTCAATTTATTATTCTAGAAATCAATAAAAAAAAATAGCATGCTTATATCCATATGATTTAGTAAATAAGAATGAGTTTTAATCAAATGGCCACTTTTACTTCATTAAGGACAACTACTTTTATCAGTGCATCATCACCAGTAATTACTTACTAAACACTGTGAATCCCCACCCACTACTTAGGAGCATGCTAATGCATGTGAAATATAATGTTCATATTACAGAAGATATTTAATGATTTTAGCTTTAATTGCAAATACCACACAAGGAAACTATGAGAGAGCTCAAAAGATGGATAAAAATTCTATGCTCTAAAACTAGATACCATCATTGGTAAAAAAAACTCAAGGTCATTTCTGAGGTTGAATAAGAGAAATGAGAAAACGATAATAATATTCAAAACTTTCGCACGAAGCCAATTTGGTCTATGGACCATATTCACTAATTCACATCCACTTAAACAGAGCTTCAACATATAGAAGGAAGAAGAAGAAGAACAGACCCCTATAGACACAGAACCCTTTTGTCTGTGCAAGTAGTTCCAGTTTCTCCAATTTCAAAACCACCATCCTTTCTTTCATGTTTGTTTGTAATGCTGCACCTGATTGCTGAGAAATTAGGGAAAAGAGGGGGAGAATGGCAAACCGTTTTTTTTTTTTTCCATATTTTCTGTTAGGTCAAACAATAGTTAACATGTAAGCCTTGTATAATTACGTAGCCTAGGGGGGAAAATTCCCCTAGATCACCATTTGTTTCAAAGAAGAATACTACCACAGAAAAAGTTGCTCTAGAAAAAGAAGTATAAAGAATTTCTTGCTTATTGAATTGATAGATATATTAACATCAAAAGCAGGGGTACATAATCATGTATCTATAGTTACTTTCCAGAGAAAGCAAATACACATCCCTGAAAACCAGGAGTGACATATCGAATTCCTACTTCTTTCTTTCTTACTTATTCCCAGGTATCCCTTCTATCAAACAGATCTCAAACTCAAAGAAGATTGCCCATCTCAGAGGAACCCAATCGAAGCCGAGTAGAAAGAATGTATAAGAAATGCCAAGAAAGAAAAAGAGTTTTGATCAAACATAATGTGCCTTGAATCCAGAAATTCTCGATAAATTCAGAAAAACTAAAATCTCAACTTTCTTGATATTCTTAACGCATACTGAAAAGCCAATACAACACCAACCAGCATATTGAAATCTCCACTTTCTTTTATTTTTCCTCTGTTTTCTTGGCAACCAAAACTCAGATACAAACACCCACACACATATAGTGAACAGAGCAAGATGGACACCAACCAGGAGAAACTGAGGGAATGTGTGGGTGCTTGAAGAGACCCTTGGGTG
Organism: Bretschneidera sinensis; assembly: GCA_023935145.1. NCBI lineage: Eukaryota > Viridiplantae > Streptophyta > Magnoliopsida > Brassicales > Akaniaceae > Bretschneidera > Bretschneidera sinensis. The sequence continues at coordinate 99,322,457 of CM043700.1, read as the reverse complement.
CTGAGAACACGAACGCTGGGCTTGATTTCGCAGTCGAGGACTGGGATTTCACCAGGCAAACTCACTGACACTTCGCATTTCATGTTTTCAGATTTTTGAGAACCCATTTTAGCTCTAAGATTGGACGAACAAGCATAATAGTTAAAATGGGAAAAAGAGAAACTGAAGAGAGCATAAAGAAGATGAGGCGTTAGGGTTTATAGGAGAGAAGTCGCTTTCTTGTTTGGGGTTTTTGAAGGCAAAGGGAAGATCATTGACGGAAGAGGAAAAGCTGGCTGTATATGGTGGTCTGAGCTGTGCTGTGTGTAAGTATGTTGTGCAGGTTTGTTTCAAGGTGGGGTTGGTTTCTTGCCCGCCACTTGGCACCAATTGTTTTCGCCTGATGCCTGGTGGGAAAGAGTGAAATATGAACAATTTTTTATAAAATAAAATAAAATAATAAGATAAAGTGACTTATACAATGAAGAGAAAAAAGAAAAATATAAAAAAAGGTTCCTACCATTTTTTATTTTACTTTTTATTTTAAAGATATCTATAGATAAGATAAGTGACTTGTACAATGATAAAAAAAAAAAAAAGGCCACCAATGTAATTTCACTTCTTAAGATTTTTTTTAAAGAAATTTATTTATAAGAGAAATTAGTGTGATAGAAATTGTCTTTTCAAGCCATTTAAACAAACAAAAAAAAAAGTTTTCATTATTAGAGGTGTTATCAACCCAATTTAAACCAATAAATCATATTAAAAAGTTGATTCAGGTTATATTTTCTCTCTTTTTTTCTTTTTATTCGCTCTGTTAGTACTAAATCAAATCATACTGATTTTTTGAATACCCTTAATAACTTTTTGGACAATGACTCTTGATATTTTTTTTAATAATGATAATAATAAAATGCATAATATTTGATATTTTTTAATAATGATATAATAAAATGCATAATAAAGAAAAGTTGTATTTCTTCACGGCTTTCTTTCCACATTAATGTAATACCATTTTTGCTAGATTTATGAAGATGTAATTTCATTTTAGAATCGTTTTATCGTATATTCGATGCGTTAACCCACCATATTAAAGTGGTTTATGATTTATCCTATCAATCAAAACACAAGTCATGAAATGTAGGCTTCGTAATAAAGTTAACATATGGGTTTTTTATTTTTTATTTTGTTACTTTTTAGGTATGAATGTGAAAGGTTTTTTTTACATATAATATTTTGTATTTTTTTGAATGAACGTTAACGTGTTAACGTATTTCGTTGTTATTTGGGTATAAATACAGTAGAACCATCGAAACCTATAACAAGTACTATTGAAGATTTTCTTATTGGTTGCCTTTCATACATCATCTAATGATGGACTACTGATTATCTTATGAATCACAACGAGTGTGATAACAGAGACAATTGATGGTCTTGATGCCCTGGCTCTAATGAAGCAGCGAGGCGATCATCTGATTCACCTTAACATTTTTATTAGTTGTTTGTTCTTTTAACTACTCAATCCTGTGTTCTTGATAAGAGACTGGTTCCCCCTATTATGTAGAAATTGATGGTGTGGACATATGGATGCGATTTATCCCTTTGAATTCCTATTGAAGTACTTGTGAGACTGCAATTTTTGAGTGTGTGCATCACCGACAAAACTCAGTGATGGGCAACTTGGTTCCCAGTTAGGCGGTATAACCACCATGAGTGACTTAATGTGTGGCTTTGAGTTAGGTTAAGAATCCTCAAACATGGGTGATATGCATGTATGCATGAGACATAAAAGGTAGAATGCTTTCCTCTATAGTATCCTAGTTTAGTTTTAATATTTCTCCTAGGCTTACGACTTGTAACCTAAGGCCCATTCTATCTAAATAGATAGGTTTACTATCATAATTACACTTTAATGGGGTGGCTCGATTTGTTGTTCTAAAAACACATCAATGGTGACCAAACTCATGAATCGCTGAGAAGTTTAAGCTTTGGCAACCTCACATGATCAAAGAATCTTGGAGTGAGCTACTTCCCGCTAATCCTGAGGTATACGGCTGGGTTTGGCAAAAAATATATCATAAGTGAAAAGAATTAGAGAGTGTTACAAGTGCGGGAGTGGGGGGGAAGTATTTACCTTTTACCTTTACCTTTACCTTTTCTACCCAAGCATCTCCATAAGTACATACAATAGTATTTAAAATTTGTGAAAATTAAAATAAAATAAATAAATCATATGCATGGTAAGCAATATTCACAAGATGATTGTTAAGAAATAAGTTAAATAACAAAGGAAACATGTTCGAAATAATAAAAAAGAAACATATAAGCATTTAATTTATGTCAGAATGGAAGAACTTCAAAATAAATACATGAATTTTTAATGTAAAACAAAAAAGGAACAAAGAAACCAACCTTAATTGGCTTGACCTCTCACTTATCCTAGTGAAGTCTCCAAGCTGTCGATACCCACCTCAGGAATACGAAAAATAAAAATTACATGAGAATTTATTATTATGTTATCTTTTATTTCATTTTTTTAGTGATAAAGTGAGACATGATAAACTTAAAATTGATTAGCTATCAATTAATTATTTAAGTCGATTGAACACCTTAAATGGAAAGTGATTAAAAAAATATAGACCCTTAGTTCTAATACTTAATTAATCATCAAAGTCCACATGAACCTGTTTTGAGTTTCAAAGGTTTGTTAAGCGTGGGGAACGTAAACACCCCTACAGCTCTCATCTTAAAACGATACCAAGTAACATTAATTCTTTTATCTTTTATTAATGTTTTCCAAATAAAATTTAATTTTGAAGTTTCAATTGAATTAGGGTATTGCTTAAATGAGATTCATATTATGGAATCACATAATATGAATTAGTACAAGGAGATTAGAAGGTCATGTCAACATAAATGTCCATTCTAATTGCCTAAAAAATAAAAATAATTTATATCTAATGGAGTCATTTTCATAAGGTTTTGTTTTGTAAAAAATAAAGCATATTATGGAATCACATAATGTGGATAAATGCATATAGGATGGAACCATCTTAACATACATTTCCACCGTATTTGTTTTAAGGAAAATCATATTTGCGAGTGTTAATTTCAAAGAAACTGTTGTGCAATACATGTGGTGGGGCCAGGAAGTGCCTCATTTTATGCCAAAGAATATGGCCAATATTGTGTGCGGGTGTGTCCCTACTAGCTAGTTCTAACCGGTCTTTAGATGCCTTGATTTAGGCCAGGACAGTGGCTGTCCCTACTTCACAGGCCTGACTGATTTTTTTAAGCTAGATGGCTAGACATCTCCTTCCATTCTCTTATAAACTGGAGATTTGTGAGTGGTAAAAGCCAGAGTTAAGTGCAAGCATAAGAGTGAGCAAAAATGCAGTATTGCAAGAGCAAGACGGGTGGCAGACAGCCAAGTGTTCGGCAGAGAGAAATTAATTGTAATTGTTGTGGTGAGGTATAGTGAGAAAAACAAGTGTGAGTCTCTGAGAGATTGGTAAGAGCTATAGTTTGTGTGGCTCGTATTCTCAAATACTTAGCAGTGAGTCTGAGTGTATTTCGGATGTGGGTTTGAATACTTTAGATACTTTAAACACTGTTGTAATCTCTCAATTTCATTAGACCAAATACATGGTTGATCAAATCAATGTAGATTTATGGTATCCCTCTTGGGTTGCATTTAAAGGTCGAACGTGGTATATGTTGACGGTTGTCGATGGTTTCTCGAGGAATGTGTTGATTTACACCTTGAAGAACAAGAGTGTTGGGTTTTATTCATGGATGTAGTGGAAGAGCTTGATTGAGAGACACACAAGAATCGAACACTTGAGAATAGGCATGGGCCTTGTGTATTGCATTAATGTTTTCTGCAAGGTTGCTGTTATTAATTGCACTATTAGGGAAGCACCAAAAGTTGCAGAAAGGATGAACTACACACTTTTGGATTGGGCTTGGAATGTGATCTCTTTTGCCAGTTTTGTTGAAGATTTTTGGACTGAACGTGAGTTATGCTTGATATAATCGGCCTCCATCCATTGTTATTGGGTTGAAGACTTTAGAGGAATTGTGGTAAGGTACATCTGCTGATTATTCTTGGATGAGGATATTTGATTGTCCGACGTATGCTCTTATAAGGGATAGGAAACTTCAGCAGTGGACGATGAAGTATGTATTTCTAAGGTACAACCCTGAGGCGAATAGGCTTTGGTGTACTGGTTGTCGAGCTTGGGATTGAAGCTCTAGATAAGATAGTGCGAGGTTCAGTTGAAGTTCAGAGTATTGCTAGTGGGAGCACTAGTGAGATGTAAACTCTAGTGGATCGAGTTGATCTATTGGAGGTGGAGGCATCACAAAGTTAGTTGCCTGATAAGTTGTCATCAGAAGTGGAGGACGATGAAGAATATATGGACCGAGTTCTGTGTGTAGGCGTTGCGAGGAACTTGATGTATTTTGTGATACATATTCATCCTGGTATACCTTTTTGTGCTAGTGTGAGCTGAGACGTTAATGGAGTGATATTTTTTGTATCCTTCAGTTTTGCAGATACATAGCGGATGATCGGGGTCTCCCCAATGTTGTCGATAGACTGAACAAAAAGAGATTATTCATGGTTAGTATCTTCATCTACTCGATGTGTGCCATAGGTTGGAGGATTGTGCTACAGTCCAGTGTTGTCTATGACTGAGTGTAATACCTGTGTTCTTAAAGTAAGGGTAAAGAAGTAATTTGATAGATATTACATGGAAATAAAATAATATATACATAAAATATTTATTATTGAATAAAAATAATTCCTTCGGAAAAAACGAACGTGTGATGTCAAAAGAAAAGAAAAAAAAGGAAAAGAAAAAGAAAACGGATGTGTGGTGTCAAAAAAAAAGAAAAGAAAAAACGGTGGACAACACCTGGAGTCCAGGTGTTGTCAGAGTGATATACAATTGTTGCATATAAAACAACAGTGCATGAGAAACGGTGGTGGGGCAGTTTATATATATTTGTTTTATTTTGATTTTCTTACCAAATCTTGTTTGGTTTCTTCTTTCTTCAATTCAAATTACTTTATTTCTTTAAACACTTGGGGGCTGAAAGAAATATTGAAAGAGTAAAATTTCGAAGAGGTTTACAGGAGAATTTTAAAGAGAGTTGAGGAAAGCTTTAAGGAAAAACAAAGAAAATAATGTGAATTTTATTTTTTAAATTATGCATACATGAAATTACCTGGAATTTGATGTGGAAACTTAAAGGGTATGAATTATGAAAGAATTAAAGAACAAATTAGAAATTTTAATATAAATATTATATCAGGTGTTGACAATCAACAATCGGGTGAAATTGTTGAAAAGAGCAGAAAAGGCAAGAAGGTGATCCACAAGTAGCTTTAAGTGCTACGTGGTGAGTTAGATTTACTTTTAGTAATCGAGATAAATATGAAATATAAAGTGATGATATTTGAATTAATTATTAAACTATGATTGGATGATAGATGATAGATGAAAGTTGGTTGGTGGATATGATAGGAATAATTGATATGTTAAAGATTTATTATATGAGAAGTAATATTATTGAAATAATAAGTTGATTAAATATATAATGAAGGGATAAATGAAATTTTTGACAAGCAATAATTGATAATTTGATATGATATATGAGGATATAATTTAATGAATATGATAAAAATAATAATTTTGAGAAAGAGCTGGGTAGCTAAATTGAATGTCTAAATGTATGCTTGTTTTTATATTATTGTTCATATCCATATTTTATATCATTGTTCATGCATATGCATGAAATAAAAGAATCGAAAAGGTAATCGGCCTAAATTAAACTGTGACAGCCGGTATATGCTGAAAATAAAAGAACCGGGGAGTCAGTCGGTCTAAATGAAACCGTGACAGCCGGTATATGCTGGAAATAAAAGAACCAGGAAGGCAGTCGGTCTAAGATAAAACATGTCAACATGCGGGAAGACATTCCCAAATAATAATATAATTTAAATTTATGCATTATATTTGTTTTAAATATTGATTATTATTGCTTGAGATTCTAAAATGTTATTCTTGATTGTAAATGTATTGATAGATGAATGAGTCTTACAGAGAACATATATGATGAGAAAGAAATATGACAGTATAATATGATAAGAATTATTTGAATGATTGACTATATGCTGTGAACCTCATAACGAGGTAATTATGAGGTAGAATTGATAGTCTTAAGATAATTAAATATATGAGAAGAGATTGATAAATGACGAGGATTACGATATTAGTAGTAATAACAGAATGTTGTTATTGAGTTATATGAGATATAGATGAATGAATATTGGAAAACTATTGAAAAATTGAATCGTAAGATGTGACTGGAATTATACAAATTGAATACTTCTAGTAAATTTAATTCACTGAGCTTGTGAAGGTCATTCCTCATTGTTAAATAATTTCAGGTAGTAGGTAGGACAAATAGATTGGTGAGCTGAGATTCAGGCTGAGTCATTATTTATAAGCCACGTGATCCACATCCTCACACTAATGGAAATAAAAAAAATATTTATAAATATCCATGCATAATATGTTGTATATAATGTTTCAGTTGGGATCTCAATAATGTAACTCCTTTGTTGAGGGTTAAGGATTTATGTATGTAGATAATTCAGTTGATGTTTTATATTGTTGCATATATGTGTCTTGCTAGGATTTCAAATTGTGACAACACCGTCTTGGGGGTGGCCAACTCGGGATGGATCGTTATAATTTTGGTATCAGAGCATTAGGTTTTATGATTCTGTAGACTGTATAAAAGGAAAGAAAGTGGAAGATTAAAATAAATTATATTTTAATGAATAGTATAAGGATGACACATAGATATGCTAGAGCTAGAGTTGGAGTTGTTGACTTGAGAAGGCGTGGTAGGCCCTTCATATTTAGATAAGTCGAGGTTGAGAGGGAGGTTGAGTCTGAGTCTATGGTTCCTAGAAGGGAACATGCTGATAGTATGATTGATATTTGTAGGAGTGTGAGAGAATCTGGAGTTGAAAGAGATGAGCTAAGAGAAGTTCTTGTTCATACTCATGAGAAAATGAATGTAACAGATGATAGAATTGATAGTTTATAGCATAGACTTAATGAATAGGCTAGAGCAGTGCTTGAGGTTGTTGTAAATCTAGTAATAATAGACGTTCAAAAGGGAAAAGATGATGCAGAAGGATCCGAGTCAGATGATACTGAGTTATTAGATAACACGTTGTTGGCACTGAGATACCTTGAGTTGGCAGATTAGCGCAAAAATGGCAGGTGGACTACCTAGAACGGTTGACTGCCATTGATTTTGTTTTAGGCCTTCAAATTTGCAGTTTTAAGTTTTAGGAAACTTTCCATTTGCAATTTCCTTTTGTATTCAAGTCAGAATTGACTGTCGTTGATTCTGCCTTTATACAATCGCTTAATTTTAGTAATTTCCTTAGTTTTCCCCAAGATTATGTTTTCGGGTATTTTTTGCCTTTTTTAGCTTTAACCTTATAAATAAGGAGGCCACGTACGGAAAGAATATTATTATTGGAATTTGCATAATTTTAAATAAAGCATCAGAGCTGTTTCTCTGTGTTTTTAGGGTTTTTCTTGTGTTTCTCCCTGTGAAATATCTGCTAGGACTAGCCTGCAGAATAATCGCTATTCTGCCCGGTGTCAATTGGTATCAGAGCTTCAGCATCTTCCTGGGGTGAGATTTCATCAGCTTCCGTGGCTGGTGGTCATGGTCGTGGTCGTCGCGGGTAGGTTCCGAACAAGGAAGCCCCACACCTTGATCGTAACGTTCAGGATGCAATGATTGAGGATTTACAGAGGCAAGTCGCAGAGTTAACCCAGCGTCTAGCGGCGCGAAATTTAGATGATCGTGAGATGGAAGATCACGATTCTGATTCCAGTTTAGAAAACCCGTATCACAGTCCTAGTCGATTCAGGGAGCACCGTGGTCGGGAGGATCGTTATGGAGACCTCGGATTCAAAGTGGATCTACCCAAGTTTTTTAGTACATTACAGGCCGAAGGATTCGTTGATTGGTTGAATGAAGTAGAGCGTATTTTCAAGTATAAGGAAGTCCCAAATCGTGTCAAAGTAAAACTGGTCGCCATCAAACTCAAAGGCAGAGCATCTGCGTGGTGGGAGCAGTTGAGGCGCTCACACGACCGGCAGGGCAAGGCCAAGATCACTGACTGGGAGAGGATGAAGAAGAAGATGAAGGGCCACTTCCTTCCTTTTGGCTACACTCAAACCCTATTTCAGCGACTTCATTCGTTGAGGCAAGGCACGAGATCAGTTGATGATTACACGAAGGAGTTCTATCAATTGATAACCTGGAATGATTTATCTGAGACGGAAGAGTAGATGGTGGCAAGGTATTTGGGGGGATTACGACAGCCCCTGCAGGATGTCCTTAGCCTTCACTCGCTGTGGACCGTTTCTGAAGTATACCAGCGTACACTTGAGGTGGAGAAACAGCAGAATAGGAGGCCAATGAACTGAAGCAGCAATCAAAGCAATCGGCCTGTTCGCCCTCAAGAATTCCATCCTGCCCAGCAGCCACCCCAAGGTAACCCTAGCTCAAAAATTAGATGTTTCAGATGTGGTGAACAGGGACATAAATCGACTGAGTGCAGGAAGCTTGCTAGTCAGAAGGGCAAAAATCTCCTAATTGAGGACGACATGAAGGACAAAATTGAGGAGATTGGAGAGCCTGTGTATGACGATGATGAAGATGGAGACGTGTTGTATAGAGATGTCCATGAGACTTTGGCTGTTCGTAAGAGTTTACTGACCCCCAAGGGAAATTCAGGGGATGATTGGTTGAGAACCAATATTTTCCACATGACCTGCACAGTTGCCGATAAAGTCTGCAAGATGATCATTGACAATGGTAGTTGTGAGAATGTAGTGTCTGAAGAGACTGTCTAGAAACTGCAGTTGAAGACAAATCGTCATCCTAAGCTGTATAAATTGTCGTGGCTGAATAAAGGCAGTGAGGTAACAGTAGATTGGCGATGCCTAGTGTCTTTTCCGATTGGTAGGAAATATTTTGATAATGCCTGGTGTGATGTTGTGTCTATGAATGCTTGTCATGTATTGTTAGGCAGACCTTAGCAGTATGATAGCAGTGTTATTCATGATGGGCGAAAAAATACATATTCTCTTAGCATCAAAGGGAAGAAGATTGTGTTGGCACCTTGTTGGGAAGGAACCACTCCTACCCCAGTTGCCAATAATACTAATCTGCTTTCGATGTCTAGGTTTTTAGCTGAGCTTGAGCATGGAGACGTGGTCCATCTCTGCTGCCTTGTGGGAATAGTGCAGCGGACATGAATCCAGATTTACCAGCAGAGGTGCAGCAGCTGCTAGCAGAGTTTTCTGATCTGATGCCATAGGATCTTCCTCCTGGGTTGCCACCTGATGTATTTAATGTGAAACACCTGAGTCCTTCTTTTGTGGATTCCAATGAAGCTATTGTGAACTCGAGGACGAGTTCTTTCCAACTCGAGGCGACTGATGCAGGAGGATCCGAGTCAGATGATGCTGAGTTATCAGATAACACGTTGTTGGCATTGAGATACCTTGAGTTGGCAGATCAACGCAAAAATGGCAAGTGGACTACCTAGAACGGTTGACTGCCGTTGATTCTGTTTTAGGCCTTCAAATTTGCAGTTTTAAGTTTTAGGAAACTTTCCATTTACAATTTCCTTTTGTATTCAAGTTGGAATTGACTGCTGTTGATTCTGCCTTAATACAATCGCTTAAGTTTAGTAATTTCCTTAGTTTTCCCCAATATTATGTTTTCGGGGATTTTTTTTGCCTTTTTTAGCTTTAGCCTTATAAATAAGGAGGCCACGTACGGAAAGAGTATTATTATTGGTATTTGCATAATTTTAAATAAAGCATCAGAGCTGTTTCTCTGTGTTTTTAGAGTTTTTCTTGTGTTTCTCCCTGTGAAATATCTGCTAGAACTAGCCTGCAGAATAATCACTATTCTGCCCGACGTCAAAAGGTGAGTTTATGCACGAGATTTTGGGGAGATAATTTTATTAGATATATTAAGTTGAATACTTTGTTGTTTAAAGGATTTATGAATCCTTTTGAGCTTGAGCTATGGGTGAAACATGTAGTGAGATTATTTGGTATTTTGTCAGTGACCGGTAGCCAGAAGGTCGCTTTTGTTTCGTTTATGTTAGAAGGAGAAGTTTTAGAATTGTAGGAGGATACCCTTCCCAGGGTGAGTGCATATGTTGATAGACCCTTAACTTATAATAGGTTTAAGGAGGCTTGTTCTTTTATAAATATTGCTCATATACTTTCGGAGCCCAACAACAGAGAGATTTCATTTATTTGAGGTAAAATATGTTGATTGTGGCTCATTATGATAGCAAATTTGTGACATTGTCAAGGGTTGTATCGAAAATGGTAGACTTAAAGGAGAAAAAGTGTAAGAAGTTTCTAGATGGATTATATTTTGAGATTAGATTGAAACTATCTTAAATGCGACATTTGAATTATGTTTCTTTGCTAGATATATTGCTTCAGATTGAGATGGACATAGTGGAGTTTAGATGACGTAGGGAGTGGTTGAAGAGGACTAGACTTGAGGGTTCTAGAAGCGAAAGTATGAGTATTTAGGATGGGTGACTAGCCTAGAAAGGGAACTCCTTGTCACATGGAACAGGGTAAGCTAGATCCATACCTTCTATAAATCAAAGTAATGTAGGTGGGACCCTTAGATTTGGGAGACAATCTGTGGGAATTGGAACTTATGGTAGAGGTGGAAGCGTACTACCTAGAGGATGTGGTAAGGTGATAGAAAGACTAGAATGTGTTATAGATGTAATCAGATAAGATATTTATCCCAGAATTGTCCTAATTTGAGGTACTTTATATGTAGATAATATGGATATATCAATGTTGGTTGATCCTGGTGTAACTCATTCTTTTTCATCCAGTGTGTTTATGAAGTCTATTGAGGTTTATATTAGTCCTTTGATGCATAATATTATTGTTGAAGTTCCCACTAAAGATAGAGTGATAATCATAAATGTTTACAAGGGTTGTGTGATTCATATCAGTGATAGAGAATTTGAAGTTGATTTATTACCTTTGAATATGATAGATTTTCATTTAATTTTGGGAATGAATTGGTTGTTGGCACATCATATCTGGGTTGATTGCTGTAAGAAAAATGTGGTGTTCAAGATACCAGGATAAGAGGAATTTAGTTTCAGGGAGAATGTAAGATAATCTTTAACTATCTTATTTTGCACTGACTACTAGTAAATGGTTAAGGAAAGGATGTGAGGGGTATTTGCCATATGTGGTGGATTTTAGAAATGATAGTAGAGAGTTGGAAGAAATCTTAGTAGTAAAAGATTTTTTTGATATATTTCTTGATGAGTTGTCTAGTTTACCTCCCAGTAGGGAGATTAAATTCTCTATTGATGTGATAACAGGTTCATCACATATATCTATAGCACCCTACAGAATGGCACCCACTGAGTTGAGATAATTAAAAGTTAAGCTTCAAGAGTTGTTAGATAAACAATTTATTTGACCAAGTGTGTCACCATAAGGAGCCCCTGTATTATTTGTAAAGAAAAAAGATAGAACAATGAGGTTGTGTATAGATTACAAACAGTCGAATAAGATCACCATTAAGAACAAATATCTTTTGCCCAGGATAAATGATTTGTTTAAGTAGTTGCAAGGAATGAGAGTGTTTTCTAAGATAAACCTAAGATTAGGTTATCATCAGTTGGGAATAAAGGAGGGGAACATGCCGGCAAATGCTTTTAGGACACATTATGGTCACTATGAGTTTCTTGTGATGCCATTTAGGTTGACTAAGTCTTTAGCATCATTTATGAACTTGATGAATAGAGTGCCTAAACCATTTCTTGATAAGTTTATGGTGGTATTCATTGATGATATCCTAATGTATTCTAAGACTAAGGATGAGCATATAAAACATTTAGAAATTGTGTTGGAGATTTTGAGGAGGGAGAGATTGTATGCTATAATTTCCTAAATGTGAATTTTGGCTGAATGAAATAACTTTCTTGGGGCATGTAATATCTGGAGATGATATAACAGTTGATCTACAAAGGGTAGAGGTAATGTTGAGTTGAGAAAACCAACTAATGTGATTGAGATTAGAATCTTCTTAGGGTTAACTGGTTATTATAGAAGATTCATTCAGAATTTTTCTATTATTGCAGTACTATTGACTAGATTGACTAGGAAAGATGTGAGATTTGTATAGTCTGGGGAGTGTGAGAAAAGTTTCCAATTCCTAAAGGAGAAATTGACTACTGCTCCAGTATTAGTGCTTCCTTCTGGTAATGAAGGATTTGTGGTGTATAGTGATGCATTTCATCAAGAGTTGGGATGTGTGTTGAGGCAACATGGGAAGGTAATGGTATCTACTTCTAGGAAATAGAAGATTCATGAAAGAAATTACCCAACCCATGACTTAGAGTTGGCTGTCATAGTGTTTGGTTTGAAAATTTGGAGAGATTATCTGTATGAAGCCACTTGTGAGATATTTACTGACCATAAGAGTTTGATACACTTAAATACCCATAGAGTATTGAATTTGAGATAGAGGAGGTGGATAGAATTGATTAGTGACTATGTCTGTATAATTCACTATCATCTAGGGAGCTGATGCATTGAGTAGAAAGTCTACAGGGAGATTAGCTGTTATAGAGAGCCATGATGTGAATCTGATAGTAGAGTTAAGAGAGATGATAATGAACTTGAATATGAGTGATAGATGAGTATTATTGGAAAACATGGCTGTACAATCATCCGTTGTAGAACACTTATTAGAAATGCAAAGTAGAGATGAGGAGATAGAAAAGATTAAGTAGGAAGTTCTTTGTAGAAAGTAATATGAGTTTAAAAATTAGAAATAAGGGTATCTTGGTATTGGAACATGGGATGTGTGTTCCCAACGATACTGAGTTGAGAAAGCCACATGATGATGTATATTCGATGCACCCGAGTAACAATAAGATATATAGAGGATTGAGACAGAATTATTGGTGGTCAGGATTGAAGAGGGATGTAGCTGAATATATTTCTTGATGTTTGGTTTGTCTATAAGTGAGGTCTGAGAATAGACATTCAGCAGGCTTACTACAATCTCTTCCAGTGCCTAAATGGCCATGAGAGAATGTGAGTATGGATTTTGTTTCTGAATTTCCCTATACACAGAGAGGTTTTGATGCTTTGTGGGTAATTGTAGATAGATTGTCTAAACCATCTCATTTTCGTCTTATCAAACTACTTGGAGTCCTTAAAATTTGGTTGAACTATATGTAGCTGAGATGGTGAGATTACATAGAGTGCCTTTGAGCATTGGATCAGATAGAAATTCTAGATTTACTTCTAGATTTTGGAGGGGTTTTCAGGAAGCTATGGGTACGCAATTGCAGTTTAGTTCAACTTTTAATCCTAAAATAGATAAGCAGACAAAAAGGATTATTATAGTACTAGAAGATATGTGAGGGCAAATGTGATGAGTTTTTCAGTAAGTTGGGATGCTTACTTGCCATTGATTGAATTTGCTTATAATAATCAACATTAATCTAGTATTAGAATGGCACCATTTGGGGCATTGTATGGTAGGAGGTGTAGAACTCCTGTATGTTGGGAAGAAATGGGAAAGAGAAATATATTTGGTTCATAAATTATTGAGTTGACAACTGGGAGGATCAAATGGGTTAGGGAGAACCTTAAAGCAGCATAGAGTAGACCAAATTGTTATGCTGAGAATAGAAGAAGACCTTTTGAATTTCAGGTTGGTGATTGGGCGCATTTGAAAATATTTCCATAGAAAGGTGTGTTGAGTGTCAAAAAGAAAGAAAAGTTGAGTCTGAGGTATGTGTGACCCTAAGAGGTTATTAAGAAAACTAGGCTAATTGTGTATAGCCTGGAAATGCTTCCAGAGTTGAAGCAGTTACATAACGCATTTCACGTTTCACTTTTGCGAAAACACTTACATGAGAATTCTCATAATATTTCGAGCTAAGTTGTAGAAATTTAGGAAGATTTGACTTTTATATAAGTACCAATGAAAATTTTAGACAGAAAAAGAACAAGTTTTGTATATAAAGTAATTCTATTAGTTTAAGTTCTGTGGCAAAATAAAGATGTTGAAGAGATTACTTGAGAGCGTGAGGCAGCTATGAAGAAATATTATCCACAATTGTTTCTTGAGTTAGTTAAAGAAATTTTGGGGACGGAATTTTTATAAGGTGGGTAGAATTGTAATACCCGTGTTCTTAAAGTAAGGGTAAAAAAGTTATTTGATAGATATTACATGGAAATAAAATAATATATACATGAAATATTTATTATTGAATAAAAATAATTTTTTTGAAAAAAGGACTTGTAGTGTCAAAAGAAAAGAAAAAAAAAACCGTGGACAACACCTAGAGTCCAGGTGTTGTCAAAGTGATATACAATTGTTGCATATAAAACAACAGTGCATGAGAAACGGTGGTGGGGTGGTTTATATATACACACACACACACACACAATTTTTGTTTTATTTTGATTTTTTTACCAAATCCTGTTTGGTTTCTTCTTTCTTTAATTCAAATTACTCTCTTTCTTTAAACATTTAGGTACCGAAAGAAAGGTTGAAAGAGTAAAAATTTGAAAAAGGTTTACGGGAGAATTTTAAAGAGAGTCAAGGAAAGCTTTAAGAAAAACAAAATGTAATAATGTGAATTTTTTTTTTAAAATTATGCATACATGAAATTACCTGGAATTTGATGTGGAAACTTAAAGGTTATGAATTATGGAAGAATTTAAGAACAAATTAGAAATTTTAATATAAATATTATGTCGGGTGTAGACAATCAGCAATCGGGTGAAATTGCTGAAAATAGTAGAAAATGCAAGGAGGTGATCCACATGTAGCTTTAAGTGCTACGTGGTGAATTAAATTTACTTTTAGTAATCAAGATAAATATGAAATATAAAGTGATGACATTTGAATTAATTATTACACTATGAATGAATGATAGATGAAAGTTGGTTGATGAATATGATAGGAATAATTGATATGTTAAAGATTTATTATATGAGAAGTAATATTATTGAAATAATGAGTTGATTAAATATATAATGAAGAGATAAATGAAATTCTTGACAAGTTATGATTGATAATTTGATATGATATATGAGGAGATAATTTAACGAATATGATAAAAATAATAATTTTGAAAAAGAATTGGATAGCTAAATTGAATGTCTGAATGCATGATTGTTTTTATATTATTATTCATACGCATATTTCATATCATTGTTCATATACATATGCATGAAATAAAAGAACTGGGAAGGCAACCGGTCTAAGATAAAACGTGTCGACATGTGGGAAGATGTTCCCAAATAATAATATAATTTAAATTCATACATTGTATTTGTTTTAAATATTAATTATTCTTGCTTGAGATGCTAAAGTGTTATTTTTTATTGTAAATTTATTAATAGATAAATGAGTTTCACAGAGAGACAGATATGATGAGAAAGAAATAAGAAAGTATAATATGATAAGAATTATCTGAGTGATTGACTATATGCTGTGAATCTCATAATGAGGTAATTATAAGGTAGAATTGATAGTCTGAAGATAATTAAATGTATGAGAAGAAGAGATTGATAAATGATAAGGATTATAATATGAGTAGTGATAATAGAATGTTGTTATCGAGTTATATGAGATATAGATGAATAAATATTGGAAGACTATTGAAAAATTGAATCATAAGATGTGACTGGAATTATACAAATTGAATACTTCTAGTAAATTTAATTCATTGAGCATGTGAAGCTCACTCCTCATTGTTAAGTAATTTCAGGTAGCAGGCAGGACAGATAGATTAGTGAGCTGAGATTCAGACTGAGTCATTATCTGTAAGCCACGTGATCTACTTCCTCAGACTAATGGAAAGAACAAAAATATTTGTAAATATTCATGCATAATATGTTGTATATAATGTTTCCGTTGGGATGTTAATAATGTAACTCCCCTATTAAGGGTTAAGGATTTATATATGTAGATAATTTCGTTGATATTTTTATATTGTTGTATATATGTGTCTTGTTGGGATTTCAAAATGTGACGCCACCGTCTCGGGGGTGGCCAAGTCGGGATGGGTCGTTACACTGAGACAATGTTTATGGCTGTTTCCAAGGACTTGAGGATGGACATGTTGTTACATATTTTGTTGAACGATATCAAGGCTGTTGTGATATTCAATGTGATTCTGATTGAGATATTTTATTTGTTGGAGAACCCGACATATATAATGGTTGTGTCAACAAGAAGAGTCAAGTTCAAGTGTCGTTTGGACTAGATTAGTTTCCATAGTGTCTAATGGTCCTACTGGGCGATATGCAACAAAAAAATTTATGAGGTACTTGTTTTTCGAATACCCACCAAGGTAGAGTTTGTTGTGCAACACATGTGGTCGGGCCAGGAAGTGCCTCATTTTAGGCCAAAGAATATGGTTAGTATTGTGTGCAGGTGTATCCTCACTAGTTGGTTCTTGGTCGGTCTTTAGATGCCTTGTTTTAGGTTAGGATTGTGATTGTCCTTACTTCACAGGCATGGCTTATTTTTTTGAAGCTAGATGGCTAGACATCTCTCTCCATTCTCTTATAAATTGGAGATTTGTGAGTGGCAAAAAGCAAAGCTGAGTGCAAGTGGAAGAGTGAGGAAAAATGTAGTCTTGTAAGAGCAAGACGACTGGCAGAGAGCCAAGTGTCTGGCAAAGAGAAATTAAGTGTAATTGCTATGATAAGATGTAGAGAGAAAAACAAGTGTGAGCTTGTGAGAGATTGGTAAAAGCTATAGTGTGTGTGGCTCGTATTCTTAAATACTTAGCAGTGAGTTTAGGTGTATTTGGGGTGTGTGTTTGAGTTCTTTAGGTACTTTAAACAATCTTGTAATCTCTCAATTTCATAGTGAAATATTTCTTTGGTGTCCATTCGTGGAGTAGGCTTGTGCCGAAAGCCTACTCCACGTAACTCTCTTGTTTTCTGTATGCTTGTTTCTTGTTGGTGTTTTGAGTGCTCATTTTAATCTTACAATCTCATGGTCATGGTCGTGGTTGGTAATTATCATCCCTAGTAGCATTTTTCAAAACAGAAACATATTTTTAGAGAAGGAACGGTTTAAAAAAAATTATATTACGAAATTGCATAACATGAATAAATATAAAGAGGATTAAAATCATGTCAACCTACATGTCTATTCTCTTTGCTTAAGAATAAAGATCATGATAATTTAATTTATTAAACATTTTTCAAGGCATTTGTAGAAAATAAATCATATGATGGAATCGTAATATAGATAAAATGCAAAGAGTACGGGAACCATGTCAACGTACACGTCTACTCTATTTGTTTCAAGAAGAATCATATTTAGAGGAGATTAAGTATTAATATTAAACTTTGAAGAAATAGTTTTGACAAAGAAATATTTTGAGTGAGTCATAATATGAAATCTCATAATATGAGTAAACACATTGGCGTTGTTTGGTTTCTTCTTAAAGCATGCTTTAAGTATGTTTGCATAAAACATGATTTAAGAAGAAACCAAACAAGGCCAAAGAGGATAAGGATCATGCCAACTTACATGTTTATCCTTTTTTTTTAAAGAGATCAAGAAGACCATTTTTTAAATTGTTTTTTTAAAGAAACCACGAGTACTACAATTCTTTCATGAATTAATGTAAGAATTCAAGGACCCTATTATTTTGAAATAGAAGGATACAATTGCTTGACATTATTTCTGTCTGCTTAAATTTTTTGAGTGATATTCACTTTTTTGATACAATCAAATTCACTCACATAGTCTTAATTCTCAAAATTCAAAACCCAACAAACATGACCCATATTCAACCAATTAGCCTCTGCAATATATTGTACAAAATTGTGGCAAAAGTCCTAGTTAATCGATTAAAAAATACCCTCCCATCAGTGATCGCTAAAACCTATAGTGCATTTGTGCTTGGGCGCTAGATAAATGAAAATATTCTTGTGGCATATGAACTAATTCATTCATTAAAAACTAGACGTTGTGGGTCTCGTATCCTACATCACCCTTTGTTAATTAGTTAAGGGGCTTCCTCAAGTGAGATCTTCTAGGTCGGAGCATATTTTTCACATTAACTAATTCCATTTGAGCATAAAGTAAAGGTGACGGGTAAGAAGTCACTATTTGACCTTGAAATGGGTCAAATCTCTTGTTATTGGTCTATATGCGAGATTCTAGGGTAAAGAGATTTGGGGACGAGAGAATGGGGAATTAGAGCTCTTCTCTCACCTAGACCAAATTCTAGCCTTTTAAGTTTTAAAGAAGTGTTAGTTTTAAGTTAAATAATTCTACCATACACTATCATAACAAGCATTCAATTACCATTTATATAACTCAGAACAATTATCTCAAACATCACAAAAGATCAAGTAACATGCATATGTGAGAGATTATTGACCCAACATTATTTTGCTGGATAACCTTATCCTCTCACGGATAATGTGTTCACTTTGATTGATTGCTTTTCAAACAAAGGATTGTAAAATAAAGTAAATCAAGGAGATATGTGATCAACAAAATACATTTTAACATTTAGAGAACCATATCAAACATTCACAAATAGAAGATCAATAAAGATATAGCATAGATAAATTAAGGCAAGAAGTTTAAATCGAATCTATAGCCATTTCCACGTATCTACTAATTGAAACTAGGGAGCTCACGATCGGTAATGGGGGGCTAGCGATAGATACCAAGGGGTTACCGATCAAACATTTCATACCAGTATCAAGAAATAATGGTAGATAAAACGAATTCTTGAAATAAAGGACACATATATGACAACTTGAGGTTCTTATTTCAAGGGACATGCATAAATATTTCATGGTGATTCAAACATAATTCAAAACATACTCATTTTTATTGTACGCAAGAGAGAATGTAAATGAATATATAAATCTCTACTAACCTTTTCAAGAATGAGAAGAGTTTCCATGTGTGATCGTTTCGTCGTCAAAAGTCTGTTGTGCTTTTTGCAGAATTGATGAACTTTAGACTTGTTTTGCCTTTCAAAAGTGAGAACCACTTAAAAAAAATAAAGGCTTTTGACTAGTGACCTTGATAAAGGAATGGTATTTAAGATGATCTAAACATATTACAAATAAATTACCCGAAACCTAGACCTTTTTGTGGAAGGAAAGAGTATAGTTTCTGCAAGCTTTAGGCTTAAAGTGTTATTCTGGAAAGTCAAGAAGAGGGGGTATTTATAAGTATTTTAGGGAGAAAAATGTGTAATAGAGGGACAAGTTCTTAATGGGATGTTAATTCCCTGTTGAATAAGGTCAAGGAGGTCAGATTCATAATAGTTATGAAATCCATTGAAGGCCAAATCGCGGGGATAGAGCTGAGCTTTGATGAACAAGATCTATAACATAAGCGTTGATCAGTACCTTTGACCAACCGATAGGTATTTTTATTCCAGGAAAGCCCTTTGGCTTTGGCATCTGTTTTAAATGACAATTTTAGAGCCCAACACAGGTAAAAATGGGGTTTTTAGGTATTTTAAGCATGTCTTTTGGGTTTGATTGAATTAATTTGGCTCATTCAAAACATAGATTTGGATTTGTAATTCGTCTCACTCCAAAATTAAGTGTAAGTCCTAACATTCACCAAATTCGAGCATCTCGGTACCAAATTCTCATTATAGGGCCCCATACATGGCCAATTCCAATATCTGAAAATAAATTGGGTGTCTACGATTTACCCTCTTTTGATTAGGGCTCCTTTGAGAGTACCCATCAAAGTTTGTTAGTGACCATTGTTTTGTTCCAAATGTTGGAATAGTAAAGGTTCAATGCATGTGCAAAACTAAATATGTTGTTGGACAAAGTACATTTCATAAGAACACCCATGATAGTGATACATACATGAGGTGACAAAGCCGGTGTCCGTTCACTTGAGTGATACTTCTGAATTGAAGAGTGTTGGATTCAAGGCTTAAACTCCACTGGGGATTCAGATTGCTAGGCATTTTAGTAATCCAAATTTTGGACTCCAATGGGAAACACATCAGTTTGTTCTTCACTAAAGGATTCGATTCTTAAACTTGATCGAAAGGTTGGATCGAGGAATGAAGGCTTATATCTTCCCTCCTAGATGGGTAAAGGCTTAAACAATTGCCTTAGAGATGAGGGCTCGAGAAAGAAAATGAGGGTTTTTATCTTCTTTCAAGAGGGGAAGCAAGGGCTTACGTGATTTAATATTATAGAACCTTAAATTAAGACCAATGATTCACTTAGTAGCTCAAGTGAATCATGCACAAAAGTCCATAATCATTCAGAGTCATATTTTATTCGATATTATATAATGTATGATATGTATATGATGCATGCTTCATTAAAAAAGATGAGATTAAATACCAATTAAGCTCTCTTATGAAAGTAATGACTATTAAGTTGCAACGAAAAGACATTATGAATGTATTATCATGGCCTTCACCATGGTAAGGATATATGGGATCTACTGTTCTAAGTAAGTTTTTCCCCATATATATAAGATTTACATTATGGAAGGTTCATGTTGCCTTATTAAATATATGATGTAATGAGGTAGGAAACTAATGAGTTCAAGAAACTATCATGCGAGAGCTCATTGGTTCAATCACCTACACTTGTGAAAATTGTGGGTTTGACTTAACTAGAGTATATTGTCAAAGAAATTATTATGTTAGCATGATATATTTTAGAGGCCGAAGGAATGATTAGGAATTACATGAGATGTAATTGATAAGTGCTATCTACCTGTTTAAGGTTTATCATAGCCAAGAAATTATCATGGGAGAAAATTTTAAACGAGTGATGAGATCCTATTCCCCTTTAGGAAACCTTCCAATGGGGTCACCCGAATTTATACCGAGGGATTATGGAATTTAAAAAGAATAGTGGGTGGTACCAATATGATTAAAGACCAAATCTATTGGTTGATAATAAAAGAATAAATGTTATTTTTTTGTTGTTGCTGATAGTAGATCACAATGACCAACCTCAATCCCACATCTAGAATTATTGGTACCAACAAACCGACTAGGCCTAATTTCCTGGATTGTCTTAGAAATTTGATAATTTTTTTTTTTAAAATTCCAAGAAAAGTGGATATGCTCTTGATCAATCTCTTCCAGCAGTAGTTGTTGAAAATGCTATGGAATAAGAGGTAGCAACTTTTGAGAAGTGGAAAAAGGATGTCATGAAAGGTAGGTTTTACATACTAGCATCTATGTTTAATGAGCTTTATAAGCAACATGACAAGACGGAAAGTGCTTATGCGAAGTTGTTTCATCTAGGAGAGTTGTATGGTGACCATAGTCGTAATGCAAGGTTCCAAATCTGCAAGGACCTCTTTAAGGCTATGATGCCAAAAGGATAATTAGTTAATGAACATAGATTGAATATGATCAACTATATCGAGCAATTAGATACATTCGAATTTAGTATGGATGCGGAGTTAAATAATGACTTGATTCTTCAGTCCCTTCCAAACTCATTCTCACAGTTTGTTATGAACTATAATATGAACAAGATAGAAGCTAGGCTTCTAAAACTTGTCATTATGTTGAAAATTGCTAAAAAAAATAATTAAAAAAAGATAAGATTTCCATTATGCTTATTGATGGGGTTTTTTCTTCTAAGAACAAGGGCAAGAATGTCTCGAAGAAGATGAAAAAGCCGTTGAAAGCAAAGAGAGGTGTCAACAAGGCTAGTTCTTCAAACGCCAAGAAGGAAAAAGGGACAATACTTCCAATGTGACAAGTATGGACATTAGAAAAGAATTACAAGGATCACCTTGTAAGATTAAAAGGACAAATCTTTGGAAGAAATATATGAGTTATTACTTGTTGAAATTAATTTATTAGTTAAAGAAGCTTCTACTTGGGTAGTAGATACCAATTGTGGTTCTTACATTTTCAAAAGACTGCAACTGTTGAGAAGAAGTAAGAAGCTAAGTAAAAGAGAAGTCAAGCTTTCCCTTGGAAGTAGAACAAGTGATGTTGCATTAGTCAAAGAGACTTATTACTTAGCTTTACCATCTGGAATTGAATGGTAAAATATTGTATATTAAACAAATAAAAAGAAAAGATATGGAATTAATCTTATGCATGGTATATAAAACTTGGTCATATTAATAAGAGTAGGATTAGTAAGTTAGCTAAAGATAGATATTTTGATTCATTGACTTTCTAGCCTTGCCCACCATGTAGTAAAATGACCAAAATTCCATTTAGTGGACATGGAGAAAAACTTGTTGACATATTAGAGTTAATCCACAAATAAGTTTGCGGGCCACCAAGTTCAATTGTTAGAAGAGGTTATTCTTGCTTCATTACTATTGACCCGTATTTGATTTTAATAGTGACAAAACACTACTTAAATTGTACTAACAGTTTTATCTGAGTGTTTAAGTGGAAAAAGCATTCAATACAGAAACAAAATGTAAGAAAATAACACGTTCAAATACTAAAAGAAGACAAAAGAACTAGAATAGGCTCTAAGATAATTGAATCACATTGTAAATCTCTATTTTTAATCACCTGGCTTAATCTATGGCTCATTTTGCAAAAGACTTTGACAAAACAAAAAACAAAATGCAAAAAATGGTTCTAAGTCAAAAATTGTTTTAAAAACATAAAAACTGGGTTTTTGGACAACCCAATCGACTAGTAAAAGGAACAATAAGTTCCCAGTCGACTAGTAACTTCACTCAGTTGACTGGTACTCTCCCTAAACCTAAAAGTGAACTTTTTTCAATTGACTCAGTCGACTAGTACAAGGATCTAGTTGACTGATAATTCAAAAATATGACTGTTTGAGACATAGGACTTGAGCATTTAATGCTCCAAACCTACAAAATCAGTGTCTAATGACCATATAAGTCCAAGGCTATAAAACCCCCATCAATGCACATTTAAACAAGTAGATAGAACATTCAATTTGATTGATAGCTCATTAATACTCTCAAAATCCTTGAAAATTTATCGTCAGCCATTCTTTAAGTTTGTTCTTAAAAGAGAGATAATCTTCATCTTATAAAGAATTTATTGCTATCTCTCTACCTTTAATTTAAATTTAATGACATTCACTGTAAAGAAAAAGAGTTGATGTAACTCTTAGAGTGTTTAAGATTAAACACTTCTTTGTAACTTCCTTGAGGAAGAGATTGTTTGTAAGGTTTGTGCAACACCCATGAAGTTGCTCAACTACATTTAGTGGATTACTTTAAGAAGGTTCCTTGAAGAGAATGGACATAGGGTCAGAGAGATTCCAATATTACCGAACCACTATAAACAGAGTTTGCATATTCTCTTCTGTTACTCCTTTAAATTCAAACATATTATTTGTTGTGTGCCTTACTTGATTAAATTGTTAAAAACTTGTGTGTTAATTAGAAAAAGGTTTTTAAAATCAAATTCACCCCCTCTTGGGTTTGTACCTCATTTTACAATTGGTATCAGAGCTTCGTACTCAATTTCAAGCTTAAAATCCTTGAGTTGATCCGATGGCATTTAGTACCTATACCGAAGGACATTCCTATACTAGACCTCCATTATTCAATGGCTCAAACTATAACTACTGGAAAAATAGAATGAAAATCTTCGTTGAAGGACAAGATTATAATTTATGCTCATACAAATGAAATAACTATTGGATATATCAATTATACAATGCTTAAACTCAAAACAGAGTTTAATGAAGAGGATTATAGAATAATGTCTCTAAATAGTAGATCCACTAGCATATTACATTGTACTCTAGATATCGCTGAGTATAATAAAATTTATGCATGTGTTTCAACTAAGGAGATTTGGGATAAATTACAAGTTACATATGAAGGCACTAACGAAGTAAAAAAATCAAAAAATTATATGCTAGTCTCTAAGTATGAGTCTTTCAAAATGTCTCATAGGGAAACTATTTCTCAAATGCACTCACATTTTACCACTATTGTTAACAGTTTAAAGCTTTTTGGTAGGAAAATTGAGGAGTTTGAACTAACAAGGAAGATCTTAATATCTTTGCTATCCACTTGGAAAGCAAATAAGATGGCCATAACGAAGGCCAAAGATCTCGAACAACCTGATATCGAAACACTTCTCGGATAACTATTGACATATGAGATGGAAGAAATGAATCTTGTTGCCAATGATGATGAGAAAAAGAAGAAGTTAATTTCTCTCAAAGCCTCTACAAGCAACAAAGAGGAAGAAAAGGAAGAAGAGAATGAGAGTAGTGAAGAAAATGGTGAGATGACCTTAATCACCAAAAGGTTTCACAAGTTCTTGAAAAAGAGTAAGAAACCTTACACAAAGGATTCCATTCCAAAAAGGGAACCCATTATGTGTTTCGATTGCAAGAAGCCCAATCACATCAAAACCAATTGTCCAACAACAAGAAAACCATATAAGAGCTTCAAAAAGAAAGCCATGATTGCAACCAAATGGAGTGATGAAGAAGAAGAAAAATATTTGGACAATGATGTTGGATACAATTAGATTACCAACCTTTGTTTTATGGCAATCAATGATGAAAATGAGGTATCAAATTATTCCCCTTCTAATAATAATAATATTGTTAGTAGTAGTGAAGAATTATTTGAGATGATAAATGAAGTGTATTGATGAGTGCCAAATATTGCATATTTTGGCCTCTTACTTTATATTTTTTAATTATTTAATTGTGTCCTAATATGATATTTGTGTTAGTTCTATGCTTTTTAATGTTTTATAGGATTGCAAAGGAAATTTGGGATTTAATGTGAAAAAAATGCAAAAGCTGGAATCTGTTGTTGCGATCAAGTACAATAGACCTGTGATCTAGTGCTATAGCGCTCAAATATTTATTTATATGTTTAGCTGAGGAATTTGTTACTTTGAGTTGTTTTTTCATTGTTTTACAGGTTTACAAACACTTGGAAAAGAATTTCACTAAATTGCCCGTACAGATCAGTCATTTTTGCTGATTAAACTGTATTGATTCAGGAAGAACCAGAAGATGAGCCATATATGCTTAGAAAGATCCAGATGTCTATCTTCTAGAGAATTTTACGGCTCATAAATATAATTTTTTTAGAGAAAGTTATGGCAGTTTTACTAGACAAAGGTCAGGCTGTGCATGATTTCAGCGTGGCATAAGTGATTTTTGTGGAGTAAACTGTAATGATTCAGGACGAAACATGAGATAAGCCATATATGCTTGGAAAGATCCGGATGTCTATTTTCTGGAGAATTTTATAGCTAGTACACATGATTTTTCTAGAGAAAGTTATGGCAGTTTTAGTAGACAAAGGTCAGACTGTGCATGATTTCAGTGTGGGCAGAAGTTTTGAAGGGCATGTGAAGGCTTAAATATCATATCCCACATCAGTTGGAAACACATTCTATATCCCACATCCTACATCGGATTAGAAACACATTACACTCATGGAGTTCCCTTATTAAAACCTCATTTCACTTCATCAAATGAGTGTGCAATCTTAGAGGCTTTGCTACCATGGGGTGCATTCTGGAGGATTTTGCTACCAATCGAGGGGAGCACCGCACAACAGCTGCGAGTGGAATTTCTCTCTCCATGTATTGTTAATTTATTTCTTTTAAGTTTTAAAGTTTAATGTTTAGCACTTTAATGTTTACTCTAATTTTTCTCTTGAGATTTTTGTTGTCCATTATATTTATGGGTAACTAAATTCTCAAGTGGGGCTAGGGATGAACTTGCACAGTAGATAATATTTTTGTTTAGTTTTCAATTTATGTATTTGATTTTCAATTACTAAAACTCTTTTGTTTTATCATTCTCAATTCATTGGTGATGTTTTTTTCTCCGAATAATCGTAGAATTTATTCTGTTTATGGATTCAGTCATGCTTTCTCTATTGAATGGATTAGCTCTTTGATTATGTTTGAATCAATTATTTATCTATATTAATTTAATTCTTTGCTACAATATTGCTTCCTGAGTATATTGTCATCATTGGATTTTTTCAGTAGTGATAATAATTTACATATTTTAAAAGCGGTGAATGATTTTTCAAAGGGTTACATTTGGTTTAATCTTGGTTTATAAATCTACACCTTCCGATTGAGAATTTTGGGAGTTGAGTTCCCAATTGAGTTATTCAATGAATTAAGAATAATTAAAATACTAGATTTGTGCAAGAGATTCCCAATGCTTTACTGTTTGTCAAATTCGAGTACTTTCTCCGTTAGTCACTTTAATTTGCATTTAAAATTAATGTTTGTTCTCCATTAATCATTTAATATTTTTCTTTAGTTTCTTTGTTCCTTCTACTATTCTTTAAATTTGTCTCTCTGTGGAATCGACACCCCAAAGTTGTGCTACAACTACTGCATTATTCTTTAGGCGTAATTAAATTTTGGTGCTATTGTGGGGAGACCGTAGAAGAATTGCTAGATAGTCTTTCTTTTCAGCAGTTTGTAAAAGCAGTAACTTTGCTCATTCTTTTAGCTTGCTGCATTATTTTTTTTCTTTTCTTCTTTTTCTCTTCTTTCTTTTTGTAGTATTTTTTTATATTATTTTGTTACCTTGCATGCACAGATATAGAGAAGCCTTTGGGTAGATTTGCTTGTAAGCCTGTGCTAGAGTCAGAATCAAACTTTTTAAATCCTTTATTTGACAATCCATCTAGCCCTGAAGAAATGAGTGAGTACATAGATCAACCCACTAGGATCCTTCAGGATTACCTCCACCCTACACGCATAGCCACACCATTATGCATCATGTTTCCAACTAATACTCACCAACTGAATTTTAAAACAGGGATGATACAGTTACTCCCTACGTTCCATGGCTTGGAAAATGAAAACCCATATGTGCACATTAGGGAGTTTGAGGAAGTAGTTGCGACTTTTCATAGTCAAAATGCAACTGATGACATTGTGAGACTTAAGTTCTTTCCTTTCTCTTTGAATGATAGAGCTAAGAGTTGGCTATACTCACTGAGACCACGATCTATTGGGTCGCGGAATGAGATAACTCAGGTTTTCTTTAATAAATACTTTCCCAAACATAAGACCAACGCTTTAAAAAGGCAAATTTCCACCTTTGCACAAAAGGACAGTGAGACTTTGTATTTGTCGTGGGAGAGATTTAAGGAGTTATTGAGTATGTGTCCTCACCATGGGTATAAGAATTGGCACTTAGTGAGCTATTTTTATGAGGGACTTACACCTAGAGAGTGCCAATTTGTGGAGATGATGTATAATGGTGAGTTCTTAAAGAAAGATCCTGATGAGGCCATAGAATACCTCAATGAGCTTGCTGAAAAAGCTCACACTTGGACTCGACCTAGTGCTACTGAGATCACAAATAGGTCACGCCCTACAGTAAACCCAAATGGTGGTGGAATTTACCATCTCAGGGAAAAGGATAACCAAAAGGCTAAGGTCAAGATGCTCACTAGGGAGCTAGATATATTAAAGATTGAAGACTTAAAGCCAACATACGTAGCTAATCATGCAAAATCTTTTGGACCATATTTTGTGTGTGGTGGGGTAGATCATCTCGCTCGAGAGTGTCCCACATTTGCTGAGATGAGAGGGATGTATGAGGAACAATGTAATGCCTTAGGTATGTACAAGAAGCCTTTTTCACCTTTCTTTGATACCTATAATCCGAGGTGGCGTAATCACCCCAATTTTAACTGGAAGTCTGAAAACCAACCGCCTACACAGCCCCTTAGATCATATCCTGCACCATATCATGCACCTTCATCTTCTAGGAGTCCTTTAGAAGACACTTTGCATGTTTTTATTGAGGCACATGGTAAGACTAACCAAAAATGTGAATATTTGATTATATAGGTTGTTAAAGAAAATTAGGAGATAAAGAGCCAAGTGTCCAAATTGATGAGCTCTTTGAGTGTGAATGAGCAAGGTAAGCTCCTTTCTCAAGCTCAGTCCACACCCCATGGTCAACACATAGTGCAAAAGAATCTAAAGGATGTGAATGCCATTGTGACACAAAGTGGCAAGTCATTACACATCCCAACAACGAACAAATCAGAGGATGTGGAAAAGGGTCAATATAGTAGTCGTTGACCCTCACCTAAATTTTAATGATGACAAAACACAACTCTAATTATACTAACAGTGCTATCTAAGTGTATTAAGCGATAAAAGCATATAACCAAGAATCAAGGTGCAAGAACTCAACCCGAATCAAACACCAAGTCAAGACAGAAGATCTAGTATAGGTACAAGGTATTGAATCAAGTTTTAAATCTCACCGGTTCAGGTAACAAGCTTGTCCAATGGCTCATTTTGAAAAAGAATTTTAACAAAACTATTCATTCAAACATTTATAAAGTTAAAAACATTTCAAATAATGAAAAAATGGGTTGAAGGGCAACCCAGTCGACTAGGTACTTATACCAGAAGACTGGAGTTTTGGACAGTGTGTCCCCAGTCGACTGGATGCTTCATACCAGTCGACTGGTGTTTTGAACAGACTATCCCTAGTTGACTGGTAAGAACAACCCAGTCGACTGGTAATTCAAAAAATATGACTGTTGAGATGCGAGAATTCAGCACAAAATGCACCAAAACATTCCAAGTTAGTACAAAATAGCTATATCAATATAAGGTTATATAAACCCACTCTATTAAGAATTTTAGAAAAGGGAGATTACGCATTCACTCAAGTTTTTACTCATTGATACACAAAAGCTTTGAAATATTTATTGTTGAGCCATTCTTCAAGCTTTATCTTGAAAGAGAGATATTACTCAGTTGTATAAGCTTTCATTGTTGTCTCTCTATCATTTACTTTATAGCAACTCATTTATTGTAAAGGGATTAGCTTCTAAAAGGAAGAGATTAGCTTCCGAAAGGAAGGGATTTGCTTCCAAGAGGAATGTACTGATTGTAAGGTTTGTGCAACACCAGTGAAGTTGCACGACTAAGTTTCTTAGTGGATTACTTCAAAGAGGTTCCTTGAAGAGAGTGGACATAGGGTCGGAACGAATCCGATATTGCCGAACCACTATAAACTGAGTTTGCATCTTCTATTCCTTAAACTCTTTTGTTTACAGCACATTACTTGTTTACATGCTTGTGGTCTTACCTGTTTTTATAAACTTGCGATTAATTAGTGAAAGTTTTTATAAACCTAATTCAACCCCTCTCTTGGATTGAAACCTCAGTCTATAATTAGTATTAGAGCCTCGTTCTCAATTTTAGGCTTAACATCCTTGAGTTGATCCGATGACAGCAAATAACTATTCTGAGGGACACTCCTACACTAGGCCTCCCTTTTTCAATGGCTCCAACTATAACTATTGGAAAAACAGAATGAAAATCTTTGTCAAGGGGCAGGATTATAATCTATGGAGAGTTATTGAAGAAGGACCTAGAATTCAATCAAAGGAAATAACCATTGGAGAAATCAATCATACAATGCCTAAACTCAAAACTGAGTTCAATGATGAGGATTGTAGAATGATGTCTCTCAATAGTAGAGCCACAAGTATTTTACATTATGCTTTAGATATATCAGAATATAATAAAATCTCTGCATGTGTTTCGGTTAAAAAGATATGGGATAAATTGCAAGTTACATATGAAGGAACTAGTGAGGTTAAAAAATCAAAAATCTATATGCTAGTATCCGAATATGAATCTTTTAGAATGTCTCCTAATGAAACAATTTCTCAATTGTACTC
Organism: Bretschneidera sinensis; assembly: GCA_023935145.1. Taxonomy (NCBI): domain Eukaryota; kingdom Viridiplantae; phylum Streptophyta; class Magnoliopsida; order Brassicales; family Akaniaceae; genus Bretschneidera; species Bretschneidera sinensis. The sequence goes on along the minus strand of CM043700.1, from coordinate 99,292,655 downwards.
ATGTTTCACAACTATTGTTAATGGCTTAAAGCTTCTTAGTAGGAACATTGAAGAGTTTGAACTAACAAGAAAAATCTTAAGATCTTTGCCACCCACTTGGAAAACAAAGAAGACGGCCATCATGGAGGCCAAAGATCTCGACAAACTTGATGTCGAAACGCTTCTTGAATCACTATTGACATATGAAATGGAAGAAATGAATCCCATTATCAATGATGATGAGAAGAAGAAAAAGGTGATTGCTCTCAAAGCTACATGCAATAGAGAATAGGAAACGGAAGAAGAGGTGGAGAGCAGCGAAGAAGATGGTGAGATGGCTTTAATCACCAAACGGTTTCATAGGTTCTTAAAGAAAAGCAAGAAACCTTACACAAAGGATCCACTTCAAAAAGGGAACCACTTGTGTGCTATGGATGCAAGAAGCCCGGTCACATCAAGGCCGATTGTATGGTAACAAGCAAACTGTACAAAAGCTTCAAGAAGAAAGCTATGATAGCAACCACTTGGAGTTATGGTGAAGAAGAAGACTCATCAGATATGAGGAAATTGCCAACCTATGTCTTATGGCAATCGATGATGAAAATGAGGTATTATCTTCTCTCTCTTCAAAAACTAACATTGTTAGTAGTAGTGAAGAGTTGATAGAAGTCATAAATGAAATGCATAAAGAATTGAAGAAATTAGATTCTAGGAACTCTACTCTTATGAAAGAGGTGTCATCTCTTTCTAAAGAGATGATAAGTCTAAGAGAAGAAAAAAATAAACTATCTTCATTGCTTTATGATTCTTCTCAAGATTTCCTCAAAGATGAAAACGAAAACCTAAAGAAGAAGATATTAGAATTAAATGGTACAATATCTAGACTCATGCTTGGAAAAGAAAAGCTTGATGAAGTGCTTTCTTGCCAAAGATTAAGTGGAGGAAAATCCGGGTTAGGATACTCTCCATTAGGCAAGAAAAAATCAAAATAGAGCTTATTCATGAAAGCATCATGTGTGAATGAAGCCACTACTTCAAAGACCACTAGCAAGGTTAAAAGTATTCCCTCAATGAATGCTAGCAAGTCTAGAAACACTGATTCTAATGCATATACAAGAATGAAAATCCTAGAAATACTCATGCTTATATGTATGCTCATTCAAGAAATGCTTATACACATCTTAGAAATAACCATCATGTGCATCCTAGAAACAATATGTATAATCAAAACTTGCACAATGCACATGCATATCCTAGGAATTACCATCATGGTTATCCTAGAAATAATATGGATATTCATAATAATGCAAGCATATATCCTAGAAATCATCATTATACATTTTCTAGAAATGACATGCATATTCATATTCTTAACAATAGAAACATGTATCCTAGGAACTCATATCCTAAGCATTATAAACATGCACAACTAAATCATCCTAGATATTTCAATCACTATCATCCTAGGATTGTGCATCATCAACATGTCTATAGAACACTATATGCTGTTAAGAAAGTATGGGTCCCAAAAGGAACCGTATTTTCAAGGACTAACCCCAAAGGACCCAAGAAATTTTGAGTACTTAAAAATGCTATTGTGTATCCTTGTGTAATGTAGATATGTCTCCACACCAAGGAAAAAAGGTAACTGTTGGTACCTTGATAGTGGATGCTCAAATCACATGACCGGTGATAAAAGTGTATTCAATGAGCTAACTCTAAGAGATGGTGGACTTGTCACCATTGGAGACAACACAAAAATAAAGATCATCGGGCATGGAAAAGTTGGTAATGATTTCTCAACCATTGATAATGTATTGTTAGTACAAGGCCATAAGCCAAATTTACTAAGCATTAGTCAACTATGTGACAAAGGCAACAAAGTCATATTTGAAACCTCTCGTTGTCTAGTAATAGACATAAAGAGTAACAAGATCAAGTTTGTTGGCCATAGACATGAAAACGTCTATATAGTTGATTTAAAATCATTGCATTTAGAGAATGAAAAATGTTTTCTAGCAATTAGTGAAAACCGATGACTATGGCATAGAAGGCTTGGTCATGTAAACAGGAATTTGCTTAAAATCATTTCAAGAAAAGATTTAGTCATTGAACTTTCCAAAATCAATTTTGAAAAAGACAAAGTATGTGATGCTTGTCAAATGGGAAAAAAAAACTAGGTTTCTTTTAAATCAAATAATGTAGTCTCAATTACCATACCATTGGAACTTTTGCATATGGACTTATTTGGTCTAATAAGTATCATTAGTCTAGGTGGTCATCAATATGCTCTTGTTATTGTTGATGACTATTTAAGATATACCTTTGTTATCTTTATTGCTTACAAGGATGAAGCTTTCAAAGGATTTGAAAACTTTTGCAAAAAGCTTTTTCAAAATGAAAAAGGAATTTGTATTTCAAGCATTAAAAGTGATCATGGAAAAGAATTTGAAAACCAAATTTTTTCAAAATTTTGTGATGAAAATGGAATTGATCGCAACTTTTCAGCTCTTAGAACTCCTCAACAAAATGGAGTTGTTGAGAGGAAAAATAAAGCTCAAGAAGAATTTGCAAGAACAATGCTTTGTGAAAATAGCTTACCAAAATACTTTTGGGCTAAAGCAGTAAACACTTCTTGCTATATATTGAATAGAATTTTAATTAGGCCTATGCTTGACAAAACTCCGTATGAATTATGGAAAGGTAGAAAGCCTAATATATCCTATTTTCGTACATTTAGTTGTAAATACTTCATCCTAAATAACAATAAAACTAACTTAGGTAAATTTGACTCTAAGACTGATGAAGGGAAATTTTTAGGATATTCAACCTCTAATAAGGCTTATAGAGTCTTCAACAAGAGAACTCTAGTGGTAAAAGAATCTGTACATGTAACTCTTGATGAGTCTAACCCAATTAGTAGTAGAGAAGTTTCTTTCAATGATGATACAGATTTCACTCCAAGAACAGAGGCACCTACTCCCATTGTTGACCCAAAGGAGAGCTCACCTCAAACAAATGAAGAAATGAAAACTCTCAAATCAGACCAACCATCTACAAGCCAACAAGAGGATAGTCTTCCCAAAGATTGGAGGTATGTGAATTATCACCCAATCGATCAAGTGATCATTGATCCTTCACAAGGGGTAAGAACTCGTTCCTCTATTAGAAATATTTGTAATTATGTAGCTTATTTGTCTCAAATAGAACCTAAGACATTTATAGAAGCCGAAAAGGATAATGATTGGATAATTTCCATATAAGAAGAAATAAATCAATTTGAAAGAAATAATGTATGGAATATAGTTCCTAGACCTAAGAATCATACAATAATTGGAACTAAATGGGTATTTAGAAATAAGATGGATGAAAATGGAATAGTAACTAGGAACAAGGCTAGACTAGTTGCTAAGAGATATAATCAAGAAGAAGAAATAGATTTTGATGAGACTTATACTCCCATATCAAGATTAGAAGCTATTCGAATGTTATTAGCCTTTGCATGCTTTAACAAGTTTACATTAGTTCAAATGGATGTAAAGAGTGCCTTTTTAAATGGTTTTATAGAAGAAGAGATTTACGTTGAGCAACTTCTTGGATTTGAGAATCCTAGTCTTCCAAATCATGTCTACAAGCTTTCTAAAGCTCTATATAGGTTGAAATAAGCTCCAAAAGCATGGTATGAAAGACTAAGTAAATTTTTGATTGAAAATAATTTTATAAGAGGTAAAGTAGACACAACCTTCTTCACAAAAACTCATATAAATGACACTCTACTAGTCCAAATATATGTTGATGATATTATATTTGGTGCTACTAATGAATCTATATGTCAAGAGTTCGCCAAGTGCATGCAAGGTGAATTTGAAATGAGCATGATGGGAGAGCTTACCTACTTCCTTGGATTTCAAATCAAACAATTGAAAGGAGGCATCTTCATCAATCAATCAAAATACACTAAGGACCTACTAAAGAGGTTCGAGATGGAAAGCTCAAAGCCACTTGGTACACTTATGAGCACATCTACAAAACTTGATCTTGATGAAGGAGGTAAGTGTGTAGATACTAAATATTATAGAAGCATGAGATGAGCTTTACTTTATTTAACTGCAAGTAGACCTGATATTATGTTCAGTGTATGCATGTGTGCTAGATTTCAGGCTAATCCTAAGGAATCACATGTAGTTGCAGTAAAAATGATCCTTAGATATTTACAAGGAACTCAAACCTTAGGATTATGGTACTCTAAAGATTCATCTTTTGAGCTTATAGGATATTCAGATGCTGATTTTGTGGGGTGTAGGTTAGATAGAAAGAGCACAAGTAGAACATGCCAATTCATAGGTGCAATGTTAACCTCTTGGTTTTCCAAGAAACAAAACTCCGTTACACTATCAACCGCCGAGGCGGAATATGTAGCAGCTAGAAGTTGTTGTGCCAAAGTGTTGTGAATGAAACAATAATTAGAAGACTATGGCATGAACTTTAAAAGTATCCTAATACATTGTGATAATACTAGTGCTATCAACCTAACCAAGAACCCTATTCAGCACTCTAGAACTAAACACATAGAAATTAGACATCATTTCTTAAGAGACCATGCTCAAAAATGTGATATTAGACTAGAATTCATATCTTCAGAAGATCAAATAGCTGACATTCTTACAAAACCTCTAAGATAAGCTAGTTTCTGCAAAATTAGACTGTTAATAGGATTGTTAGATTATGATAAACTGTATGCCTAATTGCATCATCATTCATCATTTGCATACTTGACATCTAGTGAAAGAGTATTAAACCTTATTTAATATTTCCCTCACTCAAGATGGCATAGATAAACAAAATTCGTGCTAAGATTCAAGACTTAAAAATTTTCTAAAGGATCCAGTCGACTAGTATGTCTATACCAGTCGACTAGTAATCAAAAACCTTGTTTGGAGCCATTTTTTGAAAATCAGTTAACCACCAAATCGACTGGTATGAACTACCCAGTCTTCTGCCAGTTTACCCAGTCGACTAGTATCCTGACCCAGTCGACTGGTACCCTAACCCCAGTTGATTGGTATCCCGATTCTATAAATAGTCTCTTCGTTTTTCTTAGATTTTTACGCCATTTTTAAAACCCTAAGCTTTCTCTCTCTAAAAAATCTCGTCATTTTGATTAAAAAACCCTCAAAACACCTCATACACACCTCGATCTACTCATTCACACCATCCATTTCAACTTTCTATTGTTGAAATCCCTTATTTCCACCAAAATCCCTTTTTTCTCCCCAAAAACTCAAATCTTCCAAAATGACCGATCGAATCCGCATAAAAACCACTGTTGGGGGACCTCATGCACCTACTAGGCTAAGGTCCACCAAATTTACAGCTCCAGATTCTAGATGGAAGGGCGTAGCGAGCTCTTCGAGCAAGAAGCTTAGGACAGAGCTCGACGACTCTCTATTCTCCAGCCTGGCAGCAAAAGATAGGTATACATCCATTATCCGCCATAAAAAAATCATGACAGGTAGATTCATCAACTTCAAATATATTTGTCATGGTAATTTTGATATATTACCTGTTTTTGATGCCATACACTTGACCCCACTGGTCAAGATTCATCAAAAATTTTACCCAAGACTAATTCACCAGTTCTATGCGAACTTGGTGAAACCCAGTCCACTAGCTCTGATGTTCAGAACCAAAGTCATGGGTGTGCAGTTTGAGGTCAACACTGACCTCTTGATGAGTATCCTGAGGATCCCTGTGAGAGGGATCCAATAGAGTCTGGATGGATGGTCAGACAATTTCGATTATGGGGAGGTATGTCGGATAGTTAGGGGTGACCCTAACTATGTGTTTTGACCCACTATATTTCACACATATAGTAACGTGCCCCTTAACTTGAAATTGTTCAACCTCATTGTGAGTTGGACCATTCACCCGAGACTCGGGAGTTGGGTCTATCTATCTAACATAGATGTCGCATTGATATGGTGCCTTAAAACTGGGAACCACTTCAATATCTACCCCCTGCTGGTCGCCAACATGATAAACAGTGAAGTGAGTGACTCCGGATGCCTTCCCTACAAGATGCTCATCACACTCATCCTCCAACACTTTCGGGTGCCTCTCCTTGCCTCCGAGGCTCCGGACATTAGCCTCAAGGACATCATCAATGTCTTCTTGCTGAAGAAGATGGGATACACAGTCCGAGATGGCATGATCTACTCAAAGGCCGGGAAGAACATTCGGATTGGAGAGGACGATAGCAATGATGATGATGATGATGGTCCAGATGCTGCTACTACTGCTATGGATACGGATGATCGAGCACCTCCTATGGGCAAATCGAGTGCTGGTCTAGCTGGGCATGGCGATCTTCTACAGGCTATCACGAGCCTCCAGCTGACCATGCAGTCCGACTTCCAGAGTTTGAGCTTTACAGTCGATGCTATGCATCATGACCTCCGCTCTCTCCGGGATGACTTTGAGCTGCACTGTGAGTATACCTAGGGCTCTTTGACTGAGCTTCGAGATCTCACTTGTGGCAGCTTTGACTCTCCCGCTCCTTGAGTCGCCAGTCTATCTTCCTTTTGATGTATATTTAGATATAGTTTTTTTGTTGTTCTTAGGACGGACATTGTTTCGTCATTGACTGTATTTTGTCTTTCTGTTTTGTCTCTCCGAAGCCTGTGATGTACAGACTTGTGATGTATATGTTTATGTTCTAGGATTAAAATTTGTTCATAAACTTTTTTTACATTTATGCTATAAGATTACTTACTTTAAATCTTTCTGTATTCGGATAAATGCTTTAAAATGCTTGTGCATATATGGAAAATTTCGGTTCTTCTCGGGAAGGCTTCCTATCTTTGAATGATGCCAAATTTTTGTGTTCAAGTTTATTTATGCATGCTCTTCATGTCCATTGTATCTATATTACTTATTTTTTTGGTTTACTACCCCTTTTTCTGCATTTGTCAAAACGGGAGAGAAATATGATAAAAATAACTGTAAACTCAAAATAGTGCATAGATTTAGGGGGAGCATTGCTCCAAAGAACTTGGTGTATTATTTTATATGTTGAGTTGATTGGTTGGATTGCATATAAACTATTCTTAATTTTTTACAAGTTGGTTATTCTAAAAACAGAGGAAACTCTGCCTAATTTTCTCAAAATATCCAACACTTAGTTTTTAAAACTGTTTTTCTCTCATTAGTTTTGTCATTATAAAAAAGGTGGAGATTGTTGATCCTCACCTAAATTTTAATGATGAAAAAGCATAACTCTAATTATATTGACAGTGCTATCTAAGTGTATTAAGCGATAAAAGCATACAGCCAAGAATCAAAGTGTAAGAACTCAACCCGAATCAAACACCAAGTCAAGACAGAAGATTCAGTATAGGTACAAGGTATTGAATCAAGTTGTAAATCTCACCGGTTCAGGTAACAAGCTTGTCCAACGGCTCCTTTTGAAAAATAATTTTAACAAAACTATTCATTCAAAAGTTTATAAAGTTAAAAACATTTCAAAGAATGAAAAACTGGGTTGAAGGGCAACCCAATTGACTGGGTACTTATACCAGAAGACTAAAGTTTTGGACAGTATGTCCCCAGTCGACTAGATGCATCATACCAGTCGACTGATATTTTGGACAGACTGTCCTTAATTGACTGGTAAGAACAACCCAGTCGAAGTCGGTACAAAATGATCATATCAATACAATGCTATATAAACCCACTCTATTGAGCATTTTAGAAAAGAGAGATTACATATTCACTCAAGTTTTTACTCATTGATGCACAAACGCTTTGAAATATTTATTGTTGAGCCATTCTTCAAGCTTTACCTTGAAAGAGAGATATTATTCAATTGTATATGCTTTCATTGCTGTCTCTCTACTATTTACTTTACAACAACTCATTTATTTTAAAGGGATTAGCTTCCGAAAGGAAGAGATTAGCTTCCAAGAGGAAGGGATTTGCTTCCAAGAGGAATGAACAGTTTGTAAGGTTTTTGCAACACCCATGAAGTTGCACGACTAAGTTTCTTAGTGGATTACTTCAAGGAGGTTCCTTGAAGAGAGTGGACGTAGGGTCGGAATGAATCCAATATTGCCAAACCACTATAAACTGAGTTTGTATCTTTTATTCCTTAAACTCTTTTATTTACATCACATTACTTGTTTAAATGCTTGTGGTCTTACCTGTTTTTATAAACTTGTGATTAATTAGTGAAAGTTTTTATAAACCCAATTCACCCCCCTCTTGGGTTGAAACCTCAATCTACAGTAGTGATGTCAAGCTTCCTAAGGATCCTGAGGTGACAAAGAGTCTTGTTAAGGTACTATTCCCTCAAGCTTTAAAATCATGCAAGCAAACTCTAGATCCAAACAATGAAATCCCAAAGAATCTAAGGCAAGTAAAAATAAATCTTCTTCTTTTGAATGTGATTAAACAAGTTTCTACTTATGCAAAAGTTCTCAAGGTTTTGTGTATAGTTAAGAGGAAGCACCATGTGAAGAAGACAGTGCTCCTGACATAGGAAGTTAGTGCTCTAATTGAGCAACGGATTCCTCCCAAGTACAAGGATCCTGGTTGTCCAACCATTACATACAGTATTGAAAATCATGAGGTTGGGCAAGCTTTGCTAGATTTAAGAGCTAGCGTGAATCTAATGCCATATTCTATTTATTTGCAGTTGAGGTTGGGAGAAATCAAACAAACCACTGTGGTATTACAATTGGCTGACTGTTCAGTCAAAGTACCATGAGGTGTGATAGAGGATGTTCTAATTCAAATTGACAAATTTATTATCCTGTTGATTTCCTAATCCTTGACACTAGCTCTGTTGTTGATACTACTTCTAAAATTCCTTTGATTTTAGGTAGGCCTTTCCTTGCCACTGCTAATGCTCTTATTAATTACAGGAATGGGCTCATGAAGCTGTCTTTTGGAAACATGATCGTCGAGGTGAATATCTTCCATATTGCAAAACAGCCAGAAGATGATGATGAGAGCACCAGACATACATGATTGACTCACTCATGGATAAGGGAGTTTCTATAACTCATGATCTTGATCCCCTTGAGTATTTTCTTGTTAATTTTGAGTTTGATTCTATCAGTGATCCATCTGATGTAGTTGATATTTATGCTATTTTTGATAAAACTCAGGATTATGGCACTCGAGCATGGCAACCGAAGTTTGAAGAGTTGCTTGAGAGAAGTGAAAAACAAATTCCTTCAAGTGTGGAAGCACCCAAAGTTAAATTGAAGCCTCTGCCTAAGGGTTTAAAGCATGTTTTCCTTGGTCTAGGTGATACTTTTCCTGTTATTATCTCATCTGAATTGTCTAATTCTCAAGGTGAGAAATTAATTCGGACCCTAAGTGAGCAAAAGTCAGCCTTAGGTTAGAGCATGACTGATATAAAAGGTGTTAGTCCCCTGGTATGTTCTCATAAAATTAATTTGGAGGAAATAACTGGCCCTCATAGAGACCCCCAGCGTAGAAAAGTAAGCTTAGAAAATTTCAGTTGACCAAGTTAGAGGAGTTGAGAAATGATGCTTATGAGAACTCATCATGATGAAAATATTTTGAGAAAAACATTTAAGCCTAATGATCGGGTGTTCTTATATGATTCTAGACTCCATAAGCACCCAGGAAAACTTTGGTCTAGGTGGACCGGCCCTTTTGTAGTGAAGAATGTTTTTGAAAATGGGGTGGTAGAAATAGAGGACCCTAAGGATGGTCGAATCTTTAAAGTATATGGTCAACACCTAAAAGTATTAATTGATAGGCAAGGTCTGGAAGTAGAAGACGCTCCACTTATGGATCCTGTCTATCAACCTTAACCATACCATGCAGGTATTTTTTTTTCTTTAATTGTTTTGTTTTTATTGTTTTTTCATATTTCTTATTACTATTTTTTTTTAATATTTTTTTTTGTTTTCCAGTATTACTTTAGTATTTCGTTTTCAGGGACAATGTGTGCATCAGTTCAAGTTGGGGGTATGCTATGAGCCATGCCAGCCCAGTTAGCTCTCCATCTCCCTGGTCAGCTCTTTCCATGTTATTCACACATTGGGGACACTGAGTACTTTAAGTTTGGGGGTATGGGAGACGCATTCACACACACTTTGTCCCAGTTTTTTTTTATATATATTATTGAAAAGATAAATACATGTTCGTGATTGTTTTGAAATTTTGGTTGATCTAAACAATATTGTGATATGATTTCATTGGAAAGCTTAAAATCGTGAACACATGATCTGATGATAGAATTTTAAAGTATAGTTACTTACTTTAGGCATTTGAGAATTCACATGTTTGATCTAATCTGACACGAGAACATTAGCACATAATCGTGTGAGGTATGACATGTTATTTTAATGTGTATGTTCTATGGTTTAGCTGATTACGGATGACTTGTTGGATGGACACTCACTTTGGCATAGAGAAGTAAAAAAAATGCTCATAATGATCATTGACAAACTTTCCACTGAATAACTGGACCTCTTGCCTCAATAAGCAGTGAGTGTTCACGTCAAAATGTGAGAATTTTGCTCATGATGATCATTGACAAACTTTCCACTGAGTAACTGGACCTCTTACCTCAGTAAGCAGTGAGTGTTCATGTCAAAAGGTGAGAATTTTGCTTAGTTTCGTAGCTTTTTTTACTTGAGTTAATAAGTCCTTAGGGGTGTCTTTAAACCTATTGCCTTAAAACCATCTAGTTTGGGAGTCATTGACTCAACACTTACTACATGGGTCAATTAAAAAGCTTAAGGGAACTAAACATGGCAAGCCTCATAATAAAAGAAAGAAGGAAATAAAACTATGCCATTGTTGTTAATTCTGATGGGAAATTCGATAAATCTTGAGACATGAAGACATTACACATTGAAGTTATTTGGAAGTTTTATTTTTATGTGCTAGTTCACTTTGCACGGATTCGAGCATGTGATGCCTTAGCCGGCCTCTTGTAAGTAATTAGATTTTAAAATTCCTATTCATTACGAAGATGAGTTTACATTTTAAGCTTGCTCATGAATGAATATCATGGTTTTGTGTGCTACTTAAATTTTTGAACACCATGAATGATGGATTTATCTTTGTGTTCTTTGCTTTTCATTTAGATTTTTTTTTTTTTAATTTTGCTTAGCTAAGGGACTAGCAAAATGTAAGTTTGGGGGTATTTGATGAGTGCCAAATATTGCATATTTTGGCCCCTTAATTTACATTTGTTAATTCTTTAGCTGTGTCCTAATATGATATTTTGTGTTAGTTCTATGATTTTTAATGTTTTATAGGATTGCAAAGAAAATTGGGGATTTAATGTGAAAAAAAATGCAAAAGCTGGAATCTACTGTTGCGATCGAGCACAGGAGACCTGCAATCGAGCACAACAGTGCTCAAGTATTTATTTAATGTTTAGCTTAGGAATTTGTTACTTTGAGTTGTTTTTTCATTGTTTTACAGGTTTACAAGCACTTGGAAATGAGTTTCACTAAATTGCCAGAATTTCTCATACAGATCTGTCATTTTTGCGGATTAAACTATATTGATTCAGGAAGAACCAGGAGATGAACCATATATGTTTGGAAAGATCCGGATGTCTATTTTCTAAAGAATTTTACGGCTCGTAAATATGATTTTTCTAGAGAAAGTTATGGCAGTCTTAGTAGACAAAGGTCAGGGTGTGCATGATTTCAGCGTGGCATAAGTGATTTTTGCGGATTAAACTGTAATGATTCAGGAAGAAATAGGAGATGAGCTATATATGCTTGAAAAAATCCGGATGTCTAATTTCTAGAGAATTTACGGCTCGTAAATATGATTTTTCTAGAGAAAGTTATGGCAGTTTTAGTAGACAAAGGTCAGGCTGTGCATGATTTCAGCGTGGGCAGAAGTTTTGAATGGCATGTGAAGGCTAAAATCCCACATCCCACATCGGTTGGAAACACATTCTACATCCCACATCCCATATCAGGTTGCAAACACACTGCACTCATGGAGTTCCCCTATAAAAGTCTCATTTCACTTCATCAAATGAGTGTGCAATCTCGAAGGCTTTGCTATCAAGGGGTGCAATCTGGAGGATTTTGCTATCAATCGGGGGGAGTGCCGCACAGTAGGTGTGAGTGGAATTTCTCTCTCTATGTATTGTTAGTTTTAATTTATTTCTTTTAAGTTTTAAAGTTTAATGTTTAGCACTTTAATGTTTGCTCTAATTTTTCCCTTGATATTTTTGCTGTCCATTATATTTATGGGTAACTAAATTCTCAACTGGGGCTAGGGATGAACTTGCATAGTAGATGATATTTTTTTATTTTTTAATTTATGTATTTGATTTTCAATTACTAAAACTCTTTTGTTTTATCATTCTCAATTCATTGGTGATGTTTTCTTCTCTGAATAATCGTAGAATTTATTCTGTTTATGGATTCAGTCATGCTTTCTCTATTGAATGGATTAGCTCTTTGATTATGTTTGGATCAATTATTTATCTATATTGATTTAATTCTTTGCTGCAATATCGCTTCCTGAGTATATTGTCGTCGTTGGATTTTTTTAATAGTGATAATAATTTACGTATTTTAAAAGTGGTGAATGATTTTTCAAAGGGTTACATTTGGTTTAATCTTGGTTTATAAATCTACACCTTTCGATTAATAATTTTGGGAATTGAGTTCCCAATTGAGTTATTCAATGAATTAAGAATAATTAAAATACCAAATTTGTGCAAGGGATTCCCAATGTTTTACTGTTTGTCAAATTTGAGTACTTTCTCCGTTAGTCACTTTGCTTCACTTTAATTTGCATTTAAAATTAATCTTTGTTCTCCATTAATAATTTAATATTTTTCTTTAGTTTCTTTGTTCCTTCTACTATTCTTTAAAGTTGTCTCTTTGTGGAATTGACACTCCAAAACTGTGCTACAACTACCGCGTTATTCTTTGAGTGGAGGAAAATGATATTTTAAAAATGAAAATGATATTTTAAAAATTAAAATGATAAACTTTGTAATTCATCGCAAGATTTTTTTAAAAATGAAAATGATATTTTAAAAAAGAAAGTAATGAAATTAAATAGCACTATATCTAGACTTATGCTTGGAAAAGAAAAACTAGATTAAGTGCTATCTTGCCAAAGGTTGAGTGGAGGAAAATCTGGTTTGGGTATTCTCCATTAGGTAAACAAAAGTCAAAAGAGACTTTGTTCATGAAAGCAATATGTGTGGATCAACCCTCCACCTTTAAGGCCACTAGATATTAAAAGTACTTCTTTAATGTATGCTAGTAGGCCTAAGAATGTAAATTTAAATTCAAATACTAAGAATTCTAATGATATGCTAGAGGAAAAAATCCTATAAATTCATATGCATATATGTATGCTCATTTAAGACATGCAAATGCTAGGAATAATCATTCAAGGAATGCACAGACTAGAAATGCACATACTAGAAATACACATCCTAGAAATTACCATCATGCATATCCTAGAGATAACATGTATGTGCATAACTCACATGCTACAAATGCACATCCTAGAAATTACCATCATGAATATCCCAAAGATAACATGCATGTTCATAATTCTCATGCTAGAAAGATGTATCCTGGGAATGCTTATCCAAGGAGCTATAGGCATACATATTCATGAAATCCTAGAAACATCAATAACTATCATCCTAGGATTATGCATCATCAACATATCTAAATTATAGAGCACTGATAGACGCTTAAATATACATATTTAAGTCCCTTTATTTACACTTGTTAGATCCTTTATTACGTTAATTTGGTATCTTTTACTCCATTTGTGTGTTTTACATGTTTTTGTAGGGTCTTGGAGAAAAAGAAGCAGTTTTGGCACTTTAAGGAAGAAATCTAGAAGCCCTGGAGCACTTTCTGGACAAAGGGCGATCGAGCGCACATGCAGTGCGATCGAGCGCACATACGGTTGTGCGCACACTTGTAGGATCGAGTGCACACTGCGATCGAGCGCAAGGACACATGCGATCGAGCGCAAATGTACAGGCATAAATAGTAAACTGCAGAACTCTATTTTGGAAATAACCCTATTTTGGAAATAACTCTATTTTGGAAATAAAGGAGTTTTGTGTTTTAGGAAAGTTTAGAAACTCATGAGTCTATTAGGACTTCTCAAAGACCTATAAATACACTTGTAAACTCACACACAAAAAGACACCTTAGATAGAAAACACTTTTCTCTTTTCTTTTACTTGGAGTGGAGAGCTTGGGAGAGAATTGACGCCTCTTCTCTCGGGTTTATTCTTCTCCCTTATGTTTAGTTTAATTATGTTTACTTCAGTTAGTATGTGTAACTAACTCTCTTAGTAGGGCTTGGTTGAAGCCCTAATTATGTATACTCAATAAATTTAGTATTGGCGCCTTGCAATATTTATGTTGTGTTGCTTAAACTTGATTAATACCTGCTTTTATTTAAATTCCTCATATGTATATGTCTGATCAATATGTGCATGTGGTATGGACTTGTTAGTTAGATCAATTTGGATGACCGAGTCCTGGGTCTAACATTAGTAACAAGGGATATCTTATCCGGATACCCAGGTTAATCAACATGGGAAACCGGGAGTAGATACCATGCCCTAGGTCTCATGTGGTTGTCGATTTCCATAGTACTTATGTTTTCTTAAGGAACAACTCAAGCAGATACCATGCTGAATCCCTTAAGGAAGAAAAGAGTTAGAGTAGATACCATGCCTAACTTGTTGCTTAGGGAAATCAATAGCTTAAGGAGTAGATACCATGCCCTTAGGTTGGCGACCAGTAGGTATACATGGCATGAATAAAGCATTGGCATACTATTATATTGTGGTAGCATAATTAGTGGTGGATATCAAGTCCCTACGCCTTTATCCTTAGTATTTTATCTTTATCAAAATCAACTCTTTTATTATTTCTATCTTTTTATATTGCGAATATAATTCTAAATTGAACTTTACCAATCCCTGTGGAGATGATCTTGCATTCGCACACTATACTACACTGTTGACCTTGTGCACTTGCAAGTAAAACAAAGTATGATTATTCACCTATTTTATTTAGGTATATTATCGCACAACAAGTTTTTGGCGCCGTTGCCGGGGATTGTGCTAAATTTCTTTTTGGAATTATTTTCGTTAGTTTTTTTTATTATTATTATTTTAATTTATTCTATTTTATTCTGTTCTGTTTTATTTTTATCAAAAATCAGATTTATTCCTTCTTTTCGTTTTCTGTTCAGGTGTGCAGAGGAAGAGTTTCTGTCCTCATTGCGATCAAGTGCAGTGCCTTGTGCGATCGAGCACAAGTCTGCGATCGAGCGTAGAGGAGCTGCGATCGAGCGCAAAAGGTCCAGAGAGTACCCGAGCAGCAGTACTGAAACTGTTGCACTGAAGCGGTTCAACTAATTCATTCAAAGGGAGAAGCACCAATGACAGAAGCTCAATATACTTGTCTAGATGCTATGGAGAGGAAGCTAGATATGCTCATATATGCCATGACTAGTCAAAACATATCACCTAGTCCGCGAGGCAAACCACTCCAGGTATGTGCTATATGTTCTCGTTTTGATCACATTACTAACACTTGCCCTTTGTATTCATATGCAGGTCAAGAGCAAGCAAATTATGAGGGACCGCACAATGCATATACAAATACCTACAATCCTAGATGGAAGCACTACCCCAACCTCTCATAGAGCAACAATCAAAGCAACTTGAACCTTCAAGGGAAACAAGGGAACTGTCATAAAGCAGCCCAACCAGTTCCAGAACCCAAGAAGGATGATCTAGAAAGTCTTGTAAAACAATTGGCCACTCAGCAACAACAACTAATGGCAACATTGATAACTTCACAAGATCAGCAAAGACAAACAATTGCAAAGCATGAGCAAACCATCCAAAGGCTGGAAGTACAAATGGGGCAAATGGCTAAGGAGTTAAGTGGAAGACAGCAAGGAGAACTTCCTGCACAAACACTACCACATCCAAGAGGACATCAGCAACTAAATGTCGTGACAACTCTAACAAATGGTAAGATCATTGAAACTGATGAGCCTACACAAGCATCCACATCCAAGGTAAGTGAGATGGAGAAGGTAAATAGTGAGAAGGTTGAACTCAAAAGATATAATGCATTAAAATTACCCCCAGATAATATAAAATGTTTTAATGTATGCATGACGCAAAGTGTTGTTGAGGAAGCTTTTCAGGTCCATCACGTTGATCCAATAGAACCTGCTCTTAACTATAGTGTCCCAAGATCGGATATTGAGCCCAAATGCAAGGATGTTACTGATGACATCATTGAAACTATGCACCTTCTAAAAGCCTTTCCAAAGCCTCCAAGTAAGTACACTGATCCATTTGAAATTCTTGGGCCTACTAATACTATTCTTCCCCCTTTTATTGTACAGGCACCTAACTTGGAATTCAAGCAGTTACCCGAGCACTTATCTTATGCCTATATGGGAGAGAATAAGACACTTCCTATGCTAGCTGCTACCACTCTCAGTTTTGGGGAAAAATAAAGTTTGGTCCGGCTGAAGACGTTAAACTTAGCGCTCATGGGAGGCACCCCACAGCTTATCCTTTTATTTTTATTATTTTACGTATTTATTGTTATTTATTTATTTTTATTACTTCTTGTTTTCCCGTATTACGTTAGTTTTTCGTTTTTAGGGACAATGTGTGCATCCGTTCAAGTTTGGGGGTGTGCTACGAGCCATGTCAGCCATCAGTTCTCCATCTCCCAGGTCAGCTCCTTCCATGCTATTCACACATTGGGGACAATGTGCAATTTAAGTTTGGGGGTATGGGGACCCATTCACACACTCACTATGTCCCACATTTTTTTGTTGTTTTGTTATTATTTTCATAGATAAATGCTTGTTCATTATGTCCAATAAACTTTTTATGATCTAAACAAAATGTTATGATTTGTCTTCATCAGTGAGCGTAACACTTTGAACATATAGGTCAATAAACAAGTTTTGAACCTAGATCACTGCCCTTTTGGCATTTAAGAATTCACAAGTTTAACTTGAACTATCACGAGCACATTAGCACATAGCTGTGTGGGGTATGACATGATATTTGGATTGGTATGTTTCTTTTGCTTGACTATGAACTAGATGACTTATTAGATTGACATTTTGGCATATAAAAATAGAAAAGATTGATTCGTGCTCAAAAAGAAAAAAAATGCTCCTAATGATCAATAAAAACAAATCTTCCGCTGAGTAACTAGCCCTCTTGCCTTAGTAAGCATTGAGTGTCACGTCAAAAGGTGGAAAATCTTAAGTGATCATTAAAAAGGAATTTTTCGCTGAGTAACTGGCCCTCTTGCCTCAGTAAGCATTGAGTGTCACGTCAAAAGGTGGAAAATTCTAAATAGTAGCATAAAAATCAGTTAGTTTCGTAGCCTTGTTGACTCGAGCCAGTAAGTCCTTAGGGGTGTCTTTACACCTAATGCCCTAAAAACCATCTGGTTTGGGAGTCATTGGCCAAACACTCGTTACACGAGTCATCAAGAAAGCTTAAGGGAACTAACTTAGCAAAAATCTCGCAAATAAAAGTCTATGCCATATTTGTTGACTCTAATAGGAAGTTTGGTGAATCTTGAGTCATCGAAACACTACCCATTTGAATTTCTTGGAAACTTAATCTTTTATGTGCTAATCACCACACACCGAAGTCAAACTTGTGATATCTTAGAATACCTAGTGAATATGATTTACGTTCAAAACTCTTATTCATTGCAGATATATGTTTACACTTGTTAAGCTTGCTCATGAATGCGCATCATTGTTTTGTGTAAAATCTAGATTTTTAATTGACACTATGAACATTGGATTTATCTATATTTCTGTTTTAGTTTTTAATTTAGTATTGCTAAGGGACTAGCAATATGTAAGTTTGGGGGTGTGATAGACGCTTAAATATACATATTTAAGTCCCCTTATTTACACTTGTTAGATCCTTTATTACGTTAATTTGGTATCTTTTACTCCATTTGTGTGTTTTACATGTTTTTGTAGGGTCTTGGAGAAAAAGAAGCAGTTTTGGCACTTTAAGGAAGAAATCTAGAAGCCCTGGAGCACTTTCTGGACAAAGGGCGATCGAGCGCACATGCAGTGCGATCGAGCGCACATACGGTTGTGCGCACACTTGTAGGATCGAGCGCACACTACGATCGAGCGCAAGGACACATGCGATCGAGCGCAAATGTACAGGCATGAATAGTAAACTGCAGAACTCTATTTTGGAAATAACCCTATTTTGGAAATAACTCTATTTTGGAAATAAAGGAGTTTTGTGTTTTAGGAAAGTTTAGAAACTCATGAGTCTATTAGGACTTCTCAAAGACCTATAAATACACTTGTAAACTCACACACAAAAAGACACCTTAGATAGAAAACACTTTTCTCTTTTCTTTTACTTGGAGTGGAGAGCTTGGGAGAGAATTGACGCCTCTTCTCTCGGGTTTATTCTTCTCCCTTATGTTTAGTTTAATTATGTTTACTTCAGTTAGTATGTGTAACTAACTCTCTTAGTAGGGCTTGGTTGAAGCCCTAATTATGTATACTCAATAAATTTAGTATTGGCGCCTTGCAATATTTATGTTGTGTTGCTTAAACTTGATTAATACCTGCTTTTATTTAAATTCCTCATATGTATATGTCTGATCAATATGTGCATGTGGTATGGACTTGTTAGTTAGATCAATTTGGATGACCGAGTCCTGGGTCTAACATTAGTAACAAGGGATATCTTATCCGGATACCCGGGTTAATCAACATGGGAAACCGGGAGTAGATACCATGCCCTAGGTCTCATATGGTTGTCGATTTCCATAGTACTTATGTTTTCTTAAGGAACAACTCAAGCAGATACCATGCTGAATCCCTTAAGGAAGAAAAGAGTTAGAGTAGATACCATGCCTAACTTGTTGCTTAGGGAAATCAATAGCTTAAGGAGTAGATACCATGCCCTTAGGTTGGCGACCAGTAGGTATACATGGCATGAATAAAGCATTGGCATACTATTATATTGTGGTAGCATAATTAGTGGTGGATATCAAGTCCCTGCGCCTTTATCCTTAGTATTTTATCTTTATCAAAATCAACTCTTTTATTATTTCTATCTTTTTATATTGCGAATATAATTCTAAATTGAACTTTACCAATCCCTGTGGAGATGATCTTGCATTCGCACACTATACTACACTGTTGACCTTGTGCACTTGCAAGTAAAACAAAGTACGATTATTCACCTATTTTATTTAGGTATATTATCGCACAACAAGCACCTTATAATGTTATAAAAGTATCGGTTCCTAAAGGAGCCGTATTTTCTAGGACTAACCCCAAAAGACCCAAGAAATTTTGGGTACCTAAAAGTGCAATTGAATATCCTTGTGTAATGTAGATGTCTCCACACCAAGGAAAAAGGTAGCTATTGGTACCTTGATAGTGGATGCTCAAAGTACATGACCGGTGATCAAACCATCTTCAAGGAACTAACTCTAAGGGATGGCGAACACGTCACCATTGGAGACAACATAAAGATAAAGTTTATCGAGCATACCAAAGTGGGTAATGATTCCACAACCATTGACCATGTTTTATGTGTGCAAGACCTTAAGCCAAATTTACTTAGTATTAGTCAACTATGTGACAAGGGCAATAAAGTCATATTTTAATCCTCTCATTGTCTAGTAATAGACATCAAGAGCAACAAGATCAAGTTTACTGGCTATAGACATGAAAATGTCTATCTAGTAGATTTACAATCTTTTCATTCGGAAAATGAAAAATATTTTCCCACTTTTAATGAAAACCCATGGCTATGGGATAGTGATAAGTGCTTAAATAGTCATGTTTAAGCCTCTTAATTTACACTTGTTAGGCTCTTTGTTTATCTATTTTAGTAGATTCTACTTCATTTTTGTGTTTTTTGTGTTCATAGGTCTTGGAAGAAAAGAAGACATTTTGGAGCTCTAAGGAAGAAAAAGTAAAAATCTGCAAACTAGCTAGGTGCGCTCGAGCGCACCTCTCTTGTGATCGAGCACACAGGCACTCGTGTGCACACTTAAAAGGCTCGAGCACAGCCATGCGCTCGAGCGCAGACCCATGTGATTGAGTGCACACGCACAGAAAGGCGGCAGAGCCAGTTTTGGAAAGAAGTCTCCAAATCTTAAATTGGAAATTAAGGTTTCGGGGCACCCTTAGAGCCCTATATATAGACTTGTAAAACACAGAAAACATACCTTTTGATTTTGCTTGAAGTTATAAGCTTTGGAGGGGAATTGACGACTCGTCTCCACAGTATTCTTCGGGTTTTATTTTTCTATTTAGTTTAGTTATGGTTATAATGTTCAGAATACTTAGCATGTGTAACTAAACTCTTAATAGGGCTCGATTGAAGCCCTAATTATGCTTTTCTATATATAAGTATTGTTGCCTTTGCAAATAGCCATGTTATGATGCTTTAATTGATTAATACCTGCTTTATTGAATTCCTTATATGTGTGTGTCTGATCAATGTATGCATGTGATATGGATTAGTTAGTTAGATCAATTTGGATGACTGAGTCCTGGGTCTAGTAATAGTAACAAAAGAATTCCACATCGGATTCTTGAATTAATCAACATGGGAAACCGGGAGTATACAACATGCCCTAGGTCTCGTGTGGTTGTTGATTTGCACAGACCTTATACTCTCTTAAGGAACAACTCAGTATACACCATGCTGAATCCCTTAAGAGAGAAAAAAGTTAGAGTATACACCATACCTAACTCATTGCATAGGGAGATCAATAGCTTAAGGAGTGGACCAAGCCCTTAGGTTGACAACTATTAGGTATTCATGGTAGGGCTATAGCATTGGCACATTACTTATTAGGAAAGTATGATTATCGGTGGATATCAACGCCCTATTTTCTTATCATTATTAATTTAGACTCAATATTTATTTCTATCAATTTTTATATTGTGAAACTAATTCTAAAACGAAATTTACCAATCCTTGTGGAGATGATCTCGCATTTTGCACACTATGCTACTGTTGACCTTGTGCACTTGCAAGTAAAACAAGTATGATTATTTGCTTAATAATTTAGGTAGATAAACGCACGAACACATAGAAGACTTGGCCATGCGAGCATGGACTTGCTTAAAATTTCAAGAAAAGATTTAGTTGTTGGACTCCCCAAAATAAAATTTGAAAAATACAAGGTTTATAATGCTTGTTAAATAGGAAAACAAACTAGAATTTATTTTAAATCAAAAAATGTAATCTCAACCTCTAGACCATTGGAACTTTCACACATGGACTTATTTGGTCCAATAAGCATCATTAGTCTAGGTGGCCATCAATATGCTATTGTTATTGTTGATGATTATTCAAGATATAAATTTGTTATTTTTATAGTTTACAAGGATGAAGCATATAAAGGATTTATAAACATTTGCAAGAAGGTTCAAAATGAAAAATGAATTTCTATTTCAAGTATTATAACTGATCATGGAAAAGAATTTGAAAACCAAAGTTTTTCAAAAATTTGTGATGAAAATGGAATCGATCACAATTTTTCAATGCCTATAAATCCTCAACAAAATGGAGTTTTTAAGAGGAAAAATAGAGTTCTATAATAATTTTCTAGAATCATGCTTTGTGAAAATAGTTTACCAAAATATTTTTCAGCGAAAACCTAAATACTTCTTGTTGTGTTTTAAATAGAGTATTAATTAGGCCTATGCTTGATAAAACTCCATATGAACTATAGAAAAGTAGAAAGCCTAATATCTCTTATTTTTGTGCTTCATCCTAAATAACAATAAAACTAATTTAGGTAAATTTGACTCAAAGACCAATGAAGGGATATTCTTAGAATATTCAATCTCTAGTAAAGTTTATAGAGTCTTTAACTAAAGAACTCTAGTGGTTGAAGAATTCGTACATGTCTCCTTTGATGAGTCTAACCCAATTAGTAGTAGAGTAGTATCTTTTAATTATAATGCAGATTTTATTCCAAGAATGGATACACCTGCTCCCATTATTGACCCGAAGGAGAGCCAACCTCAAACAAACTAAGAGGTAGATGCTCTCAGTCTTGATCAACCATCTACAAGTCAACAAGAGGATGGTCTTCTTAAAGATTGGAGGTATATGAATTATCATCCAATCGATCAAGTGATTTGTGATCCTTCACAAGGGGTAAGAACATGATCCTCTATAAGAAATATTTGCAATTGTGTAGCTTACTTATCTCAAGTATAACCTAAAACTTGTTTAGAAACCGAAAAAGATGTTGATTGGATAAGTGCTATGCAAGAAGAATTAAACCAATTTGAAAGAAATAAAGTATGGACTTTAGTTCCTAGACCAAAGAATCACACAATTATAGTAACTAAATGGGTATATAGAAATAAAATAGATGAAAATGGAATAGTAACTAGGAACAAGGCTAGACTAGTTGCTGAGGGTTACAATTAAGAAGAATGAATAGACTTTGATGAGACTTATGCTCCAGCGGCTAGATTAGAAGCCATTCGTATGTTATTAGCCTTTGCATGCTTTAATAAGTTTAAGCTATTTCAAATGGATGTGAAAAGTGCCTTTTTAATGGTTTTATAGAAGAAGAGGTGTATGTTGAGCAACCTCTTGGATTTGAAAATCCTCGTCTTCCAAACCATGTCTATAAGCTTTCTAAAGCTCTACATGGGTTGAAGCAAGCTCCAAGAGCATAGTATGAAAGACTACGTAAGTTTTTACTTGAAAATGATTTTACAAGAGGAAAAATAGATATAACCATTTTTACAAAAAATGACACACTATTAGTGCAAATGTATGTTGATGATATTATATTTGGTTCTTCTAATGAATCCATGTGTCAAGATTTTGCTAAATGTATGCAAGGTGAATTTGAAATGAGCTTGATGGGAGAGCTTACCTACTTCTTTGGACTCCATATCAAACAATTAAAAGGAGACATCTTCATCAATCAATCAAAATACACCAAGGACCTATTGAAGAGGTTTGAGATGGAAAGCTCAAAGTCAATTGGCACTCCTATGAGCACCTCTACAAAACTTGACCTAGACGAGGGAGGTAAGTGTATAGATGCTAAAACTTATAGAAGCATGATAGGAGCTTTACTATATCTAACTGCAAGTAGACCCGATATAATGTTCAGTGTATGCATATGTACTAGATTTCAAGCTAGTCCTACGGAATCACATATAGTTGTCGTAAAAAGCATCCTAAGATATTTACAAGGCACTCAAAATCTAGGTTTATGGTATTCTAGAAAATCAACTTTTGAGCTTGTTGGATACTCAGATGTTGATTTTGTGGGTTGTAGGCTAGATAGAAAAAGCACTAGTGGAACATACCAATTTTGAGGTGCAAGGTTAACCTCTTGGTTCTCTAAGAAATATGACTCAGTTGCACTATCAACCGCCGAAGCGGAATATATAGCTGTCGAAAGTTGTTGTGCATAAGTTTTGTGGATGAAACAAAAACTAGAAAACTATGGTATGAATTTTAGAAACATACCAATTCATTATGATAACACTAGTGCTATCAACTTGACAAAAAACCCAATTCAACATTCGATAACTAAACACATAGAGATAAGACATCACTTCATAAGAGATCATACTCAAAAGGGTAAAATTAGATTAGAATTCATTCATTAGAAAGATCAAATTGCTGACATTCTTACTAAGCCCTTGAATGAAGATAGCTTTTGTAAAATTAGACTATTAGTGGGTTTAACAAATTATGAACATATGTGTGCTTGATTGCATCTACACTCATCATATGCATATTTGTCATTATGTGAATGAGTATTAACTCCTATTTAATATTTCTCTCACTCAAAATGGCATAGATAAAAAATTTCTTGCAAAATTCCTACTTGATGCTCAAAATTTTATGATTTTTGAAAGACCCAGTCGACTAGTTGAATGATCCAGTCGACTGGTATCTCTCTATCAATTTACCCAGTCGACTAGTAGGGTCTATCCATTCGATTGGTAACTCACTTCCATTCTACCAGTCAACTAGTACAAGAACCTAATCGAATGGTATCACAAGATAAGTTTGGAGCACAAAATTTAAAATTTCTTGGACAACCCAGTCGACTGGTGTCTTTTTGCCAGTTTTACTAGTCAACTGGTACCCTGGCCTAGTCGACTGGTATACAGAAAAATTATCAGATTATAAAGAACCCAATCGACTGGTACCCTAACCCAGTCGACTGCTATCATAATTCTATATATAGTCACTTCATTTTTTTTCCAGATTTCATGCCATTTTTGCAAAATCCTGGCTTTCTCTATTTTAAAATCCTTGTTTTTAGCCCAAAATCTCTTGAAATAACTCTATAAAACCCTAATCATCCGTCAAATCACTCATTTTCAACTTTTTAAAATCTTCATTCTTTTCCCAAAAATCTCTCACTAACCAAGATTTCCTAAAAATTTCTAAGAGAATATGAGTCAAAACAACCGTTACCGAACCTCACGCACCCACGAGAACTAGATCACGGAAGTCCTCGGTACTAGACTTGAGAGGCAAAGGGATAGTCGGTTCCTCGATCAAGCAAGCGAGGACCGAGCTTGATGACTCTCTTTTCTGGAATCCCACCATTAAAAACAGGTATAACAATGTGATTAGACATAAGAAAATCATGACGGGTAGACTTGTTGATTTCGATTCTATTTGTCATGCTTATTTCGATATACTTCCTGCTTTTGAGGCAAAAAGCCTCACACCACTTATAAATATCAACTGTAAATACTACCCCCATTTTGTACATCAATTTTATGCCAACATTGTCAAACCCAGTCCCCTAGCTCTTTGGTTTAAGACTGGTGTGATGGGCATAGAGTTTGAGGTCAATACTGACCTATTGGTACACTTGCTGAGAATCCCAATGGCTAGGATCTCATGGAGTCTAGATGGATGACCAAAAAATTTTGATTACGATGAGGCATGTTAGATAGTCAGGGGAGACCTTAACTATGTCTTTTGACCCACTACATTTTATCAGTGTAGTGACATATGCCTCGAATCAAAATTGTTTAACCTTATTATAAGTTAGACCATCCACCCATGACTCGGGAGTTGGGGTTATATGTCAAAAATTGACATAGTATTGATCCAGTGTCTTAAAACTGAACACCATTTCAATATCTACCCCTTTTTGCTGGCTAATATGCTCAATGGCGAGGCTTATGACTCTGGGTGCCTCCCTTATAGCATGCTCATTACTCTGATCTTACAATACTTCAAAGTTCCATTGAATGTCTCTAAAGCTCAAGTTATTGGCCCCAAGGACATCATCAATGTCTCTTCACTAAAGAAGATGAGGTTCACGATCTGGAATGGTATGGTTCATTCCAAGGCTAGGAAGAACATTCAGATCAGGGATGATGATGACAGCGATAAGGACGACGATGTGCCTGATGATGCAACTCCTCCCACTTTCATGGACACTGACGAGCAGGCACCTAGTTCATAGCATGTTGGATATGGTTGCTTGGCTGTTGGTCAGGCTGGACACGATGATCTATAACAGGCGATAGTGAGCCTCCAAATGTTCATGCAGTATGGATTTCAAAGCTTGAGCTCTTTCATGGACCAGAGCTTCCAGATGGTGCAGACCGATATCGGTTACATGCATCACGATATCAGTACCCTATAGGATGATTTCAAGTTACTCTGAGAGCACTTGGAAGGCTCTTTGGCAGAGATTTGAGATTTCCTCCGAAATAACTCTGACTCCCCTGCTCGTTGAGTCATCGGTCTTTCTCATTTGTCTTTGTTATGTATTTTTTAGCTTTATGGATGTTTAGTAAGAACATTACTTATCTTTTTTTATTTCATACATCATTTTCTTTGTGTGTATCAGACTTTCCCGAATAACTTCTTTAAGCTCGATTATGTATGGATCATTTGTATATGCATGCTTATCTTCATTTATATAGATTTTTACTTGTGTATGTGATTTACTTTTAGCTATATGGTTGAATAGTTTGAGCCCTTAGAGCTCTTCAATATGCTTTACAAGTGTCAAGTTTCTGTTCAAACTTCTGAGTCTTCCTAGGAGGTCTTACCAACTCCGGTTTATGCTTAGTTTTTGCACACAAATTCGTTTATGCCTTATCTTATTGCCTATGGTATTTGAATTGCTTATTTTCCATGTTTAACCCCCAATTTTCTGCTGTTGTCAAAATGGGGGAGAAAAGGGAAAAATCTATGTAAACTGATATAAAGCATAGTTTTAAGGGGAGTATTTCTCCAAACATCTTAAGATATTTAAAATAGTCTTGCAATAATTGGTTGGAACGATTATTATTGTCATTAAATGTTTGCAGGTTGGTTTTTATCATAAAGACAGAGGAAACTCTGTCCAATTTGTTTAAAATAGTATTGCATTAATTGGTTGGAATGATTATTATTGTCATTAAATGTTTGCAGGTTGGTTTTTATCATAAAAACAGAGGAAAATCTGTCCAATTTTTCCAAAAAACCCAACACTTAGTTTGAAAAATAATTTTTTTTTTCTCTCTATGGTTTTGTCATCATAAAAAAAAAAAGGAGATTGTTGACCCATATTTGATTTTAATAATGAAAAAACACTTCTTGAATTGCACTAACAGTTTTATCTAAGTGTTTAAGTAGCAAAAGCATTCAATACAGAAACAAGACACAAGAAAACAACACATTAAAATACCAAAAGAAGACAGAAGATCTAGAATAAGCTCTAAGGTAATTGAATCACATTGTAAATCTCTATTTTCAATCACCTAGCTTGATCTATAGCTCATTTTTCAAAATGATTTGACAAAACAAAATACAAAAAATGGTTCTAAGTCAAATTTTTTAAAAAACATAAAAACTGGGTTTTTGGACAACCCACTCAATTGGTAAAAAAGACAGTAAGTTCCCAGTCGATTGGTAATAGGACCCAGTCGACTAGTAACTTCTCGACTGGTACTCTCACTAAGCCTAAAAGTAAACTTTTTCACTTGACTCAGTCGATTGGTAATTCGAAAATATGACATTTGAGACGCAAGAGTGTCTAACAGCCATATAAGTCCAAGGCTATAAAAACCCTCATCAATGAGCATTTAAACATGTAGATAGAACATTCAATTTGATTCATAGCTCATTAATACTCTCAAAAGCCTTGAAAATTTTATTGTGAGCCATTCTTTAAGCTTCTTCTTAAAAGAGAGATAATCTTCATCGTGTAAAGCATTCATTGCTATCTCTCTACCTTTCTTTTACATTTAATTCCATTCACTGTAAAGAGAAAGAGTTGGTGTAACTCATAGAGTGTTTAGGATTAAACACTTCTTTGTAACTTCCTTGAGGAAAAGATTGTTTGTAAGCTTTGTGCAACACCCGTGAAGTTGCTCGACTATATTTAGTGGATTATTTCAAGAAAGTTCCTTGAAAAGAGTGGACGTAGGGTCAGAGAGATTCCGATATTGCCAAACCACTATAAATGGAGTTTGCATATTCTCTTCCTTTACTTCTATAAATTCAAGCATATTATTTGTTGTGTGGCTTGCTTGATTAAATTGTTAAAAACTTGTGTGTTAATTAGAAAAAAAAAATTAAAACCCAATTCTCCCTTTCCTGCATTTGTACCTTGGTTTTCAATTACCTTCACTAGATGACCATTTAAGTTTTAGGTATGTGTATCTTACGAAGTTCAAATCTGAATCTTTCGATAAGTTCAAGGAATTTAGATATGAAGTAGAAAAACCAAATTGGTGAAAGTATTAAAGTTCTTCGGTCTGATCGATGAGGTGAATACTTGACAAATGACTTTTTGGATCATCTCAAGGATAATTGGATTCTTTCACAGTGGACTCCTCCTAGAACACCTCAGCTAAATGGTGTGTATGAAATGAGATATCATACTTTATTAGATATGGTGTTATCGATGATGAGTTACATTGATCTTCAAATTCTATTTTGGGGTTATGCCTTAGAAATTGCTGCATACCTATTACACAAAGTTCCTTTTAAATTTGTACCTAAGACACCATATGATATGTGGAATGGTAGGAAACCTAGTATTAAACATGTTAAAATTTAGGGTTGTGCTGCATATATCAAGAGATTAGTTGTAAATAAGTTAAATGCAATGTCTGATAATTGTAGATTTATGGGATATCCCAAAGAAAGTTTGGGATATTATTTTTATCTCCAGTGAAGAAAAGGTATTTATTTCTAAACATGATAGAAAAAGAGTTTTTACTAGAACAGAGAAGTGGGAGTAAAGTGAAATTTGAAAAAGTGTCTCAAGAACCACAAATCAACAATGATCAACCTAATGAGCATATTATAGTAGAGTCTCTTATCACACAACCTCCGCGTAGATAGGTAGGATACCTAAACCATCAAAGAGATTTGGTATCTCATCGAAGGTGATATAGAGGTATACCTTATTTCAAATAAGGATCCTACAAACTGCAAGAAACGATGTCAGATGTCGATTTGAAAAGATGGCTTGAAGCCATGAAATTTGAAATAGAATCCATGCATTCTAATCAAGTATGGAATTTGGTTGACCTCCCTGAAGGTATTGTACCTATTGATTACAAATGGGTTTATAAAAGAAAGATAGGTATGAATTGAAAGGCAGAGACCTTTAAGTCAAGGCTAGTAGCGAAAGGTTACAAACAAAGACAACGAGTTGACTTTAATGAAACATTTTCTCCTATAGCCATGATTAAGTCCATTAGGATCTTGCTCGCTATAGTTGCACACTAAAATTATGAGATATGACCAATAGATGTAAAAATTACCTTCCTCAATGGAAACATAGAGTAATATACATACATATGTAGCAACTAGAAATGTTTTCGTCCAGCAGTAGTGACCACAAAGTGTGCAAGCTACAAAGTTCAATTTATGGATTAAAGTAAACTTCTCGTAGTTAGAACATCTGATTTGATGAGGCAGTCAAAATGTTTGGTTTTATTAAGAATGTGGATGAACCATGTGTTTATAAGAAGACTAGTGGGCGTGCGATTACATATATGATATTGTACATTGATAACATACCAGTCTTTGGGAATGATGTAGGTATGTTACAATCATTCAAGGTCTAGCTTTCAAATAACTTCTCCAAAAAGATTTGGGTGAAGCATCCTATATTTTGGGAATAAAAGTATAAAGAGATAGACTGAGAATGATACTAGACTTGTCCCGATCTACATACATACACAAGATGTTGAAAAGTTCAATATTAAAAAACTCTAAGAGATGATTATTTCCTTTCTTTAGTGGAGTACATCTTTCTGAAAAAAAATGTCCTAAAAACACTTGAGGTGAGAGATGATGTGAGTCATATTCCCCATGCTTCGACTACAGGAAGTCTCATGTATGTTATATTATATACTAGACATGATATCAGTCATGTTAAAACTGTTACTAGTAGATATCAATCTAATCTAGATTTGGAACACTGGATTGCTGTGAAGAACATTCTTAAGTGCTTGAGAAGAACTAAAAATTTGTTCACCATATATGGAGGAAGTGACTTGAAATTGAAAGGTATACTGATTCAAACTTCCAGTCTGATGTGAATGATAGAAAATCCACTTTTGGAATTGTTTTCACTGTAAATGGAATAGCAGTGAGCTGGAAGGGTTGTAAGCAAGTTATAACTGCAAATTCCACCATTGAGCTTCAATATATTATTGTGTATGGGGCTGTAAATAAGATGACTTGGATGAAAATTTCATCACCAAGCTTGGTGTTATTCCTAACATCAAATTCACAATATCTTGTACTGTGATAGCAATGAGGTGATAGCTTAAGCCAATGAACCAATGTCTCATTAGAAATCTAAACACATTGAGTAGCTCATACATTTTATTAACGTAATCAACAAAAAATGAGATACATGGGCGATTGAATTTAGTACAAGTGAGAGATTGTTAGTAGTATGTCATACAAACTAATAACATTTGATGTTAATTTATTTAAAAAAATCTTA
Organism: Bretschneidera sinensis; assembly: GCA_023935145.1. NCBI lineage: Eukaryota > Viridiplantae > Streptophyta > Magnoliopsida > Brassicales > Akaniaceae > Bretschneidera > Bretschneidera sinensis. Next base: position 99,262,623 of record CM043700.1, on the reverse strand, counting down.
TTCATATTCTTATCATTGTATTAATGAAAAAGTTTATTTATTATGAATATTTGTTAAATTACATTTTCATGATTAAGTCCATAGAATAAGAATAATAGATATATGATTATAATGAGATCATAATAATGAGACTTAATATTTTTGAAAACTTTATTCTTAAATGTTCTTGGTCATAGGATACTAATTAGAGTTAGTAATCCGGTTAGACTGGTACATACTATATGTTGAAAATAAGAATTAAAATGAACTTTTGTATTATTGATTGATAATCTGAATACAATTCAACGGTCTTATATATAGACATTTGAATACTAAATCTAATAAGATTAGGATACAATGATTAGATAAGATAAATATAAATTAGGCCTACTAGGACACATAATAAGAATCCTATTAGGTTTCTCAGCATTCCCCCTCAAGTTGGAGTATAGATATCATATGCGCTCAACTCGTTACAAATAAATCTAACTTGAGAACCATCCAATGATTTAGTAAATAAATCTACTAACTGATATGCTGATTTCACATCTGGTACTAATCAAATTTTGTGGAAGCTTTTTCCGAACAACATGACAATCGACTTCAATATGTTTAGTTCTCTCATGAAACATTATATTATTTGAAATATCAATACATGCTTGATTGTCACACACCAAGCTTATAGGACTTGACTGTTTAATCCCAAGTTTCACTAACAACTGTTTTAGCCAAACCATCTCACAGGCAGTATGTGCCATTGCTCTATATTCAGACTCAACACTCTATCTACCCACCACAGTTTGCTTCTTACTTTTCCATAGCTTTAACAAATATACAATATCCAGTAGTGGATCTCCTATCAAATGGAGAATTGGCCTAATCTGCATCGGTATAACCCTCAACTTGAGATTGACCATGATTTTGATAAAGTAAACCATGACCAGGAGCACTCTTAAGATATCTCAAAACTCGAATAATATGATCCCAATGACTAGTTCGTGGAGCATCGAGAAATTGACAAACCACACTTGTAGCAAATGAAATATCAGGTCTAGTAATAGTCAAATAATTAAATTTCCCAACTAAACACCTATATTGCCTTGGATTAGATAATAATTCACCTAAATCAACTACAAGTTTTGTGTTGGTATTCATAGGACTGTCTATAGGCTTACCTCTTAACATTCTAGTATTACTCAATGTTGTGCGTTTATCTACCTAAATAAATAAGAAAATAACCGAACTTATTTTACTTGCAAGTGCACAAGGTCTACAGTAGCATAGTGTGCAAGTGCGAGATCATTTCCATAGGGATTGGTGAATTTCGATTTAGAATTAACTTCACAAAGTAAAAATAGATAGAAATATTTATTAGATTTAGATAATAATGATAAAAGCGTAGGGACTTGATATCCACCACTAATCATGTACCCCAACAAAACAGTATGCCAATGCTCTACTCATGCTATAAATACCTAATAGTTGTCAACCTAAGGGCTTGGTCCACTCCTTAGGCTATTGATTTCCCTAAGCAACGAGTTAGGCATGGTGTATACTCTAACTCTTTCTCTCTTAAGGGATTCAGCATGGTGTATACTGAGTTGTTCCTTAAGAGAGCATAGGATCTGTGGAAATCGACAACCACACGGGACCTAAAGGTTGGTCCACTCCCGGTTTCCCATGTTGACTAACCCAAGAATCCGGCGTGGATATCTTTTGTTACTATTGTTGAACCCAGGACTCGGTCATCCAAATTAATTCAACTAACTGATCCATACAACATGCATAAGTTGATCAGACTCACACATATGAGGAATGTAAATAAAAACAGGTATTAATCAAATTAAGAATCACAGCATAAGTATTGCAAAGGCGCCAATATTGAATTATTGGTTAAACATAATTAGGGCCTTAACCACGCCCTACTAGAAAATTAGTTACACATAGTTGTGATGCTAAACAACATCATAAAGTAAAATAACAAAGGAAAGAAGAAACCCAAAAACACTATGGAGAAGAGTCATCAATTCATCTCCACAATCTCTCCTCCGGGCTCGTCCGGCCTCCTGCCTCCCCGAACAAAAACTAAACTAAAAGGAAGATAAGCTCCTAAAAAGGGAGATATTGTTTCTGTATTTTACAAGTCTATTTATAGGGTTCTAAAGATGCCTCGAAACTCTAATTTCCAAAATAGGTCTGGAAGAAATCTTTTTAAAACTAGCTTTGTCGCCTCTCTGTGCGTGTGCGCTCGATCACATGCTTCTGTGCTCGAGTGCATGGGTGCGCTCGAGCCTTCTATGTGTGGGTATGATTGCTTATGCGCTCGATCGCAGCCATGTTGCGTTTGATCGCACTACCGCTTTCCATATTTTCAGTTTTCTTCCTTTAAAGCTTCAAAATGCTCTCTTTTCTTCACAAGCCTATAAAAAACACAGAAAACGCAAAAATGAAGTAAAATAGAATAAAATACGTAAACAAATGGCTTAACAAATGTAAATCAGGGAGCTTAAAGATATTTAAGCTCCTATCACACCCCCAAACTTACATATTGCTAGTCCCTTAGCAACACGAAACTAAAAACTAAATGAAAAACAAAATCAAATATAAACTCGTCATTCATAATATCTAAAAATTTGGGTTGTACATAAAACCATGATGATTGTTCATGAGTAAGCTTATAATAAAAACACATTTTTGCAATGAATAAGGATTTTAAAAGTTCATGTTGCTTACACAAGGCTAGTTTAAGGCATCATAGGTTTGACTTAGTGTGTGTGGTGGATTAGCACATAGAAGATGGAGTTTCCAAATATTTCTAATATATAGTGTTTCGGTGTCCAAGCCTTCATCGAATTCCTTATTAGACAGAACAAAAATGGCATAGTTTTTACTTCTTTTCTTTTTCTTTCATCATGAGATTTTTGCCATGTTGAGTTCCCTTAAGCTTTCTAATTGACCCATGTAGCGAGTGTTTAGCCAATGACTCCCAAACCAGATGGTTTTAGGGCCTTAGGTGTGAAGACACTCCTAAGGACTTATTAACTCGAGTCAAAAAGGCTACGAAACTAACAGGTCTTAATGCTGCCAAGCAAAAATTCTCACCTTTTGACGTGAACACTCACTGCTTACTGAGGCAAGAGGTCTAGTTACTCAGTGGAAATTTTTATGATCATTAAATGAAAAATTCCCACCTTTTGACGTGAACACTCAATACTTACTGAGGCAAGAGGTCCAGTTACTCAATGGAAAGTTTATTTAATGATCATTAGGAGCACTTTATTCTCTTTTTTTGCATGATAATCATTTTTCTTATTTTTCTATGCCAAAGTGTCCTTCTAACAAATTATTCAATTATAGTTAGGTCATGAAAACATATACATAAGAATTATATGTCATACCCCACACAATTATGTGCTAATGTGCTCGTGTCAGATTTAGATCAAACTTGTGAATTCTTAAATGCCTTAAAGTAAGTAATTAAACTTTAAAACTCTATTATCAGCTAATTTGTTTAGGATTTTAAGCTCACTGATGAAATCATATCACAGTATTCGTTTATATCAACAAAAATTTTCAATATAATATGAATATGCATTTATCTTTTCAAAAAAACTGGGACAAGTGTGTGAATGTGTCTCCCATACCCCCAAACTTAAATTACACATTGTCCCCAATGTGTGAATAACATGGAAAAATCTGACCTGGGAGATGGAGAACTAGCTGGGCCCGCATGGCTCATAGCACACCCCCAAACTTGAACGGATGCACACATTGTCCATAAAAAAGAAAAACTAACGTAATACGAGAAAATAAAAAGTACTAAAGGTAAATAAATAACAGTAAATATGAAAAACAATAAAAATAAAAGGATAAGCTGTGGGGTGCCTCCCATGAGCACTAAGTTTAACGTCTTCAGCCGGACCGTGCCTTATTCTTCCCCAAAACTAAGATGGGTAGCAACTAGCACAGGTAGTGTCTTATTTTCTCCCATGTAAGCATAAGTCAAATGCTTCGGCAATTGCTTCAACTCCAAATCTGGTGCCTAGACAATAAAAGGGAAAAAAAGTAGTCTTAGAAGGCATAAGAGTTTCAAATGGATAGGTATACTTACTTGGATTCTTTGGAGTGGCCTCAAGGAGGTGCACAGTTTCAATGATGTCGTTAGTAACATCCTCAGATGCTAGCTTTATATTCGATCTTGTGAAACTAAGGGTATGAGTGGTCTCCAATGGATCAATGTGATGGAACTGAAAAGCTTGCTCAACAACACCTAGAGTGGGTATTGTTTGGGCTGAAAATTCTCCCTGTTTTCTTTCACTTAGCTCCTTAGCCAATTGCCCCACTTGTACTTCAAGTCTTTAAATGGCTTGTTCATGCTTTGCAGTGATTTTCCTTTGCTCAGTCCGAAATTGTCTTGTTTCTACTATGAACTGTTCTTGTGAAGCCATCAGCTGTTGTTGCTAAGTTGTCAATTGTATCACAAGACTCTCTAGGTCACTCTCCTTTGATTCCGGAACTGTTTGAGCTGCTTGTTGGGAGTTTCTTTGCTGTCCTTGAAGGTTCAAGGCATTTTGATTGTTGCTCCATGAGAGGTTGGGGTGGTTCAGCCATCTAGGATTATAAGTATTTGCATATATGTTGTAGTTGTTCGGTCCCACATAATTTGCTTGCTCTTTATCTGCAGCTGAATACAAATGGCAAGTGTCAGTAGTGTGATCAAAACGAGAACATATAGCACATACCTGGACTTGTTTGGCTCGTGGATTAGGTGAGACGTTCTGTGTAGTCATGGCTTGTACAAGCATATCTATCTTTCTTTCCATAGCAGCCAACCAATTGGAAATCCAACATTTAAGTTCACTTCATACATATCCTTGCTCTTTACTCCTTGCTCTGTATTGAGTGGAAAGAAGGTTGGATTTCTGGATCAAAGCCTGTGCATGAATCAGTTGAACCGCTTCAGTGCAACAGTTTCAGTACTGTTGCTCGGGTACTCTCTGGACCTTTTGCATGCACCCTGAACTACGCTCGATCGCTGTTCTTCCTGTGCTCGAGCACTACACTAATGCTCTTGATCGCAATGAGGACAGAAACTCCTCTGCTGCACACCTGAACAAAAACAAAAAAATAGAAAACGAAAAGATAAAAAAAAAATTAAGGTTATTTGATAAGGAAAATATAAATAGAACAGAAAAAATAAAAATACAAATAAAAATTACTAACGAAAATAATTCTAAAAAGAAATTTAGCGCAATCCTCGGCAACGACGCCAAAAACTTGTTGTGGGTTTATCTACCTAAATAAATAAGCAAATAACCGAACTTGTTTTACTTGTAAGTACACGAGGTCTACAGTAGCATAGTGTGTAAGTGCGAGATCATTTCCACAGGGATTGTTGAATTTTGATTTAGAATTAATTTCACAAAGTAGAAATAGATATAAATATTTATTGGATTTAGATAATAATGAAAAAGGCGTAGAGACTTGATATCCACCACTAATCATGCTACCCCAACAAAACAGTATGCCAATGCTCTACTCATGCTATGAATACCTAATGGTTGTCAACCTAAGGGCTTGGTCCACTCCTTAGGCTATTGATTTCCCTAAGCAACGAGTTAGGCATGGTGTATACTCTAACTTTTTTCTCTCTTAAAGGATTCAGCATGGTGTATACTGAGTTGTTCCTTAAGAGAGCATAGGATCTGTGGAAATCGACAACCACACGGGACCTAGGGCTTGGTCCACTCCCGGTTTCCCATATTGACTAACCCAAGAATCCGGTGTGGATATCTTTTGTTACTATTGTTGAACCCAGGACTCGGTCATCCAAATTGATTCAACTAACTGATCCATACAACATGCATAAGTTGATCAGATTCAGACATATGAGGAACGTAAATAAAAACAGGTATAAATCAAATTAAGAATCACAACATAAGTATTGCAAAGGTGCCAATATTGAATTATTGGTTAAACATAATTAGGGCTTCAACCACACTCTACTAGAAAATTAGTTACACATAGTTGTGATGCTAAACAACATCATAAAGTAAAATAACAAAGGAAAGAAGAAACCCGAAAACACTATAGAGAAGAGTCATCAGTTCGTCTCCACAATCTCTCGTCCGGCCTCTAACCTCCCCGAATAAAAACTAAACTAAAAGGGAGATAAGCTCCTAAAAAGGGAGATACTGTTTCTGTGTTTTACAAATCTATTTATAGGGTTCTAAAGATGCCTCGAAACCCTAATTTCCAAAATATGTCTGAAAGAAATCTTTCCAAAACTGGCTCTGTCGCCTCTCTGTGCGTGTGCACTCGATCGCATGCTTTTGCGCTCGAGCGCATAGGTGCGCTCGAGTCTTTTATGTGTGTGCATGATTGCTTATGCGCTCGATCGCAACCATGTTGCGCTCGATCGCACTAGCTCTTTCCAGATATTTAGTTTTCTTCCTTTAAAGCTTCAAAATGCTTTTTTTTCTTCACAAGCCTATTAAAAACACAGAAAACACAAAAAGAAGTAAAATAGAATAAAATACGTAAACAAATAGCTTAACAAATAGAAATTAAGGGGCTTAAATATGGATATTTAAGCTCTTATCACTCAACATATAAAGAACATATTTACGTTAAGATAAAGAAATACCATGACGAGATCTAGCAACTTTGACACCTAAAAAATATCGCAGTTGTCCTAGATCCTTTATCTGAAACTTAGTACTTAAGAACTATTTTAGTTTTAGAATTCCCTCATTGTCATCTCCTGTCATCACAATATCACCCACATACACAATCAACAATATCCTAACCGCTTGACTATGTTTATAAAAGACAAAAATGATCTATTGCACAAATACTTGGACCAAAATCATTCACTACTTCACTGAACTTGCCAAACCATGCTTGAGGAGATTGTTTCAAACCATATAAGGACTTCTTCAATCGACAGACTAACCTAGACCCCCTTGAGCAACAAATCCAAGAGGTTGCTCCATATAAACCTCTTCTTATAGAGAACCATTGAGGAAAGCATTTTTGACATCTAATTGATGTAGCGACCAATTAAATATAGCAACCAAAGAGACAAAAACACAAACAGATATAATCTTAGCCACATGAGAGAACATTTCAGCATGATCAATACCATATACCTATGTGTATTCTTTTGCTACTAGACAAGATTTCAATCTATCAACAGTACCATCAGGAACTTTACCAATATAAACCCAACGACATCCAACAGTAGATTTTCTAGACAAAAGAGAAACTGAGTCTCATGTATCATTAGTACTCAAGGTATGTATCTCTTCTTCCATTACTGTTTTCCGCCTAGAATGAGACAAAGCTTCTGAAACAAACTTAGGAACAAAGATAGTAGAGACTGAAGCCACAAATGAAGTGTATGAAAGAGATAAATGGTCATAAGACACAAAATTAGCAATAGGATTAATAGTGCATAAACACTTACCATTTCGAAGTACAATAGGAAGATCATCCTCAGATGAGGTAGTTAAATATAGATCTAGATCTGTTAACAAGGAAATAATTGGTGGAGCAACCGAGACTAGAGGTTTTGAACGATGAGTGTAAACTTAGAGTGGAGATACCAATATAGGAGGAATTGAAGAAGGGAAAACCATAGTAGGAGGATTTGACCATGTAAGGGACATTGGAATGGGTAACAGAAATGGAAAAAAATTAGTCAGATCAAATACAATGTGAGACTCAAAATAAAATTGGGGTAGTCTCGAAAAATGTAACATCAGCACAAAGAAAATACATTTTTAACGACAGACTATAACACCAATAACCCTTTTGTGTGCGAGGATAACCTAAGAAAATATATTTAATGGAGCGAGGATAAAGTTTGTCAATGCCTAGACTAAGCTGATGATTAAAACAAATGTACCTAAAAATACGAAGAGGTAAATAAAAAGGTGTATCGTTAGGAAATAACACATAGTGTGGGCATTTTCCATTAAGAATAGAGGATAATGTACGATTAATTAAGTAATAGACAGTAATAATAGAAACACTCCAAAACAATTTAGGAACATGCATATGAAATAAAAGAGCACGAGCAATATCTAAAGATGACAATTTTTTTGCTCTGCAACTCCATTTTTTAGATGTATGAGAGCAGGATGATTGATAGATGATACTAGAATTGGTTATGAAAGTAGTAAAAGGATCTGAAAAAAATACTCACGAGTATTATCACTACGAAAAATTTTGACAGACGAACTAAATTGGGTATTCACCTTAACATAAAAGGCACCAAAAATAGAAAACAGTCTTTCATTAAAAAAAACCCCAGGTGAGTCTAGAATAATCATCCAAAAAAGTAACAAAATACCAAAAGCTAAGTTTAAAAGACACATGATTCAGACCCCAAATATCAGAATGCACTGACATAAAAGAACTAGACATACATTTAATAATACGAGAAAGAAATGATACACGATGATGCTTACCCAACTGAAATGACTCATAATCCAAAGATGAAACATGATTCAAACCTGGGACTAACTTCTTTAGTGTCTCCAAAGATGGATAACCAAGACGACAGTGAAACCAGAAAAGAGACATGTCAACTGAGCAAACAATAAAGGATAGGACAAGATCAAAATAATAAAGATCATTGGATTTGTGCCTGCACCAATTATCTTTCGTGTCTTCAGATCCTGAATAAGAATAGAATTAGGGAGAAATATAACAATTTAGATCTATCACAAGCTGACTAACAGATAACAAATTATACTAAGAAAACTGAGCATAAAGTACGAATAATAAAGACACAAAAGAACTAGTATGCATAGTACCAATACCATTTGCAGTGGTTTTAGATCCAATAGCAAGAGTAACATCAAGTAAGGATGATTACTGAGAAAAAGTATAAAAAACATCAATGGCACTTGACAAATTATCAGTGGTTACAGAATTAATAACCCAAGGTTTAGATGAAGAACTACTAGAGGGTAAACAAACAACTGGTGTACTTTTTTGGGTCAGAAGAGTAGTCATAAAAGATGCCTAGTGAGCTGCCTTATACTATTAGAACTCATCATACTCATCTTTGGAAACCGTCACCAAGTGCTAACATGTCTCCCGAATATGCCCATAACGGTGACAATGTGTACATTGATGAACTTAACCCCGACTATATCCACCACAACCAACAAATATACCACTACCACCAATTTCACGACCACCTCTACCATTATGACGACTTAGATCACTAAAAATATGTCCTCTACTACTACTAATATAAGCTCGACCACCTTGCCAAGCTTGAGTCACCAAAGCAAATTTATTTGAAGCCATAGAAATGACCTTTTTAAACTATTTTTTACTGCGAATAGTACCCAAACAGTACCGTGAGCAGTGTCCGAACAGTATCGTTAACAGTACTAGAGATTTTTTAAGAGAATAAAAAAGAAAAAAATTATTCAGGATCCTAAGAGAAAACCTTGCCCTGATGTCATGTTAAAAATAAGAATTGAAAAAAACTTTTGTATTATTGATTAATAATCTGAATACAGTTCAACAGTCCTATATACAGACTTATGAATACTAAATCTAATAGGACTAAGATAAAATGATTAAATAATATAAATATAAACTAGGCCTACTATAACACATAATAAGAATCCTATTAGGATTCTTAACACTATGTTTGCTCAATTGGAAAGATAATTGATCTTAATGTCACTTGTGTATGAGACACTAAAACAAGTATGTGGATACTCATTGGAGAATGATTTCAGTAAGTATGACTCAACTTAAGAATGCTTACATGGAGTTTTATTTGTCTGTCAATAGGTAGTTCTTATGTCACAGTTGTATATGTGATCCTTAGACCCGAGACATCATGGTTCTCTTATATGTTACTTATTACACTTTGATGCTATTTAATATGGTTCTATATCATGGATCATTAGTAAGTGGTAATTAGGTATAATGGGTTTCATATGGAGATATGTGAGTGTACACAAGAGAATTATCACTTTTAAGTAAAGAGAGAGAATATACTATGTGATCTACTAAGATATAACTCAGGAAGCTCATTGGCCAAAGTAGGGTGAGAATTAGAAAAAGGTTTCTAATTTCACCATTAGAGTTACAGTCTTGAGATCTAGACACGTATAATTAACACTAAGGGTTTGATAGTAATTTCATACCTTAATTAGCTTAATTGAGATATTGTATTTTGAAAGAATTTAACTGTATGGTAACTAATAATGAAAAAGGTTCAAGGTTCACAACCAAATTCACATGGTTTGGATAGTTATGATATGCTACTAGGTGTCACTCATGATTGTAGAAGCCTTAAGAATTAATTTATGAACAATTAATTAATTCTCATAAAAGAGAGAACCAAAAAGGGGTTTTGATTCAAAATAAATTAGAAGGGATTCTAATTAATTGGGAATTATTCCAATTGCAACTACATAAAATTTAGGGTAAATTATATTTAGCCACCTTTAGTTTTCTCTAATCTACATATAAGGACCCGTAATTTTAAAATATTTAGATACTCCTTAGATAGGCATATTCCAAAGGGGAATCTATATTCTTACATCAAAAAAATGCATATTCGAGGGAGGTAATTATGTTCTAATGCATATTCGAGAGGGTTATCTGTATATTTTGAAACTATGGGTCCTTGTAGGTTAGGTCAAACTACAAGTGGTTAAATGTAATTTTCCCTAAAACTTATGGCCTACAACCAAATTAATTTGAACCTAAGGAACCACACATAAAAAGAAAAATGTGTAATTAGGAAATACTGCATGGGTTTAGTTTACAATTAATAGTCAATTGTAAATAACTCTAATACTATAAATAGTTTATTAGTGTGCAGATTTCTGCTAGAACATAATTCTACATACTTTGTTTCTCCTAGAGATTTAGATTATTCTTCCTCCCAAAAGAGGGAGAACAAAATTCTCAGATTTTTCTCTCTGTGGGCTATATTTAAATATCACATACTTTTGTGATTGTTGTGGATTTAAGAACGAAAGGAATTCAGTGACGCTCTTAGAATCACGCAAGAAAATCAAGAACACTACAAATTGAAGGTAATGATTCTAATCCTTGATGTTCTTGTAGATTAATATGTGTTATATATAAATTATAAGGTGATTAGTTTTGAAAGAAAAAAAAATAATTTCCATTGTGTTTTCAAATTGATTTCCTTCATGAACTCCACTTCAAAGTGGCAGCCAGACTTTAGTTTTTTTAATTTTGTTTCATTTTGATCCTAGATTGTTTCCTTTGATTTGCCTACATACTTGCATGAATTCTAATATGTTTTTATGACTCATATAACATCTTTAAACTATATGATTATATGTCCTAGGGTTCATCATGCATTAGACTTGATCTTTGATTCAAATCTAAGTTTATGATTGATTATGTGCCTCCACATGCCTTCTTTGATTTGGTTGAATCTTGAATTATTATCATGGTGTTTCTAGGGTTAGGTTAATGATTGAGTCATGTTAAAGTCTCTATTATATATATATATATATATATATATATATTATCCATGTTTGCATATTTCCTTGTCATTCATGCTCTTTGATGATCTTATGACTCCATGAGCTTCAATCTCCCCTTGTATGATTTTGAATATAGATTTTGTATGATAATTTTATTTTTGTGAATGGTTTACATACTTATATTTGACTGAATGATCAATTACATGATTAATGATGATTAAATGATCTCACATGATGCCATGTTTGCTCCTATGTGTTCAAATTACTTTGCCATGTCTTTAAATTCACATAGATCAGCTATTATTTTTTTTTATTGATAATGCATAATAAATTTGTTGCCCTATCATGATTCACACATCTTTTTCAGTTATGTTTGAGTTTTGATTGGTAAAATGTCGACATTTGCTTATTGAGATTATATGTGATCTTGTTTGGTTGAATTAATGGTTTTTGGTGACTTTACATGCAATATTGATGAGAGTAGTTATTGTTCTTGCTTGATTATTGATCATAGATGGATGAATGGATTTATTTTACTCTTTTATACTTGCTATGGATGAATGGATTTATTTTACTCTTTTATACTTGCTATAGATGAATGGTTTACTTTTATACATTCGCGGATGATTCATTTTATTTATCATTTTCATATAAACTGCTTGAGATATAACATCACAGTTAGGCGATTTTACTTCTCATAAACATTCATTTATTTATTGCTTTCTTTCAATTTTGGGGATGTAAGCCGCGCTTAGGCATTTTTAAATTTCGCTATTTTCCTATAATTTATTTTGGGATATAAACCACGTTTAGACATTTTTCAATTTTGCCATTTCCTGTAATCTCAATTTACTTTTTCACACTTTTAATTGCTACGGATTTATTATATTGTCATTGTATGTAATACTCATGTTCTTAAAGTAAGAGTAAAGAAGTAATTCGATAGATATTACATGGAATTAAAATAATATATATATATATATATACATATATATATGAAAGATTTACTATCAATATAATAATTAAACAAATAGACACCTAGACGCTAGCGTCCAGGTGTAGCTTTTGCAGTTACAAAGAAAAGAAGAGGAACTTGCATTTAAGACACTAAGCCAAAGGAAACACAAAAAATGGCAATACGGTTTGGTATAAAAATTAAGCTTTTGTTTATGATTTGTTAAAACTTGATTTACAGCAAATTTTTTTCTCACTCTAAAATTTTATTCTCTCTCAAATTGTTCTCTTTCTTTAAACACCTAGGAACTGAAAGAAAAGTTGAAAGATTGAAATTTTGAATAAATTTTTGGGAGAATTTTAAAGAAATTCGAGGGAAGCTTTAAGAAAAAAAAAAGCTAATAATGTGAATTTTATTTTTGAAATTATGCATACATGAAAATACTCGGAATTTGATGTAGAAATTTAAAGGTATGAATTACGGAAGAATTGAAGAATAAATTAGAAATTTTAATATAAATATTATGTCAGGTGTTGACGATCAGCAATCGGGTGAAATTGCTGAAAGGAGTAGGAAGGGCAATGAGGTGATCCACATGTAGCTTTAAGTGCTATGTGGTGACTTAGATTTACTTTTAGTAATCGAGACCAATAAAAATATGAATTTATGATATTTGAATAAATGGTTGAATTATAATGATTTAATGATGCATTTTCCTTTAAGTATGATAATTGATTGATTTATTGATTATGTACTTAATATTATGTTGAATATTAATTATATAAGAATTTATATTTTAAAAATGATGGATTAATGAAAAATATGTTGAGAAGTTATATAAAATTTCTGAAAATATGATTGAAAAATTGATATGATATATGAGGAGACAATTTAATAAATATGATAAAAATAATAATTTGGAGAAAGAGCTAGATAGTTGAATTGAATACTTTGAAGACAGCTGGCCTAGCTAAGAAGACCAAGAAGGCAGCTGGCCTGGCTAAAAAGACCAAGAAGGCAACTGGTCTAACTGAAACATGTCGACATGTGAGAAGACATTCTCATATGGTAATATGAAATAATGAGATGAATTGATGAGAAAGAAAGAAAGAAAGAAAGATGATTTAAACACATGCATTTATTTATTTAGTTATTTTATTATTATTGATTGAGATGCTAAACTATCAGTCTTGATTGTAAAATTATTGATACACAAATGAGTCTCATAGAGAGACAGATATGATGAGAAAGAAATATGAAAGTATGATATGATAAAAATTATTTGATTGATTGATTATATGCTGTGAACCTCATAATGAGGTAAATTTTGATATTGAATTGATAATGTCAAGATGATTAAATATATGAGAAAAAAAATTGATATGTTTGATAATTAATTTAAGAAGAGATTGATAAATGGTTGGAATTATGATATGAGTAGTGATAGTAGAATATTATTATTGAATTATATGAGATAATAGATGAATAAATATTGGAAGATTATTTACAAGATTGAATTATTATATGTGAAGAAATAGATGATTAATATTGGTGAATTAGAAACGATTGAATTATAAGATGTGACTAGAAGTATATAATCGAGTACTTCTAGTAAATTTAATTCACTAAGCTTGTGAAGCTCACTCCTTATTGTTGAAAATTTTCAGGCAGCGGGCATGGTAGATAGAGTTAGAGCTGATATCAAAGTAATTACCTTAAGTAAATCTCATGGTCAAGTCTTCAGACATTGTAAGAAAAAAGAAAGAAAATTTATAATAAAATATTTTCGTGCATTTTGTTATATTTATATATTGTTTCTGATAGGAGAATGATGATGTATCTCTTCTGAAAAGAGTTGAGGATTAGATGTAATTTTTAATTTCAGTTGATATATTTTTATATTGTTACATATATACATCGTGCTAGGATTTCAAAACATGACGACACCTTCTCGGGGGTGACCAACCCGGGATGGGTCGTTACATTATATGATCATTTTTTTGTGTGCTTCCATATTCATTGTATGCTTGTTTGATCACGTAAATAAGAAAAGCAATTAAATTGATAATTAATAAATGTAAAAGGTATCCATTTGAAATGTAAGAATAAGGGCTAGACCCCGCATTGGTGGGTGCTCACTTGTGACCTTCACACCGTGTATCGAATCTTTGGACCCACGAATCTCGACTCTCAATTTACCTATAGGTTTCTTGGTCATTAAAAAAACCAAGTAACGACTCCACGCCTAGTGTAGTTGGCATGTCACTCTGATCGTTACAATTCTCTCTAAAATTCCTCTTCACAGCCAGTGTTTTCATGGGCATTCCTGGGACTCAGTCAGGGTGCGCCCAAGGGCGGGACGAAGCAAAAACGCCATGAGGCGCCTGAAGTTAGGCATTTCTTTCCCGGGGCATTCATTTTTTTGCTTGGGCTATACACCCGGGGCGTAATTTTTGTGCCTCGGCATACGTTCCGTGAAGGTTTTTTTAAAAATTTTAAAATTTAGAAAAAAATTCAAGTTAAAGACTTAAATTAATGACCTAAAGAGTGTCATAAGTCTTAACCACTACCACTAAGCTAGTGTTCTTGTTGTGATATCATTACACTTTATAAATATATATATTACATGTTATCTAGTTTAGTAATAATTACAAACTATTTAATTAATCAATTACAAGTTATAACAATATAAAAATATAAGTTATACTCCATATAATTTATATATAAACATATATTAATATTTATAAAATTATATTTATCACGCTTAAAAGTATTAAATTTTGATAAAAATTAATTAATTAAAATTATTTTATTATTTTAATTAATTAATTAATATTATTTTATTAAAAATTTTAAATGCCCCAACGTATTCAGAAGACTTACACCCCAACGTTTCGAGGTAAAACATCTCGCCCAATGCCTTTGCCTATGAAAAACTGTTCACAACCATCATCACTGTAGCATCGACACCTCTACTATGGTCATGTTTGGTACCTTGCTTAAAAATCACTTAAAGCAATCACTTTTAAACCAAAAGTGATTGCTTTAAATGGCTTTAGGCAAGTACGAAATGTGAAAGTTGATACTTTAAAGGTTTTTTACTTGGGAGGTTAGTTATTTCTTTTTGTTCTTTTGTTTGTTTTCCCCATTCTTTGACCAGAAAAATTTGGACTTCTTTCTGTGTTATCTCTTTGAAAGAAAATCATTGGTGATGGACTGATGCATGACTTAGTAACGGGTAGTTTTTGTGGCATGGCTTAATATTCAACGTATCATTTTTGGTGAACCATTTTACGATCTCTGTTTCTTTCCTTGTTTTTGCCTCTACACATATTTTTCGAGTTTGCCTAAATGGGTTCGCTTAATAGTTCGTTTGTTTAAGTCCGTCCATTTTAAATGTTTGAGATCGTTCAATTATTTCAAAAGAGCCGAACATAAATGAATTTGAATCCTAAAAATCCCAATTTGTTATGTTTATTGTTTAATCAATTAAATAAATAATTTTTTTATTATTAAACTATTAATTTTTTTTATAAATACATAAATAAAGTTTAAAATTTTCTAAAAAATATACTTTTATATTTTTAAAATAATATATATAAAATAATTAAAATTAAACTTATTTAAAAAATAATAAATAATTAAAATGATAAGACAGAAAATAACCGTTTAGGCTCCTTCACAAACTCAAACAGAGCTCCCAACCTATAAAACGAACTTTCAAAAAAAAAAAAAAATCAAACACAAGCAGAACACTATTCGGCTCTTTTTAGTTTGTTTGCAGCCGTATCTCCAATCAACAATATTCATTAAGCTATGGGGATGACCGTTATCTGTCTTAACAACTTTTTTGTAATATCTGTCTGTCTAAACTATAAGCTCTAAAAAATTTTTGAGTGATTAAAAAAAAGCTCTATGTTAAAGCACAGCACATGGTGGGGCTTGGGAGACAAAAGCCATGTAGGAGCAAAAGGCTTGTCTTGGCTTTCTCTCTCCTAGTTCATGGCATTAATGTAGCTTAGCCGGATCTCTCTCTCATTGCCTATAAATATGATGCAAATGCGAGAGCAAAAATCATCAAGTGGTCTGCAAGTGTAGTGCTCTACAAGAGTGAGCAAAAATGTAGTCTTGCTCTTGCAAGACGGTTGGTAGAGAGCCAGATGTCTGGCAGTGAGCAATTAAGAGTAATTGCCCTGGTGAGATGTAGAGAGAAAAATAACTGTATGTGAGAGATTGCTAAGAGCTATAATGTGTGATTTATTTTCTCAAATGTTTAGTAGTGAGTGTATTTGGGATGTTAGTATGAGTGCTTTAGGTACTTCATCTTTCAATTTCATAGTGAAATATTTTTATGGTGTGCGTTCGCGAATATTTCTCTCATATGTACTTGTTTTTTGTTGTGTACTTGTTTTTTGTTGGTATTTTGATTGCTCATTTTAATTTTACAATCTCGTAGTTGTGGTTGACAATTATCATCCCGAGTGTGTTTTTCACAACACTCTATCTTACATAAAGTTCGGGCTAGTCATTATGAGCATCTGCGCATGCTCAGTTGGGCTCTACCATTTAACTCATCTCAATATCGCATAGAAGAGTTCCAAGAGATTAAGGCAGTCAATTACATCTCCAGCCCTTCTCTCAGTTGGCCTCTACCGACCTAAATGGCCAGTGCTCACTACTTCATCTGATAAACCTCATTAATCCCTCGGATCAACCATTTCAGAGAAATTTTAGAATTAACTCTAGTGATTGGTCAGGCTGAACAACCAGTTCCAGTTATTTAACATTCCATGGCTATAACCTGCTTATCCTTGTATGTCTTGATGTCTAATCAAACGCAGCACACAGGTTTAATGGAATACTACTTTGCATTCATTGAATACATTCTACTTTCTTTACCTGAATTTTTTATGTAATACTCCAAAATCCAAAGCTTGGATTTACGAAAGAATTTTACATCCAAGGTCAGCAGTTATAAAATTGATCAAAATGGAACTTGCACATCAGCCGACTGCAGTAAATCTTCTTGGACGCTCAGAAGAACAGCAGAAAGAGGTGTTAAAATGCTTTCTCTAGCAACACCGTGCTGTCTACAATTTGGGAAGCAGCTTAGAAGATCAATAGGAGGAAATCATTCCTGAACTGGATGATAATATGAAGGCTAGGCTAGGCTATGCTCAGGATTCAACTTCTGTGCAATTAGTTGTCCACTCCCCTGAACATTAAAGGCATCTGTGGTAAGATAAAATTCAATCAGACTCTAGATGAGACCATGAGACCACATTTAAGAGAAATTTCAAGACTTCACCTACCGAAAGAATATTCAAAGACATCCAAAAGAAGCAACAGTACAGTGTTTCTAAGATGCAGAGGTAATATTCTTCTTATATTACTGTATTGTTTGTAAGCCCATGTCTTTGTTTCTGGAAAGTAATTCATTTACTTCTTGTGTTACAATAGATAAGCCCACCGCACAAGTTCTCTGCCTAATCACAAATCCCATTTGAACAATACGCCAGATTGCAATTGTAAACACAAAAGAACAGGCTTCATATAACAAAACCCAAATATAATTTATGGCATGATCACCAGAGAAGCCCCAAAAAAATAAAAAGATGACGCATCTGGAGTCATAGTTCCAACTAATCTTATAAATTGGGTGAGGTTCCACACAGTTTGGATTTAGTGGCTACATTTTACCAAGTATTGTTTTTAACTAATTTAAGATCATCAGGGCACATCACATATCTTCTTTGTAGATAAAATGCTCATTTCCGGAACATAAATAAACTTGGGAGTAAATGTCCTGGCAGCAACCATCACAGTGTGGTGCTTGAATAGAGCAATGCCTAGGAGCCCCATGACTGACGTTGAAATACCCACTTTATTTGCAAGGAGAGAGGGGAAAACCTTCATCCATTTTCAGAGCCAGATTAGTATTTGAAGAACTTTGAAGCTCTGCTCTTTGTACTGATCAATGATGAAGAGGGTTGTTTAAGAGGATAGTATCCAAGTTATTATAAAACCTAGGTTTACATTAGAATGCATGAGTGAACATACTAGAAATAGTGTCATAAATCTAGAAGGATTGATGGCAGGTGAATCATCACTGTCAAGCTTTACAGACAGTGGCAAGATATATCTAAACTTCTTTTTAAGGTATTTGATGCTTCTAAGTTGGTATTCATGATTATTAGGCTAGTCATCCAAATTTTCAGACAATAGCAACTAGAGGGAACAGTATCAGTGTTACATTATAATACCTTTTAACAGGAGAAACAAAGATTACAATCTGAAAGGGATTGCACAATTTAGTGACCAATGTGGAGAATAAACCTGACAGCTTATTCCTTTGGGAGTATTATATTCTAGGCCTACATGATAGGGTAGGCTTCATAAAGCCAATCGAGCCTCATAGGGGGCACTTCAAAATCCTTAATTCCTACTAAATATACCCAGTGTTGGCAAGAAAATTAGTAATTTACTAATACTAATATCAAACATTTGCCAAAACATGGTCCATGGTTGAGTTAAGGAAACTTAATCTTATGAAAGAAGAATGGTCATGTTAGAATCTTGAAGATTAATTGCTTCACGAATATCAAAGTTTATTTTTGGGTGCAGCGAAGAATAAGAAACAAATGGTTTTTCCGCAAAAAGTTCAATGATTGGAATGATTAATTCAAAGTACCTTTAATCAAATGCATAGGGATCATCAGCATATGGAATTAGGGACCCTTCTGAGAACAAATACCTATATTTGAAGAATGTTGACGACCTCCCACCTTAACTTCCTGCATAAAATAAATATGTTATTAACTTCAAGCCTAGAGCTTGGAACGTGGACTCCACTACATCCCTTAGGGATTTGTTCGTATCCGTGGCGACTAATTCATCCTCTTGCATAGTGTTGCCACCTATCAATGCCATATGTCATCCAACTCTTACCCTCATTTCATGGCTTAGATCTTGAGAACCCATATAATCATGTGAAGAAGTTCAAAGATATTTGTGCTACATTCAAATTCCAAAACTTCTCTGAGGAGTCTATCCATCTTCGACTCTTCCATTTTTCTCTTCACGATAGAGCTAGTGCGTGGTTGGATTCCAACACGCCCGGGTCTATCACATCTTGGGAAAACCTGCTTAGTAAATTTTATCATAAGTTTTTCCCAATGTCTAGAGTGAATGAGTGCCGAAAAGAGATTAGTTCTTTCACTCAGGACAAGGATGAGAAGTTCTCTGAGAGCTGGGAGCGCTTCAAAGAGTTACTGATCAGATGCCCTCCACATGGATATGAAAAGTGGAGACTCGTTCAATTCTTTTACCAAGGGTTGACTCAAGCCAACTGTAGCATGATCGAGTCTATGAATAGGGGGGCATTCTTGGGTCTGACGGGGGAGGAAGCATACAAGGCATTGGACAAGTTGTCCGATAACTCACAACAGTGGGATTTTTCAAGCTGTCGAGATAAATCCACTCGTGCTCCCAAGAGAGGAGGCATCTATGAGGTAAAGGAGGACACTGATCTGAGGATGAAGTTAGATGCTCTCACTAAGAGGATTGACGCTCTCACTGTGGGCCAGTCCATCAATGCTGCCAACACATTCAATGTTGATAGCTGTTCCATCTGTGCTAGTCCCATGCATCTAGCACAGAATTGTCCATCAATACCAGCTTTTGCCGAGTATCCTATGGAACAAGTAAATGCTTTCAATGACTATTGGAGGCAGTCGAATAGATCGTACTCCGAGACGTACAATCCAGGGTGGCGGAACCACCCAAATTTTTCATGGAAGCAGAACCAACCAATGAATCAAGGAGAAGCTCCTCATCATACTCACAATCAGTATCCTCCCGGATTTTCCCCACAAATTCTTAGTCATGGTCGTTCTGACCATCCAGCACCATCACCTGCTTATCAAGCACCCACTCAAACACTATCACCAGTTTCACAGTCGCTAGAGAACACCCTTAAAGAGTTCATGAAGACGACTAGCCAAAATATGAATGATGTGAGGAGTGCAACAGTGGTAAACACCCAAGCAATTGCCAAGCTGGAGAGTCAAATAGGGCAAATTGCAAGTCACTTGGGTAAAAGAGAGAAAGGAAAGTTCCCTAGTCAACCTGTGCCCAACCTGAAGGAACAATTTATGGTTGGAAACTCTTCACATCTTACGTACGGGGAGGAACAAGTGCAATCGATTGTTACACTAAGGTCTGGGAGACAAGTGGACAATCGAGTAGAAGAGACCCTTGCTGTGCAGCAAGGGGAAGAAGGTGGCAATAAGGAGAAGAGAGATGCTGAGCCATCTACAACCACACCTACTGTGAAGGACCCTCCTAGGTCATTTATACCTAGAGCGCCCTACCCCGAGAGATTACAGGCGCCCAAGAAAGGAGGGAAGTATGAGGAAATTTTGGAGGTATTTAAGCAAGTCCAAATCAATATCCCATTTTTGGATGCCATCCATCAAGTGCCGTCATATGCCAAGTTTTTAAAGGACTTGGTCACTATCAAGAGGAGGACAAATGTCCAGAAGAAGGCATTTTTGACCGAACAAGTTAGCTCAATCCTTCAGTGCAAGCTACCCATCAAGTATAAGGACCTGGGGAGTCTTACCATCTCTTGCACGATAGGAGTCAGCCAGATCGAGAGGGTTCTATTGGATCTAGGAGCAAGTGTGAATCTTCTGCCTTACTCAGTCTATCTGCAGTTAGGGTTAGGAGAATTGAAGCCCACAAACACAATGCTTCAATTGGCTGACAGGTCAGTGAAAATACCACGGGGAATAGTTGAGGACGTTGTGATAAAAGTAGATAAGTTCTATTTCCCCGTGGATTTTATTGTGCTTGACACAGAGCCGGTTCAGAATGTAGGGATTCAGATACCAGTTATTCTAGGGTGACCATTCTTAGCCACGGCTAACACCCTGATCAATTGTAGGACAGGGGTGATGAAGATTTCCTTCGAAAATATGACAGTGGAGTTAAACATCTTTGATATCACTAGGCAACCACTGGAGTATGATAAAGTGAGAAATGTATGCTTGATAGAGGAGATTCTTGAGAAGACTGTGAACGAATCAAGCATTAAGGATCCCCTAGAGGCATGCTTTGCTCACTTTGGAGAGGACTTGGGCTTAGATAAGTTACTCACGCAAGTGAATGCCATTTTGGAGTCTGATCATCGAGAAAGCAATAAGAAGGAGGAGACGGTAGCACCTGAACCCCACAAAAAAGAACTTAAGCCTTTACCAGATAATCTTAAGTATAAGTTCCTAGGTCCAGCCGATTGTTTGCCTGTGATTATAGTTTCAGATTTGGGGGAGGTTCAATAGGAGAAATTATTAGATATTTTAAGAGAGCACAAGGAAGCTATCGGCTGGACTATATAGGATATTAAGGGAATCAGCCCCTCATTGGTAATGCACCAGATACATTTGGAGGAGAATGCTAAGCCATCGAGGGAGCCACAAAGAAGGCTTAACCCAGCTATGCAAGAGGTTGTGAGGGCGGAAGTAATGAAGTTGTTAGATGCAGGGATCATTTATCCCATCTCTGATAGCAAGTGGGTGAGCCCAATTCACATCGTGCCCAAGCGAGCTGGATTAACGGTAGTGAAAAATAAAGACGACGAGTTGGTGCCAACTCGTGTTCAGTCAGGGTGGAGAATGTGTATAGACTACCGTAAACTGAACGCAGCCACAAGAAAAGATCATTTTCCACTCCCATTTATTGATCAGATGGTGGAGTGTTTGGCTGGGCACGAGTATTATTGCTTTTTGGATGGTTATTCTGGATATAACCAGGTCCTCGTGGACCCCAAAGATCAGGAGAAGATGACTTTTACCTGTCCTTTTGGGACATTCGCCTATCGTCGCATGCTCTTTGGGTTATGCAATGCACCCGCTACTTTTCAGCAGTGCATGGTCAGCATATTCTCTGACATGGTAGAGCGGTTCTTAGATATTTTCATGGACGACTTCTTCGTCTTCTGTTCAACATTTGAGGAGTGCCTGCACCGTCTCATTTTGGTTTTAGTACAGTGCAAGGAGAAGAACCTGGTGCTTAATTGGGAGAAGTTCTATTTTATGATCAAGCAAGGTATTGTACTGGGACACATCATATCCCATCGGGGGATTGAGGTTGACAAAGCGAAGGTGGACCTGATTTCCAACCTTCCACCCCCACGTACAGTGAAGGAGGTTCGTTCTTTTCTGGGCCATACAGGATTCTACAGGCGATTTATCCAGAATTTCAGCAAGATCACCCGGCCCTTAAGCAAGTTATTAATGAAGGATGCCCCATTTGTATTTGATGAAGATTGTACGGAAGCATTTGGGGATCTGAAGAAGATTCTGACGTCCACACCTATTATTCAGCCACCCAACTGGGGTGTGCCTTTTGATATTATGTGCGACGCATCAGACTATGCTGTTGGAGTTATTTTGGGGTAGCATGTTGATAAACTTCCCCATGTTATCTATTATGCAAGTCGAACTCTAAACGACGCACAACTCAATTACTCTTCCACTGAAAAGGAGTTGCTAGCAGTCGTTTTTGCATTAGACAAGTTCAGATCCTACTTGTTAGGATCTAAAGTCATTATCTACTCGGACCATACAGCATTGAAGTATCTTTTCTCAAAAAAAGATGCTAAATCTTGTCTTATCTGATGGATCTTGCTACTTCAAGAGTTTGACATAGAGATTCGGGATAAGAAAGGTTCCGAAAATGTGGTGGCGGACCATTTGTCTAGGTTGATAGTGGATTTCACTGAGGCCGCCACTCCCATTTTTGAGACCTTTCCTGATGAGCAATTGATGCACATTGCTCACAGTCTCGCACCATGGTTTGCTGATATAGTGAACTATCTTGTCACCGGACACATGCCTTTGCATTTGAGGCGGTAAGATAAATCAAAGTTTTTGGCCATGGTAAAACACTTTTTCTGGGACAATCCTTACCTATTCAAGTATTGTCCATATCAGATCATCAGAAGGTGTATTCCTGAGCATGACCAATCTAATATCATCGTCTTTTGTCATGATTATGCCTTTGGAGGCCATTTCAGTGCTAAAAAGACCACTGCAAAGATTTTGCAGTGTGGATTTTATTGGCCTACTCTGTTCCGAGACTCTCACACCTACCGTATATCTTGTGAGTGTTGCCAAAAGCTAGGGAGTCTTTCTAGGAGGAATATGATGCCCCTCAACTCTATTATGATTGTTGAGATTTTTGACGTGTGGGGCATTAATTTTATGGGACCGTTCCCAAACTCCTTTGGCTACTTGTACATTCTAGTTGCTGTGGACTATCTGTTCAAGTGGGCGGAGGCCGTTGCGTGCAAGACCAATGACCACAGAGTTGTGGTCCAGTTTTTGAAGGACACTACTTTTGCTCGATTTGGTACGCCTCGAGCAATCATAAGTGATGGAGGTAAGCATTTTTGCAACCAGATTTTTAAGCAATTGATGAAAAAGCATTTCATCACACACAAGGTTGCCACCTTATATCACCCGCAGACGAGTGGACAAGTGGAAATTTCTAATCGCAAGATCAAACACATTTTAGAGAAAACTGTGAACCCTAATAAAAAGGACTGATCTCTGCGATTGACTGATGCATTGTGGGCATATCGAACAGCATTCAAGACGCCAATTGGCATGTCTCCATATCGTAGTGTGTACGAAAAAGCCTGTCACCTTCCGGTTGAATTAGAGCATAGAGCTTATTGGGCTATCAAGTAGTTGAACTTCAATCTTTCGAAGGTTGGCACATAAAGGAAGCTCCAACTCAATGAATTAGAGGCGCTACGGAATGATGCATACGATTGTGCACAGTCCTACAAGGCACAAATGAAGAAGACTCATGACCAACACATTTTGAGACGAGTTTTTGAGCCAGGTCAAAAATTTCTTCTTTACAATTCACGCTTGCATCTTTTTCCAGGAAAGCTCAAATCTCGTTGGACAAGCCCATTTATTATTCGGTCAGTTTTTCCTCATGGGGCCATCGAGATTAAGGATCCAAAGAATGGTAGCACTTTCAAAGTAAATGGACAGAGGCTAAAACCATTCTTGGAGTTGAGGAGTCTGGACATTGAGACAATATTGTTGACGAATCCTATTTACTCTGATTTAGGGTTATCTACTAAGGAGAGTCTGGCTAAAGACTTTAAACTTAGCGCTCATTGGAGGCACCCCACAGCTTATCTTTTCTATTTTTTTATTATTTTACATATTTATGATTAATGTATGTTTCCAGTCTTTATTTTTCAGGGACAACACGTACTTCAGTTCAAGTTTGGGGGTATGCTATGAGCCATACCAGTCCAGATAGTTCTCCATATCCCAGGTCAGCTTTTTCCATATTATTCACACACTGGGGTCAATGTGTCATTTAAGTTTGGGGGTATGGGAGACATATTACACACATTTTGTCCTACTTTATTGTTGTTTTTTCTTCGTGAAGATAAATGCATGTTCATGTTCGTCTGAAAATTTTGGTTGATCTGAAAAATTGTGATGTGATTTTATTGGTGAGTTTAAAACTTTGAACACATGATCTGATGATAGAGTTTAAACTTTAGTTACTTACTTTAGGCATTTGAGAATTCACATGTTTGAGCCAATCTAACACGTGCATTAGCACATATCTGTGTGAAGGTGACATGTGATGTTAATGTGTATATTTCTTATCTTAACTGAAACGGGATGACTTGTTGGATAAACACTTGGCCATATAAAAAAAATAAAAATAAAAATGAAAAAAAATGATCATCATCAATAAACTGTCCATTGAGTAACTGGACTTCTTGCCTCAGTAAGCAGTGAGTGTTCACGTCAAAAGGTGGGAACTTTATTCATAATAATCATTACGAAATTTTTCGTTGAGTAACTGGACCTCTTGCCTCAGTAAGCAGTGAGTGTTCATGTCAAAAAGTGGAAATTTTGCTTGGTAGCATTAAGGACAGTTTAGTTTCCTAGCCTTCTTGACTCGAGTTAGTAAGTCCTTAGGGGTGTCTTTACACCTAATGCCCTAAAACCATTTGGTTTGGGAGTCATTGACTCAACACTCGTTACATGTGTCAATTAAAAAGCTTAAGGGAACTAAACATAGCAGAGCCTTATTAAAAAAGAGAAAAAAAAGAAAAAAAACTATGCCATCGTTGTTCATTCTGATGAGAAATTCTGTGAATCTTGAGATGTGAAAACATTGTACATTGAACTTATTTAGAAACCTCATCTGTATATGCTAATTCACTTTACACTGATTCAAGCTTGTGATGTCTTAGCCTGCCTCTTATAAGTAATTAGGTTTTAAATTCTTATTCATTGTGAAAATGGGTTAGATTTTTTAAGCTTGCTCGTGAACGAATTTCATGATTTTGAGTGCTCCTTAAATTTTTGGATACCATGAGTATTGAACTTATCTTTATGATTCTTTGTTTTTCATTTAGTTTTTTTTTTTGTTTTGCTAAGGGACTAGTAAACTATAAGTTTGGGGGTATTTGATGAGTCTTAAATATTGCATATTTAAGCCCTTAAATTATATGTATTAAGCTCTTAGTTTGTATTATTTCCCTTTATTTTATGTCTTTTCTGTATTTTGTGTATTTTTATAGGTTTGTGGAGAAAATGAAGCATTTCGGGAGATCAAGCTTCAAGAGTAAAAGCTGAGGATGCCTAGTGCGATCGAGTGCACGAGTCATGCGATCGAGCGCACCTGCCTACGAACAAGCGCATGGCCAACATCCCACATCGAAATGCTTGCAGTGCAGTGCATCTGCGATCGTGCGCACAAGACATGCGATCGAGCGCACATGCGATCGATCGCAACAATCTGCGATCGAGCGCACTCGGGGCAGTATCCCACATCGAATCTGAAACCTATAATGCTTCGAGACTCCCTCTATATAAACACCATCTGACTTTATCATTCGGTGTGCAATTCTTGAGCTATTTGGTGTAATCCGGTGGACGTCTGCTAGCATTCTGGTGGACTCTGAAGGCTTTGCTACCACGAGGGGAAGCGCCGCCCAACAGCAAGTAGAATTTCTCCCTTGTATAGTAAATATTTCTTTTCATTTTGTTTTGTTTAGTTTAAATGTTTAGCACTTTTATTATGAACTGTAGTTTCATAACTATGAGTGGCTAGAATCTTTAACTAAGGTTGAAGATGAAACCTCGCCGTTGTTTGGCATATTAGTTTCAGTTTTGTTTATGATGTTTTAGTATAAATATTCTGTCAATTATTTGAGTAAAATTTTATGATTGATTGTGTTTAAATTGTTTTGTTGGATATTCCTTGTGTTTCATCTGATGAATACATCGAATTGTTTTCGATTAAATTGGATTTCCTTTATGATTTGTTAAAAGCGGATACATTGGATGCTTTTGGTTTAATCAGGATATTCGTTGTTTTTTGTCTTAAGTTGGATTCATAGAATGTTTTGATAGGCTATTGTTAGAACATTGAGATATATACTTAACTTCGGCAGGGTGGATTCAGAAACCTTAGTCTTTTTATCATTTGCTTTAAAACAATTTAGTTTAAGTTTATATTTCAAAATTTGGAACTAGGTTAAGATAAGGTTAGTTTAGATAAAATTATATTTTCACAACGCAATTCCCTGTGGATTCGACCTTGCACTTGCACAACACTATATTGCAAACGACTCGTGCGCTTGCAAGTAATATAAAACTCACAAAATGGGGAGATGTCCCTAAAAGCTGTACCAGAGACTGGTATGCATACCCAAAAACAAATGAAATTTCTCATACTTGTGATAGTATGAATGAAATGTGAAAAAGAAAATAAAATGATGAGATGTAATACGATGAGATTTGGAATTGAGAAGAAATGATTATGCATTCATGTTTATTTACTTACAATTATTGAGATGTTAAGATATCATAATGATTGTGAAATTATGATGATATGATTATGAATCTCATGATGAGATAGTTCTGATTAGAAAATGATGAACTTGATATCAGATATGATAATTGAAATATACGAAAATTATATAAGATGACAATAACTGAATTATATACGAATTGTGATTAAAATATAATTAGAAGTATACAAATAGAGTACTTCTAGTAAATTGAAATTCACTGAGCTTGTGAAGTTTATTCTCTAATATTTAAATAAATTTCAGGTCACAAACAGGACTACTAGATTCTTTGACTTGAGATTCAGAGTAAGTATCTAGGTAAGTCCTCATGGTTGGCATCCTCAGAAAAGAAAAGAGAGACAAGAAAAGAAAAAGAATGGCAATAAAGAAAGAAGCGAATAAAAAAAAAGAAGGAATAGAAAAAAGGAAAAAAAAGAACAAAAGTAATATATTGTAAAAGTGTTGTAAATGTTCATGCATCAGTTTAAATTATTATACCAGTATTGTAAAGAAATTTTGTATCTCCTTTGTAAAAGAGTTGAGGTAAATGTTTGTAATTATTTTCAAAGTTATAAAAGCAATAGTTGTTGCATATAAGTCATGCTTCGTATTGAAAAGTGACGATACCATCTTGGGTGAGCCCACCCGAGATGGGTCATTACATGTAGCATGCTTGTCTGTATATAACTTCTTTACATTCAAACCCAATTCTTAATGTGTTTAAGACTAGATTTCCTACATTTTCATATCTTATATGGTTTTTAGGTACTACCTTTGAGAGAACTTTATTTAATAAATATGTAGTGGTTAGGACAACATATCCCTAAAAGAATATAGAAGGATTAGTATAACTTATCATGGATCGCACCATATCCAACAGAGTATGGTTCCAAGAGGAGTCCAGTGAGAGAGAATCTTATTCTCACTGAGATAATCGAGAAAAATCATTAAACAAGTATTTGTCTCCTTAATCAGATCGAATAACTTTAATACTATTCCCAATTTGCTTTTCAACTTCTTTTTTTTTTTTTTTTTTCTGAATTCTTTGAACTTTTCAAATGATTCAGATTTGTATTTCACTAAGTACACATACCTTTACCTAGAGTTGTCATCGGTAAAGGTAATGAAGTTGGAGTAACCTCTTTTGGCATTGACCATTAGGGGTCCTTACTCTTTAGTGTGCATAAATCCTAATACGCCATTGGCTATTTCTCCATGTACACTAAATGGAGATCTCATCATTTTCTCATGAGATAGGTTTCACAGGTTAGAGAGGATTCAAAATCTGATAAATTCAAGAATCCATCTTGTTGGAAATCACCTTGACAAGATGCTTAGGTGGTGATCTTCCAAACACCCAAGTCTAGAATGATTTGTAAAGATTAAGAATCGAAAACATGAACAGAAATCAAAGAAAGAAAGAAGACAAACGATTTGTTATCGAGGTTCGGCAATAGCCTACGTCCCCTTGAGTTCCTCTGAACTTTCTGCACTAAATCAATAGTTTTTTACAAAATACAGTAACCCTCTCCAAGAAACCCAAGTTCTTAAAGAACCAAGAAAAGAAGAAAGAAAGTGATAGAACTATTACAAAAGCACTTTACCCACAATCTATACTACTTCTCTCTTTACAACCAGCCTCTCTACAATGAGTCCCTCTTGTGTTTTGTGTCTTTGCACTCTCACACAATTCTCTCTTATGTAATGATCACTTATATGTCACAAAGTGTCTCTTGTAATCTCTCAATTAATTATATGTTGTTATAGAATGAAGCTAGGTGACCCTTTATATAGTGCATCAACTTCTTGACCAATCTTGAGTGTCATTCTCCACCCTTAGATCTTGATGACCAATCAACCATGGCCCTCCATCAATCCTAAGTGATGTTGTGTGTTTTGGACTTGCACCCATGCACTTAACTAAAGGTTGAATCAAGTTAATCATGTGTGCATCAGTGTGCCTAGCGCCTAGGCCTCCAACAGGGCGCGCTGTGGCCTTGGGCAAAACACCTTTTCACTACTTTCTGGGCGCCACGACCTTGGGTAGGGGGCGCCGCGGCCTTAGCCTTCCTCCAGCATCCTCACTTGCTGGGCACCGGAGCCTGGGAGGAGCAGGGATATGGTGCACACTGATGCTGGACCCTTCAAAGCTGTGCGCACTTCTTTGTCTTGCTGAAAGGAGAGGTGTGCACACACCCAAAGTGAGGCGCACACTTGTGTGCACTCCTTTAACATGCTAAAATTCATTCTTCCATCTCTTATTTAAACTTTAACCATTTTTAAACCTTAGATAAATACCTATGGTGCACACTGATGCTGGATCCTTCAAAGCTGTGCGCACTTCTTTGTCTTGCTGAAAGGAGAGGTGTGCACGCACCCAAAGTGAGGCACACACTTGTGTGCACTCCTTTAACATGCTTAAATTCATTCTTCCATCTTTTGTTTAAACCATGTTTAAACCTTAGAAAAATACCAACAATCTCTACCTTTGTCTTAGCGTTTAAACTCGAACCATTGTGCAGAGAACTTCAGGATCCAAACTCATCTTGAGTCATCATATCAACCGACTCCAATCTTAAGTAGTCCAAGGAAATGATTGAACTTAATTAGAGGTAGAACCTTGGTGCTTAAATTCGCAGGATTTTCTTTCGTGGCTACCTTGTCCATATGAATGCATCATTTCATAACATTTTCCCGAATGAAATGGTACCGAACATCCATGTGTTTTGTCCTCTCATGGAAAATCGGATTCTTACACAAGTGCAATGCACTTTGACTATCCGAATACACCACCACCTGCTCTTCTAGGACCTTTAACTCTTCCAACAACCCTTTGCACCATATAACCTCCTTAATGGCTTCCGTAGCCGCTATGTACTCAGCCTTGGTTGTTGATAGTGCTACCATTGGCTGCAAATGAGCCTTCAAACTTACATAACATCCGTTTAAGTTGAAGAAGTAAGAAGTAATCGATCTCCTTTTATCCTGGTCTGCTCCATAGTCCGAATCAGCATAACCCTCAAGGCAGATGAACTTACCCCTCTTCTCATAAACCAGCCCCACTTCTGGGCTTCCTTTCAAGTACCTCAGCAACCACTTCATCTCAAGCCAATGCTCATTTCCAAGATTACTCAGAAACCTACTGAGGACATTTATTGCATGAGCAATATCAGGTCTAGTACTTACCATGGTGAACATTACAGAACCAACAGCACTAGAGTAGGGACTTTTTCCATTTCTTTCTTCTCCGCATTCGATCTCAGACATTGATCGCTGGAGAACTTGAAATGACCAGCAAGGGGAACCTTCATTGGTTTGCTATCTTCCATAGAGAACTTAGATATCATCTTCTCTATATAGAAAGTTTGAGAGATCTTCAATATGTTTCTCTCCCTTTCCTGGATGATACACATCCCAAAGATCTTCTGTGCATGGCCAAGATCCTTCATCTCAAACTCCTCACTGAGTTGAACCTTCAATTTTCTTATCCTTTCCATACTGCACCCAACCAGCAACATGTCATCAACATAGATCAGAATGATCACCACTTCCTCCACCTTGAGCCCCTTGTAGTACAAGCACGAATCATAGTAGCTCCTCATGAAACCCAAGCTGATTACAAAAGAATTGAACCTCTTATTCCATTACCGAGGTGATTGCTTCAGGCCATAGAGAGATTTCTTCAATTTGCACACCAAATCTCCCTGCATTCATTCCTCATAGCCTTCGGGTTGGTCTCATCAAGCTCTCCATGTAAGAACGTTGTCTTCACATCCATTTGCTCGATTTCCCAATTGAATTGGACCACCAATGTGCCAATACTATTCGTATCGTCTTTTACTTCACAACCAGTGAGAAGATTTCGGTGAAATGTATGCCTTCTTTTTTAGTGAACCCCTTCGCCACTAGCCTAGATTTATACCGAACTTCATCCCCTGGAGTGTTCCCTTCTTTGATCTTTTAGATCCATCTACAATCCACAACTCTCTGTTTTTCTAGTTTGGGCACCAATTCCCAAGAGTTGTTCTACCTCAAAGAATCCATTTATTCCTCTATAGCTAGCTGCTACTTTGACGAATCCTTACACTCCATGGCATCCGTTAAAGTTTATGGTTCAACCTCTCTTTCTGTCTAAGGAGTTTCTACATTAGCATCCGCAAACCTATATCTCAAATGTGGTCTAACTACCCTCCTTCCCCGGTCCCTTGTGAGCTGGTAGTCATTCCGACTTACTGCATCAACCTTTTCTAGTTCAGCCTCTTCTTGAGTTTCTTGAGCTTGGCCTTCATCAATGGGCTCTACCTGGTCCGAACCCTCTTGCTTTCATTGCTCTACCTAAATCGAATTCTCCTTGATGCTATACTCCACAAATACCGAACTAGTTTGCTCACTAGCCCCTGCAGGGTTAGTTTTCTCCAAATAGGGAAATAATAATTCATTAAAAATAACATCCCTACTTACAATGAGTTTCATTCCTTTAGGTTCTAAGGACCATAACCTATATCCCTTAGCCCCATCACTATACCCTAGAAACACACATTTTCTAGACATTAGGTTAAGTTTATCATCCTTTTGATGTGCATATACAGCACACCCAAAAGTCCTAAAGTTGCTCAACTCAAGGGGTTTTCCACTCCACATTTCCATGGGAGTCTTGAGCTCTAAAGCTCTAGAGGGTGATCTATTTACCAAGTATGCAGCTGTAGACATAGCTTCCCCCCAAAAATATTTTAGTAAACCGGATCCTATTAATATGCACCTAACTTTTTCCATAAGGGTTCTATTCATCCTCTCAGTAACTCCATTTTGCTGAGGGGTTTTTACAACCATTCTATGCCTTAGAATTCCATTTAATTCACAGAATTTATCAAAATCCTTATTACAAAATTCTAAGCCATTATCAGTTCGTAAAGCCTTAACTACCCTACCCGTTTGAGTCTCTAGCAACTTTTTCCACACAACAAATTTATTCAATGCATCTGATTTATTTCTAAGCAAATAAACCCACACTTTTCTTGAATAATCATCAATTGAAGACAGAAAGTAAAAGTTACCTCCTTATGTTGGTGTCATTGCTGGTCCCCAAAGGTCTGAATGAATGTAGTCAAGAATCTCCTTAGACTTGTGCACTTCGGTGTTGAAGCTGAACCGGTGTTGCTTCCCAAGAACGCAACACTTATAGAAATCAAGTTTCTCAACTTTGTCTCCACCAAGTAGGCCATCCTTGCTAAGAACTTGCAGACCCTTTTTGCTCATGTGTCCCAAGTGAGTGTGCCAAAGGGCTGCCCTATCCATCTCAGTCATCAAGCTTATTGCTTGATCATTGATTTTTATCTCTCCGATCATCTCATAAAGTCCATCCTTTATTGTTGTCTTGATCACTACCAAAGATCCCTTGGCCACCTTGATCTTTACTCCTTCTACTTTGCATGTGTAGCCCATGGAATCCAGCTGCCCTAATGAGATCAAATTCCTCTTTAAATTCGAAAGATACCTCACATTTCGCAGCAGCCTTGTGACTCCATTAAACATCTTCAGCTGGATGTCTCTTATCCCTCTCACTTGGCAAGAATTGTCATTCCCCAAGAAGACCCTTCCATCATTGATTTCCTTGAAATTCTTGAACCATTCCTTGTGAGGGCATATGTGATAAGTGCACCCGGAATCCAGAATCCATTTCTCGCTGCCTTGCCTCCTACTCACATTTGAGCACGCAACAAGGACATTACCTTGTTGTTCTCCTTTGGCAACTGAAGCTCTCCATTGTTGGTATGACTTCTCCCTCTCTCATCCCACAACTATCTTGAATCACTCTCAAGAACACGATCTGATCTTGATCTTTACACCGTTCTTGAATCACCCAAGAAGTTGATATTTGATTCTTGGAGTCTTGACTCCAACATCTTCTTGTTCTTGCTTCGATACCCTCTCACCAAAGCTCTGATACCACTGTTGGAAATCACCTCACAAGAATGCCCGGGTGATGATTCCCAAACACCCAAGTCCAGAATGACTTGTAATGAAATGAAACAGAAAATGAAAACAAGAAAGAAAAGAACACAAGCAATTTGTTATCGAGGTTCGGTAATGTGCCTACGTCCCCGTGAGCTCCTCTAAGCTCTCTACACTATCTTATCAATGGAGTTGTTTACAAAATACAGCAACCCTCTCCAAGAAACCCAAGTTATTGAATAATCAAGAAGAGAGAGTAGCATAGATTTGATAGAGAGCATTGTAATAAGTTCTTATCATCTTCTTTCTTCTCTTCTTGGTTTCTTTAAGAACTTGAGCTTCTTGGAGAGGGGGTTGCTGTGATTGTAAAAGAACCATTGATTTAGTGTAGAGAGTTCAGAGGAACTCACGGGGACGTAGACTATTGCCGAACCTCGATAATAAATAGCTTTTCTTCTTTCTTTCATTTATTTCTGTTCCTGTTTTTGATTCCTAATCTTTAGAAGTCATTCTAGACTTGGGTGTTTGGAAGATCACCACCTGGGCATCTTGTCAAGGTGATTTCCAACATATCTTTTACCAATTTTTTTGCATTCTCCTCATTAATATGACCTAGTCTTAAATGTCACATCGATAAAAATGAGATCATTATCTCATTTCCTTTGTTGTTTAATATGAAATATTTTACCATCTACTTCTAGATGGTAAAACTAAGTAATAAGTCTCTACAGCTAATGTTGCAATGCTTGCTCCATTTTCAAGGTGAAGGTTGACTTCTCCTTACTTAATTTCTTTCTTTTTCTCAGTGCCTGCAAACTATTGCAAATGTGAGAACTATATTTGGTATCTAATACCCAAGTAGAAGCATTATTAATTAATAAGTTAATTTCATCGAAAAACAATAGAGACTTGCCTTCCGAAGACTTGTCTTGCAAGGTAATCATTGCAATTTCTCTTATAGTGTCCATCTTTGCCACAACAAAATATTGTCCTTTATCCTTCTCGTCTTTTGATTAAATAGCCTTGCCAACACTGCACTTTGCTTTCAATGGCTTATTCTTCTTCTTCTTTTTCAAGACTTTCTTTGTAAATGAAGGAGCTTCATCAATAAGCATAATCAGTGTTTTACTTTTCTTGATCGTAGCTTTGGTAGTCTTCAACATATAACAAGTTCTAGATGTGTAGCTTCAATCTTGTTCATATTTTAGTTGATAACATATTGTGATAATGAGTTTGGAATGGATTAAAGAATTAATTCACTATTTAACTCTGCATCCATACTAAAATGAGTCGGTCTAACTACTCGATATAGTTGATCACCTTTAATACATACTCATGGACTAATGATCCTTTAGGCATACTAGCCTTAAAGAGGACATTGGGGATTAAAAACCTTGCATTGCAATTATGCTCACCATACAACTCTTGTAGATGAAGAAATATCGCATAAACAATTTTTATCTTATCAAGTTGTTTCTAAAACCTAACCCACATGTCATTCTCTTACCACTTCTATAAAGCAACCACCTCTTCTTTTAGAACATCCTCAGCAATAGTTGCTGGAAGTGACTTATCAAGATTATAGATAATTTTATCAAAATTGAGAACGATTCTCAAATCTTTAGCCAATCTAGTATATTGAACCAATCAGTCTGTTTGCATCAAATATGAGCAATAGTGGGTTTAGTCATTGCGATCTATGATGTAACAACAGATAAAATATGTGTCTATTCATTTTATTAACTACCATAAAGATATGGTCTTTAATCGAAATGATACCTCTCACTATTCTTTTCGATTCCCATAACCCTCAATGTGGAAAGTGGAAAGCCCATTTGGAAGGTTTCCTAGTGGAGATTGGGATTGTATCACTTAAACATTATAACCTTACATTTGCCCAACAAACTACAATGCACTTGATAGGTAGATGACTTTTACCATTTGTATCTCATGCAATTCTTAATCATAATTTTAGCATCTTAAATGCATATTACCTTGTATTTGCGCAAAAAAAAAATTATATCTATTTTAGTTACGTTAAACCCGCAATTCCTTACAAGTGTAAATTAGTGATATAACCCCTATGATTGCGCAACAAATCTATATCATTTGTTTACCTTATATACATCATATGTTTAATAGTCAATACAATTTTTTGTATAGGTGTAAACGTTATGCTTGTGCAATAAATTTATACACATAAGAAACTTCGCATATTGACTATAATGGTGGAAGGCTATGAAAAATCATTTCGAATGATCTTCGTTTACAACTTAATATTTAATTTTGCACGCAAGGGATTTAGGTCTTTACGTTTAAGTCTCATCATTTAACATACATCAAATACATATAAGAAGCATATAATTTAATTACACGTATAACATACATACATTACATGTATATATATGTGAGGCCTACACCCTTGAAGTAATGGAAAATTGATAATTTCAAGTTAATATTATAACTATCATGCGTACATATATAAAAGTGATTTAAAAACTCAAGTTTGAAACAATATTGAGGTAAGAATTTGAAAATATACTGAGGAAAATGAGTTAGATTGCATAAAATGGTGAAAAAAAATAAATTTTTAAGGCATCAGGAAGGTACCATTCAATTGGTAACCAGTGGGCAATCTACTGGTAATCTATAGGCAGTCGACTAGTAAATTATGGGCAGTCGACTAGTAACCTATAGGCAGTCAACCGGTAAGCTGTGGGCAATTGACTGGTAAATTATGGTCAATAGAATGGTAACAAAAAATTTGAGTATAAAAGTCTTTTCATGAGCAATTTTTCATTTCTTCTTCATTCAAAGTCTCTTTTCTCTGTCTAAAATTCTCTCAAACACTAAATAATTAAAGGATTTCATGAACAGGTGTTGAATTCAATCAATTCAAGGAATGATTTCAGGAAATTTCTAAGAAAAGCTTATGAAGGTAACATTTAGTATTTTTGTTCTTACATATAAAAATTATGATTTTAAGAGTATAAAACCTTATATTCTTCTTAAAAGGATTTGAATTTGATTCAAGATAAAAGAAAAGAAATTTAACCGAAACTTTGAATTTGAAACTAAGATGAAGCATGCATACATATATTTATGAAATTAACCCAGTCTAGGATTTGAAATAAGTTATGAGATAATGAGAATAATAAACATATTCTGGTTATGTAGAGGTGAACTGTCTAGTGGTGTCACTGAGAGTAGCGCAAAAGGCAAAGAAGTGATCCATGGATAGTGTTTAGTGTGTCGTGGTGAGTTCATTTTACTATTAGCAAGCGATAAGAAATATAACTATGAGTAAAAATTGAAATAAATTATAAATGAGAAAAGTGAATGAATATGTTAAATATGATGAAATACAAGATAAGTATGAATTGAATGATTAAAGAGAAGTATATCTCTTAATGATGAAAAGAATGGGTGTATGCAATATATGATGAAATGATGTGAATTGTATCTTTGAAAGGATGAGTAAATCTTATATATTGAAATATTATGACAAATTGGAGATTATATGAAAAGAAAATCACTTGATTTACATATTATTATGTTGTGCCTGCTTGTATGTGGTTGTACATATGCATGGTAAGACCACAGAAGATGAAGGATGTGGTTCGAGGGGAGGCTAGAACCATGGTTAGTCCTTGGAAGAGAGTGTCGGCACGACAGGAGACGTCTTTAACAGTTGTACTAGAGACTGGTATGGATACCCAAAAGTGGATAAAAATAACCATACTTGAATATGGATTAGATATGATGTGAAAAGAAAGATAATAATTTTATGTATGCATTCTTGATATATATTTGTTATTTTATTGAGATGTGATATATAAAAATGATTATGAAAATTTGTGCTGAGATAATTGTTAATCTCATGATGAGATGATTGTGATGAGAAAAGAAATGAATTAGATATCTAGAGCGATATCAATGTGTTGCATGAAATATATGAGTTATAATATAATATATAAGTTAATATCAATTTTTTATTATAATTATGAACTGACGTATAAAAATCGAATACTTCTTGTAAATTGAATATCATTGAGCTTGTAAAGCTCACTCCCTATTATTTTAATCAAATTTTAGGTTGCATGCATGAGGTTAGTAAGATTCCTTGACTTAATGCCAATGTGAGTATCTAGGTGGGTCCCCCTAGTAGCATCCTCAAAAAAAAAAAGAGAAAAGAAAAGAAAATAAAATAAAAATACTTGTGAAATAGTAAACGAGTCTTGTACATGTACATAGACGGATGCATTTATTTTTATGAATTATGTAACAAATTTTTTTAACTCATTTAAACAAGAGTTGAGATGTATACATTTTAATTATGTTTCAAGTTATAAAAAGAAAAGTTTGTTGCATATAAGTCATGTTTCGTGTTGTAAGGTGACGATACCATCTTGGGTGGGCTTATCCGGGATGGGTCGTTGCAATTTTGGTATCAGAGCTATAGGTTTAAGATTCTATAGACTTCATAAAAATTGGTAATGTGGTGTCTAAAATAAATTATTTTGATGTGGGTTTGAGGATGTCGCATGGACGTGGTAGACCTAGAGCTTGAGTAGTAGGACGAAGAGGGCGTGGGAGGCTTATTTTGTTTAGAAGAGAGGAGGTTAAGGTTGATGTTGATTCTGTGGTTCTTAAAAGAGAAAGTGTTAATAGTGCACCTAGTACTAGCGGTGCAGTGGGAAATTTTTTAGGATGAAAGAGATGAGTTAAGAGGACCTTTTACTCAGACTCTTGATAGACTGAATCAGGCAGAGGGTGGAGTTGATGATCTACAATGTAGGTTGGATAAGTAGGTTAGATATAATTCAACCATTGTAGTAGAACACATGAGAGTTCTAGAAGTATATGATGTCAAAAGGGTAGAGAGGATGGTTTTGTTAATGAGATGTAGGGAGATTGCTTTGCTAGATTTATTAAACTAAGGCCCCCATTCTTTAAGAAGTCTGAAAACCCATCTGAGGCAAAGTTATGGATTAAATGGATAGAGCATTTATTTGGAGTACTACTAGTTACTAATAGGTAGAAGGTTACATTTGCATCATTTCAATTAAAGGGTGAGGCTTCTAATTGGTGAGATGCTATCTTTCCTAGAATGAGTATGGATATAGATCAACTTTTAACGTGGAGTAAGTTTAACAAAATATTCTTTGCTAAATACTTTCCTGATACATTCAAATCTTAGCAAGAGAGAGATTTTATCCAGCTGGGGCAAAATATGATGAAAGTAGCTCAGTATAATGGGAGATTTGTAGCTTTATCTAGATTTATACTTGAACTGGTGAATACTAAAGAGCTGAAGTGTAAAAGGTTTCTAGATGGGTTGAATTTTGAGATACGTTCTAGACTTTCTTATTTGAAGCACACAAATTATGTTGCATTGGTGGATATGTCACTTTAAATAGATAAAGACATATTTGAGTTTAAAAGATGTAGAGAGTATATGAAGAGAAGCAGATCTGAGGGTACTAGAGGAGGTAGTATTGGATTTGGGATGCAGGGAGGTCGTCTTCCATAGAGGGGTCGATCCTTTTCACATAGACCCAATATTTAGAGTCAGAAAAGGCAAAGTGGGTCAGTGACTTCTGTTACTCAAAATTTAGCAAGAGAAACTCCTAAGTTTGGGAGACAAGCTATCGTAGTAGGAGAATTTAGTTGAGGTGGAAGTATGGCACCTAGAGAAGGTGGTAATGTTGTATCAGATAGGGAAAGTAGGGCATGTTATAGGTGTAATCAAGTAGGACACTTATCTTGGGATTGCCCTACTTTGGTTTGGTTTGTTTGTTGACAGAGTGGACATAGAAGTATGGATTTTGCATTGAGAGTTAAACCAGTTGATGTAGTTACTAGTAGGGGTGTTGGGAGAGGTTAATCGGGTATAGGTGGTTGATCAGGGAGTGTACATGGTAGAGCTCAAGGCTGATGAACAATAGTCGAGAGGGGACATTCTAGTCAAATACAACCGAGGAAAAGCATAGTGTATGCCCTTACCTAGTCGGATGCCTAAGCTACACATGATGTCATAAAGGGTAGAGTATCTATCCTTGATAAAACTGCCAAAATATTAATTGATCTAAGCGCAACTTATTCCTTTGCATCTATTGCTTTTATGAAGTCTATAGATACACCTGGTAGGCCTTTATATAATGATGGAATTGTTGAGGTTTCTATTAAAGATAGAGTTGTGATTAGAAAAGTTTATCAAGGATGTGTTATTCATATGGGAGATAGAGAATTTGAAGTAGATTTGTGTAATACTCGTATTCTTAAAGTAACAGTAAAGAAGTAATTTGATAGATATTACATGGAAATAAAATAATATATACCTGAAAGATTTAGTATTGAATAAAATAATTCTTTTGAAAAAAAAGGACGCGTGGGGGCATAGTTACAAAGAAAAAGGAAAACAAAACAAGGAAAAAAAAAGAAGAAGACGAAACGTTTAGTTGAGTTGAAGGAAAAAAAAAAGAAAAAATAATGTGGCACCAACACCTAGACCCAGGTGTTGGCTATCTAACATGCAATTTTGCATGTTAGACAACAAACTAACAAGGTGGCAAAGGTAAGGTGCAGTAAACGGTGAGTAATAAATATATATTATATATTTAGCTTTTAGTTTTATTTTATTTATTTCTTACCAAATCTCGTTTGGTTTTCTTCTTTCTTCAATTCAAATATCTCTATTTCTTTAAGCACTTGTGGATTGAAAGGAATGTTGAAAGAGTAAAATTTTGAAGGGTTTAACGAGAGAATTTTATAAAGAGTCAAGAGAAGCTTTAAGAAAAACAAAAGGTGATAAAGTGAATATTATTTTTGAAATTTAGCATACGTGAAATTTTCCGAAATTCAAAGTGAGAATTTTCAAAGGCTATGAATTATGGAGGAATTGAAGAATAAATTAGAAATTTTAATATAAATATTGTGTCAGGTGTTGACAATCAACAACTAGAAAAATTGGTGAGAAGAGCATAAAAGGCAAGGAAGTGATCCACGGATAGCTCTAAGTGCTACGTAGTGAGTTAGATTTACTTTAAGTAATCAAGATAAATATGAAATATATAGTGATAATATTTGAATAAATTATTAACTTATGATTTGATAATAGATGAAAGTTGGTTGATGGGTATGATAGAAACAATTGATATGTAGAGAATTATTATATAAGAAGTAATATTATTAGAATAATGAGTCGAATTAATAATGAAGGTGATAAATAAAATTCTTGACGAGCCGTGGTTGATGATTTGATATGATATATGAGGAGAGGAATTTAGTGAAATTGATCAAATAATAATTTGAGAAGAAGCTGGATAGTTAATTTGAATGTCTGAATACATGCTTGTTTTTATATTATTGTTCATATGCATATTTTATATCACTATTCATATGCATATGCATATACATGAAATAAATGAAAACCATGACAGCTGGTATATGCTGGTGAGAAATGAAAACCATGACAGCCGGTATATACTGGAAATAAATGGAAACCGTAACAGCCGGTATATGCTGGAAATAAATGAAAACCGTGATAGTCGGTATATGCTGGTGAGAAATGAAAACTGTGACGGCGGGTATATGTTGGTGATAAATGAACCGAGAAGACAGCCAGTCCAAGATAAAAACATGTCGACATGTGGGAAGATGCTCCCAATTAATAATTGATGCATTGCATCTGTTTTAAATATTGATTTTATTATTGAGATCCTAAAGTGTTGTTCTTGATTGTAAAATTATTGATAAATGAATGAGTCTCATGAAGAGACAGATATTGGGGGGGGGGACGAAATATGAAAATATAACATGATAAGAACTATCTTAGTTATAGACTACATGTTGTGAACCTCAGAACGAGGTAATTATAAGATATAATTGATGGTTTCGGGGTGGATAACTATATGAGAAAAAGAGATTGATAAGGAATGAGGATTACGATATGAGTAGTGATAATAGAATGCTATTATCAAATTATATGGGATATAGATGAATGAATATTGGAAGACTATTTATACAAATTGAATACTTCTAGTAAATTTAATTCTCTAAACTTGTGAAGCTCACTTCTCATTGTTAAATAATTTCAGGTAGTAGGCAGGACAGATAGTTTGGTGAGCTGAGATTCGGACGAAGTCATTATTTGTAAGCCACGTGGTCCACATCCTTAGACTAATGGAAAAAATATTTGTAAATATTCATGCATATTATGTTGAATATAATGTTTAAGTCAAGATATGAAGTATCTCCCCTATTGAGGGTTAAGGATTGATGTAATAATTGTAGTTGGTATTATTTTTATTGTTGCATATATGTGTCATGTTGAGATTTTCAAAATATGACAACACCGTCTCGGGGGTGGCCAACCCAGGATAGGTTGTTACAATTTTGGTATCCGAGCATTAGGTTTTATGATTTTGTAGACTGCATAAAAATTTAAAGAAATGGATGATTTAAATAAATTATAGTTTAATACAGAGTTTGAGGATGACACGTTGATGTGCGAGGGTTAGAGGTAGAGTTCTGACTAGAGAGAGTGTGGTAGGCCCCCAATTTTTTTTAGACAAACTGAGGTTGAGGTGGAAGCGAAGTCTGAGTCTGTGGTTCCTAAAATGGAACGTGTTGACAGTATAATTGATACTAGTAAGGGTGTGAGTGAATCTGAAGTTAAAAGATATGAGCTAAGAGAAGCTCTTGTTCATGCTTTTGAGAAAATGAATGTAACATATGATAGAGTTGATAGTCTATAGCATAAACTTGATGAATAGGCTAGAGCAGTGCCTGAGTTTATTCTAAATCCAACAATGATAGACGTTCAAAAGGGGAAAGGTGAGGTTATGCATAAGGTGCAGGGAGATTGTTAGATATATTAAGTTGAATGCTTTGTTGCTTAAAGGATCTATAAATCCTTTGGAGCCTGAGCTATGGGTGAAATATGTAGAGAGATTATTTGGTATTTTACTAATTACAGACAGGCAGAGGGTTACCTTTGCTTCGTTCGAGTTAGAATGATAAGCTTTAGAATGATGGGAGGATAATCTTCCTAGTGTAAGTGCATATGTTGATAGACCCTTAACCTGGAATACGTTTAAGGAGATTTTCCTTGATAAATACTTTTCTTATACCTTTAGAGCCCAACAAGAGAGAGATTTTATTTATTTGAGAAAAATGTATTAACTATGACTTAGTATGATAGGAGATTTGTGGCTTTGTCAAGGTTTGTGCCAGAAATAGTAGACCTAAAAGAGAAGAAGTGTAAGTGATTCATAAATGAATTACATTTTGAGATTAAATCTAAACTATCTTATATGAGGTATATGAGTTATGCTAGGTTGGTGGATATAGCACTATAGATTGAGAAGGATGTGATGTAGTTTAGAGGTAGGAGGGATTGCCTGAAGAGGTATGGATTTGAGGGACCCAGAGGTGGTAGTTGTATGAGTGTGCAGGGTGGGAGACCACCCCAGAGGGGGCATTCCTTGTCAAAGGTAACTATAATACCGAGACAGAGGCAAGCAGGATATGTTGCTTTTGTAACTCAAAGTAATATCATGGGACCTTTAGATTTGGGAGACAGGTTATGGGAACTGGGAGTCATGAAAGAGAAAGAAAGTATACCACCAAGGGGAAGTGGTAATCTGATGTATGTTCGAAGATAGAAGTTTGTTATAGATGTATTCAGATAAGATATTTATCCCAGAATTGTCCTAATTTGAAGTGTTTTGTATGTATAAAAGGTGGACATATCAATGTTGGTTGATATTGGTACAACCCATTCTTTTGCAATCAGTATTCATACGAAGTCTATTGATGCATATATTAGTCCTTTGATGGATAATATTATTGTTAAAGTTCCCACTAGAGATAGAGTGATAACCATTAATGTTTACAAGGGTTGTGTGATTCATATCAGTGATAAAGAATTTGAAGTTGATTTATTACCTTTGAATATGATAGATTTTCATTTGATTTTGGGAATGAATTGGTTGTCGACATATTACACTTAGGTTGATTGTTCCAGAAAGAATGTAGTGTTCAAGATATGGACATGAGGAGTTTAACTTTCAAGGAGAATATAAGATAATCTTGAACTATCTTATTTTGCTCTGACTACTAGTAGATGGCTGAAGAAGGGTTGTGAGGAGTATTTGGCATACATAATGGATTCTAGAAAGGGAAATATGAAGTTAGAATAAATCTTAGTGGTGAAAGATTATTCTAATGTATTTCTTGATGAGTTGTCTAGTTTGTCTCCAAGTAAGGAGATTAAATTCTCTATTGATGTGGTACCAGGTTCATCACATATATCTATAACACTTTACAGAGTGACACCCACTGAGTTAAGAGAGTTGAAAGTTTAAGAGTTATTAGATAACAATATATTCGATTTAGTGTGTTGCCTTGGGGCGCCTTATGCTATTTGTGAAAAAGAAAGACGGAATAATGAGATTGTGTATAGACTACAGATAGTTGAATAAGATAACTATTAATAACAAATATCCTTTACCCAGGATAGATGATTTATTTGAGAAGTTGCACGAAGCAAGAGTATTTTCTAAGATACACCTGAGATCAGGTTATTACCAGTTAAGGATAAAGGAGGGAGACCTGCTTAAGACTGCTCTTAGGACACATTATGGTCATAAGTTTCTTGTGATACAATTTGGGTTGACTTATGCTATAGTTGTATTCATGGACTTGATTAATAGAGTGTTTAAACTATATCTTAACAAGTTTATGGTTGCATTTGACATTCTGATATATTCTAAGAAGAAAGAACAATATGGGAAGAATTTAGAAATAGTGTTGGAGATTCTGAGGAAAGAGAGATTATATGTGAAATTTTTTAATGTGAATTTTGGCTTAATACAATTACTTTCTTGAGACATGTAGTGTTTGGAAATGGTATAACAGTTGATCCACAAAAGATAGAGAAAATGTTGAGTTGGGAGAGACCAACTAATGTGACTGAGATTTGAATCTTCTTGGGGTTAACTGGTTATTATAGAAGATTCATTCAGAAATTTTCTATTATTGCAGTATTGTTGACTAGATTGACTAAGAAAGAGGTGAGATTTGTATGGTCTGGGAGTGTGAGAAAAGTTTCCAATTACTAAAGGAGAAATTGACTACAGCTCCAGTATTGGTGCTTCCTTCTAGTAATGGAGGATTTATGGTGTACAGTGATGCATCCCATCAAGGGTTAGGATGTGTGTTGATACAACTTGGGAAGGTACTAACACATACTTCTAGGCAATTGGGGAATCATGAGAGAAATTACTCTACCCATGACTTAGAGTTAGCTGCCATAGTGCTTGCTTAAAAATTTGGAGATATCATCTATATGGAGCCACTTGTGAGATATTTACTGATCACAAGAGTTTGACATACTTACTTACCTAGAGAAG
Source organism: Bretschneidera sinensis (assembly GCA_023935145.1). Classification (NCBI taxonomy): domain Eukaryota; kingdom Viridiplantae; phylum Streptophyta; class Magnoliopsida; order Brassicales; family Akaniaceae; genus Bretschneidera; species Bretschneidera sinensis. Next base: position 99,217,911 of record CM043700.1, on the reverse strand, counting down.
TTTGAATTTGAGATAGAGGTGGTGGATGGAGTTGATTAGTGACTATGATTGTATAAATTCACTATCATCAAGGAAATGCAAATGTGGTAATACATGTATTGAGTAGAAAATCTACAAGAAGATTAACTGCTATTGAGAGTCATGATGTGAAATTAATGATAGATTTAAGAGAGCTACGAATGAAGTTGAATATTAGTGATAGAGGATTATTGTTAGCAAATATGGTTGTATAGTTATCCATAGTAAAATGCTTGTTAAAAATGCAAGGTAGAGATGGGGAGATAGAGAAGATTAAGCAAGAAATGCTTATATGAAAGCAATATGAGTTCAAAATTTGAAATGATGGTATTTTGGTATTGGAATATAGGATATGTGTTCCCAATGATGCTGAGTTGACAAAGGAGATATTGAAAGAGGCACATGATGATGTATATTCGATGCACCCGAGTAACAATACGATGTACAAAGGATTGAGACAGAATTTCTAGTGGTCAGAATTGAAGAGGCATGTAGCTTAATATTGTTGTGAGTTTTAAATTACTCGCAAGGGCACGAGTCGTTTGCAATATAGTGTTGTGCAAGTGCGAGGTCGAATCCACAGGGAATTGCGTTGTGAAAATGTAATTTTATCTAAACTAAACTTATCTTAACCTAGTTCCAAGTTTTGAATTATATGTTGCAAACCAAATAAAAACTAAACTAAATTGATTTAAAACTAATAATAAAGACACTAAGGTTTCTGAATCCACCCCACCAAAGTTAAGCATATATCTTCATGTTCTAAAAATAGCCTATCAAAACATTCTATGAATCCAACTTAAAATAAAAAACAACAAATATCCCAATTAAACCAAAAACATCCAATGTATCCGCTTTTAACAAATCACAAAGAAAATCCAATTTAATCAAAAAAATTTGACGTATCCATAAGATGAAACACACAGAATATCCAACAGAACAATTTAAACGCAATCAATCATAAGATTTTACTCAAATAATTGACAGAACATTTATACTAAAAAAAACATCAGAATTGTATAAACAAATTTGAAACTATTATGCCAAACCACGGCGAGGCTTCATCTTTAACCTTAGTTGAAGATTTTAGCCACTCATAATCATGAAACTAGAGTTCATAATAAAAGTGCTAAACATTAAACTAAAAAAAGCAGTAAATTAAAATTGACTATACATGGGAGAAATTCCACTCGCTGTTGGGCGGCACTTCCCCTCGTGGTAGCAAAGCCTTCGGGATCCACCAGAATGCTAGCAGACGTCCATCGGATTACACCAAATGGCACCAGGAATTTCACACTAAAGATGAAATGAAGAGGGACTTATATAGGGAAACATCACAAGTGCAATGTGTTTCCAATCTGATGTGGGATACTGCAGATTCCAGCTTTTGCTCTTTGACCTTTGTCTACTAAAACTGCCATAACTTTCTCTAGAAAAATTATTTTATTGATCTGTAAAATTCTTCAGAAAATAGACATCCGGATATTTCCAAGCATATATAGCTCATCTCTTGGTTCTTCCTGAATTAATACAGCTAAATCCTCAAAAATGGCTGATCTGTCACGCTGAAATCATGCACAGCCTGACCTTTGTCTACTAAAACTATCATAACTTTCTCTAGAAAAATCATTTTATTGATCCATAAAATTCCCCATAAAATAGACATCCGGATCTTTCCAAGCATATATGGCTCATCTTCTGGTTCTTTCTGAATCAATACAGTTTAATCCTCAAAAATGGCTGATCTGTACGAGCAATTCTGGCAATTTAGTGAAACTCCTTTCCAAGCTTGTAAACCTGTAAAACAACGAAAAACAACTTAAAGTAACAAAATCCTAAGCTAACAAATGTAAATTAAGTGGCCAAGATATGAAATATTTAGCACTCATCAAATACCCCCATACTTACATTTTGCTAGTCCCTTAGCAAAACAAAATAAAAAACAAAATGAAAAACAAATACCATCAAGATAAGTTCATCACTCATGGTATCCAAAAATTTAAGGAGCACTCAAAATCATGATATTCATTCATGAGCAAGCTTAAAAATATATAACTCATCTTCGCAATGAATAAGAATTTTAAAACTTAATTACTTACAAGAGGCAGGCTAAGACATCACAAGCTTGAATCAGTGTAAAGTGAATTAGCATAAACAGATGAGGTTTCCAAATAACTTCAATGTACAATGTCTCTATGTCTCAATATTCACAGGATTTCTCATCAGAATGAACTACGATGGCATAGTTTTATTTTACCCCTTTTTTTTAATATAAGGCTCTGCTATGATTAGTTCCCTTAAGCTTTCTAATTGACCCATGTAGCGAGTGTTGAGTCAATGACTCACAAACCAGATGGTTTTAGGGAATTAGGTGTAAAGACACCCCTAAGGACTTACTAACTTGAGTAAAAAATGCTACAAAACTAAACTGGCCTTAATGCTACCAAGCAAAATTTCCACATTTTGACGTGAACACTCACTGCTTACTGAGGCAAGAGGTCCAGTTACTCAGCGGAAAGTTTCACAATGATCATTATGAATAAAATTCATACCTTTTGACGTGAACACTCACTGCTTACTGAGGCAAGAGGTCCAGTTACTCAATGGAAAGTTTATTGATGATGATCATTATTTTTTTTTCTATGCCCAAGTGTTAATCCCACAAGTCATCCAGTTTCAGCTAAGTCAAGGAAACATACACATTGAAATCACATGTCATACCTCACACAAATATGTGCTAATGTGCTCGTGTTAGATTGGCTCAAACATGTGAATTCTCAAATACCCAAAGTAAGTAACAAAGTTTTAAAACTCTATCATCAAATCACGTGTTCAAAATTTTAATCTCACCAATGAAATCACATCACAATATTTATTTAGATCAACTAAAATTTCAAAATAACATGAGCATGCATTTGCCTTCTTATTATTATTATTTTTTTAAATGAAGAAAAACAACAACAAATTAGGACAAAATGTGTGTAATGTGTCTCCCATACCCCCAAACTTAAATTACACATTGACCCTAATGTGTGAATAATATGGAAAGAGCTGACCTGGGATATGAAAAACTATCTGGACTTTGTATGGCTCATAGCATACCCCCAAATTTGAACTGAAGTACGTGTTGTCCCTGAAAAATAAAGACTGGAAAACAAAAATACTGGAAACAAACATTAATCATAAATATGTCAAATAATAAGTAAACAAAAAGGATAAGCTGTGGGGTGCCTCCCATGAGCGCTAAGTTTAACATCTTCATCCAGACCCAACATTAGTAATCGTGCCCAGCTAAACGCTCCACCATCTGATCAATAAATAGGAGTGGAAAATGATCCTTCCTTATGGTAGCATTCCATTTATGGTAGTCTAGACACACTCCCCATCCTAATTGCACACGAGTTGGAACCAACTCGTCGTCTTTATTTATCACTACCGTCAATCTAGCCTGCTTTGGCACGACATGAATCGGGCTCACCCACTCACTATCAAAGATTGGATAAATGATCCCTACATCCAACAGCTTTATCACTTCAGTCATCACAACCTCTTGTATAGCTGGGTTGAGCCTTCTTTGTGGCTCCCTCGATGGCTTGGCATTCTCCTCCAAATGTAACTTGTGCATCACCATCGAGGGGTTGATCCCCTTGATATCCTCAATAGTCCAACCGATAGCTTCCTTATGCTCTCTTAAAACGTCCAATAATTTCTCCTCTGGAGCATCAACCAAATCTGAAGCTATAATCATAGGCAAAGAATCTGCTGGACCTAGGAACTTATACTTAAGATTGTCCGGTAAAGGCTTAAGTTCCTTCTTGGGCGGTTCAAGTGTTGTGGTCTCCTCCGCCTCACTACTCTTCTGAGGAGCAGACTCCAAAGTAGCATTTGCTTGCTCAAGTAACTTATCCAAATCCAAATCTTCTCAAAACTGAGTAAAGCATGCCTCCAGGGGGTCCTCAATGCTTGATTCACCCACAGTCTCCTTTGTCTTACTGCTCTCCCAAGGAGCAGACTCCAAGATAACAGTTACTTGCTCAAGTAGCTTATCTAAATCTAAATCCTCTCCAAACTGAGCAAAGCATGTCTCCACACTGTCCTCACACTGCCCTCGTTTATTGGGCGCTTGTACTCTCTCAGGGTAAGGCGCTTTAGGTACAAATGACACAGGAAGATCCTTAATAGTAGGTGTGGCTGTAGATGGCTAAGCATCTATTTTCTCCTTGTTGCCACTTTCTTGCCCTTGCTGCAGAACAGGGTTCTCTTCCACTTGATTGTCCACTTGTCTCACAGACCTCAATAGGACAATCAATTGCACTTGTTCCTGCCCGTGCATAGGAGTTGATGAATTTCCCACCACAAACTATTCCTTCGGGTTAGGCTCAGGTTGACTGGGGAACCTTCCCTTCACTCATTCACCCAAGTGACTTGCGATTTGACCCATTTGACTCTCTAGCTTGGCAATCGCTTGGGTGTTTACTATTGTTGCACTCCTCACTTCGCTTATAGATTGGCCGATCATCTTTCTGAAATCATTGAGGGCGTCCTCCAATGACTGTGAAACCGACGCTGGCGCTTGACTGAGAACTTGGTAAGCGGGTGATGGTGCTGGATGGGCTGAGCGACAATAACTTGGAACTAATGGAGGAAATCCGGGAGGGTATTGATTTTGAGCATAATTAGGGGCTCCTCCCTAATTCATCAGTTGGTTCTGCTTCTATGAAAAATTAGAGTTGGTTCCACCACCCTGGATTGTACGTTTCGGAGTAAGATCCATTTGATTGCCACTAATAGTCATTGAAAGCGTTCATTTGTTCCATGGGATACTCGAAAAAAGCTGGCGTAGATGGACAATTCTGTGCTAAATACATAGGACTAGCATATATAGAGCAGCTATCAACATTGAATGTATTGGCTGTGAAACCGGCGCTGGATTTATCCACATTTTTTATATTTTTATTTTAGTTTATTTTTGGGCAAATGCAAATAAACTAAAATAAAATTAAAATTAAAAGTAAAAGTAAAATTAAAATAAAAATTAAAAGTAAAATTAAAATAAAAATAAAAAGATAAAACAAAAATGCTAACTAAACTAGTAGAAAAATAAAATTAATTTAGACAAAAATTTAATTTTCACAAACCAAACAAGTCCCCGGCAACGGCGCCAAAAACTTGTTGTGAGTTTTAAATTACTCACAAGCGCACGAGTCGTTTGCAATATAGTGTTGTGCAAGTACGAGGTCAAATCCACAGGGAATTGCGTTGTGAAAATGTAATTTTATCTAAACTAAACTTATCTTAACCTAGTTCCGAGTTTTGAATTATATGTTGCAAAACAAATAAAAACTAGACTAAATGGATTTAAAACTAATAATAAAGACACTAAGGTTTCTGAATCCACCCCACCAAAATTAAGCATATACTTCATGTTCTAAAAATAGCCTATCAAAATATTTCATGAATCCAACTTAAAACAAAAAACAATAAATATCCTAATTAAACCAAAAGCATCCAATGTATCCGCTTTTAACAAATCACAAAGGAAATCCAATTTAATCAAAAACAATTTAATGTATCCATTAGATGAAACACATGGAATATCCAACAGAACAATTTAAACGCAATCAATCATAAGATTTTACTCAAATAATTGACAGAACATTTATACTAAAAAAAATATCAGAATTGTATAAACAAATCTGAAACTATTATGTCAAACCATGGCGAGACTTCATCTTCAACCTTAGTTGAAGATTTTAGCCACTCATAATCATGAAACTAGAGTTCATAATAAAAGTGCTAAACATTAAACTAAAAAAAGCAGTAAATTAAAACTGACTATACATGGGAGAAATTCCACTCGCTGTTGGGCAGCACTTCCCCTCGTGGTAGCAAAGCCTTCGGAATCCACCAGAATGCTAGCAGACGTCCACCGGATTACACTAAATGGCACCCGGAATTGTACACTAAAGATGAAGTGAAGAGTGGCTTATATAGGGAAACATCACAAGTGCAATGTGTTTCCAATCCGATGTGGTATACTGCAGATTCCAGCTTTTGCTCTTTGACCTTTGTCTATTAAAACTGCCATAACTTTCTCTAGAAAAATCATTTTATTGATTCATAAAATTTCCCAGAAAATAGACATCTGGATCTTTCCAAGCATATTGGCTCATCTCCTAGTTCTTCCTGAATCAATACATTTAAATCCTCAAAAATGGCTGATCTGTCACGCGAAAATCATGCACAGCCTGACCTTTGTCTACTAAAACTGCCATAACTTTCTCTAGAAAAATCATTTTATTGATCCGTAAAATTCTCTAGAAAATAGACATCCGGATCTTTCCAAGAATATATGGCTCATCTCCTGGTTTTTCCTAAATCAATACACTTTATTCCTAAAAAATGGCTGATATGTGCGAGCAATTCTGGCAATTTAGTGAAACTCATTTCTAAGCTTGTAAACCTGTAAAACAACGAAAAACAACTCAAAGTAACAAATTCCTAAGCTAACAAATGTAAATTAAGTGGCCAAAATATGCAATATTTGGCACTCATCAAATATATTTCTAGATGTTTGGTTTGTCAGCAAGTGAAGTTAGAGAACAAATATCCGAGAGGCTTACTACAGCCTCTTTCTGTGCTCGAATGACAATAGAAAAATATGAGCATGGATTTTATTTCTGGATTTTTCATACCCAGAGAGGTCACGATACAGTGTCAGTGATAGTAGATAGACTTTCTAAGTCATCTCAATTTTTTCTGATTAAAACAAATTAGAGTCCTAAAAAGTTGGTTGAACTGTATGTTGCTAAGATTATGAGGTTGCATGGAAAATATTGAGCATAGTGTCAAATAGAGATGCTAGAGTTACATCTTGGTTTTGGAGAGGCTTTCAGAAAACCACAGATACATAGTTACAATTTAGTACAAATCTTCATCCTCAAACAGATGAGCAGACATAAAGGATTATTAAAATGCTAGAAGATATGTTGAGGGCAAATGTGGTGAGTTTTCAGTAAGTTGGGATGCTTACTTGTCATTAATTGAATTTTCTTATAATAATCAACATCAATCTAGTATTGAAATGACACCGTTTGAAGCATTGTATGGTAGAAGGTGTAGAACTCCTATATGTTGGAAAGAAGTGAGAAAGAGAAATATATTTGGCCCATAAATTATTGAGTTAACAATTAAGGGGATCAAACTGGTTAAAGAAAACCTTAAAGCAGCACAGAGTAGATCGAATAGCTATGCTGATTATAAAAGAAGACCTCTTGAGTTTCAAGTAGATGATTGAGTGTATTTAAAAATATCTCCATGGAAAGGTGTGTTGAGGGTCAAAAGGAAAGGAAAGTTGAGTCCTAGGCATGGGGGACTCTATGAGGTTATTGAGAAAGTTAGGCTAGTTGTAAATAGCTTAGATTTGCCTCCAGAATTAAAACAATTATATAATTTATTTCATGTTGCACTTTTGAGAATGTGTTTACATGATGAATATTATAATATTTCGAGCCAAGCTATAGAAATTCAGAAAGATTTGACTTATATACAACTATTAGTGAGAATTTTAGACAAAAAGAACAAGTCTTGTGTAATAAAGTAATTCTATTAGTTTAAGTTCTATGGTGGAATAAAGATTTCAAGAGATTACATGAGAGTGTAAGACAGCTATGAAGAAATATTATTCACAATTGTTTCTTGAGTTAGGTAAGGAAATTTCGGGGATAAAATTTTTATAAAGTGGGTAGAATTGTAATACATATGTTCTTAAAGTAATGGCAAATAAGTAATTTGATAGATATTACATGAAAATAAAATAATATATACATGAAAGATTTAGTATTGAATAAAATAATTCTTTTGAAAAAAAAAACAAGACGTGTAGGAGCGTAGTTACAAAGAAAAAGGAAAACAAAAAAAAAGAAGAAAAAGAAGAAGACAGAAAGTCCAGGTGAGTTCAAGGAAAAAAAAAGAAAAAAAAAGAAAAAGAATGTGGCACCAACACTTGGACCCAGGTGTTGGCTGTCTAACATGCAATTTTGCATGTTAGACAACAAACTAACAAGGTAGCAAAGGTAAGGTGCAGTAGACAGTGAGTGATAAATATATATATATATATAGTTTTTAGTTTTATTTTATTTATTTCTTACCAAATCCCGTTTGGTTTTCTTCTTTCTTCAATTCAAATTTCTCTATTTCTTTAAACATTTGGGGACTGAAAGGAAGGTTGAAAGAGTAAAATTTTGAAGGGGTTTACGGGAGAATTTTATAGAGAATCACAAAAAACTCTAAGAAAAACAAAAGGTAATAAAGTGAATTTTATTTTTGAAATTTAGCATACGTGAAATTTCCCAGAATTCAAAGTGAGAATTTTCAAAGGCTGTGAATTACGGAGGAATTGAAGAATAAATTAAAAATTTTAATATAAATATTATATCAGGTGTTAACGATCAGCAACTGAGAAAAATTGCTGAGAAGAGCAGAAAAGGCAAGGAAGTGATCCACGGGTAGCTCTAAGTGCTACGTGGTGAGTTAGATTTACTTTAAGTAATCAAGATAAAAATGAAATATATAGTGATAATATTTGAATAAATTATTAACTTGTGATTTGCTAATAGATGAAAGTTGGTTGATGGGTATGATAGAAATAATTGATATGTAGAGAATTATTATATGAGAAGTAATATTATTAAAATAATGAGTCAAATTAATAATGAAGGTGATAAATGAAATTCTTGACGAGTTGTGGTTGATGATTTGATATGATATATGAGGAGAGGAATTTAGTGAAATTGATCAAATAATAATTTGAGAAGAAGCATGATAGTTAATTTGAATGTCTGAATACATGCTTGTTTTTATATTATTGTTCATATGCATATATCATATCATTATTCATATGCATATACATGAAATAAATGAAAACCGTGACAGCAGGTATATGTTAATGAGAAATGAAAACCGTGACAACCGGTATATACTGAAAATAAAGGAACCGGGAAGGCAACCGGTCTATGAGAAAAACATGTCAACATGTGGGAAGATGTTCTCAATTAATAATTCATGCATTGTATCTATTTTAAATATTGATTTTATTACTGAGATGCTAAAGTGTTGTTATTGATTGTAAAATTATTGATAAACAAATGAGTCTCACAGAGAGACAGATATGGGGGGAAGAAATATGAAAGTATGACATACTAAGAACTATCTGAGTTATAAACTATATCTTGTGAACCTCATAACGAGGTAATTATGAGGTATAATTGATGGTCTCAGGGTGGATAAATATATGAGAAAAAGAGATTGATAGGAATGAGGATTATGATATGAGTAGTGATAATAGAATACTATTATCAAATTATATGTGATATAAATGAATGAATACTGGAAGATTATTTATACAAATTGAATACTTTTAGTACATTTAATTCACTAAGCTTGTTAAGCTCACTTCTCATTATTAAATAATTTTAGGTAGCAGTCAGGACAGATAGTTTGGTGAGTTGAGATTCAGACGAAGTTATTATCTGTAAGCCATGTAGTCCACATCCTCAGACTAATGGAAAAAAATTTGTAAATATTCATGCATATTACGTTGTATATAATGTTTAAGTCAAGATCTAAATGATGTATCTCCCCTGTTGAGGGTTGAGGATTGATGTAATAATTGCAATTGGTATTATTTTTGTTGTTACATATATGTATCGCGCTGGGATTTTCAAAATTTTTCAACACCACCTCGGGGGTGGCCAACTCGGGATGGGTCGTTTCAATTTGTTACCCTTAAATATGGTAGACTTTGATATGATATTGGGGATGGATTGGTTGTCTTCATATATCATGCTTAGGTTAACTATTTTAGAAAGAATATAATTTTTAGAGTACATGGGCAGGAAGAGTTTAGCTGTCAAGGAGAATGTAAGATACTTTTCAATTATCTTATTTCTTCTTTGACAGCTAGTGAGTAGTTAGGGAAAGGTTATGAGGGGTACCTAGTTTATGTAGAAGATTCTAATAAGGAAGGTAGGAAGTTGGAAGAAATATCAGTGGTGAGAGATTATCTAGAAGTATTTCATGAAGAGTTATCTAGTTTACCACCTAGTAAGGAAATTTAATTATCCATTGATTTAATTATTGGTTCTACATCCATTTCTATATCACCTTATAGAATGGCACCAACAAAATTAAAATAGCTTAAGATACAACTTCAAGAGTTATTAGATAAACAATTCATCTGTTCTAGTGTATCACCATGGGCAGCTCCCAAGTTAACTGTTTATTGATAATCTCTTGGTATATTCCAGGAGGGAAGAAGAATATATGAAACACTTAGAGATTGTATTAGAAATTCTTAAAAAAAGAGAAATTGTATGCAAAATTTTCTAAGTGTGAATTCTAGTTGAGTGAAGAAACATTCTTGGAGCATATAGTATCAGGAGATGGAATAGTAGTAGATCCATAGAAGGTTGAGGCAATATTGACTTGGGAGAAACCTATCAATGTAACATACATTCAAAGATTCTTGGGGTTAGATGGATATTATATGAGGTTTATCCAAAACTTTTCAATAATTGTAACACCTTTAACGAGACTGACTCCAAAAGAAGCGAAATTTGAATGGTGTAGGGAGTGTGAGAGGAGTTTGCAATTGTTGAAAAAGAAATTAATTACTGCTTTGTATTAGTACTTCCTTATAGAAATGGGGGATTTGTAGTGTATAGTAATGCTTCGCATCAGGGGTTAGGATGTGTATTAATGCAACATGAAATGGTAGTAGCTTATGCATCTAGGCTGTTGGTATTTGTCTTAGCATTAAACAGTTGCAAGGAAGAAGGAAAAAATCAGCATCAATGCACACCAGTGTGCGCCGCGGCCCAGCTCATTCCAGGGTGCATTGCCTAGTAAGGAGAAGTGCTAGAGGAGGTGTGCACTGTGGCTCAGCTTCCCCCAGGCCGCGACGCCCAGAATGGATGCACATAGAGGATATTCAGCCCTACTTCAAGCCGCGGCTTGAAGGCACACTGATTCAGCAATTCAAAGGGTTCGTGAGGTATGTTTAAAACGCACAGCTTTACTTCGGATTGATGGAGGGTCATGGTTAATTGGTCATCAAGATTTAAGGGTGGATATTAACCCTCAAGATTGGTCAAGAAGTTGGTGCACTATATAAAGGGTCACATAGCTTCAATCTCCAAGACATATATAACACATTGTGACATATAAGTGATCATCATACAAGAGAGTTAAAGTGCAAGTGTGAGAGTGCAAAGACACAAAACACAGAGAGGCACTACAATAGATCTCAAAAGAAAGGCTGGTTGTAAAGAGAGAAGTAGTATTGATTGTGGGTAGAGTGCTTTTGTAATAGTTCTATCACTTTCTTTCTTCTCTTCTTGATTCTTTAAGAACTTAAGTTTCTTGGAGTGGAGTTGCTGTAACTTATAAGAACTCATTGGTTTAGTGTAGAGAGTTCAGAGGAACTCACGGGGACGTAGGCTATTACCGAACCTCGATAACAAATTGCTTGGGTGATTCAAGAATCAAATAACAAACTTCTTAGGTGATTCAAGAACGGAGTAAAGATCAAGATCAGATTGTGTTCTTGAGGTTGATTCAAGAACGGTATTGAGATCAATCTTCGTTCATGTTCTTGAGGTTTAGAAGAAGCTGGAAAGCATTTATGGATTTTGCACAAATCTGGGATCCTTTCCGTAAGATGGGTTCAAATTTTGTTGTTGAGAAGTTTGATGGAAAGGGAGATTTTTCCCTGTGGAAGTGGAAGATCAAGGCTGTTCTTATGCAACAGAAGGTGGACTTGGCTCTTGGAGAAGATGACACTTTTCTAGCAAGTATCATAGAGGTCTAGCAGATTGAGATAAAGAAGATGGCATATAGCACCATCTTCCTACACATGTCGGATAGTGTCACAAGGGAGTGCGGAGACTCGAAAGATCCTGCTGTCATATGGAAGAAACTAGATGAGTTGTTTCTTACCAAAACTCTCCCTAACAAAATTTATCTTCTTAAAAGAATCTTTGCTTTTAAAATAGATCCTAATAAAGAGTTGCAAGATAATCTTGATGTCTTTAATAAACTAGTTCAAGATTTGGCTAGTTGTAGTATTAAATTCCCGGATGAACAATTGGCTGTTATGTTATTAAATTCTCTTCCTGATTGTTTTGATAGTTTAATTAATGCAATTGAATATGGAAGAGATACACTAACCAAAGAAATTATGGTCAATGCTATAAGGGCTCATGATTTCAAAGCCAAGAGTAGGAAGGCATCAAGTGGGGAAGGACTGTTCGTAAGAGGAAGGCCAGCAACTCGGAATGGCAATAGCATTCATGGCAACTACCAGGAAAAATCAAGAGGTAGAGGGCAGAGCCATGGGAGATCGCATTCCAAACCGAAGTTTGGAGGAAAGTGATGCTTCTACTGTAACAAGGAGGGTCACTTCAAGAAAGATTGCAAGAATAGGTTGTGGGATGAGAGAGGGAGAAGCCATACCAACAATGGAGAGGCTTCGGTTGCCAAAAGAGAACAACAAGATGATGTTCTTGTTGTGTGCTCAAATGTGAGCAGGAGGCAAGGCAGCGAGAAATGGATTTTGGATTCTGGGTGCACTTATCACATTTACCCTCACAAGGAATGGTTCAAGAATTTCCAGGAGATCAATGATGGAAGGGTTTTCTTGGAGAATGACAATTCTTACCAAGTGAGAGGGATAAGAGACATCCAGTTGAGGATGTTTGATGGAGTCACAAGCCTGCTGCGAAATGTAAGGTATCTCCCGGATTTAAGGAGAAATTTGATCTCATTGGGGCAGCTGGATTCCATGGGGTATACATACAAAGCTGAGGGAGGAAAGATCAAGGTAACCAAGGGTTCTTTGATAGTGATCAAAGCAGCAATCAAAGATGGACATTATGAGATGATCGATGAGACAAAAATCAATGATCAAGCAGCAAGCTTGATGGCTAAGATGGATAAGGCTGCACTTTGGCACAATCGCTTGGGGTATATGAGCAAAAAGGGCTACAAATTCTCAACAAGGATGGTTTACTTGGTGGTGACAAAGTAGAGAAACTGGATTTCTGTGAGAGTTGCATTCTTGGGAAGCAACATCGGGTCAACTTCAACATCGGAGTATACAAGTCTAAAGGGATTCTTAACTACATCCATGCGGATCTTTGGGGACCAGCAAGGACACCAACACAGGGAGGTAATCATTACTTTTTGTCTTTAATTGATGATTATTCAAGAGTTGTTTGGGTTTATTTGCTTAAAAATAAATCAGATGCTTTAAATAAATTTGTGGTGTGGAAAAAGTTGCTGGAGACTTAAATGGGCAGGGTAGTTAAGGTGTTAAGAACTGATAATGGCTTAGAATTTTTTAATAAGGATTTTGATAAATTCTGTGAATTAAATGGCATTCTAAGACATAGAACGGTTGTGAAAACCCCTTAGCAAAATGGAGTTGCTGAGAGGATGAATAGAACCCATATGAAAAAGGTTAGGTGCGTGTTAATTGGGTCATGTTTACCAAAATATTTTTGGGGAGAAGCTGTGTTTACAGCTGCATACTTGGTTAATAGATCACCCTCTAGAGCTTTAGAGCTCAAGACTCCCATAGAAATGTGGAGTGGGAAACCCCCTGAGTTGAGTAACCTTAGGACTTTTGGATGTATTGCATATGCACATCAAAAGGATGATAAACTTAACCCAAGGTCTAGAAAATGTGTATTTATAGGGTATGGTGATGGGGTTAAGGGGTATAGGTTATGGTCCTTAGAACCAAAAGGAATGAAACTAATAATAAGTAGGGATGTTATTTTTAATGAATTATCATTTCCATACTTGGAGAAAACTAACCCTGTAGGGGCTAGTGAGCAAACCAGTCCGGAATTTATGGAGCATCGCATCAAGGAGAATTCGGTTCAGGTAGAGCATGGAAGCAAAAGGGTTCGGATTAGGTAGGCCCATTGATGAAGGCCTAGCTCAGGACACTTAAGAGAAGGCTGAACTGGAAGGGGATGATGCAGCAAGTTAGAATGACTACCAGCTCATAAAGGACCGGGAAAGGAGGGTGGTTAGACCACCTTTGAGATATGGTTTTGCGGAAGCTAATGTAGTAGCTCCTTGGACAGAATGAGGGATGGTTGAACCAAAAACTTACATGGATGCTGATGAAAGCCATAAAATGCATCTCAACAGTACTTAATTATTAGCATTTTAGGGTTGATGTAGGTTTTAATTGCACTTTTATTCGTTAACAACTCTAAAGTGGTATTCTTGAATTGTTGATCTATTTCGGTGCACTTTCAGGTACTTTGAGTCCAAAAGAGAAAGAAAATCTATCGTTGCTTAAAGCACAATGACTCAATGAATACTAAAGCGAAGGCATGATTATGAAAGGACAAAACAAAGAGAATCAAGTCTTAAGTGTGTGCGCTACGGTTTGGAAATATCCATGCCTCGGCCTCCAGAAGCTTGCCCAAAACAGCTAATCCTCCTTCAGTGTGCGCCGCAGCCTGGATTAGGCAGGGCCGCGGCATCCAGAACCTTCACAAGACTTCAGCACTAGCCAGAGCCATGGCCTAGACTAGGCAGGGCCGCGGCACCCAGAAGCTCTCCAGAACAAAGAATAGTCAGAGCCGCGGCATGAGAAAGTGAGAGCCGCGGCGCGCACTCGTAAGTTTGTTTCCGAGTTATGACCTAATAAGGACTTTAATGATTACTTAAACCCTGGAATATCCTTGGAACTCTTGTACTATAAATAGATCACTTAGAATTTGAGAGAGGATATCTTGAGGAAGTCTGAAAAACTCAAGAAGGCTACCACACTCTCCTCCATCAAAGAGTTCAACCATGAACTTCATAGCAAACTAATCTCCAAGCAAGGTGAAGGGATGAATCCCTAGGTGTAGTTGTTCTTATTTTCCTTTTTTGATTTAGTTATAGTTGGGCTTTATTGTCAAAACATTGTTATGTGTTACTCTTTTATCTAATTAAAGGATTTTCTCTTAATCCGGTGATTGTATCCTTATCTCCATATAAGTCTAGTCATGCTTTTCTTATGTGACATTGTTTGGGTATGATTGAGTCTGGTAGATTTATCTTTTAGGTTTTTCCATTACTACAATATTGTCATTAAAGATATATTGTCGTTTCTTGATAAATCTAAAGGATAGATCATGCGTGCTTAACTAAAAAGAGTAATTCATAATCAATTACATTAGGGTATATATATGTGCTTGATTGAATATTTGTCGATTGTTTGTTTGGGATGTGAAACTTGCAATTGAGATAAAAACAACTGAATTAAAGATTGGAATAAGGCAACGAACCTAGGGAGGATTCCCGAAACCTTGTTGTTTCTTTATCATAGTTTTCAATCTATTTACATTATTACTTCATCATTGATATCTTCTCACCTGATTGTTATCATTCGTGTTAAGGTTTGCACTTTTCCTTTATAGATTGCTTTTCCCAGTGGAATCGACACCCGAAAGCTATGCTACAACTACCGCGTTATACTTTGGGTGTAATCAAATTTTGGCACCGTTGCCGGGGAAACACACTTACATACAATGAAATCTGTCAAACTCTAAGACAAGACGGTACTATCGTTCCTTTCTTTTATTTGTTTTGTTTTATTTATTACCTTTTAACTCAGTTGGTGTATGCTTAGGCCGAGAGATTCGTGAGGTAGATTCACTAAGGGACCTGAGATAGAGTTACCCTTTCCTTCCACATCCGTTAGTGAAACATCGCCTATATTAAACCCTAGTGTACACCCAACTGAAAATTTAGAAAATTTTGCTGACATGGCTGAAAACCCTAATGAGAATGTTGCTAGGACACTTAAAGATTATTTAGATCCTAGTCGAACAGCCACACCATCATGCATTATGTTTCCAGCCAACACTCACCATCAAGATTTTAAAACAGGGATGATTCAATTACTCCCTACATTTCATGGCTTAGAAAACGAAAACCCATATGTACACATTAAGGAGTTTGAGGAAGTAGTTGCGACTTTTCATAGTCAAGATGCAACTGATGATATCGTGAGACTCAAGTTTTTTCTTTTCTCTTTAAAGGATAAAGCTACGAGTTGGTTATACTCACTGAGACCACGATCTATTGGGTCATGGAATGAGATGACCCAGGTCTTCTTTAATAAAGACTTCCCTAAACATAAGACCAATGCCTTAAAAAGACAAATCTCCACCTTTGCACAAAAGGAGAACGAGACTTTGTATCAGTCTTGGGAGAAATTTAAGGAGCTATTAAGTATGTGTCCACACCATGGGTATGAGAGTTGGCACTTAGTGAGCTACTTTAATGAGGGACTTACCTATAGAGAGTGCCAATTCGTAGAGATGATGTGTAACAGTGAATTTCTGCAAAAAGACCCTGATAAGGCCATTGAGTACCTCAATGAGCTTGATGAAAAAGCTCATACTTGGACTGGACCTAGTGCTACTGAAAGCACCAATAGGTCACGACCTGTAGGAAACCCAAGTAGTGGTGGAATATACCATCTTAGGGAAAAAGACAACCTGAAAGCTAAGGTTGAAATGCTTACTAGGGAGTTAGATGCATTAAAAACTAAAGGCTCAAAACTAACACACGTAGTTAACCATGCCGAATCTTCGGAACCATGTTTTGTGTGTGGTGGGGTAGATCATCTTGCCTAAGAGTGTCCCACATTTGCTGAGATGAGAGGGATGTATGAGGAACAATGTAATGCCCTAGGCATGTACAAGAAGCCCTCAGCACCCTTCTCTAACACTTATAATCCGGGATGGTGAAATCACCCCAACTTTAGTTGGAAATCTGAAAACCAGCAGCTTGCACAACCCCCCAGACCATACCCTGCACAATATCATGCACCCTCATCCCCTAGGAGTTCTTTAGAAGACACTTTACATGCTTTTATAGAGGCACAGGGTAAGACAAACCAAAGGTGTGAGGCATTAATTGCACAGATTGTTGAAGAGAACAAAGAGATAAGGAGCCAAGTGACCAAACTGATGGCCTCCTTGAGTTTGAATGAGCGAGGGAAGTTCCCTTCCCAAACTCAGTCAACACCCCATGGTCAACACATGGCACAAACAAATATGGAAAATGTAAATGCTATTGTGACAAGAAGTGGTAAGACATTACACATCCCAACAACAAACAAATCCGAGGATGTGGAAAAAGGTCAAGGTAGTAGTGATGCTGAACTGCCCAAAGACCCTGAGGTTACTAAGAGCCCTGTTAAGGCACCCTTCCCTCAAGCCTTAAAATCTAACAAGAAAAATCTGAAGCTAAATAATGAAATCCTAGAGAACCTAAGGCAAGTTAAACTTAATCTTCCTCTGTTGCATGTGATTAAACAAGTTCCTACCTATGCAAAGGTTCTCAAGGATTTATGTACAATTAAGAGGAAGCACCATGTAAAGAAAACAGCATTCCTAACTGAGAAAATTAGTGCTTTAATTGAGAAAATAATTCCCCCAAAATACAAGGATCTTGGCTGTCCAACCAATACATGTAGTATTGGAAATTATGAAGTTGGACAAGCCTTGCTAGATTTAGGAGCTAGTGTAAACCTGATGCCGTTCTCTATTTACTTACAGCTGGGTTTAGGAGAAATCAAACCACTCACTGTGGTATTGTAATTGGCTGATCGTTCAGTCAAAGTACCTCGGGGTGTGGTAGAGGATGTTTTTATTCAAATTGATAAATTTTACTATCCTGTTGATTTCCTAATCCTTGATACTACTTCTGCTGTTGACACCAACTCTAAAATTCCTTTAATTTTGGGTAGACCTTTCCTTGCTACTGCAAATGCTCTAATTAATTGCAGGAATGGACTCATGAAGCTGTCCTTTGGAAATATGACCCTCAAGGTGAACATCTTCAATGTTGCAAAACCCGAAGATAAGGACGAGAATCGCCACTTATACATGATCGAGTCACTCATCAATGAGGGAGTTTCTATAGCTCATGATTTTGATCCTCTTGAATATTTTCTTGATAATTCTGAGATTGATTCTATTAATGATAAAACTGATATAATTGATATTTGTGCTGTTTTTGATAAATCTCAGGATTATGGCACTTGAGCATGGCAATCAAAGTTTGAGGAGTTGCCCGAAAGAAGTGAGAAACAAATCCCCTCAAGTGTGGAAGCACCTAAAGTCAAATTGAAGTCACTACCTAAGGGTTTGAAGCATGCCTTCCTCAGTCCAGGTGATGCCTTTCCTGTTATTATCTCATCTGAATTATCTACATCTCAAGGTGAGAAATTAATTCGAACCTGATGAGAACCATAAAATGCATCTTAACAGCACCTAATTGTTAGCATTTTAGAGTTGATCTAGGTTTTAATTCACTTTTGTATGTTAACAACTCTAAAGTGTCATTTTCGGTTCACTGATTTGTTTTGATGCATTTTCAGGTATTTTAAATCTTAAAAAGATGGAAAAACTATCGTTGAATGAAGCACAAAGATTCCATGCATACTGGAGCAAATGAGTGCTTTCGGAAAGGCTAAAAAAGGATATCCAAGTATGTGTGCCGCGGCTTGGATGGAGGTAGGTTGCACCCTCCAGAATGACCATAAATCCTGACAAAATCCAAGCCTAGGCGCGAAAAATCCAAGCCTAGGCGCGCACACGGACTTTGTTCTCCGAGTTATGAACTGATTAGGTCTTTAATGATTATTCAAAACCTAAAACACCCTTGAACTTTGTACATTATAAATAGTCCACTTAGGGTTTGATAAGAGGACATTCATAAAACCTAGAAAACTCAAGGAAGCAACCAATTCTCCTCCATCAAAGTGATCAAACATGAGCCCCATGGCTAACAAATCTCCAAGCAAGGCGAAGGGATGATTCCCTAGGTGTAGTTGTTCGTAATTTCCTTTACTTGGTTCAGTTGTAATAAGGATTTATTGTCAAGATATTGTTATGATTTACTTTGCTATCTAATTATAAAATTTTCTCTAAACCGGTGATTGCATCTTTTTCCTTGATATAAATCTAGTTATGATTTTTTTATGTCAAGATTGTTGGGATATGATTGAGTCCGGTAGGTTTACTCTTTAGGTTTGTCCATTACTGCAATATTGTCATAAAAGATATATTTTCATTTCTTGATAAACCTATAGGGTAGATCATATGTGTATGAATCAAAAGTAAAGTATTTCATAACAATTACATTAGGGTTTATACATGCTCTTATTGAATATTTGCCGGTTTCCTGTTTGGGATGTGAAACCCGCAACCGAGATAAAAATAACTGAATCAAGTTAGGATTAGGGCAACGAACCTAAGGAAGATTCTTGGAACCTTGTTGTTCCACTATTATATTTTACAATCTATTTTACACAATTACTTCATTATCAAAAATTCATACTTTCTCACTTAAATCGGTATCGTTTGTGTTATGGTTCACACCTTCTTTTGTAGATAACTTGTTTCCCTGTGGAATCGACACCTCAAAGCCATGCTACAACTACCGCGTTATACTTTGGGCGTAATCAGGACTTAAAATGCATATAAATCAGCCTTAGGTTGGCGCATGGCTGATTTAAAAGGAATTAATCCCCTGATCTATTCTCATAAGATAAATTTGGATGAAGGGACTAGTCCTCGTAGAGACCCTCAACGTAGGCTTAACCCCACTATGAAAGAAGTAGTGAAGAATGAAGTGTTAAAACTATTAGATGCGGGAATTATATATCCCATAGCTGATAGTAAATGAGTAAGCCCTATATAAGTCGTTCCTAAAAAATCCGGAGTCACTGTGGTATAGAATGACCTAGAAGAGTTAGTCCCTACCAAACTTGTGACCAGGTGGCGTATGTGTATTGATTATAGAAAATTAAATGCTACCACTCAGAAAGACCACTTCCTACTCCCTTTTATCGATCAATTTTTTGAGCGTGTAGCTGGTCATCCTTTTCACTATTTCTTAGATGGTTATTCTAGTTATTATCAAATTGAAATTGCATTAGAAGACTAGGTAAAGCCACCTTCACCTGTCCTTTTGGTACTTATCCCTTTCGTAGAATGCCATTTGGATTGTGTAATGCCCCTGCCACTTTTCAACACTGCATGATGAGCATCTTTAGTGATATGGTTAAAAATTGCATGGAGGTTTTTATGGATGACCTAACTGTTTTTGGATCTTCATTTGATGCATGATTAATAAATTTAGAAAGAGTGTTAATTCGTTGTGAGGAGAAGGAATTAGTCTTAAATTGGGAAAAATACCATTTCATGGTACCTTCGGGTATTGTCTTAGGTTTCTTTTAAGGGGATAGAGGTTGATCAATCTAAGATTAAATTAATCTCTAAATTGCCCACACCTAAGACATTAAAGGATGTGAGATCTTTTCTTGGTCATGCTGGTTTTTATAGGAGGTTCATACAAAATTTTTCCAACATACTAAACCATTATGTGCCCTCCTAATTAAAGATGCCCCATTTGAGTGGACTCCAGCTTGTCAATAGGCCTTTAAAATGCTGATTGGCAAGCTTACTTCAGCACCTATAATACAGTCACCTGATTGAAATTTACCTTTTGAAATCATGTGTGATGCTAGTGACTATGCTGTAGGTGCTGTTCTTGGAGAGTGAAGAGAAGGAAAACCTTATGTCATTTACTATGCTAGTAAAACTTTAAATAGTGCTCAAATGAACTACTCCGCCACTGAAAAAGAATTACTTGTTGTTGTATTTGCTTTGGAAAAATTTCGTGCTTATTTAATTGGTTCTGCTATTCTTATCTTCACAGATCATGCAGCCCTCAAGTACCTCCTTACAAAGAAGGATGCTAAGGCACGACTAATACGATGGATCCTACTCCTACAAGAATTTGACATCACCATCAAAGACAATAAAGGAGTAGAGAATGTAGTGGCAGACCATCTATCGAGGCTCACATTTGAGGACACCTCTGACGACTTGCCAATCAAGGATGATTTTCTGGATGAGCAATTACTCTCTGTTACCTCTCTACCATAGTTTGCTCATATTGTGAATTATTTAGCTACCAGTGAGATACCAATGGATTGGAGCGCTCAAGACAAGAGGAAATTCTTGAATGAGGTATGTAATTTTTATTAGGATGACCCCTGTCATTTCAAGTACTGCCCTGACCAAATTTTAAGGCATTGCATCCCTAATGAAAAGATTGCTAGCATCTTGGAATTTTGTCATTCCCAAGCTTGTGAAGGCCACTTTTTAATGAAAAAAATCACTGCAAAAATCTTGCAGTGTGGATTTTATTGGCTTACCTTGTTTAAAGATGCAAACATCTATTGTCATTCATATCAAAAGTGTCAGAAGTTAGGAGCTGTGTCTCGTCGTAATATGATGCCTTTAAACCCAATTTTAGTGATCGAAATCTTCGATTATTGGGGCATTGATTTTATGGGACCCTTTCCTCCTTCCTTCAGATACCAATATATCATCGTGGCAATAGATTATGTATCAAAGTGGGTAGAGGCAGCAGCTTGCCGAAGTAATGATAATAGAACGGTAATTAAATTTCTCAAAGAAAATGTGTTATCTCGCTTTGGTACACCACGTGCTATAATTAGTGATCGAGGTACACATTTTTGCAACCGTTCTTTTGAAGGTTTGATGAGAAAATATGGGTGTTATATAAAATTTCTACAGCCTACCATCCTCAGACTAGTTGACAAGTAGAACTTGCTAATAGGGAAATTAAACAAATTTTAGAAAAAATGGTTAACGCAAAGATTGGTCTTTGAGACTAGTTGATGCGCTTTGGGATTACCGTACAGCTTTCAAAACCCCCTTAGGTATGTCACCTTATAGGCTTGTTTTTGGAAAGCCTTGCCACTTACTAGTAGAGCTTGAGCATAGAGCTTATTGGGCCATCAAGTCTTTTAATTTTGATATAGGAGAGGCGAGTAAGCTTAGGAAATATCAGCTGACTGAGTTAGAGGAGTTAAGAAATGATGCTTATGAGAACTCTAGAATCTATAAGGCGAAGATGAAAGTGTTTCGTGATAAAAATAGTTTGAGGAAAACATTCAAGCCTAATGATCGGGTGTTCTTATACGATTCTAGACTCCTTAAGCATCCAGGAAAACTTCAGTCAAGGTGGACCGGCCTTTTTGTAGTAAAGAATGCTTTCGAAAATGGGGTGGTGGAAATAGAGGATACTAGGGATGGTCGGACTTTTAAAGTAAATGGTCAGCACCTTAAGATCTTAATTGATAGGCAAGATCCGGAAGTGGAAGACACTCTGCTTATAGATCCGGTCTATTCACCTTAACTACACCACACAGGTACTTTTTTTTATTTATTTTTCTTTTGATTTGTTTATTTTGTTTTTAATTAGGTTTTATTCAATTTTAATTGTTAGTTTTTTCTTTTAGTTTAATCTGATTTTTAAGAATTACCTTTTTATATTATTATTTATTTGGCTAATTTTATTTTATTTTTCTCTTTCTTTTGGCAACAAACAAGTTTTTTTGTGTGTGTAGAAAACAGGCCCAGCAGGACAGCCCATGCGCCTAGGCCCAGCACTGTGCGCGCTGCAGTGTACAGCACCAACCCAGCAGGACAACCCGTACGTCGCGCCCCTATACTATGCACCTTGCAGCGCATAGCATGGCCACACACACACACATCAGCTCGAACCGCGGTGCCCCCAAAAGCAAGCTGCAGTGCCCACTCGTGCCCTGGTCCATTTAAACAAAATTTCAGAACTCCTTCATTTCTAATTTAAGATTACAACAGCACACCTCCCTCTCTCTCATCCTCTCTCCAAACCCTTACTTACCCACTCACTTTTACTCAAAATTTCTTGATTCTAACATCATTTCTTGTAGGATTTTGCACTTATATTGTAGATTTTGTTGGACATTTCTCCAAAAAGCTTGGTACTAAGAAGATTTTGGGATTATCAAGAAAACTTCAAGTTAGTGGGTAGTCTTTCTTTTCTCCAACTTTGGGCATCAAATCATATTTCATTCTATCATACACACTGTACAACAAAAGCTTGGATTGTACTTCCCTTCCTTAATTACCCAATCATGCATCAAGCCGGAGTTCAGTACAGTCCTAATGAAGAAGCCCAGCAACCAAAGAAGCCCATCGATCATGGCATGCTCACTCAAATTAAAACCTCAAGGCTGCCAGTTCTGGGAGAGAGAGCGGTGATTGCAGCTCCTCCTCTCCTAGGCATTTCACTGTCGCAGAGTGCCTTGAGCGTTTAGAGATCCGTTTTGACGAGCAACAGAAATTTTTGCATGACAGATTTAATCGTCAGGAACATTTCTTGGCTAGGCAAGCTGATTATCAAGCGGGGGTGTACTCTTCTTTTGGTTAGATGTACCAATACCTTGCTTCCACTACTGATAATGACATGGATCACTTTCCCACCTTGCCACCCTATCCGGGTTCATCTTTTGATCCAACTCCTGAGGAAGGTGAAGAGAATGAAGAAGAGGATGATGACATAGAGGATTAATTTTGGGTTCTATATTGTTAATTTCCTTTTATTTTATTTATTATTGGATGACTTTACTAACATTTTTTTCTTCTCCCTTTCGTTATTTTATTTTTCATACTTTATTTTCATTTTTAGTTATTTCTCTCTATTTCATGTGCTAACCTAACATACGGTGGGAATCTTAATGGTACACCGCAGTTGCTTTCCTTTTGTTGTTTTGTTCTATATTGTAGATCGAAATTTCAGCAAGAGGAATGGCATGCAGTCCACATGATGGTGCACAATTTTCAGCTTACAAAGGGAGTTTCCTTTCCTTTATCTTTAACATTAAGGACAATGCAATTTTTAAGTTGGGGGTGGAGGAAATGTATTTTGTTTTCATTGAACTGCTTGGTGTTACTTTCCCTTTTTATCTGTTTTTAGCATGCTTTGTGTTAACCTTAGAGTTAGTTCACATGTCAATGATATGAACTTAATTAAGATAGCATATAGCATTTAGAAGAAGTTAAATCTTGCTTCGGTTTGAGAATAATTTAAGCGTCAATCTTCATTTGGTTTGAGACTCTAGTTTGCGGAAAGATTGTATGATTAGTCTAAAACATTTAGAGAAGTTTTATATGTGAATTTTTTGTGAATACTTTTGTGGTCTCAACAAGCTTTAGAACTTATTTGATAATCACCTGAGGCGAATTCCTAGAATGCACATTATTTAGGATATGATATAGGTCATTTTTGAACCGTTTGAGCTTTTCAAACTTACCTTTGCTATATTTATCGCTAGTCACCTATTTGAGCCTTTTTCTTGAAAAAAAAAAGAATTGGAGCCTTGTTTCTTTCAATGACCCATTCACTTACCCTTATGAGCGTAAAAATATTTTGTTCTTACCCTTCTTTTAAAAGAACTTAGTATACACATTTGTTGAGAAACACTTAAGAGGAGTAAGGATGGAAATATGAAAAAAAATATTACTACCATAACCTAAGTACATTAAAGGAGATAAGTTGGGGGTTGTGGAAAAGAAAATAATGAAAAAGAAGGTGAAGGGTCTCATTCCAAAATAGAAAAGAAAAGAAAAAAAAAGAAAAAGAGAAGTGAAGTATGGCAAAGAAAGAAGAAAAGAAAAGAAAAATGGTGACATATCGAGAGATATGCTCTTATAAAAAATGGTTGAAAGAGTTGGGTGTTGAAGTAAAGTTCTCTAAGTGCTTAAAGTGGTTGTGTTTAACTTAAGAGACTGAGTTATTTTACTTGTTTAATCCTTCCCGTTCTTTCTTAACCTTTACCTTAGCCTAACGTTACAAGTTTATTAAAGACCTATTGATCCAATATAGTGTGCTTTTTCTACAATGGTGGAGAGTAATTTGAAAAATAAGCCTATGGAGCTTGATTTATGATTGATGTCACGTAATTCATTATGTTTTTAGAGGCCAAGACTTGTATTCATTAATGTTATGCATAAAATCATCCGGGTGTTCGGACTAATGGATTGTGGTAAGATGGATGTTAAGAGTCAATAACGATTTTAAGATTGATGTTTGGATTATTTTTGGACTTAAATGATATTTAATAATCCTATGTGCTGTATATTATGTGCAATTTCTGAGACAAAAAATGAATTGCTCTTGGTTTAACACTAGCATTGCTTTACCTTGTTTTGATTCCTACCATAGAATTCATCTCTTGTTTTTGCTTGAATTGCTTGGGACTAGCAATAAGCTAGTTGGGGGTTACGATGAGAGCCATAAAATGCATCTTAACAATACTTAATTATTAGCATATTAGGGTTGATCTAGGTTTTAATTGAACTTTTATTCGTTAACAACTCTAAAGTGGTATTCTTGAATTGTTGATATATTTCGGTGCACTTTTAGGTACTTTGGGTCAAAAAGAGAAGGAAAAGCTATCGTTGCTTGAAGCACAATAACTCAATGAATACTAAAGCGAAGGCATGATTACAGAAGGACAAAACGAAGAGAATCAAGCCTTAAGTGTAAGCGTTGCGGCCTGGAAATATCCAAGCCTCGGCCTCCAGAAGCTTGCCCAAAAGAGCTAATCCTCCTTCAGTGTGCGCCACGGCCTGGACTAGGCAGGGCCGCGGCGCCCAGAACCTTCACAAGACTTCAGCACCAGCCAGAGCCATGGCCTGGACTAGGCAGGGCCACGGCACCCAGAAGCTCTCCAAAACAAAGAATAGTTAGAGCTGCGGCGCAAGAAAGTGAGAGCCATGGCGCGCACTCGAAAGTTTGTTTCCAAGTTATTAGTTAGGACTTTAATGATTGTTTAAACCCTAGAATATCCTTGGACCTCTTGTACTATAAATAGATCACTTAGGGTTTGAGAGAGGATATCTTGGGGAAGTCTGAAAAACTCAAGAAGGCTACCACACTCTCCTCCATCAAAGAGTTCAACCATGAACTTCATGGCGAACTAATCTCCAAGCAAGGAGAAGGGATGAATCCCTAGGTGTAGTTGTTCTTATTTTCCTTTCTTGATTCAGTTATAGTTGGGCTTTATTGTCAAAACATTTTTATGTGTTACTCTTTTATCTAATTAAAGGATTTTCTCTTAATCCAGTGATTGTATCTTTATCTCCATATAAGTCTAGTCATGCTTGTCTTATGTGACATTGTTTGGGTATGATTGAGTCCGGTAGATTTATCTTTTAGGTTTGTTCATTACTGCAATATTGTCATTAAAGATATATTGTCGTTTCTTAATAAATCTATAGGATAGATCATGCGTGCTTAACTAAAAAGAGTAATTCATAATTAATTACATTAGGGTATATATATGTGCTTAATTGAATATTTGCCGATTGCTTGTTTGGGATATGAAGCTTGCAATCGAGATAAAAACAACTGAATTAAAGATTGGAATAAGGCAACGAACCTAGGGAGGATTCCCGGAGCCTTGTTGTTTCTTTATCATAGTTTTCAATCTATTTACACAATTACTTCATCATTGATATCTTCTCACTTGATTGTTATCGTTCGCGTTAAGGTTTGCACTTTTCCTTTATAGATCACTTTTCCCTATAGAATTGACATCCCAAAGCTATGCTACAACTACCGCATTATACTTTGGGTGTAATCGGATGCCATGGAGTATAGGGATTCGTCAAAGTGGCAGCTAGCTATGGAGGAAGAAATGGATTCTTTGAGGAAGAACAACTCTTGGGTATTGGTGCCCAAACCAGAAAAAGAGAGAGTTGTGGATTATAGATGGATCTACAAGATCAAAGAAGGAAACATTCCAGGAGATGAAGTGCGGTATAAAGCTAGGCTGGTGACGAAGGGGTTTGCACAAAGAGAAGGCATAGACTTCACCGAATTATTCTCACCAGTTGTGAAATACAAGACGATCAGGATAGTGTTAGCATTGATGGTCCAATTCAATTGGAAAATCGAGTAAATTGATGTGAAGACAGTGTTCTTACATGGAGAGCTTGATGAGACCATTTACATGAGGCAACCCGAAGGCTATGAGGAAGGGAGGCAGGGAGATTTGGTGTGCCAACTGAAGAAATCTCTATTTGGCTTGAAGTAATCACCTCGGCAATGGAATAAGAGGTTCGGTTCCTTTGAAAATAGCCTGGGTTTCATGAGGAGCTACTATGATTTGTGCTTGTATTACGAGGGGCACAAGGTGGAGGAAGTGGTGATCATCCTGATCTATGTTGATGATATGTTGCTGGTTGGGAGCAACATGGAGAGGATAAGAAAATTGAAGGCTCAACTCAGTGAGGAGTTTGAGATGAAGGATCTTGGCCATACACAGAAGATCCTTGGGATTTGTATCATCCGGGAAAGGGAGAGAAACAGATTGAAGATCTCTCAAACTTCCTACATAGAGAAGATGATATCTAAGTTCTCTATGGAAGATAGCAAACCAGTGAAGGTTCCCCTTGCTGGTCATTTCAAGTTCACCAACGATCAATGTCCAAGATCGAATGAGGAGAAGAAGGAAATGGAAAAGGTCCTCTACTCTAGTGCGGTTGGTTCTGTAATGTTCACCATGGTAAGCACTAGACCTGATATTGCTAATGCAATAAGTGTCTTCAGTAGGTTTATGAGTAATCTTGGAAATGAGCATTAGCTTAGGATGAAGTGGCTGTTGAGTTACTTGAAGGGAAGCCCAGATGTGGGGCTGGTTTATAAGAAGAGGGGTAAGTCCATCTGCCTTGAGGGTTATGCTGATTCAGACTATGGAGCAGACCGGGATAAAATGAGATCGATTACTTCCTACTTCTTCAATTTAAATGGATGTTGTGTAAGTTGGAAGGCCCAGTTGCAGCAGGAGGTAGCACTCTCAACAACCGAGGCTGAGTACATAGTGGCTACGGAAGCCATCAACGAGGCTATGTGGTGAAAAGGGTTACTGGAAGTGTTGAAGGTACTAGAGGTGCAAGTTGTGGTGTATTCAGATAGCCAAAGTGCATTGCATTTGTGCAAGAATTTGGTGTTCCATGAGAGGACAAAGCACACGGATGTTCGATACCATTTCATTCGGGAGAATGTTACGGAAGGATGCATTCATGTGGACAAGGTGGCCATGGAAGAAAACCCTACGGATTTAGGTACTAAAGTTCTACCTCTATGCAAGTTTAATCATTGCCTTGGACTTCTTAGGATTGGAGTCGGTTGATATGATGACTTAAGATGAGTTTGGATACTGAGTTCTCTGCACATGTGTTCGGGTTTAATTACTTAGACAAAGGTAGAGATTATTGGTATTTGTCTTAGCATTAAACGGTTGCAAGGAAGGAGGAAAAAATCAACATCAATGCACACCAGTGTGCGCCGTGGCCCAACTCATTCCAGGGTGCGGCACCCAGCAAGGAGAAGTGCTGGAGGAGGTGTGCACCATGGCTCAGCCTCCCCCAGGCCGCGGCGCCTAGAATGGATGCACATGGAGGATGTTCAGCCCTGCTTCAAGCTGTGGCTTGCCCTGTTTTGGGCCGCGACTTGAAGGCACACTAATGCACACTGATTCAGCAATTCAAAGGGTGCATGAGGCATGTTTAAAATGCATAGCTATACTTAGGATTGATGGAGGGCCATGGTTAATTGGTCATCAAGATCTAAGGGCGGATATTGACCCTCAAGATTGGTCAAGAAGTTGGTGCACTATATAAAGGGTCACCTAGCTTCAATCTTCAAAAAAGTATAACACATTGTGACATACAAGTGATCATCATACAAGAGAGTTAAAGTGCAAGTGTGAGAGTGCAAAGACACAAAACACAGAGAGGCACTAGAATAGATCTCAAAAGAAAGGCTGGTTGTAAAGAGAGAAGTAGTATAGATTGTCGGTAGAGTGCTTTTGTAATAGTTCTATCACTTTATTTCTTCTCTTCTTAATTCTTCAAGAACTTGGGTTTCTTAGAGTGGAGTTGCTGTAACTTATAAGAACTCATTGGTTTAGTGCAGAGAGTTCAGAGGAACTCACGGAGACGTAGGCTATTGTCGAACCTCGATAACAAATTGCTTGTTCTTTTCTTTCTTGCTTTGGTTGCTGTATTTGTTTGTACAAGTCATTCTAGACTTGGGTGTTTGGAAGACCATCACCTGGGCATCTTGAGAGGTGGTTTCCCAACATAGGCAATTGAAGAATCATGAGAGAAATTATCCTAACCATGACTTAGAGTTGGCTGCCATTGTCTTTGCATTGAAAATTTGGAGACACCATTTGTATGGAGTCACTTGTGAAATATACATTAATCATAAGAGTATTACCTATTTACCCACCCAAAAAAGAATTGAATCTGAGACAAAAAAGATGGATGAAATTAATTAGTGATTATGACTGTACCATTCATTACTATCCAGGGAAAGAAAATGTAGTAGCTGTTGTTTTAAGTAGAAAATCTACAGGAAGATTAGCTGCTATAGAGAGTCATCATGTGAATTTGATGTTGGAATTGAGAAGCATGAAAATGGAATTAAAGATAAGTGAGCGTAGAGGATTACTAGCCAATATGATTGTGCAGTCATCTATTACAGATCGCCTTTTAGAAGTCCAAGGTAGGGATGAGACAATAGAAAAGATAAAGCATGAAGTATTGAGTGGGAAACAATAATAGTTAAGAATCATAGAAGATGGAATGGTAATGTTAGGATGTAGGATATATGTTCCCAATGATACAAAATTAAGGAAATAAATTTTGAGAGAGGTACATGATGCAGTTTATTCGATGCATGTAATAAGATGTACAGGAGTACGAAACAAAACTATTGGTGGTCAGGATTGAAGAGGGATATAACATAGTATATTTCTCAATGTTTAATTTGTCAGTTAGTGAAGTCAGGAAATAAACATCCAGCCAATTTACTACAACCTTTTCCTGTTCTTGAATGGCTATGCATGGGAAAATTTGAGTATGGATTTTTTTTACTGGATTTTCCCATACTCAGAGAGATCATGATGTTGTCCAGGTAATAGTAGATAGACTATCCAAATATTATCTTTTTTTTTCCTATTAGAACTACTTGGAGTTATGAAAGGTTGGTTGAATTGTATGTAGCAAAAAATGTAAAACTTCATGGAGTATCATTGAGCATTGTGTTAGATTGAGATGCTAGATTTAATTCTCGATTTTGGAGAGGCTTTCAGCAAGCTATGGGTACTCAGTTATAGTTTAGCACTGTTTTTCATCCTTAAATAGATGGACAAATAGAAAAATTTATTCAAATACTATAAGATATGTTGAGGGTGAGTGTAATGAGCTTTTTTGGCAGTTGGGATGTTTATTTATCTTTTATAGAATTTGCATATAATAATCAATTTCAAGATGGTATTGGGATGGTACTATTTGAAGCTTTGTATAGTAGGAGATGTAGAACTTCAGGAAATCTTATCTTTTCTACAAGTTCCAATCAAACTTTTAGATACAAAAGAACATGTCTTATGCAATAAAGTCATTTTCCTAGGTTCAAGTGCTGTAACAGAATCGATATTTTGAGGAGATTACTTGGGAACGTGAAGAGAACATGAAAAAACAGTATCCCCAACTTTTTCCTGATGTAGGTAAAAAAATTTCGAGGACGAAATTTTTATATGGTGAGTAGAAATATAAGGCTCATACCCTTGAAGTAAGGGTAAATTGATAATTTCAAGTTGATATGATAACCATCAAGCATGCATATACAAAATTGATTTAAAAACTTAAGTTTGAAACAATTTTGAGGTAAGAATTTGAAAACATATTGAAGAAAATGAATTAGAATGCTTAAAAATGGCGAAAAATGAATTTTTAAGGCATTAGGAAGGTACCAGTCGACTAGTAACCTATGAGAAGTCGACTGGTAATCTATGGGCAGTCAACTGGTAAATTATAGACAATCGATTAGTAAGTCGACTGGTAATTATAGGCAGTCTATTTGTAATCTATGGGCAGTCGACTGGTAAATTATGGGCCAATCGACTAGTAACCAAAAATTTGAGTATAAAAGGCTTTTCATGAGTAAATTTTCATTTCTTCTTCATTCAAACTCTCTTTTCTCTCTCTAAGACTCATTATCTATATAAAATTCTCTTAAATACTAAATAATTAAAGGATTTCATGAACTAGTTTTGAATTCAATTGATTCAAGGATCGATTTCTAGAAATTTCTAAGAAAAACTTGTGAAGGCAATCTTTACTATTTTTGTTCTTATATATAAAAACTATGATTTTGATAGTATAAATCATTATATTCTTCTTAAAAGGATTTGAATTTGATTCAAGATAAAAGGAAAGGAATTTAACTGAAACTTTGAATTTGAAACTAAGATGGAGCGTGCATACATATATTCATGAAATTTAACCCAATATAGGGTTTAAAATAAGTTATAAGATAGTGATATTGATATTGATAAACATATTCTAGTTAGAAGGAGGTGAAACATCCGGTGGTGTCGCTGAGAGGAGCGCAAAAGGCAAAGAAGTGATCCACGAATAGCGTTTAGTGCTTCATGGTGAGTTCATTTTACTACTAGTACGCAAGAAGAAATAGAACTATGAGTAAAACTTGAAACATATTATAAATGAGAAAAGTGAATGAATATATATATATATATATATATATATATATATATATATATATATTATGAATATGATGAAATACAAAATAAGTAAGAATTGAATAATTCAAAAGAAATATCTCTTAATGATGAAAAGACTGGATGTATGAAATATATGATGAATTGGTGTGAATTATATCCTTGAAAGATTGAGTAAATATTATGTATTGAATTATTAAAAAATGGAGATTGTATAAAAAGAAAATTATTTTATTTACTTATTGTTATGTTGCGCTTTCTTATATGCGGTTGTACATATGCATGGTAGGACCACAGAAGATGAAGGATGTGGTCCAAGGGGGGGCTAAAACCATGGCTAGTCCCTGGGAGAGAGTGCTAGCACGACAGGAGACATCCTTAACAGTTGTACCAGAGACTAGTATGAATACCCAAAAATAGATGAAAATACCCATACTTGAATATGGATGAGATATGATATGAGAAGAAAAAATATGATTTTACACATGCATTCATGATACATATATTTTATTTTATTGAGATGTGATACATCAAAATGATTATGAAAAATTGTGATGAGATAATTGTGAATCTCATGATGAGATGATTATGATGAGAAAAGTAATGAATTAAATATTTGGAGTGATATCAATGTGTTGCATGAAATACATGAGTTATAATATGATATGAGAAAATATGATTAATGAGTTGAATATTAATTTTTCAATACAATTATGAATTGCAGTATACAAATCGAATACTTCTAATAATTTGAACATCGCTTAGCTTGTAAAGCTCACTCCTCATTATTTTAATCAAATTTCATGTTGCAAGCATGAGGCTAATAGGATTCCTTGACTTGAGGCCATTATGAATATCTAGGTGGGTCCCTTTGGTAGCATCCTCAGAAAAGAAGAAGTAAAATAAAATAAAATAAAAATACTTGTGAAAATTGTAAAGGAGTCTTTTACATGTAAATGCATAGATGTATTTATTTTTATGAATTTTGTAACAAACTTTTGTATTTTCTCTTAATAAGAGTTGAGGTGTATATGTTGTAATTATGTTTCAAGTTATAAAAAGAAATTTTCGTTGCATATAAGTTGTGCTTTGTGTTGAAAAGTGATGATACCATCTTGGGTGTGCTTGTCCCGGATGGGTTGTTACAATATATATATATATATATATATATATATATATATATATATATATATATATATATATATAGACACATACACACACACCTACTTGGATGACTATAGAGTTTTCTAAATGTGATTTACTTGGGCTAATAAATCACTTGGTCAAATCCTAAGTAATTATTACATGAATATAAATTATACATTCATGGGTCTTCAATCTTCAAGTCTTCTACCATGCTTCCTTGCACACTCATTGATTTGCTTCAATGAAATTTTTTCTAACTTTAAATAACTTTACATACATTATATATATATATATAAGAAAACTTTATAAGAAGTCAAGAGGAATTACACTTGAGGGATATAGAAATTTACATTGAGAAAAATAAGAGAAAGCGATGTATTCAAACCCGATTTAAAATTTAACAGCTAAAAATAATACCATTAAATTTAACCGATTGCTAATATCTAGGTCCAATAGTCATCAACTCATATAATCAAATTTCATAAATAAAAAAATATTAATTCCATTCTAGTCGTGGTCTTCACTCTTGGATTGCATTCCTAATCTCATTAGGTTATCAAAGACTCTTTCTTAATTTTATTCCAATAAGATTAAGATTCCTTATTGCATTAGAATTCACAATTCCAATGTAAAGAGGATTTTGGAGTTTCAATTTCTAATTAAACTCTGATTTCTTAAAACTTTATTTCAAAATTAAAAATAATTCTTAATTAACCAATATGTAAATTTTTGACAATCAAAAACCATTTATTTAGTTGAATAAAATATAGGTTTCGAATTTTAAGTTAAACCGAATTCATAATCTCAAGAACGAGTAAAAGTAATGAATTTTAGAAAAACTGTTTTTGCTGATTTTATATGAGATAGTCGACTACCTTGAAAGATACTCAACTATCCAAAGTCTCTGACCTAAAATTTCATTAGGTCTGAAGAGGATAGTCGACTACCCCCCATGGTATTCGATTACCACCTAATGCTGAAAATATTTTCACGCATTTTCTCGCTTTTTTCATCCTAAAAAAAAATTCTTTTGATGTCAAATCATAATTTTCATCATCGAAATTGTTTGTAATCAATATCCATTGATTTAATATATTTCAAAAACATTCTGCAACAAATTTATTATCATATTATGATAACAAACAATTCAAGAACTCTTTCTTGAATTTCCTTGACCTAAGGTTTCATAAACCCTAATGTAAATTTTAGATTTTCTAAAATTTCAATCTCTAGAATTTTAAGATCAAATATTTAAATCCATAAAAATAGAATTAAACTCATTCTAATAATCCATAGAGTTGGCTCCTATACCACTGTAAGTTTATCAGCATAGATAATGTGACAATTTTATAATTTTCTTAACAATGCCAATAAATTTGTTCCAAGAATTATCTACTAATATATTAGAATGATACAATTAGTCTCTATACAAGGATAGGCCTTATAGCTCAATGAAGATTTAGGTTGATCCTTTAGAGAAGAGTCAACAAACCGTTCACGTGTCTAACCTCTAAGTGTATCCACACAGGCAACACGAACTAGATATCTCCAAATAAGGTGACCTAAAATTATTGAGTGCTAGCTCATTGAGATTTTCGGCTATGGTTTGTAGAGAGAGAGCTTTAGATGTGATCTCAAAACTTCAATTATGATTACTATGGTTTTGTAACGACCCATCTCGGGTTGGCCACCCCTAAGACGGTGTCATCACATTTTGAAAATCTCAGCACGACACATATATGCAACAATAAAAATAATACTAATAAAAAATTTCACTTCATTCCTCAACCCTCAACAGGGGAGATACATCATTCTGATATTAACTTAAACATTATATATATTGTAAAATGCATAAATATTTACAAATAAATTTTTTTTTATTTTCTCATTAGTCTGAGGATGTGGACATGTACATGGCTTACAGAAAATGATTTCATCTGAATCTCAACCCACCAAACTATTCGTCCTGCCTGCTACCTGAAATCATTATACAATGAGGGATGAGCTTCACAAGCTCAGTGAATTTAATTTACTTGAAGTATTCAATTTGGATAAATAAGCTTTTAATATTTAATTATTTATATCTCATAAAACTTGACAATAGCATTCTACTATCACTACACATATCATAAGTCACATTCTCTATCAATCTCTTCTTCTTATATATTTGTTCACCTTAAAACCATCAATTATCTCATAATTACCTCATTATGAGGTTCATAACATAAAGTCTACCATTTAGATGGTTCTTATCATATCATACTTCTATGTTTCTGTCTCACCATAATTGTCTCTCTGTGAGACTCATTCATCTATAAATAAATTTACAATAACAAACAACACTTCAGCATTTCAGTAATACGATCAATATTTAAAACAGATGCAATGCATGAATTATTATTAGGGAAAGTCTTCGCACATGTCGACATGTTTTTATCTTAGATCGGCCCCCTCTCGATTCTTTTATTTCTAGCATATACCGGCTGTCACAGTTTTCATTTATTTCTAGCATATATCGGTTGTTATAGTTTTTCAATTAGACCGGCCCCCTCCCGGTTCTTTTATTTCATGCATATGCATATGAACAATAATATAAAAATAAACATGAATTCAAATATTTAAATTAGCTATCCTAATTATTCTCAAATTATTATTTGAAAAATTCCACTAAATTACTCTCCTCATAAATCATATTAAATCATCAATCATAGCTTGTCAAGATCCACTAAATCTCCTTTCCTTATAAATCGTATCAAATCCTAAACCATAGCTCATCAAGAATTTCACTTATCACTTTTATTATTAAATCGACTCATTATTCTAATAATATTATTTCTCATAAAATAATTCTCTACACCTCCACTATTCCTATGAGACCTATCAACCAACTTTCATCTATCGCAAAATCATAAGTTAATAATTTATTATAATATTATCACTATATATTTCATATTTATGTTGATTACTTAAAGTAAATCTAACTCACCACGTAGCACTTAGAGCTACCCGTGGATCACCTCCTTGCATTTCCTGCTTCTCTCAGTAATTTCTCTCGATTGCGGATCGTCAATACCTGACATAATATTTATATTAAAAATTCCTAAATTTTTCTTCAATTCTTCCATAATTCACACCCTTTGAAAATTCCCAATTTGAATTCCGGGAAATTTCATGTATGCTAGATTTCAAAAATAAAACTTACGTTATTACCTTTTGTTTTTCTTAGAACTTCCTGTGACTCTCTATAAAATTCTCCGTTAACTCTTTCAAAATTTTGCTCTTTCAACCTTTCTTTCGGTTCCCAAGTGTTTAAAGAAAGAGAGTAATTTGAATCATAGTTGAAGGAAAACCAAACAAGATTTGGTAAGTAATAAAATAAACTATATATATATATATATATATATACACCCAATTTTTCCAACCATTCAGCTACAGCCTCTCCAATTGTTGCCACGGCTGTGTGATGTTGTCTTACATGCAGCATCACACACCTATTTTGGCAACAGGTGGCGACACCTATTGCCACTTTTTTTTTTTCCTTTCTTCTTTTCTTTTTCTTTCTTTTTTCCTTAAAATCACAACTTTACGCTTGGACGTTCCAGGTGTCTAGGTTTATATATATATATAATTCTGCCATCAGCCTATTAAATTTACTGTTCTACCATTCATTATTTACAATTCTGCCATTCCTTATTTACAGTTCTCCCACTAGTCCTTAGCTCTTTATTATTATTATTATTATTATTATTATTATTATTATTTTTATTATTATTTTTTTTTAAAATTATAAAAATATTCAAAAACTTATTCTTCAAATAAATTTTCTAATTAATTTTCTTCAACCTTATTCTACATTTTTCTTCAAAATTCTTTCATTTCAACTTGAAATTTCAAAATTTTTAGTACTTTCTTCTTTAAAAAATTCTATCTTTTTTAATAAAATTCTCAATGTCATCTTTCGATTATTATTTCAAATTAATGATAAATCTTTCATATATGCATAATTTAATTCAATATAATATCTATCAAATTACTTCTTTATCCTTACTTTAAGAACACGGATATTACAATTCTACCCATGTTATAAAAATTTTGTCCTCGAAATTTCCTTACCTAACTCATGAAAAAGCTGGGGGTACTCTTTCCCCATTCTTGCCTCATGCTCCCAAGTAATTTCTTTAACGTATTTGTTCTGCCATAATACTTTAACTAATGGAATTACTTTATTACACGAAACTTGTTCATTTTTGTCTAAAATTCTCATTGGTACTTGTATAAAAGTCAATTCTTCCTAAATTTTTATAGCTCGGCTCGAAATATTATGAGATTCATCATGTAAGCGCTTTTGCAAAAGTGATACGTGGAATACGTTATGTCACTGCTTCAACTCTAGAGGCAAATCCAAGCCATTCACAACCAGCTCAACTTTCTCAATAACCTTATAAGGTCCCACTTACCTCATACTCAACTTTTCTTTCTTTTTAATCCTCAACACACCTTTTCATTGTGATTTTTTTTTCAAATACACCCAATCACCTACTTGAAACTCAAGAGGTCTTTTTCTATTATCATCATAGCTATTCGGTTTACTCTATGCTACTTTAAGGTTCTCTCTAACTAGTTTGATCATCTTACTTGTTAGCTTAATAATTTATGAACCAAATATAATTCTCTCTCCCACTTCTTCCCAACATACTGGAGTTCTTCACCTTCTATACATCTGTTGAGGATGAAAAGCAATATTTAATTGTAACTGCTTATCCGTGGCTTTTTGAAAGCCTCTCCAAAACCAAGATGTAACTCTAGCATCTCTATTTGACACTATGCTTAATAGTATTCCATACAACCTCATAATCTTAACTATATACCTCTTCAATACTGACCACAAGAAATTCTGTCTCAATACTCTATACATCTTCTTGTTACTTGGTTGCATCGAATCTACATCATCATGTGCCTCTCTCATTATCTCCTTTCTCAACTCTGCATTATTGGGAACACAATCCATGTTCCAATACCTAAAATACCCTCATTTCAAATTTTGAACTCATTTTGTTTTCTAGTAAGCACTCAATGCTTAATCTTTTCTATCTCTTTATCTTTGCCTTGCATCTCTAAAGCATTTTACTATGGATGACTGTACAACCATATTTGTTAACTATGATCCTCTATCACTAATATTCAACTTCATTCTTATCTCTCTTAAATCTATCATCAATTTCACATCAGGACTTCCAATAGCAGTTAACCTTCTTGTAGACTTTCTACTCAATGCATCAGCTATCACCTTCGCATTTTCTAGATGATAGTGAATTGTACAATCATAGTTACTAATTAACTCCATCCACCATCTTTGCCTCAAATTCAGCTCTCTCTAGATAGGTAAGTATGTCAAACTCTTATAACTCATGAATATCTCACAAGTGGCTCCATACAGATGATGTCTCCAATCTTTAAAGTAAACACTATAGCAGTCAACTCTAAGTTATGAGTAGGGTAATTTCTATCATGAATCTTCAATTGCCTAGAAGTATAGGCCACAACTTTCCTATGTTACACATATCTCAACCATTAATGCAACGCATCACTATACACCACAAATCCTTCATCACCAGAAGGAAACACCAATACTGGAGCTGTAGTCAATTTCTCTTTTAGTAATTGAAAATTTTTCTCACACTTCCCAGACCATACAAATCTCACCTCCTTCCTGGTCAGTCTAGTCAATAGTACTACAATAATAGAAAATTTCTGAAAGAATCATCTAAAATAACCAGCTAACCTAAAAAAGATTCTAATCTCAATCACATTAGTTGGTCTCTCCCAACTTAACATTGCCGCTACCGTTTATGGATCAACTGTTATGCCATCTTCAGATATTACATGTTCCAAGAAAGTCATTTTATTTAGCTAAAATTCACATTTAGGAAATTATAGCATACAATCTATCTCTCTTCTCAAAATCTCCAACACAATTTCTAAATGTTTTGCATACTATTCACTAGTCTTTGAATACACTAAGATGTTATTAATGAACACAACCACAAGATTATCAAGAAATGGTTTAAACATTTTATTCATCAAGTCCATGAATGTTTCTGGAACATTAGTCAACCCAATTGGCATCACCAGAAACTTATGACCATAATGTGTCCTACAAGCAGTCTTAGACATGTCTCATTCTTTTATTCTCAAATGGGTGACAACCTGATCTCAGGTCTATTTTTGCAAATACCCTTGCTCCATACAACTTCTCAAATAAATTATCTATCCTGAGTAAAGGATATTTGTTCTTAATGGTTATCTTATTCAACTATATGTAGTTTATACACAATCCCATCGTTCCATCTTCCTTCTTCATGAATAACACAGGGGCTCCTTAAACACATTAGGTCTGATAAATTGTTTATCTAACAATTCCTAAAATGGTACGTTCAACTCTCTCAACTCAGCTGATGTCATTCTATAGAGTGCTATAAATATGTGTGTTGAACTCAAAATCACATTTGTAGGAAACTAAATCTCCTTACTCGGAGACAATCTAGACAACTCTTCATGAAACACAACATGAAAATCTTTTACTACCATGATTTCTTCTAACTTCCTGTTTTCCCTTTTAGAATCCATTATGTATGCCAAATACTCTTCACATCCTTTCTTCAACCATCTACTAGTAGTCAAAGCAAAATAAGATAGTTCGAGAGTATTTTATGTTCTCCCTGAAAGTTAAACTCCTCATGTCCATATCTTGAACACTATATTTTTTCAGGAACAATCAACCTAGACATAATACGTCGATAACCAATTCTTTCCCAAAATCGAATGAAAATCTATCATATTCAAAGGTAATAAATCAACTTTAAATTCTTTATCATTGATACGAATCAAACAACCTTTGTAAACCTTTATGATTATCACTCTATCTCTAGTAGGAATTTCAACAATAATATTATGCATCAAAGGACTAATGCATCCATCAATAGACTCCATATAAATACTAGATGCAGAAGAATGGGTTGCATTAATATCAATCAACATTGATATGTCCACCTTTTCCACATATAAAGCACTTCAAATTAGGACAATTCTGGGATAAATATCTTATCGTATTACATTTATAACAAACTTCTGTTTCTCGATCATATATCATATTACCACTTCTCCTTGGTGGCATACTTACTTCCTCTGTCATGACTCCCAGTTCTCATAACATGTCTCCCAAATCTAGGGGTTCTACCAATATTACTTTGAGCTACAAAAGAAACAGATCCTGCTTGCCTCTAACTCCATACTACAGTTCCCTGTGACAAGGAACGCCTCCTCTGGGTGGTCTCCCACCCTGCACACTCATACTGGTACCACCTCTTGGTTTTTGAAATCTAGACCTCTTCTGCCAATTCCTCCTACCTCTAAATTTCATCACCTCATTTTCAATCTGAAGTGTTATATTTGCCAACATAACATAATTCATATACCTCATGTAAGATACTTTTGATCAAATCTTAAAACATAGTTCATCTTTGAACCTTTTACACTTTTTCTCTTTTATGTCTACCATTATTGGATTTACAATAACCTCAGGCACTGCTCTAGCCTATTCATCAAGTCTATGCTATAAGCTATCAACTCTATCATCTGTTACATTCATTTTCTCAAGAGCATGTGTAAGAGCTTATTTTAGCTCATCTCTTTCAACTTTAGATTCTCTCATATCTTTAATAATATCAATTATACTGTCAACATGTTCCTTTATAGGAACTACAGATTTAGACTCAACCTCGACTTGTCAAAATATTGGGGGCCTATCACGCCCTCTCAAATCAACAACTCTAACTCTAGCTCTAGCACGTCCACGTGTCATCCTAAGACTATTCATTAAAATATAATTTATTTTAATCTTCCACTTTCTTTCTTTTTATGCAGTCTACAAAATCGTAAAACCTAAGGCTTTGATACCAAAATTGTAACGACCCATCCCGGGTTGACCACCCCCGAGACGGTGTCATCGCATTTTGAAAATCTCAGTACGACACATATATGCAACAATAAAAATAATACTAACAGAAAATTTCACTTCAACCCTCAATAGGGGAGATACATCATTCTGATCTTGACTTAAACATTATATATAACGTAAAATGCATGAATATTTACAAATAAATTTTTATTTTATTTTCTTATTAGTCTGAGGATATGGACATGTACATGGCTTACAGAAAATAATTTCGTCTGAATCTCAACTATTTGTCTTGCCTACTACCTGAAATCATTGTACAATGAGAGATGGGCTTCACAAGCTCAGTGAATTTAATTTACTAGAAGTATTCAATTTGTATAAATAATCTTTTAATATTTAATCATTCATATCTCATAAAACTTGACAATAGCAATCTACTATCACTACACATATCATAAGTCTCATTCTCTATCGATCTTTTCTTCTTATATATTTTTTCACCTTAAAACCATCAATTATCTAAAAATTACCTCGTTATGAGGTTCGCAACATAAAGTCTACCATTTAGTTGGTTCTTATCATATCATATTTCTATGTTTCTTTCTCACCATAACTGTCTCTCTATGAGACTCATTCATCTATAAATAAATTTACAATAACAAACAACACTTCGATATTTCAGTAATACAATCAATATTTAAAATAGATGGATTGCATGAATTATTATTAGGGAATGTCTTCCCACATGTCGACATGTTTTTATCTTAGACAGGCCCCCTCCCGGTTCTTTTATTTCTAGTATATACCGGCTATCACAGTTTTTATTTATTTCCAGAATATACCGGCTGCCACGGTTTTTATTTATTTCCAGCATATACCGACTGTCTCGGTTTTCATTTATTTCCAGCATATACCAGCTGTTACGGTTTTTTAATTAGATCAACCCCCTCCCGGTTCTTTTATTTCATGCATATGCATATGAACAATGATATGAAATATACATATGAACAATAATATAAAAACAAATATGAATTCAAATATTTAAATTAGCTACCTGATTATTCTTAAATTATTATTTGAAAAATTCCACTAAATTCCTCTCCGCATAAATCATATCAAATCATCAATCATAGCTTGTCAAGATCCACTAAATTTCCTCTCCTCATAAATCATATCAAATCCTCAACCATAGCTGATCAAGAATTTCACTTATCGCTTTTATTATTAAATCGACTCATTATTCCAATAATATTATTTCTCTTAAATAATTCTCTATACCTCCACTATTCCTATCAGACCTATCAACCAACTTTCATCTATCACCAAATCATAAGATAATAATTTATTCTAATATTATCACTATATATTTCATATTTATCATAATTACTTAAAGTAAATTTAACTCACCACATAGCACTTAGAGCTACCAGTGGATCACCTCCTTGTCTTTCCTGCTTCTCTCAGTAATTTCCTTCGGTTGCTGATTGTCAACACCTGACATAATATTTATGTTAAAAATTTCTAAATTTTTCTTCAATTCTTTCATAATTTACACCCTTTGAAATTCTCACTTTGAATTCCATGAAATTTCATGTATGCTTTACATTATTACCATTTATTTTTCTTATAGCTTTCTGTGACTCTCTATAAAATTCTCCCGTAAACCTCTTCAAAATTTTGGTCTTTCAATCCTTCTTTCAGTCCCCAAGTGTTTAAAGAAAAAGAGTAATTTGAATCGTAGTTGAAGGAAAACCAAATAGGATTTGGTATGTAATAAAATAAACTAAAGTTATAATTATATAAACATACATGTTATATGTGTGTATATATATATACCCAATTTTTCCAACCATTCAGCCACAACCTCTCCAATTGTTGCCACGGCTGTGTGATGCTGTCTTACATGCAGCATCATTTTTTTTTCCTTTCGTCTTTTCTTTTTCTTTCTTTTTTTTCCTTAAAATTACAACTTTACGCCTGGACGTTCTAGGTGTCCAGGTTTATATATATAATTACAATTTTTCCATCATCCTATTAAATTTACTGTTCTACAATTCATTATTTACAATTCTGCCATTACTTAATTACAATTCTGCCATCGGTCCTTAACTCTTTAATTTTTTTACAATTTTGTCATTCCTTATTTAAAGTTCTGCCATCGATCATTAGCCCTTTTATTATTATTATTATTATTATTATTATTATTATTATTATTATTATTATTATTATTATTATTATATTTTTTAAAATTATAAAAATATTCAGAAACTTGTATTATTTTCTTCCAACAAATTTTCTAATTAATTTTCTTCAACCTCATTCTATATTTTTCTTCAAAATTCTTTCATTTCAACTTGAAATTTCAAAAATTTTAGTACTTTCTTCTTTAAAAAATTCTATATTTTTCAATAAAATTCTCAATGTCATCTTTCAATTATTATTTCAAATTAATGATAAATCTTTTATGTCTGCATAATTTAATTCAATATGTTATCTATCAAATTACTTTTTTATCCTTACTTTAGGAACACAGGTATTACAGGTTTCTATCAAATAGAAGCCCTATTTATATAGAACCTTTACTCCTAAAGGC
This sequence comes from Bretschneidera sinensis, assembly GCA_023935145.1. Taxonomy (NCBI): domain Eukaryota; kingdom Viridiplantae; phylum Streptophyta; class Magnoliopsida; order Brassicales; family Akaniaceae; genus Bretschneidera; species Bretschneidera sinensis. Next base: position 99,174,657 of record CM043700.1, on the reverse strand, counting down.
TTTAGGATTTTAGAATTGTAATTAAACCACTGTTTTAATTTACTTGCTAAACCTCTCCATTACTCCCCTTAATTTCTCTATTCTTACAATTGTTGTGTGGTCGTAATTTTTACGTAACAATTGGATAACATCCAATTAATTAAAACTCTTTTTAATTTTAATTAAAACTCTTTTTAATTTTAATTTTAATTAAAAATCTTTTTAATTCTATCTTTAATTAAAAATTAATTATAATCAGTGATTTAAAAAACGGGTTTGGGGAGCGCCCCGGGGCGAAATCCGGCAAAAAAGCCCAGGGGCGTGATTTTTGGGACGTATATTCTATATATATGATTGTTAGTAACATTTTCACAGTTAGGCACCAGTGCTCTAGTGGTAGGTGATTGTCTTCCTGCCTTACGAGCCCAGGATTCGATCCCCAGCAATTGCGTGCGGGTCTTTCCCTGTTTTTTTTTCCCTCCTCTCTTCCCCTTTTTTTTTTCCTCCTCTCTTTCCCTGTTTTTTTTTCTTTTCCCTCCTCTGTTTCCTTTTTCTTTTCCCTCCTCTGTTTCCTTTTTTTTTCTTTCCCTTTTTGTTTCCACTGTTTTCGGTTTTTTTTCCTCCGTTGTTTTCATTGATTAAAAAATTTATTAAATATGCTTCATATTACATATTATGTATTTTATTAATATCATTTTATAACATCATTAAGATTGCATTATCTATACTATCTAATTTGTTGCTTTTAATAGATTTATATATGTTAAATTGTTATACCAATGTAAGTGTGTAAACACTAATCAGTAAACATTTGACACTTAACATTGTGTTATTTTTATATTTGTTGAAATTTAAAACGTGTTTGTGTCTTGTGATGAATAAATTGGTCAATTTGAAAATTAGAATTTGATTTTTGGAGTCCGATTTATGATTTATTGATGAAAGATGAGATGTATGTGAATTTTTTATATTATTGTAAGTGTGTAAACAACAATCACTTAACATTGTGTTTGTGATATGAACGTGTGTTTGTGAAATATTTTGATAAATATTCATTAATAGGTTTTAAGTTAGTAAAATTTATTGATAATTAATTTATTTATATTATTTTAATTTTTTAGTATTTTTATAATTTAATTAATATTATTGTATTCAAAACGCCCCAACGTTTCGAAAGACTTACGCCCCAACGCCTCGGGGCTTACGCCTCGCCTCATTGAGGCAAAACGCCTCGCCCAACGCCCTCGCCTCTGAAAACACTGATTATAATTAAGTCTTAAAGTTTTCTACAAGTCATGATTGACACCTAGGAGTATGTCATGACTACCCAGGCAATCTGAAGTAATGAGAACCTTTCTATTGTCACTTACCATACAATTCAATCCTTTCATTACACAATATCCCTGATTAAACCTAAGCCATGGATTTACTGTGAAGCCTTAATTATTTAATATCATGTATCTCGATCTCAAGTTCATAACTTAAATGATGAAATCAAAATATCTTTTCTAATTTTCACCCCACTTTGGTTGAGGAATTTCCAAGATATAACTTAATCAGATCACATATGACAGTCTCTCTTTTATGCTGAGAGTGATGGATCCGCTATTGCACACTAACATAACTCCATGCGTAAGTGGCCATACCCAATTTCTATCTTTATGTAACCCATGATTAGGGTCACATTTAAGTATCATCGAAACATGATGACCTATACACAAGGTATCCATGGTGTCTCAAGTCTAAGCATCGCTTGTACAACTGCAACATAAGAATTCATATTGACGGCTAGTAAAATGTCCATTAGGAATTACTTAATCGAGTCAATTTGTGTACTTGTTCTCTAACAAGCACCAACATAACTTGTTTTAGTGTCTCATACACTAATGATAATGAGATCAATTACCATCAACTCCGTGAAAGCATTGTATGTACTAATATATTCAGATTCACTAATGTTTGTCATTCTTAGTGATCCTATGATTAGGAATATTTAAGAATAAAGTTTAAGTAAATACATCTCATTAACATGATCTTATCATGGTGATTATTTTATTTGCTCTTATTTTATGAGTTTTATCATGTAATGCACATGCGGTGAATTGTAATGGACATGATAAATAAGAAAAATGTTATTATTAGTATTTATTGTCAACAAATAGATAAGATTAATTACAAATAGCATTTCCATAACATAAAATGCTATTGACTAGTATGGCATACTACTATCAGTTGATCCCTTTCAAAAATAGGCCACATCTTCTCCATATCATGTTGTTAGCATCTTACGAAAATCTATCCCATCCCAAACTAAATTTCAATGCTAATGATATTTGGACTTTCCGATTACTTGTCTTACTCTTTACATGCTACTGGTGCTATGGTCTTATTTGAGCTAGCTTGTTCCATTTTTGTATTCGTATATCGTGCCTTTTGTAAGACATGAGTAATGTTTCTTTTGTTGTATGTTTAACTTACGGATGACCCACCACAATTCTCGATGCTTAATTACTATGTCAGTGCTTCTTGTTTACTTATTTAACACCTTTGCTTGCAAGTGATTTGTTTTAACTTGAATGTGCTGCTATTTTCTCTGTCTTTTCTGTCTTCCTTTCTTGAGTGAGTGGGGTGGGACTTTAGCATCTGTGCTTGGTCCTTCCTCTGTTGTAATGAAAAATTGCAATCTTTTTTTTTTATCTAATGTATTCAGGGTTTTGTACCCATTTGTTTATTGATATCATCTACATGGACCTTGTTTGGTTTGTTATTTAAGCTAACTTAAAGCGAGTTTTTTAAATCAATAAAAGTGGTAGATAAATTAAGCAAGTTTTTTAAGCATGAAAATCCTTAGCTTCAGTGTTTTTTTTTTCTTTAGCTTAGTATGCATGTTTCTCCTATTTTTGTTAGATCTCAACTATCGCAGCAGTAGGATCCTTTGAATTCTTATGAGACTTGATCCCATCAAAGTTTTGGTTTTGGAATTTAGAAGCTAAAATGTCCTGATTATACAAGCACCATTTCATCTAAATGATTAACGGTTCTGCTTATGATTAAAGCCTGAGTGAAGAAGTTAACAATGAAACATTATTCATTCACATTCCTTCACACGCGCACACACCTCATTTTTGCACCAACGCACGCGAGCACTTCACCTTAACACTTGCATGCACCTTTTGTTCATTTTGATAAATTCACTTTTGTCCACAAATAAATTGTAGGGAACTTGCATATGATAGTTAATTTCACTCTTTCTTAGGATATTTAGATTATATTAAAGAGCTTCGAAATTGCAAATATTAACAAAAGGATAAAATGCGATTTAGGTGCTAATTAATGGGTGTTGTAAGGGTGCATTTGTTTCCCTACACATAATCTAATTTTTGTTCGCAAACCAAAGTCGATTATTTTAATGTTAAAATAAGGAATTTAGCATTAATAATGATTTATCTTTTTGGCATTCGCTTTGCCTTAAAAGATGGATGGCGACTCCGACTCCAAAAACCCCCAAGGAATAGCTTTGACGTTTCTTCTTCTAGAAACTCTCTAAACCTTGTAGGAGTGAATTTCGATCCTATAATTCCCAAAAGCTTTTATACAGAAACTAATTCCTTCAAATCAGCTGTTGATCAATCTCAAATAGCAGAATTCTCCAAACAGGCTTTAAGAGACCCTTCTCTTACAAAGTCTGATATGTATGTATATGATGAACTAAATGTCATCATGAGTTCAGATTTTGAGATTGACAAAATTAAACTGAAAAATAATTTCTTATCTGAAGCAAATAAAGCAAAATCGGATTGGTTTATGGCAAACTTTTCTGAAGTATCAAGATCTCAAATTAGAGAAGAATGGTACAATCATATGAAAGAAATAAAAACTAATATGTATTTCTTTGATTTCTTTGAAATATATACATTTAATAATAAAATTTATAATCCTTTTACAAAAAATCATCCTAATTTAGAAAACGCCAAAGAAATAGATGTTATCCAATAGTTAGAACAATTGTGGACAACAACTAGTAATCAAACATCTTTATCTGTACATCCCCCTTTACAAGATATTACTGTCAAAATTCCCTATTTACAAACTCAGATCATAGCCTCTCCCTTTAAACAAGGATCTGGCGCTGATGATCGAGAAGTTAAGTTTAAAGACATAAAGAATATTTACTGCCAAAACAACTATACTAACCAAAACCTACATACTTTGTCTACTCAAGTAGAGTCCATGTTTACTACCATAAACTCAATTGACCAAAAGATTAGTACACCAACTCCAAAAACCCCCGGGAGGGAATTCATTACGCCTATTCAAAAACCTATCACAACCCAACTGTCAAAACCAATTTTCATTCCACCCAATATTGACCGAGAAAGCTTAATAAGACTTAAAAATGATACCAATAAAGACTTATTACGAGAAATAGACGACAAATTAAAAGTATTAACAATTAATAACCAAATAGAAGGACCTTCAAACAATATTAATATAATAGAACAAGATATTATCAATGAAATAAAAAATTCTGTTAATAATTCAAGACCCAGTGAAATTAACAAAATTTATAGAAGAAATTTTAGAAACGCACCATTACCACAAACTAGGAATTACTACCCAAGACCTACACCCCCTGATCTTCAATAAGAAGATGCCCCTAATGATGTAAGATCAAAATATGATGACAGTTCTATTTGTGAGTGGAATATTGATGATCAAAGTGAACATCAAATATTGAATATACTCCAAGAAATGACAATAGCAGCTACGGCCTACAAAACAAAACCTGATAATTCTGATAAGAAAATTGCTTACATCCTTACTGCCGGTTTCACTGGTGCATTAAGAGGATGGTATGATAATTACTTATCAGATCAAGATCGTCATGATGTTCTTGAAGCAGTAATTCAAACTTACACAACCCAAACATTTCAAGATCCTGAAACTGGGAATACAACTTCTAGGACTATACCAGTATACCAAGAAAATGCTGTTGAAACTCTCATATTTGCCATCACCAAACACTTTATAGGAGACCCAGAAAAATTTCGAGAAAGAAATTCAGAAATACTTTCAAATTTAACTTGTCCAACTTTACAAGACTTTAGATGGTATAGAGATGTATTTCTTGCCAAAGTCTTTACTAGAAAAGACTGCAATAATTCATATTGGAAAGAAAGATTTATATCCGGACTTCCGAAATTATTTGCAGAAAAGGTGAGAAGAAGGATAAGAGATCAGAATAATGGATCCATACCATATGATAACCTCACCTATGGTGATCTAGTCAACTTCGTGAATAACGAAGGATTAGCAATATGCACCGATCTCAAATTAAAATCAAAAATGAAATCAGAATTAAGCCAAAGTAGAAAAGAATTAGGATCATTTTGTAGCCAATATGGCTATGAAACCCTAAGAGCCCCTTCTGCTATAAACAAAAGGAAAAGAAAATTTTTCAAGAAACGAAATTATAAAATGCCTACAAAGACTTTCCCTACATCAAAAAATTATAACAAAAAGACTAGGAAGAATAAAACGTAAAGCCCATCAAAAGCTTGCTTCAAGTGTGGAAAGCTTGGACACTGGGCAAAGAATTGTAGAGTCAAACAAAAAATCAATGAATTAGATATCGAAGAGTCTATGAAACAACAATTAACCAAGATCATGATAAATGACTCCCAATCAGAAAATGAAGATTCATCTTCTGATAATGAGGAGGTCATTTATGAGATTCAAGAAAATACAGATTCTGAGGAGTCCATTGACTCACAATGTGATTGTGAAGATGGTCTCTGCTTTTGCAAATCTGTTAATATGATCACCTCGCAAAAAGAATTTCTTTTAGACATAATAGACAAAATAGATGACCCAGTAATAAAAAGAGATTATTTGACAAAATTAAGAGATCTTATCCATGAAGAAAATAAAACCAAGAAACCTGAGCCATATAGCCTTGAAAGAATTTTTGAAAAACGATTCCAAAAGACCAAAGTAGCAACTACCCAGGATTTACAAACAGAAGTAAATTCGATAAAAGAACAAATCAAAGAAATTCAAAAAGATACTATTGAATTAAAAGCAAAAATGATCAACTTAGAAATTAACAACTTGAAAGAATCAATTACGGCACAAGTCAATAAAACCGAAGTTCCTGAAACTTCCACCGGCCATAACCTAATCAATATTAATGATGAATCCAAAGATGGTTTTGTTAATTCAATAGAAAGGATGCATTACCAGAAATGGTAAATCAAAATTTCTATTGTCATTAACAACGAATACCATCTCAACACCACTGCCCTTGTCGATTCCGGTGCTGACCAGAACTGCATCAAAGAAGGTCTTATACCTACAAAATATTATGAAAAAACCACTGAAAGGTTAAACACTGCCAGTGGTTCAAAATTAAATGTAGAATACAAAATCACAAACTCTTATATATGCAATGACGGATATTGTTTAAAGGCTCATTTTGTCCTGGTCAAAAATATACATCAAAACATTATTTTAAGAACACCCTTCCTAACCCAAATCTATCCTTTCTATGTCAACCATCAAGGAATAGAAACTAATATTTTAGGACAAAACTTATTCTTTCCATTCTTACAACCTGTTGACACCAGAGAATTAAATTTACTCCAAAATAATACTCTGTGCAAACAAATAATTTAATACAGAGTAAAAAGGCTCATATAAACTTCCTCAAATAAGAAATAAATTATCAAAAAATCGAACAACAGATTCAACAATCACAAATCCAATCCTAGATTAAAGAACTTGAAGAATTATTCAAAAAGGAAATCTGTGCTGATCTTCCCAATGCTTTTTGGGAACGAAAAAGACATAGTTTCTTTGCCATATGAACCAGGCTTTGATGAGAAGAATATTCCATCTAAGTCCAGACCTATACAGATGAATCAAGAATTATTAAAATATTGCCAAGAAGAAATCAAAACCCTTTTAGGCAAAGGTCTTATTAGACCGAGCAAATCCCCCTGGAGTTGCTCTGCCTTTTATGTTCAAAAACAAGCTGAACTCGAAAGAGGAGCTCCAAGACTTGTCATCAATTACAAACCACTCAATAAAGTCCGGCAATGGATTAGGTATCCAATACCTAATAAAAAGGATCTTCTCAACAGATTACATGATGCAACTATATTTAGCAAATTTGATTTAAAATCAGGATTTTGGCAAATACAAATAAATGAAAAAGATAAATACAAAACAGCTTTCAATGTCCCATTTGGTCATTACGAATGGAATGTAATGCCCTTTGGACTAAAAAACGCACCTTCAGAATTCCAGAATATTATTAACGATATCTTCAATGATTATTTCAAATTTAGTATTACATATATTGATGATATATTAATATTTTCAAAATCAATAGATCAACACTTTAAGCATTTGAAAACATTTTTCCAAATCATCAAGACTAATGGATTAGTCTTGTCCATGACAAAAATGAAATTATTTCAAACAAAAGTTAGATTCTTAGGACATGTAATTTATCAAGGAACTATCAAACCTATTGATAGGTCTATTGAATTTGCAAATAAATTTCCTGATGAAATAAAAGACAAGACCCAATTACAAAGGTTTTTAGGATGCTTAAACTACATATCTGACTTCTTTCCTCAGCTCAGACAAATCTGTGAACCTTTATATAAAAGGCTTCGCAAGAATCCTATCCCATGGTCACAACAACACACTGATGTGGTCAGATTACTTAAATCCAGGGTTGTGAGTCTTCCTTGCTTAGGAATTCTTAATCCTCAAGCAAAAATCATCGTTGAAACAGATGCCTCTGATATAGGATATGGAGGTATTCTCAAACAAATCCTTCCTCAAAATTCCAATGAACAAATTGTCCGATTCCATTCTGGCATATGGCTTAGAGCACAAAAAAAATTATTCTACTATCAAAAAAGAAATTTTATCAATTGTTTTATGTATTTCCAAATTCCAAGATGATTTATATAATAAAACCTTTTTATTACGAGTAGATTGCAAATTAGCAAAAGAAATTTTACAAAAGGATGTTCAAAATCTTGTTTCTAAACAAATATTTGCCAGATGGCAAGCAATATTGAGTGTCTTTGATTTTGATATTGAATACATCAAAGGAGAGAACAATTCCCTGCCTGACTTCCTCACACGGGAATTTTTGCAGAATCCAAACACAAGTGATAAAGCATGAGTACAAATCAAAAAGGGAAGCAGAAGGTACCATCACCTTCAAACAAACCTCAAACCCTGGCAGACTATGCCACAAAAAGCCAAAACCAAAATCAAAACCAAATCCCAATGCAGCCACGAACCCCACAAAGACCAAACAAATTTGTCTCCCTTGAAGAATTCCCAAATCTTTAACCCTTATCTTATGCCCAAACATTATCTTCTCAACAACCGTCACCCACTCAAAACCCCAGCCAATATATCCAAAAACCTCATCAGGAATATATCAGATGTGCAAGCCTTGATAGACCTACAAATGATCCTGATATTATAAATGATTATTTTTATGCTAACAAAATTTTCCCTGCAGGTTTTCACTTTATTCTTGAGGATTCAAAGAAAACACAAAAATTTTATGAGCTGATACTGATTGATTCTCAGTCAGCAGAGATAACACACACAAAAGACCCAACAAATCCCGACTTTATTACTTACTCCAAATGCAAAATACTCAAGGTGGTTTCCCCAGAAAAAATCAAAGACTATTACCAACCAAAAGCCTTTTCCATACCATTCGTGCCTCCCACCTATAATTATCATGACTATCAAATGGCATGGTACAACATGTTCTTCATTAGACCCAAATCACATTCATGGTTCATATTTTTTGACAAAAAATGCAAAATTGATCTTCCAGTTTGGTTTTTCGACTGGTGGATTTTGTTTGGCAGCAGTCCAGCCATTATGCCTCCTCCTATCAAAGAAGCCCTCATTCATTTCAAAGAAAACACCACTGAAGAAAAAATATATTCTCATGAAATGCTTTTTCATGCAATTTTCTCTATTCCATGGATTATTTCATGGGATTATGTTATTACAGGAACCCCTTCAGACATCTTGGCCATCAAAAGAAACTTCAAAGTTAAATGGTGGGCAAAATATGACTGCTCACTGGCCACCATCCAAGTTATTAAAAATTGGTTTTTTGACAATTCTCGTTATTCCAAAAATTACCAAAACCGACCAAGTTCAAGTTCTGGAATTAAGAAATTATCAAAACAAGAAAAGAAGAAAAAATTGTTAGAAGAGCTATCTCAAATATCTGATAGTGATGATAGTACACAGTCTCCAGATGATGACCTCAACAAGACTCCTGAACAGTATGCTCAGAACCCGTATGACGCATTTAATCTCTCTTAAAAAAAAAGGCAAAAAAGATGCCCGACAAAGGTATGATAATCAATCAGATGATCACATGAGTCAAAGTGCCAGTAGTCCCATGAACAGTCAAGAAGTCAATATTGCCAAGATTGAGCAAGATCTGCTCAACTGGCATATACCCAAGCAAAATATTAATAAGATATATCAAATAGGAACATTTGATTTCAAAACTGATTATTCAATTAAGACAACAGAACAAACTTATTCCATCAAAAATGAAAATGAAAGTATTAAATTACTTTCTTTATCAGCAATCCAAAAACACAAACAATAAGGATTTAGATATTTACACTTAGGATTGGTCCAAGTAGCCATCAAACCTTTATATCGATTAGGCATAGATACTCCTGTTATGATGATGCTTAGAGATGCCAGGCATCTTAACTTTTCAAATTCACTGTTTTCATTGATACAATCAAATTTACATAATGGACCAGTTTATTTCAACTGTTATCCAAATTTCACCAAAGACTTGCATGATCCTAATATTCTTGACACATTAACCTTAAATATCCAATTAAAAGGTCTAGACATCAAAACTGGAACAAAAAATTTAATATTGATATTTAAGGTCTTTTATAAAGTCATGACAACTAAAGTTAATCCCAAAGCCCTTCTTTAAACCAAACCAGGAGAAACTCTATTATTAGAGGCAAACACTTTTCATGCCAATACTATAACCCCCAAACTTTTGAAATTGGATCAAATTACGATCCCTGACTGTTAGAAATTTGATGAATTATGCCCTCCAAGAAACATTGTTAATACCAATGTTTCCCAAATTGAAGAAAACAGAGATGGAAGTGTTGTTATTAGGTTTGCACCTAATACAACTCTTCATCCTCCTCGTATTTCCAGAATATCTAGTTCTAGAAAATTTAGATCTCCATCATATGAAGACCCCCAAATTATTCCCCCAAGGAATAGCTTTGACGTTTCTTCTTCTAGAAACTCTCTAAACCTTGTAGGAGTGAATTTCGATCCTATAATTCCCAAAAGCTTTTATACAGAAACTAATTCCTTCAAATCAGCTGTTGATCAATCTCAAATAGCAGAATCCTCCAAACAGGCTTTAAGAGACCCTTCTCCTACTAAGTCTGATATGTATGTATATGATGAACTAAATGTCATCATGAGTTCAGATTTTGAGATTGACAAAATTAAACTAAAAATGATTTCTTATCTGAAGCAAATAAAGCAAAATTGGATTGGTTTATGGCAAATTTTTCTGAAGTATCAAGATCTCAAATTAGAGAAGAATGGTACAATCATATGAAAGAAATACAAAGTAATATGTATTTCTTTGATTTCTTTGAAATATATACATTTAATAATAAAATTTATAATCCTTTTACAAAAAATCATCCTGATTTAGAAAACGCCAAAGAAATAGATGTTATCCAACAGTTAGAACAATTGTGGACAACAACTAGTAATCAAACATCTTTATCTGTACATCCTCCTTTACAAGAGATTACTGTCAAAATTCCCCATTTACAAACTCAGATCATAGCCTCTCCCTTTAAACAAGGATCTGGCGCTGATGATCGAGAAGTTAAGTTTAAAGACATAAAGAATATTTACTGCCAAAACAACTATACTAACCAAAACCTACATACTTTGTCTACTCAAGTAGAGTCCATGTCTACTACCATAAACTCAATTGACCAAAAGATTAGTACACCAACTCCAAAAACCCCCGGGAGGGAATTCACTATGCCTATTCAAAAACCTATCACACCCCAACTATAAAAACCAATTTTCACTCCACCCAATATTGACCGAGAAAACTTAATAAGACTTAAAAATGATACCAATAAAGATTTATTATGAGAAATAGACGATAAATTAAAAGTATTAACAATTAATAACCAAATAGAAGGACCCTCAAACAATATTAATATAATAGAACAAGATATTATCAATGAAATAAAAAAATTATGTTAATAATTCAAGACCCAGTGAAATTAACAAAATTTATAAAAGAAATTTTAGAAACGCACCACTACCACAAACTAGGAATTACTACCCAAGACCTACACCCCCTGATCTTCAATAAGAAGATGCCCCTAATGATGTAAGATCAAAATATGATGACAGTTCTATTTGTGAGTGGAATATTGATGGTCAAAGTGAACATCAAATATTGAATATACTCCAAGAAATGACAATAGCAGCTATGGCCTACAAAACAAAACCTGATAATTCTGATAAGAAAATTGCTTACATCCTTACTGTCGGTTTCACAGGTGCATTAAGAGGATGATGGGATAATTACTTATCAGATCAAGATCGTCATGATGTTCTTGAAGCAGTAATTCAAACTTACACAACCTAAACATTTCAAGATCATGAAACTGGGAATACAACTTCTAGGACTATACCAGTATACCAAGAAAATGCTTTTGAAACTCTCATATTTGCCATCACCAAACACTTCATAGGAGACCCAGAAAAATTTCAAGAAAGAAATTCAGAAATACTTTCAAATTTAACCTGTCCAACTTTACAAGACTTTAGATGGTATAGAGATGTTTTTCTTGCCAAAGTCTTTACTAGAAAAGACTGCAATAATTCATATTGGAAAGAAAGATTTATATCCGGACTTCTGAAATTATTTGCAGAAAAGGTGAGAAGAAGGACAAGAGATCAGAATAATGGATCCATACCATATGATAACCTCACCTATGGTGATCTAGTCAACTTCGTGAATAACAAAGGATTAGCAATATGCACCGATCTCAAATTAAAATAAAAAATGAAATCAGAATTAAGCCAAAGCAGAAAAGAATTATGATCATTTTGTAGCCAATATGGCTATGAAACCCTAAGAGCCCCTTCTGCTATAAACAAAAGGAAAAGAAAATTTTTCAAGAAACGAAATTATAAAAAGCCTACAAAGACTTTCCCTACATCAAAAAATTATAACAAAAAGACTAGGAAGAATAAAACGCAAAGCCCATCAAAAGCTTGCTTCAAGTGTGGAAGGCTTGGACACTAGGCAAAGAATTGTAGAGTCAAACAAAAAATTAATGAATTAGATATCGAAGAGTCTATGAAACAACAATTAACCAAGATCATGATAAATGACTCCCAATCAGAAAACGAAGATTCATCTTCTGATAATGAGGAGGTCATTTATGAGATTCAAGAAAATACAGATTCTGAGGAGTCCATTGACTCACAATGTGACTGTGAAGATGGTCTCTGCTTTTGCAAATCTGTTAATATGATCACCTCGCAAAAAGAATTTCTTTTAGACATAATAGACAAAATAGATGACCAAGTAATAAAAAGAGATTATTTGACAAAATTAAGAGATCTTATCCATGAAGAAAATAAAACCAAGAAACCTGAGCTAGTAATAAAAATAGATTATTTGACAAAATTAAGAGATCTTATTCACGGATCAGGTTTCTTGGTTTTATTTTCTTCATGGATAAGATCTCTTAATTTTGTCAAATAATCTCTTTTTATTACTGGGTCATCTATTTTGTCTATTATGTTTAAAAAAAATTCTTTTTGCGAGATGATCATATTAACATATTTGCAAAAGTAGAGACCATCTTCACAATCACATTGTGAGTCAATGGACTCCTTAGAATCTGTATTTTCTTGAATCTCATAAATGACCTCCTCATTATCAGAAGATGAATCTTTGTTTTCTGATTGGGAGTCATTTATCATGATCTTGGTTAATTGTTGTTTCATAGACTCTTCGATATCTAATTCATTAATTTTTTGTTTGACTCTACAATTCTTTGCCAAGTGTCCAAGCCTTCCACACTTGAAGCAAGCTTTTGATGGGCTTTGCGTTTTATTCTTCCTAGTCTTTTTGTTATAATTTTTTGATGTAGGGAAAGTCTTTGTAGGCTTTTTATAATTTTGTTTCTTGAAAAATTTTCTTTTCCTTTTGTTTATAGCAGAAGGGGCTCTTAGGGTTTCATAGCCATATTGGCTACAAAATGATCCTAATTCTTTTCTGCTTTGGCTTAATTCTGATTTCATTTTTGATTTCAATTTGAGATCGGTGCATATTGCTAATCCTTCGTTATTCACGAAGTTGACTAGATCACCATAGGTGAGGTTATCATATGGTATGGATTCATTATTCTGATCTCTTATCCTTCTTCTCACCTTTTCTGCAAATAATTTCGGAAGTCCGGATATAAATCTTTCTTTCCGATATGAATTATTGAAGTCTTTTCTAGTAAAGACTTTGGCAAGAAAAACATCTCTATACCATCTAAAGTCTTGTAAAGTTGGACAAGTTAAATTTGAAAGTATTTCTGAATTTCTTTCTCGAAATTTTTCTGGGTCTCCTATGAAGTGTTTGGTGATGGCAAATATGAGAGTTTCAACAACATTTTCTTGGTATACTGGTATAGTCCTAGAAGTTGTATTCCCAGTTTCAGGATCTTGAAATGTTTGGGTTGTGTAAGTTTGAATTACTGCTTCAAGAACATCATGACGATCTTGATCTGATAAGTAATTATCCCACCATCCTCTTAATGCACCAGTGAAACAGGCAGTAAGGATGTAAGCAATTTTCTTATCAAAATTATCAGGTTTTGTTTTGTAGGCCGTAGCTGCTATTGTCATTTCTTGGAGTATATTCAATATTTGATGTTCACTTTGACCATCAATAAATCTTTATTGATAAATAAATAAAATTTTATTCTTATTATCGCATTTTTACTACATGCATGCACTTAATTTTTTAAATCAACTAATAGAATCATAATTGAGTATTTTAGAATCAAATTATTGTATGAGTAGAATATTTAAATTTTTCTTCATTGCAAAAAAAATTAGAAATAATTTTGGTACTCAAATTCAACTAATTGAATTGAGATGAAAACTTTTAACTCATTATTTTAGAAAAAATACAAATAAATTATTTTCAAATTTTAATTAGGTTTTTATTTGTACTAAGTCAATAGTTAAACATTAAATTAATACAGAAATATTATGTTTGTTTATAATTAAAAAAGTAAACTATAATAATTTTATTGAAAATTCCACTAAAAGATGCACTATTTCAGTGATAAAATTTCCCTACCTTGGACTGTTGCACAGTTCATTCATTCTTTTACATTTAGAATTCAAGACCTTTCAACTCGTGGAATTAGTGCATTAACTCTTGCTTGAGCCCTCAAAAAGGAGAAGATCTCGAAAGCATGGCTTAAGATTTTTTACTACAAAAAAAAAACATAGACTTTAACAAATTGATTTTGTTCTTTAAGTGATTATGTAACTCTAAGTCATATTTATATGAATATGATATGTGAAGCATTTCCTTTGAGCCATGATATATAACCTATCTTTCGCAAAATAAAAAAATGTTTAATAAGTAATATTTTTGGGTTTTCGTGTGATATAGATTGAATTTCATATAGCCCACTACAAATGTCAACATAAATTTTAAAAATATACCATATTTCTTTGTGAAGTAATATGATCCTTATATATATATATATATATATATATATATATATATATATATATATATATATATATATATATATTCTCGTAGAACTTTATTCAAACAATAGAACTAAAGGTAGAAATATTTGTAAAAACAAAAAGCCACATTGTATCAAAGACATCCTTCAACCAAAATCTAGGTTCTATGAAATTGCAAGTTAATCGATTTAATGCATAGGCCACCTTACTTGTTGGCAACTAGGGATGGCAATTCGTGGGTTTTGACGGTTAATCTACCCATTATAAACTCATTTAATCGGTTTTAGTTAGTTTTAAATGGGTTTTAAACGATTTCGGTTAATTTTTCATGGATTTTAGCGGTTTCAAGTAGTTTTTGAATAATGCCTTCCAATTACCCGTTATACCCAATTATATATAATAATTTTAAAAATATATATTTAGAAGGTACAAACTGCGAAGATTTGAACCATGACCTCTGAGTAAAACTTCAAAAAGTGTTACCAATGAACTAACTCAATACTTAGTTAATATTTTACAATTGAATATATTTGTATCAATTTAATTTTATTCACTTAATAAAATAAAGAAAACGATGAATCTATCCTTTTAACCCTAAGATTCCCTATAAAACCCATAAGTCAGTATCTCATCTTCATTATTCACGACCTAACTTAGTCAAGCGTTAATCTCTCTAGATATCACCTCTACCTCTCTCTCCTCTGCCAGACGAACTCTCAACCTCTCACCAGTGATGCAGTGCTAAGGAAAGTCTTTGCAATTCTCCATATAGTATTCTTGCCGCTTCTGTTTGAGTTTCTCTCTATGGCTTCAACCTTTCTTCTCTTTTTTCTTTGTTTTCTTTAATTGAGAATTTTGGGATTACATTTAGGGCTTTAGTTAGCAACATTGGGAAGGAGAATATGAAGTTGATATTTGTGCACTTAGTATGTTCATTTGAAGTTGATTTGTTTTTTTCTTTTAATCTGCTTGACCTATATTTGGTTACTTTGAAAGTTCTAAAAGAAAATAAATGCTGGAGTTTTTCCTAGGCTATAATATAATCCTTTTAATTTCTACCTAGGTGTTGATGCTGAAAATCTGTTATTGAGCTGGAGGTCCGGTATTCCATGATCTACACGAAGAAAGAAGGATAAACTAAAAGGTCACGGGAGGAAAAGGGGGGTGGTGCCTCCAAGGACTCTCCGATGCCTTTTGTTAGTGCAAGGTTTTGAGAAAATGGAGAGAGTTGTGATGTCAGTGGTTTTTGTGATGAGCTTGAATTTGCAGATGGGATTGGATTCACATACCATGGGCCTTTTATAGTGATTCAGGGGCAAGTTGGCCATGTGCTGGGGATGATGTGATCCCTGAGATCCCGCTTCTCTAGCGAATGGTCTTGTTACATGTTCAGGGACGACACAGTCCTTGAAATCTTCCTTCCATTTTTACGTGTGAGAAGTCTGTTAATGATGACGGCTTCGTGACCTGCTTGGCCACGTGTCTTCTGGTCATTAGAGGGAGAGCTATCCATGGGTCAACAGGCTATTGGAGAGAGTCTGTTATTTATGTGGCCATGTGTCACCCGGTCATTGGAGGGAGAGCTATCCATGTGTCACCAGGCTACTAGAGGGTGAATTATTCACTACATCAGAGGCCCCGCACTTCCTTAAGTACATTTATGTGCTTGAGGAAGTATAATAGAGCTTCGTGTCATTGGTTGCGTGCTTCAGCCTGGGGCCGCGTATATGGATCTCAGTTAAAATGCTTGGCCTTGGAGATTTTCTGGAGACGCAGGACCGAGCATATGAAGCTCAGTCAAAATGCTTAGCCTCGGAGATTTTTTGGAGATGTGGGACCGAGCGCATAAGGCTTAGTCAAAATGCTCGACCTTGAAAATTTTCTGGAGATGTGGGACTGAGCATATAAGGCTCAGTCAAAATGCTCAGCCTTAGAGATTTTCTATAGACATGGGACCGAGTATATGATGCTCAGTCAAAATGCTCGGCCTTGGAGATTTTCTGGAGATGTGGGATTAAGTATATGAAGCTCATACAAAATGCTCGGGCTTGGAGATTTTTTGGAGACATGGGTCCGAGTATATGAGGCTCAGTTAAAATGCTCGATCTCAGAGATTTTTTGGAGATGTGGGACCGAGCATATGAGGCTCAATCAAAATGCTCGGCCTTAGAGATTTTCTGGAAACGTGGGATTGAGCATATGAAGCTCAGTAAAAATACTCGGTTTTGGAGATTTTTTGGAGACGTGGGACCAAGTATATGAGGTTCAATCAAAATGCTGGGCATTGAATATTTTTTGGAGACGTGGGACCGAGCATATGAGGCTCAATCAAAATGCTCGGCCTTAGAGATTTTCTGGAAATGTAGGATCGAGCATATGAAGCTCAGTCAAAATACTCGGTCTTAAATATTTTTTGGAGACGTGGGACCGAGTGTATGAGGTTCAATCAAAATGCTCAGCCTTGGAGATTTTTTGGAGACATGGGATTGAGTATATGAGGCTTAGTCAAAATGCTCAGCTTTGGAGATTTTCTGGAGACGTTAGACCGATCATATGAGGCTCAGTCAAAATGATCAACCTTTGAGATTTTTTAAAGACGTGGAACCGAGCATATGAGGCTTAGTCAAAATGCTCAGCCTTGGAGGGAGTGTGCGCACTGACGCCAAGGCTCAGAGGAAGTGTGTGCACTAATGCTAGGCTATCCAAGAATGTGCGCACTGATGCTCGACCTTAGAGGCAACATGTAAACTGATGCTAGGCCTTGGAGGGAGTATGCGCACTGATACTCAGCTTTGGAGGGAGCATGCGCACTGATGTGAGGGCTTTCCAAGAGTGTGCACACTGATGCTCGATGTCTCCAAAAGTGTGCGCGTTGATACTCGGCCTCGAAAGTGATGTGTGCACTAATGCTCAGCATTAGAAGAAGCATGCGCACTAATGCTAGGGTTCTTCGAGAGTGTGGACATTGATGTTCGGCCTCAGAGGGAGCGTGAGCACTAATGTCAGGGCTCGGAGGGAGCGTGCGCACTGATGCTTGGCCTCGGGGGTGATGTGCATACTAATACTAGGGCCTTTAGAGAGTATGTGTAGATTGATGCTTGGCCTCTGAGGTGACGTGCACACTGATGCTTGGCCTCTTCGAGTGTGTGCGCACTGATGCTCGACCTTGGAGGTGATGTGCGCACTTATGCTCGACCTTAGAGGGAGTGTGCGCACTAATTTTAAGGCTCTCTGAGAGTGTGGACATTGATACTTGGCCTCAGAGAGAGCATGCACACTGACACCAGGGCTCGGAGGGAGCATGTGCACTGATGCTTGGCCTCAGAGAGAGCGTGCACACTGACTCCAAGGCTTGGAGGGAGCATGCACACTGATGTTCGGCCTCAGGGGCGATATGCACATTGATACTTGGCCTCGAAGAGAGCATATGCACTGATGCTAGGGACCTCCAAGAGTGTGCGCACTGATGCTTGGCCTCATAGGTGACGTGCGCATTGTGGATCGATAGTGTGCATCAGTGTCCGCTCGAAACTCCGAAGTGTGCGACATGGTGTCGCACGGTTCGATAGTGTGCAATAATGTGCGCTCGAAACTTCAAAGTGTGCGATATGTTGTTGCGTGGCTTGGCATGGCAACAAATGAGTTCTTTAGATATCTTCACTTCTACTCTTTAGCATAAGATTAGTTTTTCCCACAAATGACGCTAATCTGTTAATACCAAAAATCTGCTGCTGAGCTGGAAGTCTGGTATTCCACAGTCTACATGAAGAAAGAATGATGAACCAAAAGGTCACCAGAGGAAAAAAGAGTGGTGCCTCCGAGGACTCTCCGATGGCTTTGTCAGTGCAAGGTTTTGAGAAATGGAGAGAGTTGTGATATCAGTGTTTTTTGTTATGAGCTTGAATTTACAAATTGGATTAGATTCACATACTTTGGGCCTTTTATAGTGATTTAGGGGTAAGTTGGCCATGTGCTGGGGATGGTGCGATCCCTGAGATCTCACTTCTCAGACGAAGGTTCTTGTTTCGTGTTCAGGGATGGCGCAGTCCCTAAAATCTTACTTCCATTTTTACATGTAAGAAGTCTATGAATGATGACGACTCCGTCACCTGCTTGGCCACGTGTCATCCGGTCATTGGAGGGAGAGCTATCCACGCGTCGCCAGGCTACTAGAGAGTGTCTGTTATTTATGCGGCCATGTGTCATTCGATCATTGGAGGGAGAGCTATCCATGTGTCACCAGACTGCTGGAGGGTGAATTATTCGCTACATCACTAGGATTGGCATAAATTTCATTGAGTTTTCTCCTTTATGAATTGTGCTTGTTTGATCATAGAATGGATTGGGAATTTTCTATTTTCGTTCCCAGTGTTGTTGCTTCTTAATTTGGATATTCTTTTCAAAGAGTTCCAAATGAATTATGTTTTCTAAAATCCTGCTATACTTGTTTTTTGTTGATGGGTCTTTGTTGTTAATATACTGCTTTTGTTTCGATTATCATCTTGCTAAATAATCGCTCACGTATGCACTGATGAAATATATATTATATAGTAAGAAAAATTACAATAACTTTTATCCACTACATAGATTCTTTCAACATATATTTTAATTTGTTTCCATTGTATTATATTGTTTAGGGGCTTATATATTTGTCTGAACATGGAAATGTTGGTGTGGTTGAGAGTAAAGAAAGTTGTGGAGGTAAAACTCCATCATCATGCCCCTCTATGCATTCGGTTAATGATCCACAAACACCAACTATAGATTTAGAATCATCTAGACCAACTTCATGTCCTATCTCAATCCGAAAACCTCCAATGCCACAAATGGGTAAGAAGCGACCACTTTCTTCTAGTGTGTGTGATCATTTTGTGAAAAAAAAAATGTAGATAGTGTAGTGGTGGGTCAATGTCAACATTGTCAAATAAATATTAAGGTTAGTAGTACACATGGAACTTTAGCAATGCGTACCTACTTAAAGAAATGTTTTGCAAAGCCAAAGAACAACATGTCAATTGAAAAGTCTTTGGAAAATAAAAAACATATTGTTTTTTTAAAGAAAAAATGATGGGAGAGTTCAATTTGGAAATTTTACTTTTGACCAAGATGTCTCAAGAAACCATCTTGCATATGCTATCATCATGCATGAGTATCCTTTTCCATTATTGATCACATAAACTTTAGGAGGTTCATTGATAGTCTCCAACCTTTCTTCAAGATGGTTTCCCGCAATACCATTAAGAGCAGCATCCTTAAAGTCTATGACATTGAGAAGGGGAAGTTGCAAAAGGTATTTGAGAAGCTTACAAGTCGTGTAGCAATCACCACAGATATGTGGACTTCCAATAAGAAGAAAGGCTATATATCTATCACTGCTCATTACATTGATGAGTCTTGGGTATTACAAAGTATTATTTTGAGGAAAAGCATCTACCATTTCTTTATCTAACATGTATTCTTCTTGGTTTATGAATTTATGTGTGTATATGGTCTTTATCATGTCCTTATTATTTTTTTTACATTTGAAAATGTTTAGGTTTGTTTATGTTCCTGCACCTCACACCATGGATGCTCTTGCAATGCACTTAATGGAAGGATTTATTAATTGGAACTTAGAGACTAAGTTGTCCACTATTATTATTGATAATTGTAGTACTAATGATGGCATGGTTAATCAAATAGTTGAGAAGTTTTCTAGTGATTTGCTGCTTAATGGGAAGGTTCTTCACATGAAGTGTTGTGCACATATTTTAAATCTAATTGTGAAGGATGGGTTATCTATCATTCAAAATCAAATCGAGAAAATCCGTGATAGTGTCTTTCTGGGCGACCACTCCATCAAGAGTGAAAAAATTTGAAGACATGACCTGTTAACTAAAGATTTCAAGTTCTAGGAAGTTATGTCTTGATGTCAAAACTCGTTGGAACTCAACTTACTTGATGCTTCAAATAATTATAGGATATAAAGATGTTTTCCCTATAACGAAGTTTAGGGAAAAGAATTATACTTCTGTTCCTTCTAAAGATGATTGGGAAATAGCACAGAACATTGCTGAAAAATTAAACCTTTTTTATAATGTCACTGAATTATTTTCTGGGACAAAGTATCCCACTCTAAATTGTTACTTTGTCAAAGTTTGTCAAGTTCAGAAGGCATTGTGTAAGTGGATGGAGTCTTTAGATGATGTTGTTAGTACAATGGCTACAAAAATGTTTGAGAAGTTTGAAAAATATTAGGGGGTTGTTCATATTGTGTTGGCTATGGCAATTGTTTTGGATCCTGGGTACAAGTTGAAGGTAGTGGAGTTTTACTTTCATCGTATTTATGGTACTGTTGCTGGAAAACTTGAGATGTTAGAAGTCAAGTCGACTTGCTATGAGTTATTAACTGAATACCAATCTAGATCTTCTAAATCAAGGCATTCTACTGGCTGTACTCCTACTGCATCCACTTCATCTATGAGTAGTAGGTTAGATGGTGAGGCTAATGAACATGAACACATCTCTCAATTAGTTGCATTTCTTACTTCATCATCTTTTATTGTGCTTGTTAAATTTGAGTTAGATCATTATTTGGACGAGTGTGTGTTACCTTGGTGCCAAGACTTTGATAATCTTAGTTGGTGGAAGACAAATGGATTGAAATATCCCACTTTGCAATTAATTGCTTGGGATTTTCTAGTTGTTCCCATTTCTACAGTTGCATCTGAGTCTACTTTTAGTACTAGTGGGAGAGTTGTTAATCTTCATCGAAGTAGGCTTCATTCGAATACTTTTGAAGATTTAATGTGCTCACAGAATTGGAGTGAGTTAAGAGGTAAATGTTTATTTATCAAATTAGTTTTTTTTAAATGTTTTTTGTTCTTGGAATTCACAATGACAATCACTAATTATTTTTTCTCGAATTTTTGTAATTTTTTTTATGTTTAGATTCTTGTTCAACTAATGATCCAGCTTGCATAACAACAGTTGAGGAAGATGTGGAGTAGAAGATTGGATATTATGAAGACTTGGAAATTTTATTTTGTTGTTGTTTTATGATTTTCATGGATTTTGGAGTTATGTTTTGTATTTTTTCTATGGTAATGGTGTTATGGATTTATTTGTTATATCATGAATTTATTATGAAGTTCTCTTTAATCTTAATTATGGATAATCATTGTTATGGTAACAGTGTTATGTTTTATTCTTTATTTTTTAATAGGTTAAAAATCATGTTACTTTAGAAGGTTTTTTGTTCAGTTTCGTTTTTTGGCGGGTAATCACATCCGATAACCTGTAAATAAATGGTTAGTTAAACAGCTAGAGGTTGTAGGCGCGGGATTTAAAATAAAATTTAAATGGTTTCGGTTAGTGGGTTAGCTTGAAGGTTTCTGTTATGGTTATTTCAAATTCCTCGGGTAACCTACTTCTGCCATCCTTATTGGCAACTATCCGAGTATGCTAACAAGAACATTGATGAAACCTCTTCATCCATTGTTGAGCTTCGGAGATGAGATTACTAAAACTAATTAAATACGCAACATCAGAATTCAAAGCAGACACCACCAAGTTCGCATCACTTTTGATAACTACGCTTCGAAAACCTACCTCCTATGCAAAACACAAAAACCTTTACCACGACTTTGGCTTCCACTATAGCCACCTAATAAAGAATTGGAAAGGCAACGAACATGAAGCCCAACACTTGTCTAACATCATTACACAACACCACGCCTACCCCCATAAGAGATTTGTCTTCAAATGTCATGCTATCAACGTTGATCTTTATCCATCTTGGATTTAGAGGATGCCACACCTGAGTTTGCACCAACACAACACCATCTTCTTTACCATGCGTTTGCATCTCATTGATAGCCTTAAACTCAAGCACCAACTCACCTGCACTTTGCACCAAAATGGCCACATCCTAACCTGCACCCCCATAAAGAAGAGAGTTTCAATTCTGCCATATTTTTTACATAAGCAAAACAAACAAAAAAAATGCTAGGTTTTTCTCATCAAGTTTCTCCATCATCTCGACAACCATATCAAGGAAATTAATCTTCATCTATTCCCCACCATTAATCTCAAAAGGACCTCATCCACAATTTCACAGCTCCTCAATGCATGAAACATCGATTCCTTTCCATTAAGACATAGTTTGCACATTTCAATATGAATGATATATCGACTGCGAAGATTCGCCATCATAGAAAAGTCATTTTTGCAAGCATGCCATATCAAATTATTTACCTTACTTGGAGCTGCAATTTTCCAAATTAATTTTCAAATTGATTGCTTATAATTTAAACTCGGACCTGCATGCCCAAGATGTGCTAAGTTTTTCACCGCAAATTTATACTCTCTTTTCACCGTGAACAATCTTGTATTGTTATAGTGCTAAATCAAGCAATGTACCAACCAAAATTTTCAAAATCATAGCAGCCTCTTATTCAAGGAAAATATCCTGAAGTATGTATTTTTTTCCACCATCCCATCTCGGCATCAATAAGTTTCAAAACAATAGTATCACAACTCACACTACGAGGGAAAACCACCGTAAATGTGGACGACATTGGTAACCATTGATCATCGATCTCAAATGTGGACAAATTTCAAATTTCCTAAACGCCTTGTAATCTCAAGTTTAACATCCACATTTCCTCCTAAATACTCTTCCAAGTGAGGGAAGAGAGAATGTCACGACCTAAATCCATAAGGTTACCCTTTTAGACTCGGAGCACAACTAAATTAAAATCATTTGATCATTATAGTTCATTTCCAAAATATATCAATTCACATCAAAAGAAAATGTGATAAAATAAAATTAATTTATTACAATCCCAATTTTATCTAAAAATAATTTTCAAAACAACCACAAATAGAATGATAAGAAATAACCACGTATCCTATAATTTTCTGTATAGATCAGACTGTAGCGGTAGACAAAGTATTCTCTACGCCTATATCACAACCATCTATCCTACATATAGTATGAATACTAAGAAATAACCACTTAAGTATCCCCATATAGTAGGATAAATCTATATATTAAAACTTTGGTACCTTTTCTGGTTTAATTTCCAAAGTCAATGATGCATAGAGCATAATAATAGAGAAAGAGAATTGTATCCTTATAGGGACACTATGAATAAAACCAGCCAAGTATAGCATAATACATCTATGAATTAATGCTTTGGTACCAAGCCCATTCTTAAATATATTATTTTAATAACGACTTTTTCCTCAATTTTCTCCATAAAGTAGACATTTCATTCATCTATAACAAAATACCACATTAGAATTTATTCAAGTAAAAATAGAGATAATCAAATAGTTAATCAAACAAATCCTCTCTTCATAATCCATTTAAGAAAATTGAAATTAACTATAACGTCTCAGAATTCACAAATCAATGACAAAAAATCATGTTTCCTCAATCATTGTAGGTTTAGGATAATTCAAACTTTGATAGTACAAAACACATTCCCGTAAAAAAAAAAAAATGAGAATATCCAGGTTGGTAGTAAAAACTTACTTCAAAATAACAACCCAAGAAACTTATGTGGCCAACAAAATATTTGGACTCATTTTTGCTACATCACCTATAAAGAAGATATTCTAGTATAAGCTAACCAATTACTAAAAATGTTTAAGAGATGCTATGATGTATGCATGCATGCATACTTCAATCTCATGTTTAAAACCATTAAGTTGTCTCTATTGCTTAAGAAGATTTAAGAATTTCTTTATATAATTTCAAATAAAATACCATGATCATTTTGAACTCATTTCTCCATTTTTTAATAATAATTTTCTTAATTTTGCATTTTTTCTTTAAATCAATAAAATCTTTGAGAATGTCAGGATAAATTCCATCGAAATTTCGGCAGTATCTCCCCTATATTTTAGACTTTTAAAATTTTCAAATGCCAAAACCAACCTGCATAACAATTTATAATTCATCTTGTACATATTCCAAATCAAATTATGCCCATTCACCTCAAAATATCATTTCGACAACTTCATAACTAAGCCATAGTTCAAATATTAAGGATTTAATTCCATTTTTATGCTAAGCATAAAACATATTTTATAAGCAATTATTTGTCTAGAAATAGATATATGTCTATTCTGATATTTGTAAATTTAAAGATTAAGTTTATAATTTCATCTTGATGTCCACACAAAAGAACCAGATTAAATTCCCACAATTCATGTTAAAGAAATGTTCAAATTAACGTTCAAAATTATTTTTACATCTTATCTCACTTAGATTCATAATTCACTAATTAATCAAACTTATCGACAATAGTTATTAATAAGAAAAGTTTGAAATGTATCATAAGTATAAATGTTTTCATTAATTCGAGATCATGATTGCTTAAAAGAAAATAAAATGCTGTGAAAGTTTGATTTTTTGTATATGGTAAAAGAATTAATCGAATTGAATTTGAAAAACTAATGTTGATTATAGGACCTATGTTTATTAAAAATCAACAAGTTAATCACATTGAAGGTTTTCTTTTGAATGTGCAGTGAATCACGTGAGAAAGGATTAATTTATTTTTTGTAGTGAAATACATGAATATTCTTAATTGATTACGTAGTATTTTCAGGATATGTGATTTTTGTGAGATTGTACTCTTGTGAGCTTTCATCATTGTTATTTTCCACTTATCATATTGTAATCTCTCCAAAACTTTGATCTAACAGTTTAAATTCTTCTTTCTTTAAATAAAGTTGAATTTTTTCCTATCATAACCAAACATAATGCTAACTTGGACATTTACCATGAATCTATAAGGTTGTAGCACAAGGTCATGCCGGCAACCATGGGCGACAACACTCAAGGAGGTTTTATTCCCTACTCTCATTTGTTGTTTCCTTTTCCTTAACCCATGTTTCCTTTCATAAACTGATGCGAGACAATTATAAAAACCTACTTTTCTTTTCTTTCATGGGTTATGAATAAAAAGATAACTAATTGTTTGATCTCAAGACCTATGAAGAGCGAATATGGTAGCAGAGGTGTTGAGTGGCAATTATTGAGGATAGTACAACATTTATTTTGAGAGGACTAGAAAAAGTTTTGGTAGTGGGTAAAAGATTAACTTAGTACATTAATCTATCAACAAAATTCGAAAATTTAAACAAAATCTTGAGATTTTTCTTGAATTCCTCAATTTAGTGAAACAAATATCTCCAATGCCTTTCTTGAAAAGTGAGTTGTGATAAAATATGAAATAAGAAATTTCTATAAATCATTGGATCCTATTTTAATATATAACATGAAGTATGTTGTAAGCTGTTGAGGGATGTTTCTTAGTTTTCTTGAATCATTTAAAGATAAGTTACTTAAATGTTTGGGATAAAAAGAAATAAACTAACTACTCCTATAAACTTTATATCCACCTCATCATTGTTGCCAACTGTGAATTTAAACTCTCTTTTATTTGGCTTATCCTTATGTATGAATCCTTTTATTATTTTTGTTGGAAAACCACCTCTTAAGATGCCCAGGTGATGGTCTTCCAAACACCCAAGTCTAGAATAACTTATACAAACAAATACAGCAACCAAAGCAAGAAAGAAAAGAACAAGTAATTTGTTGTCGAGGTTCGGCAATAGCCTACGTCCTCGTGAGTTCCTATGAACTCTCTGCACTAAACCAATGAGTTCTTACAAGTTACAGCAACTCCACTCCAAGAAACCCAAGTTGTTGAAGAATCAAGAAGATAAGAAAGAAAATGATAGAAATATTACAAAAGCACTCTACCCACAATCTATACTACTTCTCTCTTTACATCCAGCCTTTCTTTTGAGATCTATTCTAGTGCCTCTCTGTGTTTTGTGTCTTTGCACTCTGAAACTTGCATTTTAACTCTCTTGTATGATGATCACTTGTATGTCACAATGTGTTATATATGTTTTGGAGATTGAAGCTATGTGATCCTTTATATAGTGCACCAACTTCTTGACCAATCTTTAGGGTCAATATCCACCCTTAGATCTTGATGACCAATTAACCATAGCCCTCCATCAATCCTAAGTAAAGCTATGCATTTTAAACATGCCTCATGCACCCTTTGAATTACTGAATCAGTGTGCCTTCAAGCCGCGACCCAAAACAGGGCAGGCAGGGCTGAACATCCTCCATATGCATCCATTCTAGGCACCGCAGCTTGGGGGACGCTGAGCCGCGGTGCACACCTCCTCTAGCACTTCTCCTTGCTGGGTGCTGCACCTTGCAATAAGCTGGGCCGCGACGGACACTAGTGTGCATTGATGCTGATTTTTTCCTCATTTCTTGCAACCGTTTAATACTGAAACAAATACCAACAATCTCTACCTTTGTCTAAGCGATTAAACCCAAACCTATGTGCAGAGAACTCAGTATCCAAACTCATATTGAGGCATCATATAAACCGACTCCAATCCTAAGAAGTCCAACGAAATGATTGAACTTGCTTAGAGGTATAACTTTAGTACCTAAATCCGCAGGGTTTTCTTCCGTGGCCACCTTGTCCACATAAATGCATCCTTCCGTAACATTTTCCCGAATGAAATGGTACCGAACATTCATGTGATTTGTCCTCTCATGGAACACTAGATTCTTGCACAAATGCAATGGCTATCCAAATACACCACAACCTGCTCCTCTAGTACCTTCAACTCTTCCAGTAACCCTTTGCACCACATAGCCTCCTTGATGGCTTTCGTAGCAGCTATGTACTCAGCCACAGTTGTTGAGAGTGCTACCACTGGCTAAAACTAAGCCTTCCAACTTACACAACATCCGTTTAAGTTGAAGAAGTAGGAAGTAATCGATCTCCTTTTATCCTAGTCTGCTCCATAGTCTATATCAGCATAACCCTTAAGGCAGATGGACTTACCACTCTTCTTATAAACCAGCCCCACATCTGGGCTTCCCTTCAAATACCTTAGCAGCCACTTTATCCCACGCCAATGCTCATTTCCAGGATTACTCATAAACCTACTAAGGACACTTATTGCATGAGCAATATCAGGTCTAGTGCTTAGCATGGTGAACATTACAGAACCAACCGCATTAGAGTAGGGGACCTTTTCCATTTCTTTCTTCTCCTCATTCGATCTTGGACATTGATTGCTGGAGAACTTGAAATGACCAGCAAGGGGAACCTTTACTGGTTTGCTATCTTCAATAGAGAACTTAGATATCATATTCTCTATATAGGAAGTTGAGAGATCTTCAATCTGTTTCTCTCATTTTTCTGGATGATACACATCCTAAGGATCTTCTATGTATGGCCAAGACCCTTAATCTCAAACTCCTCACTAAGGTGAGCCTTTAATTTTCTTATCTTCTTCATGCTGCTCCCAACCAGCAACATATCATCAACATAAATCAGGATGATCACCACTTCCTCCACCTTGTGCCCCTTGTAATACATGCACGAATCATAGTAGCTCTTCATAAAACCCAGGCTGGTTACAAAGGAACCAAACCTCTTATTCCATGGCCGAGGTGTTTGTTTCTGGCCATTGATTATGCCTAAAGTATAACACGGTTATTGTAGTACGGCTTTGGGGTGTCGATTCCACAGGGAAACAAGTTAAGTACAAAGGAAAATGTGTGAACCTTAAAACGAACGATAAAAGTTAAACTCAAGATTTTTAAGCTTTGATGGTGAAATAATGTAAAGGAAAATTGCGTAAATGTAAATGAAATATAAATGAGAAATAACAAGGTTCCGGGAATCCTCTTTAGGTTTGTTCCCTATTTCCACTCTTGATTCAATTGATTTCATCTCGATTGCAAGTTTCAACTCCCAAACAAGCAATCGGAATATATTCAATCAAGCACATTTACAACTCTTATATAATTGCTACGAATTAATCATTGATTTCGGTTCATGCACACATGACCGATCTTAAAGATTATCAAGAAACGACAATATATCTTAAAAGACAATATCGCAATAATGGACAATCAATAAGATAAATCTGCCGGAATCAATCACATCCAAGCAACCTCAATGGAGGAGAAGGATGCAATCACCGGATTAAGAGAGTCTAAAAGAAGAAGAATAAGAAGTACATCTATCACATGAACTCAAATCTTCTTACTTAATCAATGAATAATTCATAAACAATATTTAACAATAAATCCATACAACTGAATCAAGAACAAGAAATAAAGAACAAGAAATCCCTAAAGATTCATCCCTTTTCCTTGTAAAATGATTAGTTGGCCATGGAAATCAAGGTGGAAGAACAATAAGGATGCTCTCCCCTTGATTTGGCCATGGAGTTCAAGGTGGATGAACAATATGGATGTTCTCCCCTTGATTTGCAACCAAAGAAAACTTAGAAATAAAATGGAAGAATGCTGGATTTGAATCCCTTGAATCCTCTCTTTTTTCTCTCTTCCTTGCTTTCTCTCTTCAATGCCCAGCTGCACACTCCATAAAGATATATTTATAGAGCATGAGGGGGGTGTTTTGGTCTTGGAGAATGTCATTTGCTTGCCCTAATCCGGTCAAGAGGAGAGTGGGCCGTGCTGTACGCCTGGGCCTGCTGTGCATCTGGGCCTGCTGTGCTGGCCTGAACTGTTTCCACTAAAACTGCCATAACTTTCTCTAGAAAAATCCTTTTTATGAACCGTAAAATTCTCCAGAAAATAGACTTCCGGATCTTTCTAAGCATATATGGCTTATCATCTGGTTCTTCCTACATCAATACAGTTTAATCTGCAAAGATGATTGATCTGTACGGGAAATTCTGGCAATTCAGTGAAACTTCTTCAGCTTGTATGCAGAAGTGCGCACACTAGTGTGCCTACCCTTAACTTGCTCCAAAGTGATGCACACACTTGTGTGCAGTCTTTTAACTTACTGTACTCTATTACTCCAGCCTTATTTTAGAGTTTAACCATCTTTGAATCATGTTTGGACACGTCTAAACCTTGGACAAAAACGAGCACCGACACCCAAGATCTTTTGGTGCTTTAAACATGGATCGCTTTATTATCTCTTTTGTACTCAAAGCACCTGAAAATGCATCGAATTAAGTCAATGATTTATGAATATCACTTTAGAGTTATCAACATGTAAAAGTGCGATTACGACCGAGATCAACCCTAAAATGTTAACAATTAAGTATTGTTTAGATGCATTTTATGACTCTCATCACAACCCCCAACTAGCTTATTGCTAGTCCCTAGCAATTCAAGCGAAAGGCATGAAATGAATTCTTTATTTAGAAATCAAAACAAAATACAGCAATGCTGGCGTTAACCAAGAGTGATTCAAAAATCTATCTCAAAAATCATGCATAACATACAGCACATAGAATCATTAAATATCACTCAGGTCCAAGAATAATCCAAATGTCAACCTTAAAATCGTTATCGACTCTTACCATCCATCTTACCACAATACATTAGTCCAAACACCCGGATGATTTTATGCACAACATAGCATGAATACAAGTCTTGGCCTCTAAAAACATATTAATTTGCGTGACATCAATCACAAATCAAGCTCCATATGCTCACTTTTCAAATCACTCTCCACTATGTAGAAAAATCACACTTTATCGGATCAATAGGTCTTTAATAAGCTTGCAACATTAGGCTAGGGTAAAGGTCAAGAAAGAATGGGAAAGTTTAAACAAATAAAAGAACTAAGTCTCTTAATTTAAACACAACCACTTTAAGCACAAGATAATCTTACTTCAACACCCAACTCTTTCAACCATTTTTCGAACATTTCTGGCAATAAATCACCATTTTTTTTTCTTCTTTCTTTGCCATAATTCATTTTTTTTATCTTTTTTTTTTATTTTTTTGTTTTGGCATAAGACCATTCACCTCCTCTTTCATTCTTTTCTTTTCTTTTCCATAACCCCCAACTTATCTCTTTTAATGTACTTGGGTTATGGTAGTAATATTTTCTCATATTTCCACCCTTACTCCTTTTAAGTGCTTCTCACAACATGTGTATAACTAAGTTCTTTTAAAAGAGAGGTAAGGATAAAATATTTTTAGGCTCATAAAGGTAAGTAAATGGTTTATCGAAAGAAACAAGGCTTAATTTTTCTTTTCAAGAAAAAAAACTCAAATAGGTGACTAGCAATAAATATAACAAGGGTAAGTTTAAAAAGGCTCAAACGGTCCAAAAATGGCCTATATCATATCCTAAGTAGTGTGCATTCTATGATTTTCGCCTCAAGTGATTATCAAATAAGTTCTAGAGCTTGTACAGACCGCAAAGGTATTCACAAAACAACCGCGCATAAAACTTTTCCAAATGCTTTAGACTAATCATGCAATCTTACCACAAACTAGAGTCTCAAACCAAAGAAAAATTGACACTTAATTTATTCTCAAAGCGAAGCAAGATTTAACTTCTTCTAAATGCTATATGCTATCTCGATTAAGCTCATATCATTGACATGTGAATTAACTCTAAGGCTAACACAAAACATGCTAAAAACAAACAAACAAATTTTTTTTTTTTTATCCTAACAACGAAAAGAAAGAAAGTGACACCAAGCAGTTCAATGAAAAAAAAAAATGTTTCCTCCACCCCCAACCTAAATATTGCATTGACCTCAATGTAAAAGAAAAAGGAAAGGAAACTCCCAGTGTGGCCAAAAATGCTCAAAAGCTGAAAATTGCGCACCATCAATTGAATTGCATACCGTTCTTTTCGCTGAAATCAACTAGAAACTAAAAATTAAAATAGACTTAACACAACCAAAATTCAAAGTTAATAAAGACTTGACAAAAAAATAGTAATATTTTTTTTTTTTTGAAATTTGAAGTAAACTAGAAACTAATAATTAAGATTGAATGAAAACTAACTAAAAACAGAACAAAAATTAAAAGGAATAACGTACCTTTGTTGTGTGGTCAAGGTGAATAGACCGGATCCATAAGCGAAATGTCTTCCATCTCCGGATCATGTCTATCAATTAAGATCTTAAGTCGTTGACCGTTTACTTTAAAGACCCGACCATCTCTAGTATCCTCAATTTCTACCGCCCCATTTTCAAAAACATTTTTTACTATAAAAGGGCCGGTCCATCTTGACCGAAGTTTTCCAGGATGCTTATGAAGTCTAGAGTCGTATAAGAATACCCGATCATTGGGTTTAAATGTTTTCCTCAAAATGTTTTTGTCATGGAATACTTTCATCTTAGCCTTATAGATTCTAGAATTTTCATAAGCATCGTTTCTTAATTCTTCTAACTCGGTCAGCTGATATTTTCGAAGTTTACCCGCTTCGCCCATGTCAAAATTGAAAGACTTGATGGCCCAATAAGCTCAATGCTCGAGCTCCACGGGTAAGTGGCAAGGCTTTCCAAAAACAAGCCGATAGGGTGACATACCTAAGGGAGTTTTAAAGGCTGTACGGTAAGCCCAAAGCGCATCGGTTAGTCTCAAAGACCAATCTTTGCGATCGGGGTTAACCGTTTTTTCTAAAATTTGTTTAATCTCCCTATTAGCAAGCTCTACTTGTCCACTAGTCTGAGGATGATAGGTAGTAGAGATTTTATGTAATACCCCAAATTTTTTCATTAAAGCTTCAAAGGAACGGTTGCAAAAATGTGTACCTCGATCACTAATTATAGCACGTGGTGTACCAAATCGAGATAACACCTTTTCTTTAAGGAATTTAATCACCGTTCCATTATCATTGTTTCGACAAGCTGCTGCCTCTACCCACTTGGATACATAATCTATTGCTACAATGATATACTGGTACCCGAAAGAAGGAGGGAAGGGTCCCATGAAATCGATGCCCCAACAATCAAAGATTTCAATCACTAAAATAGGGTTCAGGGGCATCATATTTCGGCGAGACACAGCTCCTAACTTTTGACATCTTTCACAAGAGCGACAATAGGTGTTTGTATCTTTAAACAAAGTAGGCCAATAAAATCCACACTGCAAAATTTTTGCAGCAGTTTTTTTCATCGAAAAGTGGCCTCCACAAGCTTGGGAGTGACAAAATTCTAAGACACTCGAAATCTCTTTATTAGGGATGCAACGCCTTAGAATTTGGTCAGGGCAGTACTTGAAAAGATAGGGGTCATCCTAATAAAAATTACGTACCTCATATAAGAATTTCCTCTTGTCTTGAGCGCTCCAATCCATAGGTATCTCACCTGTAGCCAAATAATTTACGATGTGAGCAAACCATGGTAGAGAAGTAATAGAGAGTAATTGCTCATCGGGAAAATCATCTTTGATTGGCATGTCATCACAAGTGTCCTCAAAAGTGAGTCTGGATAAATGGTCAGCTACTACATTCTCCACTCCTTTTTTATCCTTGATGGTGATATCAAAATCTTGCAAGAGGAGGATCCATCGGATTAGTCGTGCCTTAGCATCCTTCTTCGTAAGAAGATACTTGAGGGCTGCATGATCTGTAAAAATAAGGATAGGAGAACCAATTAGATGAGCACGAAATTTATCTAAAGCAAATACTACAGCTAGCAACTCTTTTTTAGTTGTAGAGTAATTCATTTGAGCACTATTTAAAGTCTTACTAGCATAGTAAATGACAAAAGGTTTACCTTCCCTTCGCTGTCCAAGAACAGCACCTACAGCGTAGTCACTAGCATCGCACATGATTTCAAAAGGTAAAGTCCAATCTGGCGACTGCATTATAGGTGCGGAAGTAAGCTTGCCAATTAACGTTTTAAAGGCCTCTTGACAAGCTTGACTCCACTCAAAGGGGGTATCTTTAACTAGGAGGGCGCATAGTGGTCTAGATATTTTTGAAAAAATTTGTATGAACCTCCTATAAAAACCAGCATGACCAAGGAAAGATCTCACATCCTTTATTGTCTTAGGGCCAGACAACTTAGAGATTAACTCAATCTTAGATTGATCAACCTCTATTCCTTTAGAAGAGACAATATGCCCTAAGACAATACCGGATGGTACCATGAAATGGCACTTTTCCCAATTTAAAACCAATTCTTTTTCCTCACAGCGAATTAATACTCTTTCTAAATTCATTAAGCATGTTTCAAATGAAGATCCAAAAACAGTTAGGTCATCCATAAAAACCTCCATGCAATTTTCAACCATGTCACTAAAAATGCTCATCAGGCAGCGTTGAAAAGTAGCAGGGGCGTTACATAATCCGAATGGCATTCTACGAAAAGCATAGGTTCCAAAGGGACAAGTAAAGGTGGTCTTTTCTTGGTCTTCTAATGCAATTTCTATTTGATAGTAACCAGAATAACCATCTAGAAAACAGTAGAAGGGATGACCAGCTACACGCTCAAGAATTTGATCAATAAAAGGGAGTGGGAAGTGGTCTTTCTTGGTGGCAGCATTTAATTTTCTATAATCAATGCACACATGCCACCCATTCACAAGTTTGGTAGGGACTAACTTTCCTAGGTCATTTTTTATCACAGTGACTCCGGACTTTTTCGGGACGACTTGCGTAGGGCTTACCCACTTACTATCAGCTATGGGATATATAATACCCGCATCTAATAGTTTCAGTACTTCATTTTTCATTACTTCTTTCATAGTGGGGTTAAGCCTACGTTGAGGGTCTCTACGAGGACTGGTTTCTTCATCCAGATTTATTTTATGGGAGCAGATTAGGGGACTAATTCCCTTTAAATCAGCCATGCTCCATCCCAGGGCTGATTTGTGTTCATTTAAAGTTTGAATTAATCTCTTACCTTGGGTCTCAGTTAATTCAGAAGAAATTATAACAGGAAAGGTATCACCTGGACCGAGAAAGACATGCTTTAGACCCTTAGGTAGTGGCTTCAATTCGACTTTAGGTGCTTCCACACTTGAGGGGACTTAAGTCTTGCTTCTTTCGGGCAGCTCCTCAAACCTTGGTTGCCATGCCCGATTTCCATAATGCTGAGATTTGTCAAAAATAACACATATATCAATTATATCAGTTTTATCATCAAATAAATCTATCTCAGAATTAACAAGAAAATTTTCAAGAGGGTCATAATCATGAGTTAAGAAAACTCCCTCATTGACGAGTGACTCGATCATGTAAAGCTGGTGGTTTTCGTCCTCATCTTCGGGCTGTTTTGCAACATTGAAAATATTTACTTCAAGGGTCATGTTGCCAAAGGACAGTTTCATGAGACCATTCCTACAATTTATTAGAGCATTTGCAGTAGCAAGAAAAGGTCTACCCAAAATCAAAGGGATTTTAGAGTTAGTGTCTACAGCAGAAGTAGTATCAAGAATTAAGAAATCAACATGATAATAAAATTTATCAATTTGAATCAAAACATCCTCAACCACACCTCGGGGTACCTTGACTGAGCGATCAGCCAATTGTAATACCACGCCGGTTGGTTTGATTTCTCCTAACCCCAGCTGTAAGTAAATGGAAAATGGCATCAGGTTTACACTAGCTCCCATATCTAGAAAGGCTTGTCCAACCTCATGATTTCCAATGCTGCAAGCAATGGTAGGACAGCCCAGATCTTTGTATTTCGGGGGAATTCTTCGCTCAATTAGTGCACTAACTTGCTCAGTTAGGAAAGCTGTTTTCTTGACATGATGTTTCCTCTTAATTGTGCATAAATCTTTGAGAACTTTTGCATAGGTGGGGACTTGTTTAATCACATGCAAAAGGGGAAGATTAAGTTTCACTTGCCTTAAGTTCTCAAGGATTTCATCATTCATTTCCAGATTTTTCTTGTTGGATTTTAAGGCTTGGGGGAATGGGGCCTTAACAGGACTTTGGGTCACTTCAGGGTCTTTAGGCAACTTGGTCTCACTACTGGTTTGACCTTTCACATTCTCGGGTTTATTCTCTGGTGGAATGTGTAGTGACTTACCTCTTCGGGTCACAATGGCATTTACATTTTTCACATTTTCTTGTGCCATATGTTGACCGTGAGGTATGGACTGAGCTTGAGCAGGGAACTTACCTCGCTCAGTCACACTCAAGGAGCTCATCAATTTAGACACTTGGCTCCTTATTTCTTTGTTTTCCTCAACCAACTGTGTAATTAATGCCTCAAACTTTTGGTTTGTCTTGCCTTGTGCTTCTATAAAAGTATGTAAGGAGTCTTCTAAAGAGTTCCTAGAAGATGAGGGTGCATGATAAGGTGCTGGGTACGATCTAGGGGGCTGCACATGCTGCTGATTTTCAGATTTCCAACTGAAGTTGGGGTGATTTCGCCACCCCGGATTATAAGTGTTAGAGAAGGGTGCTGAGGGCTTCTTGTACATGCCTAAGGTATTGCATTGTTCCTCGTACAGCCCTCTCATGTCAACAAAAGTGGGACAATCTTGGGCGGGATGATCAATCCCGCCACACACAAAACATGATTCTAAAGGTTCGGCCTGATTAACCATGTGTGTTGGTTTTTTCGTTTTTAATGCCTCCAACTCTCTAGTACGCATTTCGACCTTGGCCTTGAGGTTATCCTCTTCCCTAAGATGGTAGATTCCTCCACCACTAGGTCGTGACCTATTTGTGCTCTCAGTAGCACTAGGTCCAGTCCATGTGTGAGCTTTCTTAGCAAGCTCATTGAGGTACTCAATAGCCTCATCAGGGTCTTTTTGCAGAAATTCTCCATTACACATCATCTCAACAAATTGGCATTCTCTATAAGTAAGACCCTCATAGAAATAGCTCACTAAATGCCAATTTTCGTACCCATGATGTGGACACATACTTAACAGCTCTTTAAATTTCTCCCAAGACTGATACAAAGTCTCGTTTTCCTTTTGTGCAAAGGTGGAGATTTGTCTTTTCAAAGCGTTAGTCTTATGTTGAGGGAAGTACTTGTTAAAAAAGACTTGGGTCATCTCATTCCATGACCCAATTGATCGTGGTCTCAGCGAGTATAACCAACTCTTAGCTTTATCCTTTAATGAGAAAGGAAAAAACTTGAGTCTCACGATATCATCAGTTGCATCGTGACTATGGAAAGTCACAACTACTTCCTCAAATTCTCTAATGTGCACATAGGGGTTCTCGTTTTCCATGCCATGAAAAGTAGGGAGAAGTTGTATCATCCCTATTTTAAAATCTTGATGACGGGTATTGGCTGGAAACATAATGCACGATGGTGTGGCTGTCCGGCTAGGATGTAGGTAATCTTTAAGTGTCCTAGCACCATTCTCATTAGGATTTTCAGCCATGTTAACAAAATCCTCTAAATTCTCTGATGGGGGTGCACTATGGTTTGATCTAGGCGAGGTTTCACCAATGGAGGTGGAAGGAGAGGGTAACTCTAATTCGGGTCCTCTAATGAATCTACCTCGCGAATCTCTCGGTCTAAGCATGCACCAATTAATTTAGAGGGGGAATAAATAAATAAAACAAATAAATAAACAAATAAATAAAAACAAAAATAATAAACAGATAAATAAAACAGAATAATAAACAAATAAATAAAAACAGAATAATAAACAGATAAATAAAACAGAATAATAAACAAATAAATAAAAACAGAATAATTGACAGAATAATAAAACAGAATAATAAACAGGTAAATAAAAACAGAATAAAATAATAAACAGATCAATAAAAACAAAATAATAAAAGAAAATTAGAAAATCAAAACAAAAGTAAAGGAATAATATTGCCGTATTTACAAACTGCTGAAAAGAAAAATATTTACGATTTTTTCTTTTTGGTTTTTTTTTTTTTTTTTTACCGTCACACTCAAAGTTGACAAGTTTCCTTATACTTAAGAGCGTTTCCCCGGCAACGGCGCCAAAATTTGATTACGCCCAAAGTATAACACGGTTATTGTAGTACGGCTTTGGGGTGTCGATTCCACAGGGAAACAAGTTAAGTACAAAGGAAAATGTGTGAACCTTAAAACGAACGATAAAAGTTAAACTCAAGATTTTTAAGCTTTGATGGTGAAATAATGTAAAGGAAAATTGCGTAAATGTAAATGAAATATAAATGAGAAATAACAAGGTTCCGGGAATCCTCCTTAGGTTTGTTCCCTATTTCCACTCTTGATTCAATTGATTACATCTCGATTGCAAGTTTCAACTCCCAAACAAGCAATCGGAATATATCCAATCAAGCACATTTACAACTCTTATATAATTGCTACGAATTAATCATTGATTTCGGTTCATGCACACATGACCGATCTTAAAGATTATCAAGAAACGACAATATATCTTAAAAGACAATATCACAATAATGGACAATCAATAAGATAAATCTACCGGAATCAATCACATCCAAGCAACCTCAATGGAGGAGAAGGATGCAATCACCGGATTAAGAGAGTCTAAAAGAAGAAGAATAAGAAGTACATCTATCACATGAACTCAAATCTTCTTACTTAATCAATGAATAATTCATAAACAATATTTAACAATAAATCCATACAACTGAATCAAGAACAAGAAATAAAGAACAAGAAATCCCTAAAGATTCATCCCTTTTCCTTGTAAAATGATTAGTTGGCCATGGAAATCAAGGTGGAAGAACAATAAGGATGCTCTCCCCTTGATTTGGCCATGGAGTTCAAGGTGGATGAACAATATGGATGTTCTCCCCTTGATTTGCAACCAAAGAAAACTTAGAAATAAAATGGAAGAATGCGGATTTGAATCCCTTGAATCCTCTCTTTTTTCTCTCTTCCTTGCTTTCTCTCTTCAATGCCCAGCTGCACACTCCATAAAAGATATATTTATAGAGCATGAGGGGGGTGTTTTGGTCTTGGAGAATGTCATTTGCTTGCCCTAATCCGGTCAAGAGGCGAGCGGGCCGTGCTGTACGCCTGGGCCTGCTGTGCATCTGGGCCTGCTGTGCTGGCCTGAACTGTTTCCACTAAAACTGCCATAACTTTCTCTAGAAAAATCCTTTTTACGAACCGTAAAATTCTCCAGAAAATAGACTTCCGGATCTTTCTAAGCATATATGGCTCATCATCTGGTTCTTCCTACATCAATACAGTTTAATCTGCAAAGATGATTGATCTGTACGGGAAATTCTGGCAATTCAGTGAAACTTCTTCAGCTTGTATGCAGAAGTGCACACACTAGTGTGCCTACCCTTAACTTGCTCCAAAGTGATGCACACACTTGTGTGCAGTCTTTTAACTTACTGTAATTTATTACTCCAGCCTTATTTTAGAGTTTAACCATCTTTGAATCATGTTTGGACACGTCTAAACCTTGGACAAAAATGAGCACCGATACCCAAGATCTTTTGGTGCTTTAAACATGGATCGCTTTATTATCTCTTTTGTACTCAAAGCACCTGAAAATGCATCGAATTAAGTCAATGATTTATGAATATCACTTTAGAGTTATCAACATGTAAAAGTGCGATTACGACCGAGATCAACCCTAAAATGTTAACAATTAAGTATTGTTTAGATGCATTTTATGACTCTCATCAGCCATATAGAGATTTCTTCAGTTGGCACACCAAATCTCCCTACCTTCCTTCCTCACAACCTTCGAGTTGCCTCATGTAAATAGTCTCATCAAGCTCTCCATGTAAGAACGATGTCTTCACATCCATTTGTTCGATTTCCCAATTGAATTGGACCACCAATGCTAACACTATCCTGATCGTCTTGTATTTCACAACTGGTGAGAATATTTCGGTGAAGTCTATGCCTTCTCTTTGCGTGAACCCCTTCGCCACCAGCCTAGCTTTATACCGAACTTCATCCCCTGGAGTGTTCCCTTCTTTGATCTTGTAAATCCATCTACATCCACAACTCTCTATTTTTCTAGTTTGGGCACCAAAACCCAAGAGTTGTTCTTCCTCAAAGAATCCATTTCTTCCTCCATAGCTAGCTGCCACTTTGACAAATCCTTACACTTCATGGCATCCATGTAAGTT
The DNA here is from genome assembly GCA_023935145.1 of Bretschneidera sinensis. Taxonomy (NCBI): domain Eukaryota; kingdom Viridiplantae; phylum Streptophyta; class Magnoliopsida; order Brassicales; family Akaniaceae; genus Bretschneidera; species Bretschneidera sinensis. Next base: position 99,134,992 of record CM043700.1, on the reverse strand, counting down.
TCTGGTTCAACCATCCCTCCTTCAGTCCAAGGAGCTGCTACATTAGCATCCGCAAAACCATATCTAAAGGTGGTCTAACCACCCTCTTTTCCCAGTTCCTTGTGAGCTGGTAGTTATTCTAACTTGCTGCATCATCCCTTTCTAGTTCAGCCTCCTATTAAGTGTCCTGAGTTGGGCCTTCATCAATGGGCTCTACCTGATCCAAACTTTCTTGCCTTCCTTGCTCTACCTGAACTGAATTCTCCTTTATGCGATGCTCCATAAATTCCGGACTTGTTTGCTCGCTAGCCCCTATAGGGTTAGTTTTCTCCAAGTAGGGAAATAACAATTCATTAAAAATAACATCCGTACTTATTATTAGTTTCATTCCTTTTGGTTCTAAGGACCACAACCTATACCTCTTAACCTCATCACCATACCCTAGAAATACACATTTTCTAGACCTTGGGTTAAGTTTATCATCTTTTTGATGTGCATATGTAGCAAACCCAAATGTCTTAAGGTTACTCAACTCAGGGGGTTTCCCACTTCACATTTCCATGGGAGTCTTGAGCTCTAAAGCTCTAGAAGGTGATCTATTAACCAAGTATGCAGCTGTAGACACAGCTTCTCCCCAAAAATGTTTTGGTAAACCGGACCCAATTAACATGCACCTAACCTTTTCCATAAGTATTCTATTCATCCTCTCAGCAACTCCATTTTGCTGAGGGGTTTTCACAACCGTTCAATGTCTTAGAATTTGCTGAGAGGGGTTTTCACAACCGTTCAATGTCTTAGAATGCCATTTAATTCACAGAATTTATCAAAATCCTTATTAAAAAGTTCTAAGCCATTATCGGTTCTTAACCCCTTAACTACCTTGCCCATTTGAGTCTCCAGCAACTTTTTCCACACCACAAATTTATTCAAAGCATCTGATTTATTTTTAAGCAAATAAACTCAAACCACTCTTGAATAATCATCAATTAAAAACAGAAAGTAACAATTACCTCCCTGTGTTGGTGTCCTTACTGGTCCCCAAAGATCTGCATGGATATAGTCAAGAATCCCTTTAGACTTGTGCACTCCAGTGTTGAAGCTGACCCGATGTTGCTTCCCAAGAATGCAACTCTCACAGAAATCCAGTTTATCTACTTTGTCACCACCAAGTAGACCATCCTTTCTGAGAACTTACAGCCCTTTTCGCTCATATATCCCAAGTGATTATGCCAAAGTGTTGCCTTATCCATCTCAGCCATCAAGCTTGCTGCTTGATCCTTGATTTCTGTCTCACCGATCATCTCATAAAGTCCATCTTTGCTTGCTGCTTTGATCACTATCAAATAACCCTTGGTTACCTTGATATTTCCTCCCTCAGCTTTGTATGTATACCCCATGGAATCCAGCTACCCCAATGAGATCAAATTCCTCCTTAAATCCAGGAGATACCTTGCATTTCACAGTAGCCTTGTGACTCCATCAAACATCCTCAACTGGATGTCTCATATCCCCCTCACTTGGCAAGAATTGTCATTCCCCAAGAAAACCCTTCCATCATTGATCTCCTTGAAATTCTTGAACTATTCCTTGTGAGGGCACATGTGATAAGTGCACTCGGAATCCAGAATCCATTTCTTGCTGCCTTGCCTCCTGCTCACATTTGAGCACACAACAAGAACATCATCTTGTTGTTCTCCTTTGGCAACCGAAGCATCTTCATTGTTGGTATGGCTTCTCCCTCTCTCATCCCACAAACTCTGCTTGCAATCTTTCTTGAAGTGACCCTCCTTGTTGCAGTAGAAGCATCACTTTCCTCCAAACTTCGGTTTAGAATGCGATCTCCCATGGCTCTACCCTCTACCTCTTGATTTCTCCCAGTAGTTGCCATGAATGCTACTACCATTCCGAGTTGCTGGCCTTCCTCTTTGGAACAGCCCTTCCCCACTTGATGCCTCCCTACTCTTGGCTTTGAAATCATGAGCCCTTATAGCATTGACCACGATTTCTTTGATTAGTGTATATCTTCCATATTCAATTGCATTAATTAAACTATCAAAACAATTAAGAATAGAATTTAATAGCATAACAGCCAATTATTCATCCGGGAATTTAATACTACAACTAGCAAATCTTGAACTAGTTTATTAAAGACATCAAGATTATCTTGTAACTTTTTATTAGGATCCATTTTAAAAGCAAAGATTCTTTTAAGAAGATAAATCTTGTTAGGGAGAGTTTTGGTAAGAAACAACTCATCTAGTTTCTTCCATATGACAGCAGGATCTTCCGAGTCTCTGCACTCCCTTGTGACATTATCTGATATGTGTAGGAAGATGGTACTATACACCATCTTCTTTATCTTAATCTGCTGAACCTCCGTGATACTTACTGGAAAAGCATCATCTTCTCCAAGAGCCAAGTCCACCTTCTGTTGCATAAGAACAGCCTTGATCTTCCGCTTCCACAGGGAAAAATCTCCCTTTGCATCAAACTTCTCAACAACGAAATTTGAACCCATCTTGCGAAGATGATCCCAGATTTGTGCAGCACCTACAAATGCTTTCCAACTTCTTCTAAACCTCAAGAACATGATCGAATATTGATCTCAAAACCATTCTTGAATCAACCTCAAGAACACGATCTAATCTTGATCTTTACTCCATTTTTGAATCACCTAAGAAGTTTGTTCTTTGATTCTTGGAGTCTTGCTCCGATACCTTCTGTTCTTGCTCTGACACCCGGTTGTACTAGCTCCTCCGACTCTGATACCACTGTTGGGAAACCACCTCTCAAGATGCCCAGGTGATGGTCTTCCAAACACCCAAGTCTAGAATGACTTATACAAACAAATACAGCAACCAAAGCAAGAAAGAAAAGAACAAGCAATAGCAATTTGTTATCGAGGTTCGGCAATAGCTTACGTCCCTGTGAGTTCCTCTAAACTCTCTGCACTAAACCAATGAGTTCTTAAAAGTTACAACAACTCCACTCCAAGAAACCTGAGTTCTTGAAGAATCAAGAAGAGAAGAAAGAAAGTGATAGAAATATTACAAAAGCACTCTACCCACAATCTATACTACTTCTCTCTTTACAACCAGCCTTTCTTTTGAGATCTATTCTAGTGCCTCTCTGTGTTTTGTGTCTTTGCACTCTCACACTTGCACTTTAACTCTCTTGTATGATGATCACTTGTATGTCACAATGTGTTATATATGTCTTGGAGATTGAAGCTAGGTGACCCTTTATATAGTGCACCAACTTCTTGACCAATCTTTAGGGTCAATATCCACCCTTAGATCTTGATGAGCAATTAACCATGGCCCTCCATCAATTCTAAGTAAAGCTGTGCATTTTAAACATGCCTCACACACCCTTTGAATTGTTGAATCAGTGTGCATCAGTGTGCCTTCAAGCCGCGGCCCAAAACAGGGCAGGCCGCGGCTTGAAGCAGGGCTAAACATCCTCCATGTGCATCCATTCTGGGCGTCGTGGCCTGGAGGAGGCTGAGCCATGGCACACACCTCCTCCAGCACTTCTCCTCACTGGGCGCCACACCCTAGAATGAGTTGGGTCGCGGCGTACACTGGTGTGCATTGATGCTGATTTTTTCCTCCTTCATTGCAACCGTTTAATGCTGAGACAAATACCAACAATTTCTCCTTGCTGGGCGCCGCACCCTGGAATAAGCTAGGCCGTGGCACACACTGGTGTGTGTTGTGCAATTATCTACCTAAATAAATATGCAAATAATCGTACTTATTTTACTTGCAAGTGCACAAGGTCAACTTAGTAGTATAGTGTGCGAATGCAAGATCATCTCCACAGGGATTGGTAAATTTTGATTTAGAATTAGTTTTGAAATAATAAAATAAAAACAAGAGAAATAAATATTTAGTTGGAATTTAATAAAGATAAAGGCGTAGAGACTTGATATCCACCACTAATCATGCTACCACAACAAAACAGTATGTCAATGCTTTACTTATGTCATGAATACCTAATGTTTGTCAACCTAGGGGCATGGTATCTACTCCTTAAGCTATTGATCTCCCTAAGCAACGAGTTAGGCATGGTATGTACTCTAACTCTTTTCTTTCTTAAGAGATTCAACATGGTATCTACTGAGTTGTTCCTTAAGAGAGCATAGGACCTATGGAAATCGACAACCACATAGGACCTAGGGTATGGTATCTACTCCTGGTTTCCCATATTGATTAACCTAAGAATCCGACGTGGATATCTTTTGTTACTAATGTTAAACCCATGACTCAGTCATCCAAATTGATTCAACTAACTAATTCATACCACATGCATATGTTAATCAGACACACACATATGAGGAATTTAAATAAAAACAGGTATTAATCAAGTTAAGCAACACAACGTAAATATCGCATAGGTGCCAATACTGAATTTATTTAGTAAACATAATCAGGGCTTCAACCAAGCCCTTACTAAAAGTTTAAGTACACATAATAAAAATAAAGGAAAGAAGAAACCCGAGAGAAGAGTCGTCAATTCTCCTCCACAGTTTCCTTCTCCGATCTCCCCGAACAAAAACTAAACTAAAAGGAAGATATGCTCCTCGAAAGGGAGATTAACTAAAAAGGGAGCTCCTCTTCTATGTTTTACAAGGTTATTTATAAGGTTTGAGTAATCCTGGAAACCTTAGGAGTTTTAAAACAAAACCCTAATTTATTTCCAAAACAGGTTCTGCCGTTTTACTGTTCATGCCCGTACATGTGCGCTTGATCGCATACTGGTGCGCTTGATCATACCAAGGAGTGTGCTCGATCGCACTTTAGCCAGCAGCTGCTTCAGGATTTCCAGATTTCTTCCTTTAAGTGTCAAAAAGGCTTCTTTTTTCTCCAAGACCCTATAAAAAACGTGTAAAACACAAAAGTGAGGTAAAATAGACTAAAATGTATAGACAAAGAGCTTAACAAATGTAAATTAAGGGGCTTAAATATGAATATTTAAGCACTTATCACACCCCCAAACTTACATATTGCTAGTCCCTTAGCAATACGAAACTAAAATTAAATGAAAAACCACAAAGATAAATTCAGCATTCATGTTTTATTTAAAAACTTGGGTTGCACAGAAAACCATGATGATAGTTCGTGAGTAAGCTTATAATAAAAACACATTTTTGCAATGAATAAGGATTTTAAAAGTTCATGTTACTTACACAAGGCTAGTTTAAGGCATCACAAGTTGACTTAGTGTGTGTGGTGGATTAGCACATAAAAGATGGAACTTTCAAATATTTCTAGTTGTATAGTGTTTCAGTGTCCAAACTTTCATTGAATTCATTGTTAGACAAAACAAAGATGGCATAGTTTTTACTTCTTTTCATTTTCTTTCATCGTGAGATCTTTGCCATGTTGAGTTCCATTAAGCTTTCTAATTGACCCTTGTAGTGAGTGTTTAGCCAATGACTCCCAAACCAGATGGTTCTAGGGCATTAGGTGTGAAGACACCCCTAAGGACTTATTAACTCGAGTAAAAAAGGCTACGAAACTAACAAGTCTTAATGCTTCCAAGCAAAAATCCCCACTTTTTGACGTGAACACTCACTGCTTACTGAGGCAAGAGGTCCAGTTACTCAGCAGAAATTTTTATGATCATTAAATGCTTAATCCCCACCTTTTGACATGAACACTCAATGCTTACTGAGGTAAGAGGTCCAGCTACTCAATGGAAATTTTATTTAATGATCATTAGGAGCATTTTATTTTCTCTTTTTGCATGATGGACATTTTTCTCTTTATTTGTCTATGCCAAAGTGTTTATCTAACAAGTTATTTGATTACGATTAAGTCATGGACACGTATATATATTAAAGTTATATGTCATACCCCACAAATGCGTACTAATGTGCTCGTGTCAGATCTGGGTCAAACTCGTGAATTCTTAAGTGCCTTGAGGTATGTAACTAATTTTTAAAATTCTTATTACTAGACTATGTGTTCTAGATTTTAAGATTACTAATGAAGTTTTATCATAATATTTGTTGTAAACTACCACAAAATTGTTTTTCATTAAATATGAATGTGTATTTATCTAAACAAAACTGGGACAAAGTGTGTGAATGTGAATCCCATGCCCCCAAACTTAAATTACATATTGTCCCCAATGTGTGAATAACATGGAAAGATCTGACCTGGGAGATGTAGAACTAGCTGGGTCGGCATGGCTCATAGCATACCCCCAAACTTGAACGAATGCACACATTGTCCCTAAAAAAGAAAAACTAACGTAATACGGGAAAACAAGAAGTACTAAAAATAAATAAATAACAATAAATATGTAAAACAATAAAAATAAAAGGATAAACTGTGAGGTGCCTCCCATGAGCACTAAGTTTAATGTCTTCAGCCGGACCAAGCCTTATTTTTCCCCAAAACTAAGATTGGCAGCAACTAGCACAGGTGGTGTCATATTCTCTCCTATATAAGCATAAGTTAAGTGCTCTAGCAATTGCTTGAATTCTAAGTTAGGTGCCTGTACAATAAAAGGGAAAAAAATAGTATTAGAAGGCACAAGAATGTCAAATGGATCGGTGTACTTACTTGGATGCTTTGGAGGGGCCTCAAGAAGGTTTATAGTTTCAATGATGTCATCAGTAACATCCTTAAATCCAGGCTCACTATCCGATCTTGTGACACTATAGGTAAGAGCAGTTTCTAATGGATCAACGTGATAGACCTGAAAAGCTTGCTCAACAACACTTTGCTTTATTCCACTTAGTTCCTTAGCTATTTGCCCCACTTGTACTTCCAGTCTTCAAAAAGTTTGCTCATGCCTTGCATTTATTTGTCTTTGCTCAGTCATGAACTGCTCTTGTGACGTTATTAGTTGCCTTACAATGCTCTCTAGGTCACTTGTCTTTGATTCCGGAACTGCTTGGGCTGCTTGGTGGAAGTTCCTTTGTTGCCCTTGAAGGTTCAAGGCATTTGGATTGTTTCTCCATGAGTGATTCCGTCATCCAGGATTGTAGGTATTTGCAAAATGTTGTAGTTTTTCGGTCCCACATATTCTGCTTGCTCTTGATCTGCAGATAAATATAAAGGACAAGTGTCAGTAATGTGATCAAAACGAGAATATATAGCATATACATGGAGTTGTTTGGCTCGTGGACTAGGTGAGATGTTTTGAGCAGTCATGGTGTTTATAAGCATATCGAGCTTCCTCTCCATAGCAGCTAGATAAGTATATGTAGCTTCCGCCATTGGTGCTTCTCCTTCGAAGGAATTAGTTGAAAAGCTTCAGTGCAGCAATTTCAGTACCGCTGCTTGGGTATTTTCTAGAGCTTTTGCGCTCGAGCGCACCAAGAACAACACTCGATTGCACTGGGATTGCGCTCGATTGCAATGAGGACAAAAACTCCTCATCTGCACACCTGAACAAAAGCAAAAAACGAAAAGAATGAATAAATATGATTTTTGATAAAAATAAAAATAAAACAAAACAGAATAAAATAAAATAAAATAAAAACTAACAAAAATAATTCGAAAAAGAAATTTAGCACAATCCCCGGCAACGGCGCCAAAAACTTCTTGTGCAATTATCTACCTAAATAAATATGCAAATAATCGTACTTATTTTACTTGCAAGTGCACAAGGTCAACTTAGTAGTATAGTGTGCAAATGCAAGATCATCTCCACAGGGATTGATAAATTTTGATTTAGAATTAGTTTCGAAATAATAAAATAAAAACAAGAGAAATAAATATTGAGTTGGAATTTAATAAAGATAAAGGCGTAGGGGCTTGATATCCACCACTAATCATACTACCACAACAAAACAGTATGCCAATGCTTTACTTATATCATGAATACCTAATGTTTGTTAACCTAAGGGCATGGTATCTACTCCTTAAGCTAATGATCTCCCTAAGCAACAAGTTAGGCATGGTATCTACTCTAACTCTTTTCTTTAATAAGGGATTCAGCATGGTATCTACTGAGTTGTTCCTTAAGAGAGCATAGGACTTATAGAAATCGACAACCATATAGGACCTAGGGTATGGTATCTACTCCCGGTTTCCCATGTTGATTAACCCAAGAATCTGGCGTGGATATCTTTTGTTACTAATGTTAAACCCAGGACTCGGTCATCCAAATTGATTCAACTAACTAATCCATACTACATGCATACGTTGATCAGACACATACATATGAGGAATTTAAATAAAAACAGGTATTAATCAAGTTAAGCAACACAACGTAAATATCGCATAGGCGCCATTACTGAATTTATTTAGTAAACATAATCAAGGCTTCAACCAAGCCCTTACTAAAATTTTAAGTACACATAATAAAAATAAAGGAAAGAAGAAACCCAAGAGAAGAGTCGTCAATTCTCCTCCACAGTTTCCTTCTCCGATCTCCCCGAACAAAAACTAAACTAAAAGGAAGATATGCTTCTCAAATGGGAGATTAACTAAAAAGGGAGCTCTTCTTTCTATGTTTTACAAAGCTATTTATAAGGTTTGAGTAATCCTAGAAACCCTAGGAGTTTTAAAACAAAACCCTAATTTATTTTCAAAACAGGTTCTGCCGTTTTATTGTTCACGCCCGTACATGTGCGCTCGATCGTATGTGTGGTGCGCTCGATCGCACACTGGTGCGCTCAATCATACCGAAGAGTGCGCTCGATCGCACTCTAGCTAGTAGCTGCTTCAGGATTTCCAGATTTCTTCCTTTAAGTGTCAAAAATACTTTTTTTTCTCCAATACCCTATAAAAACGTGTAAAACACAAAAGTGAGGTAAAATAGACTAAAATATATAGACAAAAAGCTTAACAAATATAAATTAAGGGGTTTAAATATGAATATTTAAACACTTATCAGTGTGCATTGATGCTGATTTTTTCCTCCTTTCTTGCAACCATTTAATGCTGAGACAAATACCAACAATTTCATTTGGGGTAATTGTTTCATTTCTTGTGTTTTACGTTTTCTTGTTACAAATTCAAAAGAGTTGATAAAGCACCTTTCTTTAAAAAGAAAAGTCTGCAGGGATCTTTGTAGAAAGAAATCTTGTCTTATGTTTGGTACTACCATGCGGTAGAGAGAATTATGTGGGAAAGTGAATCATATATGTAGATTTTGTATCTGAATCTCCTCAGGTCTGGAGATAAAATTTCATGGATGATATTTTATTTAGGGGTAGAATTGTAAAACCTTTACTATAATGTTAGCGGTAATTTAGTAACTTCATATTTTTCATGACATTATCATTATAATTATGCATATATATCAAATGATATTATTTATTTAGATGTTTAAGTTAATGATTGGGATGTTTTAAAAAAATAAATAAGTGATAGTTTGAATTTTTTTAGATAATTAAATTAAATAAATAGATTTACGGTTTTGGTGTTTGACGAAGCTAAATTATAAACATCCGAACAGGGCTTGTTTTACAGTGCTTGGAAAAAGCAAGAAAAATCCATTTTCTCTCTCCGACATGAAATTCATACTGTCAAATAAGGCCCTTACATGTCTTTAACCAGAACAAGTGACAACAACACTTTTTCTTTGTTCTTACGCGTGCTACAGCTCTTCCTCTTCTTCTTCTTCTTTTCTTAGCGAGAACACCATCTTCCTCGAAAAATTCTTGGCTGCACCGGGTATATTTGCACGAGTGGATGGTAATTTTTGGGAACTTCATTAATAATGATAACAAAATGTCTTACCGAGAAATTTCTCTTCTAGCAACACTCAATATCTTTTTCTTTTAAGAACTGGAAATCAAAGTTTTCGATCAACTTTCTCTCTCTACAAAAATTCCATGAATCCGATCATCCATGGTGTTTTTTGGTAACCATAGTCACCGCAACAAGAAGGTAAACACCCAAACTCTTTCTTTTCTCTTCTTTCTCTGCTGTTCTTTTGATTTCCTCGCATTCTCTCTTTACACTATTTTTCCTCTCTGTCGAGGCTCTGTTTTGGGAGTAACTGGGCAGCATCGCCTCTGCCCAGCCACTCTAACCACCGTCGTCGAATTCGTCAAGGTCAGACATTGCTTATGCCTCTCCCCCATCACCGAACCGAACACCCATGTGTTTCGACAACACCTTTATTTAGGTAAAATTCATAAATTTTACAATTCTCGTTCAAATTTTGAATCCCAAGCTGAAATTATTTGTTAATCACATTGTGTTGATTTATTTACATCCAACATATTAATTTAGTCTTATTAATTTATTGAGAAAGAATTTATCTTAAATTTTGTTTATGCATGATATCCATGTTGATTTTCTTGGTATGTCTACATGAATTCACGAGTCTCTTGAATGGAAAATGAATTTTTCTATAAATATCAGATTTTTAAGCAATTTCAGCATTGTCTCAAACTTAAGACACTAGTTAGTAGGTAGTACTATACATAATTCTGTAAAATTAGTGATAAAACCCCAAAACTTGGTTTATGTGAAAACGTTTTGGGATCTTGTGATGATTAAATCCTATAGATCGATTTGAGAACTATTGAAGAAAATAATGAAAACTGGTTTAAGCTGGTATCTTTAAGTTTGCTTGGGCAGATTGTGTCCTGAAGAAAGACTTGAATAAAAATTTAATGAAAGTTCTTGAAATAATTTGAATGAATTTGTTTGTTTTTGTTTATAACTATTAATGGGTATTATTGATTTTTTTCTCTTTTATCGGGAACACTATGTATTTCTTGGTGATATTTGATCCATTAAACTTTAAAAAGTTGGTATAGCTTGATTTAAAACTTCTTTTGATTTTGGTATTTAATTTGGTTTGTGATAAAGTTATAGATATTTTATATATTTTTCTTAGTTCATTTTGAACATTTTGAGAAAAATGCCTAAAAAGAGGGTTTGGAAATTGTTGGATGAAATTGAAATTTGGTTTTGGAAAATTCTTGATTAGTTAGTGTATTAGCGGTTGAGAAATTTGGTGTAATATAAGTATTGACATTAAAAATTTAAGTCTGCACATGTTATATGTTGAATTGGATGCAAACTTACATTAAAGCAATTTTGAAAAATTTTTTGGAATTAAAAATCTTGCTGGAATAATTGATTTTGGTATGCATATATAAGTTGGATGATAATTTTGAGACTAAATTTAACTATAATACAATAAATCAAATCTGTCCCAAATATTTAAATAGGATGGTGAGGTTATTCCAAGTTAATTAGCATGTTAATGATTGAGGAAAATTGATATTTGGTTCAAGACTGCTTTTAGAGTAGCAATAAATTTGATTAAATTAGTCAATTATGAATCTAAATGAGATAAGATATAAAAAGAATCTTGAATGTTAATTTGAACCTTTCTTTAACATGAATTGTGGGGATTTAATCTGGTTCTTTTGTGTGGATATCAAGATGTAATTATAAACTTGATCTTTAAATTTACACATATCAAAATAGATATATATCTATTTCTAAATAGATAATTGTTTATAAAGTATGTTTTATGCTTAGCATAAAAATGGAATTAAATCTTTAATATTTGAACTATGACTTAGTTATGAAATTATCGAAATGAGATTTTGAGGCAGATGGACATAATTTGATTTGGAGTATGTATGGGATGAACTATAAATTGTTATCCATGCTGGTTTTGAAATTTGGAAAATTTGAAAAAGTCCGAATTATATGGGAGATGCTGCTGAAATTTCTGTAGAATTTATCCCGACATTCTCAAAGATTTTATTGATTCAAAGAAAGAATGAGAAATTAAAGAAATTGTTTTTACAGAATGGAGAAATGATTTCAAAATGAATATGTCATTTTTTTTTAAATTATATAAGGAAATTCCTAATTCTTCTTAAGCAATAGAAATAACTCAATGGTTTTTAACATGAGATTGAAGTATGCACATATGCATACATACATCATAGCATCTCTTAAACATTTTTAGTAAAGGTCCTGGTCGGTTAGCTTATACTAGAATATCTTCTTGGGTTGTTGTTTCGAGGTGAGTTTTTACTACCAACTTGGATATTCTACTCTCTTCTTAGTTTATGAGAGTGTGTTTTGTGTTATGAAAGTTTGAATTATTTGAAACTTATAGTGGTTGAGGAAACATGAATTTTTGTCTCTGGTGTGTGATTTCTGAGAAGTTATGATTAATGTCAATTTTTTTAAATGGATTATGAGGAGAGGATTTGTTTGAGTAACTATTTGATTATCTTTTTTTTTACTTGAATAAATTCTTGTTTGGTATTTTGTTATAGATGAATGAAATGTCTTACTTTATGGAGAATATTGAGGAAAAAGTCATTGTTGAAATAATATATTTAAGAATGGGCTTGGAACCAAAGCATTAATACATAGATATATCCTGTTATGTAGGGATATTTGGATGGTTCTCTCTTCTTATTCTCTATGTAGTCTTTGGAGATTAACCTAGAAAAGGTACCAAAGTTTTAATACATAGATGTATCTCACTATATGGGGATACTTAGTTGGTTATTTCTTAGTATCCATACTATATGTAGGATACATGGTTGTGATATATATATATATATATATATATATATATATATATATATATATATATATATATATCCTGACAATGATACATCTTTTCTTCTTCCTTCTTATGCTCGATGTATCATTACATTTGATGACCAGCCTAGAAAAATTATACTAAAATTTATATAAAGGTTGAGATTTGTTCTGGATATGAATATATGGAAGGCGAGAAATAATATGAAACTTATAAAGGGTGACAAGTTATTTATACGATGTTGTAGATGGTTTATTAAATATCTTTCAGGTGATTCAAGCTATGAGTTTATGATTTTGTATGACATATATAAAATATACATTTTGGTTATACCTTATTTCTTGTGTTCTTTGTTTAATTTTATAATTATTCATTGTTGGTATTTAAAACTAATATCGGCTTTTAAAGCTGACTAGTCGTTTCTTGTATGAAATGGCCAAGTTTGGAGAAGTGTTAGGCGCTTTATTTCTAGCAGCAGTGTCTCCTATGTATAGATGGTCATGTACGACATCCTCTCCTAGAGTTTTGTTTCTTTAATAAGTAAAATAATAAAAGTTCAGATGAAATTAAAATCTTGTCCTTTTGCTTGTGGTTATTTTGAAAATTATTTTTAGATCAAATTGGGACTGTAATTAATTAATTTCATTTTATTAAATTTTCTTTTGATATGAATTGATGTATTTCAGAAATGAACTATCATGATCAAGTGATTTTAATTTAGTTGTGCTTGAATCTAAAAGGGTAACTTTCTGGATTTGGATTGTGACAGAGAATAAACAATTTTTAGTCCAAAAAATTCTCGTTAGGAAAATATTTTGCACTCAAAACCTTATACAATAGAGAGCCAATGTTAGACATGAAATGTCACACTTGTTTCGCCAAGTATGGCTAAATTAAAGCACTACATATTCATAAAACCCAAACCCTCATCATTCTTGGATTTACAAAGTTCCTCACACTTCAATCAATAGATCTTGTGTGCATAACCTTTATAACCCCTCCAAAATCTCTTCATAAGCTTTTGAATTTCCTCACAAAAAGAAATTGAGAGAGGAAAACAATTCATAGCATAGGTGGGTACAGATTGCACTACAGACTTGAGTAAAATTTCACATCATGCCCCAGATAATAGTTTCTCATTCCATTCAAGTCTTCCTCTGCACCCTTTTGGTGAAGGATTGAAAATTTTGATTTTTTGATCTTCCAGTAAAGGAAAGGAGACCCAAGTATTTCTCAATCAAATTTTTGTTACAAACACCAAAAGCTCAAACTGAAGTACGAATCTCATGACTCACATTTTTAATAAAAAAAAATGAAGGATTTTGCCATGTTAATTTCCTGTCAGAGACTTCTCATAAATAGTCAACACCTTAACAATGTTTGTTGCCTCCTCCTCTCAAGCATTTGAGAACAACAAACTATCATATGCAAAACGTAAGTGTGAGACTCTAGGACAACCACGACAAGTAGTTAAACAATGAATTTTTCCATCCCTCTTTGTTTTTCTTAACGGTGTCGAAAAACTTTCAGATATTTTTATTAATCGTTTTATTATTTCAATCATTTACAGGGTTTATCGCCTAAGATTTTTACCTTGGGTCCTTTATTGATTAAACTTTATTATTTATAGATGCTTACCGGGTTTATAGGTTGGGCTCTATATAGTTCAAATAATTACAATACCAAAATTACGTCATTTTTGTGGAGGAAAAAGAGATGACATGTGGCATCGCTTGAACACTTTTGAAACAAAGCTTTCCTAATAATTTATATAGATAGATAGAAATTAGATTTTATTATTTTAGGGGTTTATAGGGTTATGAAGTTTAATATCTCAATTAATTATAAAACCAAAACTCCGTAATTTTGACGTGTAAAAAAAGACACATAACAAAATAATAAGACTCTTCAAACAAATAATTCTTTATATAAAGTTCCAATAATTTTTTATTTAGTTTTAATTGATTGAGTTTTATTTCTTTTAGTCTATTATTGAATTTATGGATTTAATTTTATATCTCAATTAATTATAAATTGATTGGACTTTATTTATTTAAGTTAAAAAGAAGGTTTGTGATTCTTATTTCAAAGAATTTTGGCCTTTTAAAAAAGTAAAATAAATGGTTTATGAAAAAAAAAATCAAAATTTGGATTCTTTTAATAAATTAACATTTGTGTTAAAAAAAATTATTTTCTCTTTTGTTTTACTAAATATAACAGTTTTTAATTCTATAACTAGTTTAACAAAAATAATTTAAATCTAATAACAATAAACCAAAATTACTGTAAGACCAAACATTAGTTGGTATCGCAATTTTCCAAGAATCTCCGAGGAACAAAAGAATTACACAAAAAGGATGTACAAAAATAGAAGGAAAAAAATCAAGAAACAAAACTGACTTGAGTAACTAGAGGAGGGACTTCTACCATGTGAGGCGATGGAAGCAAAGCAAAAACCAAAGCGAAAGCCGAATCCACTGTTTTCTTCCTCTGATATTCCACCCTCTCCTTCTACTCCATCATTTCCTTGTGGTTTCAAATTCCCTCAAAAGCCGATATCTTAAAATCTCCCGACCCACTCAAACGACCACCATCTCCAATCCCCACTATCTTCTCAGACAATGCCAGGACTTGACCTTTGTTTCAACAATTCACTCTCTAAAGAACAAGTCCATGGAGCATTTTCTATTAATTCGAGCTCAAATTTAGGTTTCTTTGTTAACAGTGGCTTATTTCTCGAACCCAATATCCCCTCTTCTTTTTTTGATTTTATTTCATTGCAAGGCTCTTCAATTAGCGTTTCGGGCTCCGTCTCTTGCTTGAAACCAGTGGATTTGGGGGGTATTAGGAGAGAAAAGAGCCTTTCGGGTTCTGTTAGTGGCATGTTTTTGTCAATGAGCTTGAGGAATGATGGGCTTGTCCATGAATCGAAGGTGGGTTTAGTGCAAAACGGAGAGAAGAGCTCCAAGGATGTCGAGAGAGGTAATTCTATTGTGAAGGGAAGCGAGAAACGGCAGGTTAGGGTACGGGGAGGAGCTGCAATGAACACGACCAAGCATTTGTGGGCTGGAGCTATTGCAGCTATGGTTTCAAGGTATGTGTTCATTGTTTCTGTTTTTCTTTTTTTCTCCTGCTGGTTTTGTTATTTAATTTGCTCTTTCTGTGCTGTTGCTAATGATAAGTAATATACTGAACAGAATTAATGCATTAATGATTTAGAAAAACGAAATTTAAATTAGTATGATGATTGGAGACTTCGGTCTTTCTTTTTCCTTGTATCTTAGAGAAGTTGTTGGTCACTTTCTGTCTGGAAAAAATTGAATGGTGCCTTTAGCTATGGAAAATGTTTTCTATTTTCCATTCCCATTTTCCTTACCACTTCTCACAATTTGCACATTTTAAACATAATTTGGAAAATATAACTTCTCTGTGGAAAAAACACATTTTCCATGGCTAAAAGCACCCTAAACATTCCTGGATGGTTTTTACGATGTGAAAGCAGTTAATGCAGAGGGTTATATTTCCGTTTTCTATTAGAACCTTATTTACAATACTTTTAAAACAGTGTGTCTTTGAAACAATCATTAGGCTTTTAGAAGGGGAACCTAATCAACACTCTTCGCACAGTTTGCTATTTCACTTATAAAAAAAAAAAGCAGTCAATTTCAGTTCAAAATACTGAACAATTTGCTATTTCAGTAAAGAAAAACAAGGCTTCTGAAATCTTGGTTGGCTTGCTGTTTCCTGTACTATACTTTTGCTAGTTTAGTTGTGTATTAATGATGATTGTTGTATCAGAACTTTTGTTGCCCCGCTTGAGAGACTAAAGGTGGAATATATGGTTCGTGGTGAACAGAAGAAACTGTTTGAGCTCATCAAGACAATTGCTGTTACACAAGGCTTGAAAGGCTTTTGGAAGGGGAACCTAATCAACATTCTTCGCACAGCTCCGTTTAAAGCAGTCAATTTTTGTGCTTATGATACCTACAGAAAGCAATTGCTCAGGCTGACTGGAAATGAGGAAACTAAAAATTTTGAGAGGTTTATTGCTGGTGCTGCAGCTGGCATTACTGCTACTATACTCTGTTTACCACTTGACACAGTATGTGGAAAATCAAGATTATAATTTTTTTCCTCATCAATTATTACCTGCACATGGGCTTATTTTTTCCATGCAGAAAATTAATGCATTTCTTTTTTTTTATAAGTAAAATTAATGCATTTCTACATCACACATTAGGACTTGGGACCCAACTTGACTGGTAATGGACAGACAGTCATTGTTATAATATAGTTATATTACATAGACCAGATGATTGTTGGGAACGATGTGTGCATCTAGGTCTCATAATGTCATGTCCTAAAGGAGCATTTCACATACATTTGAAGCATTGTGACTAATACAAAGGATAACGTTTTCAGCAGTTACATGTTGATTCTAGGATCTCGTGTTTTCACTCTGTAATTTACTATGCTTTAATCGTTGTATTTTACAGATCCGCACCAAAATAGTGGCACCTGGTGGAGAAGCCTTAGGTGGTGTTATTGGTGCTTTCCGCTACATGATCCAAACTGAAGGGTTCTTTTCCCTTTACAAGGGTTTAGTACCCTCCATTGCAAGCATGGCACCTTCAGGGGCTGTTTTCTATGGTGTGTATGATATATTGAAGTCAGCTTATCTACATTCACCAGAAGGGAGGAAAAGAATGCAGAACATGAATCAGCAGGGTCAGGAACTGAATGCTTTCGACCAACTGGAGTTGGGTCCAATCCGGACGCTGTTATATGGAGCTGTTGCTGGTGCTTGTGCTGAAGCTGCCACTTATCCTTTTGAAGTTGTGAGAAGGCAGCTCCAAATGCAAGTCCGTGCAACCAAATTGAGCACATTGGCTACCTGTCTCAAGATCATCGAGGAAGGAGGAATACAAGCTCTCTATGCTGGACTATTTCCCAGCTTACTGCAGGTATGATAAATATACTTAGTAGTCTTTATGTTGAAGCTTTAGCTAATTATGCGCTGATGGAAAATTTACCATGCTAAATTTGTTTACTATTATAAAACTGCAGAACTGTGATTGTTATCCATGTATGAGATCTTCAAGGAATTAGCTCTTTGGTAATTTTCTGAATATACAAGCATATATATTACCTTGGTCAGGTGTTCTGCATGTATGCCTTCATTAGAAAACAAATGGGGAAAAAAGTAAGAAAGTGAATGTCATTTCTTGTGTGGCACTATGCATACTGGCTATTTATTTGATGATCTTCAAATGAATAATTCTCCAAATTGATTTTTTTTTTTAAAATTTTATTTTAATAAATAAACTTTGTATAGATATAAGGCACCAAGGGGGTGCAACCCATTTACAAAAAATCCTATCGACATTATAGAAGTTCCATGATAGAGTTCCACAAAATCTACGAGATCAACATTATTTACGAAAAAAATGCCTTTGAACCAAAAACTAGAGTATTTAACCTTATCTCTAATGACTTCTATATACATCTCAATACTATAAAAAGTCATGTCTTTTATTCCAAACAAGCCAAATAATAGAGAGGGGCATCAAAGAATAAGCTCTCTTTAATTTCTTGGAAGCTTGAAAACCATGCCAAGCCCACACTTCATCTCTCACGGATCTGGCCACCACCCATGCAATACCCAAAACACGATATGCCATTTGCCACAAACTTCTAGCCAACAAAAAGGTGGGACACAAACTCGGCCTTTTTTTTGCAAATGTAACACCTGACAAGCACTTTTCCTCTTGTTTGAAGGTTGTTTGTTGTAAGGATTTTAGTACACGGCTTCCCAAACAAAGAAACCAACTTTTCTTGGAGCATAGGACTTCCAAATATCTTTCCAAGTGAAATTAGGGGACCCTTCCATTAGAACATCATCAAGAAGGGCCTTATAGAAAGACCTCACCTCAAAGCCTTTTTTCGAATGAAGCCTCTACTGAACCATATCTTCCATATTCAACAAAAGCCGAATGCTATACAAGGCTCCAGAAAAATTTCTCAACACTTTCAAGTTTCCAATCATGGATATTGCAGATAAAGGGGATATAATCACATTATTGGAGAAGGAAGTGCAAGAGCTAATGAGAGCATCCTTGTATCTCAAAAAAGTGAAAACATTCGGAAATTGCAAAACCGAGGAAGAATCCCTAGACCAAGTGTCATACCATAATCGAATGGTTTTGCCATTAAGCACCCACAAAGGACACAAATAGACTAAAATCCACGCAGCCTTTCCAAACCCCCACACCATAAGGCTCTCTCCCCTTCTAGAGATCCACCAATTATGCTCCAAACCAAACTTAGCCTCAATCACTTTCCTCCAGCAATGATCATTTTCCACCATGAATCTCCATAGCTATTTCCCACGAAGAGCTTTATTAAACAAGGTAAAGGATTTAAGGCCTAAACCCACTCTTTCCAAAGAGGGCTTATGATGGAGAACCATAGAGTTTTATTTGATAATTTAGAATTATAATTTATTATGGACTTGTGTTATTAGGTTTTCCTATTTTATTAGGGATTGGTTTATTTCCTAGTTTGTTTGGGATTTTGGGTTTTCCTATTTTATTTGGGATTAGTTTATTTCTTGGTTTGTTTGGGGTTTTGGTGCCTATATAAGCACCTTATTATGTTGAGTTTTAAGCAGACATTGATTATTGAATAAAGTTTGATGTTTGTCTCATTGTTTCTCCTCTCTTTAGTTTTTCACCTTTGCCCCCTATTCCCTCTCGTTCTGTTTCTTTTTACCCTATTATTCTTTGCTCTCCTTCTTTGCTTCTTCTCTATCTACTCTCCCCTATTTCTACCGCTTCTCTATTGTTTCACTCCTTTCTCAATCTATTACTTCTCCCTAAACTATCGATCCACCGCTCCCATTTAACCAAATGGCACTTATATTCCTCCCCGTGTCCCCCAAAGGAATTCTAATTGAGATTTCTGAGTCCTTCAATTTAAAGGACATAATAGTTCAACTATTGCTTAAAAAACTTATGCAGTGTTTAAATTATATTATCTATATATATATTATGGAAACTTTGAAATATAAGCCTTCAACTTTTGCCTAGCATCCTCTGTTTTTCTTTCAAAACTAAAACGACATAGTTTTTGTATAAATAGTTATGTGGGCTATATAAAACCCAGAAAGACCCAAAATAATAAAACAAAATCTTTTTTGTCGATCATAGCCGGCCCACAACCACGACGTGCATCTAGACTCAGCTTTTTAAAAAATGGCAAAAAGTTTGCTAAAAATGACGGTGGAAGAAGACGCTTTCTCCCTAAAGGTTGGAAGACTTAGAGGATTGAAGGCTTGAAGACAACCTATTTAAAGGTTGGAAAAGTTAGAAAATGAAACACGTTCTGGTGTACTTGAAGATAAAACCCGTTCAAAGGTTGGAGTACTTGAAGGCAAGCATGTCCCTCAGGTCGGAATACTCCAAGATAAGCCCGTTTGGTGGGCTTGAGCACTTGAAGACAAACTACTTCCTTAAGCTCCAGGTATTCAAGGAAGTAGGGGGCTTATGATGTGGGTAAAAATCTACCATCCAATCAAAAGATGACATGTGGCACTACAAAGGGCAATAGTGTCATTTAAAAAATCAGGAGTAAAACGGTAATTACTCGTCCAAGGGAAAAATGGGAATTTCTCACAAATCCATGGTCCAATTTTGATCCGACGGTCCAGAGAATATGAATTAAACACCTCCCAAAATCAGCAATTGCTTTTGGGTTGTGCTTGTATCCTGTCCCTGTGTTGGTTGATTAAAAAAATATAGATTATTAACCTCCTCACTATATAACGAAGCTTTAACCTCATTTAGGGTGATAAAAAAAATTGGTAATCGAGAATTAACAAACCAGACTAACTTGAACGGCAGATAGTTCCCCGGAGATTCAACTCGGGGCCCATACCAAGTATCATTTATGTTCTTGACAGGTACTAGCAGACACTCGATTGCCTTGGAGGTCCTCACATGTGCGCGCCTTCACCCCTGCTGGTCTTCAGTCCGTTTTTGGGCATCGACACTTATTGTTGTTATTTTCTTTTTGAAAATGTGCTAAGTTGACTATGTGTTAAAAAAGTCTTTTCTTTAGGATGAATGAAAGATCTTTTTTTTGAGAAACCCACCCGTTGTGAAATCAGAGAGCTTTTTTATCAGCAGAAGGCGGTACACCAGAAAGCTTGGAAACCTTGCTAAACAGAGCACAGCTCGAACAAAAGAAAATAATGATAGCAAAAATTGGCAACGAGAAGAAACAAACCTACTCCAGCCTGAAGAACCTCACGTCCAAACAATACTAGACAAATGAATTCCTAAGGGGCAGCAAAGATTTTACGATGCCAATTGCTAGATAGTTTTACATTTATTTGTTTTATTTATGGAACTGAGGTTCTGCCATCTATCTTCATATCATGATTCTTTTATTTACCTTTTGCATCTTCAGGTGCTACCTTCAGCTTCCATAGGTTTCTTTGTATATGAGTTTATGAAGATCGTTCTCAAAGTGGGATGAACAGAGACAAGAAATCTTCTGAATGAATAGCTGTAGGAGATTGTAGAAGAGAACAGGATATAGGTTCAAGATGGTAAGGATTAGTCGTATACATTTAACATCTACCATTGTCTGTCCCAACATACTTTCACCAAAGGAAGAAATGAAGAACATCTTCAACATCTAATCTTCTCTCCATGATTCATGTTCTATATCCTCATTCCAAAATGATCATTTAGTTACTGTCCAAATCTTGACTTTCGAGCATTTGGTACACATTGTAGTTTTTCTTTTAAAAAACTGAACATGTTTTACTTGCAAAATTAGCAACCTAAATCTAGCAAAGGTCTTTTTCTCACCCAAGAGATGGTTTTAACCCATGACCTCCACAAGTGGATAAGTGCCACGTGCGACCTACATCGATTAGTCATGCCTGTATGGAGACAAATAATGGTTGCTGTCTGGCACACATGGAGCTGCATATAATAGTTGGTCTACTGAATATCTATTGTTTTGATTGGAAGCAGTTTTGGTATTTCTTGACAATAACCTAAAGATAGTTAGATAAGAGTTCTGTTTTTGGTGGAAAGTTTAGGGGAATTTTATTTATTTATTTGCATATTTAAACTCTCGCGCTCTCCTTTAGTTCTATATTTCATGGAGAGGTAGCAGGAAAGAGACATTGATACGATGGCTTGCGCAGAGGGGAATAACTTCAGTTCTTTACAAAAAAAAAAAATTGTCATTTACCTTCCTGCATAAATATGTCTGAGAAGATCTATTGCAAGTAAATTAGCGTACTGATGTTTCCTTTGGATGCAGTTGATCTAATGCCAATTGATAGTTGTTGATTAAGGTTTGATAACTAGATCCTATGGTATTTGTGCGAATGTATGTTATATTTGATATCCTCGTGTAACTTTGTTTCTTTGCATATAACATGGGAATCAGAGAGAAACAGAAGAACAACATCAAAACATACATCCCTTTCTGTCTTCATTAACATAAATCCCTCTCATGCAAGATAGTCGAGGCCCTAGACCAAGTGATGACCGATATGTACAATGGAGACCACCTATTTCTCACCAAACACCTTTCTCGATGGTTGGCAAATTCAATTCATGGATCTTCTTTACATAAATTACAACAATAAATGTCGCACCCTCAACCAATCTCATTTAAGAGCGTTCAATTCGATGTTGGGAGATAAAGAAAGAGTCGTTCGGGATGAAATTTTGTAATGAGCTTTCATTTCTTTTTTTTTTTTATTTAGATATTTTTAAAATTACTTTAAATAAGAAATTCTCTCTTTAAAACTCAAATTTTTTGAAAATAAATTCTTTAAATCACACGAAAGCCAATTGACAACGGTAAATGTTTTTTAGTTCAATTTACTTGTTTGATTGGCAAATTAACATATAATAAATTGTTAATATATTAATTCACATGTAATCAGTTGCCAAGTTGGTGTTGAATTGATATAAAAGTGCTTTTACAGAAAATTTTAATTCTAAAGGGATAAAATCTCTTAAAAAATTTTAAGTGATTTTTTGAAGCATTATCATTTTACTGAAACATCTAATTCAAAAAATTAAGGTTTGATTCTGAAATTCGAAAATTTGATTACTTAGTTACAAAATTTTATGTTGTCCTTATACCTTAAAGATTCTTTTCGACATGACAGTGGGACTCAAATTTTTTTGTCCCCTTGTCTAAAATTAGGCTCCATTCAAATCCCTAAAATAACGGAGTGATTTACCTGGATTTTTTTTACTAGACCCAAGTCATGAAATGTTTTTGGATTAGAGGTGCTCTTCAATGTCAGATAGAGAAAAAGACTGGATAATTTTTTTCTCTTTACTTGATGGTAAAAAAAATACTTTTAAGTCTAAAAAATTCCATATATCAGATCTAAGCATGAGTCCCTTATCTACGTGAAGGAACCGTTTGAAAATTGGACTTGTAAAAAAAAGATTTAACACAAACGCGGTTATATTGCTCTTCCATTTTTTTTTTAAATAAAGGAGATTAATTTGAGAAAAAAGACTAAACAAATTGACTTGGGTGGACTTAATTATTTCGTTTAATTTTGTAACTTTTAAATTTAAATAATATTTGAAAGTAAGATAAATGTAGAAATTAATTATTTTTAATTTTCATATGTGAGACTTAAGAAGTGTTGAAGTTATTTTCTATATCTACTCATATGCATAAAATGATTTTAATGATTAAAAGAAATAAAATTGACTTAAATAATGTGAAGGTTAGTAGGGAGTTATATATATTATATTCATTCTGTTATTTTAAAATTAACGTGAGTTTCTATTGTAAAAAAAGTGAACATGTGAGCTATATGTAAATTTTCTCGTGCCTTTATTTTAACGGTGGCGAGTAACAAATAATTAATAAAAGGCATTCACTATTACTATAAACATAAAAAAAGAAATAAACAATATTCACTATTGGACCTACATCGGTAGTTTTGTTCATTCACACAATTTTATCGGAAAATCAAAATTAAAACGTTATTATTTTAATTCGATTTTCTGTATAAAAAAAAACAAAAGATAAGATTTTTTTTTTGTAATTTTTTAATTGAGTAGTAAATTTTTTATTTTATATCTTTAAGGTAGCGTTTGGTTAGACTTATTTTGGAATTTAACCGATTTCAAAGCATAATAAACCTACCTATTGCAAATTTGTTGTTTGGAAAAATTAGTCCAGACTCATGGATTTGTGACTTATATAAGTTTGTTTTGGAATTAAAATGGACTTATTTCATAAGTAATTCGTTTTACTTATTTCAAAAGTCTCAGGCCTCCTTTAAACGGATTTATTTCACTTATTTTCTGCAAATCTCTCTCTCTTTTTTCGATCACAATGCCGAGTTTAATATTTTTCTTTCAATCTCCTTTTTAGTTGGTAAGAGATCTAGTATGAATTTATACTTTTCATTTTATTTCTTTGTTATATTTTTTTCCTCTAAGAGGGGAGGATTTTCTTTGTAATTTTTTCTCTAACCAAATAGAGAGAACCCCCATTTTCTTGGTGATATTCTTCCCATTCTCTCTTGTTTTTCACTCATGGTCCCCTTTATTTCTTTCTCCTCCCATCCTCTCTCTATCCTCATCTCTCTCCACCGATAGCCTAGGCCTTTTCTTTCTTCATGTGTGGGCTCGCCAAAGGCGCAAATCGTAGTTGGGTTTGTTGCAACTTCAGATCGGGAGTTATGGTGACAGTAAATCAAACCCAACCCAGGAAAACTTTACCTAAAGATTTTCTTTGAATGAGTTGACAAAGAATTCTTTACCTTTTGTAATAAATTTAAAAGTAGGAGCAAATCAGACTACCAAAAAAGAAAAAGAGTAGCAAAGCATAGAACAGAGATGAAACCAAGTTAAAAAAAAAGAGAGACTTCAAGGTGGGGAGGTTTGAAGTGGAGACCTCCTCGAGTCAAGTAGTTCACTTGGTTTTTTTCATCACTACTGTTATCCCAAAAGGCTTTAGCTTTCTTTGTTGGTACTTGTTATCTTAGGTTTCACTGCCTTTGATTTCACTATCTTGAAGGTCTTGAGATCTTCATTGTCATTATCACTCCATATCCCACAGATTCTAAGATCTTACTAAGGTCCCAAGTAGTTCTCAATTTGAGTCATAAGGCCCTAAAACTATTCTTGGTTCATATCTCCAAAAGAAGGTGTAGGGAAAGTGCTTTTGGAAGGGAAAATGTTTAGGGTGTACGTGTTTAGGGGAGAAGTGTTTTATAGAGATACTTCTTTTGCTTTTTTCAAAACTTTACACAATATTTGGTAGCATGTTCATAGGACCTGTGGTACACATAGAACTAGGTGATGTCAAAGTAAGGTTTGGTCATTTGGATTTGAGGAGACAGGGTTGGTTCTTGATGTTTCAGACTTTTCAAAAAGTTGAGGGTGATTATAGGGTTATATGTCGGGACAATGCTTGAGCAAGTGTTTGGGTAAGTGTTTGAAGGTGTAATAAAGATATATCGATCAAAGTTGGGGTGAGATGTTTCGATCATGTTGAGGAGATTCGGTGGTGGGGTGGAATACTAGTTGGGCAAAGAGTTTTTTGATACATTAGGGGTGGGAACATCATCATTAGTTTCTATGAGATCTTGAATTTCATTCTTAAGGCGGTAACATTCATTAGTGTCATGGCCAAGTTGCTGGTTGAAAGCACAATATTTGGTTAGGCCAAAATGAGCATAGATAGGGTTAGGGAAGGGTAAAGTGAGCAAAGGTTGCAATTTCCCTTTATTGATCAACTTACTCAAGGCTTTGGAGAGAGTAATTCTTAGAAGGGTAAAATCATTTGGACCTTAAAGTTTCCTTTCTACTCGATTGTTGTTGCTTCGGATCTATTAGGGTCTTAAGGCTTACACATTATTGGAGGCTTGTACATTATTAATCCCTTCAAAGTTGTTTTCATTGTTCTTGGTACTAATGCCACTTTAACCTTAATTCTTCCTTGCGAACTTGCCAATATTCTTCTCAAGTTTGCCTTTAAAGATAACGTCTTCATCCTGTGTGCTAGAGTTAATCAACTACTTAAAGTTGGAGATAGGATATGAAAACATCTTCTCTTGGTAAGCAGATTACAGATTCTTCATTACAATGCGGACTTGATCTTCTCACTAGGTCTTCAAGCCGTTGTAGCCGCCGTGGAGTGCCAACGAGATATGAATTCAGAGAATGTCTCATTGAAATTTTGCTTAGTAGTCTCCAAATCACATATGGTGATATCTAAATAGGTGTTGTAGGTGTATTGGGTTTCAAAGGCATATTCATCTCATTCTTTCATAGCATCAGGTTCCTGAGTATAGTACCACTTAAGTGCAACACCAGTGAGAGAGTGAGGGAAACGGTCAGCCAATTGATAATGGTTCAATACAGCGAGCTTCAAAAGCTCAACATATTATCTCAAGTTCGTTTTTGGATCCTCAAATCCATTAAAATAATCCATGTCTGACATCTTGAATTTTGGCAACAGGCTCATCTTGGAATGAAAGGCAAGGCCATCCTTACATCTTCTCAAACTTGTCACTGATAGTCTTTACTTATTGGCTAACAACTTTTTTCTCATTCTCCTTGAGATACTCTTCTTTATCATAGAACTCTTGATTGTCACCACTGGATTCCATTGTCTCTTTCTCTTTTTCCTTCTTGGCCACATTTTCTTCGAGGTTGGTCATGTGATTAGTCATATCCATAGCTAGAGAGGTGATGAGATCCTTTAATTCAAATTATTAATATTGGGACCAATGTTATTGCCTTCTTTTGCCATTGTCTCTGACTCACTAACTGATAATGTCTCTTCCTTTAAGGTTAACTCTGAAACCTCAATTTCTTGTTTTTTAAACCTTCCACCAGGATCTCGATACCAAGAAAAGGATGTACTTTTGGACTTAGAACCTATGTTGGACTTTGCAGGTGTCGTTCATTTCTGTTGTACCCCTCAACTTCGAGCTTAATAGCCAAGGTCATTCCCTTAATAAAAAGATCATTCCCTTAAATAAAAGATGAATAAGTTAAGGTGCGGATCAAAGTGGGTTGCCATATAGAAGGGTTAACTCCTACTTGGTCTAACACAACCTTTTATAAGTAGTAAGGAAGCCTCCATCATAGGTGCGCTTTTAAGTTTTAGACTACTAGCAACTGCTTCACTGTATGTAGCATTTGGCCTTACCGAAAGACAATCGAAAGACGTGTCACGTAAACACAAAGCAGAGATGACGGGTATCTGGAGTCGTCATTTAACCTTAAAGGGAGCCAAAATCCCTTATCATTGGTCTTCAAAAGAAATTCAAGGTAAAAGATTATGTATGAGAGAAAAAGGATTTAAGGCTTCCCCTCATGCCTAGGTAAAAACCAAGCCCTCATTTCTTGGAAAAATACTTAATAATAAATAAAAATTAATCATGCTACACATTAAACTTACAATTGCATGCAAGAACAATTATATCACTCAAATTGGAAAAACAACGATTTACATCAAACAATAGATAATCATGCATGACAATTAAAATAAAAATAATAAAAAAATATAATTAAAATATTAAATTTAGCTAAAAAAAAACAGAGAGAATACGCTAGTGCAGTAGGGAAATATACATCATAACCAAAATGAGAAGAAAAACACGAAACAGGAAAAATTGGATTCAAGTCAGTTGATAAGGTCCAGACAGGACTCGATTGATCATGGACTAGGTTTAGTCAGTCCTAATAAGGAGCCAATTGGCTCCTTGCTATGGATCTGGTAGATTCGAGTTTCAGTGAAACTCTTGTTTTCAGTTGGTTTCGAATGTGATTTTAACTACGAAAAATCATGTAGAAACCTAATCCAAATGACATATTGATATGCAAACAACCATAAAATATTATATCTAGATTACATGTGCAATTTAATCAAAAAAAAATGTACAAGATAAAAAAAGCCTAATTTTACATGACATGTGATTTTTAATGTAAACCTAAGAACATACTTTTACAAAAATAAATCTACATGACATACATAACTAATTTAAATCATGGAGGATCAAAATAAAAAATCATCACTCTTGTGATAAAATCAAGTAGCTCTTAAACTACTAACCTTTTTTATGATTGATTCGGTCTTTTCACTTTAGTGTGAAGAGATTAACAAAGAGCTATATCAAAGTAATTGGTAAATTTCCACATATGGTATGGACGCCCTCTAAGATTTATTTTTGTGTGTAATAGATGAGCGCACATGGAATCTTGATTTAAAACTTGAATTGATCATGAAAATTGGTTTAGGTTTTGCGGGTTTGTAAAAGAATTTATGGTTTGTGTTTGTAGCGATTTTGCGGTAGTTAGGATTTATGGAATAATTTAAGGTTTAGAAATTTGGGGTTTAGGAAAATATTGATGGGGAACTTTGCTAGAGAATAATTGTATAGAATTTTGGTGTCCCTATAGCTTTTCTTAAATGGATTTGGTGTGTTTTCTTTGTGTCTAGAGGGGGGATTATATAGGATTTCAGGGACCTAGAGTTTTGACTGATAGATAGCCAGGGTTCACCAGATTTAATCTGATGGCCATTAAGATTACTTGAGGAGATGGCAAAACTAGGTGTTGGAAAATCACCTCAAGATGCCCAGGTTGTGATCTTCCAAACACCCAAGTCTAGAGTGACATGTAATGATCGGAAACAGAAACAAAAATCAAAGAAAAGAAAGAACACAACAATTGTTATCGATGTTCAGCAATAGCCTACGTCCCCATGAGTTCCTCTAAACTCTCTGCACTAAATCAATGGTTCTTTACAAGTTACAGCAACACCTCTTCAAGAATCTTAAGTTCTTGAAGAAGGAAAGAAGAGAAAACAGAAAGTGATAAAGAACTATTGCAAAGCCCTTCTCCCCAATCTATACTACTCTCTCTCTAAACAATCAGCCTCTCTTGAATGAGTCTCTCCTGTGTTTAGTGTCTTTGCACTCTCACACACCCATGTGTTCTATTTCACACACACTCTGATGCAGGAGGATCCGAGTCAGATGATGCTGAGTTGTGAGATAACACGTTGTTGGCACTGAGATACCTTGAGTTGGCAGATCAGCGTAAAAATGGCAGGTGGACTACCTAGAATGGTTGACTGCCGTTGATTCTATTTTAGGCCTTCAAATTTGAAGTTTCTAGTTTTAGGAAACTTTCCATTTGCAAGTTCTTTTTGTATTCAAGTCAGAATTGACTGCCGTTGATTCTGCCTTAATACAATCGCTTAATTTTAGTAATTTCCTTAGTTTTTCCCAGGATTATATTTTCGAGGATTTTTTCTTTTTTTTGCTTTGACCTTATAAATAAGGAGGCCACATACAGAAAAGACAGATTATCATTATTATTGGTATTTGCATAGTTTTAAATAAAGTATCAGAGCTGTTTCTCTGTGTTTTTAGGTTTTTTCTTGTGTTTCTCCCTGTGAATATCTGTTACGACTAGCCTGCAGAATAATTGCTATTCTGCCTGGTGTCACATTCACATGCCATTCGTATCACTCACATTCATCACACTTTGAATGGCTCCTAGATGACCCTTTATATAGGGCAATGACTTCCTCATCCAATCTTGGAGATCAATCTCCACCCTTAGATCTCAAGAACCAAAGACCCATGGCTCTCTAAGAATCTAAGTAAAACTGTGCATTTTAACCATGCTCTACGCATCATTTGAGAAAGCTTAAAAACCATGTACCAGTGTGCCTGGCGTAGTGGCCCAGAACAAAGTTGGCCGCGGCCCGGAGCAGGGCACACTTTTTCATCCTTCTGGGCGCCGTGGCCTGGGGGAGGCTGAGCCGCGGCGCACACCTTCTTGAGGTCTCATCCTTGCTGAGTGCCGTAGCGCGACCTGATGCTGAACATGCTGAATTTCTTCTCCCATTTAATCCTTAGACAAATACCAACAATCTCTACCTTTTTCTAAACGATTAAACTCGAACCCTTCTGCAGAGAACTCAGGATCCAAACTCAACTTGAGTCTCCATTCATCTAACTCCAATCCTAAGAAGTCCAAGGCAATGATTGAACTTACTTAGAGGTAGAACCTTGGTGCCTAAATCTGCAGGATTTTCCTCCGTTGCGACTTTCTCCACATAAATGCATCATTTCATAACATTTTCCCGAATGAAATGACACCGAACATCCACATGCTTAGTCCTCTCATGGAACACCAGGTTCCTGCACAAGTGCCACGCACTTTGCTATTCGAAGACACCACCACCTGCTCTTTTAGGACCTTCCACTCATCCAATAACCCTTTGCATCACATAGCCTCCTTTATGGCTTTCGAAGCCGCTATGTACTCTGCCCCAGTTGTTGAGAGTGCTACCACCGGCTGTAACTGAGAACACCCATTGCCTGAGAAATGTCGAGACTAGTGCTTACCATCATGAACATGACTGATCTAACCACACTAGAGTAAGGGACCTTATCCATTTCCTTATTCTCCTCATCCATTCTAGGACATTGTTCGCTGGAGAACTTAAAATGACCAGTAAGAGGAATCTTCACTGGTGTACCATCTTTCATAGAAAACTTTTAAATCACTTTTTCTATATAAGAAGACTGAGAAACCTTCGACCCGATTCTCTCCCTTTCCCGAATTCTTCTCATCCCAAGGATCTTTTATGTAAGGCCAAGATCCTTCCTCTCGAACTCCTTACTGAGTTGAGATGTTAACCTTTCTACCATCTCCTTGCTATTCCAAACCAACAACATATCATCGATATATACAAGGATAATCACCACTTCCTCCACCTTGTGTCCAGGTGAGAAGGTTTCTGTGAAATGTATACCTCCTCTTTGCGTGAACCCCTTCACCACTAACCTAGCCTTATTCCGGACTTCATCCCCTGGAGGGTTCCCTTCTTTGATCTTGTAAGTGCACTTACAATCCACAACTCTCTGTTTTCCCGGAATGTTCACCAATTCCCAAGAGTTATTCCTCCTCAAAGAATGCATTTCTTCCTCCATAGCTAGCTTCCATCTTGAAGAATCTTTACATCCCATGGCATCAATGTAAGTTTCTAGTTCATTTATCCCTTATTTTGTCTAAGGAGCTGCTGCATCCACAACCGCAAAACCATATCTCAAATGTGGTCTGACCAGCCTCCTTCCCCGGTCCCTTGTGAGCTGGTAGTCATTCTGACTTGCTGTATCATCCCCTTCTAGTTCAGCCTCCTCTCGAGTGTCCTGAGCTTGGCCTTCATTAATGGGCTCTACCTGGTCCAAACCCTCTTGCCATCCTTACTCTACCTGAAATGAATTTTCCTTGATGCTATACTCCACAAATACCGAACTGGTTTGCTCACTATCCCCTACAGGGTTAGTTTTCTCCAAATAGGAAAATAACAATTCATTAAAAATAACATCCCTACTTATTATGAGTTTCATTCCTTTTGACTCTAAGGACCACAACTTATACCTCTTAACCCCATCACTATACCCTAGAAACACACATTTTCTAGACGTTAGGCTAAGTTTATCATCCTTTTGATGTGCAAATGCAGCACATCCAAAAGTCTTAAGGTTGCTCAACTCAGGGGGTTTCCCACTTCACATCTCTTCAGGAGTCTTGAGCTCTAAAGCTCTAGAGGGTGATCTATTAACCAAATATACAGCAGTAAACACAGCTTCCCCCCAAATATTTTGGTAAATCGGACTCTATTAACATGCACCTAACCTTTTCCATAAGGGTCTTATTCATCCTCTCAGCAACTCCATTTTGCTGAGGGGTTTTCACAACCGTTCTATGTCTTAGAATGCCATTTAACTTATAGAATTGATCAAGTTCTTTGTTAAAAAATTCTAAGCCATTATCTGTTTTTAACACTTTAACTACCCTGCCCGTTTGAGTCTCCTCCAGCTTTTTCCACACCACAAATTTATTCAAAGCATCTGATTTATTTTTAAGCAAATAAACCCAAACCTTTCTAGAATAATCATCAATTAAAGATAGAAAGTAAAGATTACCTCCCCGTGTTAGTGTTCTTGCTGGCCTCCAAAGATCTGTATGGATGTAGTCAAGAATGCCCATAGACTTGTGCACTCTAGTGTTGAAGCTAACCCGGTGTTACTTCCCAAGAACGCAACACTCGCAGAAATCAAGTTCCTCTACTTTGTCACTACCAAGTAGACCATCCTTGCTGAGAACTTGTAAGCCCTTTTCGCTCATGTGTCCCAAGCGAGTGTGCCAAAGGGCTGCACTATTCATCTCAGCCATCAAACTTGCTATTTGATCCTTGATCTCTATGTCTCTGATCATCTCATAGAGACCATCCTTCATTGCTACTTTGATCACTATCAAAGATCCCTTGGTTACCTTGATCTTTCCTCCCTCTGCTTTGTATATGTACCCCATGGAATTTAGCTGCCCCAATGAGATCAAATTCCTTCTCAAATTCGAAAGATACCTCACATTCCACAACAGCCTTGTGACTCCATCAAACATCATCAACTGGATGTCTCCTATCCCCCTCACTTAGTAAGAATTTTCATCAGTTTCCTTGAAATTCTTGAACCAATCCCTGTGAGGACACATATGATGAGTGCACCCAGTATCCATGATCCATTTCCCACTGCCTTCTTACCCCTTGCTCACACTTGAGCACACAATAAGAACATCATCATCTTGTTATTCTCCCTTAGCAACCGAAGCCTCTCCATTCTTGGTATGGCTTCCTCCCTCATCCCTCATCCCTCATCATCTTCTTGCAATCTTTCTTGAAATGACCCTCCTTATGGCAAGAGAAGCATCTCTTCCCTCCAAATCTCAGTTTGGAGTGTGCTCTCCCATGGCTTTCTCCTCTACCTCTATCCCAGTAGTAGCCATGTATGTTACTATGAGCTTTCCCATGGCTTTCTCCTATACTTCTGTCCCGGTAGTAGCCATGATGTTATTATACGCTCTCCCATGGCTTTCTCCTCTACTTTTGTCCTGGTAGTATCCATGTATGTTGTTGTACGCTTTCCCATGGCTTTCTCATCTACCTTTATCCCAGTAGTAGCCATGTATGTTGCTGCCATACCAAGTTGCAGGCCTTCCTCTAGCGAATAGCCTTTCTCCACTTGATGCTCTCCTCATCTTGGCATCAAGATTATCTTGCAACTCTTTATTAGGATCCATTTTAAAAGCAAAGATTTGTTTACGACGATACCTCTTATTAGGGAGAGTCTTGGCAAGAAACAACTCATCTAGCTTATTCCAAATGACAACTGGATCTTTCGAGTCTCCATACTCCCTTGTGACATTATCTGACATGTGCAGAAAGATGGTGTTGTACGCCATCTTCTTCATCTCATTCCGCTGGACCTCCGTGGTACTTGCTGGAAAAACATCTTCTTCTCCAATAGCCAAGTCCACCTTCTGTTGCATAAGAACAGCCTTGATCTTCCGCTTCCAAAGAGCAAAGTCTCATTTTCCATTAAACTTCTCAACAATGAAGTTTGAACCCATCTTGCGGAGAAAATCCCAGATTTATGCAGCACCCACAATTGCTTTCCAACTTCTTCTAAATCTCAAGAACACAATTGAAGATTGATTTCAATATGGTTCTTGAATCACCCTCAAGAACACGATCAAATCTTGATCTCTACTCCATTCTTAAATCACTTCGAGAACACGATCAGATATTGATCTCTACTTCGTTCTTGAATCACCTCAAGAACATGATTAGATATAAATCTCTACTCCATTCTTAAATTACCTTAGAAGTTGACCTTTGATTCTTGGAGTCTTACTTCGATAACCCCTTGTTCTTACTCCGATACCCGTCAATCTTGGCTCTGATACCACTATTGGTGGTATCTCTTCTTGCTCTGATACTACTCATAGGAAATCACCTCAAGATGCCCAGGTGGTGATCTTCCAAACACTTAAGTCTAGAGTGACTTATAATGATCGGAAACAGAAACAGAAATCAAAGAAAAGAAAGAACATAGCAATTTTTATTGAGGTTAGCCAATAGCCTACGTCCCCGTGAGTTCCTCTGAACTCTCTGCACTAAATCAATGGTTCTTTACAAGTTACTACAACACCTCTTCAAGAATCTCAAGTTCTTGAAGAACGAAAGAAGAGAAAACAAAAAGTGATAAGGAACTATTACAAAGCCCTTCTCCCCAATCTATACTACTCTCTCTCTAAACAACCAGCCTCTCTTGAATGAGTCTCTCCTGTGTTTAGTGTCTTTGCACTCTCACACACCCATGTGTTCTATTTCACACACACTCACATGTCATTCACATCAGTCACATTCATCACACTTTAAATGGCTCCTAGATGACCATTTTTATAGGGCAATGACTTCCTCATCTAATCTTGGAGATCAATCTCCACCCTTAGATCTTAAGAACCAAAGACCCATGGCTCTTTAAGAATCTAAGAAAAGCTGTGTGTTTTAACCATGCTCCACGCATCATTTGAGAAGGCTTAAAAACCATGTACTAGTGTGCCTAGCGCCGCGGCCCAAAACAGGGCTGGCCACGGCCCGAAGCAAGGCACACTTCTTCATCCTTTTGGGTGCCGTAGCCTGGGGAAGGCTATGTTGCAGCGCGACCTGATGCTGAACATGCTGAATTTCTTCTCCCGTTTAATCCTTAGACAAATACCAACACTAGGGTTTCACGTCACTTTTAGGGTTTCTAGAACCAAAATGTCGAATTCCAAAGTATGCCATCACACAAACAAAAAACTAAGGCAGCGCAATAGTCAGACCCGAGACCTATTCAGCCGATCATGGGACGCGATTAACCGGCCCCATGGCTTAGCAGACTAGTTAGGTCGGGTCCTTTGGTCTAAATTTTTTCTTTGTTTAGGCTTGTTTTGTTTCGTTTTAATCCGGATTGATTTGGTTCGAGTTTTTTTTTTTATCAATTATTGTCCAAAATTAATTTTTCACTATATAGCTATCCATTTGAAATTTTTTGGGACCAAAATTTTATCATCGGACTCCACACGTGATTCATTCTAATATTTGAAATGAAATTGATTTTCTATAGATTCTTAATATCAAAACAAAGAGAAAGCCCCAATTTAAGTGCTTAAGTTTAACGCATTGTTTTCTTGTTTTCCTATACTTAGTATTACTTTCGCCATATCATTAGGTCTCAAGTTTTTTTTAAAGATATGTTGAATGCGAGAGGCCCATTAAATACGTTAAATTCGACTTGAGGTGTGTGTATCTTAGTCCAAATGATAGAAACAAAACTATGCAATGTATGAAGATTTTATTTGATTAAGCCCAGCTTAAATTTATCAAAGTCCAAACTTGTTGTTTTGTCTTATCTTTGATTTAATTTTCGCATAGTCAAATAGTGTTGGATTGAGATCAATATCCATTCAACAAGAGTTAAGCCCAAGATAATTGAAACTACATCCATTGGGCCTAAGTAAATAAGGTTAAATATGAAAAATTTTAACCCCTTTTGAAACAGATCCACTCTACTTGATCACTAGGGGTTTTGACAATGTTTAATTAAATTTGCGTATGCAAAAGCTTTTTGGATTAAAACCCAATCAATTTGGGCTCCAAATCTAATGTGGATAATATATTGGTGTCAATTAAACATTATTTATCTACGACAATCTTCATATCAACTCAAAGCTAGAAATTAGTTTTGTTTTTTTCTAAATTTAATTTGACTTTAATCAAACAAGATCTTGAAACAAGCAGTCAATATGTTATGACCCAAGCATGTTATCAAATAATCAATTTTTATCTTTCAGTATGTGAGGTGAGTCAAACACATTCTTCAAGCAAGCAAAGGGATAATAAAGGTCCCCATCTTAGAAAGATGGTTATAGGATTTATCTATTCGGGTGAGCTCCACCTTATAACTTCAGATGGCTCAATACCCCATGGTTAGAAGGTTTCCCTTATGCTCTTCGAGTGGCTAAATTAGGTGGACCACAAGGGTATGAACACAGTAACAAAACTTCATTACCTTGACATGACTGAGTGAATCATATCACACACTAAGGGTTGATGAAAGTGGATAAGGATCACACCAAGATACTGAATGAGTAATAAGCCTCCAACCTACTCCACCTAAGCAAGAACAAGGATAATTGTAAGTGTGCAAGTAAAGTGTAGCAAAAATAAATCCAAGTAAATTTTTAAATATTTTTCCAAGAACAAATTGAGGTTAAATCTCCCTAGTGGAGTCGTCAACTATAGGTACCGCTCCTTTTCGCCATACCCAAGACTAGGGGTGAGCATGGAACCCAGTTGACCCGTCGACCCGACTCAAACTGATATAATGGGTTGGGTTGGGTTGGGTTGAAATTTTTTTGAACCCAGTGGGTTGGGTTGGGTCATGGGTTCAAAATTTTTAAACCGACCCAAACCGGTAACCCGGTCAAATATATAATTATATTATATATATATATATTGTATTTATTAAATATAAAATTATGTTTAAATAATTATAGTATAATGAATGAGTAAAATTATATGTAGCACAATCCAAATCCAAACAGCCAAATAGGGCATAGCTTGTTGTAATTAGATAATAGAATGATGGGTATTTTGGAAAAAAAAAATTACAATTCACTAAACCTAGCCTCTCTGATTGAGAATTTCAGTCTCCTCATTATCTCTTTCTTCCGTTTCTTTGTAGGGGCTGTGTGGCTCTCTTGAAAATCTGAAGTTTGGTCGGAGAAAGCAAAAAAGGTATGCACTTTGCAGTACTATGTAATCTTCTTTTTTCATGTTACTATCCAAAAAAATTTGCAAAAACTTTCCTTTACTTTATTGTTTGTTGGTCAAACTCAAGTCACCTGCATCAAGGAAGCAAAACTTATTTCCATGTTACTGTTACACTTGCAATGTCAGGCTTCATGTCAAGCAAGACAATTAACAGTTCAATGAGTTTGATTTCAACAATTTTAAAGATATATAATACAGTGATTACCGTATCCTTATCAGATATATATATATATATATATATATATATATATATATATATAAAACAAAAAATCAATCTTTCCCATTCATGAAAATAGAAACTGACATTTGCAGCACCTCTGCCAAACTAACTTTCGTAATGGATTGCGATCATTTCCCCCACTCAAATATAGCATACAAAATAAAGTTAATGTTTTTCTCTTTATTTGTCTACTTTGTTTTAGCTACTCCAAAGTTTAAATTTGTTCACATAAAAAAAATCCATATCGGAGCTGAATGTCAGCATCAAACTATAATACCAATCAACTAAACCTTCCTAATGAAAAATCCATCTTTTTCCATGCATTATCCAAAAAGGTTTTGCAAATTTTTTTTATAGGATTTATCACAAATTTAATTAATTCTATAATAAATTCATTTGCGATGCATATGGACTATTAAAAACTCATGTTATCAGTTTATCATATTTGTTTTAGGATCAGTACCTACAAAATTAAATAGTCAGCAATCTTCATCCAAAAAGTAGCTGGTGGAATATTTTTTCAAATAAGAAAAACCTATCATATATCCAATTCTTTAATCTATATACAGCCAAAAAAGTAAAAGTACAGTTAATTAATAGAGGAAACTTGTAGATGAAAAAGCAACACGAAACTTACTTGGTATATTAAATTTCAATGTTAAGTGTAAACTTGATCCTTAAATTTATGATTTCCACTGGTTAAGTTGGGTTGGCGCGATTTCTTTGTTTATGATTTAAATGTTAACTTTTATTTGTTTATTTTTGATACAGGTGTTAATTGTCAACTATCAAGTATGGCAGATAACCCCAATGATTTATTTTTAACTTCAAAAAAAGTGCAGCTTCAAAAGAAAAGGTGAGTGACTCAAGCAAAAAACCTCCTAAAAGAACATCAGATGTGTGGGAACATTTTACTTCGATTGAAAGTGAAAAATCTGAAAATGAGAGAGCTACATATAATTATTGTGGGCAAACTTATGCTTGTCATAGTAATAATGGTACTAGTACAATGTGGAAACATTTGAATAGGTATACTAAGTATCCTTATAATATTAAGTGCAAGAAACAAAAGACTTTGTCAGATTATCAAACTATGGCAAAAGATGGTACTACTACTTTGAATATTTCGGGTGTGGCAAAAAGTTTTGATCATGAAGTATCTAGAACCCTACTTGCTAGAATGGTCATTGTTGATGAATTACCTTTTAAGTTTGTAGAACATGAAGGTTTTAAGGATTTTGTTGCCTCATTGCAACCGAAATTTAAAATTCCTTCAAGATTTACGATAGCTAGAGATTGCATGACACTTTATTATGCTGAGAAAAAAAAGATAAGAGATCTTTTGCGTAAAGAATCTCAAAGAGTTTGCCTAACAATGGACACATGGACTTCTGTGCAAAACATTAATTATATATTCTTCCTAAGAATCCTAAAAAAAATCAATTTTAGCTTTCTATATTTTCGTTGACTTTATTGTTTTTATCTGATATATACGTGTGACACTATGTAGGAATTAGATCACGAAGACTTTAAGGCTGGTTTACAATCATTCTACAAAATTGAAAGAGTTTTTGTGTGCTGTATGCTGGAAAGTGTTTGTTGTGCTTCTAGTCATCTCGTTTGGTTGGTGAATTTTGATGTGTTGTATGTTGGAAAGGGTATCTGTTAATGCTTGTTTTCATAACAATATCCAAGATGTTAACAAAAGTATTGAATAGTTTATATAAAGCTGATGCATACAACTTTTACTTGCAATATGTATGGATTTGGTTTTGGATTTAGTATAATATTTTTTTGTTATGTAATATGTATAATTTAATTTTTTAGTAGAAAAAATATATCAACCCGGTGACCCAAACCGACCCAAACCGATTAGAATGGGTTGGGTTGAGTTGAGGTTGGATGGGTTCATGGGTTGGGTTGGGTTGAGATTTTTTCAACTCGATATAAATGGGTTGGGTTGAATTTTTAGACTAAACCGACCAAAACCGACCCATGCTCACCCCTACCCAAGACTCTAAGATTAATACCCAATGCCATTCCCTTTGAAGGATGAATAAGTGAGGGTAAGGATTGGAATATGATGGTATATAGAAGGATTAGAACTTGTTAGGTCCAACATAATTCTTTATAA
Organism: Bretschneidera sinensis; assembly: GCA_023935145.1. Lineage (NCBI taxonomy): Eukaryota > Viridiplantae > Streptophyta > Magnoliopsida > Brassicales > Akaniaceae > Bretschneidera > Bretschneidera sinensis. Next base: position 99,096,398 of record CM043700.1, on the reverse strand, counting down.
GTAATAAAGAGGCTCCCAAGGAGGGCATACTTTTAAGTGTTAGACTTCATTTGTTTGATATCTCAATGTATGTGGTATTAGGTCTTACCTAGGGACACATTTTCATTGGACACGTCATATAAATACAAAGCAAAGATAATGGGTACTTTGGAGTTGCAATTTGATTTTAAAGGGAACCAAATTCCCTTATCAATAAAGTATCTGGTGTTGTTTTGGTAGTTTCGAGTTTTACGTGTTTTAGTTGGTTTATAATGAAATTCAGCTCACAATTTTTTTTTTAAAATCCTATTCTAGATGACATATAATTATGCATAACAATCCCAAAATATTTTCTAAGTGACACACTATTTTAATAATTGTTTAGATGCAAAGAACCCTAATCTATATGACTTACCAAAGTCGAATGCAAATCTAAAGCATATTTCTATATGACATATGAGGACGCGAACAATAAATCATGAATAAGCATATTAATTCATGGTGGTTCAAAATAAATAATCATCATGTTGACAAAGAAAATTAAATTACTAAAAGGAAGTAATTTACCTTTTGCAATTCGATCCCTCCACTTGTTGTGGAGGGATTAACATTGAAAATTTAATCTAGGAACGGAAGTGATTTTCCACGTGTGGTGTGGATTGTCCTCAAATAATGGAAGTTGAGTGCTTGACAGATGAATTCACATAGGAACTTGAATTTGTTTAGAAAATTAGTGTAGGAAAATTTAGGGTTCGTATTTTTTATTTCGATGGAGGCTAGGATTTGTGGAAAAAGTATTTCTTTGAAAGTTTAAGGATTTTAGGGGGTGATTTCGGGTTTTATGGGATAAAAAAATTGTTGGGAATTCTAAAGGTCTATTTATTTAAAAAAACTCTAGTTCTTATCTTTTGTCTATGTGTTTTGTGTATCTAGGGGGATATATATAGGAATAGGTTTGCTTAGGGCTAAGTCGTCTTGAAAGAGAAAGAAAACTAATCCTACACAAAATAATACTGCTTTTTGGACCAAGATATGCAATTTTGACGAATTTTGGCAAAAAAAGGAAATTGGAAGAGGACATGCCCGAGCGATTTTCCTAAGAGCCCAGTCCAACTCCTAGATTAGCCGGTCGGTTGGGTATTCCCTTTTTAGGTTTTGTTTCATTTTTTACCAGATTTTGGTTTCTTTTTTTTTTTTTTTTTTTTTTTTTTTTGGTGTAGTTTTGAGTCCATTTAACCAATTATTGTTCAAATCCAATTTTTTAAAATTCATTCATCCATCTTGAGTATCTTAGGACCAAAGTTTTATCATCGACCCCCACATGTGATTCGTTTTAATATTTGGAACGAAATCGGATGTATATAATAGTCATGATTGGCCTACATGCCTTCACCATTTGGCTTTAGTGCTTCATGTATTGCACAACAACTCCTTTTTTTGCCAAACACAATTGATTTAGCGAATAATTCACTCTCCAATAGCCTGGTGAAACGTGGATAACTCCCCTCCAATGACTGAATGACACTTGGCTGCGTCAATAACGGGCACGTAACGGTAAGATGACGAAGCCATAATTATTCGCATACTTCTCACACACAAGAATAGAAGCAAGATTTCAGGGACTACGTCGTACCTAAACACGCAATAAGACCCTTCGCCAGAGAAGCGGGATGTCAGGAATCGCACTATCTTGAGCACGTGGTTAGCTTGCCCCCTGAACCATTATAAAAGCCCCAAGGTATGTAGATCTCAAGACACATTCAAGTTCAACATTGAAACACTAATACCACAACCCCTTCCATTTTCTCAAAACCTCGCACTGATAAAGGCATCGGAGAGTCCTTGGAGCCATCACCCCCATTTTCTCTAGTGACTCTTTAGTTCATCCCTCTTTCTTTGTGCAGACTGTGGAATCCCAAAGGTCCAGCTCAGCAGCAGATTTGCGGCATCAATAGATTGGCGCTGCTTGTGGGAAGCAAAGTAATCTCTCGCTAGCTAGTAGAAGTGAAGAAATCTAAAGAACTCATCTGTTGCCATGCCACCTAGAAACACCACCAGGAACACCGCTAAGGGAGTCTTCGAAACCAGTACCGCACTAATAAGAACCATAAAATTCATCTAAACAATGCTTATTTGTTAGCATGCTAAGGTTGATCTAGGGTTTTATTACTCGTTTTTGCCTTAACAATTCTAAAGTATCCTTTTTGGATCATTGATCTATTTCGATGCATTTTCAAGTGCTTTGAGTCCAAAAGAGATGATAAAGCAATCTATGTTTAAAGCACCAAAAGTTCTTGCATGTTGATGTTGGTATTTCTTCAAGGTTTAGACATGTCCAAACATGATTTAAAGATGATTTTCGTCTAAACCAAGATTGGATTAATGAATTAAATTGAGTCAAAAGACTGCACACAAGTGTGTGCATCACTTTCGAGCAAGTTAAGGGTAAGCACACTAGTGCGTGCACTTCTGCATACAAGCTTACACTAAATTGCCAGAATTTCTCGTACAGATCAATCACCTTTTCAGATTAAACTGTACTGATGTAGGAAGAACCAGGAGATGAACCATATATTCTTAGAAATATCCGAAAGTCTATTTTCTGGATAATTTTACGGTTCATAAAAAGGATTTTTCTAGAGAAAGTTATGGCAGTTTTAGTGGAAACAGTTCAGGCCAGCACAACAGGCCCAGATGCACTACACGGCCCACTCGCCTCTTGACCTGATTAGGGTGAGCATGTGCCATTTTTCCAAGACCAAATTACCCCTAGCTACTACTTGTAATCTATAAATAACTCTTTAAGGAGTGTGCAGCCGGGCATTCAAAGAATTGAAGAGAGAAAGCAAGGAAGAGAAAAAAAAAGAGAGGATCCAAGGGATCCAAATCCAGCATTCTTCCATTTTCTTTCCAAGTTTTCTTTGGCTGCAAATCAAGGGGGACAACATCAATATTGTTCTTCCACCTTGAACTTCATGGCCAAATCAAAGGGAGAGCATCCTTATTGTTCTTCCACCTTGATTTCCATGGCCAACTAGTCTTCATACAAGGGAAAAGGATGAATCCTTAGGGATTTATTGTTCCTTATTTCCTATTCTTGATTCGGTTGTACGGATTTATTGTTGAATATTGTTTGTAAATTATTCATTGATTAAGTAAGAAGGATTTGAGTTCATGTGATAGATGTACTTTTTATTCTTCTTCTTTTAGACTCTCTTAATCCGGTGATTGCATCCTTCTCCTCCTTTGAGGTTGTTTGGATGTGATTGATTCCGGTGGATTTATTTTATTGATTGTCCATTACTGCGATGTTGTATTTTAAGATATATTGTCGTTTCTTGATAATCTTTAAGATCGGTCATGTGTGTTTGAACCAAAATCAATGAGTAATTTGTAGCAATTATATTAGAGTTATAAATGTGCTTGATTGAATATATTCCGATTGCTTGTTTGGGATGTGAAACTTGCAATCGAGATAAAATCAATTGAATCAAGAGTGGAAATAGGGAACGAACCTAAGGAGGATTCCCGGAATCTTGTTATTTCTTATTTATATTTCCTTTATATTTACGCAAATTTTCTTACATTATTTCACCATCAAAACCCAAAAATCTTTCGTGTAAATTTTATCGTTCATTTTAAGGTTCACACATTTTCCTTTGTACTTAACTTGTTTCCCTATGGAATCGACACCCCAAAGTCGTACTACAATAACCGTGTTATACTTTGGGCGTAATCAAATTTTGGCGCCGTTGCCGGGGAAACGCACTTAAGTACAAGGAAACTTGTCAACTTTGAGTGTGACGGTAGAAGAATTGTAAATATTTTTATTTTCAGCAGTTTGTAAATACGATAATATTGTTCCTTTACCTTTGTTTTGATTTTCTAATTTTTTTTGTTATTCTGTTTTTATTTATTTGTTTATTATTCTGTTTTTATTTATCTGTTTATTATTCTGTTTTATTTATCTGTTTATTACTCTGTTTTATTTATTTGTTTATTATTCTGTTTTATTTATTTGTTTAATATTTTGTTTTAATTATTTGTTTATTTATTTATTACTCTATTTTATTTATTTATTTGCCCTCTAAATTAATTGGTGCATGCTTAAAACGAAAAATTCGTGAGGTAGATTCATTAGAGGATCCGAATTAGAGTTACCCTCTCCTTCCACCTCCATTGGTGAAACCTCACCTAGATCAAACCATAGTGCACCCCCACACAAAAATTTAGAGGATTTTGTTAACATGGCCGATAATCGTAATGAAAATGTTGCTAGGACACTTTAGGATTACCTCTACCCTACACGCACAGCCACACCATCATGCATCATGTTTCCAGCCAATACTCACCAACTAGATTTTAAATCAGGGATGATTCAATTACTCCCTACTTTTCATGGCTTGGATAACGAAAACCCATATGTGCACATTAAAGAGTTTGAGGAAGTAGTCGCGACTTTTCAGAGTCACGATGAAACCGATGACATTGTTAGGCTTAAGTTCTTTCCTTTCACTTTGAAGGATAGAGCTAAGAGTTGGCTATACTCACTAAGACCACAATCCATTGGGTCGTGGACTGAGATGACTCGAATTTTCTTTAATAAATACTTTCCCCAACACAAGACCAATGCTTTAAAAAGAAAAATCTCTACATTTGCACAAAAGGACAGCGAGACTTTGTATCAGTCTTGGGAGAGATTTAAAGAGTTATTGAGTATGTGCCCTCACTATGGGTATGAGAATTGGCGTTTAGTGAGCTATTTCTATGAGGGTCTTACCTATAGAGAACGCCAATTTGTAGAGATGATGTGTAATGGTGGGTTCTTGGAGAAAGATTCTGATGAGGCCATAGAGTACCTCAATGAGCTTGCTGAAAAAGCTCACACTTGGACTGGACCTAGTGCTACTGAAAGCACAAATAGGTCACGACCTATAGAGCACCCAAATGGTGGTGGAATTTACCATCTTAGGGAAGAGGATAACCTTAAGGCCAAGGTCGAGATGCTCACTAGGGAACTAGAGCTATTAAAGACTAAGAGCTTAAAGGCAACACACGTGGTTAATCATGCAAAATATTTTGAACCATGTTTTGTGTGTGGCGGGGTAGACCATCTCGCCCAAGAGTGCCCCACATTTGTTGATATGAGAGGGATGTATAAGGAACAATTTAATGCCCTAGGCATGTACACGAAGCCTTCTACACCCTTCTCTAACACTTCTAATCCGGGACGGTGAAATCACCCCAATTTCAGCTGGAAGTCTGAAAACTAGCAAATTGCACAACCCCCTGCACCATATCCTGAACCATATCATGCACCTATATCTTCTAGGAGTTCTTTAGAAGACACATTACATGCTTTTATTGAAGCACAGGGGACAAATCAAAGGCTTGAATCTTTAATTTTGCAGGTTGTTGAAGAACATAAAGAGATAAAGAGCCAAGTGTCCAAGCTGACGAGCTACTTGAGTGTGACTGAGCGAGGTAAGTTCATTTTTCAAGCTCAGTCCACATCCTATGGTCAGCACCAAACACAACAGAAGAAAGAGGAGGTGAATACCATTGAGACACTTAGTGGTAAGTTGTTACACATCTCAACACCGAACAAATCAGAGGATGTGGACGACAACCACCAAGTATATACCCTCACCCATGGCTTCACGGGAGCATATATCGAGCCAAAATCTGCAGATGTTACTGATGACATCTTTAAGGTCTCTCCAAAGCACACAAGCAGCAAATTTAACAGTAAAGCAATTGTTGGTGCAGTCAACTCATGTTTGTCTAGGAGGGAATAAGAGTGTCTGGCTGAAGACGTAAAACTTAGCGCTCATGGGAGGCACCCCATAGCATATCCTTTTATTTTTATTGTTATTGTTTTTCATAATTCTTTTTCTTGTTTATTATTAGTATTTTGCTGTTTTCCAGTTTTACTTTCATATTTCTTTTTCAGGGACAATTATACGAAGCAGTTCAAATGGTGGTGCACAATTTTCAGCTTCTGTGCACTTTTGGCTACAAAGGGAGTTTCCTTATCTTTTGCTTTCACATAGAGGACAATGCCTACTTTAAGTTGGGGGTGGAGGAAACATATTCCTGTTTTTTATGTTTTTCATTGAACTGCTTGGTGTCATTTTACCTTTTTGTTTGTTTTTAGTATGCTTTATGTTAGCCTTGAAGTTAATTCACATGTCAATGATATGAGCTTAATCGAGATAGCATATAACATTTAGAAGAAGTTAAATCTTGCTTCGCTTTTGAGAATAAATTAAGTGTCAATTTTTCTTTGGTTTGAGACTCTGGTTTATGGTAAGATTGCATGATTAGTCTAAAGCATTTGGATAAGTTTTATGCGCGGTTGTTTTGTGAATACTTTTGCGGTCTCTACAAGCTCTTGAACTTACTTGATAATCACTTGAGGTGAAAATCATAGAATGCACACTACTTAGGATATGATGTAGGCCATTTTTGGACCGTTTGAGCATTTTTAAAGTTACCCTTGTTATATTTATCGCTAGTCACCTATTTAAGCATTTTTCTTGAAAAGAAAAATTGAACCTTGTTTCTTTCGATAAACCATTTACTTACCTTTATGAGCCTAAAAATATTTTATCCTTACCTCTCTTTTAAAAGAACTTAGTTATACACATGTTGTGAGAAGCACTTAAAAGGAGTAAGGGTGGAAATATGAGAAAATATTACTACCATAACCAAAGTACATTAAAAGAGATAAGTTGGGGGTTGTGGAAAAGAAAAAAAAAGAGAAAAAATAAATTATGGCAAAGAAAGAAGAAAAGAAAAAAAAAATGGTGATTTATTGCGAGAAATGCTCGAAAAATGGTTGAAAGAGTTGGGTGTTGAAGTAAGGTTATCTTGTGCTTAAAGTGGTTGTGTTTAAATTAAGAGACTTAGTTCTTTTATTTGTTTAAACTTTCCCGTTCTTTCTTGACCTTTACCCTAGCCTAACGTTGCAAGCTTATTAAAGACCTATTGATCCGATGAAGTGTGATTTTTCTATATAGTGGAGAGTGATTTGAAAAGTGAGCATATGGAGCTTGATTTGTGATTGATGTCACACAATTTAATATGTTTTTAGAGGCCAAGACTTCTATTCATGCTACGTTGTGCATAAAATCATCTGGGTGTTCGGATTAATGTATTGTGGTAAGATGGATGTTAAGAGTCGATAACGATTCTAAGATTGACATTTGGATTATTCTTGGACTTGAGTGATGTTTAATGATTCTATATGCTGTATGTTATGCATGATTTTTGAGACAAAGATTTTTGAATCGCTCTTGGTTAACGCCAACATTGCTGTATTTTGCTTTGATTTCTAAATAAAGAATTCATCTATTGTCTAGCGCTTGAATTGCTAGGGACTAGCAATAAGCTAGTAGGGAGTTGTGATAAGAACCATAAAATGCATCTAAACAATGCTTATTTGTTAGCATGCTAAGGTTGATCTAGGGTTTTATTACTCGTTTTTGCCTTAACAATTCTAAAGTATTCTTTTTGGATCGTTGATCTATTTTGATGCATTTTCAGGTGCTTTGAGTCCAAAAGAGATGATAAAGCAATCTATTTTTAAAGCACCAAAAGTTCTTGCATGTTGATGTTGGTATTTGTTCAAGGTTTAGACATATCCAAATATGATTTAAAAATGATTTTCGTCTAAACCAAGATTGGAGTAATAAAGTACATTGAGTCAAAAGACTGCACACAAGTGTGTGCATCACTTTGGAGCAAGTTAAGGGTAGGCACACTAGTGTGTGCACTTCTGCATACAAGCTGACACTAAATTGCCAGAATTTCTCGTACAGATCAATCACCTTTTCAGATTAAACTGTATTGATGTAGGAAGAACCAGGAGATGAACCATATATTCTTAGAAATATCCGGAAGTCTATTTTCTGGATAATTTTACGGTTCATAAAAAGGATTTTTCTAGAGAAAGTTATGGCAGTTTTAGTGGAAACAATTCAGGCCAGCACAGCAGGCCCAGACGCACAGCACGGCCCACTCGCCTCTTGACCTGATTAGGGCGAGCAAGTGCCATTTTTCCAAGACCAAATTACCCCTAGCTACTACTTGTAATCTATAAATAACTCCTTAAGGAGTGTGCAGCCGGGCATTCAAAGAATTGAAGAGAGAAAGCAAGGAAGAGAGAAAAAAGAGAGGATCCAAGGGATCCAAATCCAGCATTCTTCCATTTTCTTTCCAAGTTTTCTTTGGCTGCAAATCAAGGGGAGAACATCCATATTGTTCTTCCACCTTGAACTTCATGGCCAAATCAAGGGGAGAGCATCCTTATTGTTCTTCCACCTTGATTTCCATGGCCAACTAGTCTTCATACAAGGGAAAAGGATGAATCCTTAGGGATTTATTGTTCCTTATTTCCTATTCTTGATTCAGTTGTACGGATTTATTGTTGAATATTGTTTGTAAATTATTCATTGATTAAGTAAGAAGGATTTGAGTTAATGTGATAGATGTACTTTTTATTCTTCTTCTTTTAGACTCTCTTAATCCGGTGATTGCATCCTTCTCTTCGTTTGAGGTTGTTTGGATGTGATTGATTCTGGTAGATTTATTTTATTGATTGTCCATTACTGCGATATTGTCTTTTAAGATATATTGTCGTTTCTTGATAATTTTTAAGATCGGTCATGTGTGCTTGAACCAAAATCAATGAGTAATTTGTAGCAATTATATTAGAGTTATAAATGTGCTTGATTGAATATATTCCGATTGCTTGTTTGGGATGTGAAACTTGCAATCGAGATAAAATCAATTGAATCAAGAGTGGAAATAGGGAACGAACCTAAGGAGGATTCCCGGAACCTTGTTATTTCTTATTTATATTTCCTTTATATTTACGCAAATTTTCTTACATTATTTCACCATCAAAATCCAAAAATCTTTCGTGTAACTTTTATCGTTCGTTTTAAGGTTCACACATTTTCCTTTGTACTTAACTTGTTTCCCTGTGGAATCGACACCCCAAAACCGTACTACAATAACCATGTTATACTTTGGGTGTAATCACGCACCGACACAAAATAGTTCCCATAGCCAGTGATCTAGCTTAAAATTCCCCACTGTGTTTGAATATGACCTCTGGCTGTGACCCATGAACCCTTCCGAGAACACAGTGTCCTCGCCGCACAGAGATCAATCCGCTCGAAAATCTCTGAGTAGCTGCCTTGGTGCATCTCCTTATTCTAATCATTCAAGCACAGTTCCTAGAGCTCTCTTGCTTAGTGACAGATCTAGCCACTGAGGTCCGAAGAGGGGGTCAATAGCCCTCACCCCCATCTCCTCATCACACCCCCAGCAAGCTAGCCCTTCTAGTGATGGGTTCCCCATCGACAATTGTTCCACTGCGGAGTCTTTGCCACCTCGTGCTGGTAAATCTAGAGGAGGCTTTTCCTCAAAAAATAACCTTGGTCTAGACAAACGGATTAAGGATATGGAAGAAATAATCAATGAAGCCTTCAGATGTCACGATTGTAGCATATTGGATGAATTCAGTGTCCAGGACCCACCATTCACATAGGAAGCCCTCAAAGTTTCACTCCCACCAAATTTTTGAATGTCGCAAATCAAGCCCTATGACGGCTCGACAAATCCCTTGGATTATTTCTAGCATTATAAGACTACCATAATGTTGCATCGGCACTTCAATCCGGTTATATACCAAGTGTTTCCACTGACACTTGAGAAAGCTGCTGGCATGTGGTATTCCTGGTTGAAGCCAAGAAGCATCGACACTTTCAAAGAGCTCAGCTATGTCTTTGCTTCCCACTTTTTCAACAGCAAGGGACCTAAGGACTTCGGAAAGCCTATTCAACATTATTCAGCATTGAGGGGAAAAGCTTCAAGCCTACATCTCAAGGTTCAACGCTGCCGTTTAGGAGATCCCTGAACTCGACCCCAACGTTCAGATGCTAGCATTCAAAAATAGATTGAGATCCAGAATCTTTAGCTCCAAGCTCACCAAGTGACCGTCCAAAGACATGAATGAGGTCTTGGCTCGAGTAGAGAAATATATGTTAGCAGAAGATGATCAAGCTTTTCAAAAAGAAAGGGAAGGAAGGCACCAGTGACCTTCATGGTGGGACGACCAAAAAACCCCACCACGAGGACAGGTATAAAGCCGCCACCCATTTTGAAAGTTTTACTCCTCTCAACGCATCCAGAACCATGTCCTGATACAGCTTCAGGATAAGACAATCCTCCAGTAGTCCTAGAAGCCACAACGTCTCAATGGAGATCAGAGCAAGTGGTGTCGATTCCATAAAAACAATAGGCACGCTCTGAAATAATAGATTGAGGCTCTTATCAATCAAGGGCATTTGAAGGAGTTTACCAAATCACGGTAAGGAAGAATGGTCGACTGATCTAAAAAGAGCCCCGAACGTCCTTCTAATCAGAGCTGAGAGCATCGAGCTCCCCGGAAGTGTCCAAGGCCGAACCGAGAAGAACTCAACCAGGGAGATCAAGAAGTCACAGTCACCAGAATTATCAAAACAATCTGTGGCGGCCTAACGCGTTAGAGGCAACTTGAGACATAATAGCAAAGCGTACGCCAAGTCTGTTACTTTCCTCAGCATGACTAAAAAATGAAGGAAGACAGACTAGACGATCACCTTCACGGACGAAGACCTGGATAAAGTACAAACCCCACACAATGATGCCATGGTAGTCTCTCTTCTTATAGCCAACCATGATGTCAGATGTATCTTAGTGGATAACGGGAGTTCAATGAAAATCTTATTCTATGATGCTTTTCAGTAGATGCGGTTGAAAGATAGTCAGTTAGAGCCGATCTCCACCCCTCTGTATAGCTTCTCAGGGACTCTAGTGTGAGCCGAAGGCAGCATAGTTCTCTCGATCACCATAGGGACGGCTCCACGCACTACTACTTTGCAGACTACTTTCCTGGTAGTCAAACGATCGTCGTCCTATAAAGTAATCCTCGACAGACCCACTCTCAACAAACTGAAGGCAGTCGTTTCCACCTACCATTTGAAAATAAAGTTCACCACTGACGATGAAGTAGATAAAGTCAAAGGAAACCAGCATGTCTCCATGTCCTGTTATCTGAATGCCATGAGAAGAGGAAAAAGAATAGAGGTCTTGCCCTTCGAAGTGGAAGACTTTAGAGATGAGGTAAAAACCCCGCGGGGTCGACCCATGGAGGAGCTAACTACTATCTGATAAGTGCTTAAATAGTCATATTTAAGCCCCTTAATTTACGCTTGTTAGACTTTTTATTTATCTATTTCAGTAGATTCTACTTCATTTTCGTGTTTTATGTGTTTGTCACATGACTTGGACAAAAAGGTGATATTTTGGAGCTTTTAGGAGTAAAAGTCAAGTTCTGCCATCCAGCAAGGTGCACTCGAGCGCACCTCCTTTGAGATCGAGCGCACAGGCACATGAGCGCACTTGAAGAAGGCTCGAGCGCACACATGCACTCGAGCACATCTCAAATATGATCAAGTGCAAACACTCCAGAGGTGACAAAGCCAGATATGGAAAGAAGTCTCCGGATTCCAAATAGGAAATTAGGGTTTCGGGACACCCTAAGGACCCTATAAATAGCTCTGTGAAACACATAAACCAAACCTTTTGTTTTAGACTTGAAGTTGCAAGCTTAGGAGAGGAATTGACGACTCGTCTCCCGAGTCTTCTTCAGTTTTATTTCATTATGTCTAGAATGTTTATTTTAACTAGCATGTGTAACTAAACTCTTATAGGGCTCAATTGAAGCCCTAGTTATGCTTTTCCACATATTTATTCATTAATTACCTTTGCTATAGCCTTGTTAGAATGTTTAACTTGATTAATGCCTGTTTGTATTTAAATTCCTTATATGTGTGTGTTTGATCAACGTATGCATGTGGTATAGATAAGTTAGTCGAATTAATTTGGATGACCGAGTCCTGGGTTCGACATTAGTAACAAGAGATATCCACATCGGATTCTCAGGATAATCAACATGGAAAACCGGGAGCGGACCAAGCCCTAGGTCCCGTGTGGTTGTCGATCTCCACAGCCCTCATGCTCTCTTAAAGAACAACTCAGTATACACCTATGTTGAATCTCTTAAGAGAGAAAAGAGTTAGAGTATACACTATGCCTAACTCGTTGCATAGGGAGATCAATAGCCTAAGGTGTGGGCCAAGCCCTTAGGTTGGAAACCATTAAATATTCATGATGAAGCTAGAGCATTGGCACCTTACTTAGTGGGAAAGTATAATTAGTGGTGGATATCGTAGTTCTATGTTCTCATTATTATTATTCACTCACAATCAACAGTTATTTCTCTTTTTACTTTGAAGAAACTAATTTTAAAACGAAATTCACCAATCCCTGTGGAATGATCTCGCACTTGCACACTATACTACCATTGACCTTGTGCACTTGTAAGTAAAACTAGTACGGTTATTTGCATATTTATTTAGGTAGATAACCATCCCAACAAGTTTTTGGCGTCGTTGCCGGGGATTGCACTAAATTTTTTTTAGAATTAATTTTTTGTTTAGTTTAATTATTTTTATTTCTTTTTATTCTATTCTATTCCTATTTAAAGAAAATTTTTAAGTTTATGTTTCTATCTTATTCTTTGTTTCATTAAAACCCTAATCAATTTCCTTCTTCTCTGTTTCAGGTACTCCAGGAGAGCTTTATGTGCCACTTGCGATCGAGTGCACCCTCTTATGTGATCGAGCGCAATTGAGGTAGAGAGTTACCCGAGCAGCAGTGTTTGACTGCTGCACTTACGTAACTGCCACCGATTCATGCACGGACCCCGATCCAAGCATCCTTGATTCTTTCCCCTTGATACCGAGCTTGAGCGGACTATTAGACAAAGACTTAGAGATAAAACAGAAGAGGTAGAAAGAGGAATTGAGGAAGAAATACAAATGGCTGAACAGATCAAAAATCAGCAACCACCTGAGTGAAGGCCGATAAAGCAATCCTTCATCCCACGGAACCTCGATCAGCCATCGTGCACTGTGTATCAACCTGAGGCGGAAGGCAATTACTATATATCTCCGCAGATACTAAGTGCACTAACTCACTTTAGGGGTACACCTAATGAGGATCCACGCTTGCACCTTCGAGAGTTCGTCAATCTTTGCAAGTTCCAGCACATCTGAGACTTAGACCAAGAAGGAATAAGGTTAATTCTTTTCCCTTTTTTCTTAAAAGATAATGCTAAACTGTGGTACAATTCATTGCCTGCAGTTTCTATCCACACTTGGGAAGAGTTGGCCAGTAAGTTCCTAAGAAAGTTCTTCCCAGCTCAAAAGACGAGACAAATGAGGAAGGAGATTCAATATTTCCAACAGAGGGATGAAGACCTTTTCTTTTAGGCATGGGGACACTTTAATGAGCTGCTTCACAAATGTCCACATCATAACCTACCTCAAGATGAACTGGTACTAGCCTTTTACGAAGGTCTAAATGACATGAATAAAGGTATTGCTGATTCAGGTTGTGGAGGTGTGCTGATGGAGAAAAGCAGTGAAGAAGCCATGGAGTTGTTTGAGGCATTGAGTGAGCACACCTAACAATTTTCATCCAGAGGGAGACAAGGAGTAAAGAGCAAGGGCATGTATGAAGTTAACTCAATTGGTGGAATTCCAATTCAGATAGTTGTTATGGAAAGGAAGCTAGATATGCTTGTAAAAGCCATGACTGCTCAGAACGCCACACCAAGTCCGCAAGCCACACAACGCCAGGTATGTGCTTTATGTTCTTAATTTGATCAGACTTCTGAGACTTGCCATTTATATTCATCTACAGATCCCGAGCAAGCGAACTATGTGGGACCAAACAGTGCATATGCAGATACCTACAATCATGGATGGTGAAACCACCCCAACCTCTCATAGACCAACAATCAAAATGCCCTGAACCTTCAAAGACAACAAAGGAACTTCCACCAAGCAGCCCAACCAGTTCAAGAGTCAAAGAAGAGTGACCTAGAGAGTATGGTAAGGCAATTGATAACGTCACAAGAACAGTTTATGGCAGATGGAAGGCAAATTCAAACTGAGCAAAGATAAATAATTGCAAAGCATGAGCAAACCATCCAAAGATTGGAAGCATAAATGAGCCAAATGGCTAAGGAGTTCAGTGGACGAAGGCAAGGAGAATTTCCAACCCAAACAATGGATAATCCTGGAGGACATCAGCAACTGAAGGCCGTTACAACTCTCAGAAATGGTAAGATCATAGGAGTTAATGAGCCAGCACAAGCATCTCCAACTAAACCATCCACATCCAAGGTAAGTGAAATGGAGAAGTGGAATGCACCTCCTTTCCCTCAAAGGTTAGTAAAGCCAAAGAAAGATAAATTGCTTGATATTTTTGAAACTTTGAGAAAAGTAGAAATTAACATTCCCTTATTAGATGCAATTAAACAAATCCTTGCTTACACTAAATTTTTAAAAGATTGCAACACTGATAAAAGAAAGTTTCAGGAGCATGAAACAGTGGCTCTAACTGAAGAGGTAAGTGCGGTATTGTTAAGAAAACTACCACCAAAGCTAAAAGATCCAGGTAGTTTTACCATTCCTTGCAAGATAGGTGACCAGTTTTTTGAGCGTGCACTATTGGATTTAGGAGAAAGTGTCAATTTGCTGCCATACACAGTAGTTGAAAAGCTAGGTTTAGGGGAGCTTCAACCAACATTCATCACTTTGCAATTGGCAGACAGAAGCATCAAAAGACCAAGAGGTATTCTTGAGAATGTCCTGGTAAAGGTACTTGAATTTATTTTACCTATTGATTTTATTGTACTAGATATGGAAGAATCTCCTATGCGAATACCTCTGCCCATCATCTTAGGAAGACCCTTTATGAGAACTGTTGATACAATAATTAATGTGAAAAAAGGGTATTATAAGTATGACGGTAAATGGTGAGACAATAGAATTTAAGATATGTGATGTGTTGAAATTACCTTAAGACGATAATGATGATGAATGTTTTAATGAATGTATGATGCAAAATGATGTCAAGCAAGCTTTTCAGGTCCATCACACTGATCCATTAGAGGCCACCTTCACCCATAGCTTCACAAGTTCGGATGTTAAGCTAGAATCTGAAGATATTACTGATGATATCATTGAAGCTGTGCACCACTTTGAAGCCTATCCAAAGCATCCAAGTAAGTTCACTCCTCCGTTTGAAACTCTTGCACATACTAATACTACTTTTCTCTCATCTATTGTCCAGGCACCAAACTTGGAATTGTAGCAGTTGCCAACAAGAAATCAGACAGTCACGGTACATGGACACAAAGTCACACCACACTATGAAATTACAGTGCAACCAAGAGATAAAGATTTAGCACTCCAGACTGTCCAATATGCAACACCATTAAGAGCACTTGAGCCACATGCAGTGGACTTTAAGTACTCCCTGCCAAAAGATTAAATGTTGAAGCTGTTATAGAGAATGCTTGAGCCGTTCAGACTTTGATAAACATGTAGCTCAAGCGCCTTCATTGAGGTCAGTGGCACTAAGGCCCCTGAGTACGCACTCTCTGCCATAAGTGTGATCGAGCGCACTTCACAGTGCGATCAAGCGCACATTGGACAGCAACTTACCATGATGCTTAAACTGTCAACAATCGCCTACGCCTGGTGCCCAGTACCTCTTCGATGGCACCACTTAATGATTAGCATTGAGAGGATACCCCGTCTGGCTGAAAACGTAAAACTTAGCGCTCATGGGAGGCACCCCAGACATATCCTTTTCATTTTAGTATTCTTACTTTTGTTTATATTTACATGCCTATTATTTATATTTCTTATTTTTCGGAACAACATTTATTTTTCTTTGTCAGGTACTTAGTGCGTGCATCCAGTTCAAGTTTGGGGGCGTGTTACAAGCAAAGCAAGCAACCTAGTTCTCTATCTCCCAGGTCAGATCTTTCCATGCCACACATACATTGGGGACAATGTGTATTTTAAGTTTGGGGGTAGTGGGAGATACTGTTACGCATACGCTTGAAACACATGCATACACTAGGTCCCAGTTTTTTTTTTAGAAAAGATAAATGCATGTTCATTTGGTAATAAAAATTTTAGTTGATTTAAAATATGATAACACTTCATTAGTAAGCTTAAAAGTTAGAACACATAGTCTTGTAATAGGAATTTTGCAAAGTTTAGTTACTTACCTCAAGGCACCTAAGAATTCACGAGTTTGATCCAGATTTGCACAAGCACATTTAACACGCATTGGTGTGGGGTATGACATATAATCCTTTTGTATATGTTTCCATAACCTAACTGTAATCGGACAACTTGTTAAAAAGAACACTTTGGCATAATAAAAATAAAGAAAAATGTTCATCATGCAAAAAGAAAATAAAAAGCTTCTAATGATCATTAAAAACTCTCCACTGAGTAACTGGGCCTCTTGCCTCAGTAAGCAATGAGTGTTCACGTCAAAAGGTGGGAAGTAAGCCTTTAATGATCATAATAAAAAAAAATTCACTGAGTAACTGGGCCTCTTGCCTCAGTAAGCATTGAGTGTTCACGTCAAAGGGTGAGAATTTCATTTAGAAGCATTAAAACCTGTTAGTTCCATAGTCTTTTTGACTCGAGTTAGTAAGTCTTTAGGGGTGTCTTTACACCTAATGCCCTAAAACCATCTGGTTTGGTAGTCATTAGCCAAACACTCGTTACAAGGGTCAAATAGAAAGCTCGATGGAACTTAACATGGCAAAGATCGCATGATAAAAGAAAAAGAAAAAGAAGTAAGCATTATGCCATTTTTGTTCTCTTTGATAAGGAATTCGATAAAGGTTTGGGCACCGAAACACTATACACTAAAATCATGTGGAAGCCCCATTCTATATGTGCTAATTCATCACACACACATCAAACTTGCGATGCCTTAAGCCAACCTTAGGTAAGTAACGTGAGCTTTTGAAAGTCCTTTTTCAATACAAAAATGTGTTTTTATTATAAGCTTACTCATGAACGGTTATCATGGTTTTACACACAACCCAAATTTTTGAATATCATGAAAATGAATTTATCTCTCATTTTGTTTCAACATAGTCTTTTGTTTTGTATTGCTAAGGGACTAGCAATATGTAAGTTTAGCGGTGTGATAAGTGCTTAAATAGTCATATTTAAGCCCCTTAATTTACGCTTGTTAGACTTTTTATTTATTTATTTCAATAGATTCTACTTCATTTTGTGTTTTATATGTTTTTCACAGGACTTAGACAAAAAGGTGATATTTTGGAGCTTTTAGGAGTAAAAGTCAAGTTCTGCCATCCAGCAAAGTGCGATCGAGCACACCTTCTTTGAGATCGAGTGCATAGGCACATGAGTGCACTTGAAGAAGGCTCGCGCGCACATATGCGCTCGAGCGCATCTTGTATACGATCAAGTGCAAACACTCCAGAGGTGGCAAAGCCAGATATGGAAAGAAGTCTCCGAATTTCAAATAGAAAATTAGGGTTTCGGGACACCCTGAGGACCCTATAAATAGCCCTGTGAAACACATAAACCAAACCTTTTGTTTTAGACTTGAAATTGCAAGCTTAGGAGAGGAATTGACGACTCGTCTCCCGAGTCTTCTTCAGTTTTATTTCATTATGTCTAGAATGTTTAGTTGAACTAGCATGTGTAACTAAACTCTTATAGGGCTCGATTGAAGCCCTAGTTATGCTTTTCCACATATTTATTCATTGATTACCTTTGCTATAGCCTTGTTAGAATGTTTAACTTGATTAATACCTGTTTGTATTTAAATTCATCATATGTGTGTGCCTGATCAACGTATGCATGTGGTATGGATAAGTTAGTAGAATCAATTTGGATGACCGAGTCCTGGGTTTGACATTAGTAACAAGAGATATCCACATCGGATTCTTGGGTTAATCAACATGGAAAACCGGGAGCGGACCAAGCCCTAGGTCCCGTGTAGTTGTCGATCTCCACAGCCCTCATGCTCTCTTAAGGAACAAATCAGTATACACCCATGCTGAATCCCTTAAGAGAGAAAAGAGTTAGAGTATACACCATGCCTAACTCGTTGCATAGGGAGATCAATAGCCTAAGGTGTGGGCCAAGCCCTTAGGTTGGCAACCATTAAATATTCATGATAAGGCTAGAGCATTGGCACCTTACTTAGAGGGAAAGTATAATTAGTGGTGGATATCGTAGTCCTATATTCTCATTATTATTATTCACTCACAATCAACAGCTATTTCTCTTTTTACTTTGAAGAAACTAATTCTAAAACGAAATTCACCAATCCCTGTGGAAATGATCTCGCACTTGTACACTGTGCTACCATTGATCTTGTGCACTTGCAAGTAAAACTAGTATGGTTATTTGCATATTTATTTAAGTAGATAATCATCCCAACACTATCCCACTTGATGAAGACACCTCCATAACAATCCAAATTGGCTCTGGTCTCCCCGAGGATCTCAAAAAATCCCTCATCTATCTTTTTTAGAGGAATCAAGACTTGTTTGCGTGGTTAGCCTTGGATATTCCCACGATTAGCCCCGAATTCATTGTGCATCAGTTAAACATAGACCCGAGCCACAAGCCGGTTGTTGAGAAGAAGAAGTTATTCGCCCTCGAGTGGTAAGCCGCCATCAAAACCGAAGTTGATAACCTACTCACAGCTGACTTTATCCAGGATGAACTATCCCGATTGGGTATCCAATATAGTGATGGTCAGAAAGCCCAACTACAAGTGACGAATTTGCATTAACTTCAGAGACCTGAACAAGGCCTGTCCAAAAGATAACTTTCCTCTACCGCAGATCGATTAGATGGTTGACGCCACCTCAGGGCATGAGCTTTTAACTTTCATGGATGCCTATACTGGCTATAACCAGATCCTCATGCTCGAGCCTGAAAAGGAATAAAATAGCCTTCGTCATGGACCAAGGGTTGTATTGTTACAAACTAATGCCTTTCAGACAAAAAAAGGCCAAGGCAACCCATCAGAGGTTGGTGAACAAGATCTTTTGTGGGCAGATCAGAAGAAGTATAAAAGTTTATGTGGACGACATATTTGTCATGAGCATCAGAGCCAAATACCATAACTTTAACTTAGAGGAGGCATTCGAGGTGCTTCGGCATCACCAGATGAAGCTAAGCCCCGTAAAGTGCACTTTCGGAGTCATTAGAGGGAAGTTCATCGATTTATGGTCACCCAAAGAGGAATAGAAACTAACCTAAAGAAGATCAAGGCTATCCTCAGTATGACCCCCACTCAGACAATAAAGGGAGCACAAAGGTTGACAGGGCGTGTAGCGGCACTCAGTCATTTCATGTCAAAATCTGCAGAGAAATACATCCCCTTCTTCAGAGCCATCAGGAAGACAAAAGACTTTTCTTAGATTGAAGACTGTCAAAAAGCCTTTGGGGAGCTGAAGTAGTATCTAAGTTCTCCCTCACTTTTGACCAAACCTGTCATAGGAGAAGTGCTCTTCATGTGTCTTTCGGCCGGGTAGGAAGTAGTAGCCTCCGTTCGGATTTGGGAAGATACGGGTGTCCAGAAACCCATATACCATGTTAGCAAAATACTCCATGATGCAGAAGTATGATACCTCCCGACAAAAGAGATGGCATACACCTTCCTAATCATAGTGTGAAAACTTCAACCGTATTTCCAAACACACAATACCACCCTTTTAACAGATCAACCACTAAAACAAGTGCTTCATAAGCCGAATGTCTCAGGAATGATGGTTAAATGGTCCATAGAGCTCAGGGAATTTGAAATTCGGAAAAATCCTCGAAAGATCATAAAGGCTCAGGCCCTCGCAGACTTCATTGTGAAGACAACACTCTAGGAAGGTCCGAAAAAAACACCGGAATCGAAAATAGCCGAGCAAATTCTGCAGTGGATCATTCATGTTGACGGCTCCTCTAACAGCACCAGAAGTGGGGCAGGGCTCATCCTTTGCAGTCTAGATGGATTCGTCATTGAATACACCTTAAGGTTCAGGTTTAGAACTTCCAATAATGATGCAGAATATGTGGCATTATTCGCTGGAATGAAGTTAGCAAAAGCGATGGCTACTGAATCCCTGGATATGTACAACGACTCTTAACTAGTGGTAAATAAGATGAATGGTGAGTTCGAGGCTCGAGGGGAGAAGATTGCTTGATAACTTAAGAAGGCCAGAGAACTCATCATTTGATTCAAAGTGTTCTGGATAACTCAAGTTCCTCTGGCAGAGAACTCGAAAGCTAAAGCTCCAGCATGACTCACCTCCTCTCGCTAGGCTGAACCAACCCAAGCCGTCTACCTCGAGACTGTTATCGCCCCAAGCATCGATGAAGTACCTGTGTTGTCAGTAACTGAAGTAAAAACCTGGGCAGACCCGATCTTCCAGTATTTACGTTATGGTTAACTTCATGAGTAGAAAAATAAAGCTAATAAAGTTGTCTCTTGCATTTCTCGATACACAATCATAGATGAACAGTTATACAAAAGAGTTCTTATGACACCTTATTTGATGTGTCTCGGGCCCACCGAGGCTAATTACGCTCTTTGGGAGGTTCACGAAGGGGTATGTGGAAATCACTTGGGAAGTTGCGCTTTAGCCTTTAAAGTGCTCCGTCAAGGATACTACTAGCCCAAAATGCAAAAAGATATTACAGAGTTAGTTAAGAAGTGTAGAAGCTGTCAACAATACTCCCATATGCCCTACAGGTCGGCGAACCCTCTTACCTCGATCACGAGTTCACTTCCTTTTTCCATATGGGGGATGGAACTCCTTGGTCCTTTCACTGGGTCTCCTAGCCAGAGAAAACATCTTATCGTAGCAATAGATTACTTCACCAAGTGGGTAGAACTGTTGCCAGTATAACGAATCATTAAGTTAGAAGTTTTGTCTAGAAGTCCATAGTGTGTTGATTCGGCATACCCCGAATATTGGTCACTAACAACGACAACCAGTTTGACAGCGCCTAGTTTAAGGCATTCTACGAAGAGATTTAGATCGAGCATCGATTCTCTTTCGTAGGGTATCTACAAGCTAATGGGCAAGCTGTGGTGACCAACAGGATAATTCTGCAAGGCATCAAGAAAAGACTAGATGAAGCTGAAAAGCAATGGATCAACCACCTCCCGAAGGTACTATGGGCCTATCGAACCACCACTCGGACGCTCACAGGAGAGACTCCTTTCTTCATGGCATACGGCTCCGAAGCAGTCATCCCCTTAGAAATTAGGGTGCCCTCGTTACGAGTACAAAACTTCGAGCGAACTAACAACGAAGAAGACTTGTGGATGAACGCTGATCTTATTGATGAAGCTCGAGATAAAGGTCAGATTAAATTAGCCGCCTATCAGTAGAGAATGGCTAGGTACTACAACTCTCGGATCCGAGAGAGAAGCTTTAAACTACGTTATTTCGTTTTATGAAAAATGAAGTGTCTCGTCCTCAAGAAATGGGGAAGCTCATCCCAAACTAGGAGAGCCCGTATTGCATCAAAAGAGTTTCCCGAGCTGGTACTTTTGAGGTTGGACTTGGAACGCGAAAAACCTTCGCAAATTTTACCAGTAGTGGGCGCCCCTTAATTTTCGTGCTTCACATAATTGTAACTTGTGAACACCTCGGTTGTCAATGAAAGAACTCTCGTTACCTTTTCTCAGCCTCTCTTACAAATAAGAATAAAAAGCATTAAGTTCGTAAAAGGTGACAATGTGAAGAAAACTAAAAATTTTATTAAGTAATATGATTATAAGGAAAATGAGGCACTATTGACCTTGGTCAACAAAAAAGAAAAGAAAAAACTACAAGTCCTCAGGGGTCAACATCCCCATCAAACTCAGCCTCTATCGCGGCGCTACTCAGTTGGGCCTCCTCATCGCAGTCAGACTTGCCAGCCATGGCCCCCTCCTCTTCCCCCGAGGCGTCGAGCTCGAGAGCCGAGAAGTCAACGTGAGGGTAGAGAGACTCGACCTTCTCTTGGCTTAAAAGAAACCCTAAAAAAACTAAAGCATGGCCTACTCCTCCACAACATCTCTATAGGAGGTAGAGTTCTTGAAATCGGCCAGAGCCTCCTCCACAGCCTTCCTCATGGCCTCCTCCATCTTCTCCCTAAGCTTTTGCTCAGAGGTCATGGCAACATCCCTCTCTCTGTGCATGACCTCCTTCTTATCCACAGCCTCAGCCCTAGCCAGGTCAGCACCCTCCTGGCTTAGCCGAGCTCCCTCAAAGGACCTTTGCAGCTGTTGGATGAGCCTGTAGCTATCATCCAACTTTCGTTGGCACTGGGTCAGCTTCTAGTGTCCCCTGCACCACGCTCGACTGAGAAAAAGTGCAAAAGGGTAAGCTACCAAGAAACAGGAAAAGCTCACAAAAAAAGGATCAACGTAGAAACAAACACTAAAGAGGCCAAGACCTCTGCCACAGAGAAGAGGCCCTTGATCAGCTTCCTCGAGAGCTCGATCATGTCACACGACGGGATCCCCATGACAAGGTGCTCCCAAGAGACCCTAAGGTGAGTGAAGACCGAGTCATCTGTCTTTATGCCCTAATTGGGCATAAAGACCCCGACCTTAGAGGGAGCCCCCTAGAATAAGGATGTAGGTCGCGTTTGCTCTGGCTGAGGAACGACAGAGATATCTCTTGGCTCGGATGAGACCCTAGAAGAACTTGAAGTCTCCACATCAATGGGAATAAGAGAGGGAGCCAGCGACCACTTCCTTGAGCCTTGGGCCTATGCAGGCTGCTTCTTAGCTTGAACAACCTTCTTCCTCTCCTAGGCCATCTTCTTCACCTTCTTCTTGGCTTTGGCCCTGGCTTTCATCTCTGCTCAGCAAAAAATACAAGTATAAGTGATTGGAAACAATGATAATAAAAATAAAGAGAGCACAAAGTTATGAAAGCATAAAGCCTATATATATACCACTCTTTAAGGTCCTCTCATAATAGTGAGGGCAGTGGTCGTGCTTCGCTAGCTCCTCGTTGTCATATAGAACACTCATGTTAATGGGCACGACCACTATAGCCTTTAGTGTCTCCTACTCACGGTGAATGAGGTTCAGCTTCTAGCACTTCCCCACACGGTCCAAGCTCCAAGACAGTGGAACCTAAAGCTTTTCTCGCTTTAGATGTAGAAGAAGTTCTTCTTCCACTGCTTGATGAATGAAGGTTTCTTCTTCAGCAGCCCCTTCCTAGCTCTGGAACTGATCATGACCCACCCGTTGATATTCATCAACCCCTTTACATCAAAGAAAACACAGATGAACACCATGATCAGACGCACTGAGTTGGGCACCAGTTGGCGCAGTGCTATATCAAAGAACCTCAGCATTAAGTAGAGGAAAAGGGTGGAATGGTATGAGCCTGACCTTTATGTATTCATAAACACATATCTCGTAAGGTGCTCGGATCGAGAGGACATCACAAGCCCTCTCCCCAGAATTGGGCATAGAATTTGCCGCGAATGACCATTGCACCCTCTCCTCCACCTTCATGTCCCCTCTCAGCTCAGCCAAGACATTATCTACCTCATCATTGGAAGAAAAATCCTCTTTCTCTTCCTCCTCTTCTCCAGCCCCATAGGGAACCATTGCCAATAGCCCATCCCAAGTGTTGCCACTCCTTGAGGATTCACCCTCACTAGAGGTTCGACTCAGATCTATTGCCTTTTTTAGTTCCTAGACAAGGCCTCACTATCCTCACTACCACTACCACTACTAGGCCTATCACGATACCTATCTATTGAAGACAGTATAACAAGTGGGACAGGAAAACTAACCAAAGGTAGATCCCTGCGGTAAATCCGAGCACTTCAAACCCAAAGGCTGATCCCTCTTTGCTCACACCTCGATCTTCCCCAAGAAAAAAGCTCTCAAAACTCTAACAGACTCCGAGGGCTCTCAATATCTAGCTAAATCTAAGGGCTCTCAATCTCTAGTTGACTCTGAGGGCACTCAAAATTTCTCTCTGAATGCAAAAGAAGTGAAATGAAAAAAATGAGAGAAGACTCTTATCTTATATAGAAGCTCGAACGTAATTAACGAGGAAAATTCTCTAGTTGTAAAGACACGATGTTTAGTATAACTGAGGTGTCATTACATTCCCCAAGGCTTCCTCAACTGTAAAGACATGACATTTGGCATAACCAAGGCTCTGTTACACTCCCCAAAGTTGCAGAAGTTGTACCATCAAGGGCGTGCGTTGCCATTACACTCCTCAAAACGACAGCACACGCTCTAACATTTAATGACCCAATATTTAATGTCCTAGAATGGCCCAACGCTCTAGTATTAAATGTCTCCATAGAGGATCTTGAAAAATCCTGCTATAGGCCCAAAGCAAAAGGCCTTCTATGGGCCTAAAGCAAAAGAACCTTCCATGGGCCTAAAGCGAAAAGGCCTTCCATTGGCTCAAAGCCAAAGATCATTTTATGGTCCCAAAGCGAGAAGTCTTCTATGGGCCCAATGGAAAAAATCTTCTGCGAGCCCAAGAAACTATGCAGGTCCACCCTTCGTCGAAGATCTCCAAGGTTGAGCATTTTGACTACTGCTCAAATGCTCGGTCTTACGTCTCCAAGGCCAAGCATTTTAACTACTGCTTAAATGCTCGAGCCTATATCTCTAAGGCAAAGTATTTTGACTACTGCTCAAATAGTCGAGCCCATGTCTCCAAGGCCGAGCATTTTGACTATTGCTTAAATGCTCAGTCCCACATCTCTATGGCCGAGCATTTTGACTATTGCTAAAATGCTTGGTCCCACGTCTCCAAGGCCGAGCATTTTGACTACTGCTCAAATGCTCAGTCCCATATCTTTAAGGCCGAGCATTTTACCCGCTGCTCAAATGCTTGGTCCCACGTCTCCAAGGCCGAGCATTTTTTACTTCTGCTCAAATGCTCGGTCCCACATCTACAAGGCCGAGCATTTTAACTGTTGTTCAAATGCTTGGTCAATGTCTCCATGGGCGAGTATTTTGACTACTGCTGAATTACTCGATCCCACGTCTCCAAGGCTAAGCATTTTGACTGCTGCTTAAATGCTCGGTCCTACGTCTCCAAGGCTGAACATTTTGACTAGTTCTCAAATGCTCGATCCCACGTCTCCAAGGCTAAGCATTTTTTACTGCTTTTCAAATGCTCGGTCCAACGTCTACAAGGCCGAGCATTTTGAGTGCTGCTTAAATGCTCGGTCTCACGTCTCCAAGATCGAGTATTTTAACTATTGCTTAAATTCTCGGGCTCGTGTCTCCAGGGCTGAGCATCTCGACTGTTGCTCATATGCTCAGGCCCCACACCTCTAAGGCCGAACATTTTGACTGAGGTCCATATGCTCAGCTCCAGACTTCACAAGCTAAAGAATGCAACCAATGACACGAAGCTCTATTATACTTCCTCAAGCACATAAATATAATTAAAGAAGTGGGGGGGCCTCTGATGTAGTGAATAATTCACTCTCCAATAGCCCGGTGACATGTGGATAACTCCCCTCCAATGACCGGATGACACCTGGCTGCGTCAACAACAGGAATATAGCGGTGCAGATGATGAAGCCATAATCATTCGTAGACTTCTCACATGCAAGAATGGAAGCAAGATTTCAGGGACTGCACCGTCCCTGAACATGCAACAAGACCCTTCGTCAGAGAAGAGGGATATCAAGGATCGCACCATCCCGAGCATGTGCTCAGCTTGTCCTCTGAACCATTATATTAGCCCCAAGGTATGTAGATCTCAAGACACATTCAAGTTCAACATTGAAACACTAATACCACAACCCCCTCCATTTTCTTACAACCTCTCATTGACAAAGGCATCGAAGAGTCCTTGGAGGCATCACCCTCTTTTCTTCGATGACTTTTTAGTTTATCCCTCTTTCTTTGTGCAGACCGTGGAATCTAAAACGTCCAGCTCAAGAGTATATTTGCGGCATCAACAAAAAGAATCAGTGTGTCACGAATTTCATTCTTCACCTGTTAGGTGCCATTCTAGCTTTCTACATACTCTGGCTAGTCTCCCTTAATTTTGATTAGAACGGATTGAGAAAAGATGTGAAGACTTTTGTAGCTAAATGCACTATCTGTCAATAGGTCAAGCATGAGACCACTTCCTAGTTGACTTTTCCAGAGTTAGTTTGGGAGGATGTGGCTAGAAGCTTTGTAACTAGATTCCCAAGTTCTGGGCGTAAATTAATCATAATGGTAGTAGTGGATAAAATTACTAAATATGCTCACTTATGCCTATTTTTCACTCCTGTTACAGTTTCCAAAGTTACAGCTTCCTTCATGACTGGAATTTGTAAACACCATGGCATCCCTAAGTCCATTATGAGTGATCATGACCCTCTTTTTACTTGTTCTTTTTGGTAGGAATTATTTCATCTTAATGATACTAGTTTGAACATGAGTAATTCCTATCATCCTCAACTGATAGTCATACCGAGGCATTGAATCATTGTTTAAAGACATATCTCAAGTGTTTAGTGTGTGATAGCCCATCTCAGTGGATAAAGTTCTTCCCATGGGTAGAGTTCGGGTATAATACGGTTTATCATAATTCGGTTGGTATGACTCCCTTTGAAGCCCTATACAGACGCCTCTCCAACCATTCTAGGATATCTTCGAGGCATATCTAAGTTAGATCCTATTAATCATGATTTGTATCAGTGTGATATCCTTCTCTACCATTTGAAGTTCAATCTTCGTCGTGCCCAACAACAAATGCAACAACAAGCAGATCAACACTGAACTGAGAGACAATTTCAAGAAGATGATTGAGTTTTTCTTAAGTTACAACCATATCTCCAAAAATCATTGGCTTTGCGCACCTCGACTAAATTAAGTCAAAGGTTTTATGGACCTTTTAAGGTGTTGTAACGCATCTATCCTATGGCCTATAAGCTTGAATTGCCTACTCATGCCAAGATATAACTAGTCTTTCATGTTTCTCTCTCAAAACGTTTTGTAGCTGTCCTTGATATTCAAATGGTTCCTTTATCCCAAGTCGTAGGTCCATTTGTCTTGCCTTACAACCAATCGCGGTCTTGAATACTTGTTTTGTCAAATGAAATGGGGTGCAAGTGCAATAAGCCCTTATTTAGTGGGAGGGCTTACCACCAGAAGACACCACTTGGGAAGACCTTTAGGAAATTCAACTCCAATACCCTTTCTTGAACCTTGAGGACAAGGTTCGTCCTGCAGAACGGGGGAATGTTACAGATCAACAAGAGGATGTGGAAAAGGGTAGTGTGGTGGAAGCTGATCTGGCTGCACAAGGAGCGAAGTGTAACAATTGCACCAGGAAGAAGCCATTGAGGTTGGAAGAATATGTGTTGGAATGAGACTAAATTTTCACAAGTCTAACTAAACGAGCCAACTGCCACTTAAAAAGAAAACTAACTTTAGCCATATTACATCTTAATTGAAACATACATATTTTAAGAGTAAATTTCAATTTACATCCTTGAAGTTTACTGTTTGTTCTATTTGTATTTTAAAGGTTTGATTTGTCTCAATTGACAAATTTTATTGGTTGGCTCGGATTTAAACCCAATGGTTTAGACTGGTTGAAAATTTCATTGATAATTTTAAGAAGCTTCACTTATAATGGCAATATAAGTGCGGAATCCAAAAATTGACATTACTAGTAAAATTTTAAAAATTACCAGTGAAGTTTTTAACTAATCTAAACCATTGAGTTTAAACCTGAGCCAACTAAAAAAACTTCATCAATAGAAGACATGAGATTTTAATCTATTCCAATTTACATCCTTGAGTTGAAAATCCCCTTATAAAATTCCTACATGACAGCCAATGTGACAATGTAAAAGGTAAAATTTCTGTCCCTGCAACTGCACGCATCCCTCACCTGCATTTAACACGTTGTAAACAAACTCAAACTTGTTTATAAAACTCTGTTAATTCGGTTTGGATCAATTGCCCATGAAGTTCTAAGTGTGGCTAGCTGATTTCAATGACAAAATGGAAGAGATACCTGATTTGATTTCATATATTAAAGTAGATTTTTGTTTGAATGCAAAGAACGGAGGGGCTCCGTTTCAATGGGGAAAATAGAGAGAAAAAAGGTTGAACTTAGAAGGAGCAGAAAATTGCACCAATATATCATGTAAGAGTTTTATAAAAATATTTTGACTCAATGATGTAAATTAGAACAAATTAAAATAAAATAAAAACACAAAAGAAACCAACAAAAACTAACTCACACGTGAAAGTCAATCACTCGACTATGGATAAAACATTAAAACGTATAGCTCCCTCTTATTTTTCTCTTCTCTTTCGCTTTCAAAAACGATTCCCACCAAGCTTAAAAAAAATCAAACGATTTTCACCATATATATAAAAAATGATTACCACCACGTTATCTGCCGCGAATCATCTTCGCGACTCTACCACCGCCACCATGTTTCCGTCCGGAGACGGAGATTCTTCCGCCGCCGGCGTCTGCTCGTGCTTCTCCGGCGAGACCGTTGATCTCCCCTGCATGCATTGCACGAGGTCGGATCCATCCTCGTTTTTCTCCTCGTGTTGTTCTTTGTCTTCCTTTGAAATGAATACGCTACCGTTTAAGGCCTCGGAGAAGCTAAGGAGGATCGTCGTAGCTTCAGCTAAGGGATTCTCAATTGGAGCTGGTCTCAAAGGTGGCTTAGCTCTCTTCTCCATTCTCGCTCGTTTAAGACGCAGAAGATTATCAGCCTCATCGAGGTAATAATTATCTTCGATATCAGATTTTTGCATTTGATGTCTTTTTTTTGTGGATTTTTGGATCTGATAGTCTCGAATTTGTTGATTTAGGAAAGTTGAGGCGTTTTCGAATAGTGAAGCTATGGCTTTGGCTGTCAAGGAGACACTTAGATACGGCTTATTTTTGGGAACTTTTGCTGGTACATTTGTTTCGGTGGATGAGATTCTAGGTGGCTTGGCAGGACATCGTAGGTATGCGCTATAATCTTTTCATTTTCCTGTTTCTGTAATATTAATTGCAGTTTTTGCTGTTTAATTCTTTAAATTAAGGATTTCATATCCAATTAGGTATGATTAAACTGAAGTATCATTCAAAATCAGGACCGCGAAATGGAGGGCTTTGTTTGCGGGATTGGTTGCAGGACCTTCAATGCTTCTGACGGGGCCAAACACGCAGCATATGAGCTTGACGATATACATACTCATGCGTGCCGCTGTGTTAGCGTCACGCTGTGGGATAAAAAGCAAGCGGTTTGGGCGGATTTGTAAGCCACTCACTTGGAAGCATGGCGACATATTCCTTATGTGTCTCTCCTCCTCGCAGATTTTGTATGTTCCTTCATACCTAAATAAGCTTTTAGTTATGAGTTTCAATGCGTATGGGCTTTTTCTCTTTTAAGTTGTTACGTTAAGTTATTATTTGCTGAACTATGACAGTGCATTATTATGGATACTACAGTGATTTCTGTGAAAAATGTAGCATTATCATGACCTTTGATATCTTTGATACATGAAATTCTACACTATAGTTAGAAGTTAATTATATAAATCCTGTTTTTAATTTGTTGATAATCTATATCCAAGATTACTTGCTCAAAGCTACTTTAGTAATATCCATAAAAGAAGCTACATTAGTAATAGTTTAAGAGTATGTTTGAAACAAATAAATTCTATAAATTTTATGGAATTCATGACAAAAAATTATGAAATTCATTTGTAAATGAATTCTCTATAAAATTAAATTAGCTTATTGCAAATCATATCAAAATTGATAGAATTTAATAATAAATTTCACAAATCGAAGAGAAAGTATTATGTTGACCAAAACTCTCAATCGTATAGTTGAACAAAATGACAAGTTCTCCAATTATAAGGTTTAGAATCTAAACATTAGGGGATATTATGTAACAAATCTCCCATGTGTTTTAAATTGAGTAAATTATAACCCTATATTATAGGGGTGCACCAAATCCCCCCTTAGGTCAATTTTCCATCCGGAAAAACACGTGTGCCTCACATGTATGTTTAAAAAAACCTGATGACAAATATATCCCCACTAGTGTTATATCATCTTACCTTATTATCTCCCCCAAATCTCCAAATTCGTTTCTCTCTCTTCTAGTATTAAAACACATGAACAAACTTCATTACTTTGAGTCTGGTATGAATTGTAATGAAACGGTTGAAAAACAAAACTACTTCCAATGGAGAAATGCATGTTTAACTTCCAGATATTAAATCAATGTCCTAATGCAAATTAACAATCACAATTAATACTTGAACTCACAGGAGGTAGCTTTTTACAGCTACTTGAGATTGTATCTGTATATAGCCTCTTTGTTGGTCACTGTTTCATCATTTAATTACATGATTGTCTTGATAAATGTTTCCTTTATGGAGACTGAAAAAATGTTGAAAAGAATAAAACCTTTTGTTACTGCTTTGTTATACAAGAATCGCCACTTAAATATATTCTAATGAATAAAACAAATGGGGCAAAAGAGAGCAGGGTATTCGCTGTAGAGGAACTGGAAAATATGACCCTAATGAACTCCAATTCAGAACTAAAACTCATGATAAGCCTAATCTTTAAGATTTCAAGTCGAAACAAAGTCCTTTGCCCAAATCATCCAATATCGATTCCACGACTGCATCTGCACTTGTGATGGCTAATAGAACAAAATGGAATTCTTTCAAAATAACAATAGAACCTGCAGTCACGCAAAATGGAGTGGAACTTCTCCCAAATGACAATAGTTCTTAAATAAAAGCAGTGAAGTTAGTGCATTATGGGATAAGATGACTAGGCTCAAAGCATTGAAGTTTATTCATGTGTTTTAGTACCAGTAGAGAGAGAAATGAATTTGTGGATTTGGCAGAGATAACAGGGTAAGATGGTAACTCTACCCGGGGTATTTTTGTCATCAGAATTTTTTTAACACGTGTTTTTCCGGTGGATTTTGAACGAAAAATTAACATGTGGGGGGATTTGGTACACCTCTATCATAGAGGGTTATAATTGATTCATTTTAAAACACATGGGGAGATTTGATACATGTAGCTAAACACGGGGAAATCAGATAATATCCCAAACATTAGAGTCAATTTCATTTATATCAAACATTCTAAACATTAGAATTGAATTGAATTCTACAATTTTATATAAGAAACCCAAACATGAAAATTCATTTGAACTCATTTACAAATGAATTCTTTTTTAAGCTCATTTAAAACTGAAATGAATTTCATTTTAATTTGGTTCCAATCCGGGTGCAAGAATGAGGCATTGGAGCTGCTTTAGAGTTTAAAATGTAATTGGGTTATTTCCTATCAACTTAAGTTTTTGGGATAATTTGTCACTCAACTATCTTTTAGCTACCTCATAGTCTAAGTGGCAAAGCATTGTTGATGAGGTACTAAAGAGTCCTGATTTGGTATTCTTTTTTCTGATTCTTACACATTTAAATTACCGTAGAAAAGGAAAAATAAAATAAAGCATGAGAAGTTTATGTAGTAAAAAAGGGGAAAAAAAATCTACCAATTTACATATCAAATGAGTAAATACTTAATAAACATGTTTAGGGACTTTATTTCCGGCTTTACCATTGAGCTGAATTTGATTCTGCTAGAAAAAAATTTCTCCCCTGCTAATGTTTCCAATTAACTGTTAGCTGCTTGCATACAGGAAAAATATGAAGTTTATTATTCATTAATGTACCTTGTTTGGATTATTAATATTCAATTATTCAGCCTAATCTTTTAGTAAAACCTTAATTATGTGTCAAAAAATTACTTATAAAAATTATTATATGTCAAAATGACTGCATGAAAAGAAAGGTAGAGAAGAACTTTTGTCAATCTTGACTCATGAAACTCTGAAATATTTGCTCTGATCTATGTTCTTATAAGTACAAGGAAGCTCCTTTTCTAAGTCATTAAAGTAGAACCATCCATTTTTCAGGTCTGCTTACATTTTGAAGCAAGAGAGTTTGCCTCCATCATACAAGTCCTTTCTCAATAAACATGGTGGGAAGGATGCCGCAATTCTGCAAGGTGTTAAAGAAATTGCAAGTGGCATACCTTTCACTAATTTGGAGGCAATTGAGAAATATTACAAGTCTAGTGGAGTTCATGTTAAACTGGATCCACAAATGAATATCCCCTGTTCGGTATGATATGTTTTTAAATTTTGTTCTAACAAGTGATATAATATTCATGTTCTTGTAGATATATTTGCATCAGTGCTTCCTTGCAATACAGGACTACACATGTTGTGGCACTGAATGTGAGTATGAACACTTGGTTGGAAACATGTTGATCAGGGTTTTTTTAAAGGACTTGAAGGAAAATCAATAGGAAGCTCTTGTTAAATATTAATTTCTGGAGCAACATTAAACTTGTGCCTTTTCTTTTCCTACTTTTCCCCTTGATTTTTCTGAGGATTCTGTTCTTATGGGTTAAAAGTTATGTCAATCCTGTTGCTATAAGGAAAAAGCCTTGTAGATACGCAACTATCTATCTATCCAGCTGGCTAGTTAACTATTATCTATTTTTGCATTTATAGTCTGACTTTGGATATCTTATATTCTTATAGACCTCCCTCTTTTAAAATTTCAGAACTGAATCCGCATTTTATGTCTTATTGATGGAATTTTGTGCTTGTTCAGATTTCAGAATGCAAACAGGCACATAGCTAGGATAATAACTGGCACTTTAATAGTTCTAGATTGCTTGCCAAATACGTATTTTACCCAATTGTTCAAAGAACAGATCATGATTTTTGACCTCTAAAGTCCTTCCATATGGATCTCATTGATTGCCTGTGAGGATGTGGCATATCCAATGTTCTTCTAGAATTTCAATGTAGTTAGGGAATGTTCAATGGTCTTTGGCTGTTGAAGTGCACTCCTTTTACAGGTCCTTTGTGATAAAGACATAATTTTATCAAATTCGGCGTATTGCTTGCATCTTGGAATATTCTTGATGTCTGCTATACTTGCTCTTGCATGAATTGTTTTCAGTTGTTTAATGATCGATATAAAAGATGTTCAGCTTAGGCCTTAAACTTTATTGCACTAGTCAATACTGCTTGAACTTTGCATGTGAAAATATTCTGTTACTTTTGAGAAGAATGCTTAAATTCTCAAGTTTCTTACAGATGATACATGGGAATCAGTCTTGTGGTGCTCATGTCGTTTCTTTTTTTATTCAAGCCTATAAAAGAGCATTACCGGTGTATCTTCCAGTATATTTGATTCCTGCACTAATAGTTCATCGTCAAGGCCTCTTTAAAAGGTAAATAGATATAAGCTACATTGCTTCCTCAATTGTATTAGTTGCCCTTCCATTGCTTGATAGGCCGTGGTATGATGCATCGTCTTCTGGTTAAAATTGCTAGGTTAAAACCAGTGTCTTTAAGGGTGGGCCTGGGCGCGCCCAGAGGCGATTTGGGCCCAAAACGCCCCAGGGCGTGAATCCTGGGGCGGAACCAAAACGACGTCGTTTTGGTGTTTTGGTTAAATCAACCTTTTTCTTCTCTGCGGCTCGAACCCATGACCTTAAAGTGTCATAGATTTTACCACTGAGCTAGGACTACTGATATGATATTATTACACTTCATAAATATATAATATATATTATGTATCTTAATAATAACTACAAGCTATTTAATTAATCACTTACAAATTACAACAATATAGAAATATAAGTTATACTTCATATAATTTATATATAAATATATATTAATATTTATAAAATTATAATTATCAGACTATAGAGAGTTAGTAAAGTATTAAAATTTGACAAAAATTAATTAAAAATTAAATTGCTTTTATTTTACTATTTTAATTAATTAATTAATATTATTTTATTAAAATTTCAAAACACCCCAAAAGATTCAAAAGATTTACCTGGATTTTCAGCCTTTTAAGTAAGAATTTTAAATTTTCAACATTTTGATTGAACGTCATTACAAATGGAACTACTATGTTGGAGGACCATAATGTAAATTGATGGATACATATGCAACAAACGATAGCATACGTCTCATATCTTATGTGATTAAAATTTTCATCAAATTGTTTGATATTTGTGTAAAAATATTTTGATAAATATTCATTCATAGGTCTTAAGTTAGTAAAGTTTATTGATAATTAATTAATTTATATTATTTCAATTTTTTAATATTTTTATAATTTAATTAATATTATTTTATTCAAAACATCTCAACGTTTCAAAGGCTTACGCCTCAACTCCTCGGGGCTTACGCCTCGCCTCATTGAGGCAAAACAGCTCGCCCAACGCCCTTGCCTCTGAAAACACTGGTTAGAACCATTATGTGGCTGTTGTTGAATCTTTCTGTTGCAGAACTAATCACGTGGTATTTAGGATATTGAACTAATAACATGGTATATAGGATACTGTACTACCACCACTTCTTCTGTTTGTTGATTTCAAATTTGGTTTTTTTTTTTTGGATAATGCATCATTACGAGCGCCCCCACAATCCTTGCCCTAGGACCCTGTGGAGGATGTAAATCACAAGATGTGCAGCGCAGAGCCAGGAATCGAACCCGAGACCTTACGGGGGCACCGCAATCTCGAAGGTCACCCTTTGCCACTGTGCCATATGCCCTGGGGGCTTCAAATTTGGTTCTTATTCAAGCCTTCCATGGTTACTGACTTACTGCGCTACCTAAGTGCCCTTTGGTGGTTAATGTGTGAGTGAACTGGATGGTTGAACAAGTGTGCTAGTATAAGTTCTTGGCGTGCTTTTTGAACAAAATTTCTATTTTAGCACATATTAATGGGGAAACAGACTTACTGATGTCTTTCTACCCAGTTATATTCTATTATAATTTGAGCATTGGGAACATATGGTTTAATAGACTTGTTTCTCTGCAATATATTCCTTTTAGAGCTTCACTCCAATGTCTTGATACTTGATAGTGAGGCTGAGTACCTCAAATTTCAGCACTTGCATTACTTTTCTTTGTTTCTTTTTCCCTTTAAAAATTCTGGGTGATTCTTCTTAACAATAATAGTTTCCCGTTGATTGCCAATCTTTTAAAGCTTTGAGCTTTTATTAACTTATATATATATATATATATATATATATATATATATATATATATATATATATATATATAAAAAGACTTGAGCTTTTATTGCAACAATGGGGATATGCAAATCACTGTTCCATTGCTCCTGTCATCCATCAGTGGTCCTTCGGATCATTATTGTGTTATATAATCCTGTATGAATCCTGCAGGCCTTCCACAATATTGGGAAAGGGTCTTCTTGGTACTGCGAGATCAAGCTTGTTTCTATCTGTATATTGCTCATCTGCCTGGTTAGTTTTCATATTTCTACTATGTCATGCATTGTTTTGCTACCATTGCTCTTGTTGTTCTCCAAAGACAGTTGTTTCAACTTTACTTTAGGATCTTTCTCCTTTTCTT
Organism: Bretschneidera sinensis; assembly: GCA_023935145.1. NCBI lineage: Eukaryota > Viridiplantae > Streptophyta > Magnoliopsida > Brassicales > Akaniaceae > Bretschneidera > Bretschneidera sinensis. Next base: position 99,060,975 of record CM043700.1, on the reverse strand, counting down.
GGCAAGTGTTTATTTTTATTTATTTTTTCTGACCATACCGTAGTCTTCGTTTGACATATTGGAGGAATGGGAGTCAGCATCATATTCTTTTTCTGAACATTGGAATATAAGATGAGTTTAGCATTCTTAGACTCTTTATGATATAGAAATACAACCATTGAATCTCTCTCTCTCTCTGTATTTTTTTTTTTTTTAATTCTTATCAGTCTTGTCAATATATTGGTCATTGAGACTTGTTCATATTGCTAAATAAAATTGGTATGATAATAGGAAGAAGTCTTTTGCATCTTATAATATGTTCAACTTGCTTATCTATAAATATTACTGTAAAGCACTGGGAATATTTTAAGGTGCCTTGTTATTTAAATAGCCGTATTATTTGTTCGTCAGGATGTGGACGTGCCTCCTTTTTAGGATTTTCCGGAGATGTAACATACCAATGGTGGCAATGGGAACGGTATATGACATTCCTCAACTCACCAATTGAGCTGCAGAAAGCGTATGTTTTTGTTTTAAAATAAAATGTGTTATTTGTGCAGTTCCCAACTGGCTTGGCCTTGGCCTTTGAAAAAAAAAGCAGGCGGATCGAGATATCACTATACTGTCTTGCACGGGCTATTGAGAGCTTCTTTACATGCATGGCTGACTTGGGATATATACCACAGTCGAAGAACTTGAAGCGAGCTGATGTGGTGATTTTCAGCTTATCAACGGCTATCATAATGCACTGCTATGCACAGGAGAGGGAAGTGTTTCGATCCAAGTACTTAAATGTTCTTGATTGGGTGTTTGGTGTGCCGCCTCCTCCATGTGAAACCCCACGGTGCAAAAGTAGTTAGCACTTCATGGGGTATTTTTTGTCCAATACAAGTTTTGAAGGTAGTCAAACTCACAATCTTGTATCATGTAGTTTTAGTAGTGTCAAGTTGCTAGCAATGATGCAGGCTTTAACATATGCTGCATAGTAATTTTGATGTTTAATTAAGAGAGAAAACTATAATAGCTTAATAGATGGTATCATCTTCTAGCCTCACTAGGATGATGTTTGGGATAGATTTAAACAAGTTTAAATCTCATTCGAAGCAAAAATTATCTTGATCAGATTTAAACAAATTGATTTAACCTTACTTAAATCTGATTCCAAACAACGCCTAAAAGATGGGTTGAAGCTTTCATAGATCTTAGGAAATGCTGGAAAGTTTTCTTGTTTGTGAGTTGAAGAATGGCATTGACCCCAATTGAATCTTTTGATCATAGAACCTACTCCATTTCAGCATCAAGGACCATACTATTAGTCTTAATCACAACATTCTGCTTCTTGAAAGTTGAAACATAATCATCCTTTTAATTTAACTGAAGCAAGTGAGACCTTGCATATATTCGTCCCTATTCTGGGCTCGGCTTTCCAAAGTGCGTATGAACCAACTCAAAGCTCACTCTAAACCCTAGTAGCAAGTCTTTCTTTATAGCTTATGTGCTCTCTTTTTTACCTTTTTTCCGCCAAGTCCTAGCTTGTACTCTTTACAAAATGCATCTACAAGCTGTCTTTTCTTCATCATGAATCCAGAATTTAGTCACTTCCATACCTTTTCAAATAAATATGCGCATATCATATCATTTTAATTAAAGAGGATTAAGGATATTGCCGAACAAAATCTAGATGCAGACAGTTCGAGATCACTTGCACATTACCCACATACAGATATACATAAAACAGAGGAAAAAGGAAAACCAAAAAGAAAATATGAGCGGGACCAGTAAAATCATTTTACACCACATTCCATTTCCTTCATTACATCCTTATAATTAGAAAATAAGAAAAATCATTATATCCAAAACGAATTCCTAATCAACATTCATCTATCACATGCCAAAACCCCTAATATTCCTATCACATGCCAAAACCCCTAATATTCCTCAAACCTCGTCTTCAAGAAGCAGCATATTTGGAATCCCCCTTGTTAACTGGAAACTTCCTCCCAGTCTCGGGACAAACAAGAGCACCCTCCTCCAGGTGGAACTCAAAAATCGCGTGATGGAACATAACTAGGAACTCGCTAGACTTGAGCATCAACGACTCAGGCACTTCCTCAGGGTGTCAACCAGAGCTTTCCATTCGATTTTGGGGAACATGTGTTTGAGAAAATCGGGGTTGAAGTTAACTTGCTTTTCAATAACTTTATCCACTTCTATTCGGAGAGCGAAGCTGTTGGTCACTCCCTTGATGTTTGAGGATAGTATATTGTGAGTAAATAGCATCATGTCTTTCTTTCTCTCTCCCTCTTTCTCTGTTATCGTGTTTCCCTTCCTGGTGGTAGAGTAGAAGCAGCATAAAAAAACCGGGATGGAGATACTTTTGTGCTTTGTAGTAAGGATGGCAATGGGCGGGGTGGAATAGGACTGGTTTTACCTTTCTTGTCCCTCGCCCTGCAGTATCAAACCAGGCCCCGGGGACGGGGATGGATTCCCCCCAGTCTTACCTAGGAGAATTTCCTCATCTACTTTATTCATTAATATGAGAAAAAAAATAATTTAATAAAGAAACAATATGAATAGAAAAAACAAGCAAAAAAATATACTCCATAAAATAAGTATAAAAAGAGAACAAAATAGTCCTAAAATAAACAACATAACGGTTTATAAACAGTCTTCTCTCCAAGCAGAAATTTTAGCCTTGGGCTGTTCACGTAGTTTCTTTTGACAATGGTTTATAGCTTTTCACCTTAAAACGGTTTATAACTTTATTTTAGTACAAGGAGTATATGTTTGTAGGTGAAAAAATTAAGTGATCTAGCATTATAATCGACCTTCATTTTTATTAGTAAAATGCATTCTAAAGGAAAAACAACAAAAGAAAAAATACATCCATTTTTTATCAGTAAAAAGCATTTTATTGATTGTTAAATTAAGAGAAATAGCTTACAACACCAAAGCAAAGCAGCTAATCCGAATCGGATTAGGATCCTCTGCAGTTCGGAGGTGCTGTTGATGGTTAGATCCCCATCCACCTCATGCAAAATAAAATCAATGACTAAAATTTTGTCACCTCATCAAAACCATAACCCCTAAGAATTAAACGTTGCTGCACACTAATCCGTCTCCATCTTACTTTTAACCCTCATTTGTTGGAACTACTCTTCATAATTTGATTTGTTTTTGCCCACCTAAATGCATGGGCTTCACCGTCATGTGACTTAAACTCAGTGTTAATTTCACAAGACTTGTGAAATTGATAACTAAAGGATGATCATGAGTTTGCAAGTATAATGAATTTTTCCGCACTTATTGTTTTCAAAGCTTCCCTATTTATTTTTCTTTGATTCTTTTTTAATATTTGGAATTTCGTATTTTTCTCTACCTACAAAATGAACTGAGCGGTTTTGGTGTGTTTATATCCAAAATAAGTAAAGTTTAAAAGCTGTGTTTCTCTCTCTAAAAAAATTTCTATTTGTTTCTTTTAGTCTTTCTAGCTTTCTTTCTCTGTCTAAAATTTTATTTCTCTCCTTTTATTCTGATCTAAGAGAGAGATCGAGACAGGCACGGGGCATAAAAACGTAGAGAGATAGAAAATGAGCAAAGAGAAATTGTTGGATGTTTCTCTATAAAAAAATTAATGATGTGGGGCAAATTTAATCATAGATCTAATTTTAGTGGATGACTATCTAACCATCAATGCTCCTGCAGTTGGGTTGGATGCCCAACTGCCGAGGATCCTAATCCAACCGAGTCTAAGCAAGTGCCTAAATGCTCAGAGAGTCTACAGCAAACATAGAGGCTAAAATAGATAGAGAGAAAACATAAGACGAAAGAAGAAGGAGAAGGAGTGGAGAAAAGGGTTATCTTTTTATTGTTTGATAGGAAAGAAGAGTGAGAGGAAGAAGAGTGAGAGGAAGAAGAGTGAGATATTGGTGTTTTTCCTGCATGAACCAATCACAATCCTCCTAAATTTGAATGATTGGAGAGTGATAAATAAAATAAAGTATTTTTTTTATTATCTTTTCTTCATTCCTCTAATTTTCCATCATTTTTACCAAATAAAAGATTGAAAACATCAACCATCTCATCCTTCCATCATTTCCCTCTCTTTCCTCTTCCTCTTCCTTTCTCTGATGTTTCTTCTTTACCAATCAGAGCCATAAAGTGCATACCCTGTGGGCTACCAAACCGCCCTAGAAAAATGCAGAGCACCATTCCACTTAAGAACAATAATAAACCTGTTACCCTTGCCAACCATGACAACTATACGCCAAAGCCATCGAAATCCACAAACCAATAATGAATTCTTTCTTTTTTAATTTACAAAGTACCTGCAAACGCAACTCTTAATTGAAATTTTATATAAAACTCAAAGCTAATTGCATGATGTAAACAACGACCTAAAATTAATGAAAAACTCAGATATCTTGTGAAGTTTCAGATAAATCTGATAAAGTCTTGCTTTCTTAATTGGTGTAGCAAGGCCACGACAACAGGGGATATCCGTTAGGAGAAGGAGGCAGCAGGAAGAGAGAGAAGCCGGAGCTGACAGGAAACAGAGGAACGGACTGAAAATGTTTTAGGGTAAACGGTGCTATGGTGGAAAACTTGGAATATGTGTACGGGGTGATTTAAGGAATAAATTAGATTTTAAGGATAATTTGCCCCCGAACACTTCTTTTTATGGGCTTAAAACCTTGGGAGTTAAAAATATTTGTTTGTGTGAAAGCCTAAATTAATTTAAGATGTGTTGATGCCGCTTACTATTGGTGCTGACTTGGCCTGGACCCTGCACAAGTGACAGGGGTGAACTGAAGACCCTCGGAAGTAGGGGAGGGGGAGACCTCCGAGGGCGCTCCGAAGCTTAAGTTAGCAAGGATTTGAAGGTGAAGCCGAGGGTTCGAAAGAGGAACCGAGGGCTTAAGTAAATCAAGTATAAGTGCAGATGTGTATGTTCATGATATGGTGAAGTCCATACCTTGGCCCTTTTATAGTCATCTGCCAGTGGGGAGGACATGATTACAAGCTCAGGAGAGGTGGCGTGCCGTAGGGTGGCTGCAAGACGACAGTAGGGGAGCTGCAGGGTGGCCGTAGAGGAGCTGCAGGGCGACCGTAGGGGAGATCCAAACATAGGCTTTCTGGGCAATCCCTTATGGGCCCTGAGATTTTGCTGGGCCGGAGAGTACATTGGTCCGCTTGTCAAGGCTGGAGAGTTTAGTTGGGCTCCTTATGGGGTTAGAGCATCCTGCCAGGCCTGAAGCTCATTTGAGCTGAACCGTTCTGGTGGGTCTGGAGCTTATTTGGGCCGAAGTATTTTGAGCCATATCACAGGCTCTCCACTTCCTTGGGTACATTCATGTGCTTAAGGAAGTACTTTGTGGGTCAGGCTTTTAAATGGAGTTGAAGAGTAAAAAACCCGGTCGTGAGAGCTGAACCATGATGCTCAGGAGGCGAAAGGTTGTCTGGAGAAGCGAAAAGTCTTCTCAAAAGCCACAAAGTCAGACTTGCGCTCGAACAGCTATCCTTGAGAGTCGGGCCGTTACTCTCGGGAGGCGAAAGGGTGCTTGGGGAAACGAAAAGTCGTTTCGAAAAACCCTAAAGTCCCATTTTTTCCGTTTTCGCATTAATTTCTTTCTTGAAACGTGTTTTCCCTTCTTATAAATAGGGGTTTCTGACACCTTTTGTTTTAAGGAAAAATAAGTTCAGTTTCTGAAGAGATTGAGAGGGAAATACTACTTTCTAATAGAGGAGTTATTGGCTTAGATAATTCCGAGAGTAATGATCTCAGAGAAAGAGGGTAGCTATCAGTTTCTTGAGGGTTTTATAGAAACCAGAGAGGAATACGAGGCTACCCTAGAGGAGGATCGTGGTTCGACGAACACGGTCTTCTCCCTGATTTCAAACGGGGGTCAGGACCTCTTTCAGATTCCGAGTGGAGGCAAAGACCTCTTCCAGATTTCAAGTGGGAGCTGGGAGGGTTCCTTGTGCCAAGAGCTTCTCGGTTCCTTGGTACCGAAGAAGAAGAGGGACATGGCCACCCTCAAAGGAGTACTACAGATTCATTTAAAGTCCGGGGGGCTGTGTCTCTGGATGGTGGGCTCCTTGGTCCTTTGAGCTTATTGGAAATGAAGAAGAAGAGGGGCTGGGGAGGTCACCCAGGCCTGGGGCTACACCTGACAGGTGAGCGCTTTCAGTCTCAGGCTCGTGCCAAGAGCTCTTCAAGATTGTGCCAGGAGCTTTTCAGCCTGAAGAGGGTGTGGGAGCTTGTAACCGGCACTGCCTGAGAAGCCTAGTGTTTTAGTTTTTCCTTTGTACTACAAGGCCGTTAGGGTCCTATTTACTTTGTACTTCGAGGTCATTAGTTGTAATTCTCTGAATTAATAAAATATCTTTTCTTTTAACCTTCACCTTGTGTGATATCCTTGCTTTCCATACTTAATTCAATAAAACGAACTTGATTTTGAACACAATATGGGAGAAATGCTTGAACTAGGAGAAGTCTTGATACAGTGTTTGCAAAACGTCTGAACCCTGGAGAATAAGGCTGAGTGTTAGTAGCGTAGCTTAAACGTTGGGACTTTTTGGAGAACCTGGCTGAGCGTTAGACAAGGCTCGGACTTTGGAGAACCCTTGGAGAAAACTTGGCCGAGTGTATGCGATGCAGTTCACATGTTCGGACTTTTTTGGAGAAACTTTGGAGAAAACATGGCCGAGTGTATGTAACGAAGCTCATACGCTCGGACTTTTGGAGATACGACCTAGCATTGGCAAGGCTCGGATTTTTGGAGAAACCTTGGAGAAAACATGGCCGAGTGTACGCAACGCAGCTCATACGCTCAGACTTTTGGAGATACAACCGAGCGTTGACAAGGCTCGGACTTTGGAAAATCCTTGGAGAAAACTTCGCCGAGCGATAGACAAGGCTTGGACTTTGGAGAATACGGCCGAGCGTTGACAAAGCTCGGACTTTGGAGAATACGGCTGAGCGTTGACAAGGCTCGGACTTTGGAGAATCCTTGGAGAAAACTTGGCCGAGAGATAGACAAGGCTCGGACTTTGGAGAATACGGCCGAGTGTTGACAAGGCTCGAACTTTGGAGAATCCTTGGAGAAAACTTGGCCGAGCGATAGACAAGGCTCGGACTTTGGAGAATCCTTCGAGAAAACTTGGCCGAGCGATAGACAAGGCTTAGACTTTGGAGAATACGGCCCAGTGTTGACAAGGCTCGGACTTTGGAGAATCCTTGGAGAAAACTTGGCCGAGCGATAGACAAGGCTCGGACTTTGGAGAATACGGCCGAGCGTTGATAGGCTCGGACTTTGGAGAATCCTTGGAGAAAACTTGGCCGAGTGATAGACAAGGCTCGAAATTTTGAGAATACGGCCGAGCGTTAACGAGGCTCGGACTTTGGAGAAAACTTGGCCGAGCGATAGACAAGGCTCGGACTTTGGAGAATATAACCGTCGCTCGGCCCTGGAGGTGCTTGGCTTTGTGCACTATTGCGCACTGATGCTCGGCCTGTGTACACAAGTGTGCAATGAAGCTGGGACGAGACCGAGCGTATGAGCACATATGCACACACTCGGACTTGAGTGTGCGCGCGCTTTCTTGGCTATGTGTACAGTTGCGCACTGAAGCTCGGACAGTGTGCACTAGTGTGCACTGAAGCTCGGACGAGGCTCGGACAAGGTCGAGCGTATGAGCACATATGCACACGCTTGGACTTTGGTGTGCGCACGCTCTCTTGGCTGTGCGCACTATTGAGCACTGAAGCTTGGACTGTGTGCACTAGTGTGCACTAAAGCTCAGACGAGGCTCGGACGAGGCCGAGTGTATGAGCACATATGCACACGCTCGGACTTGGGTGTGCGTGCGCTTTCTTGGCTGTGCGCACTATTGCGCACTGAAGCTTGGACTGTGTGCACTAGTGTGCACTGAAGCTCGGACGAGGCCGAGTGTATGAGCACATATGCACACGCTCGGACTTTGGTGTGCGCGCTCTTTTGGCTGTGCGCACTGAAGCTTGGACTATATGCACTAGTGTGCACTAAAGCTCTGACGAAGCTGAGCGTATGAGCACATATGCACACGCTCGGACTTTGGTGTGCATGCGCTTTCTTGGCTGTGCGCACTGTTGCGCACTAAAGCTTGGACTGTGTGCACTAGTGTGCACTGAAGCTCGGACGAGGCTCGGATGAGGCCGAGCGTATGAGCACATATGCATGTTGTGTGATTATATACCTAAATAATTAAGCAAATAACCGCACTCATTTTACTTGCAAGTGCACAAGGTCAACAGCGTAGTATAGTGTGCGAAAGCAAGGTCATCTCTACAGGGATTGGTAAAGTTCGTTTTTTAGAATTAGTTTCTTTAAGTAAAAAGAAATAAAATAACTGTTGTGTGTGATTTGATAATAATAAAGACATAGAGCTTTGATATCCACCACTAGTCATACTTTCCCAATTGTATAAGGTATCAGTGCATTAGCCTTATCATGTATACCTACTGGTTGCCAACCTAAGGGCATGGTATCTACTCCTTAAGCTATTGATCTCCCTAAGCAACGAGTTAGGCATGGTATCTACTCTAACTCTTTTCTTCTTTAAGGGATTCAGCATGGTATCTGCTTGAGTTATTCCTTAAGAAAACATAAGTGCTATGGAAATCGACAACCACATGAGACCTAGGGCATGGTATCTACTCCCGGTTTCCCATGTTGATTAACCCAGGTATCCGGATAAGATATCCCTTGTTACTAATGTTAGACCCAGGACTCGGTCATCCAAATTGATCTAACTAACAGGTCCATACCACATGCATACGTTGGCCATACACATACATATGAGGAACGTAAATAAGCACAGGCATTAATCAAGTTAAACAACATAATAAAGGCTATTGGCAAAGATTTATCAATGCATAAATATATGAGAAAGCATAACTAGGGCTTCAATCGAGCCCTATAAGAAAGTTAGTTACATATGCTATCTAAAAACATCATATATAAACTAAACATAAAGGGAAGAATAAACCCGAGAGAAGAGGCGTCAATTCTCTCCCAAAGCTTACAACTCCAAGTAAAAGCTAAGAGAAGTGTTCTCTAAGTTGTTGTTGTTGTGTGTGCTTTACAGGTGTATTTATAGGGTTTGAGAAGTCCTAGAAGGTGCAGGAAACCCTAAAACTTCCTAAACCGACAAAAACTCTTTATTTCCAAAACAGGGTTCTGCAGTTTACTGTTCACGCCCGTGTATGTGCGCTCGATTGCACACATCTTGCACTCGATCGCAGTGCTGCGCTCGATCCCTCTTCTGTGCGCACGATCGCAATGTGTGCTTGATCGTAGTGCATGGTGTGATCGATAGCAGATTGACCAGAGACTGCTCCAGGATTTCCAGGCTTCTTCCTTTAAGCACCAAAACTGCTTCTTTTCTTCTAAAACCTATAAAACACATGTGAAATACACAAATGAAGTAAAACAAACTAAATTAACGTAACTAAGGACCTAATAAATGTAAATAAGGGGGGCTAATTATGAATATTTAAGCACCTATCACACCCCCAAACTTACATTTTGCTAGTCCCTTAGCAATACAAATTTAAAAGCTAAAACGAAAAAAATAGATAAATCAAATGTTAATGGTGTCCAACAAAAGTTTAGATCTTACAAAACTATGATGTGCATTCATGAGCATGCTTAACAGATATAAACATATTTTTGCAATGAATAAGAGTTTTGAACGCAAATCACTTTCATAAGGCAATTTAAGACATCACAAGCTCGACTTTGGTGTGTGGTGAACTAGCACACAAAAGATTAGGTTTCCAAGAAATTCAAACGTGTAGTGTTTCAATGACTCAATATTCACCAAACTTCCTATTAGAGTCAACAAAGATGGCATAGACTTTTATTTGTGAGACTTTTGCCAAGTTAGTTCCTTTAAGCTTTCTTGTTGACTCGTGTAACGAGCATTTAGCCAATGACTCCCAAACCAGACGGTTTTAGGGCATTAGGTGTAAAGACACCCCTAAAGACTTACTAGCTCGAGTCAACAAGGCTACGAAACTAACTGGATTTAATGCTACCATTTAGAATTTTCCACCTTTTGACGTGACACTCAATGCTTACTGAGGCAAGAGGGCCAGTTACTCAGCGGAAAGTTCTTTTTAATGATCACTTAGAATTTTCCACCTTTTGACGTGACACTCAATGCTTACTGAGGCAAGAGGGCCAGTTACTCAGCGGAAGATTTGTTTTTATTGATCATTAGGAGCATTTTTTTTTAGCACTAATCAATATTTTCTATTTTCATATGCCAAAATGTCAATCTAATAGGTCATCTAGTTCACAGTCAAGCAAAAGAAACATACCAATCCAAATAACATGTCATACCCCACACAATTATGTGCTAATGTGCTCGTGATAGTTTAAGTCAAATTTGTGAATCCTTAAATGTCTAAAAGACAGTGATCTAGGTTCAAAACTTGATTATTTGGCCTATATGTTCAAAGTGTTAAGCTTGCTGATGAAATCAAATCATAAAATTTTGTTTAGATCACAAAAAAAAAAAAAAAAAAATTTATTGGACAGAATGAACATGCATTTATCTATGAAAATAACAACAAAACAAAAAAATGTGGGACATAGTGAGTGTGTGAATGTGTCCCCATACCCCCAAACTTAAATTACACATTGTCCCCAATGTGTGAATAGCATGGAAAGAGCTGACATGGGAGATGGAGAACTGATGGCTGGTATGGCTCGTAGCACGCCCCCAAACTTCAACTGGATGCACTCACGCTGTCCTTAAGAAAGAAAGAAAAACAAACATAAAATGGAAAACAAGTAATAATAAACAGATAGAAAAATAAACTAGGAAATATGAATAATAAAATGAAATAAACTAAGAAAAAAGATATGCTTTGGGGTGCCTCCCATGAACGGTAAGTTTAATGTCTTCAGCCAGACGTGGTATCCTCTCACTGCTGATCATCAGGTGGTGCAGTCGAAGAGGCACCGGGTGTCAGAGGTAGGCGATCAAGAATGGCCTGCAGCATAGCCTCCTGTCGTGCTAATCGTGCCTCCAAACTATCCATGTACTGATGCACGAGTGTGGTAGCAGCAGAGACCTCACCTCGGAAGGAGAACAGCTCAGCTAGAAAGTGTTGGGACTCAGTGGGTCCCATGTCCGAATGGTCCTCCTCACGTACTGGGCTAATGATCGGGGTCTCGGTCTCCATGTGATCCTCCTCAACTCTCTCAGCTGCTAGAGCGGGTGCCGGGAGTCCTCGTGGCATATGCGAGATGCTGTGTGTCCACTAAGCCTTCCCGAAGAAGGGATACTCTCGCACTGGCCTGTCACTATGGGTCCCCTTAATCCCCTTCTTCTTGAGGATGAAGGAGAGTAGGAACGGGAAAGAGAGGCCCCAAGCATTGGCCGTGGTGGTCTGATGACCATGTACGTGATCCCAAAACTTGTGCAGTTGGCTCCAAATGACAGCCGGGATGGAGTACCAGTGGCCTCTATGGAAGGCATATAAGGACTGGAGAAACTGGTCTCCCCGCTGTGTCTTGTGCCCCAATGGATACACATTACGCTGCAGGATCGTGTCGACAAGCCACAGTCGTGGAGGCAGCTTGGACCTGCTAGCCGCATTGTTATGCCTGTCGGCATAATGGCCAGCACACATGTCTGTGATGATCTCAGCCAAGACAAAGGACTCCGACTGCTCCTCAATATCTGTGTCCTCAGGAGGGGACTCGTCGATGCAATGAAGAGCAGTAGCTATATCGGAACTAGTCACCTCGATAAGTGTGCCCCGGACTGAAGAAGTGAGAACTCCCGGTCTACTGTAGTCAAATGATAGGCTCGCATAGAAATGGACGACGAGCTGGGCGAACGCAGTGGAACAGATCGGCTTAAACAGCCTCTTCAACCCTCGGTGTTGGAAAGCTTGGACGGCCCATTGAGTGGCGTTCATGTGCCGAAATACATCATCGATGGCGAAGGTGGTCTCGAATAAAAGCTTTCTTTGTTCTATGCTGGGCCGGGATGACGAGGCACGACTGTTGGATGCACCAGAAGTGGAAACAGATGGTCTAGACATGCTTTTCTGTAGTTTCTACCTGATTTGTGATTGATCTTAAGGATGTGCGCTCGATCGAACACTGGTTATGCGCTCGATCGCAAATGCCGTGCACTTGATCGCACACAGTCAAGCTTTTCTTCGAATAGCTTATGTGCACCCAAAAGACCAAGCTATGGTATTGAGGATTTGAATATGATCCCAACCTCCTGCAAACAGACAAGCACTCAATCACTCACAAGAAAATATATATGTATAATGAATTTTATAAATAAAATATTAAAATTCGTGTGTGTGTGTAAAGAGTACCTTGTGGATGTATGTAATAGGCAAGGGAGTACGTGGTGGTGGCAGTGGTGATAATGGTGGTTAACAGTGATGGGGATAGGTTTAGGTGGTGACGGATGTTTGATGGTGGTGATGGTGACTGGTGGATGAGTGTGAGGGAGAGAGATGTGGGTAGACGGGAAAGTGCAAGTGAGAGAGAGTATAAGGGTGCGAGTGAACAGTGAGAGAGTGTGAGTGCGTATGAGTGAAAATTTGCAGATTTATATCTAAACCTTCTACCGCGAGTGCGCTCGATCGCACATGGGTTGCGCTCGATCGCACTTGCGCGCTCGAGCATATGTAAGGACACGCTCGATTGCACAGTTGTGCTCGATCGCATGGAATGTTGCGATCGATCGCAAGCAGTGTGCATGTGCAAAAATGAAAACTTACCTCAGTTGTAAAAATGAGAAGTGTGGAACAGTACAACCTTACCATGTGTTAGTGGCATCAGTACCACTAACCTCTATAGAGATGCTTGAGCTGTATGAATAATTTGAAATGAACTCGCTCAAGCACTCTCGAGCTACAGTGCTAGTTGTTTGGAAGGAAGCATTTCGAGCCCACATCCGATGGTTTAAGTGCTTTTGATGGTTGCTTCATCTCCCATTTTGATGCCTGGTTAATAAAGTAAGTAAAGGTAGTGTCAGTAAGTGCATGAGGTTCAAATTGAATACCATACTTACTGAAAGGCTTTGGTGTGTTCTTGAAAAGTTGCACAGCTTTATTGAAGTCTTTAATCACATTGTCCTCCTCCGGCCTAATGTCCACTCTTGTGTCCTTATGGTTGGGGATAGTCTCCAATTGAACAGTGTGATTGACCTGAGAAACTTCCTCAACAATATCTTGCATGAGGCTCACATTAGAATATTCATTTTCCTCATTGATTGATTTTGATGTATTAAATATTTTAAATTCTATCTCCTCATTATTTACTTTCATAGTGACTACTCCCCTTTTTACACTAATGTTAGTATCATCAGTTATCATAAAGGGGCGTCCTAGGATAATGGGGAGAGGTGATGGTAAAGTACATTCTTCCATATCTAATACTACAAAATCAGCAGGTATAATGAATTTACCTACTCTTACCAACACATCCTCAAGGATACCTCTCGGTCGTTTGATGCTTCGGTTAGCTAATTGTAAAGTGACGGAGGTCGGTTGAAGCTCCCCTAAACCTAGTGTCTCGTACACACTGTATGGCAGCAAGTTGATGCTCGCTCCTAGATCAAATAGTGTATGCTCAAATAGCTGGTCACCTAACCTGCAAGGAATAGTAAAACTACCCGGATCTTTCAGTTTAGGTGATAGTTTTCTTAGAAGCATAGCACTTGCCTCTTCGGTTAAGGAAACCGTCTCATGTTCCTGAAACTTTCTTTTGTTAGTGCAATAATCTTTTAAAAACTTAGCATATGCAGGTATTTGTTTGATTGCATCTAACAGAGGAATGTTAATTTCAACTTTCCACAAGGTTTCAAAAATATCGATTAGTTTATTGTTTTTCTTTTGTTTTAGTAACCTTTGCGGGAAGGGTGGTGCATTTCACTTCTCTACTTCACTTACTCTTGATGCTGATGGTGTCTCTTTGGATGCTGTTGCAGATTCATCGGACCCTTTTACCTTGCCATTTCTCAGGGTTATCACAGCGTTTAATTGTTGATGTCCCCCTGGGTTGGGTAGTGTTTGAGCTGGGAGCTCTCCTTGCTTTTTATCACTGAGCTCCTTAGCTAGTTGTCCCATTTGTACCTCTAGTCTTTGAATTTCTTATGCATGTGCTACAATGGTCTGTTTCTGTTGAGTCATGAATTGTTCTTATGATGTCACTAGTTGTCTTACTAGACTTTCGAGGTCATTCTTCTTTGGTTCGAGAGTAGCATGAGCAGTGGGATGGGGGTTTCGTTGCTGTCCTTGATTGTTCTGGTTGTTGCTCCACGAGAAATTTGGGTGGTTTCGCCATCCAAGGTTGTACATGTTGGCATATGGGTTATTCTTCGGTGGATAGTTGTTAGGCCCCACGTAATTGGCTTGTTCTGGATCTGCAGATGAGTACAACAGACAAGTTTTAGTATTATGATCGTGTTGGGAACATATTGCACATACCTGGAGTGGGGTAGATGGTAGGCTGGACGAGGCAGTTTGATTAGCCATGGCTTTTACCAATAAATCTATTTTCCTTTCCATTGCTGCCATTTGAGGGGAAGATCCTCCATTTACATTTACCTCATACATACCCTTTCCCTTGGTCACATGTCTACCTCGAGAGGAGAACTGCTGAGTGTGTTCGCTGAGGGTTTCGAATAATTCCATTGCTTCTTCGCTGCTTTTCTCCATCAACACTCCTCCACAACCTGAATCAACAGTACTTTTATTAGTGTCGTTTAAACCTTCATAAAAGGCTTGTACCAGTTCATCTTGAGGCAGGTTATGGTGTGGGCATTTGAGTAGCAAGTCATTGAAGTGTCCCCATGTTTCGAAGAAGAGGTCTCCATCTTTTTGTTGGAAGGACTGGATCTCCTTCCTCATTTGCCTTGTCTTTTGGGCTGGAAAGAACTTCTTCAGGAACTTGCTTGCCAACTCCTCCCAAGTGTGGATGGAAACTGCAGGCAAAGAATTATACCAAAGTTTCGTATTATCTTTCAAGGAAAAAGGGAACAAAATCAACCTTATTCCTTCTTGGTCTAGTCCTTGTATGTGCTGGAACTTGCAAAGATCGAAAAATTCTCGGAGGTGCAAGTGTGGATCTTCGTTAGGAGTGCCTCTAAAATGAGTCAAAGCATTCAAGATTTGCGGAGATATGTAATAATTTCCCGCTGCCTCAGGTTGATATGCAATGCATGATGGTTGATCAATGTTCTGAGGGATGAAGGAGTGCTTCATCGGTACTCGTGTAGGTGGTTGCTGGTTCTCAAGCTGTTCCGCTATTTGTGGTTCGTTCTTGACTTCTTCTTCGTTCTCCTCGAAGTTGTTCCTTAGCTTTTGTCGGATAGTCCGCTCAAGCTCGGGATCAAGGGGAAAGAATGTTGGATGTCGGGATCGCAGTCCGTGCATAAATCAGGAAATCTGGTTTCAGTGCAGCAATGCAACTCTGCTACTCGGGTAACTCTTTGCCCTAAATGCGCTCGATTGCACAGGAGGTTGTGATCGATCACAAGTACCACAGAAAGTGTGATTTAGGGTTTACGTGCCTGAAATAGAAAACAATTTAATTAGGTTTGATGAAAAATAAAGATGGTAAACAGAAATAGCATAATAATAATTAAATGAAAGTAATTCTAAAAAGAACTTTAGCGTAATCCTCGGCAACGACGCCAAAAACTTGTTGCGTGATTCTATACCTAAATAATTAGCAAATAACCGCACTCGTTTTACTTGCAAGTGCACCAGGTCAACAGTGTAGTATAGTGTGCGAAAGCAAGGTCATCTACACAGGGATTGGTAAAATTTGTTTTTTAGAATTAGTTTCTTTAAGTAAAAAGAAATAAAATAACTGTTGTGTGTGATTTGATAATAATAAAGACATAGGGCTTTGATATCCACCACTAGTCATACTTTCCCAATTGTATAAGGTATCAGTGCACTAGCCTTATCATGTATACCTACTGGTTGCCAACCTAAGGGCATGGTATCTACTCCTTAAGCTATTGATATCCCTAAGCAACGAGTTAGGCATGGTATCTACTCTAACTCTTTTTTTCCTTAAAGGATTCAGCATGGTATCTGCTTGAGTTGTTCCTTAAGAAAACATAAGTACTATGGAAATCGACAACGACATGAGACCTAGGGCATGGTATCTACTCCCGGTTTCCCATGTTGATTAACCCGGGTATCCGGATAAGATATCCCTTGTTACTAATGTTAGACCCAGGACTCGGTCATCCAAATTGATCTAACTAACAGGTCCATACCACATGCATACACTGGCCATACACATACATATGAGGAACATAAATAAGCACAGGCATTAATCAAGTTAAGCAACATAATAAAGGCTATTGGCAAAGATTTATCAATGCATAAATATATGAGAAAGCATAACTAGGGCTTCAATCGAGCCCTATAAGAAAGTTAGTTACACATGTTGTCTAAAAACATCATATATAAACTAAACATAAAGGGAAGAATAAACCCGAGAGAAGAGGCGTCAATTCTCTCCTAAAGCTTCCAACTCCAAGTAAAAGCTAAGAGAAGTGTTCTCTAAGTTGTTGTTGTTGTGTGTGCTTTACAGGTGTATTTATAGGGTTTGAGAAGTCCTAGAAGGTGCAGGAAACCCTAAAACTTCCTAAACCGACAAAAACTCTTTATTTCCAAAACAGGGTTCTGTAGTTTACTGTTCACGCTCGTATATATGCGCTCGATTGCACACATCTTGCGCTCGATCGTAGTGCTGCGCTCGATCCCTCTTCTGTGTGCATGATCGCAGTGCATGGTGCGATCGATCACAGATTGACCAGAGACTGCTCCAGGATTTCCAGGCTTCTTCCTTTAAGCACCAAAACTGCTTCGTTTCTTCCAAAACCTATAAAACACATGTGAAATACACAAATGAAGTAAAACGAACTAAATTAACGTAACTAAGAACCTAATAAATGTAAATAAAGGGGCTTAAATATGAATATTTTAGCACCTATCAGTGCACATGCTCAGACTTTGGTGTACGCGCGCTCTCTTGGCTGTGCGCACTGTTGCACACTGAAGCTTGGATAGTGTGCACTAAAGCTCGGACAAGGCTGAGTGTATGAGCACATATGCACACACTCGGACTTTGGTGTGTGCATGCTCTCTTGGCTTTACGCATTAGTGCACACTAATGCTTGGCTAGTGCAGAAGTGTGCACTGAGGCTCGGACGAGGTCGAGTGTATGAGCACATACGCACACGCTCGGAATTTGGTGTGCGCGCGCTCTCTTGGCTTTGCGCATTGTTGCGCACAGAAGCTTGGACTGTGTGCACTAGTGTGCACTGAAGTTCGGATGAAGCTCGAACGAGGCCGAGCATATGAGCACATATGCACATGCTCGGACTTTGGTGTGCGCACGCTCTCTTGGCTATCTGCACTATTGCGCACTGAAGCTTGGGCTGTGTGCACTAGTGTGCACTAAAGCTCGGACAAGACCGAGCGTATGAGCACATATGCACATGCTCGGACTTTGGTGTGCGCGCGCTCTCTTGGCTGTGTGCACTGATGCTTGGCCAGTGCACAAGTGTGCACTGAGGCTCGGCTTGGTCCGAGCGTTTGCACACATATTCCTTCTCCTGGACTTGAGTGTGCGCGGCTTAGTTTGGCCGTGTGCACTGGTGCACACTGGTGCACACTAATGCTTGGCTAGGGGCATGCGCACTACGGCGCTCGGTCGTGCAAACTTAGCAACCACTCAGACAGGGACGTGTGCACTATGGCACTCGGCCATGCACACTTAGCAACCGCTCAGACAAGGACGTGTGCACTATGGTGCTCGGCCGTGCACACTGAGCAACCACTCAGACAAGGACGTGTGCACTATGGCGCTCGACCGTGCACACTTAGCAACCGCTCGGACAGGGTCATGTGCACTATAGCGCTCGGCCGTGCACACTTAAAACTCTAAAGTGTGCTACGTGGTGTTAGACGGCTTAGTATCGCAACATATGAGTTCTTTAGACTTCTTCGCTTCTACTATAGCGAGAGATTGTGGTTTCCCATGGACGGTGCCAATCTATTGATGCCACTTAATGTTGGTGCTGACTTGGCCTGGGTGATGACTCGGCCTGGACCTTGCACAAGTGACAGGGGTGAACTGAAAACCCTCAGAAGGAGGGAAGGGGTAGACCTCCGAGGGCGCTCCGAAGCTTAAGTTAGCAAGGATTTGAATGTGAAGCCGAGGGTTCGAAAGAGAAACCGAGGGCTTAAGTAAATCAAGTGTAAGTGCAGATGTGTATGTTCATGATTTGGTGAAGTCCATACCTTGGCCCTTTTATAGTCGTCTGCCAGTGGGGAGGACAAGATTACAAGCTCAAGAGAGGTGGCGCTGTAGGGTGGCCGCAGGTCATAGGGCAGCTGTAGGGTGGCGTGCCGTAGGGTGGCTGCAGGGCGGCTGTAGGGGAGCTGCAGGGTGGCTGTAGGGGAGATCTAGACATAGGCTTGCTGGGCAATCCCTTATGGGCCTTGAGATTTTGCTGGGCCGGAGAGTACATTGGTCCACTTGTCAAGGCTGGAGAGTTTAGTTGAGCTCCTTATGGGGTTGGAGCATCCTGCCAGGCCTGAAGCTTGGGCTGGACCGTTCTGGTGGGTCTGGAGCTTATTTGGGCCGGAGTATTCCACTGGGCCTGGACCGTTCTGGTGGATCTGGAGCTTATTTAGGCCGGAGTATTTTGGGCCATATCAAGATGTGTTACATGTGAAAAATATTTTTTTTAATGTTTTACTTAATAATTTGATATTTTTTAAATATAATTTAAAAACAATTTTTTTGTATTTTTTCAATATAACATTGAAAAAGATTAGGAAAATTATATTCTAGATTATGATGAAAATATGAAAAATAAAAAGTGTTGTTTTTCAAATTATGTTAAAAATGTGAAAATTGTTAAGTAAAGTGTTAAAAAATAGAGATATAAAAATAAAAATACTTTTAATAACTAAATACTCTATTTTTATTTATTTTTATAAATTTTTAACCATGTTTAGACATAAGAGTAGGGTTGAGTTGTCCGAATTAAAACTAGAGAATCAATTAGAGTAAAAAACTGAATAATAAATTTGTAATTTTTTCTTCTTCAAAATAGCAATGTTTTGATATTTATAATTGTGTGGATTATATAAACACTGTCTATAAACATTAAAATTACTCAAAATTTAGTCCATAAAAGTTCAAAGTGAAACATAATAGTTATATATGAATGAAAAAGAAGGATACAACTAAGTAAAGTTTCACTAAAAACACTCATAATAAATTTTGGTACCTTCTCGATCTAAATTGAGACATCTTTTATTGATAGCGTGTTTTGCCGTAACATTAATGGTTAGAAATACATCAGAGCTAACATTTAATTATATTTTTATTTTAAATAAAACAGGTTGAGATTTGATATGTTTGATAAGTCTGTTTTTGTGTGATCACTATGCTATCACACTTGAGTTATATGTATGGAATTGACTAAGTCCCATCGTCTCTCAAAAATAGACAATGCTTCTAATCGTAGAAATACCATTATGTGGAGAGCAAAAAGAGAAAGATAAGTCGTCAATCGATCTTGTAACTTGTTGAGATCGAAGATCCTTTATTATTATTCCGTTGTGATAGAAATATCATGTACGATTGTTATTTTATTATATTTGATGTTTTATATTTATATAATATTTAATAAATTTAACATGTGATATCAAAATAAAATTCCATATATTTGAAAACCTAGTTTTAAATTTATTATTTTAAATTCAATAAAATTAAAGTTTATGGTCAAAATTTTCGACCATAAATCATAGCAGTAATAGTACAAGATTAAAAAATATTTTTTTTCGAGCTTATAAGTCTTAGATCTTTCCAATCATATGTAGAAAATCTCGTGACTCTTTTCAAATCAAAGGTTATTGATGTCTAAAGTTTAAGATTAAAAAATTGTAAATCTTCGATTCGTGTAGTTTTATGATGTTTTGATACAAAATAAGGCTTTTCGTTTTTATGTTGTTGGGTTGATGATCTGGTACATGTCTTTGACTTTGAGTGTGTTGTCTAATTTAGTTAGATCAAATTTTTGGGTTAAAAAACTAAGAACCCTAACTTATCTTTCTTGATTTGTTAAAATACATCAAGATTTGATCCAAATTGAACCGTGGGTTAGCTTAGATGAATTAATAGGATGAAAACCCATTAATATTTTGTAAGAATCAACAGCTAAATCAATTGGTTCTTGAGAACCCAATTCGGTTACTATTTGCAGGTCATACTTAACTCAGCTGGAGGTAGGAGACAATGAACAGTTAAAAAAGAGAGGACAAAAGTAAGACCAGACTCCCACTGTAATCAAAGCCAAGAACTCTAGTTTTATATCTAACGCCTTGGATTTCGGTTCATCAATTTTTAGAGGAACTTTAAGTTCATGTTAGATTTATCTTAACCTTTCGATTATTTTGAATGGAAAATATTTTACCAACAAATAAAAATATTAACAGAGTTAACACAAACTGCCGTTAGTTTTTTATTTTTAGTATTTTTTAATGTTTTATCCTGTAAAAAAATCAAAATAATGAAAACCTAAACTTCTTTCCTCATCTTCACTCCACGCATTGTCGTCTCTCTCAAAGTGTTGTCGCCTATCTCAAAGCTTGTCATTTTCTTAAACTCCGGCAACCTCCAGCTACCTCTTGCGACAAGGTTCTTAGCTTTGTCGACAAGTTACCTCTAGTCTAAGGTTGGTTTTCTTTTTTCTAAATCTTATTTGTAGAGAAATTAAACCATCAAAACCTAAATTATATTTGGCTAAGGCATAAATGATCGTCAATGGTTACTTGGTACTTTTCATTTAATTGGGATTAGGATTTCATTTTGAAATATTCTAATTATGTATTTGATTATTGTTTTTCATATTCTATTTTCTATGTTCGTTCTAGAGTTGTATAATGTAAGTAATTTTTCTTTTCTTAATGATTTAGTGTGTTTTGATCTTCTCTGGTGCTATGTTTTTTTTTTTTTTTACAATCTATGTTCTTTGGTTTAGTTTTTGATTACCTTATGTTTGGCTGCCATGAAAATCAAGGGAAATAAGTATTTTAGATGTTGCACTGCTTGCATTCAAGACTGTTTGTTGTTGTTTTCATGCGCATTACATTGGGAAAATTATACAGAAAATTCGTCTCAAATAAAAAAAAATAGAATTGGTAATAATTGTTGAGGGAACTTTATGAAGTACCCAGATCATCATTAGAATTGATAATAACTGTTGCTTCTAGAATTTTCTGTTGTGCTTGCTTTCTACATATTTTGGTTCAATTCAGGCATCGAAGTTTTTAAAGCTAAGCAGACTTGTACTCTGGTACTTGTGTATCAAAGCAAGCCATGAGACTTACCTCAGTTGTGAGAATTCTTTTCAATTAGGTAATGCTCTATGTTCATCCTAGTTTTCTCCATTAGGCTATCATAGAATGGAAGGAACATGAGGTTTCTAAAAATTGCTATTGAGACTGTACTGGGATCAATACTAATGGTGAAGCTTTACCACATGAAATGCCAATGTTCAATGTTTTCTAAGAAGACTCAGGTTTTGGCTCTCATATGGATTCTTTAAAATACTGGTGATCACAACAACACATTAGAGATTGTGAAACAAATACCATTACTACACGGAAGCTCGAAGTTTGGGAGTTTAAGAGCTCGGTACTTGGCATACTTGAAACTTCTCAGAGCTCTTGACCGGTGAGTCCTATTCTGCTATACTCATGTCTTCTTTCGATGTTTACCGTAATAGAGATAGTGGTAGTGATAGCAATAATGGTAGTGGTAGTGGTAGTAGTAGGAGTAATGGTGATAACAGACGTAGTAGTAACAATGACCTAGAGACTGAGGTAAATGTCTCTGATGAGTGCCAAATATTGCATATCTTGGCCCCTTAATTTATATTTGTTAGCTTAGGAATTTGTTACTTTGAGTTGTTTTTTCGTTGTTTTACAGGCTTACAAGCACTTGGAAAGGAGTTTCACTAAATTGCCATAATTGCCCGTATAGATCAGTTATTTTATGGATTAAACTGTATTGATTCAGAAAGAACCAGGAGATGAGCCATATATGCTTGGAAAGATCGGGATGTCTATTTTCTGAGGAATTTTATGGCTCATAAATACGATTTTTCTAGAGAAAGCTATGGCAGTTTAAGTAGACAAAGGTTAGGTTGTGCGTGATTTCAGCGTGGCAGAAGTGATTTTTGCGGATTTAAACTGTAATGATTCAGGAAGAACTAGGAAATGAGCTATATATGCTTAGAAAGATCCGGATGTCTATTTTCTAGGAAATTTTATGGCTAATAAATATGATTTTTCTAGAGAAAGTTATGACAGTTTTAAAAAAATGGGTTTGTTAACTAATTGAAATATGGGTTATGAAATTGGTGTTTCTGATTATGTTAGCATGGTTAACTTTGTAATATGTACAAATTATTCTCTATAATGCACCATAAAACAAATTGATTTTTTTTTTTTTTTTTTTTTTTTGCATTATGTGAAAGTAACTTTTATCATGTTGGTTTTGCATAGGATAGTTGGAATGTGAATGTAACGACCCATCTTAGGTTGGCCACCCCCAAAACGGTGTCATTATATTTTGAAAATCCCAACATGACACATATATGCAACAATGAAAATAAATAACACCAAAAGAATTTTTTACATAAATCATCAACCCTCAACAGGAGTTACATCAATCTGATATTTAAACATTATATACAACGTAAAATGCATGAATATTTACAAATAAATTTTTATTTTATTTTCTCACAAGTCTGAGGATGTTGACACGTACTTGGTTTACAGAAAACGATTTCATCTGACTCTTAACCCACCAGGCTATTTGTCCTGTCTGCTACCTGAAATCATTGTACAATGAAGGGTGAGCTTCACAAGCTTAGTGAATTAGATTTACTAGAAGTACTCAATCTGTATAAATAGTCTATCAATATTTTATCATTTATTTTTCATACAACTTGATACTAGCATTCCACTATCACTATACATATCATAAGTCTCATTCTCTATCAATCTCTTCTTCTTATTTATTGGTTCACCTTAAGCCCATCAATTATCTCAAAATTACCTCGTAATGAGGTTCACATCATAAAATCTACCATTTAGATGGTTCTTATCACCATAACTGTCTTTTTGTGAGACTCACCAATCTATAAATAAATTCACAAAAACACACCACACATCAACATTTCAATAATGCAAGCAATAATTAAAACAGATGCAATGCATGAATTATTATTATGGGAATGTCTTCTCACATATCGACATGTTTTTATTATCTTAGACTAGCTGCCTTCCCGGTTCTTTCATTTTATTTAATGCATATGCATATGAGCAATGATATGAAATATGCACATAAACAGTAATATAAAAGAAAACAACATGAATTCAAATATTTAATTTTGGCTATCTTGATTTTTTTTATTCAAATTATATAAAAAAATTTCACTAAATTCCTCTTATCCCAAATCACATCAAATCATCCATTAAAGCTTGTCAAGATCCACTAAATTTCATCCCAAATCACACTAAATCATTCATCAAAGCTCGTCAAGATCCGCTAAATTTCATTTCCTCATAATTCGTATCAAAACATTAACAATAGCTCATCAAGAATTTATTTATCACCATCATTATTAAATCAACTCATTATTCTAATAATATTTCTTCTCACATAATAATTTTTCTGCATGTCCAATATTCATATCATATCTATCACCAAACCATAAGCTAATAATTTATTTTAATATTATCACTAAATTTTTCATTTTTATTTAGATTATTTAAAGTAAATTCAACTCACCACGTAGCACTTAAAACTATCCGTGGTTCACCTCATTGCCTTTCTTGTGCCTCTCAGAAATTTCCCACGGTTGCAGATCGTCAACACCTGACATAATATTTTTATTGAATTTCTAATTATTTCTTCAATTCTTCATAAACCACACCATTCGAAAATTTTCACTTTGAATTTTGAGAAATTTCATGAATGCTAAAAATTCAAAAATAAACACTATATTATTACTTTTTGCTTTTCTAATAGCTTCTCATGATTCACTA
This sequence comes from Bretschneidera sinensis, assembly GCA_023935145.1. Lineage (NCBI taxonomy): Eukaryota > Viridiplantae > Streptophyta > Magnoliopsida > Brassicales > Akaniaceae > Bretschneidera > Bretschneidera sinensis. The sequence continues at coordinate 99,036,815 of CM043700.1, read as the reverse complement.
TGAAATTCCGCAGTAAACTCCTTCGAAATTTTACTCTTTCAACCTTTCTTTGGGTCCCCAAATGTTTAAAGAAAACGAGTAATGAAAATAAAACTAAACGAATTCGGTACGTAAAATTAACGATTATATATATATAATTTGCAAACTTTGGCAACCAAACCTTCTCAGCCTTTCACTCCCCTAACCTCCACGTATTGTGTCTTGCTATTAAACATGCAAGACTTCATTGTTGGTTTGGCAGCAGGTGTTGGTAGCAGGTGGCAACACCTGCTGCCATGTTTTTGTTCTCCTTTTTTTTTTTTCTCTCTTTGCTGGACGTCCCTGGATGTCCAGATTTTTTTTTTCTTTTTCTTTGTAACTACACCCCACGTGTCCAGTTTTTTGTCTTCTAAAGAATTATTTTATTCAATACTAATTCCTTCACATAAATGTGTTTTAATTTCATGTCATATTTATTAAATTACTTCTTTACCCTTACTTTTTGAATACGAGTAATACAATTTTACCCACCTTACAAAAATTTCATCCCCGAAATTTCCTTATTGTACTCCAGAAACAAATGTGAATAATATTTCTTCATAATTGTTTCATGCTTTCACATACTCTCTTTAACATCCTTATTCCGCCACAGAACTTAAGCTAATGTAATTATTTTATTATACAAGATTTGTTCTTTTTGTTTAAAATTCTCACTGGTACTTGTATATAAGCCCAATCTTTCTAAATTTCTATAACTTAGCTTGAAACATTATAATACTTATCATGTAAACACTTTCTTAAAAGTGAAACATGAAATTTGTTATGCCACTACTTTAACTTTGTAGGCAAATTCAGGCTATTCACAGCTAGCTAAACTTTCTTAATAACCTCATAGGGTCCCACATACCTCGGATTCAACTTTCCTTTCTTTTTGATCCTCAACACACCTTTTCATGGAGATACTTTTAATTACACCCAATCACCTACTTGAAATTCAAGAGGTTTTCCTTTATTATTAACATAGTTATTCGGTCTACTCTGTGCTGCTTTACGGTTCTCTCTAATCAATTTGATCCTCTCAGCGGTTAACTCAATGATTAATAGACCATATACATTTCTATCTCCCATTCCTTCCCAACATAAAGGAGTTCTACACCTCCTACCATACAATGTCTCAATTAGTTCCATCTCAATACTAGTTTGATACTGATTATTATAAGTAACTTCAATCGATGGCATGTAAGCATCCCAACTTACTAAGAACTCATCACATTTGCCTTTAACGTATCTTCTAGTACTCTAAAAATCCTTTATGTCTGAGCATGAATTTTTTTATAAAATTGCAACCGTGTACCCGTGGCTTTCTGAAAACCTCTCCAAAACCAATATGTAAATCTAGCATCTCTTTTTGACACTATACTTAATGGTGCTCCATACCACTTCATAATTTCAGCTACATCCCTCTTCAATCATGACCACCAAAATTTATGTTTCCATCCTCTATACATCTTATTATTACTTGGTTATATCGAATCTACATCATCACGTGCCTCTTTCATTATCTCATTTCTCAACTCCGCATCATTGGGAACACAAATCCATGTTCCAATACCAAAATACCCTTATTTCAAATTTTTGAACTCATATTGTTTTCTAGTAAGCACTTAATGCTTAATCTTTTCTATTTCTTCATCTCTACCTTGCATCTCTAAAGCATTTTACTATGGATGACTGTACAACCGTATTTGTTAACTATGATCCTTTATCATTGATACTCAACTTCATTCTTATCTCTTTTAAATCTATCATCAATTTCACATCAGGACTCCCAATAGCAGTTAACCTTCTTGTAGACTTTATACTCAGTGCATCAGCTATCACCTTCACATTTTCTAGATGATAATGAATTGTACAATCAGAGGTATTAATCAACTCTATCCACCATCTTTGACTCAGACATCAACTTTCCCTAAGCAGGTAAGTATGTCAAACTCTTATAACCCATGAATATATCACAAATGGCTCCATACAGATGATGTCTCCAATCTTTAAAGTAAATACTATAGCAGCCAACTCTAAGTCATGAGTAGGGTAAATTTCTATCATGAATCTTCAATTGCCTAGAAGTATGGACCACAATTTTTCTATGTTACACATATCCTAATCATTGATGTGACTTATCACTATACACCACAAATCCTTCATTACCAGAAGGAAACACCAATATTAGAGCCGTAGTCAATTTCTCCTTTAGTAATTGGAAATTTTTCTCACATTTCTCTCACCATACAAATCTCACCTCTTTCTTGGTCAGTCTATTCAACAGTATTTCAATAATAAAAAAATTTCTGAAAGAATCTTCTATAATAAACAGCTAATCCCAAGAAGATTCTAATCTCAGTCACATTATTTGGTCTTTCCCTACTTAACATTGCCTCTACCTTTTGTAGATCAACTGTAATGCCATTTCCCGATATCACATGTTCCAAGAAAGTCATTTCTTTCAGTCGACATTCACATTTAGGAAAATTATAGCATACAATCTCTCTCCTCAAAATTTCCAACACAATTTCTAAATGTTTTGCATGTTCTTCCTTAGTCTTAGAATATACCAAGATGTTATTGATGAATACAACCACCATATTATCAAGAAATGGTTTAGATATTTTTTTTATCAAGTCCGTGAATGTTTTTGGAACATTAGTCAATCCAAATGACATCACAAGAAACTTATGACCATAACATGTCCTAAAGGCAGTTAAATTTAAATTGTTATTTTTTTATATTATTTTATGCATGCTATGAAACACACAGAGAATATGACATTTGATTTGCTTGGCACTTGCATATCCCTAAAGTGGCATTTCATTCAAGTGCATTTTTCTTCTACAGTAATTCTCATGGCTTGCTTTGATACACAGGTACAAGAGTATAAGTCTGCTTAGTTTTAAAAACTTTGATGCTTGAATTGAACGAAAGCATGTAGAATGTAGGCACAACAGAAAATTCTAGAAGCAATAATTATTATCAATTCTAATGTCGATCCGAGTACTTCATAAAGTTCCTTCAACGATAATTACCAATTCTATTTTTTTTATTTGAGACAAATTTTCTTTATAATTTTTCCAATGTAATGTGCATGATGATAGTAACAAACAGTCTTGAATGCAAGCAGTGCAACATCCAAAATACTTATTTCCCTTGACTTTCTTGGTAGCCAAATATAAGGTAATAAAAAAACTAAACCAAATAACATAGACGGTAAAAAAAAAGGCACCAGAGAAGATCAAAAAGCACCAAATCATTAAGAAAAGAAAACTTACTTATACGATACAACTCTAGAATGAACACAGAAAATAGAATATGGAAAACAATAATCAAATACATAATTAGAATATTTCAAATTTAAATCCTAATCCTAATTAAATGAAAAGTACCCGGTAACCATTGACGATCACTTATGCCATAGCCAAATATAATTTTGGTTTTGATAGTTTAATTTCTCTACAAATAAGATTTAGGAAAAAGAAAACCAACCTAAGACCAGAGGTAACTTGTCGAAAAAGCTGAGAACCCCGTCGCAAGAGGTAGCTGGAGGTTGCCGGAGTTGAAAAAGATGACATGCTTTGAGAGAGACGACAACATAGGGAGTGAAGACAAGGAAGGAAGTTTAGGCTTTTAGTATTTTATTTTTTCAGATTAAAATATTAAAAAAAATACTGAAAATAAAAAACTAACGACAGTTTGTGTTAATTCTTTTAATTGAATTTTAATTGATCTAAAAGATGACATGGCATTATTTTTATTTGTTGGCAAAATCTAGTCCATCCAAAATAATTGAACAGTTAAGATGAACCTAACATGAGCTTAAAGTTCCCTCTCAAAATTGAAGGAACCAGAATCCTTAGCGCTTTAACCATTGGGTCACAAAGATTCTGATGACATATTGGTAAGGGCAGCGAACTATATATATTGAATTACTTACTATTAATATGAATTTAAATTCATTAATTGTTCATATTGAAGACTTTCTTATTATTGATTTGGGAGTGTTATTATGATAAAATTCTATTATGAAGTGAATTTATTAATGTATTTTTAGTATGAATTTATTCTATTAATTTTTTTCGGGGACTCTCTTGAAATATTAAATTAATTTGCTAAAATTCTTTAAATGCTCACATATCTAATTAATGCATGTGAGCTTTGATATATTAATTTTGTTTATGTTTCAATATGTTTTATTTGTGTCTACTTTGGTATATGAATAATTTGTATGGTTATTTTATTAATTACTTCAATATCTATTTTGCTTGTGCAACATATGTTCTTTATTTTGATCCAAAAATGTACATATTGTTTAATATCTCATGTTGAGAGGAATAAATGCTCATATGTTGTTGTAGTATGCAAAAATGTTGGATAATATATTTTATCAGTCTTGATTTGATATAGTTTCATAAATTGATGTGGATGATTGCAGTCAAAGTGGCTCATTCACTAATATTTATGGGTTATTTCATGTTGTTGTTAGGGAACCTTTATCTAGGTTATTGCATTCAATCACATACCCAATGACGGTATTTGCATGTTTTAATTTAGTGCTTAACATTGAACATTTGATGAAACTTATTTCAGTCTAGATTGTCTTTTTGTCCAAAGGTGTTAGACATTTCGAAAACTGAGATATGTTTATGTGTTAGTTTCATATAAGAGATCATACTTGCATGTTGCATACTATGCCCAAAGGGGAGTACATAATGATGTGCATGAAATCTTATTGTTGTAATTACTCATCTTATTAATATGTTTCGTTTTGGTTGTCTTGAATAGTTTATATTGTTGTTAGTAGCAATAGTGTTACCATTGAAGTTCTGACCGGGACGAATAAGAAGAGATGAAAACAAAAATCAAGTCCACCTTCATGAGAGTGTATAGAAAATATGTAGCTTTCTTGAAATTTCTAAAATATATTTTCTAATTCATATTTACTCAATTGCTACAATTATTGACAATAATTAAATTTTGGGCATGTGAAATATATTTCAAAGTTGCGCTAATGCTAATATATGGAGTAAAAGATGAGTGAGATCTTAATACTTTATTTTCCATATAATTTGCATTTTGTGTACTCATTAGGATTGATACTAAAATTTTAGAATCATGGAGTAATGAACTAAAGTTTACATGACATGTTGATTGTCATGATATTTAATTGGGCATGTATATGGATCTTAGAAATTGTTTATCTACACTTAAGATGTGTAAAGTATCTTATAACCACTTAAGAAAATTTTATAAATGCTATGAATGAGATGTGGAGAGTATAATACATTAATTTAATGGAAGATAAGATAAAATTTATAATGTTTTTGTCACATGAAAATTAATTGATTAGCTACTTGCTTGGTTTTAATTGTCAAGAATTTTTGAGTATTTTACACATTGTGTAAATTATATTTGATAACATACTTAGTTAATTTATCTTTTGTGATTCCATTTTTGTACACGATAAAAAATTTATGGGATAAATACATTTGTCCCCTTGAGGTTTGACATAATGTGCACTTACCCCTTCATAGTTTTGGAAATGATACTTATCTTTTTTGTCTTATTGCATTGACGACTATTTTTCATTTTCCTTTCTCATGTGTTGGTATAGTAGCGGTAGTTCTTCTTGCCGCACCATCCCTTTCTCCCTGACCAACACCACCTTCTCTTCCCTCACTACCACTTGTAGACCTTGTAACTCTACCTTCACCTTCAAAAACAAAATTACCTTCTCTTCCTTCACCATCACTTGCAGACCTTGTAAGCCTACCACCACCTCTAAAAACTGTAACACCTTCTATTCCCTTACCACCATTTGTAGGCCTTGTAATCCTATCACCCCTTGATGCTCCACCATTAACAACACCTTTTCTTCCCTCACCATCACTTGTAGACTTTGTAACATTACCACCCCTTGATGCTCCACCACCAACAACACCTCCTTTTCCATTATCACCATTTGAACCTCCTTTACCACTCTTTGTTGCGTTACCAACACTTGATCTTCTTGCAGCACCACTACCTCTTCTATGATCACAACCTTTTCCAATCTATCTACCTCCACCCTTTTTCCGTATAATGTGAAATATAAATCAGTAAATTTGTGTACTATACAGTAACAAAACATAAACTATTAATACATTTTTGTTGTACCTTCTTTGTTGCTCCTCTCTGGTAGGTTCTATTGTTGTGACCAAACTATTTGCAGATCTTACATGTCATAGGGAAAGACCTTTTACTTTGTGTAACAAGGGCAGCTTCACTAGCTTCTTTCCTCTTGTTTTTCCTAGGCCTACTAGGTCCTCTTCTCAGTGGTGGAGCTTTTATATATTCTTCAATATTATTTGGGGTTAGGTTAATATTTGGTAAGGGATGAATAATCTCACTGTAAGCCTGCATGTAGGTATAAACTGAGAAGTAATTAGGATAATAATCCTCGAATTTTTCTCTCATATGCTTACAGATGCAATAAGTTGCATACTTGCATGGCAAACCAGTCTTCATCTAGTACTGACACCTGCAACTCTTTGCTCCTAGGTCAATTGCATACATGATTTCATTCTCCATCACTTGATATTCATCTCTTCCACTAGGCACTATATTGCAATTCCTAGTTGATTAAATAATCCTATACAATTTATCTTTAGTTTTGGAAGTCACATTCTCAATTCTCCTAGTTGCATCCTTTGGTATATATCTTTTGGAGCCTAAACATCAGTTTCATCCTCAGACTTTCAAGAAGGTCTAGCATTGGTTTTTTCCTCAATTTTATCACCCATGCATTGAAGGACTCTATATGTTTGTTTGTCATTGAACCATCCTTTGATGTTGAATCAAATGTGTGTTTAGCCCAAGAGAAAGACTTCTCAGCTAACCATTTCCATACTAGATCCGAGTGGTTTTTCAATGAAGTAATGGCTTCCTTAAAACCATCTTTGTGGAATGATTTTGTAGCCCACCAGAAATCTGCTCTCAACTTTAGCCCAGGGAAACTGGCTTTGAAGTTATTATAGACATACCTAGCACAATTTTTATGATAGTTATGTGTGAAGAACTCAGCTACAATATCCAAGATTTCCTGCATGTAAGTAAAACACTATTGCAACATTTTAATAAAATGTTACACAAATTTAGAAGAATGTATGAATGGGAGTAAAAATAAAATGTTTATTAACCTTTTTCTTATATGATATAAACGTAAGTGGCTTCTCCATTGTGCCCTCACCAATACAATCCCTTAAGCACCTACAAAAAAATTTCTAACTATCTTTGTTTTCTCTCTCAACAATAACATATGCTACTGGAAACAAACCATTTTTTCCATCAAGTGCTACAGTGGACAATAACACCCCACTATATGTATCCTTTAGAAAACCATCTAGCCCTAAAAAATGGCATGTAACCATTGAGGAATCCAATCTTCATTGCATTGAAGCACACAAATATTCTTTTAAACATAGTTGCCTCTTTTGGGTTCTGTCTCTCATACACTTGTATAATCACAATGCCTTTTGAATTCTTTTCCACTACTAACTTAGCATATTTTCTTAGTTTCCTAAGTGATTCCTTATGCCTATCTTCAACTTCTTCTCCTACATTTCTTTGAGTCTTGTATACCTATTTACCTTGAGGATTAATCCCATATTGGTTGGTCAGTGTTTCTCTCATCAACTTATAGTTCATGCTCGGGTTATCCTTCAAATGATTACCAAGTTTCCTAGCAATCCATGATACCCTTGCATTATTATTCTACTTGGTTTTCACACAGTTGTGAGCACCATTCAAGATTTTAACTATGAATGTAATCTTGTCTGGTGTTGGAAAGGCATAAAATATCCAAGGATAACCCTCAGCCTTGCATAGTGCATTGACCATCTTTCTATTATTTTTTGGTTTACTAATGCTAAACCCCCTGGACACCATAATCCTCTAGTACTTCTCTAAAGTGCTGTACATTACTAAATACATTTCATACTTGAAAAACTATTGTTCCATCTCCTCTAAGCTTGAATATCTTTGCAGGAATTATCATATTACTATCTCGTGTCCGTTTGTTGTTCACCTCTCTCGCGTCCTCATCAAATTCTTCTTCACTTATAACACAATCTACTATTCATCAGGCCCCACATAACCTAGTTTCATTGTCTAAATCTAAATCTGCCTCATTGCCAAAATCAAATTCCTCACTGTCATAATTAAACTCTCCTTCATCCTTAAACCAGTCATTCTTATCATTATCTAAAAAGCCATTAGCCTCATCCTTTGATTGTATTTGTTCTTTCACTTATTCAACCCTCTCACTAACCTCACTTTGTACCCTTTCTTTAACCCCCTCACTGACCTCACTCTGGCCCACTCCTTTAACCCCCTTACTACCTCCACCTTGGTCTCTTCCTTCAACCCCTCAGTGCCCTACCCTGGTCCCCTTTTTCAACACCCTCATTGCCTCATACCGTTGTCCCCTTCTTCAAAACCCTCAACCCCTTTATTTGATCCCTTACTTCAACCCCCTCTTCATCCTCATTGAGGCCTTTACATTCATAAAACACATCATTGATTTCATGCTAATCCCAATCAGACCCCATATTACTGCCATCCACCATATTACTACCACCCTATTTACCATCATCAATTATGTTCTCCCTCTCTTCCATAATGCCTCCAGTGGAAATATTGTTTTCATCCATATTATTATTCCCATTTACTTCAATTGCAATATTAGTTTTATCCATCTCATCAGCCACATTAGTCGTATCCCCATCATCATCACCGAGGTCAATTATATCAACATCATCATTCAACCAAGTTGTATAACCAGTCCTCTACCTAGGTTCAGTAGAAATTTAGAGAGACTGATAGTAATCAATTTCATCAATATAAAAAGCAACTATCTTAATGCCAGAATAGTATTCAAACACATTGCTTATATGTTCATCAGACTCTATAATTTTACCATTCCTAGCTTCAATTTTAACAACACTGGATTTCACATTCAAATGATGGAAAATATCATCTAAAAGGTATGAAAATATTTTTCTGAGTAAATAGTTTAATAACTTTGGTTTCCATGTCATCTTGAAAGTAGAAGTGGAGGTAATGAATCACCTCCATACTGACCTGGTAAAGGAAAATAATATAAAAGGCCCTAACCAAAATTCAATAAAATAAAGGTAAGTGGATAATAAACCCACCTTCATATCATTACCAGTTGAAAAGAAAATTTCCAATTTTGAAAGTCCAATTGTAGTTATTCCAATTTTAAAAGCAAAAATGGACAACAACCAAAAGGAAAGTGGACAACAAACATAGAAATCAACTTTTTAAAATAGTAATTAGCGAAATCAATTTTGTAACAATAAAAATCTTGCATCATATATAGTGAATAGACAACACCATTGGAAATCTAAGTCAACCAAGAAAAGAAAATGGCGTAAAGTAATGGAGAATACATACCAATTGGAGTTCAAGATGATGAAGTATTATAAATCGATCTTGAGATGTCGCGTGATTTCAGTTAAAACTATCTAGATCTCATGACGAACAGATCGAAGTTCACCAGGAATTTCATAAGTCGTGGGTTTATGAAATGATAATTAAATGATTTTACTAGTTTATATTAGATTTTGTTAGAGAATGATTTGGGGCTAGGTTAGGGTTTCACAAGAATACAATAGATTCAGAAAAGAGAGAGGAGAGAGAGAAGAACTCTAAGATGATAGAGAATGAGAATGAGAAATGGGGTCCATGTTGGTCTATAGCTGTGTTTAAATGATGTGCATATTTTTCATTCAATATTTTTCGTTTAGATTTAACGATTTTCATCCTCTCTACGGGGTAAGTGCCATTTCCAAAACTACAAGGGGGTAAGTGTACATTATGCCAAATCTTGAGGGTGCAAATATACTTATCCCAAAATTTATTAGGGCAATCAAAAGCTATGAGTGTAAAAATCAATTTCATTTGTTTCATTTCTTTTTGCTTATATTATAGATATTATAAATTATGAACCAATCATTAATTATGTTCATCTGTTAAAAAAATTTCTCTAGAATTTCATGTGGGAAAATTAAATTAGAACTAATTGTGAGGTATAACATAGAATTTCTATGTGATCACATTTTAAAGTGATATTAGTATAAATCGCAATATAATGTTATAAAATTATCATGATATTATTTTCTAGTATGCTGCATGAAAATGTCCTATATCATTAAGCACACGTTGATCAAAATGAACATTATTCAATACTTTTTGCTATATTTTATTTGATTATATCCAAAGTCTTGTGTTGCATGAGATGATAATAAGGATTGATGTGAGAAGTATTACCAAATATAGAAAATTATGATTTAGTTCATTAGAATTTCAAACTATTTGCCTTGCTAGATTTATCCTCGTGATGAAATATATTGAATGTAAAATTATTTGATATAATCATATTTATTGTCTTGATTGCCATAATAAATTTGATATTAATTATTAAGAGACATGTTGAATTATTGAGTACTTATTGTCAAATTTGTCTCTTTATAAATAATGATGGCATGATTTGTGACATGTTCTAAAAAATGACAACTTAAGTATAAGAGTTTCTCACTTTGGATGTAAGAGGATATTCATGTAATGGTACTTGAAACATGATAATGAACATTATAAGTTATTTTGATTTGGAAGTATTTTGTGGTTTGATATGAATGATTTCTATCAAAGTGGTCCATTCTTTGAAGTTTATAAAGTATTCTCATTCGAATATTACGGAATATCATATCTTTAAATTGTTGCATATAATTTCTTGACCAATGGTGATTATTATGTGTGTTTAATTTAGAGATAACTTGGAGTATATGGAAAGAGTATACAAGGATCTTGAAGGTTTACTGCCCAAAAGAGGCATACTTTTCGAACACTTTTGATATTCTCATGGGGTAGCTTCATATGACTATGAGAGGACCCATTGTATGCCGCTTTCTCTACTTAAAGGAGAGTTTGTGGTGATATATCTAGTCTCTCGTTGAAAATTGAACTCACTAAAGGATCTTGAGTTCCTATTTATTAGATTATCTATATGTTTCAAATTAAAGGAATTGAGAGTTCCTATTGTATGTTACACTGTCCGTTCAAAGAGGGGTATTGTTGGCTTAGATTGGTCATCAATTGCCTCGTGGTGAAGGCCCATGAATAAGACCAAGTCATAGTTGATCGTGGCACTTATGCAATGTGCAATTTAAGTGATTAGAGTTGCACTCTCGTTACAAGCTATAGCTTTTAGCGCAGTGGTAGGCACTTGATTATGACAATTGGCATTAGAACTTTGTTCTTAGTTTTAAGGCTTAATATCCTTGAGTAGATCCTCTGGCTGAAAGTAACTATACTAAAGGTCACTCCTTCACTAGGCCTCCTTTGTTCAATGGATTAAATTATAATTATTGGAAAAAAAGATACAAATCTTTGTTAATGGTTAAGATTATGACTTGTGGAGATTCATTGAAGAAGGACAAAATATTCTTGAAAAGGAAGTTACTGTTAATGAAGTAAAAATTTCTATGCCTAAACTCAAAAAGAGTTTACTCCTAAAGATAAAAGGATGATGTCTTTAAATAGTAGAGCTACTAGTATGTTACTTTGTGCTTTAGATGTAAATGAGTATAATAAAATTTTAGCTTGTAGTTTAACAAAAGAAATTTGGGACAAACTTCAAGTAACATATGAGGGTACTAGTGAAGTTAAGAAAACAAAAATTGATATACTAGTGTCTAAATATGAATACTTTAAAATGTCCTCTACTGAAACTATTTATGAAATGTACTATGGTTTCACTAATATTGTTAATCGTTTAAAGCTTCTTGGTAGAAATATTGAGGAGCATGAGCTACCAAGGAAAATTCTCAGAGCATTACCTCCAAATTAGAAAGCAAAGAAGGCGGCAATTAAGAAAGCCAAAAATCTTGACACACTTAGAGTGGAAACTCTTCTTGGCTCTCTACTGACTTACGAGTTAAAGGAAATGATTGAAGAAGTTAGTAAGGAAGAGTCAATCAAGAAAAAGGCAATTGGTCTCAAAGCTATCATAAGCAAGCAAGTCGAAGAAGAAGAAGAGAATGAGAGTATGAAGATGATGAAGAAGTGGCTCTTATCACCAAGAATTTTCAAAGATTCTTGAAAAAGGAACAAGAAAGGAAGCACAATGGAAAGCTCATTTAAGAAAAATCTTATTGTGTGTTACAGTTATAAAAAACCCAAACACATCAAGATGGATTGTCCTTTAGCAAAGAAACCATACAAGAACTACAAGAAGAAAGCTATGGTGGCCACTTGAGTGATGACAACGAAGAAATAGAAATCAAGGAACTTGCTAATATTTGCTTAATGGCAATTGATAATGAACATGAGGTAACCGATTCTTCTCTTGATAATAATGATTTTGATAAAGAAGAATTACTTGATGCTAAAAATGAATTGAATGAAAATTTGAAGAATTTTAGTTCTCAAAATACTAGTCTTAAAAAAGAAAAATCATATCTCTGTAGTGAGATGGAATCCTTAAAGAAACAAAAAAAATAACTTTCTTTTGATTTGAGCAAATCATTACAAGAGCCTCTAGTTAATAAAAATACTGTTTTGAAAAAGAAAGGTGATGATTTGAATAATATCTAGATTTATGAGTGGAAAAATAAAGCTAGATGAAGTGTTAACTTTTCAAAGAAAAAGTGGAGAAAAATCTAACCTGGGTTATTCTCTATTAGGTAAGAAAAGATCAAGTGAAACTACTTTTATGAAGGCAACATGTGTGGACAAACCTTCTACTTCTAAGGATCCTAATAATGTTAATAATGTTCATTTGAAAAATGCTAAGAGGTCTAAGAATTCAAATGTCAATTCTTTTGGTAGAAACTCAAATGCTAATGCTAGGAATAGACATTCAAGAAACGCATATGCTCATCCAAGAAATAAAAAATGCTAGGCATACACATTCACAAAATGTACATGCTAGAAATACATATAATAGAAGTAACTATCATTCTTATCCTAGAAATAGTATGTATGCTCATAACTCATATGCGAGAAACATGTACTCTAGGAATACTAGAAATTTTCATCCAAGAAATGATAGACATGTATATCCTAGAAATTTTAGAAATTATTATAATTATCAAACTAGGATCATGCATCATCCACATTCCTATGATTATGGAGCATCTTATACAATTAAAAAAGTATGGGTTTTTAAAGGATTTGTATTTTTAAGGACTAATCCGAAAGCGCCCAAAATTTTTTGGGTATCTAAGAGTGAAATTGTATATCCTTGTGTGATATAGATATGCCTTCACAAAAAAGAAAAAGGTAACCATTGGTACCTTGATAGCAGATGCTCGAAGTATATGACTGGTGATCAAAGTGTCTTTAATGAATTGACTTAAAGGATGGGAGACACATCACTATTGGAGATGACGCAAAAACGAAGATCATCGAACATGGTAAAGTCGTTAAAAATTCTTCAACTCTTAATCACGAATTACTTGTGCAAGGCCTTAAACATAATTTTCTTAGTATTAGTCAATTATGTGACAAAGGTAATAAGGTAATTTTTGAATCATCTCATTGTCTTATAATAGACATCAAGAGTAATAAGATTAAATTTGTTGGCCAAAGACATAAAAATGTATATTTATTTGATACCAAATCTTTGCCTTCAAAAAATTCTTTTCCATTTTTAATGAAAACTCATGGCTATGACATAGAGGTTTGGTCATGTGAATATAGAGTTGATTAAAATTCTTTCTAAAAAGGAATTAGCTGTTGGTCTTTCCAAAATCAATTTTGAAAAAGATAAAGTATGTGATGCTTGTCAAATGGGAAAACAAACTAGAATCTATTTTAAATCCAAAAATGTGATTTCAACTACTAGACCATTAGAGTTATTGTACATGGACTTATTTGGTCCAATTAGAACTATTAGTCTAGGTGGCCATCAATATACTCTTGTTATTGTGGATGACTATTCTCGATATATCTTTGTTATCTTTATTGCTTATAAGGATTAAACATTTAAAGGATTTGAAAACTTTTATAAAAAGGTTCAAAATAAAAAAAAAAAAGATTTACTATTTTAAGTATAAAAAGTAATCATGGAAAAGAATTTGAAAACCAAAACTTTTCAAAATATTGTGATAAAAATGGATTTGATTACAATTTTTTAGCTCCTAGAACTCCTCAAAAAATTATGTTGTTGAAAAGAAAAATAGAGTTTTAGAGGAATTTGATAGAACTTTGTTTTGTGAAAATATTTTACCAAAATAATTTTGGGCTGAAGTCGTAAACACTTCTTGTGATATTTTGAACAGTGTTTTAATTAGGCCTATGCTTATCAAAACTTCATATGAACTATAGAAAGGTAGAAAGCCTAATATATCTTATTTTCGTGCTTTTGGTTGCAAGTGTTTCATCCTAAATAACAATAAAACTAATTTAGATAAATTTGATTCTAAGACTGATGAAGGGATATTCTTGGGTTATTCAAACTCTAGTAAAGTGTAGATAGTCTTTAATAAAAGAACTCTCATGGTTGAAGAATCTGTTCATGTTACTTTTGATGAAACTAATCTCTTTTCTAGTAGAAAAGTTATTTATTTAGATGATGATGTAGGTTTCATGCCAAAAGTGGATTCAACCACTCCCATGATGATGTAATTTAAAAGGAAGATGTACCTAAGGTAGATTAACCTTCAACAAGGAGATGATCTTCCTAAAGATTGGAAGTATGTAAATCATTACCCAATTGATCAAGTAATTGGTGATCCTTCACAAGGGGTAAGAACTCACTTTTCCATAAAAAAATTTTTTTGTAATTATGTAGCTTTTTTTATATTTTTTATCTTAAGTAGAACCTAAAACTTTTTCAAAACCAAAAGTGATGAAAGTTGGATTCTTTCTATGCAAGAAGAAGTAAATCAATTCGAAAGGAATAATGTCTGAACCCTTGTTCCTAAACCAAAAGATCATGTGATCATAGGAAATAAATAGGTTTATAGAAATAAGATGGATGAGAATGGAGTAGTTACTAGAAATAAAGCTAGACTTGTAGCGAAAGGTTATCGTCAAGAAAAAGGAATTGAATATAATGAAACCTTTACTCACGTAGCTAGATTAGAAGCTATTCACATGTTTTTTGCATTTGCATGTTCTAAAATTTTCAAATTATTTCAAATGGATGTGAAAAGTGCTTTTCTAAATGGTTTTATTGAAGATGAGTTATATGTTGAATAACCTCTTGGTTTTGAAGATCTTAACCTTCCAAACCATGTCTATAAGCTTTCTAAAGCTCTTTATGTGTTGAAGCAAGCACCAAGAGCATTGTATGAAAGGTTAAGTAAATTTTTACTTGATAATGGTTTTTTGAAAGGAAAAATAGATAATACTCTTTTTACCAAAACTCTTAAGCTTGACACACTAATAGTTCAAACATATCTTGATGATATTATATTTGGTGCTACTAATGAATCTATATGTGAAGAGTTTGCTAAGTGTATGTAAGGTGAGTTTGAGATGATCATGATGGGAGAGCTCAATTACTTCCTCGAAATTCAAATTAAACAAATAGATGAAGGAATCTTCATTAACCAATCCAAGTACACAAAGGACTTAATAAAGAAGTTTGGGATGGAGAATGCTAAACCAATTGGAACTCTTATGAGCACATCAACAAAACTCGACCTTGATGAGCGAGGTAAAAGTGTAGAAATTACAAAGTATAGAAGCATGATAGGTGCCTTACTTTATTTAACTACAAGTAGATCTGATATAATGTTCAATGTATCCATGTGTGCTAGATTCCACGCTAATCCACAAGAATCTCATTTAATGGCTGTTAAAAGAATCTTAAGGTATCTGTTAAGAACTCAAGATTTAGGTTTATTGTATTCAAAAGAAACTTCTTTAGATTTAATTGGATACTCGGATGCTGATTTTGCGGGTTGCAAGCTAGATAGAAAAAACATAAGTGGTATATGCTAATTTCTCGGTTGTATGTTAGCTTCTTGGTTTTCAAAGAAACAAAATTTGGTTGCATTGTCAACGGACGAAGTGGAATATGTTGCCATCGATAGTTGTTTTGCAAAATTTTTATGGATAAAACAACAACTAGAGGACTTTGGCATGCATTTTGAAAATATTTTAATTTTTTTGTGACAATACTAGTGCTATTAATATCTCTAAAAACTCAATTCAACATTCTAGAACTAAACATATCGAGATTAGACATTACTTTTTGAGAGATCATACTCAAACGAAGATATAAGGCTTGAGTTTATAAGTACTAAAAAGCAATTAGCAAATATACTTACTAAGCCTTTAAATGAAGATAGATTTTGCATGATTAGAATGAAACTTGGCATGAGAAATTTTCTTTAATTGCATTTACATTCATCATTTGCATATTTGTCATTGAGTGAATGAATATCAATTCTTGTTTAAAGTCTCTCTCACTCAAAAATGACATAAATAAATTAAATCTTGCAAATTTTCAGTCCAGGGCTCAAAATTTCAAAATTTCTTTATGACCCAATTGACTAGATGGAGGACCAAGTCGATTGGATGAAAGCCAAAATCCTTTTACTTATAATAATTTTAGAGACATGCCTTTTGGTTATAGTATGTTCAATTTAATTTTCAATCCGAAGTTGATACCAATTTCTAGTTTATGAGAATAGAAATGGATTTGGGATTCTAGTTAGTTCGTGCCTTACGCGATGACTTTGAGACATTCCGGGAGCATTCAGAAGGCTCCTTTGCTGATATTCGTGATCTCCCCCATGACTCCCTTGCTCCTCCCAGTCCTTAAGCGTTATTCTTTATTTACTTTTTAGCTCCTTGAACTCTTTGCAAGAATATTTTTATTTTCATTTCATGCATTCCTAACTCTAAGTGCTCATTTGAGCCTTTTATGATTCTTGATCTTCTCGGGATAGCTTCTCCTACTTATATTTGTATGAAACTTTACATTCATGCTTTTTTATGTATTTAATTCATTTTTTATATGTTCAATTTATTTTTACCTTGAGTTTGGATGCTAATCACTATGGTTTCTACTCTTGTTACACTTTTATGCTCATTTTTTTTTTTATCCTTATTGGGATAGTTTAAACTCTCTATTTTGAGATAAGTTTTTGCATGCAAGTTTTTTTATTCTTATTTTCTATCGTTGGTGTTAAAATTATTTTTTGGACTCCCTTTCGTGATGTTGACAAGAAAAGAGAGAAAATGCAAGTATGAAATGCTCCAAAGATTTAAGGGGAGGGAGATTATTTTACAAGAGAATGTAAGTTTGGGAGGGAGCTTAGCATTCTTACTGTTTAAAATTCTTGATAAACTGGTTGGTTAGGATTGTATTTAATCTTTACAGGAGGTTTTTGTCATAAAAATATAGGAGACTTTATCCGATTTTCTATAAAAACCAAACACTTAGAATTTAAATTACTTTTCTCAAAATGGTTTTATTATCATAAAAAATGGAGAGATTGTTGACCCTAAATTGATTTTAATAATGAAAAAATGAACTTAAATTGTTCTAACCATTTTATATAAGTGTTTAAGATGTAAAAGTGGATCATATAAAGATAATACGCGACATTGAAGAAGTACATGTACACACTTCAGAAGAAGTCCGAAGAACAAGCTAAGAAGCTCCTAAGGTAGTTGATCATATTGTAAATCTTATTTCAATTATCTAGCTTTTATTATAGCTCTTAAACGTTTTTAGAAATTTTTTTTATCATTTAAAAACTTAATTTTCTAAAATGCAAAGTAAAATTCTAAGCTTTTAAAGGGTACAATTGAATGTGTAAAATGACTAGTTAACTGCCCAAAGAAAAGCATAAGGTCCATTTGAATTCAACTGTCATGTCATTTTGACGGTTAGTTCCTATCATTCTAACGGTTAGTTCTTGTCATTCTAAAACATCTACTTTTTCAAATTCAAAGATGTGAAACCCAGCTCTAACGGCTAGTTTTCTCAAAATTTAGATTTAAAATTTTGAAATATGGGACCAAGCTCTAACGGCTAGTTTTCTCAAAAGATAGATTTCAAATTTTGAAATGTGGGAGCAAGCTCTAACGGCTATAAATCGCTAGTTTTCTCAAAAGCTAGTTTCAATTTTTGAAATGTTGGACCAAGCTTTAATGGCTATAAACGACTAGTTTCTAACAACTATAAACGGCTAGTTTCTTAAGCCTATAAGTACTCATTCTATCTGAGCATTTAAAGTTAACGAAACAATAATTCAATCTTAAGCATTCAATTTCTTCCAAAGCTCATTTTTAGTCTTCAAAGCTTTCAAAAATATTCTTGAGCCACTCTTTAAGCTTTTTACTGAAAAAGAGGTAATGTTCAGTTCTAAACCATTATTGTGATCTCTCTTGTAAACATTCTTCATTCTACAATCGTTGTAAGGATTTGGTTTAACTCTTGTGTGTAAAAGTTGGTTTAACTTTTGTGTGTAAGAGTTGGTATAACTCTTGGAAGTGTTTGGATATAAAACACTTGAAGAAGAAATTATTGTAACGATTTAAACAACACCCGGAAGTTGTTTGTAATGATTTAAGTATCATTTGGAAGTTACTTGGTTAGTGGAAAGCATCAAGGGGATCCTTGAAGAGAGTGGACATAGGGTCGAAAGGATTTTCGATATTTTCAAACTACTATAAATTGAGTTTGCATCTCTCTAACTCTATCTCTTTAATTACTTGCGCAATTACTTGCTTAGAATTATTTATTATTCAAGTAAATGAGATTAATTGCTTAATTATTTTATAATTCAATTATCATTTTATATTAAGCAATAAACTCTCTTATTTTTTTGCTAGTAATTTAGAAAGATTGATTTGATTTCATTCCGCATATATTTTGATTTTTGAAATTACAAAAAGAATTTTAAGGCCATCAATTATTGAGGCGAGATTGTTGGCTTGGATTGATCATCAATTACCCCGTGGTGGAGGCCCGCGTATAAAATCAAGTCACAGTCGACCATGGCGCTTGAGCAATGTGCGATTTAAGTGATTAGAGTTGCACTCTCACTACAAGCTATAGCTTTTGGTGCAATAGTAGGCGCTTGATCCTGATAGGTATGTAATGATACATTATGCTCTTATTGAAGATAAAGGGCTTTGAAAGTTTGAAGATTAATTTCGGTAAAAAAAATAGTTTTATCCTATTGTATGGGTTATATAATAATCACTGATAAAACTAGATGGAAATATTAAATCTTATCATTATTTATTTTTTGATCTGTAAATAAACTTGTATAAATGATCAAAAATGTACAACAAAAATCACTGGGCATACCCAGGAGATTTACAATATAGCATATACAAAAACAAGAGGCATATAAAGAAGCCTTTAATTTTGGATTAAAAGCCTAACATATACACTGGCATACCCAGGAGTACAACAAGTAGCCATACAAAAGGAAGTACACTTAACCAAAAGAACCTTATATCAGCAGCTGAAATTCAGGGCAGGCTGCATAGACAATTTTATATATACCAATCTGGATCTTCTTCACTATACCAGCTGGAAGGGCAGGAACTTTGTCAAAAAGTTTGGCATTTCTGGCTAACCAGAGAGAGTAGACTGTGCTTGCAAGAGCTGCCCTCTTGGCCACTGCAGGGAGGCCTGTGCCTTTGACTTTGAGTGTCCACTTAATGGCACTCTCAATTGATTTCATTTGCCTCCTACAACCAAGTCATTTATTGATGGATAACCAGACTTCCTTGCTAACTCTACAAGAGAAGAATAGGTGTTCCTTGTTTTCTTCCTGGTCAGAGCATAGTGGGCACAGCTTATCATTCCCTTCTAGATGGAGCTTCTATTAGGGCTTTTTGGTGATTTTACCCGTCGATGAAGGATTTTTGGTATTTTACTTGCTGAGTAGGGCTTTTGGTGATTTTTCTATTGTGAGGGCTTTTTGGTGATTCAGCAGATTCTTGTTAGTTAATTTTTTTTTTTAAATAATTGGGCATGAGCCGAGTCATGACATTTATAATTCTCTTTTTTAGAGTTTGGAAAAGCAATGGATACAAAAGATAACTTTTGAAGAACAACACACTTAGTGACATTTTCTTTGGTAACTTATTTTATTCGACCCAAAACTTGTATTTAAACCTATCTTTCCTCCTAGCGGAGATAAGATAAAAATATTTGACTCATAACTTGTGTTTAAACCTATCTTTCCTTTTATTTGGTACACATCCTCTAGTAAATCTAAGAACGAAGCTTCATAACTTGTCCACAATGTTTTTTTCCTTCTTCAACAAAAAGGTGATAGAAGCTAACTCAAGTTAAATGATATGCAAGATCGACAACGTGAAAGGTATCTATCTTTACAATTTCTCTTGTTAAGGCATTAATGCGATCTTCTCACTCAAAGGTGTCAGGATCGATTGGAATTTCTGAAGGGCCATATTGGCAAAGTGGAATCCTATCACCCATGTACATATTTCAATTCCCCCCTCCCACTATTCTTGCTCAAAATTTGCCCCCACTATTGAGCTCAAGACTGAGTCAAAAGAAAAACTTAGTGATGCCATGATTCTTCGTGTTTTTTGTCTACTATATGTATTCTGAAATCCACTGAAAATGAACGATTGGTATGAGCCATTTTAAAAAAAAAAAGTTTCTATTAATTTGGATATTGAAACAATTTTATTTTATTTTTTTCATTCAACAGGGTCATAATAATGTATTTGCATGGTTATTATGAAGATAAAAAGGGAACTAAGGTTCTTTTGTAAGATCGTGACTACACCAAAGTGATTTTCTTCATACCCAAAGAGGGATCAAGCTATACGTAGTTCAAAGGTTTCATCTCATATGTTCGGCGAACACAATCAATTGGCTTGGATGTAAGGTAGGATTTGGTGGAAACCTCTTACAAGTAGTGCAAGAGTGAGTGTTGATTTGGCGAAGTTATTTCGGAGTGATAATCTTTCACGAGTGGCTTCAAGACAGGGTATGTTTTCTCGAAAAAGCTAAGTTCCATCATCATTGAAAAAATAGTTTGTGAGGCTAAGTGATCTTCATCAATCTAAGAGGACTTTCTCAAGGTTTGTAACGTGGTCAATGGTTTCTAAGGCTAACGAAGGAAATGATAATTGAATTAAAAGGTGTTTCCGGGTTCCTATAAGCCAAGGACTACCTTTTAAATTTTTTTTGCCTTCTTCTTTTTTCCGACTTTCGTCCCCTTCATCAATTATTCTCTCCATTTTTTCGTGTCTTTTGACTTTTCTCTTCTTCATCAGTCATCTTCTTTATTTTTCTTCTTTTTTTTTCATCTCTTTCATTGATCAATCTTATCATTTTTTTCCTTTTTTTATCATTTCCTCCATCGATCATTCTTTTCTTTTCTCTTTTTTTTTTCTTTTTTTTTTTCTCTCTTTGTTTTGTTTGCCCCCATGGTGTGGCCTGTTCTTTTGAAAATTTTCATCATCAAATGTGTTGACGCCAGAAGGAAGTGGAATTTGCTCAGATTTTTCGAAGGGAAAAATCCACTTAGGTTGATCCATTGGAGTAAAAAAAATAGCGGTGGGGGAATTTGTTCGGGTTGAATCTGCTTGGGACTGAATTCATTGGGGTCTCTATAGGCTGCTACGTGTCGGGCCTTGATTGGATGGTGTGAAAGCAATCCTTGGCAATGGTTGTTTTGAAAGAAATCATAATGAGGGAAAAATCTTAAGGAATGGCAAAATATAGAATTATGGCCTCTCGTCGTCTCAAATCCGACCGCTTAGCCTTTCGAAACCAAATATTTTATAGGTTCAAGATTATAAGTGAACTTTCCAATGTTTCTTTTATTAGGCTGAGGTGACAGTTTGCTTAAATTTTTGGGTATACAATGCATATATACCATGAAATGTTTTGTTTTTATTAAAATGGAACAGATTTAGTACCCAGATTAATAGTTAGAATTTATTTGCTTCAATTTTTTGTTTTCAAAATCAAGTTCATTGAAAGAGATTTCTTATCAGATATTGAAAAAATAGCATATTCAAAATCAGACATCTTTTCATTGACATGAGAATAGGAGGCAGAGATAGTATTCCCCTACTCATACTTTAGAATAAAGGGTTCAGACCTTTGATTCAAACTGGTACAACCATTTAAGCTCTTTATTGATGCTCCTAAACTAACTTGCATTTTTCACATGCTTTGAACCTGGCTAGCATTCTCAATTCTGATTTATTTTTCAAACGCATCCTTTTAGTCCGATGTCCATCAACCTGTCGCTCATGCCTTTCAATAATTGTAATAGGGCCTACCATTGACGTCGCGTTTCTTTCCTCATCCATTGCGATCTTCAAAGTCGAACCATCTAGATCCAAGAATTCTTCAATTAGGGCCATGAGCCTCCAAAATTTGGCATTACTCATCTCTCCGAATTTGGGCTTGGAATGGTTAGTGTATGTGGTTATACTTAGGGTTGTGTTTATTGTGGAGGGGTCAGGTGTTGTGTTTTGGGTGACGGGGTCGGTGGTTGTGATTTGGGTTAAGGGGTCAGGGGTTGTGTTTAGGGTCGATGGGTTAGGCATAATGAGTAATTCTTTGATCATGCTAAAGAAGTTTGGTGAGGCATAATTAGGCATGGGTGCTGAGTCGTCACTAAGTTTTTCCATTGAAGGTGAGAATGGACTCATAGAAGACCTTTTCTTTAGCCTTCAACTAGAGGATCAGTACCAAAATGAGGAGGGATTGCCCCTTGCCCCAGACCTATGACTCTTCCTTGCAAAAATGACAAGACATTTTTTTAAGTTCTTCATTCTATGAATCTTTTTTTTGCCATGCTTGTTTATTTGTAGTATTACTTTAACTTTATTAATGGGTTTCGGTTTTGCATCCAAAGGCCCGTTGAATGAATTAAAGTCAACTTGCAAATAAATTATCAATTTTCCCAATTAGGTGGAGACATAAACATAAAGGAAAATTTCCTCTAATTAAATTACAATCAAATTTTCTAGGTTTTCTTATGGTCAAGTGAGGTGAATTTGACATCAACAATCTTTCCAAATGATTCAGACTCTAATGATGATTCAGGCTAAACCTAAGAAGCCCAAATGAAAAATGAAGATTGCCCCATACATGGATTATTCCATTGGATCCTTGGGCCTTTAGTCACTTTCATTTTAGAGTTTTTGGGTTATGGCCTAATCGTAATTAGTTTCTTCTAATGAGTCTCCCAATGATGTCAAACTAACTTATTGAAGGGAAAATCCTCTAGTTTGAAACAAATTGGGCTCAATATTGAGCTCAATATTGGGCTTATTTCATTTGATCAAACATTCTTGGTTTGGGCCCCTTCAACCCCCTATGGAATTTGTCATAGTTAAGTATTGTAAGTTTTACATCGCAAAGCCTCCTAAGAGATTTGGAACCTAGTGGTGATTAGGGCTAAACCTAAGAAGCCCAAACGAATTATGAATTTTGCTCCTAACATAGATCTTTCCACCTGATCCTTGGGCCTTCAATCGCATTCATTTTAGATTTCTTGGGTTAAGGCCCAATCACCACTAGTTTCCTTTGTGGGCTCCTTAATGAGATCAAACTAACGAGACTTAACTAAGAGAAATCCATTGTTTTGGGCTAACCTAAGCCTAACATAGAGTCTGATTTATATGATTGTGATTTAATCAAAAGAAACACTAAATTACCAAATATGTTATCAAACAAATTGATTTTATCTTTTTTTTAACATAAGAAGTGAAGACAAACACATTCAAGCAACCAAAGGGATAGAAAGGGTCACTATCCTAGATGGAAAGGTTCTAAGGTTTGCTTAAAAGAGGGTAGGCTCGCCTTATAACTCCGATGGGCTCAGGTACCCCATGGCTAGAAGGATGCTATCATACTTCTCTAGTGGCCTGAAAAGTGGACCACAAGAGTACAAATGCATTTGGAAAAAGCTTCTGTTGGAAATCACCTTGACAAGATGCCCAGGTGGTGATCTTCCAAACACCCAAGTCTAGAATGACTTGTAGAAATAATTTCAGCAATCGAACACAAGAACAGAAAATCAAAGAAAGAAATTAGACAAGCAATTTGTTATCGAGGTTCAGCAAAGTGCCTACGTCCCCGTGAGTTCCTCCGAACTCTCTGCACTATCTCAAATGGTTCTTACAAGTTACAGCAATCCCCTTCAAGAAGCTCAAGTTCTTGAAGAAACCATGAAGAGAAGAAAGAAGATTACAATGCTCTCTCTCTATACTATTATCTCTTCTTTACAACCAACCTCACTACAAAGAGTCCCTCTTGTGTTTATGTCTCTCACACAATTCTCTCTTGTATTACAATTGATCTCTCACAATGTCATAAACTTGTGTGTTTTTTAAAACTTATGAAAAATGAGGCTAGGAAACCCCTTTTATAGCCATCAACTTCTTGGACATTCTTGTGAATCAATCTCCAACCTTTGATCATGATCTTCACTTAATCATAGCCCTTCATTACTTTCCAAGTGGTGTTGTGCATTTTGTTCTTGCACACAAGCACCTAAGAGGGTCTTTATGCATGCTTCCTATGTGTGCAGTATTTAGCCTGGTGCCTAGGTGCCCAATAGGGCACGGTGCGGTGCTGGGTAGAGTGCCTTTGCACTCCTTCTGGGCGGTGCGCCGCTGATGGCTGAGCGGTGTGGTGCTGGCCTTGTCCCAGCAGCACCTTTGCTGGACGGTGCGTCACTGGTGGATGGACAGTACGTCGCTAGTGCGGTCCTAGAGCATACCTTCTGGACGGCGTGGCACTGGAGAAGGAGCGGTGCAGCGCTGGTGCACACACTCCATCAGCTTGTGTGCAGAAGTGCACACACTAGTGTGCCTAGCCGTCCCTTGCTCCAAATTGATGCACACACATGTGTGCAATCTTCTAACTTGCTAAACTTTGATATTCCATCCTTGGTTTAGATTTTAACAATCTTTGAGCCATGGTTGGACCTGTGCAAACCTTGGACCAATACTAACAATCTCTACCTTTGTCTAAGTGTTTAAACCTGAACCATTGTGCAGAAAGCTTCGGGATTCAAACTCATCATGAGTCATCTATCAACCGACTCCTATCCTAAGTAGTCCAAGGCAATGATTGAACTTACTTAGAGGTAGAACTTTAGTACCTAAATCCATAGGATTTTCTTCTGTGACAACCTTGTCCACATGGATGCATCATTTCGTAATATTTTCCCGAATGAAATGATACCGAACATCCATATGCTTTATCCTCTTATGGGACACTGGATTTTTACACAAGTGCAAGGCAATTTGACTATCCAAAAATACCACAACCTGCTCCTCCAGTACCTTCAACTCTTCAAGCAACCCTTTGCACCATATAGCCTCCTTAATGGCCTCCGTATCTGCTATGTACTCAGCCTCGGTTGTTGAGAGTGCTACCACTGACTGCAACTGAGCCTTCCAACTTACACAACATCCATTTAAGTTAAAAAAGTAGGAGATAATCAATCTCCTTTTATCCCGATCTGCTCCATAGTCCGAATCAGCAAAACCCTCAAGGCAGATGGCATTACCCCTCTTCTCATACACTAGCCCTACTTCTGGGCTTCCCTTCAAATGCCTCAGCAACCACTTCATCCCAAGTCAATGCTCCTTTTCGGGATTACTCAACCGACTGAGAGCACTTATTGCATTAGCAATGTCGGGTCTAGTGCTTACCATGGTGTATATAACAGAACCAACAGCACTAGAGTAAGGGACTTTCTCCATTTCCTTATTCTCCGCCTCCAATCTTGGACATTGATCGCTGGAGAACTTGAAATGACCAGTAAGGGGAACCTTCACTGGTTTGCTATCTTCCATAGAGAATTTAGATATCATCTTCTCTATGTAGGAGGTTTGAGAGATCTTCAATCTGTTTCTCTCCCTTTCCCGGATGATACACATCCCAATGATCTTTTGGGCATGGTCAAGATCCTTCACATCAAACTCCTCACTGAGTTGAGCCTTCAATTTATTTATCCTCTCCATACTGCTCCCAACCAGCAACATGTCATTAACATAGATGAGGATGATCATCATTTCCTCAACCTTCTGTCCCTTATAGTACAAGCACAAATCATAGTAGCTCCTCATGAAACCCAAGCTGATTACAAAGGAATCAGACCTCTTATTCCATTGCCTAGGTGATTGCTTCAGGCCATAGAGAGATTTCTTTAATTTGCACACTAACTCTCCCTGCCTTCCTTCATCATAACCTTTGGGTTACCTCATGAAAATGGTCTCATCGAGCTCTTCATGTAAGAATGTTGTCTTCACATCCATTTGCTCAATTTGCTAATCAAATTAAACCACCAATGCTAACACTATCCGGATCGTCTTGTACTTCACAACCGGTGAGAAGATTTCGGTGAAATCTATGCCTTCTTTTTGTGTGAACCCCTTCGCCACCAGCCTAGTCTTATACCAGACTTCATCCCCTGGAGTATTCCCTTCTTTGATCTTGTAAAGCCATCTATAATCCACAACTCTCTGTTTTTCAAGTTTGGGCACCAACTCCCAAGAGTTGTTCTTTATCAAAGAATCCATTTCTTCCTCCATAGCCAGCTGCCACTTTGATGATAACTTACATTCCATGGCATCCGTGTAAGTTTTTGGTTCAACCTCTCATTCTCTCTGAGGAGCTGCTACATTAACATTTGCAAACCCATATCTCAAAGGTGGTCTAACCACTCTCCTTCCCCGGTCTCTTGTGAGCTGGTAGTCATTTATTGCATCAACCTCTTCTTGTTCAGCCTTTTCTTGAGTTTCTTGAGCTTGGACTTCATCCAAGGGCTCTACCTGGTCTGAACCCTCTTGCCTCCTCTGCTCTACCTGAACCGAGTTCTCCTTGATGCAATGCTCCACAACTTCTAGTTTGGTTTGCTCACTAGCCCCTGCAGGGTTAGTTTTCTCCAAGTAGGGAAATAATAATTCATTAAAAATAACATCTCTACTTATAATCAGTTTCATGCCCTTCTTTTCTAAGGACCACAACCTATATCCCTTAACCCCATCACCATATCCTAGAAATACACAGTTTCTAGATCTAGGGCCAAGTTTATTCTCCTTTTGATGTGCATATGCTGCACACCCAAAAGTCCTTAGGTTGCTTAATTCAGGGGGTTTTTCACTCCACATCTCCATGAGAGTCTTGAACTCTAAAGCTCTAGAGGGTGATCTATTTATCAAGTATGCAGCTGTAGCCACAGCTTCTCCCCAAAAATATTTTGGTAACCCGGATCCTATTAACATGCACCTAACCTTCTCCATAAGGGTTCTATTCATTCTTTCAGCAACTCCATTTTCCTGGGGTGTTTTTACAACCGTCCTATGCCTTAGAATGCCATTTAATTCACAAAATTTATCAAAATCATTATTGCAAAATTCTAAGCCATTATCAGTTCGTAAAGCCTTAACTACCCTACCCGTTTGAGTTTCCAACAACTTCTTCCACACAACAAATTTATTCAAGGCATCATATTTATTCCTAAGCAAATACACCCACACTCTTCTTGAATAATCATCAATTAAAGACAAAAAGTAAAAGTTACCTCCCTATGTTGGTGTTCTTGCTGGTCCCCAAAGGTCCGAATGAATGTAATCAAGAATGCCCTTAGACTTGTGCACTCCGGTGTTGAAGCCGACCCAGTGTTGCTTCCCAAGAATGCAACTCTCACAGAAATCCAGTTTTTCTACTTTTTCACCTATAAGTAGACCTTCTTTTTTGATCTGTAAATAAACATGTATTAAAATGATAAAAAATGTACAAAAGTATCACTGGGCATCCTCGGGAGATTTACAGTTAAGCATGAACAAAAATACAAGAGGCCAAAGCCCATCCAAGGAGCTATACAAGCCAACAAGCCAAAGAAACATAAAGCAATCTAGCCTAAACATGCAGCCAGCAAAACCAACTAAACATAAAGCTTACAAGGGAGCTGGGCAAACCAACAAGATTACAGGAGCACAAACATACAATACAACAGGGCATACCCTGGGCAAACAACAAAACCAGTAGGGGAGCAGCCTAAATCAGCAGCCTATACTCAGGGCAGGCTGTATAGACACTTCTATAGATACCAATCTGGATCTTCTTCACTAAGCTAGCAGGTAAGGCAGGAGCTTTGTCAAATATCTTGGCATTTCTAGCCAGCCATATATGGTAGACAGTAGTTGCAAGGACTGTCTGTCTGGCAACAGCAGGAGGGCCAGTGCCTTTGACTTTCAAAGTCCATCTGATAGCACTCTCAATGGTACTCATTTATCTTCTACTACCCAGCTAGTGGTTTATGTTGTTCCAGACGTCCTTGCTGATCCTACAAGAGAAGAAGAGGTGGTCCTTAGTCTCATTTTGTTCAGTACAAAGGGGGGCATAGCTTGTCATTCTCTTCAAGGTGGAGCTTGTCTTTAGTGAGCAGTCTATCCCTAACAGCCAGCCAAAGAATGAAAGATTTTTTAGGAGGGCAGTGACTATTCCAGACCAGGGAGGCCCAACAGACCTTGCTGGCTTTCTGCCTCATATCATTGTACACTTTCTTGATGCTTAGCTCATCCTACAGCCTCTATTCCATAAGTTTATTGGTAGCTTGCTGTAGGCAAGGTGGCTGGCCAACCATCTCATCTCTAATTTCCAGGATCCTCTTCCACAGTGGGGAGTCATCTTTGTTTGCCTTGATCTCCCAAATAGATTTGTTAAGAAGATAGTAGTGCTGGACCCATTGAATCCATAGGGAGTCTTTCTTCATATGGATATTCCATAGGACCCTTGTTAGGAGAGCCTTGTTCCAAGATTTGAGCTCTACCAACCCAAGACCCCCTTCTGTTTTAGGCTTACAAATGTCAGCCCGAGCAACAAGAGCTTTCCTCATTCCCCCATTCTTACCATTCCAGAGAAAGGTTCTATATAACTTGATGATCTTATCAAGGATGTTACCAGGGATGGGAAAGATGGCCAGCCAAAAGCACTCCACACCTTGAAGCACATATTTGATAAGTTCAGTCCTCTCAGCATATGATAAAGAGGAGCCAGCCCATACATTGATGTAGCCAGAAATTTTCTCTATAAGGGGGGCATAATGGGAGGCATTCAGCCTTGCAGAAGCAAGAGGAACCCCTAAGTACTTGAATGGGAGGCTGCCCTCCTCCATTCCTGTGCATCTGCTAATCTCCATAACCTCCTCAAGCTTCACCCCAGCATGGTAAAAACTAGATTTTGTCAAGCTAGTCTTCAGCCCTGAGCATTCACTGAAAGTGTTGACACACTTCATAAGCATTCCCACTGATTTCGCCTCCCCTCTAACAAACAAAATCAGATCATCAGTAAAGGCCAGGTGGGTAGTCTTGAGCTTGTCACACTTGGGGTGGAATCTGAACCCCTCTTCCACATTCACTCTCCTGAGCAGCCTTGATAAGTATTCCATAATCAACACAAAAAGATAGGGAGAAAGTGGATCCCCTTGCCTCAATCCTCTTTTACCTTTGAAGAACCCTTGCAGGCTGCCATTAATGGATAAAGAGAATGTAGTGGTGGTGACACACTCCATAATCCAGTTTTTAAACTTTCCAGGGAACTCCAGGCCTTCTAAAAGGCTGCTTAAGAATTCCCACTCCACAGAATCATAGGCTTTCCTGAGATCAATTTTGATCATGCATCTAGGAGGGATTCTCTTCCTACTGTATCTCCTAAGCAATTCTTGGACCAGGTAGATATTCTCAGCCATGCTCCTAGCCTTTATGAAGGTAGCCTGAGCAGGGTTTACCAGATGGATCAAATTAGGAGCCAGCCTAGAAGCAAGGATCTTAGAGATAACTTTGTAAATAACATTGCAGCAAGCTATAGGCCTGAACTCTTCAACATTAGAAGCAGACTTCCCTTTAGGAATCAAAACAAAAGAGGAGTGGTTTAGCTATTTTAGGATTTTCCCATTCAGAAATAATTCTTGGACAGCCTCTATGATCTCTCTGTGGACCACCCCCCATGCTTTCTTGAAAAACTTTGAGGAGAAACCATCTGGATCAGGGGATTTATCTTCCCCTATGCTCCACAATGCAGCCCTGATCTCCTCATCTGTGACCTGCTTAACTAATTCAGCAGCTTGGCTTTCCTGCAGGATTGGTCCATCTCTGATAACATCCATTTTAATAGGAGTACATCTGCTAGAAGAGCCTAAAAGCTCCTTGTAGAATCTAGTAAATTCCTGGACTACTTCAGCTTCAGAAGTTGTTTGGGATCCATTAGCAGCTTTAATAGAGGCAATGTGATTCTTGGAAGACTTCCTCTTAACCAAAGCATGGAATAATTTGGTTCCTCTATCACTATTGAGGAGGTACTTACATTTGGCCTGCTGGGATAGAAAGCTTCTCTCAGCCTCAGCCAGCTGGAATGCTTTGAGCCTAGCATTTGTCACCCTCTCTTGCAGCTCAGCATCATAGGGGTTGTCATGAAGGTCCTATTACAGGCCATTTAGTATGTTTGCAGCCTCCAAGGCTCTCTCAGAAATGTGGCTGAAGTGGTTCTTGTTGAGGTTCTTGAGGAGGGGTTTGAGGCCTTTCAAAAGCTTGCAAAGAATGAACTGTTTGGTGCCCCTTCCAGGGCAACTCCAATGAGCACTAACAATGTCTAAGAACATGTCATGATCAGCCCACATATTGAAAAATTTGAAAGATCTCCTACCCCCACAAACCTCTTCCATCAGGCTAACAATACAAGGAGAGTGGTCTGAGAGGCACCCAGCAGGGAGAAAGGAAGCTTGAGCTCTTTTCCCCTCTTGGAACCACACATTGTTGACCATGGCTCTATCCAGCTTGCACCACACCTTATTGTTGGTCCATGTGAAGAAACACCCTGCAGCATTTACATCACTTAAACATGTCTCCCTACAACAAAAGGAGGGGTCCCTAATCTCATAATCTGTTACAGGCAGCCCATTAGATTTCTCATCTATAGCAAAAACATTATTGAAATCACCCAAGACAAGCCAAGGGGAAGACAAATCATAGCTGAAATTACATAGGTTATCCCATAGGGGCCTCCTAGATACAATGGAATTCAAACCATACACAAAACTGATTACAAAACTACAAGAAGAAACAGCACAAGTAACATTACAATGGATAACTTGGGGAGTTATATCAATTAAGGTAAGGTTCACCTTTGAAGGATCCCAAAGTAACAAAATTCTGCCTGATGAGTGAGTGGAAAAGTTGTTCACCTGTCTCCATTGGAGGAATTTATTGCCCATAATCTTCAGCAGCTTTGCATCATCCAGCTTACATTCCAAAATTCCCATTATATCAACTTTGTTTTTCTTCATGAGGTGCAGTACCCCATTGTGCTTCAGGGGCTTGTTAAAGCCCCTAATGTTCCAGCATGCCACTATCATTGAGGAGGTTGGGAGGTAGCCCCTCCCTTCCTAGCTGATTGAGTGCCTTTTTGGTCTGGTTTGCCTTTCTTCCTCCTGATTACTTGGAACTCATCACCTCCTTGGACCTCAGGGCCCCTGTCTCTTTCACTATTTTCTTGTGCAAGGCCTGATTTTTTCCTTGGGACCATACTGGGATGGTCAGGGTGCATAGGAGATTTTAGGTCAGCTACAACATGGATTTGGGGGGTAGAGGTCCCTTGGATTCCCTCCCCCCTTGACCATTGTGGTATAGCTCAGCCTCTTTGTCACCATTCTCTGCTTGGACTGTTACTCTAGGTTCTTGGGCAGGACTACACTCATTCAGCCCTTCCATCCCATCTCTAGCTTCACTAGTCTCCATAGTCTGATTTGTGAACTCCTTGGCTAGAACACCCATTGACTTGGATGCATCCTTTCTAGCAGGCTCTTTCCCTTTCTCATTGCTTTTCTTTCCCCTCTCTGAGTTGACATTCTGGTTACAGGAGTGCAGGTCATGCCCTACAACCTTACATTTTGAGCAATATCTAGGGAGGTTTTCATAGAAAATCTTTAGTTCATAAGTATCTCCATTCAGGAGGGACAGTGGCACAGAGCATTGAATTTCTTTAGCTATGTCTATTTCAACTAGAATCCTAGGATAGGATATTCTCTCTTTGGTCCTAGTGAACTGGTCAGCATATAGGGGTCTCTCAATTACAGTGCCAATCTTGCTAAGGCAGTTAGTTGACCATAGCTCAAGGGGCAAGCCTTTTATCTAAATCCATACAGGGATTGTAGTTATTTCCTCATTGCCAAACTTGAAAAATTTAGGCAATGACTTTAAGAGCAAAGGCCTGCCATATACTTGGTAAGGGCCTTCTTGTAATACATTCAAGCTAGCAGCTTCATTATCAAATCTAAATACTATCCATCCATTTTCATGAAACTGAGTTTGGACCCTTACCTTCCAGGATTCAGTGAGCTTCTTGAGGGCTACCCTTCCTGGAAATCTTCCAGCAAAATACCCCACCAAACAGAAAGGTTGGCTCTCAAAGACATCCAGCACATCTTCATGGGAGACTCTAACAACTCCTCCCTCACTGGATATAGTAGACAAGGGGAGACCCTTGCTTTGTATTCTGTTCTCTGCAAAGAGGCTGACCCAGGGAGCCTTCTTGTGCACTTCTTTGCTAGGTGGCCTTTTGCCCACAGACTTAGAGGGATGCTGAGCTCCCACAGAAGCTGGAGCAGGGGAGGCTACATTGTCCATAGAGTCAGCTTGGAGGCCCTTATTCTTCATTAGAGGATGAGGCCTAGACTCACTGCTATCCTCTCCTCTTCCTTGCCTTACCATAGGCTTCCTGCCATGAACAGTAGCTTCACAGCTTGAATCATCTTCCTCACTGGAAGAGCTGGACTCCATTTGACCTGAGCTCCCTATACTCTCCCCAGAGGAGCTTTGGTTTTCATCTTTAATGTCTAGGGGCTCTTCTTGCAATGTCTGGCAAGCAGCATTGCTTTGGAATTGATCCTTGGCACTGTTCACCTTCGAAGCTCCTACAGAGCTTTTATTCCTCCCCAAGCTAACAGCCTTCAAAGGAGACCCTGAGGCTTAGGAATCTTCCACTCCCAAGGAGCAGGAAGAAGATGTTGATTCTTTGGATGGTCCCTTGTCCCCATCCATGCTTGAGTTATCTGCAGCTTCATCTCGCGACAAAGCTACTGTAGCAACTTTGTTCTTGAAGTGATTCTGGACATAATCCAGATCATTTTGATCCTGGATTGTGAGAGGAGGTTTCCTGGGAGGTTTCTTCTTCCCCATGCTGAAGATGGCAGAAAGAATAGCACAGAAAGAGATTTAGAAGGAGGAGAGATGGTCGGGAGACCATGGGCAGCACTGTTCACAGTTGAGAGCTTCTCTCTCTAGCTGCCCGGATGACTGACTACCAAGTAGATCTTCTTTGCTAAGCACTTGTAGGCCCTTTTTGCTCATGTGTCCCAAGCGAGTGTGCCAAAGGGCTGCCTTGTCCATCTCAGCCATCAAGCTTGCTGCTTGATCATTGATTTTTGTCTCTCCGATAATCTTATAGAGTCCATCATTTCTTGATGCCTTGATCATTACCAAAGATCCCTCAACAACTTTGATCTTTACTCCCTCTACTTTGCATGTATACCCCATGGAATCCAGCTGCCCCAATGAAATCAAGTTCCTCTTCAAATCTTGAAGATATCTTACATTTCGTAGCAGTCTTGTGACTTCATCAAACATTTTCAATTAAATGTCACTAATCCCTCTCACTTGGCAAGAATTGTCATTCCTCAAGAAGACCCTTCCATCATTGACTTCCTTGAAATTCTTGAACCATTCCTTGTGAAGGAACATATGATAAGTGCACCTGGAATCAAGAATCCACTTTTCACTGCCTTGCCTCCTACTCACATTTGAGCACACTACAAGAACATCATCTTGCTGTTCTCTTTTGGCAACCGAAGCTTCTCCCTTGTTGGTGTGGCTTCTCCTCTCATCCCACATCCTCTTCTTGAAATCTTTCTTGAAATGGCCCTCCTTGTTGCAGTAGAAGCATCTCCTTCCTCCTCTAAGTCTTGTCTTGGAATGAGATCTCCCATGGTTTTGCCCTCTACCTCTTGATTTCTCCCGGTAGTTGCCATGGTTGCTACCGCCATTCCGAGTTGCTGGCCTTCCTCTTACAAACAGCCCATCACCACTTGATGTCTCCTTCATCTTGGCCTTGAAATCATGTGCCCTTATGGCATTGATCACAATCTCCTTTATCAAAGTATCCCTTCCATACTCAATGGCATTAATCAAATTATCAAAGCAATTAGGAAGAGAATTTAACAAAATGACAGCCAATTGTTCATCCGGAAAAATAATGCTACAGCTATTCAAATCTTGAACTAGCTTATTAAAGACATCAAGATTATCTTGCAACTCTTTACTAGGGTCCATTTTAAAAGCGAAGATTCTTTTAAGAAGATAAATCTTGTTAGGAAGAGTTTTGGTAAGAAACAACTCATCTAGTTTATTCCATATGACAACCGGATCCTTCGAGTCACTGCACTCCCTTATGATACTATCTGATATGTGCAAGAAAATGGTGCTGTAAGCCATCTTCTTCATCTCGATCCGCTAGTCCTCCGTGACACTTGCTGGAAAAGCATCATCTTCTCCAATAGCCAAGTCCACTTTTTGTTGCATTAGAACAGCCTTGATCTTCTGCTTCCAAAGGGCAAAGTCTCCCTTTCCATCAAACTTCTCTACACAGAAATTTGAAGCCATCTTTTGTGGACAAGATCCTAGATTTATGCACTACCCACAAATGCTTTCTTCAACCTCAAGAACACAGATCGAAGATGGATCTTAACACCGTTCTTGAATCAACCTTCAAAAACATGATCAGATCTTGATCTTTACACTGTTCTTGAATCACCCAAGAAGTTGATCTTTGATTCTTGAACTCATGGCTCCGTCACCTTCTTGTTCTTGCTCCGATACCCAGCTGTGCAGCTCTGATACCACTGCTGGAAATCATCTTGACAAGATGCCCAGGCGGTGATCTTCTAAACATCTAAGTCTAGAATGACTTGTAGAAATAATTTCAGCAATCGAACACAAGAACAGAAAATCAAAGAAAGAAATAAGACAAGCAATTTTTTATCGAGGTTCAGCAAAGTGCCTACGTCCCTGTGAGTTCCTCCGAACTCTCTACACTATCTCAAATGGTTCTTACAAGTTACAGCAATCCCCTTCAAGAAGCTCAAGTTCTTGAAGAAACCAAGAAGAGAAGAAAGAAGATTACAATGCTCTCTCTCTATACCACTCTCTCTTCTTTACAACCAGCCTCACTACAAAGAGTCCCTCTTGTGTTTATGTCTCTCACACAATTCTTTCTTGTATTACAATTGATCTCTCAAAATTTCATAAACTTGTGTGCTTTTTAAAACTTATGAAAAATAAGGCTAGGAAACCCCTTTTATAGCCATCCACTTCTTGGACATTCTTGTGAATCAATCTCCAACCTTTGATCATGATCTTCACTTAATTATAGCCCTTCATCACTTTCCAAGTGGTGCTGTGCGTTTTGTTCTTGTACACACGCACCTAAGAGGGTCATTATGCATACTGCCTATGTGTGTAGCATTTAGCCTGGTGCTTTGGTGCCCAACAGGGCGCGGTGCGGTGCTGGGCAGAGTGCCTTTGCACTCCTTCTGGGTGGTGCACCATTGATGGCTGAGCAGTGTGGTGCGGTACTAGCCTTATCCCAGCAGCAGCTTTGTTGGATGGTGCGCCACTGGTGGATGGACGGTGCGTCACTGGTGCGGTCTTGGAGCATACCTTCTGGACAGCGCGGCGCTGGAGAAGGAGCGGTGCAGCGCTGGTGCACACTGATGCTGCCCAACAGTGCACACACTCCATCAGCTTGTGTGCAGAAGTGCACACACCAGTGTGCCTAGCCTTCCCTTGCTCCAAATTGATGCACACACATGTGTGCAGTCTTCTAACTTGCTGAACTTTAATACTCCATCCTTGTTTTAGATTTTAACCATATTTGAACCATGGTTGGAACTGTGCAAACCTTAGATAAATACCAACACCTTCATTACATGGACAATAACCAAAAGAAACTTGTCCCACACCAAGGGTTGACGATGAGCAAATGAGGGTCACACCAAAAACCAAGAGGAAATGGCCCGCAAATTTACTCCATCGAGAGCAAAGGGTAAGTGCTAGTGTGAAGTATGAAATAATAACTCAAATTAAAATTTAGAAAGATTTCCAAGAAGCTAGCAATTTATTTTGCAAAAAAATAGAAGCTTAACCAACCTTATTTAACTAAGGAAAATTCCTAAGTATAGGAATTATCCTCGGAGATCCTTATCTTCTTGTGGACTTAGTGAAGTTAGAAGAATGATTTGAATGAAGATTTGAAGACTAGAAAACAAAGGGTGGTCAAAAATGATGAAGAACTCTCATTAGTTCTTCTTTTGTGTTTTATTACTCTTTGCTCTTTTCTCACATTCCTTGAACACTTTATTCTCTTTTTTACATTTTTCTCTTTGATCTTTCTATTCTTCTCTATTTTCCTTTCTTTTACACTTCTTTCTTTCTCTCTAAACTTTCTCTCTTTTCTTTCTCTTTTGCATTAGTTTGCCATAGTGTTGTGTTCTTTGTGTTGGCAAAAGGGGGGTATTTATAGGAGGAGTAAGGGCTAACCAAGAGATTAAAAAAAAAACAAAATAATGGGTGAAAAAAAGGTGCATGGCTGGTCATATAGGGAAGGGGAAAAGTAGTTTCAATTTTTGAGATAAAAAAGGTGTTTCACTTTTGGGGTGTAAAGGTGGGGCTAGAGAAGTTAGGCGTGGTAAACCAAGTGAAATGTGAGAGGAAAAATACTTTTAGGTGGCTGGCCATGGGGAAGAGAGAGGAGTTTCTTTGAGGTGAAAAAAAGTGAAGAAGAAGGTTTGGAAAGGTGAACAAGAAAGTACATTTTGGAATGTTTTCAATAAAGCAAAAGCAAAAGCAAAAAAGTGAGGAGGAACTCTCCTTGGTTTGGACAAACATTAGGGGGCAAAACACAATTTTTTTTTTGGTTTTTAACATATAATAAAGTGGAAAAGCTTAAGGAAAAAAGGTGTGCAATTACAAAGCAAAAGAAGGCTTCATACTCTTAAAAACTATTATTTTTTAGGTGCTGTTTTTTTGGTATAAAATTTGATTTTTTTGGTAGAAAAAAGTGGTATTTTTCATGTAGGAAAGAGTGGAAGCATAATAAGGTAATATTCAATTAACTAAGCAAAATGAGAAGAAGAGAAACTCTTTCTTTTTGGTATACATGGTTGTACAAAGAAAGAGAAAAATTAACTACTTTATAAGTGCATTGTTATTGTTTTTTAGGTGGAAAAAGTATTATTTTGTGTGGAAAAAAGGTAGCATTTGGTATAAAAGAAAATGAAAGAATCTAGAAGGGAGAGGTGAGCTCAAAAAGCAAAAAGAAAGAACGAAAATTCCTCGTTATGGCTAGTCATATAGGGAGAGAAGAGAGACATCTTTTTGGTTATAAAAAAAAGTAACTTTTAATTGGAGAAAAGTGAACCAATCAAAGAGTGCCAAGTGGAGGGTGAAATTGAATTTTCACCCTTAAAAATTAGAAGTCTTCTTGGGCTTGAAATTTGGGCCAAAAATATTTGGGCTTAGGAAAGATCAATGGGCATTAGTAGTTTTGGATTGGGTCAAAATTTAAATGAAGACTTTGGTTTTGGATTAATCTAATCAAATAAGTCCCAATTGATTTAAACCCAAAGTGAATTAAATGGATTGAACAAAAAAGGTTTGTAATTGGGCCTTCTCCCCAATTAAATCCAAACTTTCTTATTTACCAAGTTCTAGCGCAATAGGATAAAAAATTGTCATAGGAACCCGCGCGTAGTCCGTTCAAATTTTTTTGAACAAATGTACCTTGCCTAGATGTTACCATCGAGTCAATAAAGGGGTCCAACGCCTATCCTTACTTGATTTGATCTCGTTTGGGCATTTAGAGTTAGTATGGATCACTATCATAGTTTTCCATCATTGTTTTAAACCCTAAAATAGAAAATGTTTTAATCGATCTAAAGGCTTAATCACCAAAGTTTTTATCATTTTCCCAAAGTTTATTCCCAAAATTCATGAAGTCATGGATCGTTATGCTTGTCTTTTCAGTGAATGCCCCATTACCATGTTTTCTTACCCTATTGCTCAGATATCCACTGAACTTAAGGTATTAATCGCCCCCACTTGAATTAAGAATTGTTTGAAAGAACTTAAAAAGACTAATCATCCATGCTTGAATGAATTTGAAAAATTAACCATAAGGGTTTGCTTACATGAAAATTTTCTTTTCCCATATAGTCATTTATCTAATGCATTGTTTTTCCTAGACATTCTTGACACGATTCATTTAATTGATTATTGTACACTCAAGTGAGATTTCTTGCATACATGTGGACCCTTGTTATGTTATCTTGCGTATCATGCCTAATTATGCATCTAGTATTATAATTTAAATGTTCACTATATATTCCCATTGCACATTTTTGTTTGTTGATGAGTCTTAAATAATGCATATTTAAGACACTTAACTTATATTTGTTATACTCTTAGTTAGTAGTATTTCACTTTATTTTATGTTTTTTTGTGTTTTGTGTATTTTTACAGGATTGTGGAGAAATTGAAGCATTTCAGGAGATGTGAAGCTTTAGGAGAAATTGCGATCGATCGCACTATGCTGCGATCGAGCGTAAGGTCATCAATCCCACATCGAAATGTTTGCAGTGCATCGCACCTGCGCTCGAGCGCACAAACCTTCGATCGATCGCAAGTGATCATCCCATATCGGTCAGAAATCTTTACAGCGCGATCGAGTGCACCTGCGATCGATCGCAATATACTGCGATCGAGCGCACTCGGGCAGTATCCCACATCGATTCTGCAAGCCACATTACTCTAGGTCTCCCCCTATATAAACACCACCTGACTTCATCATTCAGTGTACAATTCCTGAGCCACTTTGGTGTTTACCGGCGGACATCCGCTAGCATTCTAGTGGATCCCAAAGGCATTGCTACCACGAGGGGAAGCGCCACCCGTCAGTGAGTGGAATTTCTCCTATGTAAAGTTGTTTATTTATTTATTTTTAATTAGTTGTTTTAGTTTAATGTTTAGAACTTTATTATGAATTATAGTTTCATAGTTATGAGTGGCTAAACTCTTTAGCTAAGGTTGAAGATGAAGCCCCACCGTTGTTTGGCTTAGTAGTTCAGATTTGCTTGTACAAATCTGACAATTTTTAGTATAAATGTTCTGTCAATTATTTGAGTTAATCTTATAATTGATTGAGTTTAAATTGTCTGTTGGATATTCCTTGTGTTTCATCTGATGGATACATTGAATGCTTTTCGATTAAATTGGATTTCCTTTGTGATTTGTTAAGAGCGGATACATTGGATGCTTTTGGTTTAGTTGGGATATTCTTTGTTTTTTGTCTTATAGTTGGATTCATGGAATGTTTTGATAGACTATATTTTTAGAACATATATGCTTAACTTTGGTGGGGTGGATTCGGAAACCTTAGTGTTTTTAATTATTAGTTTTTAAATCAACTTAGTTTAGTTTTAATTTATTTTGCAATATCGTTATGAAATTTGGAACTAGGTTAAGATAGAGTTAGTTTAGATTAAAAATATATTTTCACAATGCAATTCCCTGTGGATTCGACCTCGCACTTGTACAACGCTATACCACAAACGACTCGTGCGCTTATGAGTAAATTAAAACTCACAACACTTGTCATCCTTGTATGCTCTACTCTTATGTGAGTTTGTCTTGTGTTTGACCTAGGAACATGAAATATGTGTGTTTGACTTGAAAGTGCTACTTTGACAAGACATAAAATATGTGAAAACTTTTAGTGATTGAATGCATGTAGTGAACCTAAGGGCACAATTTATCTCTTTGCATCCATCTTGTAATGAGACTAGGACTTTATGTCACTTCATCTAAATGAATCATTATTTCAAACATAAGAAAAAGACTTATTTAAATGAAAGAGAAACATTAATAAGGTTAAATGCATGAATCACTAAAGAATATTGTCACCTCTTGTTTAAATCCATAATTTACATGATTCTCTTGTGAAAGCTTGAACTTAATGAATTCATTTTAGTCACAATATGAACTAACCATGGAAACATGTGTATAATGCGAATGAATAAGAGAAAGTCAATGCATGAAAGTGTGTTCTGGGTGAACAATGTCATCAATTTCTTTTCATAAATCATGAGCACGTGTTTAATAATCTTGTATTGCATGAAAAAAGAAAACAATATGATTTTCTTGTGTGAAAGTTGCAAGTGCAAACATGTGCTAAAGAAGAGTTTAAAAGATAAATGCTTGCATGAATGACCTTTTGAAGTGAAACTTAAACAATTCCATTGTTTGATTTGCACAATTCATGAATTGTTATGTCATTTATGTTATTTTGGTTGCATGAAAACCTTAAGCGTTCAATTTTAAGATCTTTATGTTGTTCACAAATGAAAGCATGTGCTTGAATGGTTTCGATGACACAATACAATTCCAATCTTGATCCCATTATTTTTTTTTTCAATTTGGCCTGAACTTTCAAAACAATTAAAATCACTTTTTTTTTTTTGTGGGTCAGCAAAGATTTTTAAAATTGGTGGAATCAAAATTGAAATTGTATATATATTGTAATTGAATTGAAATTTCATTTCATTTCATGCATAAACATGATAGGGTACAACTTAATTCTTGATCTCATGACAACATTTTGGCCTTAGTTTCCTCAAAAAACAAAAGGTGTTTTCCTTTATAGGGTTAACAAAATTTCTTCCATAACAAAATCTCACAGGGTTAAGAATCGAAATTGAACTTCTCTTCTTTGGCTGGGGAGTCATATTGCTTATCTATTCGTGTATGAGTTTAAGTTGTGTGTTACTTGATCATTTGTGCTCTGCTTGAATCAATTACTCTTGAATTTTGTGCATGTTTTAAAATTCTAGATAGAAAAACACTATCTATCTTTGGTCCAAATTTGTTTTGCATACTTTCGAGTTTAAGCTTATTTGTGTTTGAGTCATATGATAGCAATTTTGTCAAGCATATAATTCTATCTAGGTTGCATGTAGTATAATTTGATATAGCATGTAAAATCTTTCATTCTTTAAATAATAATAAATAAATAAAAGATGCATGTAATTTTTTTCAAAGCACCAGTTTCTTGTGTTTGTTTATGTGAACATCTTACAAAATGGAAATAAAAGCATTGTCATCAAAATTAGTAAAAAGAATTTCATATTATTGTTTTTGTAGTTTTCATGACTTACATCATTATCATAATAACAACAAAAAAATAGAAAAAAAAAACATTAATCTCTTGCATTCACACATTTTATTGTTTGCATGGTGTCTAACTTTTGCATTGTCACCTTTAAAAAATTATTAGGTCTTGCCTTTGTGTGCTTCATTGTTCGCATAATGTTTGTCATTTTCATCGTTTCCATATAAAAAAAAGTTTCATTTCTTGTACTCGCGATTCCTTAATTTGCATGTTGTTTACCTTTTGATCATTGGTATAAAAAACAAAAAGAAAAAGAAAGAGTTTTGGTATTATATTTTGCATGTCTTATTTGCATCGTGCTTGTATCTTGGATTTTTGTCAAAATTCATTTGGTATATTGCATTCCAATCTTCATCCATTTATTCAAAAAAAAAATAATGTTTGATGACCTTTCCTTACACTTCTTTCAAGAAAAAGAAACCAAAAAATGATTTTCATTAAAAAAATATATTTTCAAAATCCATGTTTTTATGAAACCTCTTGGGTGCTATGTGTGGCTTGTTAAATGACTTTGAGTTTTGATCTTTGAATTGTCCTTAATTTTCTTGAAATTTTTGTTGATTCCTACTCCTTGTTCTTTTTTTCTTTTCTTTTTTTTTTTGTGAAAAAATGTAACTATAACCCCATGGAAGGTGAAAGAATCAGTGCCATGACTTGCAACTAACCAAACCCATTCAAGAACTTGAAGGAAATAATGATGCTTATGATGAGCTATCAAAGTGACTTGGAAGAGTTGATGAAGCGATAAAGTAAAATGGTAGATGAGATTAAGGAATGGATCTTGACACAAGTTGACAAGTTAGCGAATGAAAAAGGGAGTGATTTTAGCATCAAAGAGTACCCCAACCAAAGGAAAAGTGTAATACCCGTGTTCTTAAAATAAAGGTAAAGAAATAATTTGATAGATAGTACGTGGAATTAAAATATATATACATGAAAGATTTACTATTGAAAAAAAAAAAAGACAAACACCTAGATACTACCTAGCATCCAAGTGTAGTCTTTTAGAATTTCAAAAGAAAAAAAAAAAAAAAGGAGTTGATACATCTGGACACTTAAGTCTAGGTGTAGGCTATGCAATTTGAAGTGTCTTGCATGCTAGACATTTCGGAAACCAAAGAAAATGGTTT
Organism: Bretschneidera sinensis; assembly: GCA_023935145.1. Classification (NCBI taxonomy): domain Eukaryota; kingdom Viridiplantae; phylum Streptophyta; class Magnoliopsida; order Brassicales; family Akaniaceae; genus Bretschneidera; species Bretschneidera sinensis. The sequence goes on along the minus strand of CM043700.1, from coordinate 98,994,326 downwards.
TGGTATAAACAGTTAAGTTTTGTTATTTTTTACTAAATCCTGTTTGGTTTTCTTCTTTCTTCAATTTAAATTTCTTAGCAAAAACTTATAAAGAAAATTTCTCCAATATTAGAGATAGTACAGTCATCCAATTACAATACTAAGATTTCATCACATTTGAGGTAAACTTTCAATAAGACTCGTAGCTAAATAATTATATTGTTTGAATTAAGTTATGAAATAGCAAGATTTATGAAAGTTTATCATTAGGTGTTGGTGATCAGCAATCTCAAGAAATTTCTAAAAGGAGCAGGAAATGTAAGGAGGTGATCCACGGGTAGCTTTAAGTGCTACATGGTGAGTTAGATTTATTTTTAGCAAACGAGACCAATAAAAATATGAACTTATGACGTTTGAATAAAATATTGAATTACAATGATTTAATGATGTATTTTATGTTATGTATGATAATTGATTGATTTATTGATTAGAGATTAAATAATATGTTGAAATTAATTATTTAAGAATTTATATTTTAAAAATGACGGATTAATGAAAAACATATTGAGAAGTTATATGAAATTTCTGAAAATATGATTGAAAAATTGATATGATATATGAGGAGACAATTTAAAAAATATGATAAAAATAATAATTTTTAGAAAGAGCTAGATAGTTGAATTGAATGCTTTAATGTATGCTTGCTTGCATATTATTGCTCATATGCATAAAAAAAAAAGACCAGAAAGGAAGTTGGTCTGGCCGAAACATGTCGACATGTGGAAAGACATTCTGAGATGATAATATGAAATAATGAGATGATGTGATGAAAAAGAAAGAAAGAGAGAAAAAAAGAAAGATGATTTAAACATATGCATTTTTTTATTTGGTTATTTTATTATTATTGATTGAGATGCTAAAGTATTAGTCTGGATTGTGAAATTATTGATAGATAAATGAGTCTCACAGAGAGACAGATATAATGAGAAAGAAATATGAAATTATGATAGGATAAAAATTATTTGATTAATTGATTATATGCTGTGAACCTCATAACGAGGTAAATAATGATGTTGAATTGATAATCTCAAGATGGTTAAATATATGAGAAGAAAAATGATATATTTGATGATTAATTTAAGAAGAGATTGGTAAATGGTTTGAATTATGATATAAGTGGTGATAATAGAATTTATTATTGAATTATATGAGATAATAGATGAATGACTATTGGAAGATTATTTGAAAGATTGAATTTTTATATGTGAAGAAATAGATGATTAATATTGATGAATTAGAAACGAGTAAATTATAAGATATGATTAGAAGTATACAAATCGAGTATTTTTAGTAAATTTAATTCACTGAGCTTGCGAAGCTCACTCATCATTGTTAAATAATTTCAGGTAGTGGGCAGGACGGATAGATTGGTGAGCTGAGACTCAAACTGAGTCATTATCTATAAGCCTCGTGGTCCACATCCTCAAACTAAGGGAATTTTTGTTGTTGTAAATATTCATGCATAATATGTTGTATATACTGTTTCAGTTGGGATTTTAACAATGTAACTCTCCTGTTGGGGGTTGAGGATTTATGTGTGTGTGTATATATATAGTCGATATAGGTTTTTATATTGTTGCATATATGTGTCGTGTTAGGATTTCAAAACGTGACAACACCGTCTCGGGGCTGGCCAACCCGGGATGGATCGTTACAATTTTGGTATCAGAGCATTAGGTTTTATGATTCTATAGATTGCATAAAAATTTAAAGAAGTGGAAAATTTAAACAAACTACATTTTAATGCAGAGTCTGAAGACGATACGTGGACGTGCTAAAGCTAGAGGTAGAGTTCTGAATCAGAGAGCACGTGGTAGACCCCCAATATTTAGAAGAGTTGAAGCGGAGGGGGAGGTCAAGTCTGTCATTCATGCAAGGGAACAGGTTGCTAGTACAGTTGGTACTAGTAGAGGTGGGAGAGAATCTGATATTAGAAGGGATGAGCTGAGAGAAGTTCTTGATCGTGCTATAGAGAGAATGAATGCAGCAGAAGAAAGGACTATTAATTTACATAGGAGATTAGAGGAAAGGGGTAGAAAAAAACTTGATAGGGTGAGATAAGAGGCTCATGAAGGAGAGGGTGTGTTTGCATATGAGATGCAAGGGGATTGTTTTGTGAGATTTATTAAGTTTAAACCCCAGTCTTTTAGAGGATTTGTAAGTCCTATTGAAGCTAAGCTATGGATTAAACATGTTGATAAATATTTTGAAGTCTTACCAGTGACAGATAGGCGGAAGGTTGCTTTTGCATCATTTATGCTGGAAGGTGAGGCTTTTCAATACTGGGAGGATATTCTGCCTAGATTGAGTACACAGGTAGATCAACCCTTAACTTGGCGTAAGTTTAAGGATGTGTTCTTTGTGAAGTATTTTCCAGATATGTTTCAAGCATAGCAGAAGAGAGATTTTATTCATTTTAGGCATAATACTTTATCTATGGCTGAGTATAATTGTAGATTTATAGCCTTCTCGAGGTTTTTACCTGAGTAAGTAAATACGAAGGAGAGGAAATGTAAGAGATTTTTTGACAAGTTACAATATGAAATTCAAACTAAACTTTCTTACATGGGTATTGGGAATTATGCTATAATGGTGGATAAAACATTACATATTGAGAATGATGTGATGGAGTTTAGAGGTAGGAGGGATTAGTGGAAAAGGTCTAGATTTGAGGGACCCAGAGGTGGTAGTAGTATGAGTGTGCAGGATGGGAGACCACCCTAGAGGGGGCATTCCTTGTCACAGAGAACTGTAATAAAAAGTCAAAGGCAAGCAGAATCTATTGCTTCTGTAGCTCAGAGTAATATTTACCATAAGGAGGAAGAGACTTTTTAGATATGAAGAATTATAAGATGATTCTTCTTATTCCAGCCCATATAAAGGGCTTCTTTGAATGAATAAGGACCAGGAGTGGCTATTGCAAAGGGGAATAAGCATACGGGCCTAAGATGATACTACCGCTTTAGTATCTGGTAATAGAATTGATTATTTTTCTTCCTTCGGCTAATCAATAGGAGGATGATGAGGATTTACTCACTAATGAAGACGCTATGAGTCAAGATGAGGAAGAACAAGAGCTATGGCCAGATATATGCTTGCCCTGCCGTCCTTTCTTCAAATACCACGGCCCAGATCCAGACCAAGGGTCCCCAGGTGCTATGGAGATTTGCCAGGTGGTTGTTGCTGAGAAAGATGAAGGGAGAGCAAGAAGGGAAGGAAGGAAGGGCAATGGCAATCCAAACTCTTACTATTAGTTATATGTAAACAACCAAAGCCTTTAATTAAAGCCCGTTGTGCCTTAGCCCCTATTCCAGGTGTTGTCAAATCCATTCTATTCCAGGTCTAGGTGTCAGTGTGAAAATCCATTGTAGATGTAGGTAAATGACATTCAAGATGGTTTTAAGCAGCGTTCTGATGGGTATTGGGAAATGTAAGAGATTTTTAGACGGGTTAAAATATGAAATTCGAACTAAACTTTCTTACATGGGTATTGGGAATTATGCTATAATGGTGGATAAAACATCACATATTGAGAATGATGTGATGGAGCTTAGAGGTATGAGGGATTAGTGGAAGAGGTCTAGATTTGAGGGACCCATAGGTGGTAGCAGTATGAGTGTGTAGGATGGGAGACCGCCCTAGAAAGGACGTTCCTTGTCACAAGGAACTGTAATAAAAAGTCAAAGGCAAGCAGAATCTGTTGCTTCTGTAGCTTAGAGTAATATTTACCATAAGAAGGAAGAGACTTTTTAGATACGAAGAATTATAGGATGATTCTTCTTATTCCAGCCCATATAAAGGGCTTCTTTGAATGAAGGCTGGCCAGGAGTGGCTATTGGGAAGGGGAATAAGCATACGGGCCTGAGATGATACTACCACTTTAGTATCTGGTAATAGAATTGATTATTTTTCTTCCTTCGGCTAGTCAGTAGGAGGATGATGAGGATTTACTCACTAATGAAGATGCCATGAGTCAAGATGAGGAAGAACAAGAACTATGGCCAAACATGTTCTCGCCTTGCCGTCCTTTCTCAAATACCACGGCCCAGGTCCAGACCAAGGGTCCCCAGGTGCTATGACGATTTTCCATGTGGTTATTGCTGAGAAAGATGAAGGGAGAGCCAGATGGGAAGGAAATAAGGGCAATAGCAACCCAGACTCTTAGTATTAGTTATATGTAAGCAATCAAAGCCTTTAATTAAAGCCGGTTGTGCCTTAGCCCCTATTCCAGGTGTTGTCAAATCCATTCTATTCCAAGTCTAGGTGTCAGTGTGAAAATCCATTGTAGATGTAGGTAAATGACATTCGAGATGGTCTTAAGCAGCGTTCTGATGGGTATTGGTAAATGTAAGAGATTTTTAGACGGGTTAAAATATGAAATTCGAACTAAACTTTCTTACATGGGTATTGAGAATTATGCTATAATGGTGGATAAAACATAAATATTAAGAATGATGTGATTGAGTTTAGAGCTAGGAGGGATTAGTTGAAGAGGTCTAGATTTGAGGGACCTAGAGGTGGTAGCAGTATGAGTGTATAGGATGGGAGACCACCCTAGAGGGGGCATTCCTTGTCACAAGGAACTGTAATAAAAAGTCAAATGCAAGCAGAATCTGTTGCTTCTGTAGCTCAGAGTAATATTGGAGGGACCCCTAGATTTGGAAGACATGCTATGGGAACTGGAAATTATGGTAGAGGAGTAATATTGGTGGGACCCCTAGATTTCCATATACGTTTTTTTTTTTTTTTGTGTATTCTTTCTTCACTCATCTTTTCCTTTGTGTCAAACTGCTTCACTTATGTTTTGTTCTCTGAGGTTTTTTTGTCTAGTCATGACAAAAGTCTTAATCCATAGTTATTTTCTAAGCTACTTTATAAGCAACCCAAGATCATTTTCTATCAACAATTATTTTTTAAAAATAAATAAATGTTTTCTTCAAATTCACATGGATGAATTTTAAAGGACCAAAGCACCAAGTTTGTGATCAATATCTCAAATTTAGAAAATTCATGACACTTATAATTAAATTCTGGTTTTACACAACATATTTTGCGTTCACTTATACATGAGGTTGACAGAGGAAGAGGAGGAGAAGAGATAAATAACGAAGCGACAGGGGTGGGGGTAGCAGCTTTTGTTTTCCTTCTCTTTTTCCTCCAACTTTTTCTCTTTGAATAATCAATTTAGGTCTTGTTTGGGAGTTAATTAAAATAAAATTAAAGTTTTTAGTGTTAAAAATACTAAAAACTTTAAATTTGGATGATTTAAGTTGTATTTAAACCATAGCCAAACAACATTTGTAGGTATGTGAGGGTGAGAACGACAAATAGACAAAGTAAGAAAAGCTAATAACTTTGGGGGAAGGGTAGGGCAGTTAAGTAGTTAAGGGCTATGCTATGAGTATGATGGGAGATGTTTCATTTAGTTTATTTGTTTGTTTGTGTGTATAGTTGTGGATGTGTTATTTGCAGACTATGGACAAATGTTATGTATTCTCTGTATGTGTTGTGGTTGATGAGTGTAGCTAGTTAAGTTATTAGAAGTGAACTTGATATAAGTTGTATAAGCTGTATCAGAAATGTTCTTAATAGGCCAAGAACAAACCCTTAGAAAAGAAGGATGTTGAGAGAAAATTAAGATTATTGATTATTCTTTCTTGTTCTTCTCATTTACATGAGTGCATCTTATATATACTTCATTAGAAATTAGTTACAAGTCTAACTAAATACTAATAAGGGACTAACCAACTAAGTGTTTGGTAACAGAATGTTAACAAAATTATCTGTAGCTTTGGTTTAGCAACTCTAAGCTTGTATTTTTCTTGTTTAATAGCAATGGAAGTCCTTTAACTAGCTAGACCTTCTTCTCACTCTTATTGGCTTTGTTCCCTTGTTGCTAACCTCTTTTATTGACTGTTCTATGTCCTCCTCTAATGCCTTTGTATCTTCTATTCCTCTAGTTGCTTGTTCCACCTCTTTCACTTGTTTAAAAGCTGTATCATTACCTTCCTCCTGAAAGACACCTTGTCCTCAAGGTGTAAATTGGGATAAAGCTGTTGAAGTTCTTTAGAATCCTCTCAAGAAGCTTCTTCTAATGGTAAATCAGCCCACTGAACCAACCATTGTTGGATCCACTTGTCTAGTCTCTTGATGTATCTTTCTCCCACAATGGCCAGTGGTAGAATTTATGGTATGTTGTTGTTGCTGATGGAAGGTAGTGGCAATAGAGTGATTTGAGATTGAGAGCCATGATATGGCTTGAGAAATGAGACATAAAACACTAGATGAATGAGTGAGACAGGGCGAAGTTCCAACTGATAAGAAACTGAACTAATTCTTTTAAGAACTTTGAAGGGACCAAATAACTTTTTGCTCATCTTTTGAGAAGACCTTGTAGCCACTGTGGTGTGTCTATAAGGTTGTAATTTGAGTAGCACCAAATCACCCACCTAAAAAGTAAGTTCTGTTCTATTTTTTCAACTGTTTGTTTTATTTTGTGTTGTGCTTACTGGAGGTGTTCTTAAACCTGCTATAGAATTTTTGACCTTGTGCCTAAGTCATGATCAATAGCCTCCAAGGTTACAGTTATTCTACGATAAGTAGGAAGGGAGGGACGTAATCTTCCATAGACCACTTCAAATGGAGTTTTCCAAGTGAAGTTTGAAAAGAAATGTTATAGTGGAACTCAACAAGGTGTAAGTACTTAACCTATAGAGTGGGTTGATTAGAAGTATATGTTCTCAAAAACTGTAATGACCCATCCCAAATTAGCCACCCTGAGACGGATTCATCACATTTTACTATCTCAGCATGACATATATGCAACAATATGAAAACATACATTGACTAAAAATATATATACATCAAACCTCAACCCTTAATAGGGGAGTTACATTATCAATATCCTATCTGAAATAATATATACAAGTATTTAAAGATGCATGAATATATACAATTTCTCAAAATTTTCTTTCTTCTTCTTCCATTAGTCTAAGGATGTGGACCACGAGACTTATATATAAAAACTCAGTCTGAATCTCAGCTCACAAATCTATATGTCTTGCCCGCTGCTTGAAATTTTTAACAAAGATGAGTGAGCTTCAGAAGTTCAGTGAATTAAATTTACTAGAATTAATCTATTTGTATGCTTCTAGTCACAACTTATAATTCAATAATTCAATTAATAATATCCTTCTAGCTCTAGTCATATCATAACTTCAATTATTTATCAATCTCTTCTTAAATCAATCATTAACATATATTCTTTCAATAATTATATCTCTTATATTAATCATATCAATTTTCCTTTCATATATTTAATCAGCTCAACATTTTCATTTCAATAACATTATTTACCTCGTAATGAGATTCACTATATATAATCAAGCAATCATACCATCTTTTTAATTATTTTCTCATCATCAATCATAAATATTCATCTATCTCTTTTCATATAAAATCAATCATCATGTTTATCATTTCAATATCTTCTCGTATATTTTATCAACTCAGATTTATTATCATAATTTACCTCATCATGATGTTCACAATATATAATCAATCACTATCTACCATATCAACCTTAATCAACTCCTCATAATAATTGTCTCATTACGAGACTCATCTTTCTGTCAATCATTTCACAATCAACTCTGATGCTTTAGCATCTTAATCATCAATAATAAAATATTCAAATAAAATCTATACAATTAAATTATTATCTTTTCTTTCTTTCTTTCTTTCTCATCACATCATCATATCATTTCATACTATCATCTGGGAACGTCTTCCTATATGTTGACATGTTTCAGCTAGACCAGCAACACTCCTGGTCTTCACCTTATGCATATGAACAAAAACATGCAGGTAAGCATACATCATAGCATACAATCAACTATCTCTTTCTTAATATATATGTATATATCAAATTGTCTCTTCATATAACATATCAATCACGACTTGCAAAATTTTGTTTCTCTGTTCGACATATATTTCTATCATTTAATTCTTCATACATGCAACATTGATTTAATCATAATTTAAATATCTTTTCATTTCATCCAAATATCATATATCTCATATATTTCCTCAAATCAACATTTTATATTATATTTAAATAATTTAATCATATCAATATCAATTCATTTTTCATGTTCGTCTCGATTACTAAAAGTAAATCTAACTTACCACGAAGCACTAAACCATATTCGTGGATCACCTCCTTGCATTTCCTACTCCTTTTAGCAATTTCTTGAGATTTCTGATCAGCAACCATAAATTTTCATCAATCTTACTATTTCATAACTTAATTCAAATAATATAATTATTTAGCTATGTGCTTAGTTTTACAATTCCAATAATTTCTTTTTTTTTTTTTGTAATTGAAGTTATATCTAAATATATGAAACAAACAATTCTTTAGCTAAATGTTTCTTTGTAAGATAAAATTGAAATATAAGTCTTATTGAAAAACTTACCCCCAACTGAGATGAAATCTTAATATTGAAATTGAACGACTGTAATTACCTAAAATATTGGAGAATTTTTTTTTTAAAAACTTTTGCTAGAGAGAAAGAGTTGAAGAAAGAAAGAGAAACCAAACGAGCGTGAGAGGAAATGAAAGATGACATAAGTTATGTTTGTAAGTTTACGTTTTTTTTATTGTATTATTATTATATTATAAAATTTAAACTTTCAATGAAAACTTCATTTGAATATTGAAGCTTTCATGATCTTTGTCGCTTTGTTTCTTTTTTAATAATAATAATAATAATAATTATTATTATTATTATTATTATTATTATTATTATTATATTTTAATATAAATATATATTACATATTTTAACTTACGAAAACATGAATAACCATATCCTTTCACTGCTTTCATTTTTTTTTCATTACTTTTTTTTATCGTTTGCCCTTTTTATAATATATTATTATAATATTATTTATCATTGTTTTATTATATATAAAAAAAATCAATTCTTTATTATTTATCATGTTCACGTGAACAAGTAAGAACCATGTTCTTTCACCGTTTTCCTTTTTTATTACTAATTTACTAAATTACTCTTAAGGTTTTATAATTCTATCCACCATATAAAAATTTTGTCATCGAAATTTCCTTACCTACAGCAATAAAAAGTTTAGGATATTATTTTCTCTTGCTCACTTCTCATTCCCACGTGATTTCCTCAACATCTTTATTCCGCCATAAAACTTGAACTAATGGAATAATTTTATTACATAAGACTTGTTTTTTTCTGTCAAGAATTCTGACTGGTACTTTCATAAAAGGTCAAATCTTGCTGAAGTTCTACAACTTGGCTCGGAACACTATAAGATTAATCATGTAAAGACTTTCATAAAAGTGAAAATATGAAACAGGTTATGCAACTACTTTACCTATGAAGGCAAATCCAACCTATATGCTACTGGTTTAACTCTTTCAATCACCTCATAGGGTCCCACAAATCTCAAACTCATCTTCCTTTTTGTTTCTAAATCTTAAAACACCCTTTCATGGATATATCTTCAAATACACCCAGTCACCAACCTATAACTTAAGATGTCGTTTTCTATTATTAGCATACCCTTTCTGTATGTTCTCTTTAAGGTTCTATTTAACCACTTTGATCATCTCAGTACTCAAATATATCATCTCTAGACCAAATATCTTTCTCTCTCCAACATCTTCCCAACATATTAGAGTTCTGCACTTCCTACCATATAAAGCATCAAATGTTGTCATCCCAATACTAGCTTGATACTGATTATTATGAGAAAATTCAATCAAAGGCAATTAAGCATCCCAGCTCACTGAGAAACTCAATACACAATCTCTCAACATATCTTTTAGTATTCTAATGATACTTTATGTTTATCCATCTGTTTGATGATGAAAAGTTGTACTAAACTATAATTGTGTATCTGTAGCCTTCTGAAAACCTCTCCAGAATCCAGAAGTAAATCTAGAATCTCTATTTGACACTATACTCAAAAGTACCCCATGCAATCTCAAAATCTTAGCTACATAAAACTCAACCAATTTCTCAGGACTCTAGGTAGTGTTAATAGGAAGGAAATGCAAACACTTAGAAAGTCTATCTACTTTAACCCATTCAACACTATAACCTCTCTAGGTACAAGAAAAACCATAAACAAAATCCTTACTAACATTCTCCCATGGCCACTTAGACATTGTAAGAGGCTGTAGTAAACCTGCTGAATGTCTATTCTCAGACTTCACCTGCTAACAAATCAAACATCTAGAAATGTACTCAGCTACATCCCTCGGTCTACACTCTTCATCCCTGACCACCAATAATTTTGTCTCAACCCCCTATACATCTTATTATTATCCGGGTGCATAAAATACACATAATTATGAGCCTCTCTCAATATCTCATTTCTAATATCAACATCATTAAGAACACAAATTTTATATTCAAGTACCACCATGCCATTATCCCTGATTCTAAAATCAATCTGCTTCCCACTCAACACTTCCTGTCTAATATTCTTTATCCCCTCATCTCTATTATGCATCTCTAATAGACGATCAAAAATAGAAGATAGTACCACCATATTTTTCATCAATACACCTCTATCATTGATACTCAACTTCATTCTCATCTCTCTCAGCTCTACCATCAAATTCACATCATGACTCTCTAAAGCAACTAGTCTTCCTGTAGACTTCCTGCTCAATGCATCAGATGATAATGAATTGTACAGTCATAGTCACTAATCAATTCCATCCACCTATTCCACCTCAAATTCAACTCCCTTTGGGTAGGTAAATATGTCAAACTCTTATGATTAGTGAAAATCTCGTAAGTAGCTCCATACAAATGATGTCTCTAAATCTTTAATGCAAATACTATGACAGCCAACTCTATTATAGGTTGGGTAATTTCTCTCATGGTTCTTCAATTTCCTATAAATATAGGTTATAAGTCTCCCATGTTGTATCAACACACATCCCAACCCCTGGTGCAACACATCACTGTACACTACAAATCTTTCATTACCAAAATGAAGCACCAATACCGGAGCAGTAATCAACTTCTTTTTCAATAGCTGAAAACTCTTCTCACACTTCTCATACCACACAAACTTCAGTCATTTTCTGGTCAATCTAGTAAAAGGTACTATAATGATAGAAAAGCACTAGATAAACTTTCTAAAATAACCAACTAACCCTATGAAGCTTTTAATTTCTGTCACATTAGTTGGTCTCTCCCAACTCAACACTGCTTTTATCTTCATATGGATCAACAGTTATACCGTCTTCAGACATAACATGCCCTAAGAAAGATACTTTATTCAACCAAAATTCACATTTAGAAAACTATGCATACAATCTCTCTTTCCTCAAAATCTCCAATACAATCTCTAAATGTTTCATATGTTCCTCCTCATTCTTGGAATATACCAGGATATTATCAATAAACACAACCACAAATTTATCTATAAATGATTTAGACACCCTATTAATCAAATCCATTAATGTTGTTGGAGCATTAATCAACCCAAATGGCATCACAAGGAACTCATGATGGTCATAACGTATCCTAAATGTAGTCTTAGGCACGTTTCCCTCTTTTATCCTCAACCAGTGATAACTTAACCTCAGGTTTATCTTTAAAAGCACTCTTTCTCCTTACAACTGTTTAAATAAATCATTTATCCTCGATAAGGGATATTTATTCTTGATGATAATCTTATTCAATTGTTTATAATCAATACACAACCTCATCATTCCATCTTTCTTCTTCACAAACAACACAGGAGCTCCCTAAGGTGACACTATAGGTTGGATAAATTATTTGTATAACAACTCTTAAAGCTGTACTTTCAACTTTCTCAACTCAACAAGTGCCATTCTATATGGTGTAATACATATTGGTTCTGAACTCAGAATCACATCTATGGGAAACTCAATCTCCCTATCAGGAGGCAATCGAGACAACTCCTCAGGAAATGCATCAACAAAATCTTTCACTACTACGATTTCTTCAAATTTTCTATTCTCTTTTCTAGAATCTAACACATATGCTAAATACTTTGCACAACTCTTTCTCAGCCATCTACTAGCAGTCAGCGCAAAAATAAGACAATTTGCAAATATCTTACATTCTCCCTAAAAATTAAATTTATATTGTCCAAGTATCATGAATACTACATTTTTCCTAAAGAAATCAACCTAGGCATGATACGCCGACAACCAATCTATACTCAAAATCAAATCATATTTAAAGGCAACAAATCAACTTCAAACACTCTATTAGCCATACAAATTACACAACTCCAATAAATAATTCTGATTATCACTCTATCCCCAATAGGAACCTCAACAATAACACTATACATCAATGGATTAATACACGCATAAATGGATTTTATAAAAACACTAGATGCAAATAAATGAATTGCACTAGGATTTATTAACAATCTAGCATGCCTATCAAAAATAGATATCATACTCATAACAACACCAGGAGTAGTCTTAGCATCTTGCCAGGTCAAAGCATAAACTCTACTATCTCTGGGTTGTATCTGACCACCTCGTCCCCTCTCAGTAATTGCTCCTCTACCCATAGCTCTACCTTGAACTCCACCAGATCCACCTCCTCTCTGTAACTATCTCCTCCCAGCACCTCTAGTACTCACCTCAATAGATCTCACTAATGGATAATCTATATTGATATGTCCACCCACTCCACATATATAACATATCAAAGTAGGAAAATTTCGTGATAGATGTCCTATCTGATTACATCTGTAACATATCATGCACTCTCTATCAAACAAAATACTACCACCTCTACCAAATCTTCCAACTCCTAAAGGTTGTTTCCCAAACCTAGAAGTCCCACCAATAGAACTCTAAGCTACTTAAGCAACCGAACCAGCCAGCTTCTGACTCTGCATCATAGGTCCTTATGAAAATGAATGTTCCCTCTGGGGTGGTCTCCCACCTTGCACTCTCATACTACCTCCACCTCTAGAACCCTCAGGTCTAGTCCTCTTCAATCACTCTTTCTTTTCTCTAAACTTCATCATATCTTTCTCAACCTGAAGTGCTCTATCCACCAATATAGCATAATTCCTATATATTATATAAGATAATTTCGATATGATCTCATAATGTAATCCATCCAACAATCTCTTACACTTATTTTTCTTTGTGTTCACCATTTCCGGCACAAACCTCGACAAGCCCCCAAATCTACTATCATATTGTGCGACAGTCATCATGTTCTGCCTCTAATTAATAAAGTATCTCTCTAGAACATTATGCCTCACAGGATTTACAACATCAGGTTCTGGCCTAACCTACTTATCTAGTCTACACTATAAACTATCAATTATAACTTTTGTTGCATTCATTCTCTCAAGAGTATGAGCAAAAGCTTCTCTTAGGTCATCACTTCCAACACCCGAATTCCTCACTACACCACTAGTTTTAGCTATATTGTCAGCATGTTCCCTTTCAAGAACCACAAACTCAACCTCCATCTCAGCCTCAGCTCTTCTAAATACTAGGGGCCTACCTCACTTTCTCTAATTCATAACTTTACCTCTAGATCTGGTATGTCCACGTGGCAACCTCAGACTCTGCATTAAAATATAGTTTATTTTAATTTTCCACTTTCTTACATTTTATGTAGTCTACAAAATCATAAAACCTAATGCTCTGATACCAAAATTGTAATGACACATTACGGAATGGCCACCCCGAGACGGAATCGTCACATTTTACTATCTTAGCATGACATATATGTGCAATAACATAAAAACATACATCGACTGAAAATATATATACATAAAACCTCAATATTCAACAGGGGAGTTACATTATCAATATCCTGTCTTAAACAATATATATAAGATATTAAAGATGTATGAATATATACAATTTCTCAAAATTTTCTTCCTTCTTCTTCCATTAGTATGAGGATGTGGACCACGAGACTTACATATAAAAACTTAGTCGCAATCTCAGCTCACAAATCTGTCTATCATGTCCGCTGCCTAAAATTTTTAACAACGAGGAGTGAGCTTCACAAGCTCAGTGAGTTAAATTTACTAGAAGTACTCGATTTGTATACTTCTAGTCACAACTTATAATTCAATTAATAATATCTTTTAGCTCTACTCATATCATAACTTAAATAATTTATCAATCTCTTCTTAAATCAATCATTAACGTATATTCTTTCAATAATTACATCTCATATATTAATCATATCAATTTTTTACTCATATATTTAATCAACTCAACATTTTCATTTCAATATCATTATCTACCTCGTTATGAGGTTCACTACATATAATCAAACAATCATATCATTCTTTTAATTATTTTCTCATCATCAATCATAAATATTCATCTATCTCTTTCCATATAAAATCAATCATCATGTTTATCATTCCAATATCTTCTCGTATATTTTATCAACTCAAATTTACCATCATAATTTACCTCATCATGATGTTCATAATATATAATCAATCACTATCTACCACATCAACCTCAATAAACTCCTCATAATAATTGTCTCATTACGATACTCATCTTTCTGTCAATCATTTCACAATCAACTTTGATACTTTACCATCTTAATCATCAATAATAAAATATTCAAATAAAAATGTATGCAATTAATTATTATCTTATCTTTATTTATTTCTTTATTTCTCATCACATCATCATATCATTTCATACTATCATCCGGGAACGTCTTCCCACATGTCGACATGTTTTAGCCAGACCAATTACTCTCGTGGTCTTCACCTTATGTATATAAGCAATAACATGCAAGCAGGCATACATTACAGCATACAATCAATATATATATATATATATATATATATATATATATATATATATATATAATCATCTCTTGATATAACATATCAATCACGACTTTCAAGAATTTCGTTTATCTATTCAACATATATTTTTGTCATTTAATTCTTTAAATATATAACATTGATTTAATAATAATTCAACTATCTCAGTTCATCAATTTATTATTCATAATATCTTTCCATTTCATCCAAATATCATATATCTTACATATTTCCTCAAATCAGTATTTCATATTATATTTCAATAATTTAATCTTATCAATATCAATTCATTTTTCATGTCTGTCTCGATTACTAAAGGTAAATCTAACTCACCACAAAGCACTAAACGTTATCTGTGGATCACTTCCTTACTTTTCCTGCTCCTTTCAGCAATTTCTTGAGATTTCTAATCACCAACACCTAACAATAAATTTTATCAATCTTACTATTTCACAACTTAATTCAAATAATATAAATATTTAGTTATGTGCTTAGTTTTACAATTCTAGTATTTTTTTTTTTTGTAATTGAAGTTATATATAAATATATGAAACAAACAATATTTTAGGTAAATGTTCTCTGTAACATAAAATTGAAATATAAATCTTATTGTAAAACTTACCCCCAACTAAGATGAAATCTTGATATTGAAATTGAATGATTGTAATTATCTAAAATATTGGAGAAATTTCTATTTAAATTTTTTTTAGACAGAAAGAGTTGAAGAAAGGAAGAGAAACCAAATGAGCGTGAGAGAAAATGAACGATAACATAAGTTCTTGAACTTATGTTTGTAAGTTTACGTTTTTTTAATTATTATTATATTATAAAATTTAAACTTTCAATGAAAACTTGACAAGAATACGAAAGCTTTCATGTTATTTGCAGCTTTGTTTTTTTTTAATTATTATTATTATATTTTAATATAAATAAATATTATATATTTTAACTTATGAAAACATAAACGACCATATCCTTTCACCGCTTCATTTTTTTTTTCATTTTTTCTTTTTTTGTTTGCCCTTTTTAATAATATATTTTTATAATATTATTTTATTAAATAAAAAAATGGATTCCTTATCATTTATCATGTTCACGTGAATATGTAAGAACCATGTTCTTTCATTGTTTGCCTTTTTTTATTTTGTTTATTACTAATTTACTAAATTACCCTTAATGTTTTACAAAAACTACTCTAGGCATCTATTTAGGGCATCAGTTTGTCCATCAATTTGAGAATGGTACAAAGAACTCATTCTTAACTCAGTTTCTTGTAGCCTAAAGACTTCCCTTCAGAATTTACTTTGACAAATAAGGTAACCACAAACCTTGGAATGCCATGTATGGCACAAACCATATTCATAAGCAAGGCAACAACTTTGATTGCAGTAAAGTATAAAGGTAATGGTCTAAAATGAGCATATTTGGATAATCTATCAACCAAAACTAACATGGCAGTCATCCCTTGAGAAGCAGGAAGATTAGCGATGAAATCCATATTGACATCTTCTCAAATTTGATTTGGTATGAGCAAGGGTTGGATGAGACCATATGGAGACTTGTGAGCACTTTTAATCGTTTTTCATATGTCACAATGTTTGACAAACATTCTTACTAACTTCCTTAGGTTCTATGAAAACCTGTGTGGCCTCAAAATGGTGTGGAATTAAATTTTGAGTATCACTTCTTTAAGATGAGAAGTATCACTCAAAAAAATCTTGCCTCTGTAGTAGAGGATGTCATTTATGACTATATACGAGAGACACTGAGTGGGACATTCCTGGACTTGCTTGATTAATTTACTAATGTGACTATAATTAGCATGCTCAGCAGCAATCTAAGCAAAAATGTCAAAAGTAGGCATAGATAGAGCTGTAAGAAGGACTTTTCAATCTTCCTTAGATTTCATTGTGTGCAATCTGGACAAGGCATCAACAAGAGTGTTATCTTTATCAGTTCTATAAATGGTCTTATAATTATAGCCTAGTAGCTTTGGAAGGTAGTGTTGTTGTTATGGAGTTTGAATGATGTAATTGTGCAAGTTTCTTAAACTCTTCTGATCAGTGTAGATGTAGAATTTGGCACCCAAGACATACAGCCTCCCCTTTTTTTACTACAGAAGTTATTACAAACAGTTCTTTAATGTAAATGGAAGCCTGTTGCATTTTAGGACACAGTTTCTTGCAATAGAAAGCAAGAGAATGACCTTATTGAGAGAGGACAACTCCAATACCCACACTAAAGGGATATGTTTTAATAACAAAGGGAAAAGTGAAATTTGGTAAAGCCAATACAAGAGCTGTGATCATAGCAACTTTGAGATCTTGGAAAGAAGTTTGAGCTTCACAAGTCCAATGAAAGGAGACTTTCTTCAATTGATTTGTCAAAGGGGCCGCTGTAAATGCAAATCCTTTTATAAATTATCTCTAATAGCCAATCAATCCTAAGAAACTTTTTAACTGCTTTTGGTTAGTTGGAGTAGACCATGCTACTATAACTTCCACTTTTGCTTGACCAGGTGCCACACCAAGAGCAGAAATGATATGGCCCAAGTACTATATGGAACTTTGGGCAAAGTGGAATTTGCTTTGCTTAGCAAACAACGAGTTTCGTTACATGCAAGCTAAAACAGACCTTAAATGCTCAATATGATCCTTCATTGTCTTCTTGTAAATGAGTATGTCATCAAAGTAGACAATGACATATTTCCTTAGAAAGGAATGCAAAGCTTGACTCATAGTTGCTTTAAAGGTGGGAGGTGCATTTGTGAGTCCAAATAGAATAACAAAGAACTAAAAATTTCCTGTGTGAATTCTGAATGTAGTCTTCTATATTTCAGTAGTATGCATCCTCACTTGATGGTAATATGCTCTGAGATCTATTTTAGAAAAGAAAGTTGCTCCAAACAATTTATCTAGCAACTCATCCACTATTGGGATGGGGAACTTGTCCTTAATAGTGATATCATTGAGACCTTTGTAATCTACACAAAATCTCCAAGTTCCATCACTCTTCTTTATCAATAGGACTAGAGAAATATAAGCACTATGACTATGTTCGATAATACCAGCCTTGAGCGTCTCCTGAAACAGTCTCTCAATCTCAGCTTTCCGAAAATAAGGATACTTATAGGGCTTAACATTAACATGACAATGTTAGCCTAGTATGTGGCAGAAAAATAAATAAGACAAACCCAAACTAGAGACAGAGACCAAATCAATTCTTTTTTCATAAAGAGAAATAAGGGGGAGTTATCAAGATTCAAATACAAGACCTTTGGCTTTGATATCACGTTAGTCACCAATTATCCCAAAAACTTAAGTTGATGCGAAATTATCCAACAATATATATCAAACTCATATAACTTTAACAAAACTAAACTAAATCAAGCTGATTTGAACTAGGAGCTTAGAAGAAAGAGCGTTCATGCTTTACATTTAAACACTATGACAAGGCCTAAATTGACTGGCCAAGTTCTTACAAGACGTTTGATACACAAACAAAACTTATTCGGGATTAAACTAGGATTAATTTTAGAATATTTGTATCTTTGGTTTTGTTCCTGGGATTATGGGGAGAAAATATTAAAATAGAAAGACAAGATTACCTTTATGCTCTAAATACACTATAATGTATAATAGATAATTAAAAAAATAAAATTATATAACCTTAAAATAAACTTCAATCATATATTTTTTATTTTGGAATTATAGTTTTTAATTTTTATTTTTTTAAAAATAATTTAGAAAATTATAAAGATTGTTTAAAAAACCTAATTTTGAGATTTAATTTTTAAATTGAAAACTAATTTTATTTTTATATTTATTTTTTAATTCGAGTCTCTTCTATCTTCTTTCTCTCTCCTTCATCTCTCCTCTGTCAAAGGCCAACTACATCTGAAGAGACCTTGCATCACAACCTAACTAGCGCGAGCCTAGCAAGGTCGCGTTCGCCCTTGCAACTCCGACACAAGGTCTGGCCAGATCTTTTCAAATCTAGCCGGCCTTTGTTTGTGGATAAAGGGGGAGGAGAGAGAAAATTATTTTGAATTGGTTAATTTAGGAATTGTTATAAAATATGATCAGTAAAATTGTCTATAAAGTATATAGAAGTAAGTGGAATTAATTGTATCCCACTTTCCATGGTGGGACAAATGTGATGAGATTAAATCATTAAATCAATCTCACCACGTTTTTGAACCAAACACAAGGATTAAGATTAAGGTGGGATTAAATTCATCCAATGCCACTTAATCCGACCCATGTCCATGAACCAAATGCCTTATTAGAATCGAAGAGCTCTGATATGAACTGGAAAATAGAATCCACTAGTAGATGACAACCCTTTTCCTTCATCAAATTGCCTGCTGCTAGGAATGATCCAGGGAAAGGTTAGGTGATTGAAAGAATGCTTAGCTATCACATTTTTCTTCGGTGCACAGAAAGCACTTAGCCATTATTCTTGAGCTTCATTTAACATGCAATTAAACCCTGTCCATCAGTTATGACCATAATATACTCCCGAAAATTAAAATCCTAGACCAACTGACAGCCAATAACAAAGGTACAAGTCTATGAAGGCTAATTCTGTTTGTTTACTTTGTAAAATACTCAGCCTCCCTCCCTTCTTCTCATGACTAACTCCACTTAGTTTCTGAGATGTATGCATGAAAAAAGACATTCAATTCTTAGTGTTATACCATATAATATAGGGTGATATGATTTTGAGTCGTGATTCGATTATCACGTTATATTTTTTTCTATAAGCAATGAAAGTCAGGCTATATTTATTTCTTTTTGCATCAGCTCATGCTTGGGTTCACTATAATATATTTCTCCAGTTTCAGTGAAACATAATAAACCATTTCATGAACTAATTTCTATGAATGCAACAAAACATAGAGCCCTCATTAACTAAAGTTTGCTCAAATCTAGCTCCAAGCTTCCACATAATAGATGAAATGCAAATTTTTCACCCAAATGAATCTGTAAAAAGAAATAAAACATGACTTGCAGACTCTTTTCTTCTGCTCTCTCTCCATTCTCTATTAGGAAAAAAAAAGAAAGAAAAAAAAGAAGAGTAAAAATATTAATGGTGCATGTTTATGGTGCAAAGGATTCAAATTACCTTCTTTGCAAAAGCTGCAAGGCTGATGGATTGGGGGCAGCTAGGATTTTTTAAGATCTTAATAATTTCACTTGCTTTTACTCTACAAAAGATGAATTGATAGGAACAAATATGAAAATTAATGAATATTAAATTACACTTTCTAAGAAATCCAACAAACTGAAGATCAGTAAAATGAATTAATTTAAAAATTTTAATGAAGTTAAACATATAAACATCAGCATATATAAATAAAGTTGTCATGGTTTCCTCAAACTAATTTTATAAATACTATTCAATTTATCAATGAAGAAAACCAAGTTGCCCTTCAAGTATGACTTTCAGAGCAATGACTTTCAAAGCAATGACTTAGCCGACAGCCGCTACAAAACCACCCTTGGGACGAACTACAACATAAACAAAAGCATCAGCCTTACCCGACATTCTCTTTTGTCACCCTTATTTGTCTTATCGACCTAGAAATATGCCTTTCATAACTGTTGAAATCCTAACAAAAAAAGAAAGCATAACTAACGAATAAAGAGGAAGCAATTCAGCACTAGAAGAGAAAATCCATAATTGTAGAGATAGCTGACTATAAAACAATCAGAACAACAAAATACAACATAATAATGGAGACACAAAATAAGAAATCTAACGTTATCTTAATGACACAAATGCAGACCACCACTTGCTTAACATAAAAGGTCCAAACATAACAAAAGGAAATACCTAATTAGAACTTGATCTCAGTGATTGGTTTATTTCAGCTAACTCTTTGAGGTCCTCCATTCTTCCCTGTTCCATATTTAGAGCACTTACTGAAGCCCTCAACAAGTTACCTACCACAAAGTGGTTAGTTGAAACATCAGAAAGCAAGAATCTTGAATGGCACAACTGATAGACACACTCTATAGCAATATTGATACAAAGTAGTTAGTAATATTTTTCTAAAGAGATCCTATTGTAGTTTGTGACTCATATCGAGTGGAACACGACACGGTACAAGGGTATTTGAGGAATTTTTCAAATACCTCTATACAAATAGGGTTAGTATAAATACATATGATGCAACCCTAATTTGACATAGTGAAATTGAGCAACCACTCGCTCCTGTAGACGTAGGCATACTGTCGAACCATGTTAAATCCGTATGTTTTTGCTTTCTCACTCTCTTTGCTTTTTTATACTATTCATCATAATTGTCGCACGTTTCACAACAATTGGTATTAGAGCTCAGGTCACGATGTCTGGGATTTCTTCTACGAAGTTCGCCATGGTCAAGTTCGACGGATCTGGAAATTTTGGATTATGGCAGAGAAGGGTCAAGGATTTGATAGTGCAGCAGGGCATGGTGAAGGCATTATATGATAAGTGCTTAAATATTCAAATTTAAACCATTTAATTTACATTGTTAAGCTCTTTGTTTACATATTTTATTATGTTTTACTTTATTTTTGTGTTTGTTGTGTTTGTTACAGGCTTGCAAAGAAAAGAAAGCATTTTGAAGCTTTAAAGGAAGAAAGCTGAAGATCTGGAGAAAGCTGGTGTGATTGAGCGCAACATGGCCACGATCGAGCGCACAAGCAACTCGTGCGCACATACAGAAGGCTCGAGCCTACCCATGCGCTCGAGTGCAACATGGCTGCGATCGAGCGCACACACACAAGAGGGGCGGTAGAGCCAGTTTTAGAAAGAATTCTTCCGGACCTATTTTGGAAATTAGGGTTTCGAGGCACCCTTAGAACCCTATATATAGGCCTGTAAAACACAAAAGACATCCCCTCTTTTATCTTTTACTTTTGCTTGAAGTTGTATGCTTTGGAGAGGAATTGACGACTCATCTCCATAGTATTCTTCTGGTTTTATATTTTCTATTCAGTTTGCGTTATGATGATGTTTATCTTAGATAGCATGTGTAACTAACTCTTTATAGGGCTTGATTGAGGCCCTAATTATATTTTTCCATATATATATATATATATATATATATATATATATATATATATATATATCATTGATTGCCTTTGCCAATAGCCTTGATTATGATGCTTTATTGATTAATGCATGTTTTATTGAATTCCTCATATGTGTGTGTCTGATCAACGTATAGACAAGTTAGTTAGATTAATTTGGATGACCGAGTCCTGGATCTAACAATAGTAACAAAAAAATCCACACCGGATTCTTAGGTTAATCAACATAAGAAACCGGGAGTATACGCCATACCCTAGGTCTTGTGTGGTTGTCGATTTCCACCAATCTTATGCTTTCTTAAGGAATAACTCAGTATACACCATGTTGAATCCCTTAAAAAAGAAAAGAGTTAGAGTAGATACCATGCCTAACTCGTTGCTTAGGGAGATCAATAGCTTGAGGAGTAGATACCATGCTCTTAGGTTGACAACCACTAAGTATTCGTAGTACGGCTAGAGCATTGGCACATTACTCATTGGGAAAGTATGATTAGTGGTGGATATTAAAGCCCTATGTTCTTATTATTATTAATTCACACTCAACAATTATTTCTATCTTCTTATATTAAGAAATTGATTCTGAAACGAAATTCCCCAATCCCTGTGGAATTGATCTCGCACTTGCACACTAAGCTACTATTGACCTTGTGCACTTGCAAATAAAACTGTACTATTATTCGCCCATTAATTATGGTGGATAAATGTGCAAGAAGTTTTTGGCGCCATTTCCGGGAATTGTACTAAATTTTCTTCTAGAATTAGTTTCATTTAATTCAGTAATTTCTATTTAATTAGTTTGTTTTATTTCTATCAAAATATTAAGCTTTTGTTTTTACCTTTATTTTTATTTAATCCAAACCCTAGTCTATTTCTTTTTGTTTTCTGTTTCAGGCACACCAGGAGAACTTTCTGTGCCACTTGCGATCGAGCATACCCTCCTATGCGATCGAGCGCAATTTAGGCAGTGAGTTACCTGGGCAGCAGTGTTTAATTGCTGTACTTAAGCGATTTTCACTGATTCATGCACGAGCTTCGATCCAAGCATCCAACATTCTTCCCCCTCGATACCTAGATTGAGCGGACTATCCTAAAAAGGCTTAGAGACAACTCCTAAGAGGTAGAAGAAGAAATCGATGAAGAAGCACCAATGGCGGAACAGATAGAAAATCAACAACCACCTGAACGAAGACAGATGAAGCAATCCTTCATCCCACGGAATCTCGATCAGCCATCATGCATTGCTTATCAACCTGAGGTGGAAGACAACTACTACATATCTCCGCAAATACTGAGTGCATTAACTCAATTTAGGGGTACACCTAATGAGGATCCACACTTGCACCTTCGGGAGTTCTTCGATCTCTGCAAGTTCCAGCACATCCGAGGTTTAGACCAAGAAGGAATAAGGTTAATTCTTTTCCCTTTTTCCTTAAAAGATAATGCTAAACTATGGTACAATTCATTGCCTGCAGTTTCTATCCATACTTGGGAGGAGTTGGCCAGCAAGTTCTTAAGGTAGTTTTTGCCAGCCCAAAAGATGAGGCAAATGAGGAAGGAGATTCAATCTTTCCAACAAAAGGATGGAGACCTATTCTTTGAGGCATGGGGACATTTCAACGAACTGCTACTTAAATGCCCACATCACAATCTACCTCAAAATGAACTGGTACAAGCTTTCTATAAAGGTTTAAGTGATACTGAAAAAAGTATTGTGGATTCAGGTTGTGAAGAAGTGCTGATGGAGAAAAGTAGCAAAGAAGCTATGGAGCTATTCGAAACCTTAAGTGAACACACCCAGCAGTTCTCCTCTCGAGGTAGACATGTAACCAAGAGCAAGGGTATGTATGAGGTGAACCTAAATGCATCACCTAATCCACCAGCTGCACCATTCCAAGTATGTGCGATATGTTCCCAATTTGATCATAATGCTGAAACATGTCCTTTGTATTCATCTGCAGATCCGAAACAAGAAAATTACGTGGGACTTAACAACTATCCACCAAAGAACAACCCATATGCAAACACTTACAACCCTGGATGGCAAAACCACCCAAATTTCTCTTGGAGCAACAATCAAAATACCCTTAACCAACAAGGGCAGCAAAGAAACTCCCAGCCGACCACTAACTTAGCTCCCGAAACAAAGAAAAGTGACCTTGAAAGTCTTGTGAGGCAATTAGCTACTCAGTAGCAACAATTAATGACCTCACAAGATCAGTTCATGGCAAATGAAAGGCAATTCCGAACTGAACTCAGACAAACCACATCAAAACATGAACAAACCATCCAAAGGCTAGAGGTACAAATGGGATAATTGGCTAAAGAGCTAAGTGGCAGAAAGCAAGGTGAGCTTCCAGCTCAAACACTACCAAACCAAGGAGGACACCAGCAACTGAAAGCTGTCACAACTCTTAGAAATGGTAAGGTGATAGGGATCGATGAATCTGCACCAGTATCTAAAGAAAAACTATCAGTATCAAAGGTAAGTGAAACGGAGAAGGTGAATGCACCACCCTTCCTGCAAAGGTTAGTTAAACAAAAGAAAGAGAATAAATTTCTTGATATTTTTGGAACCTTGCAGAAGGTTGAAATAAACATTTCCTTGTTAGATGCAATTCAACAAATACCTGCTTATATTAAATTTCTAAAAGATTATTGCACTCATAAGAGAAAGTTTCTAGAGCATGAGACTGTAGCCTTAACTAAAGAGGTAAGTGTTGTGCTATTAAGAAAACTCTCACCAAAACTGAAAGATCATGGTAGTTTTACTATTCCCTGTAGGATAGGTGATCAGTTGTTTGAGCGAGCATTACTAGATTTGGGAGCGGGTGTAAATTTGCTACCATAAATAGTATTCGAAATCCTAGGTTTGGGGGAGCTACAACCAACTTCCATTACCTTGCAGTTGGCAAATAAAATTATAAAAAGACCTTGGGGTATTCTTGAGGATGTCCTAGTAAAGGTAGGTGAGTTCATTTTACCTGCTGATTTCATTGTGCTAAATATGGAGGAATGCCCTATGCCATTACCCTTGCCCATCATATTAGGAAGACCCTTCATGAGAACAGCTGATACAAAGATTTGTGTTAAAAGGGTATAGTAAGTATGAAGGTCAATGGTGAGAAAATAGAATTTAAAATATTTGATGCATTAAAACTACCTCAAGATGATACGGAATGCTTTAATGTATGTATGATGCAAAGTTTTGTTGAGCAAGCTTTTCAGGTCCAACACATTGATCCATTGGAGACTACTATTACCCATAGCTTTACAAAAGTGGATACTGAGCAAGAACCTGAAGATGTTACTGATGACATCATTAAAGCTGTGCACCTCCTTGAGACTTCTCCAAAACACTCAAGTAAGTATGTTCCTCCATTTGAATCTCTCATACCTACTAATACTGCTCTTCTTCCTTTTATTGTCCAGGAACCAACATTGGAATTAAAACAGCTGCCAGAGCATTTAACTTATGCCTATTTGGGAGAAAAAAAGACATTACCAGTGACTGTGGCTGTTAATTTAAGTATGGGAGAAGAAGAGAAATTATTAAGAGTTCTTAGGGAGCATAGATCTGGCATTGGATGGACCATTGCTGACATTAAGGGGATAAGTCCAGCCAAGTGCATGCATAATATCTGCCTTGAGGATGAAGAAAGGCCCACTTGAGATGCTCAAAGAAGACTTAACCCACACATGAAAGAGGTAGTAATAGCCAAGGTATTAAAAATCTTAGATGTTGGCATTATCTACCCTATCTTAGACAGTAAACGGGTAAGTCTGGTCCAAGTTGTTCCAAAAAAGAGTGGGATCACTGTGTAAAGAATGAAGATGAGGAGCTCATACCTATAAGAAAAACAACTGGTTGGAGGGTATATATTGATTACCGGAGATTAAACAAAGTAAACAGAAAAGATCACTTCCCTTTGCCGTTCATTGATCAGATGTTAGAGAGATTAGCTGGCCACATCTACTATTGCTTCTTGGATGGGTACAGTGGGTACAACCAAATTGCTATAGCACCTCAGGATCAAGAAAAGACTACCTTCACATGTCCTTTCGGTATATTTTCTTATCGAAGGATGCCATTTAGTTTATGCAATTCACCGGCCACATTTCAAAGATGTATGATGAGCATATTTTTCGATATGGTGGAGAAATACATTAAGGTATTCATGGATGATTTCAGTATCTTTGGTTGTAATTTTGATGAATGCCTAAATCATCTAGAGAGTGTCCTAAAGAGATATGAAGAGAGCAATTTAGTGTTGAATTGGGAGAAATGTCACTTCATGGTTCAACAAGGCATTGTGTTGGGTCACTCCATCTCCAACAAAGGTATTGAGGTAGACAAGGCTAAAATAGACATTATTTCAAAGCTGCCTCCTCCTTTCACAGTCAAGGGTGTTAGAAGTTTCCTTGGACATGTTAGTTTTTATAGAAGATTCATTAAGGATTTCTCCAAGATCTCGAGACCTTTTTGTGCATTGTTAGCTAAAGATACCAAATTTGAGTGGATTGATAACTGTATAAAAGCTTTCAACACATTAAAGGATGTTCTCACTTCTGCCCCAATAATGATGGCACCAGATTGGAATCTTCCATTCGAATTGATGCACGATGCAAGTAACTTCACCTTGGGAGCTATCTTAGGTCAAAGAGTCAATAAGGTACCTCATGCTATTTATTATGCTTCTAGAACTTTAAATGATGCTTAGCTAAACTATTTTACTACTGAAAAGGAACTGTTAGCTGTTGTTTTTGTTTTAGAGAAGTGATGAGAGCCATAAAATGCATCTCAACAGTGCTTAATCGTTAGCATTTTAGGGTTGATCTCAGTCTTAATCGCATTTTTACATGTTAATAACTCTAAAGTGATATTCATAAATCATTAACTTAATTCGATGCATTTTCAGGTGCCTTGAAGTCCAAAAGAAATGGAAAATATATTATCACTTAAAGCACAAAGTTTTGATACATATAGGAGTGGAAGAGTGGTTACAAAGAGACAAAATGATGAAAGGCATTCAAAACCCAAGAGCCAAAGCATGCCAAGACCATCAGTGTGCGCTGCGGCACGGCCAAGGTACCCCTTGGCATCCCTCCTAGCGTCGCGGCATGGCTAGGGCAGCGCTGCACCGCCCAGCAAGGCACACTCTTAAGCTTTGGGTGAGCGCTGAGGCGCCCAGAAAGGAGAGATGCAGCGCGCACACGGTCTCCTGACCTAATTAGGACCTTTAAGTGACTATTTTAAGTCCACAAATACCCTTGAACCCTTATACTATAAATAGGGCACTTAGGGTTGAATAAAAGGGGAATCAAGGTCTGAAAACTCAAAGAAGCAGCCTCATTCTCCTCCATCAAAGTGTTCAGCCATGAGAATCTCCAAGCAAGGCGAAGGGATGAATCCCTAGGTTTTTTTGTTCTTTAATTCCTTTATTAGTTCAGTTGTAATTGGGATTATTGTCAAATATTGTTATGACTTATTCTTTAATCTAATTAGAAGATTTTCTTTCAATCCGGTGATTGTATATTTCTCTTTGATATAAGTTTAGTCATGCTTGTCTCATGTCAAGGTTGTTTGGATGTGATTGAGTCTGGTAGACTTATTCTCTAGGGTTATCCATTACTGCAATATTGTCGTTAAAGATACATTGTCGTTTCTTGATAACTCTATAGTTTAGGCCATGTGTGTTTAACCAATAAAGAAGAGTAAGTCATATCAATTACATTGGGGTTTGTATATGAGCTTTAATTGAATATCCACTGATTGCTTGTTTGGGATGTGAAACTTGCAATCGAGATAAGAACAACTGAATTAAGATTGGAATAAAGGCAACGAGCCTAGGGAGGACTCCTGGAACCTTGTTGTTACTCTATTATTATTATTCTCAACGTGTTACATATTCTGCTCTCAATTACTTCATTATCAAAACTTTATATATTCTCACCCGATCTTATTGTTCGTGTTTAGGTTTGCATCTTCTCTTATAGTTAACTTGTTTCCCTGTGGAATCGACATCCCAAAGCTGTGCCACAACTATTGTGTTACTCTTTAGGTGTAGTCAAATTTTGGCGCCGTTGCCGGGGAAATGCGCTTACTTACAAGAAGATTGTCAACTCTAAATAAAACGGTACTATCGTTCCCTTCTTTAAATTTTTAATTTTCTGATTTTTTGTTCTGGTTTACTTATCACTCGTAAAATTCAGATGGTGTATGCTTAGATCGAGAGATTCGCGAGGAAGATTCATTAAATGACCCGAACTAGAAATACCCTTCCCTTCCACGTCCGTTAGTGAAAGCTCGCCTAGATCAAATCCTAGTGTACACCCAACAGAAAATCCAAAAAACTTTGTTAACATGGCTGAAAACCCTAATGAAAATGTTGCTAGGACACTTAGAGATTACCTACATCCTAGCCGAACAACCATACCATCATGTATTATGTTTCTAGCCAACACTAGCCATCAAGATTTTAAAACAGGGATGATACAATTACTCCCTACTTTTCATGGCTTGGAAAACGATAACCCATATGTGCACATTAGAGAATTTAAGGAAGTAGTTGCGACTTTTCATTGTCAAGATGCAACTGATGATATCGTGAGACTCAAGTTTTTTCCTTTCTCCTTGAAAGATAAAGCTAAGAGTCAGTTATACTCACTGATACCATGATCAATTGGGTTATGGAATGAGATGGCCCAAGTCTTTTTTAACAAATACTTCCCTCAACATAAGACTAATGCATTGAAAAGACAAATCTCCACCTTTGCACAAAAGGAAAACGAGACTTTGTATCAGTCTTGGGAGAAATTTAAAGAGCTGTTAAGTATGTGTCCACATCATGGGTATGAAAATTGGCATTTAGTGAGCTATTTCTATGAGGTTCTTACCTATAGAGAACGCCAATTTGTTGAGATGATGTGTAATGGTGAGTTTCTGCAAAAAGACCCTGATGAGGCTATTGAGTACCTCAATGAGCTTGCTGAAAAAGCTCACACATGGACTGGACCTAGTGCTACTGAAAGCACAAATAGGTCACAACCTATAGGAAACCCTAGTGGTGGAAGAATCTACCATCTTAGGGAAGAGAATAAAGTTAAGGCCAAGGTTGAGATGCTTACTAGGGAGTTAGAGGCATTAAAAACTAAAAAGTCAACACACATGGTTAATCAAGCCGAATCTTTAGAACCATGTTTTGTGTGTGGCAGGGTTGATCATCCCTCCCAAGATTGCCCCACATTTGTTAACATGAGAGGGTTGTACGAGGAACAATGTAATGCCTTAGGTATGTACAAGAAGCCTCTAGCACCCTTCTCTAACACTTATAATCCGGGGTGGTGAAATCACCCTAACTTCAGCTGGAAATCTGAAAATCAGCAGTAGGCACAACCCCCTAGATCATACCCAGCACCTTATCATGCACCCTCCTCCTATTGGAACTCTTTAGAAGACACCTTACATGCTTTTATAGAAGCACAAGGAAAGACAAACCAAAGGTGTGAGGCATTAATTACACAAGTGGTTGAGGAGAAAAAAGAAATAAGGAGCTAAGTGTCTAAATTAATGGGCTTCTTAAGTGTGACTGGGCGAGGTAAGTTCCCCTCCCAAGCTCAGTCCATATCTCACAGTCAACATATGGCACAAGAAAATTTGAAAGATGTAAATGCCATTGTGACCCGAAGTGGTAAGTCATTACACATCCCACCAATGAATAAACCCGAGGGTGAGAGAAAGAGTCAAACTAGTAATGAAGACGAGTTGCCCAAAGACCCTGAAGTGACTAAAAGTCCTGTTAAGGTACCATTCCCTCAAGCCTTAAAATCCAACAAGAAAAATCTGGAAATAAATAATGAAATCCTAGAGAACTTAAAGCAAGTGAAACTTAATCTTCCACTTTTATATGTGATTAAACAAGTTCCTACCTATACAAAAGTTCTCAAGGATTTATGCACAATTGACAAGAAGCACCATATCAAGAAAACAGCATTCCTAACTGAGCAAGTTAGTGCGCTAATTGAGAAAATAATTCCCCTGAAATACAAGGATCCGAGCTGTCCTACCATTGCTTGCAGCATTGGAAATCATGAGGTTGGACAAGCCTTGCTGGATTTAGGAGCTAGTGTAAACCTGATGCCATTCTCCATATACTTACAGCTAGGGTTAGGAGAAATCAAACCAACCGGCGTGGTATTGCAATTAACTGACCGTTCAGTCAAAGTACCCCAGAGTGTGGTAGAGGATGTTTTGATTCAAATTGATAAATTTTATTATCCTGTTGATTTCTTAATTCTTTATACTACTTCTGCTGTTGACACTAACTCCAAAATCCCCTTGATTTTGGGTAGACCTTTTCTTGTTACTGCAAATGCTCTAATAAATTGTAGGAATGGACTCATGAAGTTGTCCTTTGGAAACATGACCCTTGAAGTGAATATTTTCAATGTTGTAAAACAGCCCGAAGATGAGGATGAAAACCACCAGCTTTACATGATCGAGTCACTCATCAATGAGGGAGTTTCCTTAGCTCATGATTATGATCCTCTTGAAAATTTTCTTGTTAATTCTGAGATAGATTTATTTGATGATAAAACTTATACAATTGATATTTGTGCTATTTTTGACAAATCTCAGGATTATAGCAATCGGGCATAGCAACCAAAGTTTGAGGAGCTGCCCGAAAGAAGCAAGACACAAGTTCCTTCAAATGTGGAAGCACCTAAAGTCGAATTGAAGCCACTACCTAAGGGTTTAAAACATGCCTTTCTCAGTCCAGGTGATACCTTTCCTGTTATTATTTCTTCTGAATTATCTGAGACCCAAGGTAAGAAATTAATTCAAACCTTAAATGCACACAAATCAGCCTTAGGATGGAGCATGGCTGATTTAAAGGGAATTAGTCCCCTAATCTGCTCCCATAAAATAAATTTGGATGAAGGAACTAGTCCTCGTAGAGACCCTCAATGTAGGCTTAACCCCACTATGAAAGAAGTAGTGAAAAATGAAGTGCTGAAACTGTTAGATGCGGGTATTATATATCCCATAGCTGATTGTAAGTGGGTAAGCCCTACGCAAGTCATCCCTAAAAAGTCCGAAGTCACTGTGGTAAAGAATGACCTAGGAGAGTTAGTTCCTACCAAACTTGTGACTGGGTGGCGTATGTGCATTGATTACAGAAAATTAAATGTCGCCACCCGGAAAGACCACTTCCCACTCCCTTTTATTGATCAAATTCTTGAGTGTGTAGCTGGTCATCCCTTTTACTATTTTCTAAATGGTTATTCTGGTTATTATCAAATAGAAATTGCATTAGAAGACCAAGAAAAGACCACTTTTATTTTTCCCTTTGGCACCTATGCTTTTCGTAGAATGCCATTTGGATTATGTAACGCCCCTGCTACTTTTCAACGCTGTATGATGAGTATTTTTAGTAACATGGTTGAAAATTGCATGGAGGTTTTTATGGATGACCTAACTGTTTTTGGATCTTCATTTGAAGCATGCTTAATGAATTTAGAAAAAGTATTAATTCACTGTGAGGAAAAAGAATTTGTTTTAAATTGGGAAAAAATGTCATTTCATGGTACCATCCGGTATTGTCTTAGGGAATATTGTCTCTTCTAAAGGAATAGAGGTTGATCAATCTAATATTGAATTAATCTCTAAATTACCTACCCCTAAGGCAGTAAAGGATATGAGATCTTTCCTTGGTCATACTGGTTTTTATAGGAGGTTCATACAAAAAATTTCGAACATATCTAGACCACTATATTCCCTCCTAGTTAAAGATACCCCCTTTGAGTGGACTCAGACTTGTCAAGAGGCCTTTAAAACACTGATTGGCAAGCTTACTTCTGCACCTATAATGCAGTCACCAGATTGGACTTTACCTTTTGAAATCATGTGTGATGCTAGTGACTAAGCTGTAGGTGCTGTTCTTGGACAGCGAAGGGAGGGAAAAGCCTTTGTCATTTACTATGCTAGTAAGACTTTAAATAGTGCTCAAATGAATTACTCCACAACTGAAAAAGAATTGCTAGCTGTAGTATTTGCTTTGGATAAATTTCGTGCCTATTTAATTGGTTCTCCTCTCCTTATTTTTACAGATCATGCAGCCCTCATGTACCTTCTCACAAAGAAGAATGCTAAGGCACGACTAATACGATGGATCCTACTCCTACAAGAATTCGACATCACCATCAAAGACAAGAAAGGAGTAGAGAATATAGTGGCTGACCATCTATCCAGGCTCACTTTTGAGGACACTTGCGATGACATACCAATCAAAGATGACTTTCCCGATGAGCATTTACTCTCCGTTACTTCGTTACCATAGTTTGCTCACATTGTGAATTATTTGGCTATAGGTGAGATACCAATGGATTGGAGCGCTCAAGACAAAAGGAAATTCTTATATGAGGTATGTAATTTCTATTGGGATGACCTCTATCTTTTCAAGTACTGCCCTGACCAAATTCTAAGGCGTTGCATCCCTAATGAAGAGATTGAAAGTGTCTTAGAATTTTGTCACTCCCAAGCTTGTGGAGGTCACTTTTCAATGAAAAAAAACCGCTACAAAAATTTTGCAGTGTGGATTTTATTGGCCTACCTTATTTAAAGATGCAAACACCTATTGTCACTCATGTGAAAGGTGTCAAAAGTTAGGAGCTGTGTCTCGCTGAAATATGATGCCCCTAAACCCTATTTTAGTAATTAAAATCTTTGATTGTTGGGGCATCGATTTCAAGGGACCCTTTCCTCCTTCCTTCGGATACCAATATATCATCGTGGCAATAGATTATGTATCTAAGTGGGTAGAGGCAGTAGCTTGTCGAAGCAATAATAATGGAACGGTGATTAAATTCCTTAAAGAAAATGTGTTATCTCGATTTGGTACACCACGTGCTATAATTAGTGATCGAGGTACACATTTTTGCAACCGTTCTTTTGAAGCTTTGATGAAAAAATACATAAAATCTCTACTGCCTACCATCCTCAGACTAGTGTACAAGTAGAGCTTGCTAATAGGGAGATTAAACAAATTTTAGAAAAAACGGTTAACCCCGATCGCAAGGATTGGTCGTTGAGACTAACTGATGCACTTTGGGCTTACCGTGCAGCATTTAAAACTCCCTTAGGTATGTCACCTTATCAGCTTGTTTTTGGAAAGCCTTGCCACTTACCCGTGGAGCTCGATCATCGAGCTTATTGAGCCATCAAGTCTTTTAATTTTGACATGGGCGAAGCGGGTAAGCTTAGGAAATATCAATTGACCGAGTTAGAAGAGTTAAGAAACGATGCTTATGAAAATCCTAGAATCTATAAGGCTAAGATGAAAGCATTCCATGACAAAAATATTTTTAGGAAAACATTTAAACCCCATGATCGGGTGTTATTATATGACTCTAGACTTCATAAGCATCCTGGAAAACTTCGGTCAAGATAAACCGGCTCTTTTATAGTGAAAAACATTTTTGAAAATGGGGCGGTAGAAATTGAGGATATTAGAGATGGTCGGATCTTTAAAGTAAACGGTCAACGACTTAAGATCTTAATCGATAGACAAGATCCGAAAATGAAAGACATTCCGCTTATGGATCCGGTCTATTCACCTTGACCACACAACAAAGGTATGTTTTTTTTTATTTGTTTGTTCTGTTTTCAATTAATTTTTACTCAATCTTAATTGTTAGTTTTTAGTTTAATTTAAATTTTTAGGATTATTTTTTTTTATTTAGCTGATTTTTTTTATTTTTCTCTTTCTTTTTTGCAACCCAACAAACTTTTCTTGTAGAAACCAGGCCCAGCACACAGCACCAGGCCCAGCGTGCCCGGCCCAACGCCGCGCCCCTGCATTTGACGCACTACAATGCCAAAAATGCGCGCAACACAAACCAGGCCGAGCGCCGCGCCCCTGCATCTGGCACGCTGTACCGCCCAGATTGCAGGCCTCTAAGCCCATCAACCCACGCTGCAGCGCCCACCAAAAATCCTGCTTTTCAAAACCCTACATTCTGCCTTCTTCTTCATTTCCACTTGAACAAAACACAGCAGCCCCATTTTACTCTCTCTTCTTCAACCCTCACATACCCTCTTCCTTTTTCTTTCAAATTTCTTGTTTCTCCCATCATCTATTGCTAAATTGCTCATTGTTTTTACATATTTTGCAAGAAATCTCTCTCAAAAGTTTGGTTCCAAGAAGATTTTGGATTCATCAAGAACACTTCAAGTTGGTGGTTAGTCTTCTTTCTCCCCAACTTTGGACATAAAGTAAGCCTAATTTCTTCCCTTTTACTGTTCACTTGTGCTATTTGGTGGTTAAATTTTGCTTTAAATATATTGTTCTATATATTTGATTTCCATGGCACCTAAGACCAAGAGACCTAGGGAAAAACAACAACAAGTGTATGATGAGACCAAATTTGTTAGTTTTTATGCAAGTGAGAGATATATTCGGATGATGCAAACTAGAAAACTCATTCTCGAGAGAGGATTCAACATCACAGAGAGGGGAAACTAATCTCTGTTTAAAATGATTACTGATAGGAATTGGAGTACATTTACAAGACCCCCATCTCATTCCCTTTCAAATATGGTTAGAGAATTTTACGCTAATGCAGACGAGCATAGGAATAATAAAGTGAGCGTGTGAGGCAAAATAGTATCTTTTAGTAGCACATCCATAAATAGAGTCTATGGGTTACCAGACGTCGAAAACAATGAGTATAGGGCATATGCATCTAATATTGATTATAAAGATATTTGCAATACTCTCTGTATTCCGGGCACTACATGGAAAATGACTGGGGATACCCCTGTAACCTTGCCCGGTCCTTCTCTGAATATAACTGCTAGGGCTTAGCAATATTTTGTATGTCAGCGGATGATGCCTGCTCTGCACTACAGTGACCTAACTGTTGAATAAGTTATTTTAATTTACGCAATTTTGATGGGAATGACTATTGATGTGGGCCAAGTCAATTTTACTTCTATCATGCATACTGTGCGACAAAGGCTCGGATTATACTTTCCTTCATTAATCACTCAACTGTGTGTCCGAGCCATAGTCCCTTACAGTCCTGATGAGGAGGGCTAGCAACCCAAGAAGCCCATCGATGATGCCATGATAACTCATATTAGAGCATCCAGGCCGCCAATTCCAGGAGAGGGAACAGTAATTGCTGCTCCTCTCCCCCCCTCTAGGCATTTCATAGTTGCCGAGTATCTTGAGTGATTAGAGAGTCATTTTGATGAGCATCAAACACTGTTTCTTAATAGGATAGATAGTCAAGACCGAATCTTGGCTAGGCAAGACCGATTCTTGGCTCGGCAAGCCGATTATCAAGCGGAGGTATACTCTTCTTTTAGTCAGATGTACTAACACCTTGCTGCTGCTACTGGTTGTAATATTGATCACTTTCCTACTATGCCACCCTATCCAGGTTCATCTTTTGATCCACCTCCCGAGGAAGGTGAAGAGAATGAAGGAAATGAAGAAGAAGATGAGGACTTAGACGATTAGTTTTGGGTTCTATCTTTTGTTTGGCTATTTTTGCTTTGTTATCACCTCACTATCCCACCATATATTGTGTTTTCCTTTTTCCTTATTTTCTTTTTCATATTTTATTTTTCCATTTATAGTTATTCTTATCCATTTTATATGCTAACCTAACATATGGTGAGAATCTTAAGGGTACACCGCAGTTGCTTTCTTTTTGTTGTCTTGTTTTATGTTGTAGATCGGAATTTCAGCAAGAGGAATGGCATGCAATTCACCGAGTAATGCACAATCTTCAAGACCTGTGCACTCATGCTTACAAAGGGAGTTTCCTTTACTTTCTCTTTAACATTGAGGACAATGCCATTTTTAAGTTGGGGGTGGAGGAGACGTATTTCTTTTTCATTAAATTGCTTGGTGTTACCTTCCCTTACCTTTTGTTTTAAGCATGCTTTGTGTTTGCCTTGGATGTAATTCACATGTTAATAATATAAGCTTAATTGAGATAACATATAGCATTTAGAAGTAGTTAAATCTTACTTCGGTTTGAGAATAATTTAAGTGTTAATCTTGATTTGGTTAGAGACTCTAGTTTGTGGTAAGATTGTATGATTAATCTAATGTATTTATAGAAGTTTTATGTGTGATTGCCTTGTGAATACTTTTGCAGTCTCGACAAGCTCTAGAACTTATTTGATAATCACTTGAGACAAATTCCTAGAATGCACACTACTTAGGATATGATATGGGCCATTTTTGAACCGTCTGAGCCTTTCAAACTTACCATTGCTATATCTATCACTAGTCACCTGTTTGAGCCTTTTTCTTGAAAAAGAATTTGAGCCTTGTTTCTTTCAAAAACCCATTTACTTACCCTTATGAGCCTAAAAATATTTTATCCTTACCCTTCTTTTAAAAGAACTTAGTTGTACACATTTGTTGAGAAGCATTTAAGAGGAGTAAGGCTGGAAATATGAAAAACCATAACCCAAGTATATTAAAGAAGATAAGTTGGGGGTTGTGGAAAAGAAAAGAAAAAAAAACAAAAAATGAGGTGAATGGGTATTTGCCAAAAATAGAAAAGAAAACAGAAAAAGAAGTGAATTATGGCAAAGAAAGAAGAAGAAGAAAAGAAAAAATGGTGATCTATTGAGAGAAATGCTCGAAGAATGGTTGAAAGAGTTGGGTATTGAAGTAAGGTTATCCAGTGCTTAAAAGTGGTTGTATTTAAAGCTAAGAGATTAAGTTCTTTTACTTGCAAATCCTTCACGTTCTTCCTTAACCCTTACCTTAGCCTAACATTACAAGCATATTAAAGACCTATTGATCCAATGAAGTGTGATTTTTCTACAATAGTGGAGAGTGATTTGACAAATAAGCCTATGGAGTTTGTTTATGTGATAGATATCACACAATTTATTATGTTTTTAGAGACCAAGACTTGTATTCATGAATGTTATGCATAAAATCATCCGGGTGTTCGGATTAATGGATTGTGGTAAGATGGCTGATAAGAGTCGATAACAATTCAAGATAGATGCTTGGATTACTTTTGGACTTAAATGATATTTAATGATTCTATGTGCTATGTATTATGTGCAATTTTTTAGACAAAAATGTGAATTGCTCCTTGTTTAACACTAGCATCGGTCTACCTTGTTTTGATTCCTACTATAGAATTCATCTCTCATTTCGCTTGAATTACTAGGGACTAGCAATAAGCTAGTTGGGGGTTGTGATGAAAGCCATAAAATGCATCTCAACAGTGCTTAATCGTTAGCATTTTAGGGTTGATCTCGGTCTTAATCGCACTTTTACATGTTAATAACTCTAAAGTGATATTCATAAATCGTTGACTTAATTCGATGCATTTTCAGGTGCCTTGAAGTCCAAAAGAAATGGAAAAGATATCATCGCTTAAAGCACAAAGTTTTGTTACATATAGGAGTGGAAGAGTGGTTAGAAGAGACAAAACAATGAAAATCATTCAAAACCTAAGAGCTAAAGCATGCCAAGATCAAGAGAAATTGTTTCAGCACTTGAAGAAGCTAGGAGCAATAGTGTGCGCCACGGCGCGGCCAGGGCAATGCCGCACTGCCCAGCACCGCACCCCTTGGTATCCCTCCTAGAGCCATGGTGTGGCTAGGGTAGTGCCGCACCGCCCAGCAAGGCACACTCCCAAGCTTTGGGTGAGCGCTGAGGTGCCTAGAAAGGAGAGGTGCGGCACGCACACGATCTCCTGACCTAATTAGGACCTCTAAGTGACTATTTTGAGCCCACAAATACCCTTAAACCCTTGTACTATAAATAGGGCACTTAAGGTTGAAGAAAAGGGGAATTAAGGCCTGGAAACTCAAAGAAGCAGCCTCATTCTCCTCCATCAAAGTGTTCAGCCATGAGTTCCATGGTGAACTAATCTCCAAGCAAGACGAAGTGATGAATCCCTAGGTTTTGTTTTTCTTTAATTCCTTTCTTAGTTTAGTTGTAATTGGGATTTATTGTCAAATATTGTTATGACTTATTCTTTAATCTAATTAGAAGATTTCTTTTCGATCCAGTGATTGTATCTTTCTCTTTGATATAAGTTTAGTCATGCTTGTCTCATGTCAAGATTGTTTGGATGTGATTGAGTCCGGTAGACTTATTCTCTAAGGTTGTCCATTACTGCAATATTGTCGTTAAATATACATTGTTGTTTCTTGATAACTCTATAGTTTAGGTCATGTGTGTTTAACCAATAGGGAAGAGTAAGTCATATCAATTACATTGGGGTTTGTATATGAGCTTTAATTGAAAATCCACTGATTGCTTGTTTAGGATGTGAAACTTGCAATCGAGATAAGAACAACTGAATTAAGATTGGAATAAAGGAAACGAGCCTAGGGAAGACTCCCAGAACCTTGTTGTTACTCTATTATTATTATTCTCAACGTGTTACATATTCTGCTCTCAATTACTTTATTATCAAAACTTCATATATTCTCACCCGATCTTATTGTTCATGTTTAGGTTTACATCTTCTCTTACAGTTAACTTGTTTCCCTGTGGAATTGACACCCCAAAGCTGTGCCATAACTACCGCGTTACTCTTTGGGTGTAATCAAGAAGTTTGATCATATCTTATTGGCTCTAAGGTTATTGTATTCACTGATCATGCTGCTTAAAGATATCTATTTTCTAAGAAAGATACAAAGCCTATGTTAATCAGATGGGTACTCCTATTGCAAGAATTTGATTTGAAGATCAAAGACAAAAAGGTAGTGAGAATATGGTTACGGATCTTTCATCAAGGCTACCGTATGAGAATGACAAAAATAGATGCCTTTGAATGAGAACTTCCCTGATGAGCAATTGTTCGCACTAGAGGTAAAACTTCCATGGCATTCTGATATTGTCAATTATCTAACTATTAAGGTTTTTCCCCCAGGTATGACCACTCAAGGAAAGAAACGGTTGATATTTATGTCTAGACACTACCATTGGGATGACCCTTACCTTTTCAAATTCTACCCCGATCATATCATCAGACATTGTGTCTTAGAAGACGAGCACTCGAGCTTATTACAACACTGTCATCAGTTCGCTTGTGGAGGACATTTTGGAGCCAAGAGAACAGCTCTTAAGGTATTACAATTCGGTTTTTATTGGCCTAATCTATTTAAAGATGCCTTCTCCTTTTGCAGCTCATGTGATAGATGCCAGCGGACGGGTACATCTCTTCCCGAAATCAGATGCCCCTACAAAATATTCATATAGTAGAACTTTTTGATGTATGGGGCATTGATTTCATGGGTCCATTTCCTAACTCCTTTGGTTATTTATATATTCTTGTGGGTATGGATTATGTGTCCAAATGGGTCGAGGTTGTCCCCTCAAAGACTAATGATCACAAAGTAGTTGTAAAGTTTCTACATGCTAACATATTTACTCGGTTTGGGGCCCCAAGAGCAATCATAAGTGATGGTCGCAGCCACTTTCATCATCACTCTTTTGCCGCACTACTCAGAAAATATGGGATCACTCATAAAGTTGGCACTCCATATGATGCTCTAAAGAAACCCTAGAGACGACCGTGAAGCCTAATCGGAAGGATTGGTCTTTGCGCCTAAATGATGCTCTATGGGCATATCGGACAGCTTATAAAAATCTAATTGGCATGTCTCCATACTGCCTAATCTTTGGGAAAGTATATCATCTCCCAGTAGAATTAGAGCATCAAGCATATTGGGCTATAAAGCAGTTTAATTTTGATATGAAACAAGCGGGAGAGAAAAGGAAGCTACACTTAAATGAGCTGAAGGAACTGAGGTATGATGCCTATGAGAACGCCAAGCTCTACAAAGAATGGACAAAAGCATGTCATGATAAACAACTGGTTAGGAAAGAGTTTCATGTGGGACAAAAGGTATTGCTGTATGACTCAGGATTAAGACTGTTCCCAGGTAAACTTAAATCCCGATGGTATGGTCCTTATGTGGTAACCAAGGTCTTTCCTCATAGTTCTTTGGAAGTCTATGGTTCCAACAGAAATCAGTCCTTCATGGTAAATGGACACAGAGCCAAACCGTACCTTGATATTAACTTACCTCCTAGAAATGACAACTTGGCACTTTAATATGTCCAATATGCAGCTGAACTAAGAGCACTTGAGCCATAAATGGTGGGCCCTAAGTGCCCTCTCCAAAGAGCGTAGCACTGAAGCTACTATAGAGAGCGCTTGAGCAATTTCTACTTGCATAACATATAGCTCAAGCGCCTCTATCAAGGTTAATGGTACTGAGGCCACTAAAATATGGTAAGGTTGTATTGTTCTAAAGTTATTGTTTCAATCTTGGTAAGTAAAATTGTCTATGCACATTCATTACGCGCCAGAGCGCACAAGCGCACCCGATCACAAAGCTTCTGCCATAAGTACGATCGGGTGCACTTCACCATGCACTCGAGCGCACTCGAGACAAAACTCATGTGCTCACTTTAAAACATATATTTGTTCATTTTTCCCTTACACTCAATCGTAAGCTATCTGCCTCTCTCGCAATCTCGCCCTATTCAGCCGTAAGATCAATCTCCAGCTAGCCACAATCCTCACCATCACTCCCAAATCCATTGCCATCATAACCAAACTTCCCCCATTACCTGAAGAATAGGGCTTCAATCAAGCCCTATAAAGAGTTAGTTACACTTGCTATCTAAGATAAACATCATCAT
Source organism: Bretschneidera sinensis (assembly GCA_023935145.1). Classification (NCBI taxonomy): domain Eukaryota; kingdom Viridiplantae; phylum Streptophyta; class Magnoliopsida; order Brassicales; family Akaniaceae; genus Bretschneidera; species Bretschneidera sinensis. The sequence goes on along the minus strand of CM043700.1, from coordinate 98,953,636 downwards.
AATGCAAACTGAATAGAAAATATAAAACCTGAAGAATACTATGGAGATGAGTCGTCAATTCCTCTCCAATATATATATATATATATATGTATATATATATGTATATATTCATTATTTGCCTTTGCCAATAGCCTTGATTATGATGCTTTATTGATTAATGCCTATTTTATTGAATTCCTCATATGTGTGTGCTTGATCAATGTATGCATGTGGTATAGACAAGTTAGTTAGATCAATTTGGATGACTGAGTCCTGGGTCTAACAATAGTAACAAAAAAAATCCACACCAGATTCTTGGGTTAATCAATATAAGAAACCGGGAGTATACACCATACCCTAGGTCTTGTGTGGTTGTCGATTTCCACCAATCTTATGCTTTCTTAAGGAACAACTCAGTATACACCATGCTGAATCCCTTAAGAAAGAAAAGAGTTAAAGTAGATACCATGCCTAACTCGTTGCTTAGAGAGATCAATAGCTTGAGAAGTAGATACCATGCCCTTAGATTGACAACCATTAAGTATTCGTAGTACGGCTAGAGCATTGGCACATTACTCATTGGGAAAGTATGATTAGTGGTGGATATCAAAGCCCTATATTCTTATCATTATTAATTCACACTCAACAATTATTTCTATCTTCTTATATTAAGAAATTGATTCTAAAACGAAATTCACCAATCCCTGTAGAAATGATCTCGCACTTGCACACTATGCTACTATTGACCTTGTGCACTTGCAAGTAAAACTGTACGATTATTCGCCCATTAATTTTGGTGGATAAACGCACAACATTATACGGAAAGCAACCGGAAGGCATGGATGAAATAGATTGGAAGGAACGGGAAGCAAAGGCTATGGCAACTATCAGACTTTATTTAGCTGATATCGTGTTATATCATATCATGGATGAAGAATCACCGGTGGCACTTTGGTTGAAACTAGAATGTAAGTATATGTCCAAGTCATTGGCGAACAAGCTTTATCTTAAGAAAAAACTGTATGGTTTTAAGATGTCAGAGGGCTCAGAACTAACCAAGCATATCAACGTGTTCAACCAGATTATCAGTGATTTGAAGCGAGTCGATGTGAAGTTCGAAGACGAAGACAAGGCGTTGATGCTACTGAATTCCCTACATGCTTCTTCTACGTACGAAAATTTGGTTACAACTCTGATGTGGGAGAAAGAAAATCTCGAATTGGAGGAGATCACAAGTGCTCTATTAGGTTTTCTTCAGAGGAAGAAAGCCAATGATTAGAATTTACAAGGTGAAGGGCTTGTGGTAAGGGGTTATAAGAAATGTGGGAGAAACAAGTCCCAGAGTGGATTGAGTAACAATAAATCTCGATCTAAATCCAAGAATATGAAGGGTATATATTGTTTTAAGTGCAAAAAAAAGGGGCACATAAAACAAGATTGTCTAGAGAAAAGGAAGGGGAATACCGAGAATAAAAAGGGTCCATCAAAGTCTGCGAATGTAGTTGAAGAAGAAGACCTGAGTGGTAACGAGGATATGCTTTCTATTTCATTCAGTTCATATCATCTCACAGATTCTTGGATTTTGGATTCAGCATGCTCTTATCACATGTGTTGGTATTTATCTAAGGTTTAAATAGGTTTAAACATGGTTCAAAGATGGTTAAAGTCTAAACCAAGGTTGGAAGATTAAAATTCAGCAAGTTAAAAGGCTGCATACATTTGTGTGCATCAATTTGGAGCAAGATAAAGGCAAGCGCACTGGTGTGCGCACTTCAGCACACAATCAGGAAAGTGTGAGCACTGCTGTGTGGAGGGACAGCATCAGTGTGCGCCTAGGCGCCCCTCCACCAGTGCCCTGGTGCCCAGAATGATGTCTCCCTAACCCCCACCAGCAGCATGGCATCCAGAAAGTGTGCAAATGTGCCCTGCCCAGCGCCATGGCGCCCCCTGTTGAGCGCGTAGGCGCTAGGCACAATAAAGCACACATGGACAACATGCTTTAACCTCCTCTTAGATGCGTGGGTGCAAGGTTAAAATGCACAACACCACTTAAGATCGATGGAGGGCCATGATTAAGTGGTAATCATGATCAAAAGGTGGAAATTGATTCACAAGAATGTCCAAGAAGTGGATGGCTATAAAAGGGGTTTCTTAGCCTCATTTTTCACATGAGAGAAGAATCGTTGTTGTGACATTGTGTGAGATCAAATGTAATACAAGAGAGAATTGTGTGAGAGTGCAAAAACACATAAACACAAGAGGGACTCTTTGTAGTGAGGCTGGTTGTAAAGAAAATAGGTTAGTAGAGAATTAATAAGAATCATTGTAATAGGTCTATCACTTTCTCGTTCTCTTCTTAGTTTCTTTAAGAACTTAGTTTCTTGAAGGGGATTGCTATAACTTGTAAGAACCATTTGATTTAGTGCAGAGAGTTCGGAGGAACTCACAGGGACATAGGCACATTGCCGAACCTCGATAACAATTGTTTGTGTTCTTTCTTTCTTTGATTTTCTCTTTTTGTGTTCGATTGCTGTATTTCTTTCTACAAGTCGTTCTAGACTTGGGCGTTTGGAAGATCATCACTTGGGCATCTTGTCAAGGTGATTTCCAACAATGGTATCAGAGCTTTGGACAGTGGTATCAAAGCTGCACAGTTGGGCATTGGAGCAAGAACAAGAAGGTGACGGAGCCAAGACTCCAAGAATCAAAGATCAACTTCTTGGGTGGTTCAAGAACGGTGTAAAGATCAATATCTAATCGTGTTCTTGAAGGTTGATTCAAGAACGGTGTTAAGATCCATCTTCGATCTGTGTTCTTGAGGTTGAAGAAAGCATTTGTGGATAGTGCATAAATCTGGGATCTTGTCCGCAAAAGATGGCTTCAACTTTTTGTGTTGAGAAGTTTGATGGAAATGAAGACTTTGCCCTTTAGAAGCGGAAGATCAAGGCGGTTCTAATGCAACAGAAAGTGGACTTGGCTATTGGAGAAGATGATGTTTTTCCAGCAAGTGTCACTGAAGACCAGCGGACTAAGATGAAGAAGATGGCTTACAACACCATTTTCTTGCACATGTCGGATAGTGTCACAAGGGAGTGCAGAGACTCGGAGGATCCGACTGTCATATGGAAGAAACTAGATCAACTGTTTCTTGCCAAGACTCTCCCGGATAAAAGGTATCTTCATAAACAAATCTTTGCTTTTAAATTTGATCCTCAGAAAGAGTTGCAAGATAATCTTGATACCAAGATAAGGAGTGCATCAAGTGGTAAAAGGTTGTTCTTTAAAAGAAGGCCAGTAACTCGATATGGCAGCAACCATGGCTACTACCGGGACAGAGGTAGAGGAGAGAGCCATGGGAAAGTGCACAGCAGCATGCATGGCTACTACCGGGATAGAGGTAGAGGAGAAAGCCATAGGAGAATGCATTCCAGACTGAGATTTAGAGGGAAGAGTTACTACTACTGCCATAAAGAGGGTCATGTCAAGAAAGATTGCAAGAAGATGACAAGGGATAGAGGAGGAAGCCATACCAAGAATGGAGAGGCTTCGGTTGCCAAAACAGAACAGCAAGATGATGATGTTCTTGTTGTGTGCTCGGGTGTGAGCAAGGAGTAAGAAGGCAGAGGAAAATGGATCTTGGACACTGAGTGCACTCATCACATGTGCCCTTACCGGAGTTGGTTCAAGAATTTTAAGGAAACCAATGATGAAAGGGTTTTCTTGGGGAATGATATTTCTTACCAAGTGAGAGGCATGGGAGACATCCAATTGAGGATGTTTGATGGAATGACAAGGCTGCTGGAAAATGTAAGGTATATTCCAGATTTGAGGAGGAACTTGATCTCATTGGGGCAGCTGGATTCCATGGGATACACATGCAAAGTAGAGGGAGGAAAGATCAAGGCAGCAAGAAATGATGGACTCTATGAGATGATTGGAGACACAGACATCAAGGTTCAAGCAACAAGCTTGATGGTTAAGATGGAGAAACTCGATTTCTGCGAAAGCTGTGTTCTTGGGCAGCAACATCGGGTCAGCTTCAACACCGGAGTGCACAAATCTAAGGGCATTCTTAACTACATTCATGCGGACCTTTGGGGACCAGCAAGGACACCAACACAGGGAGATAACTTTTACTTTCTGTCTTTAATTGATGATTATTTAAGAAGAGTGTGGGTTTATTTGCTTAGAAATAAACCGGATGCCTTAAATAAATTAGTGCTGTGGAAAGGGCTGGTAGAGACTCAAACGGGTAGAGTAGTTAAGGGGATAAGAACCGATAATGGCTTAGAAATTTTTAACCAAGAACTTAATCAATTCTGTAGGTTAAATGGGATTCTAAGACATAGGACAGTTGTAAAAACACCTCAGCAAAATAGAGTTACTGAAAGGATGAATAGAACCCTTATGGAAAAGGTTAGATGCATGTTAAAGGGATCTGGATTACCTAAATGTTTTTGGGGGGAAGCTGTGTCTACTGCTGCATATTTAGTGAATGGATCACCCTCTAGTATTGTGTATTAAAAGACTCCCATGGAGATGTGGAGTGGAAAACCCCCTGAGTTGGACAACCTTAGGACTTTTGGGTGTGCTGCATATGCACAACAAAAAGATGATGAGCTTAGCCCAGGATCTAGAAAGTGTGTGTTTCTAGGATATGGGGAAGGGGCTAAGGGGTATAGGTTGTGGTCCTTAGAGAATGAAGGATTAAAACTCATTATAAGTAGAGATGTTAATTTTAATGAATTGTTATTTCCCTATTTGGAGAAAACTAACCCTGCAGGGGCTAGTGAGCAAACCAGTTTGGTTCTTGTGGAGCATAGCATCAAGGAAGATTCAGTTCAGGTTAAGCAAGAAAGGCAAGAGGGATCGGACTAGGTAGAGCCCTTGAATGAAGGCCATGCTCAAGGCACTCAAGAGAAAGCTGAACTATAAGAGGTTGATGCAACAAGTCGTAAGGACTATCAGCTCATAAGAGACCGGGAAAGAACGCTGGTCAGACCACTTTCAAGATATGGGTTTACGGATGCTGCAGCTCCTTGGACAGAAGGAGAGATGAGTGAACAAGAGACTTACATGGATTCCATAGAGTGTAAGGATTCGTCAAAGTGGAAGTTAGCTATGGAGGAAGAAATGGATTCTTTGAGGAAGAACAACTTCTGGGAATTGGTGAAAATTCCAGGAAAGCAGAAAGTTGTGGAATGTAAGTGAACTTATAAGATCAAAGAAGGGTACCCTCCAGGAGATGAAGTCCATAACAAAGCTAGGATGGTGGCGAATGGGTTCACAAGAAGAGAAGACATAGATTTCACAAAAACTTTCTCACCTGGACACAAGGTGGAGAAAATGGTGAGTATCCTCATCTATGTCATTGATATGCTGTTGGTTTAGAACAGCAGGGAGAGGATGGAAAGGTTTATATCTCAACTCAGTGAGGAGTTCGAGAGGAAGGATCTCAGCCTTACACAAAAAATCCTTGGGATGTGTAGAATCCAAGAAAATGAAAGAAACCGGTTGAGGGTTTCTTGGGCAATGGGTGTTCGCAGCAGATTTGTGAGTAGTCTTGAAAAGAAGCATTAGCTTGGGATGAAGTGGTTGCTAAGGTATTTGAAGGCTCAGTGGTAGCACTCATAACATACGGGGAAGAATGCATAGCGGCTACGGAAGCCATAAAGGAGGCTATGGGGTGCAAAGGGTTGTTGGACGACTGAGAGGTCCTAAAAGAGCAGGTGGTGGTATCTTTGGATAGCCAAAGTGCATGGTATTTATGGAGGAATCCGGTGTTCCATGAGGGGATGAATATATGGATGTTCGGTATCATTACATTCCGGAACATGGTACGAAATGATGCATTCATGTTGAGAAGAAGACCACGGAGGAAAGTCCTGCAGATTTGGGTACTAAGGTTCTACCTCTAAGAAGGTCCAATCATTGCCTTGGACTTCTTAGGATTGGAGTTGGTTAATTGATGACTCAAGATGAGTTTGGATCCCGAAGCTCTCTGCAAAATGGTTCGGGTTTAAACACTTAGACAAAGGTAGAGATTTGTTTGTATTTGTCTAAGGTTTAAACAGGTTTAAACATGGTTTAAAGATGGTTAAAGTCTAAATCACGATTGGAGGATTAAAGTTCAGCAAGTTAAAAGGCTGCACACATGTGTGTGCATCAATTTGGAGCAAGATAAGGGCAGGTCCACTGGTGTGCACACTTCAGCACATAATCAGGAAAGTGTGCGCACTGCTGTGTGGAGGGGCAACATCAGTGTGCGCCTAGGCACCCCTCCACCAGTGCCCTGGCGCCCAGAATGATGTCTCCCTAATCCACACCAGCGCCTAGGTTCTCCTCACCAGCACCATGGTGTCCAGAAAGTGTGCAAAGGTGCCCTGCCCAGTGCCATGGCACCCCCTGTTGAGCACCTAGGCGCTAGGCAGAATAAAGTACACATGGACAGTGTTGTGAGTTTTAAATTACTTGCAAGCGCACGAGTCATTTGTAGTATAGCGTGTGCAAGTGCGAGGTCGAATCCACAGGGAATTGCGTTGTGAAAATATAATTTTTAATCTAAACTAACTCTATTTTAACCTAGTTCCAAATTTCAGAATGATATTGCAAAATAAATTAAAACTAAACTAAGTTGATTTTAAAACTAATAAAAAGCACTAAGGTTTCCGAAACCACCCCACCGAAGTTACGCATACATGTTCTAAAAATATAGCCTATCAAAACATTCAATGAATCCAACTATAAGACAAAAAACAAAGAATATCCCAACTAAACCAAAAGCACCCAATGTATCCGCTCTTAACAAATCACAAAGGGAATCCAATTTAATCGAAAAGCATTCAATGTATCCATCAGATGAAACACAAAGAAAATCCAACAGACAATTTAAACTCAATCAATTATAAGATTAACTCAAATAATTGACAGAACATTTATACTAAAAATTGTCAGATTTGTACAAGCAAATCTGAACTACTACGCCAAACAACGGCGGGGCTTCATCTTCAACCTTAGCTGAAGAGTCTAGCCACTCATAATTAAAAAACTATAATAAAAAGTGCTAAACATTTGAACTAAAACAACTGAATATAAAGAAATAAATAAACAACTTTACATGGGAGAAATTCCACTCGCTGACGGGCGGCGCTTCCCCTCGTGGTAGCAATGCCTTCGTGATCCACCAGAATGCTGACGGACGTCCACCGGTAAACACCAAAGTGGCTCAGGAATTGTACACTGAATTATGAAGTCAGGTGGTGCTTATATAGGGGAAGACCCGGAGTAATGTGGCTTGCAGAAACGATGTGGGATACTGGCCCGAGTGCGCTCGATCGCAGTATGTTGCGATCGATCGCAGATGCGCTCGATCGCGTGTCTGGTGCGCTCGATCGCGCTGGTGCGATGCACTGCAAACATTTCGATGTGGGATTGATGACCTTGCGCTCGATCATAAGCAGGTGCGCTCGATCGCATATCTCGTGCGATCGATCGCAATGTCTACAGAAGCTTCAAATCTCCTGAAATGCTTCATTTTCTCCACAAAGCTGTAAAAACACACAAAACACAAGAAAAACGTAAAATAAAGTAAAATACTACTAACTAAGAGCATAACAAATGTAAGTTAAGGGTCTAAAATATGCAATATTTAAGACTCATCAAATACCCCCAAACTTATATTTTGCTAGTCCCTTAGCAAAACAAAATAAAAGACGCAATGAAAAACAAAGAACATAAAGATAAAGTCATCACTCATGGTATCCAAAAATTTAAGGAGCACACATCACCATGATATTCATTCATAAGCAAGCTTAAAAAGGTAAACCCATCTTCGCAATGAATAGAAATGTTAAAATCTAATTACTTACAAAAGGCAGGATAAAGCATCACAAGCTTGAATCAGTGTAAGGTGAACTAGCATATAAAAATGAAGCTTCCAAGTAACTCTAATGTATAAGGTCTCCATGTCTCAAGATTCACCGAATTTCCCATCAAAAATGAACGTAAAAGCATAGTTTTTATTTTATTCTTTTTTTTTTTTTAATAAGGCACGACTATGTTTAGTTCCCTTAAGCTTTCTAATTGACCCATGTAGCGAGTGTTAAGTCAATGACTCCCAAACCAGGTGGTGTTAGGGCATTAGGTGTAAAGACACCCCTAAGGACTTACTAACTCGAGTCAAAAAGGCTACGAAATTAAGCCGACCTTAATATTACCAAGCGAAATTCCACCTTTTGACGTGAACACTCACTGCTTACTGAGGCAAGAGGTTCAGTTACTCAGCGAAAAGTTTATTGGTAAATTTTTTTTTTTTTTATATTTTTCTATGCCCAAGAGTTCATCCAACAAGTCATCCAGTTTCAGTTAAGATAAGGAAAAATACACATTAAAATCACGTGTCATACCTCACATAATTTGTGCTCGTGTTAGATTGGATCAAACATGTGAATTCTCAAAATGCTTAAAGTAAGTAACTAAATTTTAAAAATTTATCACCAGATCATGTGTTCAAAATGTTAAACTCACCAATGACATCACATCACAGAAAATGTTTAGATCAACCAAAATTTCACGATAACATGAGCATGCATTTATCTCTATGACGAAAAGACAACAAATTAGGACAAAGTGTGTGATGTGTCTCCCATACCCCCAAACTTAAATTACACATTGACTCCAATGTGTGACTAATATGGAAAGAGCTGACCTGAGATATGGAGAACTATCTGGACTGGTATGGCTCATAGCATACCCCCAAACTTGAACTGAAGTACGCTTTATCCCTGAAAAATAAAAACTGGAAAACAAAAAATACTGGAAACAAACATTAATCATAAAAATGCGAAATAATAAATAAACAAAAGAAAAGATAAGTTGTGGGGTGCCTCCCATGAGCGCTAAGTTTTACATCTTCAGCTAGACTCTCCCTAGAATACTACACTCAATCTGAGTAACTAGGATCCTCCAACAGTATCGTCTCAATGTCCGGACTCCTCAACTCTAAGAATGGTTTTAGCCTCTGTCCATTTACCTTGAAAGTATTACCATTCTTAGGATCCTCAATCTCGATGGCCCCATGAGGAAAAACCGATCGAATAATGAATGGGCCTGACCATCGGGATTTGAGCTTGCCTGAAAAAGATGCAGGCGCGAATTATAAAGAAGAACTCTCTGACCCGGCTCAAAAGCTCGTCTCAAAATATTTTGGTCATGAGTCTTCTTCATTTATGCTTTGTATAATCGGGCACACTCATATGCATCATTCCGCAGCTCCTCCAATTCATTGAGTTGGAGCTTCCGTTGTGAGCCAGCCTTGGAAAGATTAAAATTTAGTTGCTTGACAGCCCAATATGCACGATGCTCTAATTCAACCGGAAGGTGACATGCCTTTCCGTATACAATGCGATAGGGAGACATACCAATTAGCATCCCAATTGGCGTCTTGAAGGCTGTCCGATATGCCCACAGTGCATCCGTCAATCGCAGAGACCGATCCTTTCTAGTAGGGTTCACAGTCTTTTCCAAAATATGTTTGATCTCGCGATTTGAAATTTCCACTTGACCACTCGTCTGTGGGTGATATGGGGTGGCAACTTTGTGCGTGATACAATATTTCTTCATCAACTGCTCAAAGATCTTGTTGCAAAAGTGCTTACCTCCATCACTTATGATTGCTCGAGGCGTACCAAAACGAGCAAAAATAGTGTCTTTCAAGAATTTGACCACAACTCTGCGGTCATTGGTCTTGCACGCAACAGCCTCCACCCACTTGGACAGATAGTCCACAGCAACTAGAATGTATAGGTAGCCAAAGGAGTTTGGGAATGGTCCCATGAAATCAATGCCCCACACATCAAAAATCTCAACAATCAGAATAGGGTTGAGGGGCATCATATTTCTCCTAGAAAGACTCCCTAGCTTTTGGCATCGCTCACAAGATATACAGTAGGTGTGAGAGTCCCGGAACAGGGTAGGCCAATAAAATCCACACTGCAAAATCTTTGCAGCGGTCTTTTTAGCACTAAAATGGCCTCCACATGCATGATCATGACAAAAGGCGATGACATTAGATTGGTCATGCTCAGGAATACACCGTCTAATGATCTGATCAGGACAATACTTGAACAGGTAAGGATCGTCCCAGAAAAAGTGTTTTACCATGGCCAAAAATTTTGATTTATCTTGCCTCCCCCAATGCAAGGGCATGTGTCCGGTGACAAGATAGTTCACTATGTCAGCAAACCATGGTGCGGTTCACTATGTCAGCAAACCATGGTGCGGGACTGTGAGCAATGTGCATCAATTGCTCATCAGGAAAGGTCTCAGAAATGGGAGTGGCAGCCTCACTGAATTCCACAATCAATCTAGACAAATGGTCCGCCACCACATTTTCCGAACCTTTCTTATCCCGAATCTCAATGTCGAACTCTTGAAGTAGCAAGATCCATCGGATAAGATGAGATTTAGCATCTTTTTTAGAGAAAAGATACTTCAATGCAGCATGGTCCGAGTAGATAATGACTTTAGATCCTAACAAGTAGGATCTGAATTTGTCTAATGCAAAAACGACTCCAAGCAACTCTTTCTCAGTGGTAGAATAATTGAGTTGTGCGTCGTTTAGAGTTCGACTTGCATAATAGATAGCATGGGAAAGTTTATCAACACGCTGCCCCAAAACAGCTCCAACAGCATAGTCTGATGCGTCACACATAATCTCAAAAGGCACATCCCAGTTAGGTGACTGAATAATGCGTGTGGACGTCAGAATTTTCTTCAGATCCCCAAAGGCTTTCTTACAATCCTCATCAAATAGAAATGGGGCATCTTTTTGCAACAACTTGCACAAGGGCCTGGCGATCTTGCTGAAATTCTGGATAAATCGCCTATAAAAACCTGCATGGCCCAGAAAAGATCGAACCTCTTTCACCGTACGTGGGAGTGGAAGGCTAGAAATCAAATCCACCTTCGCTTTGTCGACCTCAATCCCTCGATGAGATATGATATGCCCCAGTACAATTCCTTGCTTAACCATAAAATGGCACTTCTCCCAATTAAGCACCAGGTTCTTCTCCTTGCACCGTACCAAAACCAAAGAGAGACGGTGCAGGCACTCCTCAAATGTTGAACCGAAAATGGAGAAGTCGTCCATGAAAATCTCCAAGAACTGCTCTACCATGTCAGAGAATATACTGACCATGCACCGCTGAAAAGTGGCGGGTGCATTGCATAACCCAAAGGGCATGCGACGATAGGCGAAGGTCCCAAAAGGACAGGTAAATGTCGTCTTCTCCTGATCTTCGGGGTCCACGGGGACCTGGTTATATCCAGAATAACCATCCAAAAAGCAATAATACTCGTGCCCAGCCAAACGCTCCACCATCTGATCAATAAATGGAAGTGGAAAATGATCCTTCCTTGTGGCACTGTTCAGCTTACGGTAGTCTATACACACTCTCCACCCAGACTGCACACGAGTTGGCACCAACTCGTCGTCCTTATTCTTCATTACTGTTAACCCAGCTCGCTTGGGCACGACATGAATGGGGCTCACCCACTTGCTATCAGAGATGGGATAAATGATCCATGCATCTAACGGCTTAATAACCTCTGCCCTCACAACCTCTTGCATAGCAGGGTTGAGCCTTCTTTGCGGCTCCCTCGATGGCTTAATATATTCCTCCAAATGTATCCTGTGCATCACCACCGAGGGGCTGATTCCCTTAATATCCTCAATGGTCCAGCCGATAGCTTCCTTGTGCTCTCTTAAAACATCTAATAATTTCTCATCTTGAACCTCTCCCAAATCTGAAGCTATTATCACAGGCAAACAGTATACTAGACCCAGGAACTTATACTTAAGATTATCCGGTAAAGGCTTAAGTTCATTCTTTTGAGGTTCTGGTGACACCTTCTCCTCCTCCTCCTTGCTTTCTTGAGGATCTGACTCCAAAACGGCATTTACTTCCTCGAGTAACCTATCTATCCTCTCCAAAGTGAGCAAAGCATGCCTCCATGGGATCCTCAATGCTTGATTCATCCACAGTATCCTCAAGAAACTCCTCTATCAAGCATACATCTCTCATTTCATCATATTCCAGTGGTTGCCTAGTGATATCAAAAATGTTCAACTCCACTGTCATATTTCCGAAGGAGATCTTCATCACCCCTGTCCTACAATTGATTAGGGCGTTAGCCGTGGCTAAGAATGGTCGCCATAGAATCACCGGTATTTGAATCCCTACATTCTGAACCGGCTCTGTGTCAAGCACAATAAAATCCATGGGGAAATAAAACTTATCCACTTTTATCAAAACGTTCTCAACTATCCCCCGTGGTCTTTTCACTGACCTGACAGCTAATTGAAGGGTCGTGAATGTGGGCTTCAATTCTCCTAACCCCAACTGCACATAGACTGAGTAGGGTAGAAGATTCACACTCGCCCTTAAATCCAAAAGGGCCCTCTCAATATGGCTGACTCCTATCGTGCAAGAGATGGTAGGACACCCCGGGTCCTTATACTTGATGGGTAGCTTGCACTAAAAGATTGAACTGACCTGTTCGGTCAAAAATGCCTTCTTTGGGACATTCGTCCTCCTCTTGATAGTGACCAAGTTCTTTAAAAACTTGGCATATGATGGCACTTGATGGATGGCATCCAAAAATGGGATATTGATATGGACTTGCTTTAATACCTCCAGAATTTCTTCATACTTCCCTCCTTTCTTGGGCGCCTGTAATCTCTCGGGGTAGGGCACTCTAGGTACAAACGACCTAGGATGGTCTTTCTCAGTAGGTGTGGCTGTAGATGGCTCAGCATCTCTCTTCTCTGTGTTGCCACTCCCTTGCCCTTGCTGCATAGCAGGGCTCTCTTCCACTCGATTGTCCACTTGTCTCCCAGACCTCAGTGTGACAATCGACTGTACTTGTTCCTCCCCATGCGTAGGAGTTAATGAACTCTCAACCATAAATTGTCCTTTTGGGTTTTGCACGGGCTGACTGGGGAACTTTCCTTTCTCTCTCTCACCCAAGTGACTTGCAATTTGCCCTATTTGACTCTCCAGCTTGGCAATTGCTTGGGTGTTTACCATTGTTGCACTCCTCACATCGCTCATATTTTGGCTAGTCGCCTTCATGAATTCCTTAAGGGTGTCTTCTAGCGACTGTGAAACTGGCGCTGGTGTTTGAACGGGTGCATGATAAGCAGGTGAAGGTGCTGGATGGGCAGAACGACCATGATTAGGAATTTGTGGGGCAAATCCGGGAGGATATTGATTTTGAGCATGATGAGAGGATCCTCTCTGATTCATTGGTTGGTTCTGCCTCCATGAAAAATTTGGGTGGTTCCGCCACCCTGGATTGTACGTCTCGGAGTACGATCTATTTGACTGCCTTCGAAAGTCATTGAAAGCATTTACTTGTTCCATAGGATACTCGGCACAAGCCGGCATTGATGGGCAATTCTGTGCTAGATGCATGGGACTAGCACAGATGGAACAGCTTTCAACATTGAATGTGTTGGCAGCATTTATGGATTAGCTCACAGTGAGAGCGTCAATCTTCTTGGTGAGGGCATCTAACTTTATCTTCAAATCAGCGTCCTCTCTGACCTCATAGATGCCTCCCCTCTTAGGAGCACGAATGGACTTATCTCGACAGCTTGAAAAATCCCACTGCTGTGAGTTGTCGGACAACTTGTCCAACGCCATATATACTTCTTCTCCTATCAGACTCAAGAATGCCCCCCATTCATAGACTCGATCATACTACGGTTGGGTTGAGTCAACCCTTGGTAGAAGAATTGAACGAGTCTCCACTTCTCATATCCATGTGGAGGGCATCTGATCAGTAACTCTTTAAAGCGCTCCCAGCTTTCAGAGAACTTCTCATCCTCGTCCTGAGTGAAAGAGCTAATCTCTTTTCGGCACTCATTCACTCTAGACATTGGGAAAAACTTATGATAAAATTTGCTAAGCAGGTTTTCCCAAGATGTAATAGACCCGGATGTGTTGGAGTCCAACCACGCCCTAGCTCTATCGTGAAGTGAGAAAGGGAAGAGTCGAAGATGGACTGACTCCTCAGAGAAGTTCTGGAATTTGAATGTAGCACAAATGTCTTTGAACTTCTTCACATGACTATAGGGATTTTCAAGATCTAAGCCATGGAATGAGGGTAGGAGTTGGATAACATGTGGCTTCAAATCAAAGTGTGTGGCATTGGTTGGTGGCAACACTATGCAGGAAGATGAGTTAGTCGCAACGGGTGCGAACAAATCCCTAAGGGATGTAGTGGAGTCCACGTTCCAAGCTCTAGGTTGCTCTACATGTTCAGGATGATTAAAATTTTCTCCCATCTCAACAGTCTCTCTCTCAACTAGTGCTCTTTTCTGCCTCCTAAGAGTTCTTTCTAAGTCGGGATCTAAATGTGTCAAATCTAAGTTCAAGGATCTCCGACCAAGCATACACTAACAGAAAAATAATGAGATACTAACCAGCAGAAGCAACAGAATAAAGCAAACACAAAATTTTTTATTTTTTTTAAATTAAATTAACTAGTAGAAAAATAAAATCAATTCAGACAAAAAAATTTCACAAACCAAACAATTCCCCGGCAACGGCGCCAAAAACTTGTTGTGAGTTTTAAATTACTCGCAAGCGCACGAGTCGTTTGCAGTATAGCTTGTGCAAGTGCGAGGTCGAATCCACAGGGAATTGCTTTGTGAAAATATAATTTTTAATCTAAACTAACTCTATTTTAACCTAGTTCCAAATTTCAGAATAATATTGCAAAATAAATTAAAACTAAACTAAGTTGATTTTAAAACTAATAAAAAGCACTAAGGTTTCCGAATCCACCCCACCGAAGTTACGCATACATGTTCTAAAAATATAGCCTATCAAAACATTCAATGAATCCAACTATAAGACAAAAAACAAAGAATATCCCAACTAAACCAAAAGCACCCAATGTATCCGCTCTTAACAAATCACAAAGGGAATCCAATTTAATCGAAAAGCATTCAATGTATCCATCAAATTAAACACAAAGAAAATCCAACAGACAATTTAAACTCAATCAATTATAAGATTAACTCAAATAATTGACAGAACATTTATACTAAAAATTGTCAGATTTGTACAAGCAAATCTGAACTACTACGCCAAACAACGGCGGGGCTTCATCTTCAACCTTAGCTGAAGAGTCTAGCCACTCATAATTATAAAACTATAATAAAAAGTGCTAAACATTTGAACTAAAACAACTGAATATAAAGAAATAAATAAACAACTTTACATGGGAGAAATTCCACTCGCTGACAGGCGGCGCTTCCCCTCGTGGTAGCAATGCCTTCGGGATCCACCAGAATGCTGACGGACGTCCACCGGTAAACACCAAAGTGGCTCAGGAATTGTACACTGAATTATGAAGTCAGGTGGTGCTTATATAGGGGAAGACCCGGAGTAATGTGGCTTGCAGAAACGATGTGGGATACTGGCCCGAGTGCGCTCGATCGCAGTATGTTGCGATCGATCGCAGATGCGCTCGATCGCGTGTCTGGTGCGCTCGATCGCGTGTCTGGTGCGCTCGATCGCGCTGGTGCGATGCACTGCAAACATTTCGATGTGGGATTGATGACCTTGTGCTCGATCATAGGCAGGTGCGCTCGATCGCATATCTCGTGCGATCGATCGCAATGTCTCCAGAAGCTTCAAATCTCTTGAAATGCTTCATTTTCTCCACAAAGCTGTAAAAACACACAAAACACAAGAAAAACGTAAAATAAAGTAAAATACTACTAACTAAGAGCATAACAAATGTAAGTTAAGGGTCTAAAATATGCAATATTTAAGACTCATCAGACAGCATGCTTTAACCTCCTCTTAGGTGCGTGGGTGCAAGGTTAAAATGCACAGCATCACTTAGGATTGATGGAGGGCCATGATTAAGTGGTAATCATGATCAAAGGGTGGAAATTGATTCACAAGAATGTCCAAGAAGTGGATGGCTATAAAAGGGGTTTCCTAGCCTCATTTTTCACATGAGAGAAGAATCATTGTTGTGACATTGTGTGAGATCAAATGTAATACAAGAGAGAATTGTGTGAGAGTGCAAAGACACATAAACACAAGAGGGACTCTTTGTAGTGAGGCTGGTTGTAAAGAAGAGAGGTTAGTAGAGAATTGATAGGAAGCATTGTAATAGGTCTATCACTTTCTCGTTCTCTTCTTGGTTTCTTCAAGAACTTGGTTTCTTAAAGGGGATTGCTGTAACTTGTAAGAACTATTTGATTTAGTGCAGAGAGTTCGGAGGAACTCACGGGGATGTAAGCACATTGCCGAACCTCGATAGTAATTGCTTGTCTTCTTTCTTTCTTTAATTTTCTGTTCTTGTGTTCGATTGTTGTATTTCTTTCTACAAGTCATTCTAGACTTGGGTGTTTGGAAGATCACCACCCGGGCATCTTGTCAAGGTGATTTCCAACAACATGACACCCAATAAAGATTGGTTTGACACCTACAAGTAAGTAAATTCTAGTTCTGTTCTGATGGGTAACAATGCATCATGCAAAGTTGCTAGAATGGGGAATATCATAATTAAAATGTTTGATGGTGTTGTAAGAACGTTGTGTGATGTTAGACATATACCGGATTTAAGGAAGAATCTAATTTCATTGGGCACTTTAGATTGTAATGGGTTTAGTTACAAGTCTGCAAGTGGAGTAATGAAGGTGAGTAAAGGTGTCTTAACAGTGATGAAGGGACAGAAACTAGCAAGAAATATTTATACACTGCTAGGTACCACAGTTGTAGGTGGAGTTGCAACTGCAGAGTCTGAGTCAGATAAAACAGTCTTGTGGCATATGCGGTTAGGTCATATGAGTGAGTATAGGATGATGAAGCTTCATAAGAGAAATCTATTGAAGGGTGTCAAAACATACAAGTTTGATTTCTGCAGGTATTGTGTTTTTGGGAAATAGAATAGGGTGCAGTTCAAGACAACCACACACAAGATAGAGGGAATTTTTTACTAAGTTCATATAGATGTTTGGGGCCAGTAAGGGTAGCATCACGGGGAGGACATATGTATTTCATGAGTTTTATTGATGACTACTCACGAAAGGTTTAGGTGTATTTTATATGGCACAAGTCATAAACATTTGCCAAGTTCAAGTTGTGGAAAGCTAAAGTAGAAAACCAGACAGGGAGGATGATCAAATGCCTCAGGTTTGACAATGGTACTGAGTATATAGATTCAAAGTTCACAGAGTTGTGTGAGCAGCATGGGATTAAGAGACACTTCACAGTACGCCAGACACCACAACATAACGGTGTAGTGGAAAGGATGAACACAGCATAGTTGAAAGAGCTCAGTGTCTCAGGTTGAATGCAGGGCTTGCAAAAAACTTTTAGGCAAAAACAGTGAATATGAAATGTTTCTTGATTAATAGGTCACCTAAGGCAGCACTAGATGGGAAAGTAGCAGAGGAAGTGTGGACAGGCAGCGCGTTAGACTACTCTGGTTTGAGAGTGTGTGGATGTCCAGTCTACGTGCATGTTTCTAGTGAGGAGAGATCAAAGCTTGATGCGAAGTCTAAACAGTGTATCTTTCTGGGGTATCAGAAAGGGGTGAAAGGCTTCAAGCTCTGGGATCCGAAGGCAAACAAGGTGGTGATCAATAGTGATGTGGTTTTTGATAAGAAAGCCATGTTACAGCGTACTCAAGAAGAAGAGAAACAGGTGCCAGAAAATTGCAGCAAAAATGAGCATGTGGTGCAAGTGGAGCTAGAGACCCATGGTAGAGAAGATAATGCTTAGAATGCAGGGAGTTCTATCTCATGAGATCAGCGGCATCACAATATAGCTATAGACAGCCCCAAACACACTATCAGGCCACCCACAAGGTATAGTTTTGAAGATTTGGTTTCTTATGCACTCATTACTAGTAATGGGGATCCTACTACTTTTCAGGAGGCAGTACATAGCCAAGAGAAGAGTAAATGGATGGGTGCTATGGTGGAAGAGATGAGTCTCTACATAAGAACTAGACATAGGAGTTGGTGGAGCTTCCAGAGGGGAAGAGAGCGATAGGATGCCAATGGGTGTATAAAAAGAAATATGCAGTATCAAAAAAAGAGGGAGAAGTTCAAGGCTCTTTTAGTAGCAAAGGGTTACTCACGGAGGAAAGGGGTTTACTATGATGAAATCTTCTCCCCTATGGTCAGACACACTTCCATCAGGGTAGTTTTGGGTTTAGTAGCGCATTTTGATATGCAGTTGGAGCAGATGGATGTAAAGACAACTTTTCTTCATGGTGATTTTGAGGAGCTAATTTACATGGTACAGTTAGAAGGGTTCAGTTAACCTGGACAAGAATACTTGGTCTGTAAATTAAGGAAATCACTTTATAGGCTAAAGCAGTCTCTAGGGCAGTGGTACAAACGATTTGACTCCTACATGATCTGGATTGGCTACAGGAGATGTGAGTATGATTGTTGTGTTTATGTGAAGAGCCTTGATGATGGCTTATTTATTTTTTTGTTACTTTATGTGGATGATATGTTGATTGCTGCAAAGAGTATGAGTGAGGTCAGCAAGTTGAAGACTTTGTTGAGCAAAGAATTTGACATGAAGGATTTGGGTGCGGCCAAGAAGATTCTTGGGATGGAGATTCGTAGGGATAGAGCTTCCAAGAGATTATGGTTATCTCAGTGTAGCTATGTTAAGAGGGTGTTGGAGAGGTTCAGCGTGGATAATGCAAAACCAGTGAGTATACCTTTGGCGAATCATTTTACATTGTCTACCGCTTAGTGCCCGAAGACAGATGATGAAGTTAAAGACATGTCAAAGGTTCCATATGCTAGTGCAATGGGGTGCTTGATGTATGCTATGGTTTGTACAAGACCAGATTTGGCACAAGCTATCAATGTGGGGAGCAAGTTTCTATCCCGAGACGACAGCATTGGGATGCAGTCAAGTGGATTTTCAGATACTTGAGGGGTACTACAAACTATTGGATGCAGACTATGTAGGGGATTTGGATGACAGGAGGTCTACCACAGGTTATGTATTCACTCTTGTGGGGGGGCTATTTATTGGAGGTCCATGGTTCAGTCTCTAGTTGCACTATCTACTACTGAGTTATAGTATATGGTAGTGACTGAGGCTGCCAAGGAAGCTTTGTGGCTTACAGGGTTGGTCAAAGAGCTAGGTATTCAGCAAGGTGGAGTTCAATTGCATTGGATAGTGAGAGTGCTATTTATTTGGCAAAGAACCAGGTGTATCATGCGAGGACCAAGCACATAGATGTGATGTTTAACAGGATCAGGGAATTGGTTTCTTCTAGTGAACTATTGCTGGAGAAAGTTCACACTTCTGAGAATTTGGCTGACATGTTGACAAAGCTTGTTACCTCAGATAAGTTCAAGCACAGCTTGGACTTGATTAACGTCTCCAGGTGCTAGATAGGAGGTGTCCCAACCTATTGTCCCAGGTAGAGTTCCAGGTTATGTTTTTTTTCTCCTAAGGGGTGGATATTCGCCAAGGTGAAGATTGTTGTAGTGTGTGGCTCATATCGAGTGGAACACGTATACAGATAAAGCAGGCTAATGCTGCAATGAAGCAGAGTGGAGTGAGGGGAGCGTAGTGTAGCGAGCAGCCTTTGTTTGTGGATAAAGAGGGAGGAGAGAGAAAATTATTTTGAATTGGTTAATTTAGGAATTGTTATAAAATATGATGGATAAAATTGTCCATAAAGTATATAATAGTAGGTGGAATTAATTGTATCCCACTCTCCATGGTGGGACAAATGTGATGGGATTAAATCATTAAATTAGTCCCACCACATTTTGAACCAAACACAAGGATTAGGATTAAGGTTGGAATAAATTCATCCAATACCACCTAATTCGACCCATATCCATGAACCTAAGGCCTTGTTAGAATCCAAGAGCCCTGATATGAACTAGAAAATAGAATCCAATAGCAGATGACAACCCTTTTCCTTCATCAAATTGCCTGCTGCTAGGAATGATCCAGGGAAAGGTTAGGTGATTGAAAGAATGCTTAGCTATCACATTTTTATTCGGTGCACAGAAAACGCTTAGCCATTATTCTTGAGTTTCATTTAACATGCAATTAAACCCTGTCCATCAGTTATGACCATAATATGCTCCCGAAAATTAAAATCCTAGACCGACAGCCAATAACAAAGGTACAAGTCTGTGAAGGCTAATTTTGTTTGCTTACTTCGTAAAATACTCAGCCTCCCTCCCTTCTTCTCATGACTGACTCCACTTGGTTTTTGAGAAGTACGTATGAAAAAAGACATTCAATTCCTAGTGTTATACAATATAATATAGGGTGATATGATTTTGAATCGTGATTCGATTATCACATTATATCTTTTTTCTATAAGCAATGAAAGTCAGGCTATATTTATTTCTTTTTGCATAAGCTCATGCTTGGGTTCACTGTAATATATTTCTCCAGTTTCAGTGAAACATAATAAACCATTTCATGAACTGATTTCTATTAATGCAACAAAACATAGAGCCCTCATTAACTAAAGTTTGTTCAAATCTAGCTCCAAGCCTCCACATAACAGATGAAATACAGATTTTTCACCCAAATGAATCTGCAAAAAGATGTAAAACATGACTTGCAGACTCTTTTCTTCTGCTCTCTCTCCATTCTCTATTATGGAAAAAAAGAAGAAGAAGAGTAAAAAGCTTAATGGTGGATGTTTATAGTGCAAAGGATTCAAATTACCTTCTTTGCAAAAGCTGCAAGGCTGATGGATTAGGGGCAGCTAGGATTTTTTAAGATCTTAATAATTTCACTTGCTTTTGCTCAGCAAAAGGTAAATTGATAGGAACAAATATGAAAATTAATGAATACTAAATTACACTTTCTAAGAAATCCAACAAAATGAAGATCAGTAAAATGAATTAATTTAAAAAATTTAATGAAGTTAAACATATAAACATCAGCATACATAAATAAAGTTGTCATGGCTTCCTCAAACTAATTTTATAAACATTATTCAATTTATCAGTAAATAAAACAAAGTTGCCCTTGAAGTATGACTTTCAGAGCAATGACTTAACTTAGCCAGCAGCCGCTACAAAACCACCCTTGGGACGAGCTACAACATAAACAAAAGCATTAGCCTTACCCGACATTCTCTTTTGTCCCCCTTATTTGTCTTATCGACCTAGAAATATGCCTTTCATAGCTGTTGAAATCCTAACAAAAACAAGAAAGCATAACTAATGGATAAAATGGAAGCAAGTCAGCACTAGAAGAGAAAATCCAG
Organism: Bretschneidera sinensis; assembly: GCA_023935145.1. Classification (NCBI taxonomy): domain Eukaryota; kingdom Viridiplantae; phylum Streptophyta; class Magnoliopsida; order Brassicales; family Akaniaceae; genus Bretschneidera; species Bretschneidera sinensis. The sequence goes on along the minus strand of CM043700.1, from coordinate 98,932,345 downwards.
AATTGTAGAGATACCTGACTATAAAATAATCATAACAACAAAATACAACATAATAATGGAAACAAAAAATAAGAAATCTAACGTTATCTTAATGACACAAATGTAGACCACCACTTGCTTAACATAAAAGGTCCAAACATAACAAAAGGAAATACCTTATTAGAACTTGATCTCAGTGATTGGTTTACTTCATCTAACTCTTTGAGCTTCTCTATTCTTCCCTGTTCCATATTTAGAGCACTTACTGAAGCCCTCAACAAGTTACCTACCACAAAATGGCCAGTTGAAACATCAGAAAGTAAGAATCTTGAATGGCACAACTGATAGACACACCCTATAGCTATCTTGATACAAAATAGTTAGTAATATTTTTCCAAAGAGATCTTGTTGTAGTATGTGACTCATATCGAGTGGAACACGGTATGGTACAAGGATATTTGGGGAATTTTTCTAATACCTCTATACGGCTAGGGTTAATATAAATACATATGATGTAACTCTACTTTGACATAGTAAAATTCAGCAACCGCTCGCTCTTGTGCCCATAGGCATACTGTCCAACCACGTTAAATCCTTGTGTTTTTTGCTTTCTCTCTCTCTTTGCTTTTTCGTACTATTCATCATAATCGCCGCACGTTTCACAACAGATCCAATTCACCTCTCACAATGAGACAATTGATTAAATGAATTTGATAATAAGGAAAAAGTCAGATACCGACATATAGAAGTAGAAGGCCTAAACAATAATGATAACGATAAGAAAGAAATTATTGAATCACAACAATAAAAACTGTTGCATTGAAAAATAACATACCTCTTAATTGGGATTTCTTTTGTCCATCAGATTCAGATCCCTTGGACTGAGCATTAACAATTCCTTAACCGGTATCCTGGCTTCCTACAGCTTCTCCTTGCGATGAACCACCAACAACCTTTTTTGAGGTTTCAGCAGCTTCCCTTTCTGAAGCTTATTTTGCTGCTCTTCTCTCAGCTTCCAAAGCAGCTATTTTTTCTTCCTCAGCTCTAAGTTTTTCCTGCATCTGAAATATGATTTTTACTAAGAAGCTGGGAGGCCATCAGGCTGATCATGTGACATATGGATGTCAAAAAACAAAATGCATCTGTCTTAAGAAATTAGACATTATTTCAAGGGAATACAAAATTAAAAGCATAAGAGGACCACAAACCATTGTATCGATGAAACCAACAATTTCAAAGGCATGGACAACAAGAAAGCAATTCCCGAGAAGTTCATAGAAACAACATTTACTTGGACCATGGCTACAAACATGAAATACAAGAGAAAAGGGAAATTTAATGCCAAGAGCAAGCCAGTTAACTCATAAGCAAAGGAATACACAAAGAAATTCTATCAATGCACAACAAACAATGCAAAATAAGCTCTGTTCACTGCAGCCTAGAAAATCCTATATCTAGAATTTTACCCGAAAGTATCAATCATGGAAAACCCATATCAATAAACCTCTGCCTCTGCTTTAGCTTTTTTTTTACGTAGTTTCTCTTCTTGAATAGCCTTCTCATTTCTCTTGGCCTCTTCATAAGCCGCATCCTTCCTTATTCTCCTTTCTTCTATTTGTTATTTGAGTTCATGTTCCCGCTGGACCTCAGTCAAGTGGTTATCAAGTGCTTCTGCACTACAATAATTACAAGGAAAAATGACAAAACTTGTTTCAGAAGTTCTAATTAATTAACAGTAGAGAACCACAAAGGGAACAATAATGCACAAAGCATTCGGGTTTTAAAGCCCATCAACTTCAAGAAAAAGCACATTATGTTGAAATAAATCTCAGTCTCTATCTCCTACTGGATACCAACTTTTTACTTCCAGGAGAAAAAAAAAAAGTTTCAGCTTCTTTGGTGAGGCACTTCTGGATGTGGACGACTTGATATTTTGCACAACTTTAGAATTCATTTCTCAAAGTTGTTTTTATCTTATAGTCATTTTAAATAACCAATCACATAAATCTCCAAGAAAGTAATCTACATATATAAGGTGGGTCACTAGCAAATAGAACAATCATGCTTTGCCAGACTTTTTATTTTACAGTCATGCTACGTAGTGTTAATGAAAATTCAGATATTGTAGAAAAGATAACATAACTACAACAAATGCCGTTATTGAAACCAGGACTTTTATAGATTCAACCTTGTTTTGAGAATGAAAAATGCTACGTAAAGAAATAAAAGATGCAAGCTTGCACTTTGCGTTGATATTGAAGATCAAGTTTCCTATCCACTTCTCGCCTCACTTCTATGTATTTCTCCACTTGAGCAAGTGCACAAGTAGAAGTTTCAATTACACTCGTCATATCTGTCTCAAGTGCTGAAATTTGGTTCCTAATTTTCTCCAGTTAATCAAGACAATTCTTTACTATTTTTTTATCAGCAAAAAGTATTGTTGATGTCGAAAATTTGCTGCTGAGCTGGAGGTCTGAAATTCCAAGGCATGCGCAGAGAAAGAGTGACGGACTAAAGAGTTACCAGAGGAAAATGGGGGGTGCCTCCGAAGACTCTCCGATACCTTTGTTAATGCAAGGTTTTGGGGAAATGGAGAGGATTATACTATTAATGGTGATAGTGTTTTTATTGTAATGAACTTGAACTGTGTCGAGATCTGCGTACCATGGATTTTTTATAGTGGTTCAGGGAGCAAGTTCATCATGTGCCCAAGACGACGCGATCCCAAAGATCCAGCTTTTCTTTCGATGAGTCTTGTTGCGTGTTCAGGGACAGTGCAATCCCTGAAATCTTGCTTCCATTTTTGCTTGTGAGAGGTTTGTAAATGATTACGGCTTCGTCATCTGCTCTGTTACGTGCCCGTTATTGACACAGCCACGTATCATCCGGTCATTGAAATGGGAGTTATCCACGTGTCATCAAGATACTGGATAGTGAATTATTTACTACATCAGAGACCCCACACTTCCTTAAGTATATTTATGTGCTTGAAGAAGTATAATGGAGCTTTGTGCTGCTGGTCGCGTGCTTCGGCCTGTGAAGCCTAGGGTTGAGCGTATGAGCAGCATTCAAAATCCTCGGCCTTGGAGACTTGGGACTGAGTATATGAGCAGCAATCCAAATGCTCGGCCTTGGAGGCGTGGGACCGATCATATAAGCAGCAATCAAAATGCTCGGCCTTGGAGACGTGGGACCGAGCATATGAGCAGCAGTCAAAATGCTCAGTCTTGGAGACGTGGGACAGAGCATATGAGCAGCAGTCAAAATGCTCGGCCTTGGAGACATGGTACCAAGTATATGAACCTCAGTCAAAATGCTCGACCTTGGAGACATAGACCGAGCATATGAGCCTTAGTCCAAATCCTCGACCTTGGAGACATGGGACCGAGCATATGAGCCTCAGTCAAAATTTTGAGAGCCCTCGGAGTCAGTCAAAGTTTGAGAGCCCTTGAAATCTGCTTGGAGTTTGAGATCTCTTTGTCGTATAGAGGAGGATTGGGGTGTGGAACTTGTTTATAGTTGGGTTTGAACTACTCGGAGTTACCGTGGTGATCTGGCTTTGGTAAGTTTTCCCTTTCCCATTCTTATAATGTCTTCAATAGGTAATTATCATGATGCGCCTAGTGATAGTGGTAGTAAGGATAGCCATGTACTATCTAGGGAATTGAATGAGGCTATGCGTCTGGACCGAGCCTCTAGTGAGGATGAAACATCAAGGAGTGATGACACTCGGAAGGGCCCATTAGCAATGGTTCCCTATAAGGCTGGGGAAGAGGAAAATGAGGAGGAAAAGGATTCTTCTTCTAAGGATGAGGAAGATAACGTTTTGGCTGAGCTCGGTGGGGATATAAGGGTTAAAGAGAGGGTGCAATGGTCATTTGGGGTGAACTCTGTGCCAAATAAGCTGGAGGTAGGGGAGCTCGAGGTCATCAGGCATATGTACCGAATTCTGAAAGAGTACACCCTGAGGAACGTTGGTGTTTTGGAAAGGGTTTGTGATGTCCTCCCGAGCTAAGCACCCTTCGAGATATGTGTTTATGAACAGCATATGAGAGTCGGGCTTAGATTCCACTCCATCATTTCCTCTGCTCGGTGATGAGGTTCTTCGATATAGCTCTGTGCCAACTGGTGCCTAATTCCATGCATCTAATCATAGCATTCATCTATGTTTACACAGATGTGAAGGGGCTAATGAACATAAATGTTTTTAAAGCTCACTTCCAAATCAGCAAGCATGGCCAGCACAGGTGGGTCATGATTAGCTCTAGAGCTAGGAAGAGGTTATTGAAGAAGAAACCCACCTCTATCAAGTAGTGGAAGAAAACCTTCTTTTACGTCCAGAGCGAGAAGAGTTTCAGGGTTCCACTGACTTGGAGTCTATACCATGCGGGGAAGTGTAAGAAACCACACCTCCTATACCGTGAGCAAGAAATGTTGAAAGCTATAGTTACCACACCTATTGACGTTAGCATCTTGTATGACAACGAGGAGCTGGCGAAGCGCGGCCTCTGCCTTCGCTGTCCTGAGGGAACTTTAGATAGTGGTATTTACTTGAAAACCCTTTCATAAATTATTTGTTTCTTGTTACTTATACTTATGTTTTTTGCTGAGCAGAGATGGAAGCCACGGTCAAGGCTAGGGAACGGGTGTAAAATATGGCTTTGGAGATGAAGAGGGTTGCTCAAGTTGGAAAGTAGCCTGTACAGGACAAAGGGTCGAAAAAGCGATCACGGACTCCTTCTCCCGTCCCTATTGATGTTGAGACCTCGAGCCCCTCCAAGCCTTCTTTTAAGCCAAAGGATATTTCTTTTTCACCTCTGCCGGAGCACACAAACCCCTCGTCCTCATCCCAAGGGGCCCCTTCAGAGGCTGGGGTCTTTATGCCCAACTGGGGCATAAAGTTGGATCACTCCGTATTCGCTTATGTTAGGGTCACTCAAGAGCACCTTGTTCTGGGCATCCCTCCACACGATGTGATCGAACTCAAGAGGAAGCCCATTGAGAGCCTCTACTCCATGGCAGAGGCCTTGGCCTCCCAGGTGAACGTTTCTACCTTGGCTGGTTTTTCTTTGAACTTTTTCTTAGAATTTTTTTTTTGTTTCACAGTAACTTAACTTATTCCTCTATTTATTACTTCCGTCGAGTGTGGTGAATAGGATGTTATTGCGCCGTTGCTTGGATATGAGCAGCAGGCTAACCCGATGCTAGCGAAAGTTAGACAATAACTGTAGGTTTATCCAGTAGCTGCAGGACTCTCTGGAATAAGCTCGTCTGAGAAAAGAGGAAACTAATCGGGCCAGGGCCGAGGCTGTGGAAAAGAAGGAGGCAATACACAAAGAGAAAGACACTGCTAATGCCTTCGAGTAGAGCCTCAGGGGGTAGATGGATGAGGACATAAGGAGGGCCATGGAGGAGGCTATGGCCGGCTTCAAGAACTTATCTTCCTTCCAAGAGGCTGTGGAAGAGGTGGTTGGGCTCTAGTACCTCGAGGGGTTCTTGGAAGCCAAGAAGAAGGCTGAGGTGCTTTATCTTTTGGTCAACTTCTTGGTCCTTGAGCTTGGTGCCTCGGGGGAGAAAGACGGGTCCATAGCTGACGGATCCAGAGGTGAGAATGAGGAGGTGCAAGCCTAGTAAGGTTGACCCTTAAGGACTTCTTCTTCTTCTTTTTTGTAGTTTTTTCTTCTTTTTCTTCTTTGTAGTTTGAGGCCGATAGTGCCTCCCTAAGAAATTATATTGCTTAATGAAATTTCTTTCTTTCATTTTGTCGCCCTTTGCAAACTTTTATTTTTTTTCATTGTTATCGGTGAGAGAGGCCGAGATGAGGTAACTTGGAAAATAAAGTGTAGTAGGGGAATGATAAGGTTATTTCATTGATAACCGAAGCGTTCACAAGTTACATTGTTGACTCATGCGAAGCATAGAACTTGAAGGGCATATATTATTGATAAAATTTGTGGAGGTTCTCATATTCCAAGTGTGAGGAATGGGCTTGCCATTCAACTCTTCAAACTCAAAAGTGCCAGCTCAGTAAACCCTCTTAATGTGATATGGGCCTTCCTAGTTTGGGACGAGCTTTCCCGTTTCTTGAGATGAAACATTTCAATTTTTTCCTAGAACGAGATCATATAGCTTAAAGTTTCTCTCTCATACTCGAGAGTTGTAATACCTAGCTACTCTTTGTTGATAAACGGCTAGCCGAATTTGAGCTTTATCTTGGGCTTCGTTTATAAGGTTGGCATTCATCCATAGAGCTTCTTCATTGTTGGCTTGCTCAAAATTTTGTACTCGCAACGAGGGCACCTTAATCTCTAAAGAGATGACTGCTTCGGAGCCGCATGTCATGAAGAAATGGGTTTCTCCCGTAGGGGTTCGAGTGGTGGTTCGATAAGCCCACAGTATGTTCAGAAGATGGTTGATCCACTGTTTGTCAGCTTTGTCTAGTCTTTTCTTGATGCCCTACAAGAGTGTCTCATTGGTCACTTTGGCTTGCCCATTAGCCTACGGAAGAGAATCGATGCTCAATGCGAAGCTCTTCACAGAATGACTTGAACTGAGAATTGTCAAACTGTTTACTGTTATCAGTGACCAGTATCTAGGGTATGCTGAACTAACACACTATAGACTTCTAGACAAAACCTCGAGCTTTATGATCCGTTATACTAGCGAATGGTTTTGCTTCAACCCACTTGGTGAAGTAATCTATTGCTACGATAAGATGTTTTCTGTGACTGAGTGCCCCAGTGAAAAGAACAAGGAGATTCATTCTCCACATGGCGAAAGGAAGTGGGCTGGTGATCAAGGTAAGAGAGATGAGTAATACTAACAGCTTCTGCATTTCTTGACCAATTCTGTGGCATCTCTCTGCATTTTGGGCCAGTACTATCATTGGCGAAGCACTTTGAAAGCCAATGCTCAACTTCCCAAGTGATTCTCACATATCTCTTCGTGAACCTACCAAAGAGTGTAATCTGCCTCAGTAGGCCTGAAACACTTCAAATAAGGCGTCGTGAGACCTTTTTTGTACAACTATTCATCTATGACTGTGTATCGGGAAGCGCAGAAGATAAGTTTTCTGGCTTTACTCTTTTGCTCAGGAAGCTGGCCATCACGTAAATACTGGAGAATCAGGTCTACCTACGTCTATCCTTCGGTCACTAGCAATATAGGTACTTAATCAATGCTCTGGTTGGCGAGAGTCTCAAGGTATACAGCTTGGGTTAGCTTGGTCTGCCAAAATGAGGCGAGTCGGGCTAGAGCATCAGTTTTTGAATTCTCTGCACGAGAAACCTGAGTTATCCAGAATACTCTAAATATAGTGGCAAGTTCTTTAGCCTTCTTAAGATACCGAGCAATCTTCTTACCCCAAGCTTCAAATTCACCATTCATCTGATTTACCACCAGTTGTAAGTCATTGTACGTGTCCAAGGCTTCAGCGGCCAGTGCTTTTGCTAACTTAATTCCGGCGAGTAATGCCTCATAATCTGCTTTATTATTGGAATCTTTGAACCCAAATCTTAAAGCATATTCAATGATGAATCCATCCGAACTGCAAAGGATGAGCCCTGCTCCACTCTCTTTGTCTTTAAGGAGCCATCTAAGTGAAGAGTCCACTGTGGAATTTACTCGACTATCTCTGGTTCTATTGTTTTGCTCGGACCCGCCTAGAGCATTGCCTCTACAATGAAATCTATGAGAGCTTGAGCCTTGATGGCTTTTCGGGGGTTGTACTGGATGTTGAACTCTCCGAGCTCTATAGACTACTTGACCATTCTCCCTGAAATGTTCGGCTTATGAAGTACTTGTCTCAACAGCTAATCTATCAAGAGGACTATAGTGTGTGCTTGAAAATACGGTCGAAGTTTCTGAGCTATGATTAAGAGGATATGCACCATCTTTTTTTATCGAGAAATACCATACCTTTGTATCAAGGAGAACTTTGCTAACGTAGTACACGGGTTTCTGGACATCCATGTCTTCCTGAATCAAAACAAAGGCCACTACTTCTTACCTAACCAATAAATATAGGAAGATTTCCTCTCTTATAATAGGTTTGGTCAGAAGCGGGGGAGAACTCAGATATTCTTTCAGCTCTTCAAAGGCTTTCTGATAGTCTTCAGTCTAGATAAAGTCTTTTACCTTTGTAATGGCTCTGAAGAAGTGGAGACACTTCTCTGCAAATTTTGATACGAAACGACTGAGTGTCGCTACACGTTCGGTCAACCTTTGCACTTCCTTTACCATCCAATGAGGGGTCATACTAAGAATAGCCTTGATCTTCTCTGGGTTAGCTTTTATTCCTCTTTGTGTGACCACAAAACCAAGGAACTTCCCTTCAGTGACTCTGAATGCGCATTTCGTAGGGTTCAGTTTCATCCAGTAATGCCGAAGCACCTTGAATGCCTCTTCTAGGTCGGAGTTGTGGTATTTAGCTTTGAAAATCTTAACCAATATGTCATCCACATAAACTTCCATACTTATTCCAATCTGCTCACGAAAGATCTTATTCACCAACCTCTGATAAGTTTCCTCGGCGTTTTTGAGCCCAAACAACATGACTTTGTAACAGTACAGCCCTTGATCAGTGACAAATGCTGTTTTTTCTTGGTTAGGCTCATGCATGAGGATCTGGTTGTAGCCTGAATAGGCGTCCTTGAGGTGGCATCAACCAGCTGATCAATCCGTGGAAAAGGAAAACTGTCTTTCGAACAGGCCTTATTTAGATCTATGAAGTCAATATAGATTTTCCACTTACCATTGGGTTTCCTAACCATCACCACATTGGACACCCAGTCAGGATAGTCCGTTTCTAGGATAAAGTTTATCGCGAGTAGTTTATCAACTTCGGTTCTGATAGCAGCTTGTCGCTCGGGGGCAAAAGATCTTTTTTTCTGATTAACTAGCTTGCGACTTAGGTCCACATTTAGCCGGTGCACGATGACCTTAAGTCTAATCCCAAGAATATCCGAGGCTAACCACGTAAACAAGTCTTGATTCCTCCGAAGAATAGAGATAAGTGATTCTTTGAGATTCTCAGGGAGACCGGAGCCAATTTGGACTATTCTGGAGATGTATTCACTAAGTAAGACAAAGGTTAGTTCCTTCATGGGTTGGCCACGCGGGGTTTTGACCTCATCTCTAAAGTTTTCCACTCAAGAGGCAAAACCTCAGTTCTTTTTCCACTTCTCACATGTTTAGATAACAGGACCTAGAGACTTGCTAATCCCCTTTGACTTTCCCCACTCCATCATGAGTGAGAAACTTCATTTTCAAATGGTAGGTAGAAACAACCACCTCCAGTTTGTTGAGCGTGGGTCTATCGAGAATCACATTGTAAGACAACGATCGTTTGACTACCAGAAAAGTAGTATGTACAGTGGTAGTCCGTTGAGCCATCCCCGCTGTGACTGGAAGAACTATGATGCCTTTTATGAGCACCAGAGCCCCCGAGAAGCCGTATAGCAGGGTGGAGATCGGCTCCAACTAACTATCTTTTAACTGCATCTTCTGAAAAGTATCATAGAATAAAATGTCCGTCAAACTCTCGTTATCCACCAAGATGCGTCTAATGTCGTGTTTGGCTATAAGGAGGGAAACTACCATGGAATCATCGTGCGGGGTTTGTACTCCGTCCAGATCATCATCCGTGAATAAGATTGTCTGGTTTGTCTTTCTTCACTTATGAGGCCCACTGAAGTAAGCTACAGACCTGGTGTATGCTTTCCTATTCTGCCCAGAGTTGTCTCCGAATGTTGGTCTACCACAGATTGTTTTAATAATTCTAGTGACTATGACTTTTTGGCCTCCCTGGTCAGGTTCCTCTCAGTTCTGCTTCGGACTCTTCTGGGAAGCTCGACACTCTTGATTTTGACTAAAGGGACGTTCGGGACTCTTCCTGGATCGATTGAGCATTCCTTCTTGCCACGATCCAGTAAACTCTTTTAAGTACCTTCCGTTGATATGGGCCTCAATCTATTGCTTTAGAGCATGGCACTTCAATTTCATGCCCATGGTTTTTATGGAATCGACACCACTTGCTCTAATCCTCATTAAGGCGCTACAACTTCGGGGGCCATCGAAGGATTGCCCTATCCTAAACCTACATTAGGATATTGGTCCTGGATGCGTTGAGAGGAGTGAAACTTTCAAAACGAGTGGTGGCCTTATATCTACCTTTGTGGTGATGTTTTTTGGTTGTCTCAACTTGAGGATCGCTGGTGTCTTTCCTCTTCTTTTGTGTTTCCCTTTCATTTTCTCTTCAAAAAGCTTGATCATCTTCTACTAGCATGCATTTCTCTACTCGGGTCAAGACCTCGTTCATGTCTTTAGGTGATTGCCTGGTAAGCTTAGAGCTGAAGATTTCAAATCTCAATCCATTTTTGAATGCCAATATCTGAACGTTAGGATCGAGATCAAGGATCTCCCATGCAGCAGTGTTGAACCTTGAGATGTAGACTCAAAGCTTTTCCCCTCAATTTTGAAAAAGCTTTTCGAGGTCTTCTTAGGTGAAGTGGTAAGCAAAGGCATCGCTAAGCTCCTTGAAGGTGCCTGTGCTTCCTAGCTTCAGCCGGGAATACCACGTGTCGATAACTTTTTCAAGTTTCAAGCGAAACACTCTGCATATCATAGGATCGGAATGTCGATGCATCATCATGGTGGTCTTATAATGTTATAGGTGATCCAAAGGATCTGTCGAGCCGTTGTAGGGCTTGATTTGTGGCATCCATAAATTTGGTGGAAGTGGAGCTTCGAGAACTTCTTATGTGAATGGTGGGTCTTGGACACTGAGTTCATCCAGGATGTTATGATTTCGGCATTTGAAGGCTTCGTTGATTTTATTTTCCATCTCCTCGATCCATTTATCCAGGTCGAGGTTGCTTCTAGAGATAAGCCTTCTCTAGATCTACTGGCACGAGATGGTAAAGATTTTGCATGGAACGACTGTCGATGAGGAGCCCGTCATTGAGGGGGCTAGTTCGCTTAGAAGCACAGTGAAGATATGGGGGTGAGAGCTGTCGACCTCTTTTTTGGACCTCCGCAGTCAGGTTCATCACCAAATGGGAGAGCTCTAGGAACTTTGCTTGAATTATTGGAATAGCGGGGTGCATTGAGGGGGCTCCTCTAGTATCTTCAGGAGGATCCGTCTCCATACGGCGAGGATGTTGCATTCCCGGAAGAGTTCGTGGGTCACAGCTAGAGGTCATGTGTTCAGACACAGTAGAGAACCTTGAGCCAGACTGCTGGCTATAAGTATTGTTTTGTGTAGGTGCGGCATTGGTTCCGACGATTCCCTTGCCGGTATTCTTAGTGGTGTTTCTAGGCGGCATGGCAACAAATGAATTCTTTGGATTTCTTAATTTCTACTGGTTAGCGAGAGATTGGTATTTCCCACAAATGGCGCAAATCTGTTGATGCCAAAAATCTGCTACTGAGCTGGAGGTTTAGAATTTCAAGGCATACGTAAAGAAAGAGTGACGGACCAAAGAGTCACCGGAGGAAAATGGGGGTGGTACCTTTGAAGACTCTCTGATACCTTTGTTAATGCAAGGTTTTGGGAAAATGGAGAGAATTTTAGTATTAATGGTGATATTTTTTTTAATTAACTTGAACTGTGTTGAGATCTACGTACCTTGGACTTTTTCTAGTGGTTCAGGGAGCAATTTCATCATGTACTCAGGACGACGCGATCCCTGAGGTCCCCCTTTTCTTTTGAGGAGTCTTATTGCATGTTCAGGGTTGGTGCAGTCCATGAAATCTTGCTTCCATTTTTGCATGTGAGAGGTCTATGAATGATTAGGGCTTCGTCATCTGCTCTGTTACGTGCCCGTTATTGACGCAGACACATATCATTCTGTCATTGGAGGGGGAGTTATCCACGTGTCGCCAAGCTACTGGAAAGTGAATTATTTACTACATCAAGTATAAATATCATATACATGGGAATCAAGTGGATGCAACCTCATTACATCTATATTCTTAAGGACAAAAACTAAGAACTCAAGAAGTTCATATTGATTTACAAAAAAGTTATCATTACACCAAAAATTCAAAGTATTTAACCATCTACACTTGATATCTTCAATTGAACCTTCAATCTTATTAAAGTCTCTTCCATTCGTTCCAAATCAACCAAAGAATAGTAAAGAGACTCACCGCAATCAGCATCCTATTTTCCTAGCAAGCTCAAATGCTTGATGAAGCCCATAAAACATCTATAGCCAAACCAACATGAGCTCGCATAATACCAATCACCAAAAGTGCCAAGTTCCAAATCCTCCTAGTCTAATGGCATCCCAACAAAAGGTTTTCCACCCTCTCAGCATTCTCTTTGCAAAGAAAACATCTATTCTGAATGGACTTTCCCGTATAAATTATCCAAAAGTCAATATCCTTCACCAAGTAACATTCCACGCACAAAAAAAAAAAGCTATCTCAGTGGAGACACAAGTCTCCCAAATCACTTTCCATGGAAAATTTGCATTAGATCCATCAAGTGATTATCCGAAAGCCTTCTATAGAAATATTTAACATAAAAAGTCTATTTTGGCATTAGGTCCCAATTACGCTATCTTTGCTTCTAAGATCCATCCTCACCCTATAGAGCATATCAAAGAAGGCATAAAGATCCTCTAATTCTCAATCATGAAGATTTTGGGTGAACTCTATGTTCCATTTATTATGGCATGAAAATACACTTCAGATAGAGTTAATTATATACATTTGTTGAAATTAATTTTGATTATTCATTTAATTTCCTGACAAGTGTGGTCCTTTGGAGAATTTTGTGTTTTAGTGTGTTTTGCAGATTTAAAAAAACAAAGAAGCCTTAAACAAAAAATATATAAAAAATATGTTCGAAAGAATCCACAACATCCAAACCTGTTCAAAGTAGGGAAACTGGGTTTCCCAAGAGGAGTGCAACAAAATCCATCATTTCTAGATTTTTCAAGATAAATTGAGCATTTTTCTAAGTCATGTTGTCACTAGCAAATGGTGAAAAGAAGTTTCACTAAATTGCCAGAATTGCCCGTAAAGATCAGTCATTTTTTCGGATTAAACTGTATTGATTCAGGAAGAACCAGAAGATGAGCCATATATTCTTAGAAAGATCCGGATGTCTATTTTTTGGAGAATTTTATGGCTCGTAAATATGATTTTTCTAGAGAAAGTTATGGCAGTTTTAGTATACAAATGTCAGGTTGTGCGTGATTTCAGCGTGGCAAAAGTCAATAAGCTATTAAATTCTGATTTTTTTGGGATTTGCATGGCCTAGACAGCAACACAATCGGACCAGTTCTAGACAGCAGGAATCAAGCCTGGACAGCAGCAAACGCACGGCCTGGACAACAATAAAACTGGGCCTGGACAGCAGCAGAAGCACACGGCCTGAACAGAAACCCTATGGCGACTTTTCTGTCTACAAAGCCATCTCCATATAGCTATATATAGGATTTTAGACTCAGAGAATAGGGGGCTGAAGAGATACACATTTAATTTCAAGAAAGCTATTATGATTATGTATTATCGGCTAGGCTAAGTTTCAACCAAGGCGAAGATATGAGCTCCTAGACATAGGGGGTTTGGCTTGTATTTAATTCAGTATTTGTGTTTTTAACATTGAATAATTATTTTGAGTTGTTCCCTTTATTTAATATTGAAGTTGATGTTTTTATGTGATAGACAATTATATTTTCTTCTCCCATAGATTTTATTTAACTCCGGTGATTGTTATTCTTTTTCTCCATATAAGTTCAGTCATGCTTATCTTATGTGTGGAATTTAGGATGCAATTGATTTTGGTATATTAGTTATATATACCGGTCCTTTACTACGTTATTGTCTTCGAACATATCGTCGATTTAGGATATCATATATGATTGATCATTACATTACTTGTAAAAACAATAAGGGGATTTCTCATAATAATTTACAAAAGAATATTTTTTGTGCTTTCACTATTATTTTTCAATTACGTATTTGGGATGTGAAATACATAGTTGAGTTATAATTATTGAATTGATACAAGTTGAAGCTGTGAAATTTAGGAGGGATTCTTGGACCCTTGTGTTACTCATTATAGATTTTCTTTCACTTAATTCAGTTGTATCATTTAATTCTCAACATTTTCTTAATATTAATTTTTAATTTTGTTTCCATTATTTTTTTGCCTGAGACTTTGATTGTAGAGCGTTCTCTTCGTGGGATCGACAACTCATTCTATACTGCTGCTACCGTATAGTACTATTTGGGCGTAATTCAAATTTTGGCGCTGTTTCTTGGGAGAGCGTCAGTCTACAAAGAGGTTTTCGGGTACTAGCTTTTCGAACTCTTTCTTTGTAATTCTAGCTTTAGTTTATTTTTCTATTTTCTTTTATTCAAGAAAAAAATTAATTAATTAAAAATTAATTAATAATTAAAAATAAATAAATCAATCAAATAAATAAAAAGAGTGTTGGTAGTATATGCGTTGGGATAGAGACGAAGACGGACGATTGGTTAGAATCCTTCAGTATGAATACCCACCGAATTACATTAGGAGTGAAGCGGGTTCAAACACAAGCACTAACACCATAAACAATCACGGAGATAACCATGTTAGGACCCTAAATGACTACCTTCATCCCACACGCACATCTACACCATCATGCATCATGTTTCCTCCAAACACACCACATACAGATTTCAAGCCGGGCATGATAGCATTGATACCCACCTTCCACAATTTAGAAAGTGAAAACCCTTATGTTCACATTAGGTAATTTAAGGAAGTGGTGGCCATGTTTCATGGCAGACCTGAGGCTATTAACTCGGTTAAACTTAGGTTCTTTCCTTTTTCTTTGAAGGACAAAGCAAAGAGTTGGCTATACTCTTTGCGGCCGAGGTCCATAGGTTAATGGGAAAAAATGATGCAAGTATTTTTCAATAAATACCTCCCACTTCACAAAACCAATGGTATAAGAAGACAAATTTCAACCTTTACCCCAAAGGATAGTCAAACATTATATCAGGCATGGGAGAGGTATAAGGATTTGTTAAATATATGTGTCCACACCATAGGTACGAGAGTTAGCGCGTAGTTAGTCATTTTTACAAGGGACTTACGAATAGAGAGCATCAATTCATAGAGATGTTGTGCAATGGGGATTTTATGCAAAAGGACCCCGATGATGCAATTGAGTATCTGAATGACTTGGCTAAGAAGGCCCACACTTGGACAGGGCCCAGTGCTATTGAAAGCGCAAATAGAGCAAGACCAGTCGGGATCTACCAACTTAGGGAAGAGGATAGCATGAAAACCAAATTAAAGTGAGTAACTCAAGAGTTAAAGGCACTTAAGACCCAAGATGGTAGACTCATGCATACTGTTGCAAGAGTTGAGTCACAAGGTGTTTGTTTCGTCTGTGGGGGATGGAACATTTAGCTCAGGATTGCTCGAATTATGCAGAGATGAGAGGGCTTTTTGATCAACAATGTAACACCTTAAGGATTTACAGGAAGCCTTATAATCCTTTCTCCAATACATATAATCTTGGTTGGAGTAACCACCTCAACTTTAGCTGGAGGCCTAACTCAAACCAACCCACACACGTATATGCACAACCACCTGTGTCATACCCTGCAACCTCATACAATGTGCAACCTAATAGAATCCCTTTAGAGGAAAAATTAAACGCAATTATGGAGTCACAAGGTAAAATTATTCGATGATTGGAAACTTCTATGACACAGGTAATGGAAGAGAACAAGGAAATTAAAAATCAAATAACTAAGCTAGCAAGTTCTCTCATAGTGCAAGAGCGAGGTAAATTCCCATCTCAACCTTAATCAAATCCAAGGGGCAAACCTCTACTTCAAATTCACAAAATATCACAGAGGTCAATGCCATGACTACTCGGAGTGGTAAGGTGTTAGATGGACCAAGTCAGATGACGACCACGAGCACCCAGGAGAATGCCCCCAAGAATGAGCCAAATGAAAAATTTTCGATTCAAGTCCCTTTTCCCCAAGAGCTCCGACTAAAAGGAAACAAATCTGGAAATACAAGGTGAGATCTTAGAACATTTGAAACAAGTTAAGATTAACTTACCTTTGCTTCATGTGATTAAACAGGTACCAACCTATGCAAAAGCGATCAAGGATCTGTGCACCATAAAAAGGAAGCATCAAGTCAATAAGACTATGTTCTTGACTGAGTAAGTGAGTGCGGTGATTGAGCAAAAGACATCGCTCAAATATAAAGACCCAGGGTGTCCCACGATCACCTGTTAAATTGAGACTCATGAGATCAGTCAAGCTTTGATGGATTTAGGAGCCAGTGTGAACCTAATTCCTTACACTATCTACTTGCAACAGGGTCTAGGAGAGATCAAACCCACATATGTGGGACTACAGTTAGTCGACCGGTCGACTAAGCAACCAAGGGGGATAGTCGAAGATGTACTGATACAGATAGATAAGTTCTACTAACCTGTTGATTTTCTCATTCTGGATACTCATTCTATGGTTGATATGCAGTCTAAAGTTCCAATCATTTTAGGAAAACCTTTCTTTGCCACCTCTAACGCTATTATTAATTGTACAAACGGTCTAATGAAGCTATCTTTTGAGAACATGACTCTAGAGGTAAACATTTTCAACATCGAAAGACAATCACGTGATGATGATGATTGCTATCATACTTATATGATAGACACACTGATCTCAAAGGAGGCTCACTTGAGCAAAAATTCAGAATCTTTAGAGCATCTCCTTGGTATTTCTGATTCTGAGAGTTCACTTTATCCTGATGATGTTTTCGATGTTTTTGTTGTTTCCGGGTCAAAGGATAAAGGAGAATGGAAATGAAAACCAAGCTTCAAGGAGTTACCAAAAGATAGAGAGAGACCTAAGCCATTTGCTTAGGAGACCCCAAAGGTCGACTTAGCAACGCTACCTGAGGGACTCAAACATGCATTCTTGGGACTAGGTGATACCTTTCCTGTTATTATTTCCTCTGTACTTAGTGATTCACAAGAAAAGAAATTGATTGACATGTTAAGTGAGCACATAGCTATATTAGGATGGATAATTGCTAACATTAAAGGTATTAACCCCTTGATATGTTCCCATAAGATCCATTTAGAGGAAGGAGCTAACCCCCAAAGACGAATTAACCCCACTATGAAAGAAGTCGTGAAAAATGAAGTTTTAAAGTTATTAGATGCGGGTATCGTTTACCCCATCTCTGATAGTAAATGGGTTAACCCAACTCAGGTAGTACCTAAAAAGTCTGGGGTAATTGTGGCAACTTGGAGGGGATGCATGTTCCTACCAAGGTAGTGACAGGGTGGCGCATGTGCATAGACTATAGAAAACTTAATTCCGCCACCCGCAAGGATCACTTCCCACTTCTATTTTTAGACCAAATTTTTGAACTTGTAGCTGGCCATCCCTTCTATTGCTTTCTAGATGGGTATTTAGGATATTATCATATAGAGATTACATTAGAAGATCAGGATAAGACTACGTTCACATGCCCATTTGGTACTTATGCATTCTGACGTATGCCTTTTGGATAGTGTAATACTCTGGCTACATTTCAAAGATGTATAATGAGTATATTTAGCGATATAGTCGAAAAAATTATGGAAGTCTTTATGGATTGATTTCTATGTTTGGCGATTCTTTTGATTCATGCTTACTCCATTTACATGCTGTTTTGAGTATATGTGAAGAAAAAGGTCTAATGCATAATTGGGAAAAATGTCATTCCATGGTTCCTTCTGGACTAGTTTTGGGGCACATAATTTCTGAAAAGGGATCAAAGTGGATAAATCAAAAGTAGAATTGATCTCTAAATTTTTCACACCCAAAACAGTTAAGGATGTTAGATCATTTCTTGGGCATGCCGGTTTTTACCTACCGGTTGAGTTAGAACATCGTGCCTATTAGGCTGTAAAGGGCATTAACTTTGATCTTAATGATGTAGGAATTCATAGGAAGCTTCAGTTGGCTGAGACTGAAGAGTTGCGAAATGATGCCTATGACAACTCCAAAATCTACAAGGCAAAGATAAAGGCGGCTCATGATAAGCAAATTCTAAGGAAGCATTTCGAGCCCAATCAACAAGTCCACCTCTATGACTCGAGGCTTCACCTTCATCCTAGTAAGCTAAAATTGAGATGGACTAGCCCATTCGTGGTTAAGCAAGTCTTTCCCAATGGTTCGGTGGAGATAGAAGATCCAAAAGGAATGAATGGGTAACGTCTAAAGCACTATGTGGAGAAAGTGAAGGAGCTAGAGGAGATCTCTTTGGTTGCCCCTGTCTACTTTGATTGAAGTTTGCTACTTCTATCTATATTATATTTTACTAGTTTTTAGTTTAGTTTCTTTTGTTTTGCTTTGTTTGCTTTTATGTTTTGTTTTGTATGATGCAGGTTTACCTACGCTACGTTATTGGAGTTCTTCTCTCCCGTCAGTATGACTTTCTTATCTTTTGGTGACTACGAGGACACCCTCATATTCTGGTTGGGGGTGGTAGCATATGTATGCTTGTTATGTATTGTTTTGTGTGAAACTATCATGGCATGTTTGTGAGATTTCGCGATTTTGTGAACTATTGATGCATGATTACAACTATATTTTCATCAAGGTCTAATGACACTATCTTGATTAGCACTAACTGTTTTCTGCAAAACTCATTTCTATGCACATACTAAGCTTTGTGGATTGTTTAGAAAGTGATGCATATGATCTTTGGTTTTTAACCATGTTTGAAGCACATTTGTTTTTATTGAGTGGAGAGTATGAGAAAACTAGCATTGTGAACTTTTATTGCCTACTTGAATTGGTTTTATTGCTATTTGAGATACTTTGTTTGGCTTACCTTACATGTGGAGAAATGATTTGGTTAGTCGTCGAAGCTTTCGAATCCATCATTGACATTTGCACGGAGTTTTGATCGTCGACAGTATTTTGGGAATTATTCTTCTTCCATCAGTTTATTTATTTATATTGTAATTCTCTAAAAGAAAAAGGAAAAAAAAAAGAGAGAGAAAAAAGAAGAAGAAGAAAATATTAGTTTTTGTTTACTTCAGTTTTCAGTTTGTATTCAAAAGAAGGAAGATTCAACAATTTAAGGAAGATAAGTTGTCGGTCACCACACTCAGAAGAAAGGAGCTTCAACACCAAGACTTATTGATTAACCATTGAAATTTCGAGACATTATATTGGTAAGTCGGATAAAGTGTTCTGAATTGTGTGATTAGCCTATCTTGTTGTCAATTCTTGTTCACTTGCTTGTCCTAAATTGCTTGATCCCTTTTCACTGAGTGCTATTATCTGCTTCCCAACTCCATGAGTAAATACCTTTCCTCTTTAAATTGATAAACACTTTACTTATGAGGATAATGGAGTTGAGACTTCTTTCTTGGTTGAATTCAAAGTTTTATGCATCATTGGTTTGTGGTAAGAAGGTTTAGGCTTAGTGCACACACTCACAGTTTCTCAGAAGACATGATTTGAAAATCTTGTTAGCATCTGTGAGATTTGACCAACTTTTGTTTGAATACTAGATAGTTCTGCAAAATTCTCAGATAAACGACATTCATGCGTTCAGCCTCTTGATAAGTCACCTTCAAGTGAGTTCATGATGGCAGAAGTGATGGTGAACCAAAGGCAAAGTAATGCATGAATTGAAATGTTCTAATGAGCATTAAATAACAGATTGCATTATTATTATGAGATGACATATAGGAAAGTTTAAAGATTAACCCACTTTACTTGGCTAATTAACAATTTCAAATATTTTTAAAGTTGTACTAATTGAAAATACTGAAGTTTAGGCCTTCTTTTTCATGTGGATACCACCCAAAGATTAGGTTCTTGAATAAAGATTGTTTAGCAGTAGACCAGAATCAGTTCAAAGCCTTCTCTTTTGCCCTTTTTCTTGATGTATTATGATTTATGTAAAGACAAAAATACCTATTATAGTAGCTAAAGAAAATCTAACAGTAATTACAGATTTTGCACTCTAAATATGCTCTGAAAATATTTGAAGTTTGGCTAATATACCTCAATTGAACTCGAGAATGGGTGTAGGATACATGGGTGTGAGATGTAGGTACGTATCCGACACAGATACTTAAGTAATTTTTTCATTAATTTAGAGGGACCAAGCATGGTAACCACATTATTAAACATCTTTTGGATTCATATCTGACACGGGTACTTAGAGTGAAATGAAAAATCTGAGCAACATAGAAGTAACCAAATCACTTGTTGGGATGTTCACATTTGAGTTATTCTATATCAGAAAGAAATTAAAAATAAGAGTGAGTTATACATGGTTTGGGTCCAAGACTTTTGAACTTAAGCTTTTGAGTTATATTGGTGTTCTTCCATGTCTATCAAACCCGCGCGTGTTCGTGTGATCTCCTGACCTTAACATCACTTTTACTTTTATTGAATAGTTAATGGACCTTCAAATCTTGGAAATTTCTCAATCAATACAAAAGAAATACTGATTTGTACCATGATGTTGCCATCTTTAATTACGTTCCCTTTATTCTCTTCCATATGAGAATTAAAGGAGTGAGACTTCTAATTATTGAAGGAATATTATATATCTTACTTTAAAGATATGACATTTTTAGTTCATTGTGAGCTTCAAGGAACATTTATGATTGCTCCAATGATAGATTTTTCTTCCTCACTGTTGTGAGTTTTAAATTACTCGCAAGCGCACGAGTCGTTTGCAGTATAGCGTTGTGCAAGTGCGAGGTCGAATCCACAGGGAATTGTGTTGTGAAAATATAATTTTTAATCTAAACTAACTTTATCTTAACCTAGTTCCAAATTTCAGAATGATATTACAAAATAAATTAAAACTAAATTAAATTGATTTAAAAAATAATAATAAAAAGCACTAAGGTTTCCGAATCCACCCCACCGAAGTTAAGCATACATGTTCTAAAAATATAGCCTATCAAAATATTCTATGAATCCAACTATAAGACAAAAAACAAATAATATCCCAACTAAACCAAAAGCACCCAATGTATCCGCTCTTAACAAATCACAAAGGGAATCCAATTTAATCGAAAAGCATTCAATGTATCCATCAGATGAAACACAAAGAAAATCCAACAGACAATTTAAACTCAATCAATTATAAGATTAACTCAAATAATTGACAGAATATTTATACTAAAAATTGTCAGATTTGTACAAGCAAATCTGAGCTACTACGCCAAACAACGGTGGGGCTTCATCTTCAACCTTAGCTGAAGAGTCTAGCCACTCATAACTATAAAACAATAATAAAAAGTGCTAAACATTTAAACTAAAACAACTGAATATAAAGAAATAAATAAACAACTTTACATGGGAGAAATTCCATTCGCTGACGGGCGGCGCTTCCCCTCGTGGTAGCAATGCCTTCGGGATCCACCAGAATGCTGACGGACGTCCACTGGTAAACACCAAAGTGGCTCAAGAATTGTACCTTGGATTATGAAGCCAAATGGTGTTTATATAGGGGGAGACCCGGAGTAAAACAGGTTGCAGAAACGATGTGGGATACAGGCCCGTGTGCGCTCGATCGCAGTGTGGTGCGATCGATCGTAGGTACGATCGATCGTAGGTACGATCGATCGCATGTCTTGTGCGCACGATCTCATGTGCGCTCGATCGCATGTCTGCTGCGATCGATCGCAGATGCACTGAACTTCAAATATTTCGATGTGGGATATTGACCTTGCGCTCGTTCAAAGGCAGGTGCGCTCGAGCGCTGGTGCGCTCGATCGCATATCTGTTGCGATCGAGCGCAATGTCTCCAGAAGCTTCAAATCAACCTGAAATGCTGCACTTTCTCCACAAACATGTAAAAATACACAAAACACAAGAAAAACGTAAAATAAAGTAAAATACTACTAACTAAGAGCATAACAAATATAAGTTAAGGGTCTAAAATATGCAATATTTTAGACTCATCACTCACCTTGAAGGTCCTTTTCTTCCAGCTTAAAAGCTTGTAGTTCAATGACATTGAGGGGGGGGCAAATATACTATTTCAAATGCCTAGAGGGTTTCTTTTTTTACCTTGTATTACTAATAAGAGACTGTGTTAAATAGAGATTGACTTTATTGTGAATTAGATTTTTCTTTTTTTTCTGTTTCTTTTTTAATTCGATATGAGATTGAGAAGAATAAAAGGTTTGTCTTGCTTTATAAAAAATTTATTGTTGAATTTGAATTTGAGGGGAAAAAAAAAGCATTAGTTTAAGAAAAAAAAGTTTGCCATTATATTCTTAAAATAATCTCATTATCTCAACAGAAATAAATCCAAATAAAACGCATAAACATATGAGAGAAAAATATAAGTGTATATGTAAATAATACCTAGAAAACCCTAGCCCTAAAGTTAATATTGTAATTACTCTTGTAAATAACTCTATATACTGTCGAAATTATCTATTGCTGTCAATCAAACAATCAAAAATTCTTCAAATAGTGTATATGAAATTATTTCTTTATTCTACATAGTATCAGAGCATGTAAGATTTTAAACCTAAAAACTTAGTGCCATGGAAACCTACTCTTAACTCTTCTGAAAATTTTCCATTCACTGCTGTAAACAGTAACTCCATTGAAAACCACGCCACCAGCCTTCACTCTCTCCTTACTGTCGAAATTACTCCTCCACATACTGTCGAAATTCTCCCAAATCTTCAAGCATCAGTTGTCCTTTTCTCTGCAGATGCGGTTCCACAAGGTGTCCCTCCCTCTGTCGACACGGTTCCCTAAGCCGTACTTCCCTCTGCAATTATGGTCCCACCAGTCCTCCTTCATGATTTCGCCACCTACTAGCCTGCCTGCATGACATCGCCTACAACTGCCCCCCATACAATAGTTGCCCCCATGATTTCGCCCCTTCCTCCACATGTTTCCCCACTAAAAGCCGCCACCTATCCAACTTTACCCACCCAGTCGATACACACAGCTCCACTACATGTTGTTATCTCCAGTCACACCAACATCACACCACGAACCGAGCCCCATCATCACACCTCCCCTTCCACTTCACGACCAGTAAATCTCAAAATTCCTATCCCTAATTTAAATTACTCAACCACTCACTCGTCTTTTCCTACCATAGTGTCCCCAAATCACGCTACATCAATTACTACCCAACAGTTGGTACCTTCCCCTATAAACTCATCGACTCAATGTCCCTTCCCTACTATCTCACTTTTCTCTACTCATAACATTATGCATATAGTGAGTATTAAACTTGATAATAATAATTATATTTTTTGGTATTTTTAATTTCTATTCGTCTTATCAGCTACGATTTTTTTGATTATGTTGATGGTATTTTCTCTTGTCCCCCACAATATTATTTCTCCAGTAATAGCAACACAACCCTTAACCCTAATTTTCAAACCTGGATTTGTACGGATCAGTGCCTTCGCTCCTAGATTAATGTTACTCTTACTTCGGACATCCTTCAAGACGTCCATGATCTACGTACCTCTTAGGATGTCTAGCTGGCATTAGAACAGCGTTACCTTGATTAGTCCAATGCCTATGAGTTTGAACTCCGCTTGAAACTTCATAAATATACTAAAGATGGCAAATCTATAGTACAGTATCTCTGGGATGTCAAAGTCATAGTTGATGCTCTTATTTTTATGCATTCACCGCTCTCTACCAAAGACCTCATCTTTTATGCCTTAGCAGGTCTACCTTTCGAGTATGAAAGCTTCATCACTACGGCCACCAACATCAATATCACCCTAACTTTTGACAGTTTTTGTACCAAGCTACTCTTCTAAGAACAATGCTTGAAGCATCTTCAGGTCACATCTCAATCTTCTTACCCTCCTACAGCTCTGTCGGTATTTCTTCTTACAGTCGTGAAGGTTTGTTGGGATTGTATCTTGGATCCTCCACGCCCTACCAGATTTATCACACCACAGGTCACATTGCCCTAAATTGTCCACACTGTTTCAATCAGACTGTTG
Organism: Bretschneidera sinensis; assembly: GCA_023935145.1. Lineage (NCBI taxonomy): Eukaryota > Viridiplantae > Streptophyta > Magnoliopsida > Brassicales > Akaniaceae > Bretschneidera > Bretschneidera sinensis. The sequence continues at coordinate 98,908,364 of CM043700.1, read as the reverse complement.
TCTCATATGATTTTCCCAAGTCATTTGCAACTATATCTCTTGGTGAGTCTAATGATGCACAGTGGTACCCTGATACAGCCGCCTCAGCTCACATGACTTCTCAATCAAGTATACTTATTAACCTTATACATTATTTTGGCAAAACTAAAATTTTGGTTGGTAATGGACAATTTCTTGATATAAATAATGTTAGTTATACTTTCTTACGTGCTTCCACCAAACCTATTCACCTTAAAAATGTCTTGCATGTCTCTTAAATTATCTCACAATTTACTTTTTGGTAAATGTTTATGTTCCGATAACAACTATTCTACTACCTTTGATGCCTCTCATATTGTTGTTACGGATAAGGGTACAGGGAGAACTCTTCTCAAATCCTACAGTGATGGTAATCTCTACCCCCTTCCACCCCCATTCGGTCACTACCTCTCCTCTAGCACTGGTCTCTCATCAAGTCTCTAGTGATGTTTGGCATCGTAGGCTGGGTCATTTAGGTGTCTGTATGTTTTTTATTTTACAAACTCGAAAAAATATTTCTTTTTATTCTAAATATTTCGGTTTTTGTTCGAAGTGTCAGTTAGGCAAATCTAAACATTTACCTTTTGATTCTGTTGAGCATTGCACTGCGCAACCCTTAGCTTTAATATATTCGAATGTTTGGCAATCCCTTATTTTATTCAATTTGATTTATTGTTATTATGTTATCTTTATGGATGATTTTTCTCAATATTCTTGGATTTTTCCTATACATAAAAAAGCATGAAGTTTTCATCTTTTTTGTAACTTTAAAGAACTTGTTGAGAATCAGTTTTTCACTAAAATAAAAAAATTTCAAAGTGATGGTGGTAAAAATTTTTACCAAACACCCTTCAAACAATTTTTTACTCAACATGGTATTGTTTTTCGTAAGTTTTGCCCGGACAACCCTCAACAAAATGGCATTGCTGAACGTAAGCATCATCACATTAGTGAAATGGCATACACCCTCCTAATTCACTCCTCTCTTCTAGAGTCCTTTTAGGTCGATGCAACTTACATTGCCCTTTACATCATCCTACTCCTGTTTTGCAAAATCAAGCTCCCTATACAAAATTGTTTTCAAAAACTCCTTATTACTCCATTTTTCAAATTTTTATATGTGCCTGTTATCCTAACCTCACTGCACATGCTCCACACAAACTCAAATCTCGATCCAAACAGTATGTCTTCCTAGGCTATGCTTAGAATTACAAAAGATATATGTGTCTTGATTCCACTACTGGTCGTGTCTGTACGAGTCATCATAGTGTTTTCCATGAACTCTCATTTTTTTTTTATCTTGCTCTTTCTAAACCCGTCCCCATCAGTATTGATTAGTGTCTTAAAAGTCGACCACTGGGCGCGCCCTAGGCGCACATAGAGGCGAGGCGTTTTGAAAACACCTCAAGGCGTGAAAGGTTGGGCGTTCCTTCTGCTGGGTGCTCGCCATTAAAAAGCTTAAAATTTAGGGGGAAAATGCACATTAAAGGCTCGAACCCATAACCTAATGAGTGTCATAGGTCTTAAGCACTAAGCTAGTGTTCTTGTTGTGACATTATTACATTTCATAAATATATAATACATGTTATCTAATTTAATAATAATTAAAAACTATTTAATTAATCACTTACAAGTTACAATAATATAGAAATATAAGTTATACTTCATATAATTTATATATAAATATATATATTAATATTTATAAAATTATAATCATCACACTATAGAGAGTTAGTAAAGTATTAAACCTTGATAAAAATTGATTAATTAATTAATTAATTAAAATTATTTTTATTTTATTATTCTAATTAATTAATTAATATTATTTTATTAAAATTTTGAAACGCCCCAACGGTTTCAAAAGACTTTTGCCCCAATGTCTCGAGGCAAAACGCCTCGCCCAATGTCTTCGCCTCTGAAAACACTGGTACTGATCAACAACCTCTCATTTCTCCACTTAATCTTACCATCACTGAACCTTTATATCATCATTCTACAAAGTCTTATGTGTCTCACATCATATCTGGTTCTAGTCCCTCTATTCTTAGTCTCCCTTCCCCACCAGACCTTCTCGCCTTACCATCTCCCAGTTATCCCTCTTCATTTGTAGCCACTATTTCCTCTATTGTTCTAACAACCAATTCTCCCTCTCCATCAGACCTTCCTTCTTTGTCGTCTTCTCTGCCTACCACGTTAGCACCAGTTTTTGCTTCTTCCAGTCTCTTTACTCTTTCCTCTGTTGAACCTATCGCTCTATCTACTTCTACTCTCCCGACTTCGACTACAACCACCTCGTGTCATCCTATGTTCACTCATTCAAAAACTAGCATTCTCAAACCCCAAACATGTACTTCCACTTTCAAATACTACCCACCTATCTGAACCAAATTGTTTTCTCAAGCAAATAAAGATCCCGAGTGACAATCAGCTATATCTAAAGAATTTAATGGTATTTTAACTAACCACACTTGGGATCTGGTTCCATGTGATCCAATGAAAAAATTAGTTGGGTGTAAGTGGATTTACATGATTAAATATCAGGTTGATGGGTCTGTGGAGCGCTACAAAGCGAGGTTGGTCACTTGGGGATTCCACCAACAATCAGGTATAGACTACAATGAAACTTTTACTCCTGTTGTTAAACCTACTACTATCTGCACTGTTTTGTCTTTAGTCATTTCTCGTACTTAGGTAATTTGACAACTGGATATTAAAAATGCTTTTCTTCATGGTTATCTTGATGAAGTTGTATACATGAAACAACCTCATGGTTTTATTAATAACCTTTGTCCCACTCATATATGTAAGTTACGCAAGGCTATCTATGGTTTGAAACAGGCTTCTCAGGCTTAGTTTCACCTCTTCAATTCCTTTTTTATTTATCTTAGTTTTTATTACAAGAGGGCCGACACTTCTTTGTTTGTTATCAAGTCCTCTCATGGTTTTCTTATCTTTCTACTATATATTGATGACATTATCCTTACAGGCAACAATACCACCCTTCTTTTTCACTTTATTCACACTTTATCTAACTAATTTGCTATGAAGGATCTTGGTGATCTTCATTATTTCCTTGACTTTGAAGCGGTTCATCGTCTCACTGGTTTGTTTCTCTCTCAGACTAAATACACCAAAGACCTCTTACTTAAATTTTCTATGTCTTCTGCAAAACCTGTTTAAACTCATCTTTTTTCTCAATCAGCACCTTCGTTGCATGAGGGCGAACTACTAGCAGATCCCTATGAATTTAAGAGTATGGTTAGAGGTCTTCAGTATTTAACCATGACCCGACCTAATATTGCATATGCTGTTAATCTTGCTAGTCAATTTTTGTATGCTCCCTGCATGGCTTATTTTCAGTTTGTTAAACGCATATTCGCTATTTATGTTGTACTACAAATCATGGGTTACTTCTAGCTTCTACAAAGGATTTTTCGCTCTCTTGCTGACTGGCTACCCTAATAATCGTCAGTCCACCACAGGTTATGTGGTCTTTCTTGGACTAAATCTTATTTCTTAGAAAGCAAAGAAACAACCCACCATGTCTCGTTCCAGCACTGAATCTAAATATAGATCACTTCCTTATGTCGTCGTTAAAACCTATTGGATTCGTCAGCTTTTTTATGATTTACATGTGTTCTTGACTTGTCATGTTCGTATGTACTGTGATAACATTGGTGCTACTTATCTTGTTGTTAATACTATTTTTCAAGCTCGCACCAAGCACATTGAAATTGATTTCCATTTTGTTCATGAAAAGTATCCCAATGAGATATTCAGATTCGCTATATTTCTACAGATGCTCAGCTTGCAAATATCTTTACCTCTGTTTTTTAAACACAAACACAATCTCTTTATGGTTCCACCCTATTCGAATTGAGCGGGTGTGTAAGTGTATATTTAAATAATACCTAAGAAACCCTAACCCTATGGTCAATATTGTAATTACTCTTGTAAATAACATATATATATATATATATATATATGAAATTCATTTCCCATTGTCAATCAAGCAATCAGAAATTCCTCAAACCTATTTATTTATTCTACAAAGAAGGTAGGTTTCGTATTTTTATTGTTTTATCTGCAATAAAAGTCCATAATATTTTCTCAACATTTTTTCTAACATTTAGAAGAAAAAAAGTTGCTTCTCCTTAACTGCTTATGATTCAAGTAATTGTTTTGAACTGGATATTATCTTCTTTTTTCCCTTAATTAATCAAAAGGAGAGTAAGTGGAGATGATTATTTTGGAAGTGGTAGGAAATTAATTAACACTACCTAATATTGTCTCAATCTTTCTTTCACTTAACTTGGTCTTATGTAGCAATATATCTCTCCTCATTCACTTGGAGAATGATGATACAGTAGTATACATCTACGAAGCAAAGTATAAATTTATAAAACACCAGGTTGCCTCAGTTGTTTACTTACGTGATAGTTGCAAGAATTTATTAATGATTTATTTTGTTGTACCGATAAAGATAAGTAGATAACTAAAAAAATAACGAAACAATAATCAAAACAATCACACAAAAATAAAAAAATAAAAACAATGTGGTGCGGTTGGTTAGGCCAAAGTCCACGGACGAGAATAGAGAAATTCACTATTAAAGATGAAGAATACAAAAAGTTGTATGTGAATTTTTTCATCCAAACCCTAACAAACGCCTTTATATATAGGTTACGAAATGGGTCGCCTTATTGGTTAGTAGAAACTATAGATTGTGAATAATCATCGTGTGTGTGTGTGTGTGTGTGTGTGTGTGTGTGTGTGTATATATATGTGTGTGTGAAATTTGGAAATGTAGTTGCCAAAATTATTTTCAGCCTAATACAAGATTCTAGGCATATTTTCTGAATTATTAGAAATATTATTACTAATAAAATTTCTAAATATTTATTTCGCCTGTCACATGACAAGAGTACCCTCTCTCATATAGAGAAAGCATAAATTTTTAGCCATCAATATGTGATAGTCATGAACAACTGAACTTAAATTTTTCTTTCCAATATCCAATATCTTAACATAGCAGGGAAAAAAGTGCAACAGAATGCATGAATTAGGTTACTAATTAGAACTCATCAGAGAAAAATAAACAGTTTCTTCGACGTCTTTCAAATTGTTTCTGCTGAAAATAAAACCAAAAATGATTCAATTTCACAAAATATAATGCAACCATATTTTTACCCGAATAGGCTAATACATCACTCATAAAGACAATTAACTTATCAGTTCTCATGGCTACAATGATTACAAATAGCATATAAATGCCAATCCATATGTACATTACAAATTTACATGAATTGCTTTTTTTTTGATATATTAACAAGAGGGGATTGAACCCGAATCTCTTATATGAAAAACCTGAAGGTAACTAAGCTAAGATGCTCGGATTGCATGAATTACCTTTACATCTGTATAGATATCTTTTTTTTCTCTCTTTCTTGAAATAGGTCCCTCAACCACATTACAACTGCCTTTGTAATTACAAATTGGAATACAATAGCAATCAGATAACTAAAATAAGCAACACTAAACACATGAAAGTGAGTTCATTTATTCTTTAAGTCTAGGATTTGTTTAATACAAAACAATAGCTAGTCTACCCTTACTCATAAAGTCAATGAAGTTGGTGCCATCATTAATTCCTTCACCTTCTTTAATTTCATTGATTTAATAGTCATAATTCACAAACAAATAATCCCCTCATTCTTCATGCTTTATAATATTGTAAACGAGAGAATCACCAACAAGGGTCCAATGTCATGGCCAATGTTGGGAATTTTGCCATCACTTTTCCTCCACCTGAATAACATGCATGATTGGCCCACCATGGCTTTGATCAAAGCAAGAGGACCATTCCACTACAGGGGAGTGTGGATGGGAGGATCTTATAGAATCACAATAGTTGTTACTTCAAACATCGAGTATATGCTTAAAGCAAATTTCAAGAACTTCCCTAAAGGAAAGTACTACAGAGAGAGGTTCTGTGATCTTTTTGGAAATGGTATTTTCAATGTTGATGCTGAAGTACAGAAGGAACAAAGACTGATGGCGAAAACCGAGATGCATTTAAACAGGTTTTCGGTTCACTCCCTTCAAACAATCCAAGACCTAGTGCATCAGAAGCTATTGAAGCTAACAGAAAAGCTGGTAAGTTCAGGGGAGAGTTTTAATCTGCAAAAAGTTCTTATTCGATTCACATTTGATAACATTTTCACTGCAGCATTTGGGGTTGATCCAAGATCTTTAGCCCTTGATTTACCTGAAGTTCACTTTGCTCACATTCATGATACCACCTTTTGTGTGGAAACCCATAAAGTTTTTTGGCCTAGGATATGAAAAGAGGCTTAAAGAAGCAATTAAAATTGTGCATGACTTTGCTGACAAGACAGTCAGAGACAAGAGGAACAAACTAAACAAGTTTGGTCACTTGAATGATCAATATGATCTCTTATCGAGGCTTATACACATTGGAAACAATGAAAAAGGCAACAATAAGTATTTACCAGATAAGTTTTTCAGAGATTTCTGTGTAAGTTTTATCATAGCAAGGCGTGACACAACTTTCGTGGCATTGGCATGGTTTTTCTGGCTAGTACACAAAAATCCAGAAGTGGAAAGCAGAATTCTTGAATAAATCAAAGAAATCTTAAGCTGGTGCAAAAGTAATAAAACTGAAACTAAAGTAGTTTTCACAGTTGAAGAGTTAAAGAACATGGTTTATCTCCAAGCAGCATTATCTTAATCCCTTAGGCTCTACTCATCTATGCCACTTGAAATGAAACAAGCAGTAGAGGATGATGTTTTTCTTGATGGAGCCAGAATTAAAAAGGCTTCTCAGGGTTCATTACTCAATTTTCTCCATAAATATAACGGAATCAATATGGGGTAAAGATTGCCTGGAATTCAAGCCAAAAATATGGATCAAAGAAGGGCAGTTTGTGAGTGAAAATCAATTCAAATATGTTGTGTTTAATGCTGGTCCAAGATTGTGTATAGGTAAGAAATTTGCTTACATTCAGATGAAAATGGTGGCTGCTTCAATCATGCTGAGGTATTCAGTTAAGGTAGTTGAAGGTCATAATGTTGTTCTAAAAGTGACAACCACACTCAACAAGAAGAATGGATTGATGGTGACTCTCAAGCCTAGGTTGGTAGACAGTACATAGTCTTGTAGAATTTGAAGTAAATATGAAATAAACACTAGAGGATTAATTAAGTGTATGGGTAGGGGATGGTAGATTTGTTGTCCCATATTAAAAGTGTTATATTCTAAAAGGGTTAGTCATAGTTTTCATTACTTATGCTTGTTTATGCAAGAAATATGGTGTTAATTTATCTTGCAATGAAAATCATCTTCATCTATCAAAAACACCACAATAGTTACTTGTTATGATCTATATCCTGTGTTGACAAGGTAATGATTTTTTTTTTTTTGGAATATCTGTAAAACCTAATGATTTCAAAAGCAAGTTGAATTACTACTTTTTAATTGATAACACAGTGAATTTTTTTTTAAATGATAATGCAATGAATTTTTTTTGGTATATATGTAAAACCTAATAATTTCAAAAGCAAGTTAAGTTACTACTTTTTAAGTGATGAACCTTTGCTCTTACAAAAAGTTGCAAAGCCTACTCTTCAATTCCACTTACACATGGATGCAAATATTTTGAGCTGAGTTTGTAATATGTGTGAATGTGTGATTGGGTTCAACAATTATTATTTCAATATAAGGAGATGCAATTAAGGATGCCCAAGCCTCATATTTTATATTCCTCTTAATTCTATTAGTTTATTTTAATTTTAAAAAATTCTATTACACTCCATTTAGAACCAAACGAAAATGAATTTTATGTTTATTTTTTTATTAAATTTTAGAATTCAATTGAATTCTTATGTTTAAAACTTTTAGTGGAACAACAATTTCGTGGGGAAGCAAAAAAACAAAGGTATGTTCCAAAATATAGTATGGAAGTTGAGTATGTTGAATGTAGCACTACCATTACCACAACAATATGGTTAAAGAGATTTATGGAAAGTCTAAAGATTTGTATACCACGTAAAGTGATCATTCTGTTTTGTGATAACAAGTTTGTCATCTCATTGATAAAAAAGTGGAGCAAGTAGTTCCAAGGGAAAACACTTTGACGTGCATTATTACTACATGAAAGATATAGTGGAGATGTGAGCTTATAGTCAATCTCATTAGATAAAATGGTAGCTAACCTTATGAAAAAAGAGTTATCTTTGAAAAGGTTTACAAAGTATGTCATAGTTATGCAATGAGAGAAAACCCATAGTGGTAAAACGATGAGGAAAGGCACTACAGAAAAACAAATGAATAATAGCGTTTTTTTTTACGTCCGATGGCCCTTGAAGCGCCGCAAAATGGGTTTTCGACGCTTTGATGAAACATTGTACAATGCTTCGTTGAATGTGGTGACAATATTTATATATCAGCGCGGTGGGTAAGCGCCATTATATGGTATACAGTGCTTTAAAGCATCGATCTCTTAATATCTGGTGCTTCAAAGAATCACTATATAGTTTCATGTTCTAGTGTAGTCAGCTATTTATGACGCTTTCAAGCACCATAATTTAATTTCTATTTATGGTGCTTTCAAGCACCGTAGTGTAATTTTTGGCACCATGACAAGCTTCCCCGCATTACATTTGACCTATGTTCTCACGCTTTAAAGCGTCATCGTTTAATTTTGGTCACTAAAAAGCACCTGTAGACACCCATTTTCATTCCAAAAATTTTGAACAAGCCACATGTGGGTTCCGATGACGAATTTTTTATCCTAGTATGCTCGGACTTGATAAACGAGGAAGTTTGATTTTAATTGAAGAGTATAACCAATTACAAGTCTTTTGTTCAATCCATTAAATCCATTTTGGGTTTAAATCCATTAGGTCTTATTTGATTCAATCAATCCAAAACCAAAGTCTTCAATTTTATTTTGGTCCAATCCAAAACTCACTAAAGCTCATAGATCTCTCCTAAACCTAAACACTTTTGGCTCACATTTCAAGCCCAATAAGACTTCTAATTTCAAGGGTGAACTTTCAATTTTACCCTCTACTTGGCACTTTTGATTGGTTTAAATTTTCAAAACAACTTCTCTCATTTGTACAAAAAAAAAGGCATCTTCCACCTCCCAAGAAAATCTCCTAAAAAGAAAATATTCTCTCTTTTTTTTTGCATTATTAAATACACTTCACCATACCCCATTATTAATGGCCAAAGATGTATTCTCCCACTTGCTAATTTTTTATTTTATTTTTTCTCCACAACAAATGGCATCTTCCTTCCTTTAATGCCACCTCCTAAAAAAACAAAAATTCTCTTTTCCATTTTTATTATTAAATACACCTACCACCTCAAAAGTTACGGTCCACTTATATCCATTATCATATCCAACTATACACCTTCCTATTCACCCATTATTTTATTTTTTTGGCAAGCCTTTACCCTCCTACAAATAGCCCCCATTTCTTGAAACAAAGAACAACAACACTAAGCCAAAGTAATACAAAGAAGAGAGAAAGTTTAGAGAGAGTTTGGGGAGAAAATTTAGAGAGAAACACAAAAGAAAAACTAGTGAGAGTTCTTCATCACTTTCGGTCACCCATTTTTTTTCTTCTAATCTTCGATTAAAACATTTTTTCCAATTTCTTTGTGTCCACAAGAGCACAGGGATTTCTGAGAATAATCCCTACACATGTGAATTTTCTTTAACTATAAAGGATAATCAAATCTCTTTTGTTTATAAATCATATTGGTAATATGATTTATGTGTTTAAACCACCTTGAAGATATTACTAGTTATTTTTTTAAAAATACCTTAGTTTAATCTTTGAGTTTAATTTATCAAAGTTCATTAAATTAGCTTCAATTTGAACTCACACACACCGTGCACACACATGCACACTTAGAGGTGGCAATCGGGTCATTCGGGTTCGGGTCAATTTGGGTCACGGGTCATTGTGAGTCAGAGGTCAGGTTGGGTCGGGTTCAGATCGTATCGGGTCGAGTGTCATCTTGGGTTGGGTCGGGTTTGGGTTGTATCAATTTCAGGTCGTTTCAAGTCTCGGGTCGTTTTGGGTTCGATTCAAGCATTTTCAAGTTTTTGAGCAAACTCAATATGACTCATCAGATTTGTTTTATTTTTTTACTTTTTTCCTCCAATTTTTTAGAAAATCGTTTGAACTCTTCTTTGAATTTAGATTACCATGCTCATTTTAATATATTTAACTAATTATGATTTGATTGAATACAAATCAAAATTATATATAGAAAATATAAATGTAAATAATTTGATAAGTTAATAACTAATAAGAGAATTTTTTAGCATTTATGATGATGTTGAAAGCTCATGTGCATAATCTATATGAATATAATATTAAATCTAATGGTCATTTTTGTAAAATAAAAATTATACAATAAATTATAATGTAATTAAGATACAATAATATTATTAATTTATTACATTGAATATCAATTGATAACCGGAAACATATACGTAATTAGATTTTCATGTATATCATATAATTCATGTGGAACCCTTAAAACATATACGGATATAGCTAAAAAAAAAGGTTTTACAAAAATAATAAGTATTTACACATTTACCCATTGTTCTACATATGGTATTTGTCTAAAGATTAAACGGGAGTTGAAATTCATCATCAGGTCAAGCTGTGTGCCACAGCCACCAGCAAAGGAGAAGACCTGGAGGATGTGTGCGCCGCAGCTCAGCCTCCCCCACGCCGTGGCGCCCAGAAAAGATGAAGAGGGTGCCCTGGTCCGCGCCACGGCCCAGCCCAATCCAAGCCTCAACACAAGGCACACCTGATGCTTATATTTAAGCATTTCAAATGGTGCGTAAGGCATGAACAAAATGCACAGGATCACTTAGAATTGATTGAAGGCTAAGGTTGATTAGTCATTAAGATCTAAGGGTGGATATTGATCCTCAAGATGGGTCAAAAAGTTTATGCACTATATAAAGGGTCACCTAGCTTCAATCTCCATAAGTGTGAGGAATAACTTGTGATTGAAAGTGTGATCAATTGTAAGAGTGTAAAGACACAAAACAAGAGAGACTCATTGTAAAGGCTAGTTGTTTAGAAAGAGAGAGTAGAATAGAAAGGGGATTCAAGGGCTTGTAAGGGGAATTTTCTTGGAAAAATTCCAAGGTTAGTTCTTATCACTTTCTTTTACTTCTTCTTCTTTGGTTCTTCAAGAACTTGAGTTTCTTGGAGAGGGTTGTTGTATTTGTAAAGAACCATTGATTTAGTTCAGAGAGTTCAGAGGAACTCACGGGGACGTAGGCTATTGCCGAACCTCGATAACAATTGTTGTATCCTTTCCTTTCTTTGATTTCTGTTTCTGTTTTCGATTCATCTTTACAAGTCATTCTAGACTTGAGTGTTTGGAAGATCACCACCTGGGCATCTCCAAGGTGATTTCCAACAATGGTATCAGAGCCAGAGGAGCTTTGGACAGCGGATATGGAAGCTGGAACAGAAGGTGACGGAGTCAAAACTCCAAGAATCAAATATCAACTTCTTGGGTGATTCAAGAACGGAGTAAAGATCAAGATCAGATCGTGTTCTTGAGGTTTAGAAGAAGTTGGAAAGCAATTGTGGGTGTTGCATAAATCTGAGATTTTCTCCGCAAGATGGCTTCAAATTTCATTGTTGAGAAGTTTGATGGAAAGGAAGACTTTGCCCTTTGGAAGCGGAAGATCAAGGCCGTTCTTATGCAACAGAAGATGGACTTGGCTATTGGAGAAAATGATACTTTTCGAGCAAGTATCACGGAGGACCAGCGGATTGAGATAAAGAAGATGACACACAACACCATTTTCTTGCACATGTCGGATGGTGTCACAAGAGAGTGCGGAGACTTAGAAGATCCAGCTGTCATATGGAAGAAACTAGATCAGTTGTTTCTTACCAAAAATCTCCCTAATAAAATTTATCTTCTTAAAAGAATATTTGCTTTTAAAATGGATCCTAATAAAGAGTTGCAAGATAATTTTGATATGCTTAACAAACTAGTTCAAGATTTGGCTAGTTGTAGTATAAAGTTCTCGGATGAACAATTGGCTGTTATTTTGTTAAATTCTCTTCATGATTGTTTTGAAAGTTTAATTAATGCAATTGAATATGGAAGAGATACACTAACCAAGGAAAATGTGATTAATGCTATAAGGGCTCATGATTTCAAAGCCAAGATAAGGGAAGCATCAAATGGAGAAGGGCTATTCGTTAGAGGAAGGCTAGCAACTCTGAATGGTAGTAGCATTTATGGCAACTACCTAGAGAAATCAAGAGGTAAGAGCCATGAAAGATTGCATTCCAAATCGAAGTTTGGAGGGAAGTGATGCTTCTACTACAATAAAGAGGGTCACTTCAAGAAAGATTACGAGAAGATGATGAAGGATGAGGGAAGAAGCCATACCAAGAATAGAGAGGCTTCGGTTGCCAAGGAAGAACAGTAAGATGATGATGTTCTTGTTGTGTGCTCAAGTGTGAGCAGGAGGCAATGCAGCAAAAAATGGATCTTGGATACCGGGTGCACTTATCACATGTGCCCTCATAAGGATTGGTTCAAGAATTTCAAGGAAATCAATGATGGAAGGGTTTTCTTGGGGAATGACACTTCTTGCCAAGTGAGGGGGATAGGAGACATCTAGTTGAGGTTGTTTGATAGAGTCATAAGACTGTTGCGGAATGTGAGGTATCTTTCGGATTTGAAGAAGAGTTTGATCTCATTGGGGCAGTTGGATTCCATAGGGTATTCATACAAAGCAGAAGGATGAAAGATCAAGGTGACCAAGGGATCTTTGATAGTGATCAAAGCAGCAATAAAAGATGGACTCTATGAGATGATCAGAAAGACAGAAATCAAGGATCAAGCAGCAAGCTTGATGGCTGAGATGGATAAGGCAGCCCTTTGGCACACTCGTTTGGGACATATGAGCGAAAAGAGACTGCAAGTTCTCAGTAAGAATGGTCTACTTGATGGTGACAAAGTAGAGAAATTGGATTTTTGCAAGTGTTGCGTTCTTAAGAAGCAACACCGGGTCAGCTTCAACACCGGAGTGCACAAGTCTAAGGGCATTCTTGACTACATTCATTCGGACCTCTGGGAACTAGCAAGAACACCAACACAGGGAGGTAACTTTTACTTTCTGTCTTTAATTGATGATTATTCAAGAAAGGTTTGAGTTTATTTGCTTAAAAATAAATCAGATGCTTTGAATAAATTTGTGGTGTGGAAAAAGTTGCTGGAGACTCAAACGGGTAGGGTAGTTAAGGCTTTACGAACTGATAATGGCTTAGAATTTTGCAATAAGGATTTTGATAAATTCTGTGAGTTAAATGGCATCTTAAGACATAGAACGGTTGTAAAAACACCTCAGCAAAATAGAGTTGCTGAGAGGATGAATAGAACCCTTATGGAAAAGGTTAGGTGCATGTTAATTGGGTCTGGTTTACCAAAATATTTTTGGGGGGAAGCTGTGTCTACTGCTGCATACTTGGTAAATAGATCACCCTCTAGGGCTTTAGAGCTCAAGACTCCCATGAAGATGTGGAGTGGAAAACCCCCTGAGTTAAGCAACCTTAAGAATTTTTGGGTGTGCTGTATTTGCACATTAAAAGGATGATAAACTTAACCCAAGGTCTAGAAAATGTGTATTTCTAGGGTATGGTGATGGGGTTAAGGGGTATAGGTTGTGGTCCTTAGAACCAAAAGGAATGAAACTCATAATAAATAGGTATGTTATTTTTAATGAATTATTATTTCCCTATTTAGAGAAAACTAAACCTGCAGGGGCTAGTGAGTAAACCAGTTCAGAATTTATGGAGCATCGCATCAAGAAAAATTCAGTTCAGGTATAGCAAGGAAGGCAAGAGGGTTCGGACCAGGTAAAGCCCATTAATGAAGGCCATGCTCAGGATACTCAAGAGAAGGCTGAACTAGAAGATGATGATGTAGCAAGTCAGAATGACTACCAGCTCACAAGGGACTGGGAAAGGAGGGTAGTCAGACCACCTTTGAGATATAGGTTTGTGGATGCTAATGTAGCAGCTCCTTGGATAGAAGGAGAGGTTGAACCATAAACTTACATGGATGCCATGGAATGTATGGAGTCACCAAAGTGGCAGCTAGCTATGGAGGAAGAAATGGATTCTTTGAGGAAGAACAACTCTTAGGAATTGATGTCCAAACCAGAAAAACAGAGAGTTGTGGACTGTAGGTGGATCTACAAGATCAAAAAAGGAAACACTCCAGGGGATGAAGTTCGATATAAAGCTAGGCTGGTGGCGAAGGGGTTCACACAAAGAGAAGACATAGATTTCACCGTAATATTCTCACCGGTTGTGAAATACAAGATGATACGGATAGTATTGGCGATGGTGGTCCAATTTGATTGGGAGATCGAGCAAATGGAAGACAGTGTTCTTTCATAGAGAGCTTGATGAGTCATCTACATGAGGCAACCCGAAGGCTATGAGTAAAGAAGGCAGGGAGAGTTGGTGTGCAAATTGAAGAAATCTCTCTATAGCCTGAAGCAATCACCTCAGCAATGGAAGAAGAGGTTCGATTCCTTTATAACCAGCTTGGGTTTCATGAGGAGCTACTATGATTCGTGCTTGTATTACAAAGGGCACAAGGTAGAGGAAGTGGTGATCATCCTCATCTATATCGATGATATGCTGTTGGTTGGGAACAGTAGGGAGAGGATAGAAGAATTGAAGTCTCAACTCGGTTCGGAGTTTAAGATGAAGGATCTTGTCCATGTATAGAAGATCCTTGGGATGAATATAATTCAGGAAAGGGAGAGAAACAGATTGAAGATTTCTCAGACTTCCTACATAGAGAAAATGACATCTAAGTTCTCTATAGAAGATAGCAAACCAGTGAAAGTTCCACTTGTTGGCCATTTTAAGTTCTCCAGTGATCACTGTCCGAGATCGGAGGCGGAGAAGAAGGAAATGGAAAAAGTCCTTTACTCTAGCGCGGTTGGTTCAGTTATGTTCACCATGGTAAGCACTAGACCTGATATTCCTCATGCAATAAGTGTCCTCAGTAGGTTTATGAGTAATCCCATAAAGGAGCATTGACTTGGGATGAAGTGGTTGCTGAGGTATTCGAAGGGAAGCCCAGAAGTAGGGCCAATTTATGAGAAGATGGGTAAGTCCATTTGTCTTGAGGGTTATGCAGATTTGGACTATAGAGTAGATCGGGATAAAAGAAGATCAATTACCTCCTACTTCTTCAACTTAAATGGATGTTGTATAAGTTGGAAGGCTTAGTTACAGCCGGTGGTAGCACTCTCAACAACCGAAGTTGAGTACATAGCGGCAACGGAAGCCATTAAGGAGGCTATGTGGTGCAAAGGGTTGTTGGAAGAGTTGAAGGTCCTGAAAGAGCAGGTGGTGGTGTATTCGAATAGCCAAAGTGCATTGTACTTGTGTAAGAATCCAGTGTTCCATGAGAGGACAAAGCACATGGATGTTCGGTATCATTTCATTCGGGAAACTGTTACGGAAGGATGCATTTATGTGGACAAGGTAGCCACGGAAGAAAATCCTGCAGATTTAGGCACTAAGGTTTTACCTCTAAATAAGTTCAATCATTGCCTTGGACTTCTTAGGATTGGAGTCGGTTGATATGGTGACTCAAGTTGAGTTTGGATCCTGAGTTCTCTGCACAATGGGTTCGGGTTTAATCGCTTAGTCAAATGTAGAGATTGTTAGTATTTGTCTAAGGATTAAATGGGAGTTGAAATTCATCATCAGGTCATGCTGTGCGTCGCGGCCCAGGTGGTGTGCGCCGCGGCCACCAGAAAAGGAGAAGACCAGGAGAAGGTATGCACTGTAGCTCAGCCTCCCCCACGCCGCGGCGCCCAGAAAGAATGAAGAGGGTGCCCTGGTCCGCACTGCGACCCAGCCCAATCCAAGCCTCAGCATGAAGCTCCAAGCCTCAGCACGCCCTGTTCCAAGCCTCAGCACGAGGCACACCTGATGCTTATGTTTCAGCATTTCAAATGGTGCGTAAGGCATGAACAAAATGCATAGGATGACTTAGAATTGATTAAGGGCTAAGGTTGATTGGTCCTCAAGATCTAAGGATGAATATTGATCCTCAAGATGGGTCAAGAAGTTGGTGCACTATATAAAATGGTCACCTAGCTTCAATCTCCATAAGTGTGAGGAATAACTTGTGATTGAAAGTGAGATCAATTGTAAGAATGCAAAGACACAAAACAAGAGAGACTCATTGTAAAGGCTGGTTGTTTAGAAAGAGAGAGTAGAATAGAAAGGGGATTCAAGTGCTTGTAAGGGAAATTTTCTTGGGAAAATTCCAGGGTTAGTTCTTATCACTTTCTTTTACCTCTTCTTCTTTGGTTCTTTAAGAACTTGAGTTTCTTAGAGAGGGTTGCTATATTTGTAAAGAACCATTGATTTAGTGCAGAGAGTTTAGAGGAACTCACGGGGACGTAGGCTATTGCCGAACCTTGATAACAATTGTTATGTTCTTTCCTTTCTTTGATTTCTGTTTCTGTTTCCGATTCATCTTTACAAGTCATTCTAGACTTGAGTATTTGGAAGATCACCACCTGGGCATCTCCAAGGTGATTTCCAACAGAATTAATCATAATTAGAGTTAATTATATAACATTAATTAGTTGTTATTATTATTTAATAAAAAAATTAAGAATATTGGTACTAAAAGCTAAAATATAATATAATACACGATCTATTTATATTTCCACATACTAGATTGAATTTTTTTATAATGATTGGTGATTCGTTTATATTTTTTATATTTAAGTATTTAACCAGTTTTATTTTTAAAAAAATAATATTTTAAAAATATTGAAAAATTATTTTACATTAAAGGTAGAGGTAGAGAGGACAATCAAACACTTAAATCCAAAATAAAACTTTCTCATTTTAGTTTTACCCATAAGGCCAAAATTCTTGACTACTAACCTTAAGTTTTTGATTTTGTAATTTAATTATTATTTTCGCAGCGTGCAACAAATATTGAGCATGAAACTTTCATGTTTACCCTCATGAGTCACATGATCTCATTCGTTCTCTAATGTTTTTCGTTCTGACTGAGTGACTGTTCGATATTTCAATCCCAAAATTTTCAATTTTTCATCAATATTATTAATTTTATTGAATTTTCTCTATTAAATTTTAGCGGTGATAATTTGAAAGAAAATAAGAGGGATCTTATGAATTTATTATCCAATTTTATGGTTTATGGTTTAATGTTTAGGATTATAGTGTTTAGTGTTACTCATTCGAGGAGACTAATTACTTTGGTGATAATGAGTAAAATTTCTCATCATCACCGAGGGAATTTAATTTCGTTGGTGATAATGAGAGAAATTTCCCACTATCACTGAGGGGAATTAATTATCTTGATGATAATGGGTAAAATTTCTCATTATTACTAAGAGAATTAATTCTGAGCTCAATTGTTATACTCCACTGTCTCTACAGTTCCAACATTACGATACCACATGTATACGTTTTGATTTAATTAACTTAATTTATAATTAAAACCTAC
Source organism: Bretschneidera sinensis (assembly GCA_023935145.1). NCBI lineage: Eukaryota > Viridiplantae > Streptophyta > Magnoliopsida > Brassicales > Akaniaceae > Bretschneidera > Bretschneidera sinensis. Next base: position 98,890,729 of record CM043700.1, on the reverse strand, counting down.
GGAATTTAAAATTATTTTTACAATTATTTTTAAAATTTTAAAATATCATATATTTATTAAAAATAAAAAAATTGTTGTTCATTTTCTCTTTGATGTCAAGGACATAATTTAATTCATTTTTTTTAACTAAAAAATTGTTTTATTTTTTTTACCAATATCTTTTGGGATTAAAAGTGTAAAAAAAAAAAACTAAAATAACATTTGGAATCAAAATGGGTCCTCATTTTTTAGTAAAAAAAAATCGGCCCACAAAATTTTCGGGTTAAGCCCAAACCTACTTCTTACTAACCCTAGGTACTTAAACCTTATTTTCTTCATCTGCTAAGACGCCGAAAAATCTGATCCTTCCCACCCCCCCCCCCCCCCCCTCCCTCATCCTTTCCCTGACCCTTACGCCATCGCAGCTTTATCATCAAGCCGTACCACCACGCACGTGAGCTACAACGCGCGCCACTCACACGCCACCATATCTACTGTCACAGCCTTATTGTCGTAAGATCACCGCCGCGCCGCCACCCATTCAGCCTAGCTGCTCCTTACAGTGTTGCCTTAGAGCTTTGGTTATACTCACGTAGACCGAACAGGTAAAAATCTCCCACTCTCTTGTAGCTGTTTTATTTGAATTTGATTTTAACCAAGTTTGAGCAAATGAAATCTGCTTAACTTGCTATTACAGTTTAAACCATTATTTTTATGATGAAATGTTATATTTAAGATCGGAGAGTTAGTGGCTTCTGCTGTTAAAAAATCTAAAGGAAGTTTCGTTTGAGAGAATTGGAAAGGCGTTCCTTTTCTACTTTAGTTTTGTGTTGAGTTCGTCTCTAGGTTTTTCTAGTTGCTCTTTATTGGGAGATATGTTTCAGGGGAAAGCTTGTTTGGGATCTATATACTGTGCTGTTCTGCAATCCGGTTTGTGGTTTAATTCTAGGATTGAGTTAATGTTTGGTTACTGGAGTTTCTGCTATCCAGTTTCTGCAGTTTATGTTGGGTTTTTTTATCGGGTTTCTTTGGTGTTCTTCAGTTTTGAATCATCTTGTTATGGCATTACTGCCTTGTTTATTGTCATCAATGAATCTATTTTTTCTGGGTATTTGGGTTTTTTGAGAAATGAATTCACTATGTGAAAGAGAGAATCTTGGGATTTTGTGAGAGTTTAGTTTGGGGTGATATTAGAGAGGTGAGGAGAGAGATTAGTGACCAAGAGAAATTTTTGAAGATTTTAGGTTGAGCAGACCACACTGGTACCCAAATTTAAAGATCAGAATTTTTATTTGAAAAATTAAAGAAATTAGTCAATTCTGGACAACTTAGAAATTATTGTGAAACTAAAGGAAGCTTGATCATTTTATTTAGCTAGACTAACTAAACTTAGTTGACAGGATCCATGCCCATTAATTTTTTTATTCCATATTTTATATGATAAATGACTCATGTATCATAACATTCAATCAAAGTTCTTATATCATTGGTGAAGTTTTAAGAAGCATAATTGATAGTACCAGCATATATGAAGCTTCATAAAAGTTAAGTTGGATGCTGATCAAAGTAGTTATGTTTTTGTTGTTATAAGAATCATAATTGAATAATTCCAGAGTAATTGAATGTCAATTATTTTTTGTTAAAAACATAGTTCTGTTTTCTATTCATTTCATAGCTCTTTTTAGATATATATACATACCTCCATGTTTTGGCTTGACCCTTTATGTGTAGTTTATGTGTTTGATTTATGTCCCCAAAAGGTTTCTAGCCTCTCTCCTGGATTGATTTGTGTTGGTTCGCCCTCTTCAATGTTAAGAACCTATGGGACTGCTCATTTGCTGCTTGATGTGCACTCACATGGATTTTTTTTCTATTCAATGGTGTCTTGGGCGGGTGCTTTGGCTGATATTTTTCCTCTTGATATATAGGTGTTTGTGTGTCACCCAGAGTGTTACCATGCTCTGTATGGGCAACACTGTGATTGGAATTTTGTATATTATAACATGCAAACTGATACTTCTATTTTTGTTTCATTTTTCTTTTGTACTTATTTATTTGGCATGTATTAAAGAAAACAATTTCATTTTCGTTATTTAGAAATTTTGAAGTTTTTATTTTATGGATGATAATATATTTGAATGCAACCAAAGACTTGTGTTTGTTTTCTTTCTAACATTTTTTTTCCTATTTGCGTAATTGCAGCCATGGATTCAGTAGATTTAAGTTGTGAGGATGATCATGTTATTGAGGTTGAGGAAATTACTCCTAATGCGCCTCCTCCTTTGAAGAAGCGAAGGACATATTCCAAAGTTTGGGAAGAATTTGAAGTTCTTCCCCAAGTTGATGGCGAGAAACTTATAGGTAAATGTAAGCATTTCCCAGCGACCTTTATTTTACAATCTAAGTATGGCACAAAAAATCTCCTTCGACACTTGGAAGGTTGCACTGCACGTCCAGAAAAATCATCTGAAAAAGGGTGTGCTAAAAAAATTAACCAACAAACATATCGTGAATTAGTAGCCAAAGCCATTATTTAGCATGGTTATACATCCACTTGGGTTGAGCATGAGGGGAACAGAGATATTCATATTTATTTGCTAAGACTGATTGTTTGAAAATGCATGCAAAGCTCAAAGAAAAATATACTTTAAAGAGTGTTCCTGGTAGGAAATGTTTGACACCTGATATGTGGACATCATGTACAACTCAGGGATATCTTTGTCTCACTGCACGTTATGTGGATTGTGATTGGAAGTTGAATAGCAAAGTTTTGAACTTTTGTCATGTTCCTCCTCCACACATTGGAAATCTTTTGTATGAAAAAGTTTATGGTTTACTAAAGATTGGGGCATTGAGAATAAGATTTTCACTATCACATTGGATAATGCCAGTAATAATAATAATAATCCGCAAGGTCATATGCATGCACAACTTGAATTGCAAGGTCATTTGGTATGTGATGGTGAATTTTTTCATGTGTGTTGTTCAGCTCATATATTGAATCTTATTGTAAAAGAGGGTTTGATGGTAATTGATGGATCAGTGGATAAGATAAGAGAGAGTGTTAAATATGTTGATGGATCAGAGGGAAGGAAGATAAAGTTTAATGAATGTGTGCAACGAGTTGGATTAAATAATTTTGCATCATTGTGGATGGATATGCCTACTTGGTAGAATTCCACTTATCTTATGCTTGAGAGGGCAATCATTTATCGTCGTGTTTTTGCTAGTTTAGCAATCGTCGATGCTAACTATGAGAATTGTCCATCTAATGAGGTGCGGTCTAAGGTTGAAAAAATCATGCATGTTTTGATGCCTTTTTTTGAAATTACTAATCTTTTTTTTTGGAACTGATTACCCTACGTCCAATCTGTACTTCGAAAATGTTTGGAGGATTGAGATGCGTTTAATAGAGAATATGGGGAGTTCATATCTCTTGTAAGGGAAATGGCAGAAAAAATGAAGAACAAGTTTGATAAGTATTGGAGCTCATATGACTGTTACTTGCTTTTGGTATAATTCTTGATCCTCGTAATAAGTTGCAGTTTGTGAAGTATTGCTTCAGAAATTATATTTGAATGAGACTGTTGTACGGGACAAGTTAAAGAAAGTGCAAGATAGGTTATATAAGCTTTTTAATGAGTATTCATCTAAGAACCTTGCACCTTTTAACCCGCTTGCTTTTGGGAGTGGTGGTGGAGGTGTCAATGTGCAAAGTGGCTTGAGTTCCTCTAACACCGTGGTGAGTTCATCATGCTTTTATTTAAAAGTGTTTTCATTTATGTTGCTCTTTTGTTTAATTACTATTTTTATTATAAAAAATATTCAATAATGAAGAGTTTTTTATTGGTGCTAATTGTGATGATGCAGGATTTTGATGCAATGGAATCATTACGATCTGGTTCTTCAAGCATGTCCGATTTAGAAATTTATTTGAGTGAAATTAGGATTGAAAGGAAAGTAAAGATGGATGTTCTCAGTTATTGGAAGGAGAAACAATTTAGATTTAAAAGAGCTTTCTCTCATGGCAAGGGATATACTGAGTATACCTATTACCACAGTTGCTTCCGAATCAACCTTTAGCATGGGGAGCCGAATTTTAAACAAATGGAGAAGCTCCCTTCTACCTGAAAATGCCAAAGCCTTGATAACAACTCGCAATTGGTTATTTGGATATGATGGTAAATTATTTATAATTTTTTTTTTTTTAGATTTTTTTATGTTTTTAAAAAATACATTATGTAATATAATTATGGTATTACTTATTAGGTTCCTTATTACATGATTAGTTTTCCAATTCTCTTTTGTTTTTTAACATTTTCATTGCAGAATGTAGAATATGAAGGAGATGAAAACATGAAGGGTGTGACTATAGAATACGCAAAGGCTTTTATCAGTGGAGCTTCTAATGTTAACGAGGAATAGAAGGTTTTTACTGCACTATTGAACTTACGTTGTGAATTTTGCCAAGGTTTGTTTCTTGGACCTTTTTTTTTGGGTTTATATACCCTTGTAAAATATATGGTTTTATTCCTTGGTTTTTTACTGTAGCTGTTTTGCATGCTCTTCAGTGGGTAAGGGGTCAAGGCTACCAGCAGATTTTGGTCCACAGATTCAGCTCAGTTAATTGTTTTTTGTATACTTGTGATAACTCAGGATGTTATGTAAATTCTAGTATAACTCGTGTTATGATACTTATGAGGTGGGCGGTTGCTTTAGGTATTGTAAAATAATTATCATAGTTACTAGGGATCTAATAGCCGAAGCTCATGCTTTGGTAAAATTTGGCACCACCGTTTTGTAAACTGGTCTTTAGCTAAGTGATTCTGATATGTATTAAAGATAAATATTGGGAACTCCAACTACCGAATGCAGTGACAAGGTTTCTTCTTAGTAAACCAAAATCATTTTTGCATGCAATATATGCTTCACAAAGATCATGTGATGAATTCTTAGTGTAACTAAACGAAGTCCGATAATATGTTTATTTACTTTGACTATGCACAATTAATAGAGGTACTTGCAAGACCACTTAAATCCATGTTTTCACTTTTATTATTAGATTGATAGCAGAATTTTCTTGTATCAGATGTCGAGGTACAAAAACTATTAGTTAGCATCTACTTTCACAAGTAGTAAGGATTAATGAGCTATAAGAAAAAGAGAAGATGGAGAGAAAATAATTAATTTATTTTACTTGATAACTAGTTTTTATTTTCAGTCAATTATAACTCAATTTAACAAGCAAATTATTATTGTTGGGTTTAGTCATTTTAGATCTCGAGCAATTCGGGTTTGGGTTATGTTATTTTAATATATTTTTTTGGTTTTCGGATCGGATTTGATCAGAATTGGCTATTGCTATGCACACACCTTGCACATTGTTGCATACACCCTGCACACATGTTTGCACTGTTGTGCACCACGTGCACTCACTTTAATTTACTTTTCATTTTTTTAATCCATACTTTGTAAATAATTTTAACATTTTTATTTTTATTTTTTTCATATTTAGAGTAATTCTTTACTTTTATTGTGCTTACTTTTATCGAATTCACTTTTATTGTGCTTACTTTTATATTACTGTTTTTTAACGTTACAAAGTGAGGGTTGGGGGTTTGAAACCATTGAGCTAAGGCTACGGGGGACTTTAACGCTCTTACTTTTACCACACTTACTTTTATTGTATTTACTTTTATTGCACTTATTTTTATCACACTTACTTTTACCACACTTTTATCATCCATATTTTTTTTAACATTAAAAAGTGGAGGTTGGGAGTTTGAAACCACTGAGCTAAGGCTACGGGGGATTTTATTGCCCTTGCTTTTACCACACTTACTTTTATTGCATTTATTTTTATCGCACTTATTTTTATCATATTTATTTTTATTGTACTTTTTTTACCGTATTATATTAAAGTTGATATTTGGTATTGTTTTATTTGAATATAAATTGTAAAAATGTGTGTTTGGCTTTATTATTAATGTATGATAATAATATTTGAATTAAAATTTTAATTAATTTTTTTGAAACATAAAGGGTTAAACTTCGGTCTAACTAGAAAAGTGAGTTTTAAATCCTTACTCTTTTGTAACAAAATCTCCCGAGCTTGAAATTTTTCACGCAGACCAATGACAAGGGATTTGACCATTTTCAAGGTCAAATGACGACTCTTTACTTGTCATCCTTATTTCGTGTTTGATGACAAACAACTGTCTAATACATTATAAGCGCACCCATCACGAGAATCTATTTACTATTTATAAAAAGTTTGTATTAAATTTAATACGTTTCTCTCATTTCCACATGCATGCTCATCATAATCCGCTCGCACCTTTATCATATCCGTCTTCTTTAAGGGGAATGGCTGTGGGGACTTAGCCGAATACAATGGGTCTTGGGCAAAAAAAAAAAAAAGTAGTACCTACGACGCCAATATATATCTCTTTTAGAAATAACACCACCAAAAGGCATCAATGTGACTATTTATATTTTTAATAAAAAAATCTATTTTCTTAACAATTAATTATATTCTTCTTGCAACATATAAAATAGTCACATTTTCCAAGACAAATATTTAATTAAACTATTTTTATAAATTCAAATCTTGAAAATTTAATCCGATCATACATGTAATTAAAAGTATTCATACGCTTGGTGTAAAGTCTGACACCATATTCACTAATAAAATAGTTAATTAAGATGAAGTCTCCTTCAAAGAAATAGACAATATATATCACAAAAATCCTTTTTCAACTAGATGACCGGCCATATCTTGCGTTCCATTGTCTTCACGTCTACGGCTTCGATTTGAGAAAACTGCAATACAAATTAAAACACAAAAGAATGAAAATCATTTAAAGAAAAGTATTGGCACTATATGACACTAATAATTGAACGTATTATATAACCAGTTATTATACATGAGAGAACCACAAAAATTTCTCTTTTAATTGAACATATTATATAACCAATGCCAGTAATGCATTCAGATCATAACATAAGAAATGCAAGTTAAAGATATAATACATCACAAAATCAAGTAAGTATGAACTGAGCTTTCAACAAATATTTTTTTTGAAAGGCAAAAAAAAAAAAAAATTTATTAATGCAATAAGCACGTACAAGATATGACTTGGAGAGACCATGGCCATTTCCAGATTACAGCAACATGACTGATACTGATCACATGAGAATAAGCACCAAACACAGAGTGCACCATCACCAATAAGGACCTAAAAACAACCACCCAAACCAGAAACTAAGCGAAACTATAACCATAACACCCCAGGTGAAACAAGAACGAACAATCACCAGTTATGGATAAGAAAAAGATAACCCATGCAACCCCCATCTCGGCCCCCAAAGCTTTTGTAACCACCAGCATAGGAAAAACATGTGACAACACCTTTTGATCTTTGAATCAAAAAACTATCTTCTCCTATTATTGCAACCAAACTAACAAACACCAAAAAAAAGGCTGCCAACACAAAAACTCCTCACCAGAAAATATCAGACAGTCAACTACCCCCACTGCAGAACAAACCAGAAGAAACAACAGAGAACTTTACACACAACAATACAAACAGAGACACACCAAGATGAACCACACCTGAAACTGCAGAGCCTCCTTCCAATTGCTCCTTATTTTGCTTTAGAGTGTCATCATCGATAGCTCTCTATGATTTTTGATACAAAGTACCAAGCTTGAGTATTACAAAGAGATGCCTTGCACCCCAATTAGCACAACTACCATTCAATATCCAACACAGCAAGAAAATGGCAGAATAATAGATGCAAACAGGTTCGCAACCGTTCTAAAAAATAACATCTCAAATCCCCACTATTCTTTTTTCTTTATTGATGTATATCCATTGATCCATTACCCTTATCCTCACCTTGAGTTACAAGCCTGTGTAACCACGCTGGGCCTTGATACAATTTTCTTTTGATAAAAAAGTTCAGCCTTGTAGTTTTAATGCCATGAGAATATCCAAGTTAAAAACCACTATAATCGACATGGATGATAATCAAAATGCATACAGGTTCAAAACTATAGAATACAATTTGCTATTAAAACCATCTCGACATCTGATTCGCATATACCAGTAAATTCTCTCGTGACATTTCTTCTAAAATTTATGTGTGCCTCTTTTTCATATGGTAAGAATCTGATGCTCCTTCATGCAATTTTGAGGATAAAAACACCTTTCAAATTCACTTACGTTTCACTTCAATAGCATTTCAGTAATGCATTCAACTGATAAATATGATCATGTGTTATGGTAGTAATTATAAGTGAAAAAAAAAATACTGTTCCATTGCAATTTCTACTGTGTTGTACCCTTTTTTTTAAAATTTCTCACCAATCAGAATAATACCCAAATATGGCGTTGGGATTTTGGCTCATCTCCACAAGGAAAACTTCTGATTGGTTTAAGAAAAATTGTTTCTATTTTATAGTTGCTTATTCTAATAGGAGTAGTAGTAATTTCCTATTGGATTGTTGCATATTCTAGTAGGACTAGAAATAGTTTCTTATGTTGTTCGTTTCCTATTAGTGTTAGGAAAACATCCTCTTATTGTGAGGTTGATAATAAGAAACTTCTGGCAGTATGCAGCCCTATTTTAGAGTGAACTTGGGTAAATCTTGTCTTCTTTTATTTCTGTTTATAATTCATGTGATTGACAGGTCTCAAATCATTAAATTGGTATTAGAGCCTTGTGTTCGAGGAGTAACGATCAGAGATGTTGATTGGATCATGGATTGAAATCGAGAAGTTCGGAGGGAAGAGCTTCGAGTTATGGAAACTGAAGATAGAGGATCTACTCGTGGATAGGGATCTGTGAATGGTGATAGTCGATGAGATACCGAAGAGTACAGCGTCCATGGCAGAGGCATCGATGGTGGTGGTTTCGATATCATCTTCAGCGACCATCACGGAGTGGGAGAAGCTCTATCGGAAGGCACGAAGTCTGATTCGACTGTGCCTGGCTGATTCCATCATGATAAACATTTCTGGAGAAAAAACTGTGAAAGATCTCTCGAAGAAACTAGAAAGCCTTTATCAGAGTAAATCTCTGGTAAACAAACTGTTTCTGCGGAAGAAGTTATATAACCTTCGGATGGTTGAGGGCGATTCTTTCTCTGTTCATCCACTTGAGTTCAATACTTTGATAGGTCAGTTATTATCTATCAGTGTTGATGTGACGGATGACGATAAGGTTATTACACTGCTTTATTCACTACCTAATTCGTGGGATAACTTGATAGTTACGATTGGTAATGGTACAACTGATCTGTCTTCTGAGAATGTCATGGCAGCCTTATTGTCTGAAGAGATAAGGCGGCAGGGTACAGAGAACTCGTCAAATGAGGCCTTATCTATGAGAGGGCAAACCCATGATAAAGACTACAAGTGGTCTGATGATAAACCCAAGTTCAGGGGAAGATTGAAAAGTAAAGGTAAATATGGGTTAAAGTGTTGGAAGTGTAGGAAGTCTAGGCATATAAAGAAGGATTGCAGAAGTAAGAGTGCAAACCCTGAAAAGCAGACAGGTGAGAGATCAAATTTAGGAAACAAGGACTAGTATGATGATGATGCTGGTGACTTAAATATGGCATCTTGTTTGGCTCAATCAAATCAGAGTGTTTAGATAATTGACACGAGAGTATCCTTTCACATGACACCTCATAGGGACTAGTTTCGTGAGTATGGAACCTTTGATGGGGGAAACATTTTATTGGGAGATAACTCTCCGGTGAAAATTATTGGTTATGGGAAGGTAAAGTTAAGGATGAAAGATGAGACAGTCAGAACACTTCCAGGAGTGATGCATATTCCAGGTTTCAGCAGGAACCTGATGTCAGTCAGCAAGATGGTAGATGGGGGAGTGAATTTCAGCTATGAAAAAAATTCATGCAAGATGACTCGTGGATCGTTAGTAATTGCACGAGGTGTTCGGTATGGTACGTTGTACAAGCTGCTGGGAAGTACAATACAAAGTCAGTGTAGTGGAGGTTTTATCTCTGAGAAGGCGACTGATGATAAGGCGACGTCCTCTATGTTGTAGCATCAGAGGCTTGGGCTTAAGGTGAAAATGGACTATCTAATTTACCTTCAAAGCATATGGTGAAGTGAGTCCCAGATTGCTCCATGGGATTCGGTTTCTGTGAGCATTGTCTACATGGCAAACGAAACCGTGTGAGTTTTAAGTCCACTGGCACGAGGGCAAAGGGTATTATGGATTTAATACATAATGATGTGTTTGGGCCAATTCTGGTCCAATCTCTTGGAAAATTAAGGTATTATGCCTCTTTCAATGATAATTTTTCAAGATATGCATGGATTTACTTCATGAAGAGTAAAGCTGAAGCATTTGATAAGTTTCATGAGTTTAAAGCATTAGTAGAAAATCATATGGAAAGAAAGATAAAGGTACTGACAGATAATTGAGGGGAATTTTGCTCAGACAAGTTTGAGAAATTTTGTGTGGCAAGGGGCATTGCAAGACAGAAAACAACTCCATATACACCTCAACAGAATGGGGTGGTCGAGAGACTCAATCGATCACTCATGGAGAAATCGAAGAGTATGTTGAGTTGTGCAGGCTTGGAGCCGGAGTTCTGGGAAAAGGCGGCAGCTACAACATGTTATCTGACGAACAAGTCGCCTACATCAACTTTACAGGATCAGACACTGCTTGAGGCACTATTCGGGAAGAAGCCGAGTTTGACTCATGTTTGGGTGTGATGCTTATATATATGTGCCAAAAGAAAAGAGGAACAAACTTGATAGCAAATCAGCGAAGTGCATTTTCATTAGTTATGAGGATGGGTTAAGGGGTACAAGTTATGGAATCCATAAAACAAGAGTATAGTTTACAACACAGATGTTGTGTTCAAGGAAACGAAAAGGAATGTGGCGGCTGTCCAAGATATACCAGAACAACCAAAGTAGGTTCAGATTGATCTTAGCTAGGGAGATAAAGAACGGAAGACTACCCCACAGACTGCGTCGGATACTTCATATTTTGAGTCAGTTGGGTCTGAGCACGATATTCATGTTTCTGATGTAAGGGATGAGGATTCAGATGCTGGCTCGGAGGTAGAGATCACGCCTGTTATAAGGCGATCCACATGAGTTAGGAGACCACCCATCAGGTATTCCCCTAGTGCTTGTAGTGCATTATATGCTTTAAATATTACTGGTGATGATCTTAGCACAGTGAAAGAGGCAAGGACCTCGGATAATGTAAATCTGTGAGAGGATACTATGAAAGAGGACATGCAGGCACTGGACAAGAATGAAACATAGAACCTTGTGAAATTGCCTAGAGATAAGAAGGTAATTGGGTGCAAATAGATTTTCAAGAAGAAAACAAATGCAAATGGAATAATATAAAAGTACAAGGCACGTCTGGTTGCAAAGGGGTACTCACAAATAGAAAGAATTGACTATGATGAGATATTTTCCTTGGTAGCAAAGTTGACATCTATCATATGTGTCTTACTTATGGCAGCTGCTTATGATCTAGAGGTTGAACAACTGGATGTGAAGACAGCTTCCTTTCATGGGAACTTAAAGAAGGAAATTTACATGAAATTTTTTAGGAAAAGCAAAGAAGAGTTGGTTTATAAATTAAAGAAGTCTTTGTACGGACTAAAGTAGTCACCACAGATGTGGTACCAGAAGTTTGATACATATACCATACAGCTTGAGTTCATTCGCAGCTATGCTGATCACTGTGTCGATGTGAAAAGGTTAGGGGTTGATTTTGTCATTTTAACCTTGTATGTTGATGAAATGTTGTTGATTAGAAATAACAAGAAGATGATTAGCATTGTGAAAGCATTGTTAGCAAAACAGTTTGATATGAAAAACCTAGGACCAAAAAACTTTATCTTGGGCATGTAGATAAATAGGGATCGTGAAAATCGAAAAATTACGGCTAAGTCAGAAGAAGTATATTGAAGAAGTGTTGAAAAAATTCAAAATGTCTGACAGCAAGCCGATAGGGACTCCCATGCCTTTGGGAACCAAGTTATCTATAGAACAATGTCCGAAGACGGAGGAAGAAGCTGAAGAGATGGCGCACGTACCTTATGCTAGTGTGGTTGGAAGCTTAATGTATGCCATGGTGTGTACAAGGCTAGATATTGCCCAAGCAGTGGAAGTTTTGAGTAGATATATGTCTAATCCGGGGAAAGAGCATTAGACTGCAATCAAGAGAGTTCTTAGATATCTTCGTGGCACATCAGAGTTTGCATTGTGTTATGGAGGTATATGAGATAAGAAGAATCTTGATATTGTAGGATCAGTTGATGTTGACTGAGGAGAGGACATTGATAGCAGGAGCTCTACAAGCGGATATATTTTCAATCTGTTTGGTGGGGCAGTGAGTTGGATGAGCGAAAGGCAAAATGTTGTTGCCCTTTCATCTACAGAAGCAGAGTATATGTGTAACGACCTATCCCTGGTTAGCCACCCCCGAGACGGTGTTGTCACATTTTGAAAATCCCAGCATGACACATATATGCAACAATAAAAATATAGCAACTGCAATTATTTACATCATTCCTCAACCCTCAACAGGGGAAATACATCATTCAGATCTCAACTTAAACATTTTATACAACATAATATGCATGAATATTTACAAAAAAAAAACTTCTTTCCATTAGTCTGAGGATGTGGACCACGTGACTTACAGATAATGACTCTGTCAGTATGTCAGCTCACCAAACTATCTGTCCTGCATGCTACCTGAAATCATTGTACAATGAGGAGTGAGCTTTACAAGCTCAGTTAATTAAACTTACTAGAAGTATTCAATTTGTATAATTAGTCTTCCAATATTCATTTATCTATATCTCATATATTTTGATAATAACATTCTATTATCACTTCTCATATCAAATCCCCATCCTTTATAAATCTCTTCTTCTCATATAGTTAATCATCATCTTGAGATTATCAATTCTATCTCATAATTACCTCATTATGAGATTCACAACATACAATTAGTCACCCAGATAATTCTCATCATTTCATATTTCCATATTTCTTCTCAGCATAATTGTCTCTCCATATGACTCATTCATCTATTAATAAATTTACAATCATAAATAGCACTTTAGCATCTCAGATAATAACAATCAAAATTTAAGCAAATATAATGCATGAATTTAAATGTTATTATTATTGGAAACGTCTTCCCACATGTCAACATGTTTATCTTAGACCAGTTACCTTCCCGATTCTTTTATTCTCATTCATCTATATCTTTCATTCTTCAAGAACAAGAGGATTCTTGAAGAGGTGTTGCTATAATTGTAAGAACTCCATTGATTTAGTGCAGAGAGCTCAGAGAAGCTCACAAGAACGTAGGCACATTGTCAAACCTCGATAATAATTGTTTGTGTTCTTTTTCTTTGATTGGTTTGTTTCTGTGCATGACAAGTTATTCTAAACTTGGGTGTTTGGAAGATCACCACCTGGGCATCTTTAAGTGATATCCAACAGTGGTATCAGAGCTTTGGTGAGTGGGTACCGGAGCTGGAACAGAAGGTATCGGAGCAAGACTCCAAGAATCAAATGAGACTTCTTGAGTGATTCAAGAATGGAGTAGAGATCAAGATCTGATCGGGTTCTTGAGGGTGATTCAAAAACGGTGCTGTGATCAAGATTTGATCGTGTTCTTGAGATTTAGAAGTTGGAAAGCAATTGTGGGTGCTGCATAAATCTTGGGATTTTCTCTGCAAGATGGGTTCAAATTTCATTGTTGAGAAGTTTGATGGAAAGGGAGACTTTGCCCTTTGGAAGCGGAAGATTAAGGTTGTTCTTATGCAACAAAAGGTGGACTTGGTTATTGGAGAAGATGACACTTTTCCAGCAAGTATCACAGAGGTCCAGCGGAATGAGATAAAGAAGATGACGTATAGCACCATCTTTCTACACATGTCGGATAGTGTCACAAGGGAGTGCAGAGACTCGGAAGAACCAGCTATCATATGGAAGAAACTAGATGAGTTGTTTCTTACCAAAACTCTCCCTAATAAGATTTATCTTCTTAAACGAATCTTTGCTTTTAAAATGGATCCTAATAAATAGTTGCAAGATAATCTTGATATGTTTAATAAACTAGTTCAAGATTTGGCTAGTTGTAGTATAATGTTCCCGGATGAACAATTGGCTGTTATGTTATTGAATTCTCTTCCTGATTATTTTGAAAGTTTGATTAATACTATTGAATATGGAAGAGATACATTAACCAAGGATATTGTGATCAATGCTATAAGGGCTCATGATTTCAAAGCCAAGATGAGGGAAGCATCAAGTGGAGAAGAGCTGTTCGTTAGAGGAAGGCCAGCAACTCGGAATGGCAGTAGCATCCATGGCAACTACCAGAAGAAATCAAAGGGTAGAGGGCAGAGCCATGGGAAAGAGCACTCCAAACCAAGATTTAGAGGAAAGAAATGCTCCTACTGCAATAAGGAGGGTCATTTCAAGAAAGATTGCAAGAAGAAGTTGTGGGATGAGAGAGGAAAAAACTATACCAACAATGGAGAGGCTTCGGTTACTAAGGGAGAACAGCATGATGATGTTCTTGTTGTGTGCTCAAATGTGAGCAGGAGGTAAGGCAGCGAGAAATGGATCCTGGATTCTGGGTGCACTTATTACATGTGCCCTTACAGGGATTGGTTCAAGAATTTCAAGGAAACCAATGATGGAAAGGTTTTCTTGGGGAATGATACTTCTTGCCAAGTGAGGGGATAGGAGATATCCAATTGAAGATGTTTGATGGAGTCACAAGACTGCTGCGGAATGTGAGGTATCTATTGGAAATCACGTTGGAGATGCCCAGGTGATGATCTTCCAAACACCCAAGTCTAGAATGACTTGTAAAGATGAATCGAAAACAGAAACAGAAATCAAAGAAAGGAAATGATACAGTAATTGTTATCAAGGTTCGGTAATAGCCTACATCCCCCTGAGTTCCTTTGAACTCTCTACGCAAAATCAATGTTTTTTTACAAATACAGAAACCCTCTCCAAGAAACTTAGGTTCTTAAAGAACCAAGAAGAGAAGAAAGAAAGTGATAGAACTATTACAAAAGCACTTTACCCACAATCTATACTACTTCTCTCTTTACAACCAGCTTTTCTTTTGAGATCTATTCTAGTGCCTCTCATGTGTTTTATGTCTTTGCACTCTTATACTTGCACTTTAACTCTCTTATATGATGATCACTTGTATGTCACAATGTGTGTATGTTGTGTTGTGATTGAAGCTAGGTGACCCTTTATATAGTGCAACAACTTCTTGACCCATCTTGAGGATCAATATCCACCCTTAGATCTTAAGGACCAATCAACCTTAGCCCTCAATCAATTCTAAGTGATCATGTGCGTTTTGAACATGTTTCACGCACTTAACAAAAGGCTGAACCAAAAGGCATCAGTGTGCCTTCAGGCCGCGGCCTAAAACAGGGCATGTCGCAGCCTGGAGCAGGGCTAAACACCTCTCCACTTCTCACCTTTCTGGGCGCCACGACCTGGAGGAGTCTGAGCCGCGGCACATAACTGGTGTTGAACCTCCTCCATACTAGGCGCCGTGGCCTGGAAAGAGCTAGGCCGCGGCTTGACCTGGTGCTAACTTGCTAAATCTTCACTTTGTTTAATCCTTGGACAAAACTCTAACAATTTCTACCTTTGTCGAAGCGATTAAACTCGAACCCATTGTGCAGAGAGCTTCAGGATCTAAACTTATCTTGAGTCATCATTCAACCGACTCCAATCCTAAGTAGTCTAAGGCAATGATTGAACTTACTTAGAGGTAGAACCTTGGTGCCTAAATCTGCAGAATTTTCCTCCGTGGCTACCTTGTCCACATGAATGCATCCTTCTGTAACATTTTCCCGAATGAAATGATACCGAACATCCATGTGCTTTATCCTCTCATGGAACACCGGATTCTTACACAAGTGCAATACACTTTGACTATCCGAGTACACCACCACCTGCTCTTTCAGGACCTTCAACTCTTCCAACAACCCTTTTGCACCACGTAGCCTCCTTAATGGCTTCCGTTACCGCTATGTACTCAGCCTCAGTTGTTGAGAGTGCTACCATAGGCTGCAACTGAGCCTTCCAACTTATAAAACATCCATTTAAGTTAAAGAAGTAAAAAGTAATCGATCTTCTTTTATCCCGGTCTGCTCCACAGTCCGAATCCGCATAATCCTCAAAAACAGATGGACTTACCCCTCTTCTCATAAATCAGCCCTACTTATGGGCTTCCCTTCAAGTACCTTAGTAACTAATTCATCCCAAGCCAATGCTCCTTTCTGGGATTACTCATAAACCTACTGAGGACACTTATTGCATGAGCAATATCAGGTTTAATGCTTACCATGGTGAACATAACTGAACCAACCGCACTAGAGTAAAGGACCTTTTCCATTTCCTTCTTCTCTGCCTCTAATCTCGAACATTGATCGCTGGAGAACTTGAAATGACCAGCAAGAGGAACCTTAACTGGTTTGCTATCTTCCATAAAGAACTTAGATATCATCTTCTCTATGTAGAAAGTCTGAGAAATCTTCAATCTGTTTCTCTCCCTTTCCCGGATTATATTCATCCCAAGGATCTTCTGTGTATGGCCAAGATCCTTCATCTCAAACTCCGAATCGAGTTGTGACTTCAATTCTTCTATCCTCTCCCTGTTGTTCCCAACCAACAGCATATCATCGACATAGATGAGGATGATCACCACTTCCTCCACCTTGTGCCCCTTATAGTACAAGCACCAATTATAGCAGCTCCTCATAAAACCCAAGCTAGTTACAAAGGAATCAAACCTCTTACTCCATTACCGAGGTGATTGCTTCAGGCCATAGAGAGATTTCTTCAATTGGCACACCAACTCTCCCTACCTTTCTTCCTCATAGCCTTCGGGCTACCTCATGTAGATGGTCTCATCAAGCCCTCCATGTAAGAACGCTATCTTCACATCCATTTGCTCGATTTCCCAATTGAATTGGACCACCATTGCCAATATTATTCGTATCGTCTTGTATTTCACAACTGGTGAGAATATTTCGATGAAATCTATACCTTCTCTTTATGTGAACCCCTTCGCCACCAGCCTAGCTCTATACCAACTTCATCCCTTGGAGTGTTTCCTTCTTTGATCTTGTAGATCCACCTAAAATCCACAACTCTCTATTTTTCTGGTTTGGGCACCAATTCCCAAGTGTTGTTTTTCCTCAAAGAATCTATTTTTTTCTCCATAGCTAGCTGCCACTTTGGCGACTCCTTACAGTCCATGGCATCCATGTAAGTTTCTGGTGTAACCTCTCATTCTATCCAAGAAGCTGCTACATTAGCATCTGCAAACCCATATCTCAAAGATGGTCTGACCACCCTCCTTTCTCGGTCCCTTGTGAGCTAGTAGTCATTCTGACTTGCTACATCAACCTCTTCTAGTTCAGCCTCCTCTTGAGTATCCTGAGCATGGCCTTCATTAATGGGCTCTACCTGGTCCAAACCCTCTTGTCTTCCTTGCTCTACCTGAATTGAATTTTCCTTGATGCGATGCTCCACAAATTTCGGACTGGTTTGCTCACTAGCCCCTGCAGGGTTAGTTTTCTCCAAATAGGGAAATAATAATTCATTAAAAATAACATCCCTACTTATTATGAGTTTCATTCCTTTTGGTTCTAAGGACCACAACCTATACCCCTTAACCCCATCACCTTACCCTAAAAATACACATTTTCTAGACCTTGGGTTAAGTTTATCATCCTTTTGATGTGTAAATGCAGCACACCCAAAAGTTCTAAGGTTGCTCAACTTAGGGGGTTTCCCACTTCACATCTCCATGGGAGTCTTGAGCTCTAAAGCTCTAAAGGGTGATCTATTTACCACGTATGCAGCAGTAGACACAGCTTCCCCCCAAAAATATTTTGGTAAACCAGACCCAATTAACATGCACCTAACCTTTTCCATAAGGGTTCTATTATTCCTCTCAGCAACTCCATTTTGTTGAGGTGTTTTTACAACCGTTCTATGTCTTAGAATGCCATTTAACTCACGGAATTTATCAAAATCCTTATTGCAAAATTCTAAGCCATTATCGGTTCGTAAAGCCTTAACTACCCTACCCGTTTGAGTCTCCAGCAACTTTTTCCACACCACAAATTTATTCAAAGCATCTGATTTATTTTTAAGCAAATAAACCCAAAAGTTTCTTGAATAATCATCAATTAAAGATAGAAAGTAAAAGTTACCTCCCTGTGTTGGTGTTCTTGCTGATCCCCAAAGGTCTGAATGAATGTAGTCAAGAATGCCCTTAGACTTGTGCACTCCGGTGTTGAAACTGACCCGGTGTTGCTTCCCAAGAACACAACACTCGCAGAAATCCAATTTCTTTACTTTGTCACCATCAAGTAGACCATTCTTGCTGAGAACTTGCAGGCCATTTTCGCTCATATGTCCCAAGCGAGTGTGCCAAAGGGCTGCCTTATCCATCTCAGCCATCAAGCTTGTTGCTTGATCCTTGATTTCTATCTCTCCGATCATCTCATAAAGTCCATCTTTTATTGCTGCTTTGATCACTATCAAAGATCCCTTAGTCACCTTGATCTTTCCTCCCTTTGCTTTGTATGAATACCCCATGGAATCCAGCTGCCCCAATGAGATCAAATTCCTCTTTAAATCTGAAAAACACCTCACATTCCGCAGTAGCCTTATGACTCCATCAAGCATCCTCAATTTGATGTCTCCTATTCCCCTCACTTTGCAAAAAGTGTCATTCCCCAAGAAAACCCTTCCATCATTGATTTCCTTGAAATTTTTGAACCAATCCTTGTGAGGGCACATGTGATAAATGCACATGGTATCCAAGATCCATTTCTCGCTGCCTTTCCTCCTGCTCACATTTGAGCACACAACAAGAACATCATCTTGTTGTTCTCCCTTGGCAACCAAAGCCTCTCCATTCTTGGTATGGCTTCCTCATCTCTCATCCCACATCTTCTTCTTGCAATCTTTCTTGAAGTGACCCTCCTTATTGCAGAAGAAGCATTGTTTCCCTCCAAACTTCAATTTGGAATGCAATCTCCCATAGCTCTGCCCTCTACCTCTTGATTTCTCCCGGTAGTTTCCA
The DNA here is from genome assembly GCA_023935145.1 of Bretschneidera sinensis. NCBI lineage: Eukaryota > Viridiplantae > Streptophyta > Magnoliopsida > Brassicales > Akaniaceae > Bretschneidera > Bretschneidera sinensis. Next base: position 98,871,574 of record CM043700.1, on the reverse strand, counting down.
TAAATACTACTGCCATTCCGAGTTGTTGGCCTTCCTCTAACGAACAGCCCTTCTCCACTTGATGCTTCCCTTATCTTTGCTTTGAAATCATGAGCCCTTAGAGCATTAATCATGATTTCCTTGGTTAGTGTATCTCTTCTATATTCAATTGCATTGATTAAACTTTCAAAACACTCAGGAGGAGAATTTAACAAAATAACATCCAATTGTTCATCTAGGAACTTTATACTACAACTAGCCAAATCTTGAACTAGTTTGTTAAACACATCAAGATTATCTTGCAACTCATTGTTATGATCCATTTTAAAAGCAAAGATTCTTTTAAGAAGATAAATTTTATTAGGGAGAGTTTTGGTAAGAAACAACTGATCTAGTTTCTTCCATATGACAGCTGGATCTTCCGAGTCTCCGCACTCTCTTGTGACACTATCCGATATGTATAAGAAAATGGTGTTGTATGCCATCTTCTTCATCTCAATCCGTTGGTCCTCCGTGATACTTGCTGGAAAAGCATCATCTTCTCCAATAGCCAAGTCCACCTTCTGTTACATAAGAACAACCTTGATCTTCCGCTTCCAAAGGGCAAAGTCTCATTTTCCATCAAACTTCTCAACAACGAAATTTGAAGCCATCTTGTGGAGAAAATCTCAGATTTATGCAGCACCCACAATTGTTTTTCAAATTCTTCTAAACCTCAAGAACACGATCGAAGATTGATCTTAATACCGTTCTTGAATCACCCTCAAGAACACGATCTGATCTTGATCTTTACTCCGTTATTGAATCACCCAAGAAGTTGATCTTTGATTCTTGGAGTCTTGACTTTGTCACCTTCTGTTCCAGCTTCGATACCCACTGTCCAAAGCTCATCTGACTCTGATACCACTATTGGAAATCACCTTAGAGATGCCCAGGTAGTGATCTTCCAAACACCCAAGTCTAGAATGACTTGTAAAGATGAATTGGAAACAAAAACATAAATCAAAGAAAGGAAAGGACACAGCAATTGTTATTGAGGTTCGGCAATAGCCTACGTTCCCATGAGTTCCTCTGAACTCTCTGCACTAAATCAATGGTTCTTTACAAATACAGCAACCCTCTCCAAGAAACTCAAGTTCTTAAAGAACCAAGAAGAGAAGAAAGAAAATGATAGAACTATTACAAAAGCACTCTACCCACAATCTATACTACTTCTCTCTGTACAACCAGCCTTTCTTTTGAGATCTATTCTAGTGTCTCTCCTGTGTTTTGTGTCTTTGCACTCTCACACTTGCACTTTAACTCTCTTGTATGATGATCACTTGTATGTCACAATGTGTGTATGTTGTGTTGTGATTGAAGCTAGGTGACCCTTTATATAGTGCACCAACTTCTTGACCCATCTTAAGGATCAATATCCACCCTTAGATCTTAAGGACCAATCAACCTTAGCCCTCAATCAATTCTAAGTGATCCTGTGTGTTTTGAACATGTCTCACACACTTAACAAAAGGCTGAACCAAAAGGCATTAGTGTCCCTTCAGGCCACGGCCTAGAACAAGGCATGTCACGGCTTGGAGCAAGGCTAAACACCTCTCAACTTCTCACTTTTCTAGGCGCCGCGGCTTGGGGAAGTCTGAGCCGTGACTCACAACTGGTGTTGAACCTCCTCCATGCTAGGCACCACGGCCTAGAAAGAGCTGGGTCACGGCCTGACCTGGTGTTGACTTGCTGAATCTTCACTTTGTTTAATCCTTGGACAAAACTCCAACAGTATCTTCAAGATTTGAGAAGAAACTTGATCTCATTGGGGTAGCTAAATTCCATGGGGTACACATACAAAGCAGAGGGAGGAAAGATCAAGGTAACCAAGGGATCTTTGATAATGATCAAAGCAGTAATAAAGGATGGTCTCTATGAGATTATTGGAGAGACAGAAATCAAGGATCAAGCAGCAAGCTTGAGGGCTAAGATGGATAAGGCAGTACTTTGGCACAATCGCTTAGGATATATGAGCGAAAAGAGGCTGCAAGTTCTCAGCAAGAATGGTCTACTTGATGGTGACAAGGTAAAGAAACTAGATTTCTGCGAATGTTGTGTTCTTGGGAAGCAACATCGGGTCAGCTTCAACACCGGAGTGCACAAGTCTAAGGGCATTCTTAACTACATTCATGCATATCTTTGGGGACCAGCAAGAACACCAACACAGGGAGGTAATCATTACTTTCTTCTGTCTTTAATTGATGATTATTCTAGAAAGGTTTGGGTTTATTTGCTTAAAAATAAATCAGAGGCTTTGAATAAATTTGTGGTGTGGAAAAAGTTGTTGGAGACTCAAACGGACAGGGTAGTTAAGGCGTTAAGAACTGATAATGGCTTAGAATTTTTTAATAAGGATTTTGATAAATTCTGTGAGTTAAATGGAATTCTAAGACATAGAACGGTTGTGAAAACTGCTCAGCAAAATGGAGTTGCTAAGAGGATGAATAGGACCCTTATGGAAAAGGTTAGGTGCATGTTAATTGGGTCCAGTTTACCAAAATGTTTTTGGGGGTACGTTGTGTCTACTGCTGCATATTTGGTTAATAGATCACCCTCTAGGGCTTTAGACCTTAAGACTCCCGAGGAGATGTGGAGTGGCAAATCTCTTGAGTTGAACAACCTTAGGACTTTTGGATGTGCTGCATTTGCATATCAAAAGGATGATAAACTTACCCCATGGTATAGAAAATGTGTGTTTCTAGGGTATGGTGATGGGTTTAAGGGGTATAGGTTATGGTCCTTAGAGCCAAAAGGGACTAAACTCATAATAAGTAGGGATGTCATTTTTAATGAATTATTATTTCCATATTTGGAGAAAACTAACCCTGCAGGGGATAGTGAGCAAACCAGTTTGGTATTTGTGGAGCATAGCATCAAGGAAAATTCAGTTCAGGTAGAGCAAGGATGGCAAGAGGGTTCGGACCAGGTAGAGCCCATTGATGAAGGCCAAGCTTAGGACACTCTAGAGGAGGCTAAACTAGAAGGAGATGATGCAGCAAGTCAGAATGACTATTAGCTCACAAGGGACCAAAAAAAAAAGCTGGTCAGACCACCTTTGAGATATGGTTTTGCGGATACTAATGTAGCAGCTCCTTATTCAGAATGAGGGGTTGAACTAGAAACTTACATGAATGCCATGGAATGTAAGGATTCATCAAAATGGCAGCTAGCTATGGAGGAAGAAATGGATTCTTTGAGGAAGAACAACTCTTAAGAATTGGTGCCCAAGCCAGAAAAACAGAGAGTTGTGGATTGTATGTGGATTTACAAGATCAAAGAAGGGAACACTCCAGGGGATGAAGTCCGGTATAAGGCTAGGCTAGTGGTGAAGGGATTCACACAAAGAGAAGGCATAGATTTCACTGAAATATTCTTATCGGTTATGAAATACAAGACGATAAGGATAGTATTAGCAATGGTGGTCCAATTTAATTGGGAAATCGAGCAAATAGATGTGAAGACAACGTTCTTACATGGAGAGCTTGATGAGACCATCTACATGAGGCAACCCGAGGGCAATGAGGAAGGAAGGCAGGGAGATTTGGTGTGCCAATTGAAGAAATCTCTCTATGGTCTGAAGCAATCACCTCGACAATGGAATAAGATGTTTTATTCCTTTGTAACTAGCTTGGGTTTTATGAGGAGCTACTATGATTCGTGCTTGTACTACAAGAGGCACATGGTGGAGGAAATGGTGATTATCCTCATCTATGTTGATGATATGCTGTTGGTTGGGAAAAGCAGGGAGAGGATAGAAGAATTGGAATCTCAACTCAGTTCAGAGTTTGAGATGAAGGATCTTGGCCATGCACAGAAGATCATTGGGATGAGTATAATGAATGAAAGGGAGAGAAACAGATTGAAGATTTCTCAGACTTCCTACATAGAAAAGATTATATCTAAGTTTTCTATGGAAGATAGCAAACTAGTGAAGGTTTCCCTTGCTGGTCATTTCAAGTTCTCCAGCGATCAATGTCCAAGATCGGATGAGGAGAAGTAGGAAATGGAAAAAGGTCCCTTACTCTAGTGCAGTTAGATCTGTAATGTTCACCATGGTAATCACTAGACCCAACATTGCTCATGCAATAAGTGTTCTCAGCAGGTTTATGAGTAATCCCGGAAAGGAGCATTGGCTTGGGATGAAGTGGTTGCTAAGGTACTTGAAGGGAAGCCCGGATGTGGGGCTGGTTTATGAGAAGAGGGGTAAGTCCATCCGTCTTGAGGGTTATGCTAATTCGAACTATGGAGCAGACCGAGATAAAAGAATATCAATTACCTGTTGTGCGATAATATACCTAAATAAATGGGTAAATAATCGCACTTGTTTTACTTGCAAGTGCACAAGGTCAACAGTGTAGTATAGTGTGCGAATGCAAGATCATCTCCACAGGGATTGGTAAAGTTCAATTTAGAATTATATTCGCAATATAAAAAGATAGAAATAATAAAAGTGTTGAGAAATAATAAAGATAAAATACTAAGGATAAAGGCGTAGGGACTTGATATCCACCACTAATTATGTTACCACAATATAATAGTATGCCAATGCTTTATTCATGCCATGTATACCTACTGGTCGCCAACCTAAGGGCATGGTATCTACTCCTTAAGCTATTGATTTCCCTAAGCAACGAGTTAGGCATGGTATCTACTCTAACTCTTTTCTTCCTTAAGGGATTCAGCATGGTATCTGCTTGAGTTGTTCCTTAAGAAAACATAAGTACTATGGAAATCGACAACCACATGAGACCTAAGGCATGGTATCTACTCCCGGTTTCCCATGTTGATTAACCCGGGTATCTGGATAAGATATCCCTTGTTACTAATGTTAGACCCAGGACTCGGTCATCCAAATTGATCTAACTAACAAGTCCATACCACATGCACATATTGATCAGACATATACATATGAGGAATTTAAATAAAAGCAGGTATTAATCAAGTTTAAGCAACACAACATAAATATCGCAAAGGCGCCAATACTAAATTTATTGAGTAAACATAATTAGGGCTTCAACCAAGCCCTACTAAGAGAGTTAGTTACACATACTAACTGAAGTAAACATAATTAAACTAAACATAAGGGAGAAGAATAAACCCGAGAGAAGAGGCGTCAATTCTCTCCCAAGCTCTCCACTCCAAGTAAAAGAAAAGAGAAAAGTGTTTTCTATCTAAGGTGTAAGGTGTGTTTTTGTGTGTGAGTTACAAGTGTATTTATAGGTCTTTGAGAAGTCCTAATAGACCCATGAGTCCTAAACTTTCCTAAAACGAAAATCTTGTATTTTCCAAAATAAGGTTCTGCAGTTTACTGTTCACGCCCGTATATTTGCGCTCGATCGTATGTGCCTTGCGCTCGATCGCATGTGCCTTGCGCTCGATCGCATGTGCCTTGCGCTCGATCGCATGTGTCCTTGCGCTCGATCGCAAGGTGCGCTCGATCCTACAATGATCGTATGTGCGCTCGATCGCACTGCGTGTGCGCTCGATCGTACTTTGTCCAGAAAGTGCTCCAGGGCTTCTAGATTTCTTCCTTAAAGTGCCAAAACTGCTTCTTTTTCTCCAAGACCCTATAAAAACATGTAAAACACACAAATGGAGTAAAAGATACCAAATTAATGTAATAAAGGATCTAACAAGTGTAAATAAGGGGGCTTAAATATGTATATTTAAGCGTCTATCACACCCCCAAACTTACATATTGCTAGTCCCTTAGCAATACTAAATTAAAAACTAAAACAGAAATATAGATAAATCCAATGTTCATAGTGTCAATAAAAAAATCTAGATTTTACACAAAACAATGATACGCATTCATGAGCAAGCTTAACAAGTGTAAACATATATCTGCAATGAATAAGAGTGTTGAACGTAAATCATATTCACTAGGTATTCTAAGATATCACAAGTTTGACTTCGGTGTGTGGTGATTAGCACATAAAAGATTGAGTTTCCAAGATATTCAAATAGGTAGTGTTTCGATGACTCAAGATTCACCAAACTTCCTATTAGAGTCAACAAATATGGCATAGTCTTTTATTTGAGAGATTTTTGCCAGGTTAGTTCCCTTAAGCTTTCTTGTTGACTCGTGTAACGAGTGTTTAGCCAATGACTCCCAAACCAGATGGTTTTAGGGCATTAGGTGTAAAGACACCCCTAAGGACTTACTGGCTCGAGTCAACAAGGCTACGAAACTAACTGATTTTTATGCTACCATTTAGAATTTTCCACCTTTTGACGTGACACTCAATGCTTACTGAGGCAAGAGGGCCAGTTACTCAGTAAAAAATTTCTTTTTAATGATCACTTAAGATTTTCCACCTTTTGACGTGACACTCAATGCTTACTGAGGCAAGAGGGCCAGTTACTCAGCGGAAGATTTGTTTTTATTGATCATTAGGAGCATTTTTTTCTTTTTGAGCACGAATCAATCTTTTCTATTTTTATATGCCAAAATGTCAATCTAATAGGTCATCTAGTTCACAGTCAAGCAAAAGAAACATACCAATCCAAATATCATGTCATACCCCACACAACTATGTGTTAATGTGCTTGTGATAGTTCAAGTTAAACTTGTGAATTCTTAAATGCCAAAAGGGCAGTGATCTAGGTTCAAAACTTGTTTATCGGCCTATATGTTCAAAGTGTTAAGCTCACTGATGAAGTCGAATCATAACATTTTGTTTAGATCACAAAAAAAAGTTTATTGGACAGAATGAACATGCATTTATCTATGAAAATAACAACAGAACTAAAAATGTAGGACATAGTGTAGTGTGTGAATGTGTCTCCCATACCCCCAAACTTAAATTACACATTGTCCCCAATGTGTGAATAACAAGGAAAGAGCTGACCTGGGAGATGGAGAACTAGCTAGGTCGGCATGGCTCATAGCGTACCCCCAAACTTGAACGGATGCACACATTGTCCCAAAAAAAGAAAAACTAACGTAATACGGGAAAACAAAAAGTAATTAAAATAAATAAATAACAATAAATATGTAAAATAATAAAAATAAAAGGATAAGCTGTGGGGTGCCTCCCATGAGCGCTAAGTTTAACGTCTTCAGCCGGACCAAGCCTTATTTTTCCCCAAAACTACAAGTGGCAGCAGCTAGCATAGGAAATGTCTTATTCTCTCCCATATAAGCATATGGTAAGTGCTCTGACAACTGCTTGAATTCCAAGTTAGGTGCATGTACAATAGAAGGGAAAATAATATTAGTACGCACATGATGGTCAAATGGATCGGTGTACTTACTTGGATGCTTTGGAAAGGCCTCTAGAAGGTGCATAGTTTCAATGAGGTCTTTAGTAACATCTTCTGATTTTGGCTCAATATCTGATCCTTTGAAATAATGGGTGAAGGTGGTCTCCAAGGGATCAATATAATAGTCATGAAAGACTTGTTTAACAACACCTTGCTTTTGTTCACTTAGCTCCTTAGCCAATTCCCCCATTTGTACTTCCAATCTATGAATAGCTTGCTCATGCTTGGTATTGATTTGTCGTTGCTCAATCATGAACTGTTCTTGTGAAGTCATCAGTTGCCTCATAAGACTCTCTAAGTTACTATTTTCTAATTCCGGCACTGGTTGGGCTGCTGGTTGGAAGTATTGGTGTTGTCCTTGAACATTTAAAGCATTGTGATTGTTGCTCCATGAGAGGTTGGGGTGGTGCTTCCATCCAGGATTGTAGGTATTTGTATATGCATTGTGCGGTCCCTCATAATTTGCTTGCTCTTGATCTGCATATGAATACAAAGGGCAAGTGTTAGTAGTGTGATCAAAACGAGAACATATAGCACATACCTGGAGTGGTTTGCCTCGCGGACTAGGTGGTATGTTTTGACTAGTCATGGCATATATGAGCATGTCTAGCTTCCTCTCCATAGCATCTAGACAAGTATATTGAGCTTCTATCATTGGTGCTTCTCCCTTTGAATGAATTAGTTGAAAAGCTTCAGTGCAGCAGTTTTAGTACTGCTGCTCGGGTACTCTCTGGACCTTTTGCGCTCGAGCGCACCCTGAACTGCGCTCGATCGCACCAAGTAGTGTGCTCGATCGCAATGAGGACAGAAAGTCCTCCTCTGCACACCTAAACAAAAACAGAAAAAGAAGGAATAAATCTGAAAAAATAAAAAAAATAAAACAGAACAGAATCAAATAGAATAAATTAAAATGATAATAAAAAAAAACTAACAAAAATAATTCCAAAAAGAAATTTAGCACAATCCCCGGCAACGGCGCCAAAAACTTGGTGTGCGATAATATACCTAAATAAATGGGTAAATAATCGCACTTGTTTTACTTGCAAGTGCACAAGGTCAACAGTGTAGTATAGTGTGCGAATGCAAGATCATCTCCACAGGGATTGGTAAAGTTCAATTTAGAATTATATTCGCAATATAAAAAGATAGAAATAATAAAAGCGTTGAGAAATAATAAAGATAAAATACTAAGGATAAAGGCGTAGGGACTTGATATCCACCACTAATTATGTTACCACAATATAATAGTATGCCAATGCTTTATTCATGCCATGTATACCTACTGGTCGCCAACCTAAGGGCATGGTATCTACTCCTTAAGCTATTGATTTCCCTAAGAAACGAGTTAGGCATGGTATCTACTCTAACTCTTTTCTTCCTTAAGGGATTCAGCATGGTATCTGCTTGAGTTGTTCCTTAAGAAAACATAAGTACTATGGAAATCGACAACCACATGAGACCTAGGGCATGGTATCTACTCCCGGTTTCCCATGTTGATTAACCCGGGTATCCGGATAAGATATCCCTTGTTACTAATGTTAGACCCAGGACTCGGTCATCCAAATTGATCTAACTAACAAGTCCATACCACATGCACATATTGATCAGACATATACATATGAGGAATTTAAATAAAAGCAGGTATTAATCAAGTTTAAGCAACACAACATAAATATCGCAAAGGCGCCAATACTAAATTTATTGAGTAAACATAATTAGGGCTTCAACCAAGCCCTACTAAGAGAGTTAGTTACACATACTAACTGAAGTAAACATAATTAAACTAAACATAAGGGAGAAGAATAAACCCGAGAGAAGAGGCGTCAATTCTCTCCCAAGCTCTCCACTCCAAGTAAAAGAAAAGAGAAAAGTGTTTTCTATCTAAGGTGTAAGGTGTGTTTTTGTGTGTGAGTTACAAGTGTATTTATAGGTCTTTGAGAAGTCCTAATAGACCCATGAGTCCTAAACTTTCCTAAAACGAAAATCTTGTTTTTTCCAAAATAAGGTTCTGCAGTTTACTGTTCACGCCCGTATATTTGCGCTCGATCGTATGTGCCTTGCGCTCGATCGCATGTGCCTTGCGCTCGATCGCATGTGTCCTTGCGCTCGATCGCAAGGTGCGCTCGATCCTACAATGATCGTATGTGCGCTCGATCGCACTGCGTGTGCGCTCGATCGCACTTTGTCCAGAAAGTGCTCCAGGGCTTCTAGATTTCTTCCTTAAAGTGCCAAAACTGCTTCTTTTTCTCCAAGACCCTATAAAAACATGTAAAACACACAAATGGAGTAAAAGATACCAAATTAATGTAATAAAGGATCTAACAAGTGTAAATAAGGGGGCTTAAATATGTATATTTAAGCGTCTATCACACCCCCAAACTTACATATTGCTAGTCCCTTAGCAATACTAAATTAAAAACTAAAACAGAAATATAGATAAATCCAATGTTCATAGTGTCAATAAAAAAATCTAGATTTTACACAAAACAATGATACGCATTCATGAGCAAGCTTAACAAGTGTAAACATATATCTGCAATGAATAAGAGTGTTGAACGTAAATCATATTCACTAGGTATTCTAAGATATCACAAGTTTGACTTCGGTGTGTGGTGATTAGCACATAAAAGATTGAGTTTCCAAGATATTCAAATAGGTAGTGTTTCGATGACTCAAGATTCACCAAACTTCCTATTAGAGTCAACAAATATGGCATAGTCTTTTATTTGAGAGATTTTTGCCAGGTTAGTTCCCTTTAGCTTTCTTGTTGACTCGTGTAACGAGTGTTTAGCCAATGACTCCCAAACCAGATGGTTTTAGGGCATTAGGTGTAAAGACACCCCTAAGGACTTACTGGCTCGAGTCAACAAGGCTACGAAACTAACTGATTTTTATGCTACCATTTAGAATTTTCCACCTTTTGACGTGACACTCAATGCTTACTGAGGCAAGAGGGCCAGTTACTCAGTAAAAAATTTCTTTTTAATGATCACTTAAGATTTTCCACCTTTTGACGTGACACTCAATGCTTACTGAGGCAAGAGGGCCAGTTACTCAGCGGAAGATTTGTTTTTATTGATCATTAGGAGCATTTTTTTCTTTTTGAGCACGAATCAATCTTTTCTATTTTTATATGCCAAAATGTCAATCTAATAGGTCATCTAGTTCACAGTCAAGCAAAAGAAACATACCAATCCAAATATCATGTCATACCCCACACAACTATGTGTTAATGTGCTTGTGATAGTTCAAGTTAAACTTGTGAATTCTTAAATGCCAAAAGGGCAGTGATCTAGGTTCAAAACTTGTTTATCGGCCTATATGTTCAAAGTGTTAAGCTCACTGATGAAGTCGAATCATAACATTTTGTTTAGATCACAAAAAAAAGTTTATTGGACAGAATGAACATGCATTTATCTATGAAAATAACAACAGAACTAAAAATGTAGGACATAGTGTAGTGTGTGAATGTGTCTCCCATACCCCCAAACTTAAATTACACATTGTCCCCAATGTGTGAATAACAAGGAAAGAGCTGACCTGGGAGATGGAGAACTAGCTAGGTCGGCATGGCTCATAGCGTACCCCCAAACTTGAACGGATGCACACATTGTCCCAAAAAAAGAAAAACTAACGTAATACGGGAAAACAAAAAGTAATTAAAATAAATAAATAACAATAAATATGTAAAATAATAAAAATAAAAGGATAAGCTGTGGGGTGCCTCCCATGAGCGCTAAGTTTAACGTCTTCAGCCGGACCAAGCCTTATTTTTCCCCAAAACTACAAGTGGCAGCAGCTAGCATAGGAAATGTCTTATTCTCTCCCATATAAGCATATGGTAAGTGCTCTGACAACTGCTTGAATTCCAAGTTAGGTGCATGTACAATAGAAGGGAAAATAATATTAGTACGCACATGATGGTCAAATGGATCGGTGTACTTACTTGGATGCTTTGGAAAGGCCTCTAGAAGGTGCATAGTTTCAATGAGGTCTTTAGTAACATCTTCTGATTTTGGCTCAATATCTGATCCTTTGAAATAATGGGTGAAGGTGGTCTCCAAGGGATCAATATAATAGTCATGAAAGACTTGTTTAACAACACCTTGCTTTTGTTCACTTAGCTCCTTAGCCAATTCCCCCATTTGTACTTCCAATCTATGAATAGCTTGCTCATGCTTGGTATTGATTTGTCGTTGCTCAATCATGAACTGTTCTTGTGAAGTCATCAGTTGCCTCATAAGACTCTCTAAGTTACTATTTTCTAATTCCGGCACTGGTTGGGCTGCTGGTTGGAAGTATTGGTGTTGTCCTTGAACATTTAAAGCATTGTGATTGTTGCTCCATGAGAGGTTGGGGTGGTGCTTCCATCCAGGATTGTAGGTATTTGTATATGCATTGTGCGGTCCCTCATAATTTGCTTGCTCTTGATCTGCATATGAATACAAAGGGCAAGTGTTAGTAGTGTGATCAAAACGAGAACATATAGCACATACCTGGAGTGGTTTGCCTCGCGGACTAGGTGGTATGTTTTGACTAGTCATGGCATATATGAGCATGTCTAGCTTCCTCTCCATAGCATCTAGACAAGTATATTGAGCTTCTATCATTGGTGCTTCTCCCTTTGAATGAATTAGTTGAAAAGCTTCAGTGCAGCAGTTTTAGTACTGCTGCTCGGGTACTCTCTGGACCTTTTGCGCTCGAGCGCACCCTGAACTGCGCTCGATCGCACCAAGTAGTGTGCTCGATCGCAATGAGGACAGAAAGTCCTCCTCTGCACACCTAAACAAAAACAGAAAAAGAAGGAATAAATCTGAAAAAATAAAAAAAATAAAACAGAACAGAATCAAATAGAATAAATTAAAATGATAATAAAAAAAAACTAACAAAAATAATTCCAAAAAGAAATTTAGCACAATCCCCGGCAACGGCGCCAAAAACTTGGTGTGCGATAATATACCTAAATAAATGGGTAAATAATCGCACTTGTTTTACTTGCAAGTGCACAAGGTCAACAGTGTAGTATAGTGTGCGAATGCAAGATCATCTCCACAGGGATTGGTAAAGTTCAATTTAGAATTATATTCGCAATATAAAAAGATAGAAATAATAAAAGCGTTGAGAAATAATAAAGATAAAATACTAAGGATAAAGGCGTAGGGACTTGATATCCACCACTAATTATGTTACCACAATATAATAGTATGCCAATGCTTTATTCATGCCATGTATACCTACTGGTCGCCAACCTAAGGGCATGGTATCTACTCCTTAAGCTATTGATTTCCCTAAGAAACGAGTTAGGCATGGTATCTACTCTAACTCTTTTCTTCCTTAAGGGATTCAGCATGGTATCTGCTTGAGTTGTTCCTTAAGAAAACATAAGTACTATGGAAATCGACAACCACATGAGACCTAGGGCATGGTATCTACTCCCGGTTTCCCATGTTGATTAACCCGGGTATCCGGATAAGATATCCCTTGTTACTAATGTTAGACCCAGGACTCGGTCATCCAAATTGATCTAACTAACAAGTCCATACCACATGCACATATTGATCAGACATATACATATGAGGAATTTAAATAAAAGCAGGTATTAATCAAGTTTAAGCAACACAACATAAATATCGCAAAGGCGCCAATACTAAATTTATTGAGTAAACATAATTAGGGCTTCAACCAAGCCCTACTAAGAGAGTTAGTTACACATACTAACTGAAGTAAACATAATTAAACTAAACATAAGGGAGAAGAATAAACCCGAGAGAAGAGGCGTCAATTCTCTCCCAAGCTCTCCACTCCAAGTAAAAGAAAAGAGAAAAGTGTTTTCTATCTAAGGTGTAAGGTGTGTTTTTGTGTGTGAGTTACAAGTGTATTTATAGGTCTTTGAGAAGTCCTAATAGACCCATGAGTCCTAAACTTTCCTAAAACGAAAATCTTGTATTTTCCAAAATAAGGTTCTGCAGTTTACTGTTCACGCCCGTATATTTGCGCTCGATCGTATGTGCCTTGCGCTCGATCGCATGTGCCTTGCGCTCGATCGCATGTGTCCTTGCGCTCGATCGCAAGGTGCGCTCGATCCTACAATGATCGTATGTGCGCTCGATCGCACTGCGTGTGCGCTCGATCGCACTTTGTCCAGAAAGTGCTCCAGGGCTTCTAGATTTCTTCCTTAAAGTGCCAAAACTGCTTCTTTTTCTCCAAGACCCTATAAAAACATGTAAAACACACAAATGGAGTAAAAGATACCAAATTAATGTAATAAAGGATCTAACAAGTGTAAATAAGGGGGCTTAAATATGTATATTTAAGCGTCTATCACACCCCCAAACTTACATATTGCTAGTCCCTTAGCAATACTAAATTAAAAACTAAAACAGAAATATAGATAAATCCAATGTTCATAGTGTCAATAAAAAAATCTAGATTTTACACAAAACAATGATACGCATTCATGAGCAAGCTTAACAAGTGTAAACATATATCTGCAATGAATAAGAGTGTTGAACGTAAATCATATTCACTAGGTATTCTAAGATATCACAAGTTTGACTTCGGTGTGTGGTGATTAGCACATAAAAGATTGAGTTTCCAAGATATTCAAATAGGTAGTGTTTCGATGACTCAAGATTCACCAAACTTCCTATTAGAGTCAACAAATATGGCATAGTCTTTTATTTGAGAGATTTTTGCCAGGTTAGTTCCCTTAAGCTTTCTTGTTGACTCGTGTAACGAGTGTTTAGCCAATGACTCCCAAACCAGATGGTTTTAGGGCATTAGGTGTAAAGACACCCCTAAGGACTTACTGGCTCGAGTCAACAAGGCTACGAAACTAACTGATTTTTATGCTACCATTTAGAATTTTCCACCTTTTGACGTGACACTCAATGCTTACTGAGGCAAGAGGGCCAGTTACTCAGTAAAAAATTTCTTTTTAATGATCACTTAAGATTTTCCACCTTTTGACGTGACACTCAATGCTTACTGAGGCAAGAGGGCCAGTTACTCAGCGGAAGATTTGTTTTTATTGATCATTAGGAGCATTTTTTTCTTTTTGAGCACGAATCAATCTTTTCTATTTTTATATGCCAAAATGTCAATCTAATAGGTCATCTAGTTCACAGTCAAGCAAAAGAAACATACCAATCCAAATATCATGTCATACCCCACACAACTATGTGTTAATGTGCTTGTGATAGTTCAAGTTAAACTTGTGAATTCTTAAATGCCAAAAGGGCAGTGATCTAGGTTCAAAACTTGTTTATCGGCCTATATGTTCAAAGTGTTAAGCTCACTGATGAAGTCGAATCATAACATTTTGTTTAGATCACAAAAAAAAGTTTATTGGACAGAATGAACATGCATTTATCTATGAAAATAACAACAGAACTAAAAATGTAGGACATAGTGTAGTGTGTGAATGTGTCTCCCATACCCCCAAACTTAAATTACACATTGTCCCCAATGTGTGAATAACAAGGAAAGAGCTGACCTGGGAGATGGAGAACTAGCTAGGTCGGCATGGCTCATAGCGTACCCCCAAACTTGAACGGATGCACACATTGTCCCAAAAAAAGAAAAACTAACGTAATACGGGAAAACAAAAAGTAATTAAAATAAATAAATAACAATAAATATGTAAAATAATAAAAATAAAAGGATAAGCTGTGGGGTGCCTCCCATGAGCGCTAAGTTTAACGTCTTCAGCCGGACCAAGCCTTATTTTTCCCCAAAACTACAAGTGGCAGCAGCTAGCATAGGAAATGTCTTATTCTCTCCCATATAAGCATATGGTAAGTGCTCTGACAACTGCTTGAATTCCAAGTTAGGTGCATGTACAATAGAAGGGAAAATAATATTAGTACGCACATGATGGTCAAATGGATCGGTGTACTTACTTGGATGCTTTGGAAAGGCCTCTAGAAGGTGCATAGTTTCAATGAGGTCTTTAGTAACATCTTCTGATTTTGGCTCAATATCTGATCCTTTGAAATAATGGGTGAAGGTGGTCTCCAAGGGATCAATATAATAGTCATGAAAGACTTGTTTAACAACACCTTGCTTTTGTTCACTTAGCTCCTTAGCCAATTCCCCCATTTGTACTTCCAATCTATGAATAGCTTGCTCATGCTTGGTATTGATTTGTCGTTGCTCAATCATGAACTGTTCTTGTGAAGTCATCAGTTGCCTCATAAGACTCTCTAAGTTACTATTTTCTAATTCCGGCACTGGTTGGGCTGCTGGTTGGAAGTATTGGTGTTGTCCTTGAACATTTAAAGCATTGTGATTGTTGCTCCATGAGAGGTTGGGGTGGTGCTTCCATCCAGGATTGTAGGTATTTGTATATGCATTGTGCGGTCCCTCATAATTTGCTTGCTCTTGATCTGCATATGAATACAAAGGGCAAGTGTTAGTAGTGTGATCAAAACGAGAACATATAGCACATACCTGGAGTGGTTTGCCTCGCGGACTAGGTGGTATGTTTTGACTAGTCATGGCATATATGAGCATGTCTAGCTTCCTCTCCATAGCATCTAGACAAGTATATTGAGCTTCTATCATTGGTGCTTCTCCCTTTGAATGAATTAGTTGAAAAGCTTCAGTGCAGCAGTTTTAGTACTGCTGCTCGGGTACTCTCTGGACCTTTTGCGCTCGAGCGCACCCTGAACTGCGCTCGATCGCACCAAGTAGTGTGCTCGATCGCAATGAGGACAGAAAGTCCTCCTCTGCACACCTAAACAAAAACAGAAAAAAAAGGAATAAATCTGAAAAAATAAAAAAAATAAAACAGAACAGAATCAAATAGAATAAATTAAAATGATAATAAAAAAAAACTAACAAAAATAATTCCAAAAAGAAATTTAGCACAATCCCCGGCAACGGCGCCAAAAACTTAGTGTGCGATAATATACCTAAATAAATGGGTAAATAATCGCACTTGTTTTACTTGCAAGTGCACAAGGTCAACAGTGTAGTATAGTGTGCGAATGCAAGATCATCTCCACAGGGATTGGTAAAGTTCAATTTAGAATTATATTCGCAATATAAAAAGATAGAAATAATAAAAGCGTTGAGAAATAATAAAGATAAAATACTAAGGATAAAGGCGTAGGGACTTGATATCCACCACTAATTATGTTACCACAATATAATAGTATGCCAATGCTTTATTCATGCCATGTATACCTACTGGTCGCCAACCTAAGGGCATGGTATCTACTCCTTAAGCTATTGATTTCCCTAAGAAACGAGTTAGGCATGGTATCTACTCTAACTCTTTTCTTCCTTAAGGGATTCAGCATGGTATCTGCTTGAGTTGTTCCTTAAGAAAACATAAGTACTATGGAAATCGACAACCACATGAGACCTAGGGCATGGTATCTACTCCCGGTTTCCCATGTTGATTAACCCGGGTATCCGGATAAGATATCCCTTGTTACTAATGTTAGACCCAGGACTCGGTCATCCAAATTGATCTAACTAACAAGTCCATACTACATGCACATATTGATCAGACATATACATATGAGGAATTTAAATAAAAGCAAGTATTAATCAAGTTTAAGCAACACAACATAAATATTACAAAGGCGCCAATACTAAATTTATTGAGTAAACATAATTAGGGCTTCAACCAAGCCCTACTAAGAGAGTTAGTTACACATACTAACTGAAGTAAACATAATTAAACTAAACATAAGGGAGAAGAATAAACCCGAGAGAAGAGGCGTCAATTCTCTCCCAAGCTCTCCACTCCAAGTAAAAGAAAAGAGAAAAGTGTTTTCTATCTAAGGTGTAAGGTGTGTTTTTGTGTGTGAGTTACAAGTGTATTTATAGGTCTTTGAGAAGTCCTAATAGACCCATGAGTCCTAAACTTTCCTAAAACGAAAATCTTGTATTTTCCAAAATAAGGTTCTGCAGTTTACTGTTCACGCCCGTATATTTGCGCTCGATCGTATATGCCTTGCGCTCGATCGCATGTGCCTTGCGCTCGATCGCATGTGTCCTTGCGCTCGATCGCAAGGTGCGCTCGATCCTAATTCTTCAACTTAAATGGATGTTGTATAAGTTGGAAGGCTCAGTTGCAGCCGGTAGTAGCACTCTCAACAACCGAGGCTGAGTACATAGCTGCAACGGAAGCCATCAATGAGGTTATGTGGTGCAAAGGGTTGTTGGAGGAGTTGAAGGTCCTGAAAGAGTAGGTGATGGTGTGTTCGGATAGCCAAAGTGCGTTGCATTTGTGCAAGAATCCGGTGTTCCATGAGAGGACAAAGCATATGGATGATCAGTACCATTTCATTCAGGAAAATGTTACGGAATGATGCATTCATGTGGACAAGGTGGTCACGGAAGAAAATCCTGTAGATTTAGGTACTAAGGTTCTACCTCTAAGCAAGTTCAATCATTGCCTTGGACTTCTTAGGATTTGAGTCTGTTGATATGGTGACTCAAGTTGAGTTTGGATCTTGAGATCTCTGCACAATGGGTTCAGGTTTAATCGCTTAGACAAAGGTAGAGATTGTTGGTATTTGTCTAAGGATTAAACAGGTTGAAGAATGAAGGTTCAACAGCATCAGGCTTGGAGGTGTGCACTGCGGCCTGCAGCAACTCCAGAAGCTCCCCCTTCCAGGCTGTGCCGCAGCCCCCAGCAGCTGGAGATGGTGTGCCCTGTTTTGAGCCGCGGCCTGCCCTGTTTTGGGCCACGACTCTAGGCACACCTGAGGCCATTTTTCAGCACTCTTCTCCTGATGCGTGGGGCTTGATTAAAACACACAGGATCACTTAGACTTGTTAGAGGACTATGATTGATTGTCTTCAAGATCTAAGGATTGAGATTGACTTCAAGATTGGTTCAAGAAGTTGGTGCACTATATAAAGGGTCATCTAGCTTCAATCATATGACACAAGATATAAGATCACCATACAAGAGAATTCAAGTGCAAGTGTGAGAGTGCAAAGACATAAAACACAAGAGAGGCACCAGAATAGATCTCATTCAAGAATGGCTGATTGTTTAGAGAGAGAGTAGTATAGATTGAGGATTCAAGGGCTTTATAATTGGAATTTTCTTGGGGAAAATTCCAGGGAAACACTTAGTCCTTATCACTTTCTTTTTCAGTCCCCAAGTGTTGAAAGAAATAGACAAATTTGTATCGAAGAAAGAAGAAAATCAAACAGGATTTGGTAAGATTTAAATAAAATAAACAAAACTATATATATATATACACACACACAAAAAAAAAAAAAAAAAAAAAAAAAAAAACCGTTGCATGTCTCTGTTCCTATTATTTCGTAGGAAATTTGACAATTGTTTCACATGCGAGAAATTGCATGCCTTTGTGACAACACCTAGACTCTAAGTGTTGTCCACGTTTTTTTTTTCTTTATTACTGCCCCTAGACATTTCATTTTTTATTTTATTATTTTTTTTCTTTTTTTTCTTCTTACCGCCCTTGGATATTTTTTTATTTTTTATTTTTTTCTCTTTTTTTTTCTTTTCCTTTTTCTTACATGGACGTTCCATCGTCTTCTTTTTTTCTTTCTTTTTTTATTTTCCTTTTTCTTTGTAACTACGCCCCCACGTGTCCAGTTTTTTTTTCATTTTCAAAAGAATTATTTTATTCAATAATAAATCTTTCACATATATATTATTTTAATTTCATGTCATATTTATCAAATTACTTCTTTACCCATACTCTAAGAGCATGGGTATTACAATTCTACCCACCTTATAAAAATTTTGTCCTCGAAATTTCCTTACCTAACTCAAGAAACAACTGTGGATAATATTTCTTCATTGTTGCTTCACGTTCTCACTTAATTTTTTTAATATCTTTGTTCCGCCACAGAACTTGAACTACTGGAATTACTTTATTACACAAAGTTTGTTCCTTTCTGTCTAAATTTCTCATTGGTACTTGTACAAAAGTCAAACCTTCCTTAATTTATATAGCTTGGATCGAAATATTATGAGATTCATCATGTAAACACTTTCTCAAAAGTGAAACATGAAACACATTGTGTAACTGCTTCAACTTTGGAGGCAATTCCAGGCTATGCGCGACTAGCCCAACTTTCTCAACAACCTCATAGGGTCCCATATACCACGGACTCAACTTTTCTTTCTTGTTTAAATCTTAATACACCTTTTTATGGAGATATTTTTAAATACACCCAACCACCTATTTGAAACTCGAGAGATCTTCTTCTATTATCAGCATAGTTATTCGATCTACTCTGTGCTGCTTTAAGGTTTTCTCTAACTAGTCTGATCCTCTCAGTTGTTAACTCAATAATTTATGGATCAAATATATTTCTCTCTCCCATTTCTTCCCAACATATAGGAGTTCTACACCTCCTACCACACAATGTCTCAATCGGTGCCATTCCATTACTAAATTGATGTTGATTATTATAAGCAGATTCCATCAATGGCAAGTAAGCATCCCAACTTACTGAGAAACTCATCACATTTGCCCTTAACATATCTTCTAGTATTCTAATAATCCTTTTTGTCTGTTCAACTGTTTGAAGATGAAAAGTTGTAATAAACTGCAACTGTGTACACATAGCTTTCTGAAAGCCTCTCCAAAACTATGATGTAAATCTAGCACCTCTAAATGACACTATGCTCAATAGTACTCCATACCATCTCACAATCTCAGCTACATACAGTTCAACTAACTTTTTATGATTCCATTTAGTTTTAATTGGAAGAAATTGGAATGACTTAAAAAGTCTATCTACTATCACTTACACTGTATCGTGACCTCTCTGAGTATGGGAAAATCCATAAACAAAATCCATACTCACATTTTTTTTCTATGGTCATTCAAGCACAGGAAGAGGTTGTAGTAAGCCTCCCGGATGTTTATTCTCTAACTTCACTTACGGACAAATTAAACATCTAGAAATATATTCAGCAACATCCCTCATCAATCCTGACCACCAGTAATTCTGTCTCAATCCTCTATACATCTTGTTGTTACTCCGGTGCATCAAATATACATCATCATGTACCTCTCTCAATATCTTCTTTCTCAACTCCGTATCATTGGGAACACAAATCCTATGTTCCAATACCAAAATACCCTCATTTCAAATTTTGAACTCATATTACTTTCTAGTAACCACTCAATGCTTAATCTTTTCTATCTCTTCATCTCTACCTTGCATCTCTAACAAGCATTTTACTATGGATGACTATACAACCATATTTGTTAACAATGATCCTCTATCACTGATATTCAACTTCATTCTTATCTTTCTTAATCTATCATCAATTACACATCATGACTTTCAATAGCAGTCAATCTTCTTGTAGATTTTCTACTCAATGCATCAGCTACCACCTTTGTCTTTTCTAGATGATAGTGAATTGTAAAATCATAGTCACTAATCAACTCTATCCACCATCTTTACCTCAAATTCAACTCTCTCTGGGTAGGTAAGTATGTCAAACTCTTATGATAAATGAATATCTCACAAGTGGCTTCATACAGATGATGTCTTCAATCTTTAAAGTAATCACTATGGAAGCCAACTCTGAGCTATGGGTGGGGTGATTTCTATCATGATTCTTCATTTGCCTAGAAGTATAGGCTACAGCTTTCCCATGTTACATCAACATAGATCCCAACCATTGATGCGATGCATCACTGCACACCGCAAATCCTTCATCACCAGAAGGAAGCACCAATACTGGAGCTGTAGTCAATTTCTCCTTTAGTAATTGAAAATTTTCCTACACTTTCACACCACACAAATCTTACCTCTTTTCTGGTCAGTCTAGTCAATAGTACTACAATAATAGAAAAATTCTGAAAGAATCTTTTATAATAACCAGCTAACCCCAAGAAGATTATAATCTCAGTCACATTAGTTGGTCTCTCCCAACTTGGCATTGCCTCTACCTGTTTGTGGATCAACTGTTATACCATTTCCAGATATTACATGCCCTAAGAAAGTTATCTCATTCAGCCAAAATTCACATTTAGAAAATTCTAGCATATAATCTCACTTTCATCAAAATCTTCAACACAATTTCTAAATGTTTTACATGCTCTTCCTTAGTCTTAGAATACACCAAGATGTTATCAATGAACACAACCACAAGATTATAAAGAAATGGTTTAAACATTTTATTCATCAAGTCCATGAATGCTACTGAAGCGTTAGTCAATCCAAATGACATCATAAGAAACTTATGACCACAAGGTGTCCTAAAAGCAATCTTAGACACGTCTCCCTTCTCTATCTTCAATTGATGATAACCTAATCTCATGTCTATTTTTGAAAATACCCTTGTTCCATACAACTTCTCAAATAAATCATTTATCATGGGTAAAGGATATTTGTTCTTAATAGTTATCTTATTCAACTATCTGTAGTCTATACACAATCTCATCGCTCAATCTTTCTTCTTCACAAACACTACATGGGCTTTGTGAGTTTTAAATTACTTGTAAGCGCACAAGTCGTTTGTAATATAGTGTGTGCAAGTGCGAGGTCAAATCCACAGGGAATTGTGTCGTGAAAATAGATTTTTATCTAAACTAAACCTATTTTAACCGAGTTCCAAATTTCGAACTGTGTCATGCAAAGAATATAAACTAAACTAAATTGATTTAAAATAAACGATAAAAGCACTAAGGTTTCTGAATCCACCCCACCAAATTAAAGCATATATTTTCATGATTTTTGTTCATACAACCGACAAGCAATTATATCCTATGTGTGTTCTATATAAAAGTAATTTATCAAATAAATCCATGAATCCATCGATATACAAATCACAACGAATACCCTAATTAAATCAAATCATCTAATGTATCCGTTTAATTTACAAATCACAGTGGATATCCAATTTAATTTGAATGATTCGATGTATCTGTCGGATGAAACACATCAAATATCCAATTTGAACCTTTTATAAATAAAACAATCAATCATAAGAATTTACTCAAACAATTGAACTGAAATAGAACGTCAATACAAAAATGTCATAATTTTACGAACATATATGAAAATATAATGTTAATCAATGACGAGGCTTCATTTTCAACCTTAGATGAAGATTTTAGCCTCTCATGATTATGAAAATAAATTTCACAATTAAAGTGCTAAACATTAAACTTTAAAACACAAAAGAAATAAATTAAAGCTGAAAATACATTAAGAGAGAAATTACACTTGCAGCTTCTCTCTTTGTTTTTTCTTCTTTTTGTTTTTGCTGTGCGACGCTCTCCCCCCTTGATAGCAAAGCCTTCAAGATCCACACAGCTGAAGATGAAGTGAAATGGGGCTTTTATAGGGAAACTCCATGAGTGCAATGTGTTTCCAACCGATGTGGTATGTGGAATGTAGAATGTGTTTCCAACCGATGTGGGATGTGGGATTTAAGCCTTCACATTTTTCTCTTTAAGCCAGATAATTCCATAATGCTCCAAAAACCTAGAAAAACACAGTAAACACGGAAAGAAGATAAAATATGATGAAATAACACAAATTAAGAGCTTAACAAATATAAATTACAGGGCTTAAATATTGATATTTAAGCACTTATCACACCTCCAAAGTTACATATTACTAGTCCCTTAGCAATATAAAACTAAAAAATAAATGAAAAACAAAGAACACAAAGATAAATCCATCTTTCGTGGTATCCAAAAATTTAAATATCACACAAAACCATGATATTCATTCATAAGCAAGCTTAAAAAAATAAACTCATCTTCGCAATGAATAGAAATGTTAAAATCTAATTACTTACAAAAGGCCGGCTAAGGCATCACAAGCTCAAATCAGTGTAAAGTGAACTAGCACATAAATATGAAGCTTCCAAATAATTCCAATGTGCAATGTCTCCATGTCTCAAGATTCACAGAATTTCCCATCAGAATGAACAATCAATGGCATAGTTTTATTTTCTTCTTTCTTTTATTGTGAGGCTCTGCCATGTTTAGTTCCCTTAAGCTTTCTTATTGACCCATGTAGCGAGTGTTGAGTCAATGACTCCTAAACCAAATGGTTTTAGGGCGTTAGGTGTAAAGACACCCTTAAGGACTTACTAACTAGAGTCAAAAAGGCTACAAAACTAAACTAGCTTTAATGCAACCAATTAAAATTCCCACATTTTGACGTGAACACTCACTACTTACTGAGGCAAGAGGTCCAGTTACTCAGTGGAAAGTTTATCAATGATGAGCATTTTTCTCTTTTTGTGCAAATTTTTTTTTATGCCAAAGTGTCCATACAACAAGTCATCCGGAATCAGCTAATCCATGGAAACACACATATTAAAATCACATGTCATACCTCACACAATTATGTGCTAATGTGCTCGTGTCAAATTAGATCAAACATGTGAATTCTCAAATGCCTAAAGTAAGTAACTAAACTTTAAAACTCTATCATCAGATCATGTGTTCAAGATTTTAAGCTTTCCAATGAAATCACATCACAATATTTGTTCAACTCACCCAAAATTTCAAAACAACATGAACATGCATTTATCTTCTCTTTAAAACGAAGAAGAAAAACAACAACAAACTGGGATAAAGTGTGTGTAATGTGTCTCCCATACCCCCAAACTTAAATTACACATTGTCCCAAATGTGTGAATAATATAGAAAGAGCTAACCTGGAAGATGGAGAACTAGCTGGACTGGCATGGCTCATAGCATACCCCCAAACTTGAACTGAAGTACGCGTTGTCCCTAAAAAGTAAAGACTAAAGTAATACTGGAAAACAAAAAAAAATATTAAAAATAAACAATAACAAGAAATATGAAAAATAATAAAAAAAATATATAAAGAATATGTTGTGGGGTGCCTCCCATGAGCGCTAAGTTTTACGTCTTCAGCCAGAATGTGTAACCGTTCACTGCTGTCTGGGTAGTTTCTGAAACTAAGCTCGATCACTCTAAGTTGGGCGCTCGATCGCAATGCCAGGAACTCCTCTACTGCAGACCGAATGGGCGGCACAAGTTGGGTGTGATATATGAGCACACTCCCCCAAACTTGAATAGTAGACATTTGTCTTGAAAAACACAACAAAAACAAAAACCAAACAACAAGATCTAATGACAAGGAATAAAAGGATGAGGGTTGCCTCCTACAAGCGCTAAGTTTAAAGTCTTCAACCAGACTCTCCATAGTAGATGACAATCACTCTGGGTAACTAGGATCCTCCAACAATGTCGTCTCAATCTCTGGACTCCTCAACTCCAAGAATGGTTTTAGCCTCTGTCCATTCACCTTGAAAGTGTTACCATTCTTTAGATCCTTAATCTTGATGGCCCCATGAGGAAAAACCGACCGAATAATAAATGGGCCTGTCCATCGAGATTTGAGCTTCCCAGGAAAAAGATGCAAGTGTGAATTGTAAAGAAGAACTTTTTTACTAGGCTCAAAAGATTGTCTCAAAATGTTCTGGTCATGAGCCTTCTTCATTTGTGCCTTGTACAACTATGCAATGTCTCCATGTCTCAAGATTCACAGAATTTCCCATCAGAATGAACAATCAATGGCATAGTTTTATTTTCTTCTTTCTTTTATTGTGAGTCTCTGCTATGTTTAGTTCCCTTAAGCTTTCTAATCGACCCATGTAGCGAGTGTTGAGTCAATGACTCCCAAACCAGATGGTTTTAGGGCATTAGGTGTAAAGACACCCCTAAGAACTTACTAACTCGAGTCAAACAGGCTACGAAATTAAACCGGCCTTAATACTACCAAGCAAAATTCCACCTTTTGATATGAACACTCACTGCTTACTGAGGCAAGAGGTCCAGTTACTCAGCAGAAAGTTTTGCAATGATCATTATGAATAAAATTCCCACCTTTTGACGTGAACACTCATTGCTTACTGAGGCAAGAGGTCCAGTTACTCAATGAAAAGTTTATTGATGATGATCATTATAAATATTAGTAGTATTAGTTGTTTTTTTTTATATATATATATATGCCCAAGTGTTTATCCAACAAGTCATCCGGTTTTAGTTAAGACAAGGAAACATATACATTCAACTCACTTGTCATACCTCACACAAATATGTGCTGATGTGCTCGTGTTAGATTAGATCAAACATGTGAATTCTCGAAAATGCCTAAAGTAAGTAACTAAAGTTTAAATTCTATCATCAGATCATGTGTTCAAAGTTTTAAACTCACCAATGAAATCACATCACAATTTTTCAGAACAACCAAAATTTTTAGACGAACATGAACATGCATTTATCTTTATGACAAAAAGATAACAAATTAGGACAAAGTGTGTGATGTGTCTCCCATACCCCCGAACTTAAATTACACATTGACCCCAATGTGTGACTAATATGGAAAGAGCTGATCTGAGATATGGAGAACTATCTGGACTGGTATGACTCATAGCATACCCCCAAACTTGAACTGAAGTACGCATTGTCCCTGAAAAATAAAAAAACTGGAAAACAAAAAAATACTGGAAACAAATATTAATCATAAAAATGCGAAATAATAAATAAACAGAAAAGATAAGTTGTGGGGTGCCTCCCATGAGCGCTAAGTTTAACGTCTTCAACCAGACCCAACATTAATAAACATACCCAACTAAGCACTCCACCATCTGATCAATAAACAGGAACGGAAAATGATCAAGTCTAATGGCAGCATTCAACTTACGATAGTCTATACTCACTCTCCCTCCTGACTGAACACGAGTTGGCACCAACTCATTGTCCTCATTCTTCACTATCGTTAATTCAGCATGTTTGGGCATGACTTGAATCAAGCTCACCCACTTGCTATCAGAGATGGGATAAATGATCCCTGCCTCTAACAGCTTAATATCTCCTGCCCTCACAACCTCTTGCATAGCAGGGTTGAGCTTTATTTGTGGCTCCTTCGATGGCTTAGCATTCTCCTCCCACTGTATCGTGTATATTACCAATAAGGGGTTGATTCCCTTGACATCCTCAATAGTCCAGCCTATAACTTCTTTATGCTTTCTTAAGACGTCCAATAATTTCTCCTCTAGAGCATCACCCAAATCTAAAGCTATAATTATAGGTAAAGAATCTACTGGACCTAGGAACTTATACTTAAGATTGTCCGGTAAAGGCTTAAGTTCCTTCTTGGGGGGTTCAGGTGTTGTGGTTTCCTCCGTCTCATTGCTTTCTCGAGGATCAGACTCCAAAATGGCATTCACTTCCTCGAGTAACTTATCTAAGCCCAAGTCATCTCCAAAGTGAGAAAAGCATGCCTCTAGGGGGTCCTCAATGCGGGATTCATCCATAGTCTCCTCTGTCTTACTACTCTCCCGAGGAGCAAACTCCAAAATAGTATTTGCTTGCTCAAGTAACTTATCTAAGTCTAAATCCTCTCCAAACTGAGCAAAGCCTACCTCCATAATGTCATCAGACTTCCCTTCTTTCTTGGGCACTTGTAGTCTCTCAGGGTAAGGCGCTTTAGGTAAAAACGACCTAGAGAGATCCTTAATAATAGGTGTGGCTGTAGATGGCTCAGCATCTCTCTTTTCCTTGTTACCACTTTCTTGCCCTTGTTGCATAGCAGGGTTCTCCTCCACTTGATTGTCCACTTGTCTCCCAGACAAGTATGGGACAGTTGATTGCACTTGTTCCTGCCAATGCATAGGAGTTGATGAATTTCCCACCGCAAACTGTTCCTTTAGGTTAGGCTCAGGTTGACTGGGGAACTCTCCTTTCTCTCCTTCACTCACATAACTTGTGATTTGATCAATTTGACTCTTTAGCTTGGCAATCGCTTGGGAGTTTTCTATTGTTGCACTCATCACTTCGCTCATGGATTGGCTAGTCATTTTCACGTACTCCTTAAGGGTGTCCTCAAGTGACAGTGAAACTGGCACTGGTGTTGGAATGGGAGCTTGGTAAGCAGGTAATGGTGCTGGATAGGCTGAGTGACTATAACTTGGAACTGGCGGAGGAAATTTGGGAGGGTATTGATTGTGAGCTTGATAAGGGGCTCCTCCCTGATTCCTCAGTTGGTTCTGCGTCCATAAAAAAGTAAAGTGGTCCCAACACCCTGGATTGTATGTTTCGGAGTAAGATCCATTTGATTGCCAATAATGGTCATTGAAAGCATTCATTTGTTCCATGGGATACTCGGCACAAGCCGGCATTGATGGACAATTCTGTGCTAGATGCATAGGACTAGCACAGATGGAACAGCTATCAACATTGAATGTGTTGGCAGCATTGATGGACGGGCCGGTCATTTTCATGTACTCCTTAATGGTGTCCTCTAAAGACTGTGAAACCGACGCTGGATTCATCGACATATTTATTTTTTTATTTTTTTTTTGGATAACTAACTAGTAGAAAAATAAAATCAATTCAAACCAAAAATTTTCACAAACCAAACAATTCCTCGTCAACGGCACCAAAAACTTGTTGTGAGTTTTAATTTACTCACAAGCGCACGAGTCGTTTGCAATATAGTGCGTGCAAGTGCGAGGTCAAATCCACAGGAAATTGCTTTGTGAAAATATATTTTTATCTAAATTAAGTCTATTTTAACCTAGTTCCAAATTTGTAATTATATGTTGCAAAAGAAATAAAAACTAAACTACATTGAAAAAACTAATAAAAAGACTAAGGTTTATGAATCCACCCCGCCAAAGTTAAGCATATAACTCAATGTTCTAAAGATAGCCTATCAAAACATTGCATGAATTCAACTATATGACAAAAAACAAAGAATATCCCAATTAAACCAAAAGCATCCAATGTATCCGCTCTTAACAAATCATAAAGGAAATCCAATTTAACTGAAAACAATTCGATGTATCCATCAGATGAAACACAAGGAATATCCAACAGAACAATTTAAACTCAATCAATCACAAGATTAACTCAAATAATTGACGGAACATTTATACTAAAAAATGTCAGATTTGTACAAGCAAATCTGAACTACTATGCCAAACAACGGCAGGGCTTCATCTTCAACCTTAGTTGAAGATTCTAGCCACTCATAACTATGAAACTACAATTCATAATAAAAGTGCTAAACATTAAATTAAAACAACTAAATAAAAAGAAATAAATAACTTTACATGGGAGAAATTCCACTCGCTGATGGGTGGCGCTTCCCCTCATGGTAGCAAAGCCTTCGGGATCCACCAGAATGCTAGCAGACATCCACCGGTTAACACCAAAGTGGCCCAGGAATTGTACACTGAATGATGGAGTCAGATGGTGTTTATATAGGCAAATACCACGAGTGCAATATGTTTCCAATCCGATGTGGGATGTGGAATATAGAAATATGTTTCCAACCGATGTGGGATGTGGGATTTAAGCCTTCACCTGCCCTTCAAAACTTCTGCTCACGCTGAAATCCCGCACAGCCCGCACAGCCTGACCTTGGTCTACTAAAACGACCATAACTTTTTGTAGAAAAATAATTTTTACGAGCCGTAAAATTCCCCAGAAAATAGACTTCTGGATCTTTCTAAGCATATGTGGCTCATATCCTGGTTCTTCTTGAATCAATACAGTTTAATTTTCAAAGATGATTGATCTGTACGGGAAATTCTGGTAATTTTAGTGAAACTCCTTTCCCAGTGCTTGTAAACCTGAAAAACAACAAAAACAACTCAAAGTAACAAAATCCTAAGCTAACAAATGTAAATTAAATGGCCAAACTATGTAATATTTTTCTCTCATCACCATTCTTTAGATCCTTAATCTTGATGGCCCCATGAGGAAAAACCGACCGAATAATAAATAGGCCTGTCCATCGAGATTTGAGCTTCCCAGGAAAAAGATGCAAGTGTGAATTGTAAAGAAGAACTTTTTTACTAGGCTCAAAAGATTGTCTCAAAATGTTCTGGTCATGAGCCTTCTTCATTTGTGCCTTGTACAACTGTGCACAATCATATGTATTATTCTGCAGCTTCTCTAATTCATTGAGTTGGAGCTTCCTTTGTGAGCCAGCCTTCGAAAGATTGAAGTTCAGTTGCTTGATAGCCCAATACGTTCTATGCTCTAATTCCACCGAAAGGTGACATGCTTTTTTGTACATAAGATGATATGGAGACATGCCAATTGGCGTCTTGAATGCTGTTTGATATGCCCACAGTGCATCATTTAATCGCAGAGACCAATCTTTTCTACTAGGGTTCACAGCTTCTCCAAAATGTGCTTGATATCGCGATTTGAAATTTCCACTTGTCCACTCATCTACGGGTGATACGGGGTGGCAACCTTATGTGTGATGAAATACTTCTTCATCAACTGCTCAAAAATCTGGTTGCAAAAGTGATTACTTCCATCACTTATGATTGCTCGAGGCGTACCAAAAAGAGCAAAGATAGAGTCCTTCAAAAACTGGACCACAACTCTATGGTCATTGGTCTTGCATGCAACGGTGTCCACCCATTTGGACAGATAGTTCACAGCAACTAGAATGTACAGATAACCAAAGGAGTTTAGGAAAGGTCCCATAAAATCAATGTCCCACACGTCAAAAATCTCAACAATCAGAATGGGGTTGAGGGGCATCATATTCCTCCCAGAAATACTCCTTAGCTTTTGGAAACGCTCACAAGATACACAATAGGTGTGAGAGTCTCGAAACAGGGTAGGCTAATAGAATCCATACTGCAAAATCTTCGCAGCGGTCTTCTTAGCACTTAAATGGCCTCCACAAGTATGATCATGACAAAAGAAGATGACATTAGATTGGTCATGCTCGGGAATACACTTCTAATGATCTGATCGGGACAATACTTGAACAGGTAAGGATCATACCAGAAAAAATGCTTTACCATGGCAAAAAACTTAGACTTATCTTATTGCCCATAATGTAAAGGCATTTGACCGATGACAAGATAGTTCACTATATCAACAAACCATGGTGCAGGATTGTGAGCAATGTGCATCAATTGCTCATCAGGAAAGGTCTCAAAAATGAGAATGGCGGCCTAAGTTAAATCCACTATCAACCTAGACAAATGGTCCGCCACCATATTTTCGGAACCTTTCTTATCCCGAATCTCTATGTTGAGCTCCTGAAGTAACAAGATCCATCGAATAAGATGAGATTTAGCATCCTTTTTGGAGAAAAGATACTTCAATGCTACATGATCCAAGTAGATAATGACTTTCGATCCTAACAAGTAGGATCTGAACTTGTCCAATGCAAAAACGACTGCTAGCAACTCATTCTCAGTGGTAAAGTAATTGAGTTGTGTGTCGTTTAGAGTTCTGCTTGCATAGTAGATGACATGGGGGAGTTTATCAACAAGCTGCCCCAAAATGACTCCAACTGCATAATCTGATGTGTCACACATAATCTCAAAAAGTACATCCTAATTGGGTGGTTGAATAATGGGTGTGGACGTCAGAATCTTTTTCAGATCTCCAAATGCTTTCTTAGAGTCCTTATCAAATACAAATAGGGCATCCTTCACCAACAATTTGCACAAGGGCCTGGCAATCTTGCTAAAATCCTGGATAAATCACCTATTGAATCCTACATGGCCCAGAAAAGAACGAACCTCCTTCACCATACGTGGGGGTGGAAGGTTAGAAATCAGGTCCACCTTCGCTTTGTCAACCTCAATCCCCTGATGAGACATGATGTTCCCCAGTACAATACCTTGCTTGACCATAAAATGGTACTTCTCCTAATTAAGCACCAGGTTCTTCTCATTGCACCGCACTAAGACTAAAGTGAGATGGTGAAAACACTCCTCAAATGATGAACCAAACACAGAGAAGTTATCCATGAAAATCTCTAAGAAATGCTCTACCATATCAGAGAATATGTTGACCATGCACCGCTGAAAAGTAACGGGTGCATTGCATAACCCAAAGGGCATGTGACGGTAGGCAAATGTCCTAAAAGGACAGATAAACATCATCTTCTCTTGATCTTCAGGGTCCACAGAGACCAGGTTATATCCAGAATAACCATCCAAGAAGCAATAGTAATCATGCCCAAGCCAAGTGCTCCACCATCTGAACAATAAACAGGAGTGGAAAATGATCCTTCCTTGTGGCAGCATTCAACTTATGGTAGTATATACACACTCTCCATCCTGACTAAACACGAATTGGCACCAACTTATCCTCCTTATTCTTCACTACCGTCAATCTAGCTCACTTGGGCATGACATGAATGGGCCTCACCCACTTGCTATCAGAGATTAGATAAATGATCTCTGCATCCAACAAATTTATCACTTCAGTCTTCACAACCTCTTATATAGCTGGGTTGAGCCTTCTCTGTGGTTCCCTCGATGGCTTGGTATTCTCCTCTAAATGTATCTTATGCATCACTACGAGGGGCTGATCCCCTTGATATCCTCAATAGTCCAACTGATAGCTTCCTTATGCTCTCTTAAAACGTCCAATAATTTCTCCTCTTAAGCATCAACCAAATCTAAAGCTATAATCACAAGCAAAGAATCTGCTGAACCTAGGAACTTATGCTTAAGATTGTCCAGTAAAGGCTTAAATTCTATCTTGGGGGGCTCAGGTGCTACGGTCTCCTCCGTCTCACTACTCTTCCGAGGAGCAGACTCCAAAATAGCATTTACTTGCTCAAATAACTTATCTAAATCCAAATCCTCTCCAAATTGAGAAAAGCATGCCTCCAAGGGGTCCTTAATGCTTGATTCATCCACAGTCTCCTCAATAATCTCCTCAATCAAGCATACATTTCTTATTTCATCATATTCCAGTGGTTGCTTACTGATAGTAAAGATATTCAGCTTCACTGTCATATTTCTGAATGAAATCCTCATCACCCCTGTCCTATAATTTATCAGGGCATTAGCCGTGGCTAAGAATGGTCGCCCTAGAATCACCGATATCTGAATCCCTACATTCTGAACCGGCTCTGTGTGAAGCACGATAAAATCCACAGGGAAATAAAACTTATCCACCTTTATCAAAACATCCTCAATTATTCCCCATAGTATCTTCACTGACCTGTCAGCCAATTGAAGCGTCGTGGATGTGGGCTTCAATTCTCCTAACCCTAACTGCAAATAGACTGAGTAGGGCAGAAGATTCACACTCGCTCTTAGATCCAAAAGATCCCTCTCAATCTGGCTGACTCCTATCATGTAAGAGATGGTAGGACACCACGGGTCCTTATACTTGATGGGCAGCTTGCACTAAAGGATTGAGCTAACCTACTCGGTCAAAAACGCCTTCTTCAGGATATTCATCCTCCTCTTGATAGTGATCAAGTCCTTTAAGAACTTAGCATACACCACGGGTCCTTATACTTGATGGGCAGCTTGCACTGAAGGATTGAGCTAACCTGCTCAGTCAAAAACGCCTTCTTCAGGACATTCATCCTCCTCTTGATAGTGATCAAGTCCTTTAAGAACTTGGCATATTACGGCACTTGCTAGATGGTATCCAAAAATTGGATATTGATTTGGACCTGCTTGAACACCTCCAGAATGTCCTCAAACTTCCCTTCTTTCTTGGGCGCTTGTAATCTCTCAGGGTAAGGCACTTTAGGTACAAACAACCTAGAAGGATCCTTAATAGTAGGTGTAGCTGTAGATGGCTCAACATCTCTCTTCTCCTTGTTACCACTTTCTTGCCCTTGCTGCATAGCAGGGTTCTCTTCCACTTGATTGTCCACTTGTCTCCCAGACCTCAATGTGACAATCGATTGCACTTTCTCCTGCCCGTGTATAGGATTTGATGAATTTCCAACCGCAAACTGTCCCTTTATGTTGGGCACAGGTTGACTGGAGAACTTTCCCTTCTCTCTTTCACCCAAGTGACTTACGATTTGACCCATTTGACTCTCTAGTTTGGCAATCGCTTGGGTGTTTACTATTGTCACACTCCTCACTTCGTTGATGGATTGGCCGGTCATCTTCTTGAAATCCTTGAGGGTGTCCTCCAATGACTGTGAAACCGACGCTGGCGCTTAAGTGGGAGCTTGGTAAGCAAGTGATGGTGCTAGATGAGCTGAGTGACCATGACTTGGAACTGGTGGAGGAAATCTATGAGGGTATTGATTATGAGCATGATGAGGGGTTCCTCCCTGATTCATCGGTTGGTTCTGCTTTTATGAAAAATTAGGGTGGTTCTGCCACCCTGAATTGTAAGTCTCAGAGTAAGATCTATTTGATTGCTTCCGGTAGTCATTTAAAACGTTCACTTGTTCCATGGGATACTCGGCAAAAGCCAGCATAGATAGACAATTTTGTGCTAAATGCATAGGACTAGCACAGATGGAACAACTATCAACATTGAATGTAATGGCAGCATTGATGGACTGGTCCACAGTGAGAGCGTCAACCTTCTTGGTGAGAGCATCTATCTTTATCCTCAAGTCAGTGTCCTCCTTAATCTTTATCCTCAACTTGTCCCGACAGCTTGAAAAATCTCACTGTTGCGAGTTATCAGACAACTTGTCCAATGCCTTGTATGCTTCATCCCCCGTCAAACTTAAATACCCCCTCATTCATAGACTCGATCGTGCTATAGTTGGGTTGAGTCAACCCTTGGTAGAAGAACTGAATGAGTCTCCACTTCTCATATCTATATGGAGGGCATCAGATCAGTAACTCTTTGAAAAGCTCCCAACTCTCGGAAAACTTCTCATCTTCCTCCTGAGTGAAAGGACTAATCTCCTTTCGGCACTCATTCATTTTAGACATTGGGAAAAATTTATTATAAAATTTACTTAACAAGCTTTCCCAAGATGTAATAGACCCAGGCGTGTTGAATCTAACCATGCCCTAGCTCTATCGTGAAGAGAAAAAGGGAAAAGTCTAAGATGGACCGACTCATCAGAGAAGTTCTGGAACTTGAATGTGGCACAAATATCTTTGTTCTTCACATGGCTGTAAGGATTTTCAAGATCCAAGCCATGAAATGAGGGTAGGAGTTGGATGACATGTGGCTTTAGATCAAAATGGGTAATATTGGTTGTTGGCAACACTATACAAGAAGGGGAGTTAGTTGCAACAATGCGAACAAATCCCTAAGGGATGTAGTGAAATCCACGTTCCAAGCTCTAGGTTGCTCTACATTCTCCGGTTGATTTGCATTCCTTAAATTATTCCCCATCTCAATCGTCTCTCTCTCAACAAGTACTCTCTTATTTTCCTAAGAGTTCTTTCTATTCCGGGATCTAAAGGTATCAACTCTAAGTTCAGAGATCTCCGACCAAGTATACACCATACAAAAAGAAATAAAATAAACTAACTAGCAGAAACAAAAACAATAAAATAAATGCAAAAACAGAAAACACAATACTCACAAAATGGGCCAACAAAAATTAGCAAAAAAAAAAAATTCTCAACTACTGCCGGTCTGCGAAGATGCGCTCGAGCATAGGTAAAGTATGATTCGACAAACTGCAAAAACAGATCAAACACCAAATTTTTCTTTTGCTTTTTTTATATATTTTTTTATTTTTTTATGGGCAATTACAAATAGAAACAAATAAACTAAAATAAAATTGCAAAAAGAAAAATAAAACAAAAATATTAACTAAACTAGTAGAAAAATAAAATCAATTCAGACAAAAATTTAATTTTTACAAACAAAACAACTCCCCGGTAACGGCACCAAAAACTTGTTATGAGTTTTAAATTACTCGTAAGCGCATGAGTCGTTTGCAATATAATGTGTGCAAGTGCGAGGTCGAATCCAAAGGGAATTGCGTCGTGAAAATAGATTTTTATCTAAACTAAACCTATTTTAACCTAGTTCCGAATTTCGAACTGTGTCATGCAAAAAATATAAACTAAACTAAATTGATTTAAAACAAATGATAAAAACACTAAGGTTTCTGAATCCACCCCACCAAATTAAAGCATATATTTTCATGATTTTTATTCCTACAACTGACAAGCAATTACATCTTATGTATGTTCTATATAAAAGTAATTTATCAAATAATTTCATGAATCTATCGATATACAAATCACAATGAATACCCTAATTAAATCAAATCATCCAATGTATCCATTTAATTTACAAATCACAGTGGATATCCGATTTAATTTGAATGATTCGATGTATCCGTCAGATGAAACACATCGAATATCCAATTTGAACAGTTTATAAACAAAACAATCAATCATAAGAATTTACTCAAACAATTGAACTGAAATAGAACATCAATACAAAAATGTCGGAATCATACGAACATATATGAAAATATAATGCTAATCAATGGCGATGCTTCATCTTCAATCTTAGATGAAGGTTTTAGCCTTTCATGATTATGAAAATAAATTTCACAATTAAAGTGCTAAATATTAAACTTTAAAACACAAAAGAAATAAATTAAAGCTGAAAATACATTGAGAGAGAAATTACACTTGCAGTTTCTCTCTTTGTTTTTTCTTTTTTTTGTTTTTGTTGTGCGGTGCTTTCCCCCCTTGATAGCAAAGCCTTTGAGATCCACACACCTGAAGATGAAGTGAAATGGGGCTTTTATAGGGTAACTCCATGAGTGCAATGTGTTTCTAACCGATGTGGAATGTGGGATATAGACTGTGTTTCCAACCAATGTGGGATGTGGGATTTAAGCCTTCACATTTTTCTCTTTAAGCCAAATAATTCCATAATACTCCAAAAACCTAGAAAAACACAGTAAACACAGAAAGAATATAAAGTAGGATGAAATAACACAAACTAAAAGCTTAACAAATATAAATTAAGGGGCTTAAATATGAATATTTAAGCACTTATCAAGCTCCTCATGGCGACACACTAAATCGAATAAATTATTTATCTAACAACTCTTGAACTTTCAACTCTCTTAACTCAGTGGATGTCACTCTATAGGGTGCTATAAATATATGTGATGAACCTGGTACCACATCAATAAACAATTTAATCTCTCTACTAGGAGGTAAATTAGACAACTCATCAAGAATTACATCAAAAAAAATCTTTCACTACTAAGATTTCTTCCAACTCTCTACTATCATTTCTAAAATCCACCACATATGCCAAATACCCCTCACATCCTTTTCTTGACCATTTACTAGTAGTCAGAGCAAAAATAAGATAGTTCGAGAGTATCTTATATTCTTCCTGAAAGCTAAACTCTTCATATCCATATCTTGAACACTACATTCTTCCAAAACAATCAACCATATTCAAAGATAATAAATCAGCTTCAGATTCTCTATCACATATACGAATCACACAACCTTTGTAAATATTTATGATTATCACTTTATCTCTAGTGAGAACTTCAACAATAATATTATGTATCAAAGGACTAATACATGCCTCAATAGACTTCATAAATACATTGGATGAAAAAGAATGAGTTGCACCAAGATCAACCAACATTGATATGTCCGCCTTTTCTATATACAACGCACCTCAATTTAGGACAATTCTGGGATAAATATCTCATCTGATTACATCTATAACATGTTCTAGTCTTTCTATCACATTACCACATCCTCTAGGTTGTACACTCCCCTTCTACCATAACTTCCAGTTCCCAAAACTTGTCTCTCAATCTGGGGATCCCACCAATATTCCTCTGAGCTACAAAAATAGTAGATCTTGCTTGCCTCTAGCTCTGTATTACAGTTCCTCAAAACAAGGAACGCCCACTCTGGGGTGGTCTCTCACCCTATATACTCATATTATCACTACCTCTAGAACCTTCATGTCTAAGCCTCTTTAACCACTCTTTCTCTTTCCCTTCAAATCTATCACATATTTCTCAATTTGAAATGCTATATCCACGAACCTGACATAATTTATATGCCTTATGTAAGATAGTTTCGATCAAATCTTAAAATATAATCCATCTAGAAACTTCTTACATTTCTTCTCCTTTATATCTGCCATTTTTTATACAACCATTGACAAGACCATAAATCTGTTATCATATTAAGCCACAGTAAACACATTTTTACCTCAAATAAATGAAATCTCTCTTATGTTGGGCTTTGAAAGTATATGAGCAATATTTATAAAAGAATAAGCCTCCTTAAACTTATTCCAAGTTAAGGATCTATCAACATATACACTTACCCTGGGAAGAATATTCTCCCACCATTCTAAAGCTTCTCCTTTTAACTTAAACGAAGCAAAGGCGATCCTCTGCCTATCAGTCATTAGTAAAATACCAAATAATCTCTCTATATGTTTTACCCATAGCTCGGGCTCAAAAGGATTCATAAATCCTTTAAACAACAAAGCATTCAACTTAATATATCTAACAAAATAATTTCCCTGCATCTCGTGCATAAATTCACTGTTCTCCTTTTGTACGTTTACCCTTACAAGATTTACAACAACCTCAGGCACTGCTCTAGACTGTTCAACAAGTCTATGCTATAGACTATCAACTCTATCATTTGTTACATTTATTTTCTAAAAAGCATATGCAAGACCTTATCTTAGCTCATCTCTTTCAACTTCTGATTTTCTCACACCTCTATTAATATCAATTATACTGTCAACACGTTCCATTTCAGGAACCACAGATTCAGACTCAACCTCGACTTATCAAAATATTGGGGGCCTATCACGCCCTCTCAAATCAATAACTCTAGCTATAGCATGTCCATATCTCATCCTCAGACTATTCATTAAAATATAATTTATTTTAATCTTTCACTTTCTTAAAATTCTTATGCAGTCTACAGAATCATAAAACCTAATACACTAATACCAAATTTGTAACGACCCATCCCGGGTTGGCCACCCCTGAGATGGTGTTATCACATTTTGAAAATCCCAGCAGGACACATATATGCAACAATAAAAAATATAGCAACTACAGTTATTTATATCATTCATCAACCCTCAACAGGGGAGATACATCATTCAGATCTCGACTTAAACATTTTATACAACATAATATGCATGAATATTTACAAATATTTTGTTTTCTTTCCATTAGTTTGAGGATGTGGACCACATGGCTTACAGATAATGACTTTGTCAGTATCTCAGCTCACTAAACTATCTGTCATGCCTGCTACCTGAAATCATTGTACAATGAGGAGTGAGCTTCATAAGCTCAGTGAATTAAACTTACTAGAAGTACTCAATTTGTATAATCAATCTTCTAATATTCATTCATCTATATCTCATATATTTTGATAATAACATTCTATTATCACTACTCATATCAAATCCCCATCATTTATAAATCTCTTCTTCTCATATAGTTAATCATCATCTTGAGATTATCAATTCTATCTCATAATTACCTTATTATGAGGTTTACAACATATAATTGGTCACCCAGATACTTCTCATCATTTCATATAATTCTCAACATATAATTTCTCAGTATAATTGTCTCTCTGTGTGACTCATTCATCTATCAATAAATTTACAATCATGAATAGCACTTTAGCATCTCAAGTAATAACAATCAATATTTAAGCAAATGCAGTGCATGAATTTAAATATTATTATAATTGAGAACGTCTTCCCACATGTCGACGTGTTTATCTTAGATCGGCTACCTTCCCGATTCTTTTATTCTCATTCAGACCAGTTGCCTTCCCGATTATTTTATTTTCATCCAGACCGGCTGCCCTCCCGATTCTTTTATTTTCATTTAGACCGACTATCTTCCCGGTTCTTTATTTCCATATATATGCATATGAACAATGACATGAAATATGCATATGAACAATAATATAGAAACAAGCATGTATTCAAATATTTAAATTAGCTATCATGATTATTCTCAAATTATTATTTGAAAAATTCCACTAAATTCTTCTCCTCATAAATCATATCAAATCATCAACCATAACTCGTCACGAATTTCATTTATCACCTTTATTATTAAATCGACTCATTATTCTAATAATATTACTTCTCATATAATAATTTTCTACACATCAATTATTCTTATTATACCTATCAACCAATTTTTCATCTACTACCAAAGCATAAGTTAATAGTTTATTCTAATATTATCACTATATATTTCACATTTATCTTGATTACTTAAAGTAAATCTAACTCACCACATAGCACTTAGAGCTACCCGTGGATCACCTCCTTGCCTTTCCTGCTCCTTTCAGAAATTTCACCTAATTACTAATCGTCAACACCTGACATAATATTTATATTAAAATTTCTAATTTATTCCTCAGTTCTTCCATAATTCATACCCTTTGAAAATTCCCACAATGAATTCTGGGAAATTTCATATATGCTAAATTTCAAAAATAAAATTCACATTATTACCTTTTGTATTTCTGAGAGCTTTACATGACTCTCTGCAAAAATTCTCCCCTAAACCTCTTCAAAATTTTACTCTTTCAACTTTTCTTTCAGTCCCCAAGTGTTTAAAGAAATAGAGAAATTTGTATTGAAGAAAGAAGAAAATCAAACAGGATTTGGTAAGATTTAAATAAAATAAACAAAACTATATATATATATATATATATATATATATATAGACACACATACACACACACACACAAAAAAAAAAAAAAAAAAACCGTTGCATGTCTCTGTTCCTATTGTTTCATAGGAAACTTGACAATTGTTTCACATGCAAGAAATTGCATGCCTTTGTGACAACACCTAGACTCTAAGTGTTGTCCACGTTTTTTTTTTCTTTCTTAATGCCCCTAGACACTTCTTTTTTTATTTTTTTATTTTTTTTATTTTCCTTCTTCTTATCACCCCCCCTGGATATTTCTTTTTTTATTTTTTATCTTTTCTTTTCTTTTCCTTCTTCTTACTTGGATGTTTCGTCTTCTTCTTTTTTTCTTCTTTTTTTTGTTTTCTTTTTTCTTTGTAACTACGCCCCCACGCGTCCAGTTTTTTTTTTCATTTTCAAAAGAATTATTTTATTCAATAATAAATCTTTCACATGTATATTATTTTAATTTCATGTCATAATTATCAAATTTCTTCTTTACTCATACTCTAAGAGCACGGGTATTACAATATGGCAACAACTCATGCTGGAAAGGAAGCGGTTTGGCTTCAAAGGTTGTGTGCTGAGCTTGGGTTTAAACAAGAAGCAATGAAGGTGAAATGTGACAATCAAGGTGTTATCTTCTTAGCAAAGAATCTTGCATTTCATTCATGGACGAAGCACATTGAAATCCAATATCACTTCATCTGGGAAATGATTGAAGGAAATGTGATAATCTTGGAGAAAGTCGATACAGCAGTGAACAACGCAGATTTCTTGACTAAGGCAGTTAGTCTAGCAAAGTTTGAGTGGTGTGCTACTGAGATAGACTTGAAGAAACAGAGTCTTGGGAATTTTTCCATGTGTGTGAAGTATTTACCAAGTGGGAGATTGTTAGAGTTAGTGCATACTTAACGGGACCAGATCTGTAGAACCCCGGACGAACACGGGGTCCCGCTCCTAGGAGAGCGGACAGGGGTTAGGGGACAGCACCCCCGAAACTTTCAAGGCTTGTACATGAGTTGAGTCTGGTTTTTTGCTTGGTGGTTTGAGCTTGGGCCCATAAATAGTCGTAGTTCTGCAACAGGACGGAAATCCTAATTAGAACCTAATTAGGACATCTTAAGTTGCTTATAAATACTCTTTATGTACTGAGCATACATTGTAACGAGATATTTGTGAGGTTGATAATAAGAAAATTCTGGCAGGACGTAGCCCTATTCTGTGGTGAACCTGAGTAAATCTTGTCTTCTTGAGATTTTGGCTCAATTCTTCACAATGATAACTTCTAATTGGTTTAAGAAAAGTTGTTTCTATTTTATAATTGCTTATTCTAATAGGAGTAGTAGTAATTTCCTATTGGATTGTTGCATATTCTAATAGAAGTAGAAGCAGTTTTTTGTGTTGTTCTTTTTCTATTAGCATTAGGAAAACATCCTCTTATGTTGTTCTTGCAGGACGTAACCTTATTCTATGGTGAACCTAGGTATATTGTGTTTTATTATTTTCTTTCTGTTTATTTTCATTATTCGTTTGATTGACAGATCTCAAATTGTTCACATCTTCCTTCTCAATTAAATTATTTCACTTTCGCTTCCCAATTCAGAAGAATTGAACCACGGTCTACATCAGATTTTAATTAGCAAATGACTTTTAAATGGGTATTCTTGCATTTCTTGGATTGATTTCAGGTACATAACATCAATACAAGAAACTTGGGAGCTATTAAGCTTAGCACACAAGCTCAGCAGGATACATGCACATCTTATGACGGAGCTCACTCGTATTCATCAAATAATAGGTAATAATAAGTCCTAATAACTTTTTAACTACAAATGTCGTGAATTATGACAATAATGGAATGGATCATGATATGGAGAAATGACTGAGCTCATTACAATATTTGAATGATTATTGATCTTTGTGTGGTGCAGTTGAGAGAACATATTGATGCTTATCAAGCGCTTGTGCACATCTTCAACGCACCTCATATTGATAACATGAAGATTCTTAAGGCTTTGATTTATGCCAGCGATGCTCAGTTGCCAGGAAAAGGTTTGCTTATTTCCCTCTCTTTTCTTTCTCTGAACAAATTCTGATTATAATTCAGACAGACATCAATTAGGAAACCCAACTTTTTAATTGCCTTAAGTTGATAAATTTTATTTCAACTTTGAGGTGAGATGTCTGCAATTAACTTTAAAATATTGTTGATAAAATGTTATAAATTGAGGGAAGAAATGCTTCTGTTGATTCCTGAATAAAAATCTAGCTCATTTTTTCACATCATAACCACTCTTGATCAGAACTAAACAAAGAGTTCCACAAGAATCTAACTATTAACTATCACTTAAAAACCTATAACAAAAAATTCTACTGCTTGCACTTGACCTTGGCCTTTTTTATGATGAAAACAGGTTCCTATTAATCTGCTGAGAAGGCAACTTGTTCTGCTATTAGTTTCAGACTTGGACCTCTCGCACGAAGAGCTAGTGATTCTTGAACAAATGTATCAAGAAGCGTGACATAATTCAATAGGCCAAAGAGTCAGTATGAGGTAGTCTGGCTCCCTGTGGTGGACAGATCAGCGCCGTGGAGCGAAGAAAGGCAAAAGCAGTTCGAAACTCTGCAGACAATGATGCCATGGTAGTCAGTGCATCACCCTTCAATGATTGATCCTACGATCATCAAGTACATCAAAGAAGAGTGGCACTTCAACAAGAGGCCTTTGCTTGTGGTACTAGACCCACAAGGCAAAGTTGTGAATGATAATGCCATCCACATGATGTAGATTTGGGGAAGCCTAGCATACCCTTTCACACGTACTAGAGAGGAAGCTCTCTGGAAAGAAGAAACCTGGAGGATAGAGCTATTGGCAGATTCCATTGAACCAGCAATCTTCAATTAGGTACACTAACATTTACTCCTTCTGTATTGAGGAGAATGAGGGGAGAGGAAATGAGGCATGCATTTACCTCATTGTTTGAGAGTTTTTCAATGGAAATGAGAGGATTTGGAGAGGTACTTTTATCTCTCCAAATCCCTTCAAAACTCACAATGTGTAATTTGGGACAGAAGAGACAGGAGGGGAGGGAGAAGGGAGAATTGTGTATTATAACCTCTTCTAGGACTGTTTTAAAAGAGGGAGGGAGGGGATGGGAAGGGATTTAATCCTCTTAAATCCCTTCCAAACTCCAATTTTTCATTCTCGGTATGAGAGGAGTGGAGATTGAAACTTATTAATTTACCATCCTTTACACCCCCCCCCCCCCCCCCACACACACACCAAAAAAAATTTCTTTTTAATCTCTTTCCCTTCAAACTTTCAACCACAAAGTAACCATATTCACTTTGTTTGAGAGTTTGAAAGGAAGGGAAATGAGAGAGTTTGAAAGTGTATTCTTCACCTCTCATTCCCTGGATCCAAACATATTACTCTCAACTCAACAAAGCCTTATCTTATCCCAATTAACTACATTTCTATCTCTTAATAATTCTATGATGTCAACTTGGTTTATTAGATACAAAGCTTTATTTGGGTAAATCTGAAATTTTTGCAGGTAACAGAATCGAACACATGCATCTGCTTGTATGGAAGAGACGACATAGAATGGATCAGGAAATTCACAGTGACTGCACAAGCTGCAAAAATCAAATTAGAGATGCTTTACATGGGGAAAAGTAACCCAAGAGAGGAAGTTAGAAGAAACAGTGCATTCATTCAAGTGGAAAAGCTTAGCCACAAATTACCAGACCTCACCTTGATTTGGTTCTTCTGGGTAAGGCTAGAGAGCATGTGGCACTCAAAAACTCAGCATGGGAAGAATGTCTAAAACGATCCATTATGCAAGAGATCATGACAATGCTCAGCTTCGATGGTAGTGATCAAGGGTGGGTTGTGATCTGCCAAGGATCAACTCAGATAGCTAAAGCTAAAGGGGACACCATTTTGAAGTGTTTCAATGATTAAACCTTATGGAAGGAGAAGGGATTTGTCCCTTCAATCGATGATCATCTCTATGAGCTTCATACTCCCCAATCCCCATCACTGAAACCGTCTGATTCTTCCAGGGACTACTGGGGGTATCCTTGAGAAGGTGGTTTGCGCGGAATGTGGCTGTGCTATGGAGAAATACATCATGTACTGCTGCTGCAAAGATTAAGCTGTTGAGTTTCCTTAGTTTGCTGTGATATTAAGAATAACTAGTAGCAGTATCTGTTGCTATAATGCGGCTTGAGACAAATTGTGTTTGTTGTAATGATTACCATATATTATTTACTATTTCTAATATATGATACTACATGATCTGAGTTCTAAATTTCACACTTAATGTCACTTTTAAGTTTATACTATAACATGTCAATCATGTGAAAGTTTTGACAAATGAATAAGATTAATGTTAATTAATTCATATGTTAATTAATCGAATCACTAACATGTATTTTTTATTTTAGGTTAGACACTTAAAATAACAAGTTCAGAAAATTTCTTCTCTAAATCTTTTCTTTCTCTATTATTTTTTTATAAATAAAATTCCTTTATTTTTTAATATGCTCACTCAAGCACTAGTTAACAAGGTTGCTTTTTAAAAATTGAATTGAATTTGAATATAGAAATTGGAGAACTTGTTGTGTTGGGTTATGGATTTAAAAATTTTCAACTCGATCTAAATTACTAATCTGATCATTTTATATATATATACACACACACACACTATAATAATATTTTGTGCTATAATGGTGTTGAAGCTTGAAGAATTTGATTCATCAAAAATCTCCAAAATCTAGTAGCATTTATTTAATTTTGTATGGTTTTGTATTAAATCAATATTTGATTGAACTTTGTATACAATTTAAAGTACTTATATAAGTATGGATTTATAATACTTAATGA
The DNA here is from genome assembly GCA_023935145.1 of Bretschneidera sinensis. Classification (NCBI taxonomy): domain Eukaryota; kingdom Viridiplantae; phylum Streptophyta; class Magnoliopsida; order Brassicales; family Akaniaceae; genus Bretschneidera; species Bretschneidera sinensis. The sequence goes on along the minus strand of CM043700.1, from coordinate 98,827,008 downwards.
TTCTAATTGAACTTTGCATGTGATTTAAAAAACTTTATAAGTAATGGATTTATAATATTTAATGAATTTTTGTATGTATTTGATTTTGAATATGATGGATGATGAATTTTTGTAATAAAATGTATTTTTTCTTATGTAATATAGGATTAATTTTTAAATGAAAAAAAATATTAAACTAATGACTCAAATTCAAATGAGTTGGATTGAAATGAGATTAGATAGCTTTATGGGTTGGCTTGGATAGATATTTCTACAACCCAATATGATTTGATTGGATTAAAATTTTAGACTAAATCAACTCAAATCAATCCAAGTTCACCCAAAATTAAAAGTATTATTTATATATACTTTTTCAATAGAACGTTTTAAAAAGGATGACATCTCTGTAATTCAACATTGCATGGACATTCAAACTTGAATCAAGCACTACTGTTGGTCCAACAAAATCATCTAGTAAAACATAGTTCAGCCAAAGAAAACTCCAACCCAACACTCTTGGTTAAGAAGACAAACGTTAACAACCCACTAGAATAAATACATCATTGTAACAAAATTTTGGTTCAAATGGTTCAATCGAGCTCCTGAGCATGTGCTTGAATGTGTTCTGCTAGAGTTTAATTTTGACTCAGATAGTGATTCCAATTGGAAATTTTGGTAAGACTATGGCGAGCTACTTTTGTGTTTTGATGTTCACTTTGAGCTCAATCCAGGTTCAGGCCAATTACCCAAAATCTCGGACAAATTTTCCAAGAGTCCGGTTGGCTATGGCATGGGCCAAATTATGCCTAATTTTATAGCCCACCATTATTTCATCTTCAGATTTCCCAGCTAATACAATTTCTTTCCAATTACTTGGTCTGGATTTCACCTTGATATAGAGAATCCAGATTTTCCAGGCTAAAATTCCCTCTTTTACAGTTTTACCAGTAAGAGACTATTGAAACATTCAATAAAATGATTGTTTTTCTATACAATTATAAACATTCAATACAATATTTATTAGTCTTTTTTTAATACTATTTTCAACAAAAAAAAATCAATATATACTTATAAGACCCATAGGTCAGCACGACACGACACAACCAAATAGTCATACGGGCCTTGGGCCATGTCGAGCCTACATTCTTAAAATTTTGGTACAACGTGGCACAGTAGACCGCCTTATATTGGTCGTGGGTCAGCATGGCACAAAAACACTGTGAGTCGTCTTGTGTGGGCAATGAACCATCTTGTGTGGACAGTGGGTCAACACGACATGTCTCATTACCACCCCAAAATGAAGCCAATCGAAATTGGGCAAAAATTGAAAAACTAGCCCAAAATTTAATTAAAGTTGAAAGCCTACTTCAAATTGGATGAGGATTAAAAGAATTAGCCTGATTGTTTTTTGGGCAAAATGAAAAACCAAAAATGCCCCATGGGCCAGCACGACACGATACAGCCGAATAGCCATGGGGCCTTGGGTTTTGTCGGGCCTATATTCTTAAAAATTTTGGTACAACATGACACGAAAGCATAGTGGGCCATCTTGTATGGGCAATGGACCATCTTGTGCGGATAGTGGGCCAGCATGACACAGCCCATACCACCCCTAAATGAAGCGAAACGAAATTGGGAAAAATTTGAAAAACTGGCCCAAAATTAATTAAAGTAACCCAACAAGGAAATCCGAAAGCCTTCTTCAAATTGGGTGAGGATTAAAAGAATTAGCCCAATTGTTTTTTGGGCAAAATGAAAAAACAAAAATGCCCCCATGCAGGATCAAACTACAGACCTTCAGTTTACAAGACTGACGCTCTACCACTGAGCAATAGCGGCTCAAATGTCAATTGCTGACTTACATAGTAATCTGTAATGAACAATCCTTTATGTCTTATCAAATCTTTTTTATTTCCAAATCTTTTATATTTTGAATGGAACTTAAAACTATATAGAATTTAAAGAAAGCTTACTATATTTTATTTTATTTCATTTGTTTTATAGTCAAAGATAAGGGATAAAAAATAAATTTACTTTCAAGATTTTGTCTATTTGATCATCAATTTTTTTTGAATGTCTATTTATTCCCAATCGTTTGTTTTAACCCAATTGCATATTTTGCATTATATGCCATTATCTTTCATTATCTTATACTAATCTTAATTGATGAATCTAGATAAAAAAAAAATTAATTAAATCAAACAAAAAAATTTAAATAAATGAACACTTAGACACAACATTAAAATCTCATAAATAAATTTATTTATTTTTTCTTAAAATGAACGAAGGTGGCCTATAATATAACATTATTAAGCATAAGTCTACAGGCTTTTTCTTGTCTTGCATAGACTTGGACCTAAATAGCTAGCTCTATTTGTATTTCACTACCTTTTGACCTGACTTTTCGAAGTGTTTTGGTTTTCGAGATTATTAAACTAGTCTGAATATTTAAAAAGAAGATTTTCGAACAAATAAATAAACGCTATATTTTTAACAATTTTATTTTAGCAACACAATATTTACCAACTGCTGAACATATTTACTTTTACCAGTTACAGAATATGCTTATCACTTTGAAAATAAAAAAATATAAATTTACTTTTAAAGTTTTTATCGTTATTTTTATTTGATCTTTAGTTTTTTAGTGTGCATCAAATTACTCTCTTGCGCGTTTTGTTTTAGTTTAATTGGGTTTTCTGATCAAATTCGTACATTATCTTTCACTAAATTTAATGAATAGATCTGAACAGAAGATTCAATTGAACTATAACAAAATGTTTTGAAATTGAATTTGAACTCGACTTGTAAGGTGAAATTTAGACTCGAGTTCAAACCGAGTTTTTGAAATAAAATAATAAATATACATATTTTTTAAAATAAATAAATAAATAAATATTTTTATAATATATATTAAATAAATATAGTATATATAATATTTATTTAATTTATTTAATTTATTAATTAAATCGAGCTGACTCACGAGCTTAATGAGTCGAGTTTGACATTGCCCGATCTCGATTTAATCAAGTTTCGAACCAAATTTTTCAAACCGAACATCTAAGTAAACTGAGCTGTTTGACTCAGTTTCACCCTAATTATAAAGAATATTTTTTTATAGTATTCCCATAAGTCTAGCTTCCATCATTTTCCCTCTTTTAAAATGACATATTATTTTTTTAATGAAAAAATGACACATTACCATTTAAAAAATCAAAGGCCTTACCCAAGTAGAAAGATAATTTGGTAAACGAACAAAATCATTGAACTAATTTTTTTCATTCTTAAAGTTTTTTGGTGATATCGGGATAACCGTGAGTCAAAAAAACACATCATAGGTTTCGTTGGAAAACTCTTGCCAAGAGCTGTCAAATCAGACCCATTACTTTCTATCGAAAAAATTTTATTTTTTGAAAAATACCCTCACTTTGTTGACGTAATAAAAAATATTCTCATAAGATTTTTTTTCATTGTTTACACAATATGAAATTTGCTTTTAATTTGTGAATGTTGAATTAACAATTGTTATTTGAAAGAAAAAAAACCAGTGATACATCTATCACATAAAGAAATGTCGATGTTTTCTTAGTTTTTTTATATGTTAAAAAGTGCAATAAGCAATTGTATAATTTAAAAGATAATAAATTGACACAATCACTTCATATATCATCATAATCCAACTATTAAAAAAAATTAAATACTAATTTAGATAAGAGAAACGTTGTGGCATATGGAGCTATTTTAATTATTATTATCTACAATACAATAATTTAATGAATTTTAAAATTTTATTATTTTTAAAATAATTTGGTTTTAATAGTGCGAAATTAAGCATAATGTTAAAATATTAAAAATAATAAAGAAATTTGTAATTCATTGTGATTTTTTTAATGGTTTAGTGTATGTGGTTAAATTTTAGTCATTAATTTTTCAAATGTTAATTCATCATTAAAAAATTAAAAGTAAATTTTATTTTATATAAACAATGAAACAATGAAAAAAAATCTTATTAGAATATCCTTTCAACAAAATGAGGGCATTTTTGAAAAAAAATAATATTTTTTAGACGGAATGTGACATTTATGGGTCTCATTTGATAACTTTTGACGAGAGCTTTCTAATAATATCTATGATATGTTTTTTCAACTCATAATTGTTTTCATATTGTAAAAAAAAACTTTAAAAATAAAATATTTAATTCAATGATTTTACTTACTTATCAAATTATCTTATGTAAATTTCAATATTTGATTTTTTAAATAGATATATATTTTTAATTAAAAAATATTATTTTAAAATGGAAAAAAGGATGAGAGCGGTTGTTTCTTTGTAAATGATCATTAATGAACCAAAAGAAAAAATTGGCGCGCGATTCATGCAGCTGGACCAGACTTTTGTGCTGTCTTTGACACCTTGCTTTCAAAGTTAAAGGAATAAAAAGGAAGCTAAGGTTCCAAAGTAGAATGTAGATGATATCAAGTCAATAGGGCTTCTTCGTGCTTATGGTTAAAGCTCTTTTAAGCGTTATGCACGGCCTGGGCGTTTAAATTTCTTGCTCATTGCATGGACTTGGAAACCTTATAGTATCCACCAGGCCAGCTTGACTTGACAGGGCTACCATTTTACTTACTGATAGTGTTTTGAATGGTAGGCTTGATTAACAAAAAAAATACATCTAATTATGTATTTATATGTATATATATTTAGCAAAAAAAAATGTGCATGTATAAAACATCATAATCAATTCAAATTTTTTAATTTAGTGGTTATTTTCAGAAATTTTATATAGGAGATCTCGATTTAATGTACCTCTCCATCAATATAAAAAAATTTAGTAAAAAGTATAATTTATTTTTTACCATATAAACTGTTTAATGATTTCCTACCAATAACGATTAATTCATGTCAAATTATAATAAAAGTAAGGTCTGTCACACTCCATTACAACAAAAGATTCGTACTCAAACATATATTTATGACAACAAAAGATTCGTAATCAAACATATATCTATGACGAAAAAAGCAAAACCTCATCGCTAGCTAAAGCTTTGGTGGAACTAAGATAATTAAAGACCCATCTGATCTAGCTAGTTTATAATTTTGTTGTAAGGATTCAAAATTGACTTAAACTGCTGCCAAACCTAGTTTGAAACATACCAATGATGAAAAAAAAGATATTAAGAGAAGGATAATTTTTAGGCACTCTTCCAGCTGCCTTCAACTATGATTCATCCAAAAGAACACAACCATATAAAACATAAAGCATATATAATGGTCCTTATAATGATCTCACATGGCCACCAAAATAATAGGCTGAATTTTCTTTTGTTTAGCCACAAAATTCTATCCTAGCAAAAATACTCCATGAGTTTATCGGTTTGTATTTGATGTAGCCAATAAACACTCCGGCCCAGATGTAACCTATAACACTCTGGCCCATAATACTCTGGCCCGTGACACTCCGGTCCAGATGTAGCCCATAACACTCTGGCCCAATAAACCTACATCTGGGCTCCCTCTATAACCTGCCGCCCTACGACGTGCCGCCCTGCAGCCACTCTACGCCACCCTACGACACGCCGCCCTGCAGCCACCTACACACGCAGCCATGCAACCACCCTACGACGCGCCGCCTTGCAGCCCCCCTGCGACACGCCGTCCCCTGATCGTGCAATCAATGCCTTCACACTAACGAGACGCGGGCAATACCTGTTCAGAAGGCTATAAATAAGCTGAGGCATGGACTTCATAATTCATTCAGACTTAATCTACTTACACCTAAGCTCTTTTAGATTTAACTCTCAGCCTTGCCTCTTTTTAAGCTTTCGTTCTAACTTAAGCTTCGTAGCGCCCTCGGAGGTCTCCCCCTCCCTTCCTTCCGAGGGCCTTTAGTTCTTCCCTATTACCTGTGCAGGGCCCAAGCCACATCAGCACCCCGGCCACGTCAGTAGTAACAAATTTTTTGGCATCAACAGATTGACACTGTCTATGGGAAACCACAATCTCTCGCTACAACAAAGGCCAAGAAGTACAAAAGAACTCATCTGTTACGATGCCACCTAGAAACAGTATGAGAATGACCGACAAGGAAGCCCCAACAGCCTGCTCTGCTCCTATCCGGGGCAGTGCCCGCAGCTAACAATCTGGATCCAGGTTCCCTGCAATCCCCGAATATGCAACCCCTAGGTCAAGCAGACAGCCCCCCGTCAGAGAGTAACGCCCTCACCTCTCCAGAACCAACTCTCTTGATTACAAGGAAACGACTATGAATCCCCAAGCCCCTGTAACTCAAGCACAATTTCAAGAACTCTCCCGGATGATAGCCAATTTGGAAGCCCAAGTCCGAGGCGGAGGCCAACAACCTTTCCTTTATCGCCACCAAGCTCTGGAGCAAGTAAAGTCATCTGACAGAGATGATCCTACCTAAAACCAGCCCCCTACCGAGCCTTGGCTGCGTGGCAGCAGGTCTAAGGAGAGCTCCTCGTCGAAAAGCAACTTCAACTTAGACAGACGGTTCGAGGAAATGGAAGAAAAAATAGACGGCCTTAAAACACAAGAATCTCAATGTCTTGGACGAGCTTAGCATCCAAGATCCCCCATTTACGGAAGTTGTCCTCGAGACCCCGCTCCCCCTCAACTTCAGAATGCCACAGGTCAAAATGTATGACGGTTCAGGAGACCCCCTGGACCATTTGCAACACTACAAGACGACTATGATGCTGCATCGACACTCCGACCCCATCATGTGTCGTGCCTTCCCCTTGACCCTTGAGAAGGCTGCAGGCACCTGGTATTCGCGCCTGAGGCAGGGAAGCATTAGCAATTTCAAAGAACTCAGTTATGTCTTTGCTTCGCACTTCCTCAACAGCAAGGGACCAAAGAAGTCCTCAAAAAGCTTGTTCAACATTATTCAACATCGAGGAGAGAGGCTTCAAGCCTACATATCTAGGTTCAACTCGGCAGCCTGGGAAATCCATAACCTCGACCTAAATGTTCAAACGATGGCATTCAAAAATGGGCTGAGGTCCAAGATCTTCAGCTCCAAGCTCACCAGGCATTCGCCCAAGGACATGAACGAGGTCTTAGCCCGAGCAGAGAAGTACATACTGGCAGAGGATGATCAAGCATTCAGGAGGGAAAGGGAAGGGGAAACGGAAAAGAAGAGAAAGGACGTCGATCCACAGAGAGGAGCGACTAAGAGACCCTACCAAGACAACAGGTACAAGCCCCACCCCCAGTTCGACAATTTCACTCCCCTTAATGCATCTAGGACTCATGTCCTCATGCAGTTTCAAGATAAGTCAGTCCTCTAGTGGTCGCCTAGGACACAGTCCCTCGGCGGAGATCAAAGACAATAGTGCCGTTTCCACAGAAATTACGGCCATGATAACGAAGATTGTCATGCTTTGAAAGAACAAATTGAAGCCCTTATCAGCCTGGGACACTTAAAGGAATTTACAAGTTCCCAAAAAAGAGAGGCGCCCACCCAGCCAAGAAGAAACTCCGGGCGACTCCATTCTCGAGAGCAAGAGCGACGAGGCCCTCGACAAGACTCCAGAGATGGGTAGGAAGCGCCCGGTCAAAAACACCAAGAAGTGGCAACTACCACTCGGATCATCAAAACAATATGTGGAGGCCCCGCCGCCGAGAGGAGCTCGAAGCAAAGCAGTAAGGCGTACGCCAGAACCGTGACCTCTGTCAACACACTTCATAAGCAAAGGAAGTTGGAGCTAGCGATCTCTTTCACAGAGGATGACTTGGAGGATGTGCAGACTCATCATGACGACGCAGTAGTTGTCTCTCTCTTAGTAGCCAACCATGAGGTACGACGCGTCTTGATTGATAACTGAAGCTCTGCCGATATATTATTTTACGATGCCTTCCAACGCGTGGAACTAAAGGACGAGCGTCTAGAGCTGACCCCGACCTCGCTTTATGGTTTTGATGGATCTCCAGTTTTTCCCGTGGGAAGCATAGTCCTCCCTGTCACTGTAGGGACAACGCCACAGACTTCCACTGTGCAAACCACATTTTTTGTGGTAAAGCAACCCTCCTCTTACAATATGATCATCGAGCGGCCTACCCTCAACAAACTGAGGGCTGTTGTCTCCACATACCATCTGAAGGTCAAGTTCCCCACCAATAAGGGAGTGAGAGTAATCAGAGGTGATCAGAGGGCCTCTCGATCCTGCTATTTGAGTGCAATCAAGGAAGAAAAGAAGATGAAAGCCCTGCCTTTTAAGATGGAAGACCTCAGGGATGAGATGAAAATCCCAAGAGGGCGATCAGTGGATGAGCTGAAACTGGTGTTCCTCGGGGAAGACCCCACTCAAACTGTCCAGATAGGGTTAAACCTCTCCAAAGAGCACAAGAAAGAACTCATTTCCCTTATCCAGAAGAACTAGGACTTGTTCGCCTGGTCAGCGTCAGACATGCCTCGGATTGACCCCAGGACTATTGAGCATCGCTTGAATATGGATCCAAAGTGCAAGCCAGTTGTTCAGAAGAAAAGGTCTTTCGCCCTAGAATGCTAGGTCGCCATCAATACTGAGGTAGACAAGCTGCTTGAGGCTGAATTCGTCCAAGAGGAAAAATACCCCGAATGGGTGTCCAACGTAGTAATGGTTCGAAAAGCCAATGGTAAATGGTGGATTTGCATTGACTTTACTAACCTAAACAAGGCCTGCCCAAAGGATAACTTTCCCCTCTCGCGAATTAATCAGCTGGTAGACGCCACTTCGGGGTATGAACTTCTCTCCTTCATGGGCGCGTACTTCGGTTATAATCAAATTTTCATGTACGGGCCAGATCGAGAGAAGACCACCTTTATCATTGACCGAGGGTTGTATTGCTATAAGGTCATACTCTTCGGACTCAAGAATGCCGGCGCAACCTAATAAAGGCTGGTGAACAAAATCTTCAAAGGGCAAATAGGACAAAACATGGAAGTCTACGTGAATGACATGCTGGTTAAGACTATGAAGGCTTGGGACCATAGAACCGATTTAGAAGAAGCCTTTGGGGTCTTACACAAACATAACATGATACTGAATCCAGCCAAGTGTGCCTTTGGAGTAACTGGGGGAAGTTCTTAGGATTTGTGGTCACCCAAAGAGGGATAGAAGCCAATACAGAAAAGATAAAGGCCATTCTCAATATGGCCCTTCCTAGATCCGTGAAAGAAGTGCAACGGTTCACCGGGAGAATAGTCGCCCTAAGTCGCTTCATGTCAAAATCTGCGGATAGGTGTCTACCCTTCTTTAAGGCTATCAAGAAGGCCAAAGACTTCTCTTGGACGGAGGATTGCCAGGGAGCGTTCGAAGGGTTAAAAAAGTATTTGAGCTTGCCCCCACTCCTAACCAAACCTCTCTCGGGTAAAGAGCTTCTCCTATACCTATCAGCTAGGGAAAGCAATGTGGCCTCTGTCTTGATTCGGGAAAATGAAGGTATCCAGAAACCTATCTACTACGTTAGTAGAATCCTCTATGAGGCTGAAGTGAGGTACCTTCCCATTGAGAAGATGGTTTACGCCCTCGTAACAGCCGCATGGAAACTCCGACCGTATTTCCAAGTGCACACAGTCGTTCTCTTGACTGACCAGCCCTTGAGGCAAGTCTTTTACAGCCCAAGTGTCTCCGGGAGAATGGTGAAGTGGTCAGTGGAACTCGGAGAATTCGACATCCGATACTGCCTTCGAAACAACCCTCTCAGTGGTTCCTAGTGTGGAAGTAGAGTCGACGCCAGACGAGACACCAGATGAATCACCTCCAAAGTGCACTCTCCACGTGGACGGATCATCCAATACCATGTGAAGCGGAGCAGGACTCATCCTCTGCAGCCTTGACGGCTTCATAGTCGAGTATGCCCTAAAGTTTGAGTTCAAGGCTTCCAATAATGAGGTAGAGTATGAAGCCCTACTAGTTGGCCTAAGGCTGGCCAAAACCCTATCCACTGAGGTCGTAGATGTGTTCAGCGACTCCCAGCAAGTAGTAAGTCAAGTAACAGGAGAATTCAAAGCCCGGGGAGAAAAGCTGGCTCAGTACCTCCAAAAAGTGAAAGAGTTAGCCACCAGGTTCAAAATGTTCTGGATAACTCAAATTTCACGGGCCTAAAACTCCAAGGCAAATGCCCTGGCCAACCTGGCCTCATTCCAGCACCTAGAACTAACTCGAGGCATTTATCTAGAAATTCTCTCCGTTTCTAGCATAGATGAAACCCCGGTCCTACCGGTAGAAGAGGGTGCGATGTGGATGGACCCAATCCTACATTACCTGAAAGATAGAAAGGTCCCCGAGCAGAAAAGCGAGGCCAAAAAGTTAATTTTCTGAGCCTTCCAGTACACTGTCATAGATGGAAAGTTGTATAAAAGATCTCTGACTATGCCTTACTTGAGATGTCTCAGCCCCGTCGAGGCCAATTACGCTCTCCGAGAAGTCCACGAAGGCATATGCGGAAATCACCTGGGAGCTCGAGCCCTCGCCTTCAAGGTTCTACATCAAGGGTATTATTGGCCCAGGATGAAAAAAGATGCGGCTGACTTGCTCAAGAAATGTAAAAACTGTCAACAGTACTCTCCAGTGCCTTACCGGCCTGCCAATCCTCTCACCTCGATCACTAGTCCGCTTCCTTTTGCTATATGGAGAATGGACATCCTAGGGCCGTTCACCGCCACAGTTGAGCAAAAGAAGCACCTCATTGTGGCCATTGATTATTTCACCAAGTGGGTCGAGGTAGAACCATTGGCCAGCATCAAGGATCACCAAACCAGGAACTTCGTTTGTAAGTCGATCGTGTGTCGTTTCGGGATTCCTGGGGTATTGGTCATCGATAATGGAAAACAATTCGATAGCTCCCGTTTCAAAACATTTTATGAAGACTTCCAAATCGAGCATTGATTCTCATCCGTCGGATACCCGCAAGCCCATGGCCAAGCTAAAATTACCAATAAAACCCTTCTCCAAGGTATCAAGAAAAGACTAGACAAGGAAGATAGACAGTGGGCTGATAAACTCTCTAATGTTCTCTGGGCCTATCGGACGACCGTGCGTACACCAACAAGAGAAACCTCGTTCTTCATGATGTACGGTTCAGAAGCCATCATCCCAGTTGAAATCGAAATTCTGTAGATGCGAGTATAGTTTTTTGAACCAAGTGACAATGAGAAAGCCTTAAAGATGAGTGCGGACTTGGTTGATGAAGCGCGAGACAAAGCCCAGATTCGTTTGGCTGCGTACGAACAGAGGACGGCCCGGTATTACAACTCTCGAGTTCGAAACCAGAGCTTCAGACTCCATGACCTCGTCCTACGGATGAGTGAAGTTTCTTGCCATCGACAGACTGGAAAGCTCGTTTCAAACTGGGAAGGCCCATACAGAATCCAAAGAGTTTGCCGAATGGGTACTTTTGAGCTCGAAGAATTAGATGGCAAGCCGGTCCCTCGCACTTGGAATGCGGAGAACCTCCGCAAATTCTATCAGTGATACGAAATGTAAAGTAAAGAATTAATAAAGTTTTAAGTTTAAAGGAAGGTTCTGAAATTTCATTAAGTTAAGAATGGAGGTACAAAATTAGGCGCTATTGGCCTTGGATACAAAAAACAAAAACCTATTCTAAAGAAGTAGGGGCCTTATGGGACTCGCTCTCGTTCCCCGTTGCCTCCTGAGCCTCATCCCCAATAGTCCCCTGGGCTTCATCCTCCGCGACCTCCTCGACACCAGTCGCGGTCGTATCTGTCGGGTCTCCTCCGGTAGCAGCCGCACCTAATTCCCCTGAAAGGGCACCAAGGTCAAGGCCGAAAAAATCGAGCCCCGGGTAGAGAGACTTGGCCTTTCTCTTGGCCTCGTTGAAGCCCATCAGGAACTGAGCTCCGGCTTTATCTAGCAAAACCTCATCGACCTTGGCTACCACATTCTCTCTCTCAGCAGCCTTAGTAACCACCTTCTCCATCTGGGCTCGGATCAAGTCCCTCTTCTTCTTGAGGGCATCCTCATTCTTGCGCCGATGGTCCCTCTCGAAGATGGCGTCATCCTTGGCCAGTTTGGCAGCCTCTAGGGAGAAGGACAAAGCCCGGACCAGTTCCTGGGTCTACTCCAGCTTATACTCGATTTTTGCTAAGCACTAGGCCAAATCAGCGATTCACCGAGCAAGGACCCCGCCAAGGACTCTAGCCTGAAATAAGAACATTATTAAAATAAAAGCAAATGAATCAAAGATCTAGAATGAAGGAAAGAGACAATGCCTGGGAGAAAGCGGTCTCCGCAGCTGAGTAAAGTGCCTTGAAGGGCTTCGCGAAAGCTCTAGTATATCACGAGGAGGGATCCCCAAGATAAGGTGCTTGCGAGCAACCTTCGGATGCGCGAACACCGAATCATCTCCCCTCAGCGCCCATCATGGCGTGAAGATGGCAGCTACCCCAGGTCCCTCCCTGGAGGAAGACGGTTCCGGGGGAAGAATGGGTGCAGCGAAATCCTCCATCTTCTTAGAAACTAGGACCCTTGGAGGGCTCCCCACTACAACGAGCACTGGGATTGGGGCCCGGGCCCTCTTCTTCTTCTCTTGCCGAGAGCTACCAGCCTCTGCGGCCTTCTTCCTCTCCTGGGCCATTTGTTTGGCCCTCTCCTTAGCCTTGGTAGCTACCTCTATCTCTGCAAAAAGAATGAGCATTAGTAACTTGGAGTAAAAAATCAAACTTGTTATAAGCTAAAAGACTAAAGGCTACCATGCTCGAGGTTCGACGGAAGACTAGGGGGCAAAGGTCGCGCCTGTGGAGCTCTTCATTATCTCCAAGCACCTCGATATCCAAGGGCGCGATCAGCATGGCTTTCAACTTCTCATGCTCTCGATGCAGAAGGTACGACCTCTTGCACTTGCCAACACACTCCAAGTTCCAAGCGAGGGGGACGTCGAAGCTCTCAGCACTCTTTATAAAAAAGAAAGCCCTCTTCCACCTCTTTATGGAAGAAGGCTTGTTCTTTAAAACCCTTTTCCGCCTCCTCGAATTCACGATAACCCACCCCGAATGACCAAGACGGGCTAGTTGGAAGTGGGCTTTGAACACGTTCATGTTCATTAGCCCTCCCACCTCCTGGCACACGACAATGAATGCCAGAATCAGCCGGATAGAGTTGGGCGTCAGTTGACTCAGCGCGATACCGAAGTATCTGAGCACTGAGCAGAATAATGGATGGAGAGGGAACCTAAGCCTGGCCTTTAACTACTGTTCGTAAACACACAGCTCATAAGGCACTTGGCTAGGGAGAGCATCGCAAGCCCTCTCCCCTCTTTCTGGTGCCCTCTGATGGTACTCCATGGGGATCCTATACCTAATTCTCTTCCCCACAAGTTCAGAATCCTCTACCACACTTGAAATGAAGTTCGCTTCAAACCTTCACTCCTCCCTCTCAGTATCTAGGGCGTCATCCCTAATGAGCATCGTTGGAGGAAACACCCATTACCTCCTCTAACTCCCTCGAAAGATCCCCACTTATTTTGCTCTCAAACATTTTACTCACCAAGAGATCTTTTTGGGTCACCTCTTAAGAAAACCGAGCGCTCTCGAAGTGTTTCTCTAACTGTGTGCTCTTAAAATCACTCAAAGTGCAAGTGAGAAATAAAACAAGGATGAATCCCTTTTTATAGAAGCCGTGGCAACAAAACCGAGAAGCATTAACTCAGCTCTCTAAACGAAGCGACGCATCCTTTTCTGTCACCAAGGCGCCGCCATTGAATGACAGTTGTCATTATTTATTTCGCCTATCGAAGAAGAACATATGGGCCCAATATAAAGAAATAGCTCATGAGGCCTAGAGTGAAAGCCCAAGAACGAACGATGTGAGTAAACCCATGAGCACGATTTCTCCAAGTCCTGATAGCTCGGCCCAAATTCGCCAAGTCAGAGCGTATGAGCTGTTTGTCATACGCTCGGACAAAATTCGCGAGGTTTGAGCGTATGAGCTGTTTGTCATACGCTCGACCAAAGTTCGCTAAGTCCGAGTGTTTTGCCAGGTTCGAGCATATCAACTGCTTGTCATATGCTCGGCCAAAGTTCGCCAGGTCCGAGCTTATGAGCTGCTTGTCATACACCCAGCCAAAATTCGCCAGGTCCGAGTGTATGAGCTATTTATCATACACTCGGCCAAAGTTCGCCAGGTCCGAGGGTATGAGCTGCTTGTCATACGCTCGGTCAAAGTTCACCAGTTTCGAGCGTATAAGCTGCTTGTCATACACTCGGCCAAAATTTGCCAGGTACGAGCATATGAGCTGCTTGTCATACACTCAGCCAAAATTCGTCAGGTCCGAGCGTATGAACTGCTTGTCATACGTTAGGCCAAAGTTCACCAGGTCCGAGCGTACGAGTTGCTTGTCATACGCTCGGCCAAAATTCGTCAGGTCCGAGCGTACGAGTGCTTGTCATACGCTCAGCCAAAATTCGTCAGGTCCGAGCGTACTAGCTGCTTGTCATACGCTCGGCCAAAATTCACCAGGTCCAAGCGTACGATCTACTTGTCATACGCTTGGCCAAGATTTCTCTAAGACCGAGTGTTTGAACTATTCTTCATACGCTCAGCCAAAGATTTCTCTAAGACCGAGCGTTTGAACTGTTATTCATACGCTCGGCCAAGATGTCTCTAAGACCGAGCATTTTAACTGTTCTTCATACGCTTGGTTGAGATTTCTCCAAGACCGAGCGTTTGAAACTACTCCTCAAACGCTCGGCCAAGATTTCGCCAAGATCAAGCTCTCGTTTTATGAAAAGAAAAGTATAAAAAATAGGGAGATCATGCGAAGCAAAGATTGAAAGAAGAATACTTTATTAATTTATCAAAAGATTACAACTAACGACCTCGAAGTACAAGCAAAAGAGGACCCTAACGGCCTCGAAGTACAAAGAAAAAACTAACTACTTTAATACAAGTCAATCAAGGAAGGGGCTGCCTCAGCCTCTTTGTCTTGAGACTTGTCTTGGGGCACTCCCCTATGGTCGGCTACTCTCATCTTGAGCTTAGATGCTCTTCTCCTAGGATGGGCGGCCTTGGGCCTCGATGTTTTTCTTGCCCTCCCGGCTGCTCCTTCCCTGAAGCAGGCTCCTCCTCAGACTCCAGCAGAACAAGGCCAGAGGAGTTTACCTCCGGATACATGGCCTCGACCCTCCTCTTGGTTTCCATAAATCCCTCAAGGAACTGCTGACTCCTCTCCCTCTCTAGAGCCACTCCCATTAGAATTTTCAAAGACTAGTGTAAGAACTCTCAGAAAAGTGAGGCCAAGGGCTCCCAACTCTTAGAAAACAAAACTCGCTCTGGTTCAGAAAAGAGATAACGGAAACCTCTTTTATAAGAAGGGAAAACACGTCCAACGAGGGCACTTAATGCGAGCACAGAAAAGAGAAGACCTTTTAAGATCCCTAGGCCACTCACACGCTTCTCTAGGCGTCTTCTCGCTTCTCAAGAGCAACAAACCCGTTCCCGAGGTTTGCCATTTAATGCAAGGTTGACTCATGCGTCCCTAGGATCAGACGCTCAGCGCTCCAAGTCCCAGCGCTCGGACTACTGCATATGTGCCTAGCTCCACCCACGCTCGGACCCCTACCAATTGCCCCACGCATGCCAGGCTCGGTTCTGTCTAAGCGCGACACACTGTCCCTTTCGTTGAAGACCGTGCCCCACAATACTTCCTTAAGCACATAAATGTACTCAAGGAAGTGGGGGGCCTGTGATGGAGCTTGATGTAGCCCATAACACTCCGGCCTGTGACACTCCTGCCCAGATGTAGCCCATAACACTCCGACGCAATAAAGAACGGCTCAATAAACCTACGTTTGGGCTCCCTCTATAACCTACCGTCCTACGACGTGCCGCCCTGCAGCCGCCTACACACGCAGCCTTGCAGCCACCCTACGAGGCGCCGCCCTGCAGCCCCCCTGCGACACGCCGTCTTCTAATCGTGCAATCAATGCCTTCACACTAACGAGATATGGGAATGCCTATTCAGAAGGCTATAAATAAGCCGAGGTATGGACTTCATAATTCATTCAGACTTAATCTACTTACACCCAAGTTCTTTTAGATTTAACCCTCAGCCTCGCCAATTTTTAAGCTTTCGTTCTAACTTAAGCTTCGGAGCGCTCTCGGAGGTCTCCCCCTCCCCTTCTTCCGAAAGCCTTTAGTTCATCCTTGTTACCTGTGCAGGGCCCAAGCCATGTCAGCGGTAGCAAATTTTTTGGCATCAATAGTATTAAAGATTAAAAAAAAAAATACAAAGTCATATTTAACAATAGTATAAGGATATAAAAATATCATTAACAAAAAGACAAAATTTGATGGTACCAAATACACCATTCCATTGGATGGATGACCATTTTAAAACTTTAAGATTTGTTTGTTTTCCTTTTCTCTTTATAAATTACTCCAAATATTACGCTTTTATCATTGACTAAACTAAATTATTCAATTACAATAACAATAAGAATTTACATTTATAACATTGAAATTTAGTTGTGATAATTAATTTTCAGTAGGAGCTTCTACTTTTTTTTAATCAAACTAATATATGGACAGAACCCAAGCACATCTTGAGTTTGTATTAGTTAAAAATCAAGAGTTAATAAATTGATTTATTTAATTAAATCACGATCAATCAAATGTTAATAGATTAATTTTTTCAATCAATGCAGGAGAATGATTTTTTTTCTTAATTATTTAATTAAAATTATTTGTTTCCATAATTATCTTGTATCTCCACCCTCTATATATATATATATATATATATATATAAGAGTGACTCAATATACTTGTTTCCACGGAAACTTTATTTCTGGCGAGTTGTTGTTCTAGGACTCTTCATCAAATTTCGTTTGTTATATGGTAGTGAGAGCACTGCAATTCAGAGCAGTTTGATAATCCTGACCTTATTTGTTCTCTCTATCATTGCTACACCTAAGGTGGTCTCTTATATGGCTGGTTTTTTGTTACTAGTTAATTATTATCTACTCGACAAATCAATTGTCATTTCAAGACTCGATTTGTAAGTTGGACGTTTTCATCGTAGATCTCACACTCCAATTCGAAGAGAGTGTTAAAGATCAATCAAGAGTTAAATAGATTAATTTTCTCAATCAAATCAAGAACATGATTTTCTCCAAATAATTTAGTTAAAAATATTTGTTTTCATAATTATCTTGTATCTTCCCTCTATATATATGAGTGGCTCAACACATTGTAAAGACACAAACATACCAAATAAATGAGAAATATATAATCCTATAAGCATTGTTCATGGAATAAGCTTACCGATCGACCATGTAAAATTATGTGTTCATCTTCTTCCATACTTTTTATTTTATATTTTCGTAATATTTCACAATTTAATGGTATTTTTTAAATCAAAATCAATTTTTGTAACACCACTAATAACAATAGCTCGCTATGACAATCCAACAGAATTGCATATTGTGTAAAATATTTTTATACTGAAAATATTTTACAATGAATAATTTACACAATACTAACAATTTTTTTTTAGAGAGATACACAATACTACTAATATTGAAAACTAATAAAATGTCACCATTTGAAAGGAGAAGAAAATTAGTTAAATACACCAATAAATGATGTTAGGAACACAGCCAACAAAACACCTGCTGCAATCACACTACTCTACCTGTCAAGCCATTGAATTTGACTAATTTCCTAAACTCAAAATCAATTTTTCATGGTAGGTAAAACCTCAGAAATCAATATACAAAATTTGCAGAACCAGCAAAACCCTGAAAAGACTATATAGTCAATGAAGTACTCAAAATAGTGAGGCATGCATTCAGATGCAGTTGATCATGGTCATGGAAGTGTATTTTCATGTAATAAATGTAATTAACATAATTTAAATTTAGTTTAATTATAAAAAAAATACTATTATCATTATCACTCGATATTATTTATAAAGTATTTTTTTCCACACAATAAACTTTAGGGTATTTTTTAAAATAAAATAAACTACAGTGTATTTTTTTTAATTAAACCTTTAAAATTTTCTCTATTATTTCACAAATTCCATTTTAATAGAAATGTGGACAAGGGGCTGATATATTGGTTTCGAAACCGAGACCTGCCACACCTTAATCTCCCCGTCAAGACTCCCACTTATGACTTGAACAACACCGTTTGATTCGTCCTCAATAATCGCCGTCAACGACTTCACTGGCTTCTGGTGACCCTCCAAAATAGTCAAGCAACAGTACTTCCCATTGTTTCCACGCTGCCATATCATCACCGTCCGATCAGCAGACCCACTTAATAACAAATCAGACACGTTGATCAAGCTCAATATCGCCTTCCCGTGGCCCCTCAACGCCCCGGTTACCACCATGTGATTAGCACTGTCTTCTCTCTCCCACACCAAGATCAAACGGTCACAAGCGCAGGAGAACAACACCGATCCGTCATCGTTTAACGCCAGGGCGTTCACAGCCGATTTATGCTTTTCTAGGGGCCTACATTGTCTAACAATGGGACCATCGTAGAAAACTACAAAAGCCATTAAGTAGCATCTCTTCAACCGTTTAGTATTGACACTCATGCGATAGGTTTTTCACTTTGTTGGTATGTCCTAATCTCTTGGCTTAGGCTTGTTTTTGGATTTTCATATCGACCAAAATTACTTAGTCCAATGAAAATCGGACACATGATTCGTTATCTCATCTTATGGTATAGAGATTTCGTCTTTGACATACGAACTCACAAACAGAAGTCGCTTTCCTTACGCAGAGATCTCTTCCCATATGCAAAAGTCATCTCTTACAAATAGAGGTTATCTCTCGTAAAGCTTGAGGCTCAGGAGTCACATCTCGGCTGTATTCCACTTTGCAATCCTAAAGATAAAGGTTACCACACTTATATAAAAGAGTTTCAGCTTACAGAACAAGTGATCGAAAAAAAAGAAAAACGAACATACATGCATAGACATACTAAAAAAAAAAAGAGATCCAAAGAAAAAATCAGACATAAATAGTAAACATACAAAGAGAATGGAGAACCACTTCGGTCCTCTCCTTCTCTATACCCTCCCGACCACTTCGGTATCACTCTAAATCATTTCCTTACTTTATTCTAAATACACTCACCGACTTAAACATTAAATGATCCTCCTCACAATGCTCTTGGTGACTTCTTTTGCAAGTATACGAATGCACTGAACAATTATGATTGCTGAAGCGAGATCCCCTCAGAAGCTATTATCTCCTGCAAGTCCATAAGCATTAGACGATCTTTCCCCATTGAAGGTCACAAAAGATAGAACAACCTTTCACTGTCTTTTTAGAAGAACACTATATCAAATCTTTAATTTGCACTTTATTATGTATAATATGTAAGTACATTATTACACACAGAATTATTGTAACGTGAGTCGTGATAATTAATCCTCTAAAAAATCATAATAATAATAATAATAAAAATATATACCACGTGTAAAGTTCTTAGTATTTTAATTTCAGTTATTATTCCTTTTTTGTAGTTTGGTTAATGGATGATTCATTGTTTGACGGCAGAGGCATTGATACTTTTATAATAATGTATTATTGAAAGAGCCACGATACGTAAAATACGTCAATAACAAGGACAAGAGTGTATAGACTTATAATAGTTTTTTGTTTTTGTTTTTGTTTTTTTTTTAATTTATGAAAATACGACTCAGAAATATCTGAAACCTTTACCATTTAAAATCTAGTTCATTAAAACCTACAGCTAATCTAAATAGAGCATGGGCCATCACGTTGTCTCCCTTTCTAACAAATCGACAAGAACATTGATGAAAGCTCAACTTCCGTTGATGAGTTTTTGAGATCAAGTCCCCGAACCTTTACAATATGTCGAAATCCTGTTTTTCAAACAAAACGGACACCCTCAACCACGGTTACGGTTAGAGGTGAATAACGGATGGATTGGATTACATACAGATAAGGGTCATGAGTTATATAAAATTTAATAAAAAAATTTAATTTTAAACGGGTTAAATTTTTAAATTCAATTTTAATCTAATTTTTTACAGGTAAATATAGAGTAATCTATTAATTTTTTAAAAACATAAAATAAAACAAATATTTTTTAAAAGTAAAAATATTTTATTAATAATTTGATATTGTTATAATATACTTATTTTAATATATTAATTGATATACAATCTATTCACACTAACAATTCAATAAAAAATAAATTGACGAGTCTTAAATGTTTACCAATACCACATATTATAAGAGATTAATCATAAAATGATATTATTTTCATCCGTTACGGTAAAACTTAAAACTGTTTTTAAAAGTAATTATTAAAAAATAATAAGTAATTAAACAGAATTGAAATAACGACCCATAAATATTAAATTTTACCATCTGCGGACTAAGAGGGGTCCAAATTGCTGGCTATACATCGCGTCCCCCCTCCCCTGTCGAAGACGCCGCTGTAGCATGCCTATATTCCACAAATATATCACGTGCACTAGTTAACAAATCAACTACCTTGTTTGTTTACCTTCAGCATGCATCACCAAATGTCTAGTAGGGTGTAAAACATTCACCTGACAATAATACCTTATTTACTATGACATAATTTTGATTCTATAATTATTTGGATCATATAAAAATCAATCTATTAAACTTATAAAACTTCAAAATACCCAAACTCACTCAATAGACGTCCGATTAAGTAATAAACAAACTTAAATTATAAGATTATCTATAATTTATATTCTACAATTAAGAAATCCAATTCTAATCAGAAAAAAAAAACATTTAAGCATGCAAATCCACGCATGAAACATGTACAAGTAGTATCTCAACTATTGATATTTGAAACGCGGTTGAAATTTACTTTATTCACGAGAGGCTTTATTTTTTTATTCTATCTATAAATATATGTGCATGAGTGTATAAATAATGTGTAAAATTTCAGTAGAATTTTTTTTTATTGTTACCTAACAATTATATTTTGAATTAAGTATAAACTTTTTTCATTAAAGAATTACGGTTCCCTATATAAGTAACTCTTTGACAAAAATCTTCATATAAACAAAATACCTGTGTTTCAAGACAATCATGTTAATTAATACGTTAACAGAATGTCTCATATCAATTTTATATTCTCAATATAAATTTGAATTATTAACCATTTATATAGGACATGCTTATTAGATCGATGTTGAGTGATAAATTTTGTTTTTAGTACAATGCTGATATAATCTTTTCTATTCGCTCACTATATTTATGATAGTAACTCTCTTTACCCACGAGGAAATAGTTGATTAGAAAATTCAATCCCAAAACTTTAAGACATCCAAATACCTATAGCTTGAGGTAATAATCACTAAGTTGATAGCTGTTAATTTTGAAAATCACTAAATTCGCATAAGCCTTCTATAAATATCACTTTGTTTAGATGTTTCGACATATTGAATCTTTTCAAGGGAATTTTATTAAATTTGTCACTTTTAACAGCCAAGATGTTGCAGTATATTGATTCTTTTCAAAAGAATTTTATTATATAAAAAATAAAAATATTTGAAAAAAAAACTAAATGAAATTTAATAAAACCTTTACTTTGTAGACAAATTCGTGTTTGTTGTCTTGAGAGATAAGTATTTCAAAGAAGAACATGTATATTTAGTTAGAAACTTTGACACATTGAGACTATGTTATAAATTAGTTTAGATACAGAGTATATAATTCATTATTTGGTGACTAGATTACCTGGAAACTATATTGCATTGACAATTCTTTCTCTAGAATTCGTCTGCCAATTTTTAAGAAAAGATTATTGATACAAATTATGACAACGAATATTATCAATTTTCAACTAAATTAGTGTAAGCCATGTATAAATATATAAATGTGGTGTAAAACATTAGCTGGACAAAAATATATTTACATAATAATTATTTTTAGGCTAAGTTTCTTTTTAATCGAATTAGAATTGTCTATATAAGAAATTATTTTACAAATAATCTAAAGATTATTTTACATATATAAACAAGCATTTTACAAATAATAAATTATCATATAATTAAATCTATAAAATTAACTTTCTTTTCTTGATATAATCAAGATTTAGTTTTAACTCTATACCCATGTTTCTTATTATTATATAAAGTTTGAAGACTCAATATAAACACACTATTTAAAAAAAAAATGTTACTTTGTAAGCAAGTTTTTCGAAAAAAAATTATTACTATTAATTAGATAGGTTAAATTAATAAAAAAATATTAATAAGGATTATATTTAGAATATTTATTATTTACTTATATATTCAATTTGATTTTTATCACAATTATAAATTAACCAACATATTAAATTTTGTCTATAATGTTATTTTATGAAATATTTTGTTTACATCAAAACAAAATTAATGTTTTAGTATTCTAAATTTTGATGATTGCATCTTATTTCATTCTTATCGAAGGTAAACTATATTATTTATTATTATCACGTGCAATGCACGTCTCACGATAGCTAGTATTGCATAAATATCTTCAATTAGTTTAATTTTGTCCATAATAACTGGAATCAAACTTAGACACGTATGCTCTTAAAATAGAGAAGATGCAACCATTAAGTTAAACTTGCAATTACAGATTAATTATCATTGATTTTGTCAAAAATGTTCAAATAATCCTATATATATATATGTATAATCTATATTGATTATCATTTGAACACACACACACACACACACACACACACACACACACACACACACACACACACACAGATTAATTATAAATGTTGGTCCTAAATGTACCTTGGCAATACACAAGATGGGGGATGAATTGGGTATTAAAAATTTTTAAAATTCTTTTTGCAATCTCAAATATCAAAATATATGCAGAATTAAATCAAATTAAATTTTCTAAATTACTAGCACAAAATTAAGATAGTTTATTGCTTAATATAAAAAGATAATTGAATTATAAAATAATTAAACAATCAATCTCATTTATTTGAGTAATAAATAATTATAAGCAACTAATTGTGCAAGCAATTAAAGATATAGAGTTAGAGAGATGCAAACTCGATTTACAGTGGTTCGGCAATATCAGAATCACATTCGGCCCTACGTCCACTCCCTTTAAGGATCTCCTTGAAGCTTTCACTAACCAAGCAACTTTCGGGTTTTTCTCAAATCGTTCAAATTTCGAGTGTTGTTTAAACCGAATACAAATAAGCAACTTCGAGCATGTTGCTTCAACCTTTTCACAAGAGTCCTAAGTTTGCTACCTAGGTGTATATACCCAACAATCACTATCTCACTTACGAACTAAGATAAGAGTTATATCAACTCTTTTAATAAGATGAAGAATGAAATGTTTGAAACAAACAAATAAGAGAGATAATCTCAATGAAGAATACAACTCAATATTTTCTCTTTCAAAAACTTATAGCTTAAAAATGGAGTTTTTGGCTTAAGAAGAAGATAATGAAGATTATACTTTAATGCTTTGTTGTAGAATATTGCTCTCTTCTTTCAAATAACCCTTAAGGCTCTATTTATAATGTCTTGAAGTCTTCTAGCTGTTGGAGACTTAACAGAGCCGTTAGAGATAAGTTTAGAGCTTGAAATTCAAAAATAGATCCGTTGTAACAGTGTTTCCAGGATGAACAATGTTTTCAGAATCAATTTTCTTCATATTTCTTCATTCTTTTTGGATTTTTGACTTCCAAAAAATCTCCTAATTGAATCAAACTTTCTTGCACATTGAACACACAAATTAAACACTTCAAGAGTGTTTTGTTATCATCAAAATTAATCTAATCAATTTCTTGATTGAGACCTTTTTGATGATGACAAAACATATTTAAAATTTAAGCATAATGTGTGTGCAAGATATGTGAAGAATAAAAGATTTTCAAATGCTTAAATACTTTTATATGTCAACATAAATTCATTTTAAGTTCAATTAGAGCATATTAAGCATTGAGCCCTAAGAATTGAATATTTGTATTTAATAAATTCACCTAGAGAATTTATATCTTCAATTAATTAAGGCTATGTAATAAAATGCAATGTAAATTTAACTTAGCTCCTAAAAATTGAAATGCTTACAAAGTGTATCCTAGAATTCAAACCTATGATTTAACTCTTTTGTCTTTGAAGTTGTATTTCAATTATTCTCCTTGAATTTGATCTTTTGGAAAGCTTCTTGACTTTTGAGATCATAAACTCTGATTCATCAATTTCTACAATCTTGATCCCTTTGATGTATAAGCACTATTAACAATCTGTATCATTTAAGTAATATTCATTAGTGCTTAATTAAGATTTTTGTTACTATCAAAATCATTTAGGGTCAACAGACACTTGGTCAACAATCTCTCCCTTTTTTTATGGTGACAAAAATCTTAATTAGAATTCAAAAAAGATAAATTGAAAAGAAATGAAGGGATTAGAATTTTGAAAAAATTCTGACATAGTCTCCCTTTTATTTCTGTTTATGACCTCCTACAAAAAATCAAACACAAAAAAAGAACACTTTCCAAAGCAATTTATCTCAGTTTCAATCTTCTTTCAATAAATACACACACACACACACACACACACACACACACACACACACACACACACACACACACACACACACACATATATAAATATATGTTCCATATAAGTTCAAGGTATATATGTTAAGTCAAGAAGAATGGTGTTTAACCAGATCAGAATAAGGTCTCTAACAAGATCTCTAATTTTCTCCTTTCTTCCCTTTTTTCTCATCATGAAGAAGGGTGGAACAAAGAAGAGCTCCCCCCTTGAATATACTATTGAAAATATTTTGACGAAACATCTTAAAAAAAAGTCTCCCCTTTACTAACAATTTCTTTTCTTAAAATCTACTCTTGTATAATGCATGGATAAAAAGAAATCATAGAGCAAACATTATCCAAAATAAATAGCATAGAAAAACTAAAAAGTCTCATAGAGCTGGAGGACCAGAGTGGTCACAGATAAAAAAAAATAAATTGAATATCATATTGAATTTTTTTGCAAGAAATGTTTTTCTAGATTGGAAACGATGACGTTTTGTACCTTGAACTTTAAGAATGAAACAAGGTCATCTTTCTTCACGGAGAGGCGAATTACTGCAGGTACTATTCATAACATTGTTTACCTTTTGAAAATTTTATATAAAAACAAAAAGTATATGTTCTCTTTTTGAAAAAATCAAATAATTAAACAAATTTACTGTGCACCTTTTTGACTTACCGTGCATCTTCTTTCGGGGTCGTGTGTCTTTTGATAAAATGACGTATTTTGAAATCAAGTTTAAAAAAATTTGAAGCTAAAATGGCATCATCTGTTGAAAATATTGAAGCTTAAAACGACAACATCTTTTATGTGTTAAGCTTAAAATTATGTGTTTGAGAATTCTTCAAATTTGTTTTGAAACGCAAAGAAATTTCGGTGTTGAGGAGAGAAAAACCAATTTCGTTTCTTTTTCTTAAGAAAAAACTTTGTTTGAAAAAAATGGAAAGAAATGAAAAACCATGTGGAGTTTGTAGGAATTTGAGAAGATAATGCGAAGAAAACTGTAATTTGAAGAAAAGCTTATTTTCACCATGAATGAGCGACAAGCTAATTTGCGGCTGTTAGCCATGTTTTTGGAATGAAAATACTTTTAAGAGAGCAAAACACTTTACCAAAGCATTAACGATATGGTGCGGTAAAAACAATGATTCATGAGCAGTTGCCCGGGTTAATGATTCCGTGTTTGGGTGTGTTGCGGAGATTTGGGCACTTCATCGTCAAGTTTGCCTAACATGTGAAAATCTTCCTATTTACTTTTATTTAAAAATAAATATTTATAAAAAAATACTTTTCTTTTTAGGTCAAAGATCTTCAGAGGTTGGCTGAAGTGCTGTGGTAGGAAAGAGTAAACTCTGAGATGGTAGCTCTTGGAGATCTAGTCTTTCTTAACTTTTTGATACCTATGGGTTTTTCGATTGCCTCTATTCAGGATTGTACCATAGAAGTTTCTATTGACTCTAGCCTTTCTAATGTTCTAACTTATCCTAAGAGGTCTTGGATGAATGATTCAAGACCTATTAATCACACGAATTATAAACAGAAAGAAAAAAAGAAAAGATTTACCAAGGTTCACCCAGAATAGGGCTACGTTTTGCCAGAAGTTTCTTATTATCAACCTCACAAATCTCTCATTACAATGTATGCTCAGAACATAAAAAGTATTTATAAGAAACTTAAGACATCCTAATTAGGATTTCTGCCTTGCTGCAGAACTACAGCTATTCTTGGGCCCAAGCCTAAACCGCTAAGCAAAAAATCAGACCCAACTCATGTACAGGGCCTGAAAGTTTCGAGGGTGTTGCCCCCTAATCCCACCCTCTCTCCGAGGAGCGGGACTCCAGTGTTCGTTTGAGGTTTTATAGATTTGGTCCCGTGAAGTATGAATTAACTCTAACAATCTCCCACTTGGTAAATACTTCACACACATGGAAAACTTCCCAAGACTCTGTTTCTTCAAGCCCATCTCACTAGCACACCACTCAAACTTTGCTAGACTAACTTCTTTAGTCAAGATATCTGCATTATTCACTGCTGTATCGACTTTTTTTTTTAAGATTATCACATTTTCTTCAATCTTTTCCTAGATGAAGTGATATTGGATATCAATGTGCTTCGTCCGTGAATAAAATGCAGGATTCTTTGTTAAGAAGATAACACATTGATTATCACATTTCACCTTCACTGCTTCTTGTTTAAACCCAAGCTCAGCATACAACCTTTGAAGCCAAACTGCTTCATTTCCAGCATGAGTTATTGTCATATAGTTTGCTCATATAGATGAAAGGGCAACAACACTTTGCCTTTTGCTTATCCAACTCACTGCCCCACCAAACAGATTGAACACATATTCGCTTGTAGACCTCCTGCTATCAATGTCTCCTCCCCAGTCAGTATCAACAAATCCTATAGTATCAAGATTCTTCTTACCTTCTATACCTCCATAACACAATGCAAACTCTGATGTGCCACGAATATATCTAAGAACTCTATTGATTGCAGTCCAATGCTATTTCCTAAGATTAGACATATATCTACTCAATACTCCCACTGCTTGGGAAATATCTAGTATCGTACACACCATCAAGCTTCCAACCGCACTAGCATAAGGTATGCGCGCCATCTCTTCAGCTTCTTCTTAAATCTTTGGACATTGTTTCGTAGATAACTTGGTTCCCAAAGGTCTGGGAGTCCTTACCGGTTTACTGTCAGACATGTTGAATTTTTTCGACACTTCTTCAATATACTTCTTCTGACTTAGCCACAATTTTCGATTTTCATGATCCCTCTTTATCTGCATGCCCAAGATAAAGTTTGCTGGCCCTAGGTCTTTCATGTCAAACTACCTTGCCAAAAATGTCTTCACAGTGCTAATCATCTTTCTGTTATTTCCAATCAACAGCATATCATAAACATACAAGGTTGAAATGAAAAAATCAACCCCTAACCTTTTCACATAGACGCAGCGATCAGCATAGCTGCGAGTGAACCCAAGCTGAATGGCATATATATCAAACTTCTAGTACCACATCTATGGTGACTACTTTAGTCCACACAAAGACTTATTCAATTTACAAACCAGTTCTTCCTTGCCTTTTCTCATAAAGCCTTCAGGCTGTTTCATGTAAATTTCCTCCTCTAAGTCCCCATGAAGGAAAGCTGTCTTCACATCCAGTTGCTTAACCTTTAGATCATAAGCAGCTGTCACGGATAAGACACATGTGATAGATGTCAACTTTGCTACCGGAAAAACTATCTCACCATAGTCAATTCCCTCTATTTGCGAGTACCTTTTTACAACCAAACGTGCCTTATACTTTTCTACCATTCCATCTGTATTTGTTTTCTTCTTGAAAATCCATTTGCACCTAATTGTCTTCCTATCTCTAAGTAATTTCACAAGGCTCTATGTTTCATTCTTGTTCAGTGCTTGCATATCCTCTTTCATAGCATCCTCTTATAGATTTGCATCCTTCGACGTCTTTGTCTCTTTAACTGTGTTAGGATCATCACCAGTAATATTTAAAAAATATAATGCACTGTAAGCACTATGGGAATACCTGATGGGTGGTCTCCTAACCCGTGTGGATCGCCTTATGATAGGCGTGATCTTTACCCCCGAGCCAGTATCTGAATCATCATCTTCTACGTCAGAAACATGAATATCGTGCTCAGACCCATTTGACTCAGAATCTGAAGTATCTGATGCAGTCTGTAGGGTAGTCTCCCACTTTTTATCTCCCAGCCTAAGATCAATCTGAACTCGCTTTGGCTATTCCGGTACATCTTGGATAGCAGTTACATCCCTTTGTGTTTCCCTGAACACAACATCTCTGTTGTAAACTGTACTATTATTTTCTAGATTCCATAACTTATACCCCTTGACTCCATCCTTATAACCAATGAAAATGCACTTCATTGATTTTCTGTCAAGTTTGTTCTTTATTTATTTTGGCACATGCATATAAGCATCACACCCAACACCCTAATATGAGCCAAACTCGGTTTCTTCCCGAATAGTACCTCAAACGGTGTCTGATCCTGCAAAGCTGATGTAGGTGACTTGTTTTTAAGATAATATGTTGTAGCATCCGCCTCTACCCAGAACTCTGGCTTCAAGCCTACACAACTCAACATACTCTTCGATTTCTCCATGATTGACCAATTGAGTCTCTCGGCCACCCCATTCTATTGAGGTGTATATGGAGTTGTTTTCTGTTTTGCAATGTCGCTTACCACACAGAATTGCTCAAATTTGTCTGAGCAAAATTCCCCTCTATTATCTGTTCTCAGTGCCTTTATCTTTCTTTCTATATGATTTTTTACCAATGCTTTAAACTTACAGAAATGCTTCAGCTTTACAATTTATGAAGTAAATCCATACATACCTTGAAAAATCATTAATTAAAGAGACATAATACCTTGATTTTCTAAGAGATTGGATCGAAACTGGCCCAAATACATCACTATATATTAAATCAAGAATACCCTTTGCCCTCGTGCCAGTGAAATTAAAACTCACACGATTCTGCTTGCTATGTAGACAATGCTCACAGAAACTAAATTCCATGAAACAATTTGGACTCCTTTCACCATCTGCTTTGATGATAAGTTAGATAGTCCCTTTTCATTGATATACCCAAGCCTCTAATGCCACAACATAGAGGACGTCGCCTCATCATCAGTCATCTTCTCAGAGATAAAACCTCCATTGCACTGACTTGTACTGTACTTCCCAGCAGCTTGTACAATGTACCATACCAAACACCTCGTGCAATTACTAACGATCCACGAGTCATATTACATGAATTTTTGTCACAGCTGAAATTCACTCTCCTATCTGCCATCTTGCTGACTGACATCAGGTTCCTATTGAGTCCCGAAATATGCATCACACCTAGAAGTGTTCTGACCGTCCCATTATTCATCCTCAACTTTACCTTTCCATGACCAATAATTTTCACTAGAGAGTTTTCTCCCAATAAAACGTTTCTCCCATCCAAGGTTTCATACTCACGAAACCAGTCCCTGTGAGGTATAATGTGAAAGGATGCTCTAGTGTCAATTATCCAAACACTCTGATATGATTGAGCCAAACAGGATGTCATATTTAAATCACCAGCATCATCATCATACTAGTCTTTATTTCATGAAGCTGATATCTTGCCTGTCCATTTTTTAGGGTTCACACTCTTACTTTTGCAATCCTTTTTTAGATGCCCAGGTTTCCTACACTTCCAACACTTCAACCCAGATTCATCTTTACTTTTCAATTTTCCCCTGAACTTGGGTTTATCACCAGACCACTTGTAGTCTTTATCATGAGTTCGCCCTCTCACAGATAAGGCCTAATTTAATGAGTTCTCTATACCCTGCCACCTCATATCCTCAGACAATAAGGCTGCCATGATATTCTCAAAAGACATATCAGTTGTACCACAACCAATCGCAACTATCAAGTTATCCCACGAATCAGGCAGTGAACAGAGCAGCGTAATAGTCTTATCGTTATCTATCACATCAACACTGATAGATAATAATTAACCTATCAAAGTGTTGAACTCATGTAGATGAACAGAGAAAGAGTCACCCTTAGTCATCCAAAGGTTGTACAACTTCTTCTACAGAAACAGTTTGTTTACCAGAGATTTACTCTCATAAAGTATTTCCAGTTTCTTTCAGATATCTTTTGCAGTTTTTTCTCCAAAAACATTTATCAGGACAGAATCGGCCAATCACAACTGAATCAGACTACTTGCCTTCTGATCGAGTTTCTCTCACTCCGTAATGGTCGTTGAAGATAATCTTGAAACCAGCACCGGTGACGCCTCTACTGTGGATGGCATATTCTTCGGTATCTCATCGACTATCACCGTCCACGGGTCTCTATCCATGAGTAGATCCTTCATCTTCAGTTTTCGTAACTTGAAGCTCTTCCCTCCGAACTTCTCGATTTCAATCCGTGATTCAATCGACATCTCTGATCGTTAATCCTCGAACACAAGGATCTAATACTAATTGAACTACTCGAGATTTATCAATCACATGAATTATAAATAGAAAGAAAAAAAGACAAGATTTACCTAGGTGCATCCAGAATAGGGCTACGTCATACCAGAAGTTTCTTATTATCAACCTCACAAATCTCTCGTTATAATGTATGCTCAGTATATAAAGAGTATTTATAAGTAACCTAAGATGTCCTAATTAGGATTTATGCCCTGCTGCAGAACTACGGCTAGTCATGGGCCCAAGCCCAAACTCCAAGCAAAAAACCAGACCAAACTCATGTACAGGGCTTGAAAGTTTCGGGAGTGATGCCACCTAACCCCCTTCCTCTCTTAGAGGAGCGGGACCCTTGTGTTCGTCAGGATGAAGAGTGTGTATAGACTACCGTAAATTGAATGCTGCCACAAGGAAATATCATTTTCCACTCCCATTTATTGATCAGATGGTGGAGCGCTTGGCTGGGCACGAGTACTATTGCTTCTTGGATGGTTATTCTGGATATAACTAGGTCTCTGTAGATCCTGAAGATCAGGAGAAAATGAAGTTTGCCTGTTCTTTTGGGACATTCGCCTACCGTCGCATGCCCTCTGGGTTATGCAATACACCTGCTACTTTTCAACGTTGCATGGTTAGCATATTCTCTGACATGGTAGAGTGTTTCTTAGAGATTTTCATAGATGACTTCTCTGTGTTCGGTTCATCATTTAAGGAGTGTCTGCACCATCTCACTTTGGTCTTAGTGCTGTGCAAGGAGAAGAACCTGGTGCTTAATTGGGAGAAGTGTTGAGTTTGGCTGAAAACGTAAAACTTAGCGCTCATGGGAGGCACCCCACAACATATCCTTTATGTTTTTATTATTTTACATATTTCTTGTTACTGTTTATTTCTAGTATTTTTTTGTTTTCCAATCTTTATTTTTTAGGGACAACGCGTACTTTAGTTCAAGTTTGGGGGTATGCTACGAGCCATGCCAGCCCAGCTAGTTCTCCATCTCTCAGGTCAGCTCTTTCCATATTATTCACACATTGGGGACAATATGTAATTTAAGTTTGGGGGTATGAGAGACACATTATTATTGAAAAGATAAATGCATGTTCATGATTGTTTTGAAATTTTGGTTGATCTAAACGAATACTGTGATGTGATGTCACTGGTGAGCTTAAAATCTTGAACACATGATTTGATGATAGAGTTTTAAATTTTTGTTACTTACTTTAGGCATTTGAGAATTCACATGTTTGATCTAATCTGACATGAGAACATTAGCACAAAATAGTGTGAGGTATGACATGTAATTTTAATATGTATGTTTCCATGACTTAACTGAAACTGGATGACTTGTTGGATAAACACTTTGGCATAGAAAAGTGTAAATAAAAAAAAATTGCACAAGAAGAGAAAAATGCTCATGATGATCATTAATAAACTTTCCACTGAGTAACTGAACCTCTTGCCTCAGTAAGCAGTGAGTGTTCACGTCAAAAGGTGAGAATTTTATTCGTAATGATTAAAGAGAAACTTTCTGCTGAGTAACTGGACCTCTTACCTCAGTAAGCAGTGAGTGTTCACGTCAAAAGGTGGAAATTTTGCTTGGTAGCATTAAGGCCAGTTTAGTTTCGTAGCCTTTTTTACTCGAGTTAGTAAGTCTTTAGGGGTGTCTTTACACCTAATGCCCTAAAACCATCTGGTTTGGGATTCATTGACTCAACACTCGCTATATGGGTCAATTAGAAAGCTTAAGGGAACTAAACATAGCCTTATAATAAAAGAGATAAGAAAATAAAACTATGCCATGGTTGTTCATTTTGATGAGAAATTATGTGAATCTTGAGACATGGAGACAATGCACATTGAAGTTATTTGGAAGCGTCATCTTTATATGCTAATTTACTTTACACTGAGTCAGACTTGTGATGCCTTAGCCTGCCTTTTGTAAGTAATTAGATTTTAAAATTCCTATTCATTGCGAAGATGGGTTTATATTTTAAGCTTGCTCATGAATGAATATCATGGTTTTGTGTGCTACTTAAATTTTTGGACCCCATGAATGATGGATTTATCTTTGTGTTCTTTGTTTTTCATTTAGTTTTTTTAATTTTGTTTTGCTAAGGGACTAGCAAAACGTAAGTTTGTGGGTATTTGATGAGTGCCAAATATCGCATATTTTGGCCCCTTAATTTACATCTGTTAACTTAGGAATTTGTTACTTTGAGTTGTTTTTTTTCGTTGTTTTACGGGTTTACAAGAACTTGGAAAGGAGTTTCACTAAATTACTAGAATTGCCCATACAGATCAGTCATTGTTGCAGATTAAACTGTATTGATTCAGGAAGAATCAGGAGATGAGTCATATATGCTTGGAAAGATCTAGATGTCTATTTTCTGAGGAATTTCATGGCTCATAAATATGATTTTTCTAGAGAAAGTTATGGTAGTTTTAGTAGACAAAGGTCAGACTGTGCGTGATTTCAGTGTGGTAGAAGTGATTTTTGTGGATTAAACTGTAATGATTCAGGAAGAACCAGGAGATGAGCTATATATACTTGGAAAGATCTGGATGTTTGTTTTCTAGGGAATTTTACGGCTTGTAAATATGATTTTTCTAAAGAAAGTTATGACAGTTTTAGTAGACAAAGGTCAGGCTGTGCGGGATTTTAGCATGGGCAGAAGTTTTGAAGGGCATGTGAAGGGTTAAATCCCACATCCCACATCGGTTGGAAACACATTCTATATCCCACATCCCACATTAGATTGGAAACACACATTGCACTCATGGAGTTCCCCTATAAAAGTTCCATTTCACTTCATCAAAAAGTGTGCAAATCTGAAAGACTTCTGCAAGCAATCTGGGGGATCTCCAAGGCTTTGCTACCAAGGGGGGAAGCACCACACAACAACTACAAGTGGAATTTCTCTCAATGTATAGTCAGTTTTAATTTATTTCTTTTGAGTTTAAAGTTTTATGTTTAGCACTTTAATTGTGAAATTTAGTTTCATAATCATGAGAGGCTAAAACCTTCATCTAAGGTTGAAGATGAAGCCTCGCTATTGTTTGGCATAATATTTTCAGATATGTTTGTACAATTATGATATTTTTAGTATTAATGTTCTATTTGAATTGTTTGAATAAATTCTTATGATTGATTGTGTTTAAATTGTTCAAATTGGATATTCCTTGTGCTTCATCTGCGGGATACAAAGGATCATCCAAAGTAAATTGGATATCCATTATGATTCTAAAGGGATACATTGGATGATTTGGTTGAATTAGGGTATTCGCTGTGATTTGCATAATGGTGGATTCATGGAATTATTTGATAGATTACTTTTATACAGAACATGAAAATATATGCTTTATTTTGGTGAGATTGATTCAGAAACCTTAGTATTTTTGTCATTTCTTTCAACTCAATTTAGTTTAGTTTATATTCTTTGCAAAATACAATTCAAAATTCAGAACTAGGTTAAAATAGGTTTAGTTTAGATAAAAATATATTTTCACGACGCAATTCCCTGTGGATTCGACCTCGCACTTGCACACACTATATTGCAAACGACTCGTGCGCTTGCGAGTAATTTAAAACTCACAACAACCTTGAATGGTGGAACAGTGAGCCAAAAAAGTTGTAAGGAAGATACAACAACAAATTCCACCATTGAAGTTAAATATATTATTACGTCTAGGGCTACAAATGAGACGATTTAATGAAATGTTAATCATTGAGCTTAGTGTTGTTCCTAACATTGAATTCATAGTACCTTATATTGGGATAGCAATGGGGCGATAGATAACTATTAGCTAAGAAGTGAAGACTTTCAGTGACAAATTTGAGAAGATATAAATGGCACTAGGAAAGAATCAAGCTTTGATGGGTATCTGCTTTATATTGATGGCCTTTCCCCTCATTCTTAGGTGAGTCTACCACCAAAATTCAATATGCCAGACATGGACCGATTTGATGGTACTATAGATCTAAAGACCCATTTGAGATAGTACGTTGGAATTTTAAAGCTTGTTAGATTGAACCATGACCAACTAACTTCCTATTTCCTTCACTATCTTACTGGTGCCACCCTAAAGTGATAATACAATTAAGAACGTGCTATAATAAAGGAATGGGATGATATGGCTCAATTTTTCATGACCCAATACACTTGCAATGCCCAATTGGATATCATCATCCATGATTTGGAAACTATAAAGCAAAATCCTAATGAGACCTTCTTAGAGTTCATATCTTGTTGGAAATCCAAGACAGCTAAGATGGCCTCTAGGTCTAGTGAGAAAGACAAAGTCTGAATTATGATGAAGAACTTGCAATCAGTTTACTATAACAGGATGTTTGTTATGCCAATTAACACATTTGAGCAATTGGTTGATTATGGTACCCAAATAGAGGATGTTATCTTCTAAGGAAGAATGTTGAGAAATTCCCAAACAAGGCCCAAAGAGCTAAAGGCAGTACGAGTTCGAACAAGGTAAGTTATCTAAGTGCCAACCACCCCAGTGGACCAAACAAGTGATCAGATAGTGTCCCAAATGACTACAACCATTTGGATATTAGCCTTTCCCAAGCCTTGACCTATTTTATTAAAAAGGGTAAGCTAACGCCCTTATCCACCAAGCCCTTACCTAATCTTGTCCCTGCCCATTTTGACCTCACTAGGCACTGTGCTTGCCACCAATAATTTGGCCATGATATTGCGAAATGTTTCAGGATCCGCAATAAGATCCAAGATATCATTGATAAAGACTCCAATCACTCATTGAATATCACCGAAAACCCTATACCATATTTCCTAAACATGATTGACACCTTCCCCATATTTGACCCTTCAATCTCTTAACCCCACACACCACTAAACACAAACACATTCCATGTCACAAACATAAACCTCATCTTTACGTAAACCCATCCAAGCCTACCTTTGGGGAGATGAACGGTAACAAGTTTTGGGATTCATTGCTTGAGTTGAAGAGTTCTCGAATCTAGATGGTTTGGCTACGGAGATCATGATGATGAAAGGAGAGAAACTAGTTTCAGTGGAATACCTGAGTTTCTTTAGTGTGTTTGCTAAGGTCCAGTCTAAGTCAATAGTCTAAGTCGTTTCTTTTTATTCATTTTAAAGGGTGAGCAAGACAATGATGTCACTCTCCCCTACCTAAATGAGTCATTTAATATCAGTAAGATGATTTATGATTCTGAGTATATAGAGTCTTTAATGTGTGATGAGAAAACCTTTAATGAACTCAATGACAAAACCTAAAATAGTAAATGAATGAACTTGGACTATTAATCTATGTATTGCATCTATTCTATTTTGTTTTAAAAAAGGATTTCATTGTGTATTTTCATGGTATACCAAAAATTAAGTAGATAAAAGGTCACCTCAAAGAAGAGAAGAAAACCTAGGAAAACTCATTTTTAATCTTAAACCCTTGAAAAGTTTGGTTTGGAAAGGCTAAACAATTAAGGTTGAAATGATTAGAGGCCATAATTCAATTTTCTCATTCCTCTTGATTTCCACTTATTAACCTCTTGTGAGTTTTATTATGATTCTTTTCAAAACAACTCTTATCAAGGATTGACTTTCATCAATGAAAAAAGTTTTTACAAAAGTATTTTGTTATACTGAGGGGTTAATCAAATAAGGCACCACAACGGAATGAAAAGGAAAAAAAGAGAAAACCAAAAAATAAAAAATGGATCTCAAAGAAAAACAAAGGAAGGAAATAAAGGAGTGAAGAAAGCTTGCTCCTATTTGTCTTTTTGTTTGTTGTGCATTTATGTTTCTATGATGCATCTGGAGAGACAAACCAGAGATGACACCAAAGTTGTTAGTTGAGCTTGCAACAAGTGGCCCAGTAAAAGTAATGGGTTCCCAGAAACAGTTTGCAAGGATGGATTCCAAGGAAAATTTACAAGAGAAAAAAATAGTTGCTAGACAAAAAAAGTTTTTCAAAAATTGTTTAGAAGACAGTTGAAAGACTAGCATTTTGTAATCAGATGCAAGACTGGATGGCATGTTCCTTCCAACACTTAGGGAATCTTATTTCCAACCCAACCTAAAAGGGGGCAACTCAAACCACCATAGAAAAACTAACTCAAGACAACCCTCAACCAATTCTCCAACCAAAATTCAGCCATAGTTAAAACAAAATCCCCAAAAGAGTTAGAACCCAATCAAAAGTGTTAGTAGTTGCTTTCAATAGGTAAACAAAAACAACCTTACATAAATAGCTATATATAACCACAAATAACCACAAATACTTACAGTCAAAGACATCTCAGAAAGACAGACATACTCTATTCATCCTCCGAAGTTTTATAGCCACCTTGAAAAGATGGATATAACACTCGTGCATTATTTGAAATTCATGATTGATAACCACCTCAAAAAAAACAGATATAGCGCCTATGCATCCTCCAAAGTTCAAGATTGATAGCCACCTCAAAAAGATAGATAGACCACTCGTGCATCCTCTGAAGTTTGATAGCCATCATGAAAAGACAGATATAGCCTTTATGCGTCCTCCGAAGTTTAAGATTTATAGCTACCTCAAAAAGACAAATATTGCCTTATTCATCCTTTAAAGTTTCTGAATGATAGCCGAATCAATGCATCGAGAAAGACCTCAGTATGAGTACAGTTAACACTCCAATCAGTAGTGCAATCAATCACTTAGTCAGCAATATTGGTCCAAAATTTAAGCAATGAAACAAGCACATCATTTTCCTAAGTGGTGTCATTTTCAATTCAAAAAGAAGTAAGTCAATATTTTTTTCAATCTATTCTGAGAATCTTGAATGGAAGATGAACTAGTAAGATCATCAACATAATTCAAAAGTCGCAGTCAAATGAAGTTAAGCTTCCCATTGGAGCCCAAGCATTGCATCTCTTTGTCACAAAAGGTATTATTGAAGCATTATGGTAAAATTTTATTTTCTCTTGAGGCATTATGGTAAGCCCTTGTTTTCTTCTGAGGTATTATGGTAAGCCCTCATTTTCTCTTAAGGAATTATTGTAAGCCCTTGTTCCCTTGAGGAATCATGGTAAACCCTCATTTTCTAAGCCATTTTCTCTTGAGCATCATTGTAAGCCCTTGTTCATTTAAAGCATTATTTTAAGCCTTCATTTCCAAAATGTTTTCAAAAATTCATTTAAATAGATGTTTTGAAAAATTTCTTTAAACACGCATTGTCTAAAGTCTCTTAAACATGCATTTTTCCAAAAGTACTTTAAAAAGTTTTTTTTTCCAAAAGTTCTTTAAACAAACATTAGAGATCTTTAAACAAACGTTTCCCCAAAACTCTTTTAACCAAGCACAACCCAAAAGTCCTTTAAAAAAGTACTCCCCAAAAGTTGTCTAAGCAAGCATCCTTGTTAAGGTTCTCTTTTCATAGTCCCCAGTGGAAGCAGAACTTAGGGAGAGTTTCTTCATAAAATCCCTAGTAAAGCTGCACAACACCAAAGTGATGGAAATTGACTCCATCACAACTAAATATATCTTACTATCGTTGGTATTCCCACGATGCATCGCTTTGTCCTATGTCATGTTTCTTTTCATACTTTGCATACACAACAATTT
The DNA here is from genome assembly GCA_023935145.1 of Bretschneidera sinensis. NCBI lineage: Eukaryota > Viridiplantae > Streptophyta > Magnoliopsida > Brassicales > Akaniaceae > Bretschneidera > Bretschneidera sinensis. The sequence continues at coordinate 98,788,875 of CM043700.1, read as the reverse complement.
ATTGTTCTATAATTTGAAATGAAATTGTAGTCTTTCACAACCTTTAACTTTCACTTATGGTGAAGCTCAATCCACGGGGAGCAAACTATAAACACCCAATTTCGTTTTAAATATTAGAATGAACCATGTGTGGGGATCGATGATGAAAATTTGGTCCTAAGGCACTCAAAGATAGATAAATGTATTATGGAAATTGATTTTTGGATGTTAATTGATTAGTCAATCTCAAACTAAACTAAAACAAGTCAAAATAAACCGAAACATGTTAAAACAAAAATAAAGAATCAAAGTGCAGTCGACCAATTAGGCCATAGAGCCGGCCTGCTGGGACCTAGAGCATGTTGGTTAGGCCCTAGGGCTGACCAATCAGGTCCAGGACCCAAACAGGTGAGTCACTTCCCAATTTTCCCGTTTCGTCAAATTTTTTAGAATTGCATGTTTTGGTCCAAAATCTATACAATTTCGTGGAAATTTTGTTTTTCTATTCAAATATGAAGGCTTTGTCTCTAAGAAAACATAGTTCTCTTACACCTATATATACTTCCATATAGACACCAAATCAAGCTGCAGACATAGAGAGAAGCTGAAAACTGAAGTTGTCTAAACCTTAGAGCTTTAAAATTGTCAACAACTTTTCTTCTTCTGAAAATCCCAAATCTCTTACATAAAACTTCAGTTCTTCATAATTTTCCATAAACCCTAGCCTCTACAAAAAAACCTGAAAACAAAAATTCTAGTTTTTCTACATCACTTATCGAACCAAACTCAAGTTCCTGCGTGCGTTCATCTATCAAAGCACCAAATTCCATAGTTTGAGTGCAATCCACACCACACTTGGGAAATCATTCACAAAGATTGGATTACTTTTTGCCATATTAATCCTTCCGCAACACGTAGAGAGATCGAATTACAAAAGGTAAATAACTTACCCTTAACAATTTAATTATCAACATGACGATTGATTATTATAAACATCCTTAGATTAACAATTAAGTAAACATATGCTTTATAATATTATTTTATCTTCATACATTATATAGAAACATGACTTAGATAGATTTGCATCTAATTTCTTATATCATATAGAATAGGGTTTCACATCTTTTGGATTAATCATTGATGAATGCCAAATATTACATATTTTGGCCCTTTAATTTACATTTGTTAATTCTTTAGTTGTGTTCTAATATGATATTTTGTGTTAGTTCTATAATTTTTAATGTTTTATAGGATTGCAAAGGAAATTGGGGATTTAATTTGAAAAAAAAATGCAAAAGTTGGGATCTACTGTTGCGATCGAGTACAGGAGACCTGCAATCGAATGCAACAACGCTCAAGTATTTATTTATATGTTTAGCTTAGGAATTTGTTACTTTGAGTTGTTTTTTCATTGTTTTACAGGTTTACAAGCACTTGAAAAAGAGTTTCACTAAATTGTCATAATTGCCCGTACAGATCAGGCATTTTAACGGATTAAACTGTATTGATTCAGGAAGAATAAGGAGATGAGCCATATATGCTTGGAAAGATCCAGATGTCTATTTTTTGAAGAATTTTATGGCTCGTAAATATGATTTTTCTAGAGAAACTTATGGCAGTTTTAGTAGACAAAGGTCAGGCTGTGCGTGATTTCAGCGTGGCAGAAGTGATTTTTGCGGATTAAACTGTAATGATTCAGGAAGAAACATAAGATGAGCCATATACGCTTGGAAAGATCCGGATGTCTATTTTTTGTAGAATTTTATGGCTCATAAATATGATTTTCTAGAGAAAGTTATGGCAGTTTTAGCAAACAAAGGTCAGGCTGTGCATGATTTCAGCTAGGGCAGAAGTTTTGAAGGGCATGTGAAGGCTTAAATACCACATCCCACATTGGTTGGAAACACATTCTACATCCCACATTCCACATCTGTTGGAAACACATTGCACTCATAGAGTTTCCCTATAAAAGCCCCATTTCATTTCATCTTGAGGGGCAATCGGTGTGCAATTTGGAAGGCATTGCTACAAAGGGGGGAAAACACCGCACAACAGCTGCGAGTGGAATTTCTCTATCCATGTATAGTCAGTTTTAATTTATTTCTTTTTAGTTTTAAAGTTTAATGTTTAGCACTTTAATTATGAAATTTATTTTCATAATCATGATAGGCTAAAACCTTTATCTAAGGTTGAAGATGAAGCTTTGCCATTGATTAGCATTATATTTTCATATATATTATTCTGACATTTTTTTTATTGATGTTCTATTTCAATTCAATTGTTTGAGTAAATTCTTATGATTGATTATTTTGTTTATAAATTGTTCAATTGGATATTCCATGAGTTTCATTTGATGAATACAACGAATCATCCAAATAAAATTGAGTATCTATTATGATTCTAAAGTGAACGGATACATTGGATGATTTGGTTTAATTAAGGTATTCGTTGTGATTTGTATATCAATGGATTCATGGAATCATTTGATAAATTCTTTCTATTTAGAACATGTATAGGATGGAATTGCTTGTCGGTTGTAGGAACAAAGTCACGAAAATATATGCTTTAATTTGGTGGGGTGGATTCAGAAACCTTAGTATTTTTATCATTTGTTTTAAATCATTTTAGTTTAGTTTATATTCTTTGCATGACGCAGTTAGAAATTCGGTACTAGGTTAAAATAGGGTTAGTTTAGATAAAAATCTATTTTTACGACGTAATTCTCTGTGGATTCGACCTCACACTTGCACACACTATATTACAAACCACTCGTGCGCTTGCGAGTAATTTAAAACTCAGAAGAAGTTTTTGGTGCCGTTGCCGGGGAGTTGTTTTGTTTGTGAAAATTAAATTTTTGTCTGAATTAATTTTATTTTTCTACTAGTTTAGTTAGCATTTTTGTTTCGTTTTTCTTGTTGCAATTTATTCTAGTTTATTTGTCTCTATTTGCAATTGCCCATAAAGAATAAAAAAATAAATATATTAATAATAAAATAAAATAAAAATTTTGCCGATTTTTATTGGCTCATTTTGTGAGTATTGTGTTTTTTGTTTTTGTATTTATTTTATTTTATTATTATTTGTTATTATTATTTTATTTTATTTTATTCTTTTGTTTCTGCTAGTTAGTTTATTTTACTGCTTTTTTGTGTGGTGTATGCTCGGTCGGAGATCCCTGAACTTAGAGTTGATACCTTTAGATCCCGAAACAGAAAGAAATCTTAGGAGAAATAAGAGAGCACTTGTTGAGAGAGAGACGATTGAGATAGGGGACAATTTACGGAATGCAAATCAACCGGAGAATGTAGAGCAACCTAGAGCTTAGAATGTGGACTTCATTACATCCCTTAGGGATTTGTTCGCACTCGTTGCGACTAACTCCCCTTCTTGTATAGTGTTGCCACCAACCAATGCTACCTATTTTGATCTAAAGCCACAGTCATTGGAGGACACCCTGAAGGATTTCATGAAGATGACCGGCCAGTCCATTAATGCAGCCAATACATTCAATGTTGATAGCTGTTCCATCTGTGCTAGTCCTATGCATTTAGCACAGAATTGTCCATCTATGCCGGCTTTTGCCGAGTATCCCATGAAACAAGTGAACGCTTTCAATGACTATCGGAAGCAATCAAATGGATCTTACTCCGAGACTTACAATCCAAGGTGGCAGAACCACCCTAATTTTTCATGGAAACAGAACCAACTGATGAATCAAGGAGGAGCCCCTCATCATGCTTACAATCAATACCCTCTTGGATTTCCTCCACCAGTTCCAAGTCATGGTTGTTCAGCCCATCCAACACGATCACCCATTTACCAAGCTCCCACTTAAGCACCAACATCGATTTAACAGTCGTTAGAGGACACCCTCAAGAATTTCATGAAGATGACTGGCCAATCCATCAGTGAAGTGAGGAGTGCGACAATAGTAAAGACCCAAGTGATTGCCAAGCTAGAGAGTCAAATGGGTCAAATCGTAAGTCACTTAGGTGAAAGAGAGAAAAGAAAGTTCCCTAGTCAACCCGTGCCCAACCCGAAGGGACAGTTTGTGGTTGAAAATTCATCAACTCCTACGCATGGGGAGGAGCAAGTGCAATTGATTGTCACATTGAGGTCTAGGAGGCAAGTGGACAATCAAGTGAAAGAGAACCTTGCTATGCAGCAAGGGTAAGAAAGTGGCAACAAGGAGAAGAGAGATGCTGAGCCATCTACAGCCACACTTACTGTTAAGGATCTTCCTAGGTCATTTGTACCTAAAGCGCCTTACCCTGAGAGATTACAAGCACCCAAGAAAGGAGGGAAGTTTAAGGACATTCTGGAGGTGTTTAAGCAAGTCCAAATCAATATCCTACTTTTGGACGCCATCCAACAAGTGCCGTTATATGCCAAGTTCTTAAAGGACTTGATCACTGTCAAGAGGAGGACCAATGTCCCGAAAAAGGCATTTTTGACCGAGTAGGTTAGCTCAATCCTTCAGTGCATGATGCCCATCAAGTATAAGGACTTAGGGTATCCTACCATCTCTTGCATGATAGGAGTCAGTCGGATTGAGAGGGCTCTATTGGATCTAGGAGCGAGTGTAAATATTCTACCCTACTCAGTCTATTGGCAGTTGGGGTTAGGAGAATTGAAGCCCACATCCAAGACGCTTCAATTGGCTGACAGGTTAGGGAAGATACCATGGGGAATAATTGAGGACGTTTTGATAAATGTGGATAAGTTTTATTTCCCCGTGGATTTTATTGTGCTTGACAAAGAGCCGGTTCAGAATGTGGGGATTTAGATACCAATGATTCTAGGGTGATCATTCTTAGCCACGGCTAATGCCTTGATAAATTGTAGGACATGGGTGATGAAGATTTCCTTCGAAAATATGACAGCGAAGCTGAATATCTTTGACATCAGTAAGCAACCACTGGAATATGATGACGTGAGAAATGTATGCTTGATAGAGGAGATTATTGAGGAGACTGTGGATGAATCAAGCAATGAGGACCCCTTGGAGGCATGCTTTGCTCAGTTTGGAGAGGATTTGGATAAGTTACTTGAGCAAGCGAATGTTATTGGGATCGATTATCTACCTAAATCAATATGCAAATAACCATCCTAGTTTTACTTGCAAGTGCACAAGGTCTGTGGTGGCATAGTGTGCAAGTGCGAGATCATTTCCACAGGGATTGGTGAATTTCGTTTTAGAATTAGTTTCTTCAAGTTAAAAAGAGAAATAGCAAATTTGATTATGAGTAAATAACAATAATGAGAACATAGGACTACGATATCCACCCTAATTATACTTTCCCACTAAATGAAGTGTCAATGCTCTAGCCTTATCATGAATATCTAATGGTTGCCAACCTAAGGGCTTGGTCCACACCTTAGGCTATTGACCTCCCTATGCAACGAGTTAGGCATGGTGTATACTCTAAATCTTTTCTATCTTAAGGGATTCAGCATGGGTGTATACTGAGTTGTTCCTTAAGAGAGCATGAGGGCTGTGGAGATCGGCAACCACATAGGACCTAGGGCTTGGTCCGCTTCTAGTTTCCCATGTTGATTAACCCGGTAATCTGGTGTGGATATCCCTTGTTACTAATGTCAAACCCAGGACTCGGTCATCCAAATTGATTCGACTAACTTATCTATACCACATGCATACGTTGATCAGGCACACACATATGAGGAATTTAAATACAAATAAGCATTAATCAAGTTAAATATTCTAACAAGGCTATAGCAAAGATAATCGATGAATGAATATGTGAAAAAGTATAACTAGGGCTTCAATTGAGCCCTATAGGAGTTTAGTTACACATGCTAAATAAACTAAACATTCTAAACATAATGAAATAAAAACAGAAAACTAAAATCGAAGAAGACTCGGGAGACGAGTCGTCAATTCCTCTCCTAAGCTTGCTACTTCGAATCTAGAACAAAATGTATGGTTTATGTGATTTACAGGGCTATTTATAGGGTCCTCATGGTGTCTCGAAACCCTAATTTCCTATTTGGAGTCTGGAGACTTCTTTCCATATCTGGCTATGTTGGTTCTAGAGTAATTGCACTCGAGCGTATACCGGATACACTCGAGCGTAGGTGTGCGCTCGAGCCTTCTTCAAGTGCACTAGTGCTCTTGTGCGCTCGATCTTAAGGGAGGTGCGCTCGAGCGCACCTTACTGGATGGAAAAACTTGACTTTTGCTCCTAAAAGCTCCAAATTATCATCTTTTTGTCCAAGTCCTGTGAAAAACACATAAAACACGAAAATGAAGTAGAAACTACTAAAATGTATAAATAAAGAGTCTAACAAGTGTAAATTAAGGGGCTTAAATATAACTATTTAAGCACTTATCACACCCCAAACTTACATATTGCTAGTCCCTTAGCAATACAAAACTAAAGACTATGTTAGAACAAAACTAAAGATAATTTCATTTCCATGATACTCAAAAATTCGGGTTGTGCATAAAACCATGATAACCGTTCATGAGTAAGCTTATAATAAAAACATATTTTTGCATTGAAAAAGGATTTTCAAAAGCTCATGTTACTTACCTAAGGCTAGCCTAAGGCATCGCAAGTTTAATTCTTGTGTGATGACTTAGCACATATAGGATGGGGTTTCCACATAATTTTAGTGTATAATGTTTTGGTGCCCAAACCTTTATCGTATTTCTTATCAAAGAGAACAAAATGGCATAATACTTGCTTCTTCTTTTTTTTTCTTTTATCATGCTATCTTTGCCATGTTGAGTTCCATCGAGCTTTCTATTTGACCCTTGTAACGAGTGTTTGGCCAATGACTCCCAAACCAGATAGTTTTAGGGCATTAGGTGTAAAGACACCCCTAAGGACTTACTGACTCGAGTAAAAAAGGCTACAGAACTAACAGGTTTTAATGCCTCTAAATGAGATTCCCACCTTTTGACGTGAACGCTCAATGCTTACTGAGGCAAGAAGCCCAGTTACTCAGTGGAAATTTATTATCATTAAAGGTTTACTTCCCACCTTTTGACATGAACACTCACTGCTTACTGAGGCAAGAGCCCCAGTTACTCAGTGGAAAGTTTTTTAATGATCATTAGAAGCTTTCGATTTTCTTTTTGCGTGATGAACATTTTTATTTATTTTTTTTATGCCTTTAACAAGTTATCCGATTAAAGTTAGGTTATAGAAACATATATAAAAGAATTATGTATCATACCCCACACAAATGCGTGCTAAATGTGCTTGTGCAAATTTGGATCAAACTCGTGAATTCTTAGGTGCCTTAAGGTAGGTAACTAACTTTTTAAAATTCCCAATAAAAGACTATGTGTTCTAGTTTTTAAGCTTACTAATGAAGTGTTATCAAATTTTTAAATCAACCAAAAGTTTTGTTTACCAAAAGAACATGCATTTATCTCTCCTAAAAAAAAACTGGGACTTAGTGTGTGTATGTGTTTCAAGTGTGTGTGTAATAGTATCTAGTATCTCCCACTACCCCCAAACTTAAAATACACATTATCCCTAATGTATATGTGGCATGGAAGGATCTGACCTGGGAGATGGAGAACTAGGTTGCTTGCTTGCTTGTACACGCCCCCAAACTTGAACTGGATGCACGCACTAAGTACCTGACAAAGAAAAATAAACGTTGTTCCGGAAAACAAAATATAAATAATAGACATGTAAATATAATTATAAACAAATGAAAAATACTAAAATGAAAAGGATATGTCTGGGGTGCCTCCTGATGAGAGTCAAAAAATGCACCTTAACAGTACTTAATTGTTAGCATTTTAGGGTTGATCTAGGTTTGAATTGCACTTTTATACCTTAACAATTCTAAAGTGTCATTCTTGGATCATTGATCTATTTCGATGCATTTTCAAGTACTTTAAGTTCAAAAGAGATGGAAAAGCTATCATTGCTTTTAGCACAATGACTCAATGAACACCGGAGTGAAGGTTCACAAGCACTTGGAAAGGAGTTTCAGTAAATTACCAGAATTTCTCGTACAGATCAATCATTTTTGTAAATTAAAACTGTATTGATGCAAGAAGAATCAGGAGATGAGCCACATATGCTTAGAAAGATCCGGAAGTCTATTTTTTTGAGAATTTACGGCTCGTAAAAATGATTTTTCTAGAGAAAGTTATGGCAGTTTTAGTATTGGAAGATGCCTAGTGCGCTCGAGCGCACCAGGCCTGCGATCGATCGTAAGTGCGCACTCGCGACATCCCACATCGGTCAAAAATACCATACAGCGCACCATAGTGCACTCGATCGCACCATGTTGCGATCGAGTGCACACGGGCAGTATCCCACATCGGAATGGAAACACATTGCACTCCGGGAATTCCCCTATAAAAACCCCACTTCACTTCATCTTTTGGAATCATCTGGGAGTGAATCCAGAGGGCCTTTAGGAGCAATCCTGAGGGCATTTAGGAGGAAAATTTGAGGCTGGAGGCCAAGAAAAACACCATGAAGGCTGCCACACTCTCCTCCATGGCCAGCTAATCTCCAAACAAGGCAAAAGGGTAAATCCCTAGGTGTAGTCGTTCTTACTTTTTTAGTCTTGATTCATTGTAATTTGGATTTATTATTATTATTAAACATTTTTATGATTTACTCTTTGATTTAATTAGAAGATTTCCTATTAATCCGATGATTGTATGCTTCTCCTAGATATAAGTATAGTCATGCTCTTCTTATGTCAATTTGTTTGGATGTGATTGAGTCCGGTAGATTTATCTTTTAGGTTTGTCCATTGCTGTGATAAATCTATAGGATAGGTCATGTGTGCTTAACTCGAAAGTAAAGGGTAATTCATATCAATTACATTAGGGTTTATACATGCGCTTTAATTGAATATTTGCCGATTGCCTGTTTGGGATGTGAAACTTGCAATCGAGACAAAAACAATTGAGTCAAGTTAGGATTAGGGCAACGAACCTAGGAAGGATTCCTGGAACCTTGTTGTTTCTTTATTATATCCATCAATCTATTTACAAAATTTTCACACAATACTTTATTCTCTCACTTGATCTTTATCGTTTGTGTTGAGGTTCACACCTTTTCTTGTAATTAACTTGTTTCCCTGTGGAATCGACACCCCAAAGCTGTGCTACAACTACCGCGTTATACTTTGGGCATAATCAAATTTTGGCGCTGTTTCCGGGGAAACGCGCTTAAGTACAAAGAAGATTGTCAACTTTTGACATGACGGTAGAAGAATTGTAAATAGTTTTTCTTTTCTTCAGCTCTAAAGGCGGTAACTTCGTTCTTTCTTTTAGCTTGCTATATTATTTTTTTTCCTTCTTTTTTTTATAGTATTTTTTTTATTTTTCTTTTTTCTAAGTTTTGATTTTCTGATTTTTTTTTATTATTTTTTATTTATTTCCTCTCTGATTCATTTGTTGTATGCTTAGACCAAGAGATTTGAGAGGTAGATTCATTAGAGGACCCAAAAATAGAATTACTCTCTCCTTCCACGTTTGTTAGAGAAACTTCGCCTAGATCAAACTGATGAGTCTTAAATATTGCACATTTAAGCCTCTAAATTATATGTGTTAAGCTCTTAGTTTGTATTATTTCACTTTATTTTATGTCTTTTCTGTGTTTTGTGTATTTTTATAGGTTTGTGGAGAAATTGAAGCATTTCAGGAGATGTCAAGCTTCAAGAGCAAAAGCTGAGGATGCCTAGTGTGATCGAGTGCACGAGACATGCGATCGAGCGCACTCAGGCAGCATCCCACATCGAAATCTTTGCAATGCAGTGCACCTGCGATCGAGCGCACATGCGATCGTGCGCACAAGACATGCGATCGAGCGCACATGCAATCGATATCACCAATCTGCGATCGAGTGCAATCAGGCAGTATCCCACATTGAATCTGCAACCCATTATGCTCCGGGACTCCCCCTATAAAAGAACCATCTCACTTCATCATTCATTGTGCAATCCCTGGGCCATTTGGTGTAATCCAGTGGACATCTGCTAGTATTCTGGTGGACCCTGAAGGCTTTGCTACCACGAGGGGAAGCGCCGCCCAACAGCGAGTGGAATTTCTCCCATGTGTAGTAATTTATTTCTTTTTATTTAGTTTTAAATTTTAATGTTTAGCACTTGTATTGTGAACTTTAGTTTCATAATTATGGGAGGCTAAAATCTTCAGCTAAAGTTGAAGATGAAGCCTTTCCATTGTTTAGCATTATATTTTCAGATTTGCGTATAATAATTTTGATGTTTTTAGTATAAATTTCTGTTCAATTATTTGAGTAAATCTTATAATTGATTGCTTTTAATTGTTAAATTGGATATTCCTTGTGTTTCATCTGATGGATACATCGAATTATTTTCGATTAAATTGGATTTCCCTTATGATTTGTTAAAAGCGGATACATTGGATGCTTTTGGTTTAGTTAGGATATTCGTTGTTTTTTGTTTAAAGTTGGATTCATGGAATTTTTTGATTATTTTTATATAGAACATGAAAATATATGCTTTACTTTGGTGAGGTGGATTCAAAAACCTTAGTCATTTTATCATTTGCTTTAAACCAATTTAGTTTAAGTTTACATTTCTTTGCACAATATAATACAAAATATGGAACTAGGTTAAAATAGGCTTAGTTTAGATAAATTACATTTTCACAACGCAATTCCCTATGGATTCGACCTCGCACTTGCACAACACTATATTGCAAACGACTCATGCGCTTGTGAATAATTTAAAACTCACAACAAGTTTTTGGCAGCGTTGCTGGGGAGTTGTTTGGTTTGTGAAAATTAAATTTTTGTCTAAATTAATTTTATTTTTCTACTAGTTAGTTAGCAATTTTTGTTTGATTTTTTCTTTTTGCAATTTTATATTATTTTATTTGTTTCTATTTGCATTGGCCTATAAAAAATGAATAAATATATATATATATATATATATATATGTGGATGAATCCAGCGTCGATTTCACAGTCTTTAGAGGACGCCCTCAAGGATTTCATGAAGATGACCGGCCAGTCCATCAATCCAACCAATACATTCAATATTGATAGTTGTTCCATCTGTGCTAGTCCTATGCATTTAGCACAGAATTGTCCATCTACACCGGCTTTTGTCGAGTATCTCATGGAATAAATGAACATTTTCAATGACTATTGGTGACAATCGAATGGATCTTACTCCGAGACGTACAATCCAGGGTGGTGGAACCACCCTGATTTTTCATGGACGCAGAACCAACTGATGAATCAGGGAAGAGCCCCTCATCATGCTCACAATCAATACCCTCTCGAATTTCCTCCACCAGTTCCAAGTTACAGTCACTCAGCCTATCCAGTACCATCACCTGCTTACCAAGTTCCCACTCAAACGCCAGTGCTAGTTTCACAGTCACTAGAGGACACCCTTAAGGAGTTCATGAAGATGACTGGCTAATCCATGAGCGAAGTAAGGAGTGCAACAATGGTAAACACCCAAGCAATTGCCAAACTGGAGAGTCAAATAGGGCAAATTGCAAGTCATTTGGGTGAAAGAGAGAAGGGAAAGTTCTCCAGTCAGCCCGTGCCCAACCCGAAAGGACAGTTTATGGTTGAAAATTCATCAACTCCTACACACGGGGAGGAACAAGTGCAGTCGATTGTCACATTGAGGTCTGGGAGACAAGTGGACAATCGAGTGGAAGAGGACCCTGCTATGCAGCAAGGGCAAGGAAGTGGTGACAAGAAGAAGAGAGATGCTGAGCCATCTACAGCCACACCTACTGTGAAGGACCTTCCTAGGTCGCTTGTACCTAAAGCGCCTTACCTTGAGAGATTACAAGCACCCAAGAAAGGAGGGAAGTATGAGGAAATTCTGGAAGTATTCAAGCAGGTCCAAATCAATATCCCATTTTTGGATGCCATGCATCAAGTGCCGTCATATGCCAAGTTTTTAAAGGACTTGGTCACTATCAAGAGGAGGACGAATGTCCCAAAGAAGGAATTTTTGACCGAGCAGGTTAGCTCAATCCTTTAGTGCAAGCTACCCATCAAGTATAAGGACACGGGGTGTCCGACCATCTCTTGCACGATAGGAGTCAGCCAGATTGAGAGGGCTCTCTTGGATCTAGGAGCAAGTGTGAATCTTCTACCTTACTCAGTCTATTTGCAGTTAGAGTTAGAGGCACTGAAGCCCACAAACACGATGCTTCAATTGGCTGATAGGTCAGTGAAAATACTACGGGGAATAGTTGAGGATGTCTTGATATAAGTGGATAAATTCTATTTCCCAGTGGATTTTATTGTGCTTGACACAGAGCCAGTTCAGAATGTAGGGATTCAGATACCGGTTATTCTAGGGCGACCATTCTTAGCCACAGCTAACGCCCTGATCAATTGTAGGACAGGGGTGATGAAGATTTCCTTCGGAAATATGACAGTGGAGTTGAATATTTTTGATATCACTAGGCAACCACTGGAATATGACGAAGTGAGAAATGTATGCTTGATAGAGGAGATTCTTGAGGAGACTGTGAATGAATCGAGCATTGAGGACCCCCTGGAGGCATGCTTTGCTCAATTTGGAGAGGATTTGGATTTAAATAAGTTACTTGAGCAAGCTAGTGCCATTTTGGAGTCTCTTCCTCGGGAGAGCAATGAGACGGAGGAGACTGCAGCACCTGAACCCCCCAAGAAAGAACTTAAACCTTTACCAGATAATCTTAAGTATAAGTTCCTAGGTCCAGCCGATTTTTTGCCTGTGATCATAGCTTCAGATTTGGGTGAGGCTCAAGAGGAGAAATTATTATATGTTCTAAGAGAGCACAAGGAAGCTATCAGTTGGACTATTGAGGATATCAGGGGAATCAACCCCTCGGTGGTGATGCACAATATACATTTGGAGGAGAATGCTAAGTCATCAAGGGAGCCACAAAGAAGGCTCAACCCAGCTATGCAAGAGGTTGTGAGGGTAGAAGTAATTAAGCTATTAAATGTAGGGATCATTTATCCATCTCTGATAGCAAGTGGGTGAGCCTGATTCATGTCATGCTCAAGCGAGCAGGATTAACGGTAGTGAAAAATAAGGACAATGAGTTGGTGCCAACTCATGTTCAGTCAGGGTGGAGAGTGTGTATAAACTACCGTAAACTGAACGCTGCCACAAGGAAAGATCATTTTTCACTCCCATTTATTGATCAGATGGTGGAGCGTTTGGCTGGGCATGAGCATTATTTCTTTTTGGATGGTTATTCTGGATATAACCAGGTCCCCGTGGACCTCGAAGATCAGGAGAAGACGACGTTTACCTATCCTTTTGGAACATTCGCCTACCGTCACATGCCTTTTGGGTTATACAATGCACCCGCTACTTTTCAGCGGTGCGTGGTCAGTATATTCTCTGACATGGTAGAACGATTCTTAAAGATTTTCATGGACGACTTCTCCGTCTTCGATTCAACATTTGAGGAGTGCCTGCACCGTCTCACTTTGGTTTTAGTGCGGTGCAAGGAGAAGAACCTGGTGCTTAATTGGGAGAAGTGCCATTTTATGGTTGATCAAGGTATTGTACTAGGGCATGTCGTATCTCATTAGGGGATTGAGGTCGACAAAGCTAAGGTGGACCTGATTTCCAATCTTTTACCCCCACGTACAGTGAAGGAGGTTCGATCTTTTCTGGGCCATGCAAGCTTCTACAGGCGATTTATCCAGAATTTCAGCAAAATTTCCAGGCCCTTGTGCAAGTTATTACAAAAGAATACCCCATTTGTATTTGATGAAGACTGTAAGAAGGCATTTGGGGATCTGAAGAAGATTCTGACGTCCACACCCATTATTCAACCACCCAACTGGGGTGTGCCTTTTGAGATTATGTGTGATGCATCAGACTATGCTGTTGGAGCTGTTTTGGGGCAGCGTGTTGATAAACTTCCCCATGTTATCTATTATGCAAGTCAAACTCTAAACGACACACAACTCAATTACTCTACCATTGAGAAGGAGTTGCTAGCAGTCATTTTTGCATTAGACAAGTTCAGATCCTACTTGTTAGGATCTAAAGTCATTATCTACTCGGACCATGCAGCATTGAAGTATTTTTTCTCTAAAAAAGATGCTAAATCTCTTCTTATCCGATGGATCTTGCTACTTCAAGAGTTCAACATAGAGATTCGGGATAAGAAAGGTTCCGAAAATGTGATGGCGGACCATTTGTCTAGATTGATTGTGGATTTCATTGAGGCCACCACTCCTATTTCTGAGACCTTTCTTGATGAGCAGTTGATGCACATTGCTCAAAATCCCGCTCCATGGTTTGCTGATATAGTGAACTAACTTGTCACTGGTCAAATGCCTTTACATTGGGGACGACAAGATAAATCAAAGTTTTTGGCCATGGTTAAAATTTTTTTCTGGGATGATCCTTACCTGTTCAAGTATTGTCCCGATCAGATCATCAGAAGGTGTATTCCAGAGCATGACCAATCTAATGTCATCGTCTTTTTTCTTTATCATGCTTGTGGAGGCCATTTCAGTGCTAAAAAGACCGCTGCAAAGATTTTGCAGTGTGGATTCTATTGGCCTACCCTGTTCCGAGACTCTCACACCTACTGTGTGTCTTGTGAGTGTTGCCAAAAGCTAGGGTGTCTTTCTAGGAGGAATATGATGCCCCTCAACCCTATCCTGATTGTTGAGATTTTTGACGTGTGGGGTATTGATTTTATGGGACCGTTCCCAAACTCATTTGGCTACCTGTATATTCTGGTTGCTGTGGACTATCTGTCCAAATGGGTGGAGGCTATTGCATGCAAGACTAATGACCACAGAGTTATGGTCCAGTTTTTGAAAGTCACTATCTTTGCTCGTTTTGGTACGCCTCGAGCAATCATAAGTGATGGAGGTAAGCACTTTTGCAACTGGATTTTTGAGCAGTTGATGAAGAAGTATTTCATCACACACATGGTGGCCACCCTGTATCACCCTCAGACGAGTGGCCAAGTGAAAATTTTCAATCGCGAGATCAAGAAAATTTTGGAGAAGACTGTGAATCCTAGTAGAAAGGATTGGTCTCTGCGATTGACTGATGCACTATGGGCATATCGAACAGCCTTCAAGACACCAATTGGCATGTCCCCCTATCATATTGTGTACGGAAAGGTATGTCACCTTCCGATAGTATTGGAGCATCGTGCGTATTGGGCTATTAAGCAGCTGAACTACAATCTTTCTAAGGTCGGCTCACAAAGAAAGCTCCAACTCAATGAATTAGAGGAGCTGCAGAATGATGCATATGGTGTGCACGGTCATACAAGGCACAAATGAAGAAGACTCATGACCAAAACATTTTGAGATGAGCTTTTGAGCCGAGTCAAAAAGTTCTTCTTTACAACTCACGCCTGTATTTTTATCCAGGCAAGCTCAAATCTCGATGGACAGGCCTATTTATTATTCTGTCAGTTTTTCCTCATGGGGCCATCGAGATTGAGGATCCAAAGAATGGTAACACTTTCAAGGTAAATGGACAGAGGCTAAAACCATTTTTGGAGTTGAGGACTTTAGACATTGAGATGATATTGTTGGAGGATCCTATTTACTTAGATTGAATATCGTCTACTAGGGAGAGTCTGGCTGAAGACTTTAAACTTAGTGCTCATGGGAGGCACCCCACAGCTTATCCTTTCTGTTTATTTGTTATTTTTACATATTTATGATTAATGTTTGTTTCCAGCATTTTTTTTTGTTTTGTTTTTCAAGGACAACGCGTACTTCAGTTCAAGTTTGGGAGTATGCTACGAGCCATACTAGTCCAGATAGTTCTCCGGATCTCAGGTCAGCTCTTTTCATATTATTCACACATTGGGGTCAATGTGTAATTTAAGTTTGGGGGTATAGGAGACACATTTCACACACTTTGTCCTAATTTGTTGTTGTTTTTTTTAGTGAAGATAAATGCATGTTAATGTTCGTCTGAAAATTTTGGTTGATCTGAAAAATTGTGATGTGATTTCATTGGTGAGTTTAAAACTTTGAACACATGATCTGATGATAGAGTTTAAACTTTAGTTACTTACTTTAGGCATTTGAGAATTCACATGTTTGAGCCAATCTAACATGTGCACATTAGCACATATTTGTGTGAGGTATGACATGTGATGTTAATGTGCATGTTTCTTATCTTAACTAGAACGAGATGACTTGTGGGATTAACACTTGGGCATAGAAAATAAAAATAAATAAATAAATAATAGAAAAAAATAATAATGACCATCATCAATAAACTTTTTACTGAGTAACTGAACCTCTTGCCTTAGTAAGTAATGAGTGTTCACGTCAAAAGGTGAGAATTTTATTCATAGTGATCATTGCAAAATTTTCTGCTGAGTAACTGGACTTCTTGCCTCAGTAAGCAGTGAGAGTTCACGTCAAAAGGTAAAAATTTTGTAGTATTAAGGTCAGTTTAGTTTCGTAGCCTTTTTGACTCGAGTTAGTAAGTCCTTAGGGGTGTCTTTACACCTAATGCCCTAAAACCATCTGGTTTGGGAGTCATTGACTCAACACTCGTTACATAGGTCAATTAGAAAGCTTCAGGGAACTAAACATAGCAGAGCCTTATTTAAAAAAGAAGAAGAAAAAAAAATTAAAAATTAAAAATAAAATAAAACTATGCCATCGTTGTTCATTCCGATAAGAAATTCTGTGAATAATCTTGAGATGTGGAAACATTATACATTGATCTTATTTGGAAACCTTATCAGTATATGCTAATTCACTTTACACTGATTCAAGCTTGTGGTGTCTTAGCATGCCTCTTATAAGTAATTAGGTTTTAAATTCGTATTCATTGTGAAGATGGGTTAGATTTTTTTTAAGCTTGCTCATGAACGAATTTCATGATTTTGAGTGCTCTTTAAATTTTTGGATACCATGAATAATGAGCTTATCTGTATATTCTTTGTTTTTCATTTAGTTTTTTTATTTTATTTTGTTTTGCTAAGGGACTAGCAAAATATAAGTTTGGAGGTATTTGATGAGTCATAAATATTGCATATTTAAGCCTATAAATTATGTGTTAAGCTCTTAGTTTGTATGATTTCACGTTATTTTATGTCTATTCTGTGTTTTGTGTATTTTTATAGGTTTGTGGAGAAAATGAAGCATTTCAGGAGATGTCAAGCTTCAAGAGCAAAAGTTGAGGATGCCTAGTGCGATCGAGCGCACGAGACATGCGATCGAGCGCACTTGGGCAGCATCCCACATCGAAATCTTTGCAGTGCAGTGCAGTGCACTTACGATCGAGCGCATCAGACATGCGATCGAGTGCACATGAGATCGTGCGCACAAGACATGCGATCGATTGCACATGCGATCGATCGCACCAATCTGCGATCGAGCGCAATCAGGTAGTACCCCACATCGAATCTGCAACCCATTATGCTCCGGGACTCCCCCTATAAAAGAACCATCTCACTTCATCATTCAGTGTGCAATTCCTGGGCCATTTGGTGTAATCCAGTGGACATTTGCTAGCATTCGGGTGGACCCTGAAGGCTTTCCTACCACGAAGGGAAGCGCCACCCAACAGCGAGTGGAATTTCTCTCATGTCTAGTAATTTATTTCTTTTTATTTAGTTTTAAAGTTTAATGTTTAGCACTTGTATTGTGAACTTTAGTTTCATAATTATGAGAGGCTAAATTTTTTAGCTAAGGTTGAAGATGAAGCCTTTCCATTGTTTAGCATTATATTTTCAGATTTGCGTATAATAATTCTGATGTTTTTAGTATAAATGTTCTGTTCAATTATTTGAGTAAATCTTATAATTGATTGCTTTTAATTGTTAAATTGGATATTCCTTGTGTTTCATCTGATGGATACATCGAATCATTTTCGATTAAATTGGATTTCCCTTGTGATTTGTTAAAAGCAGATACATTGGATGCTTTTGGTTTAGTTGGGATATTCGTTGTTTTTTGTTTAAAGTTGGATTCATGGTATTTTTTGATTACTTTTATATAGAACATGAAAATATATGCTTTACTTTGGTGAGGTGGATTCAGAAACCTTAGTCATTTTATCATTTGCTTTAAACTAATTTAGTTTAAGTTTACATTTCTTTGCACAATATAATACAAAATTCGGAACTAGGTTAAAATAGGCTTAGTTTAGATAAAAAAATATTTTTACAAAGCAACTCCCTGTGGATTCGACCTCGCACTTGCACAATACTATATTGCAAACGACTCGTGCACCCCCATTAGAGAATTTAGAGGATTTTAACATGGCCGATAACCCTAATGAGAATGTTGCTAGGACACTTCAGGATTACCTCCACCCTACACGCACAGCCACACCATCATGCATAATGTTTCCAGCCAATGCTCACCACCTAGAGTTTAAAACAGGGATGATAGAGTTACTCCCTACATTTCATGGCTTGGATAATGAAAACCCATATGTGCACATTAAAGAGTTTGAGGAAGTAGTTGCGACTTTTAATAGTCAATATGAAACTCATGACATTGTGAAACTTAAGTTCTTTCCTTTCGCTTTGAAGGATAGAGCTAAAAGTTGACTATACTCACTTAGACCACGATTTATTGGGTCGTGGACTGAGATGACTCGGGTCTTCTTTAATAAATACTTTCCCCAATATAAGACCAATGCTTTAAAAAGGCAAATCTCCACAGCGAGACTTTGTATCAGTCTTGGGAGAGATTTAAGAAGTTATTGAGTATGTGTCCTCACCGTGGGTATGAGAGTTGGCGCTTAGTAAGCTATTTTTATGAGGGACTTACATATAGAGAACGCCAATTTGTAGAGATGATGTATAATGGTGAATGTTTGGAGAAAGATTCTGATGAGGCCATAGAGTATCTCAATGAGCTTGCTGAAAAGCTCACACTTGGACTGGGCCTAGTGCTACTGAAAGCACAAATAGGTCACGACCTATAGGGCACCCAAATGGTGGTGGAATTTACCATCTTAGGGAAGAGGATAACCTTAAGGCCAAGGTCGAGATGCTCACTAGGGAACTAGAGGTGTTAAAGACTAAAAGCTCAAAGCCAACATAAGTAGCTAATCATGAAGCGTCTGTGAAACCATGTTTTGTGTGTGGCAGAGTAGATCATCTCGCCCAAGAGTGCCCCACATTTGCTGAGATGAGAGGGATGTATGAGGAACAATGTAATGCTTTAGGCATGTACAAGAAGCCTTTGGCACCCTTCTCTGATACTTATAATCCGGGATGGTGAAATCACCCCAATTTCAACTGGAAGTCTGAAAACCAGCAGCTTGCACAAACCTTTGCACCATATCTTAAACCATATCATGCACCTGTATCTTCTAGGAGTTCTTTAGAAGACACTTTACATGCTTTTATTGAGGCACAGGGTAGGAATAATCAAAGACTTGAATCTTCAATTACGCAGGCTGTTGAAGAAAATAAAGAGATAAAGAGCCAAGTGTCCAAGTTAATGAGCTACTTGAGTGTGACTGAGCAAGGTAAGTTCCCTTCTCAAGCTCAGTCCACATCCCATGGTCAGCACCTAGCACAACAAAATTTGAAAGAGGTGAATGCCATTGAGACACTAAATGCTAAGTCAGTACACATCCCAACAACGAACAAATAAGAGGATGTGGACGAGAGCAACCAAGTGTGCATGATTGACTCACTCATGGAAAAGGTCCGTCACCTTAATTCATTGGAGTCCATCCACACCCATGGTTTCACAAGAGCATATATCAAGCCAGAATTTATGGATGTTACTGATGACATCCTTGAGGCCTCTCCAAAGCATACAAGCACTGAATTTGGCAGTGAAGCAATGGTTGGTGCATTCAACCTATGTTTTTCTAGGAGGGAATAAGAGTGTACGGCTAAAGACGTAAAACTTAGCACTCATAGGAGGCAACCCACAAATATCCTTTTATTTTTACTGTTTTTCATATTTATTTTTCTTGTTTATTATTATTATTTTGCTGTTTTTCAGTTTTACTTTTGTATTTCTTTTTCAGGGACAAACATGCGCATCAGTTCAATCGGTCGTGCACAATTTTCAGCTCCACGTACCTTTGGTTAAAAAGAGAGTTTCCTTAATTTTCTCTTTTACATTGAGGACAATGTTTATCTTAAGTTGGGGTTGGAGGAAACACATTTCTTGTTGCATACCATTGAACTGCTTGGTGTCATTTTCCCTTTTTGTTTGTTTTTAGCATGTTTGGTGTTAGCCTTAGAGTTTATTCACATGTCAATGATATGAGCTTAATTGAGATAGCATATAGCATTTAGAAGAAATTAAATCTTGCTTTAGTTTGAAAATAATTTAAGTATCAATCTTCATTTGGTTTGAGACTCTAGTTTGCGGTAAGATTGTATGATTAGTCTAAAACATTTAGAGAAGTTTTATGTGTGATTACTTTGTGAATACTTTTGTGGTCTTGACAAGCTCTAGAACTTATTTGATAATCACTTGAGATAAATTCCTAGAATGCACATTACTTAGGACATGATATAGGCCATTTTTTAACCGTTTGAGCCTTTCAAACCGACCATTGCTATATTTATCGCTAGTCACCTATTTGAGCTTTTTCTTGAAAAAGAATTTGAGCCTTTTTTTCTTTCAATAGCCCATTCACTCACCTTCATGAGCCTAAAAATATTTTATCCTTACCTTTCTTTTAAAAGAACTTAGTTATACACATTTGTTGAGAAGTAATTAAACGGAGTAAGGATGGAAATATGAAAAAAAATAAAAATATCACTACCACAACCCAAGTACATTAAAGGAGATAAGTTGGGGCTTGTGGAAAATAAAAGAAAAAAAATGAAAAAGGAGGTGAATGGTCTTATTCCAAAATAAAAAAGAAAAGAAAAAGAGAAGTGAATTATGGCAAAGAAAGAAGAAAAGAAAAGAAAAGTGGTGACTTATTGAGAGATATGCTCTTATAAAAAAAATGGTTGAAAGAGTTGGGTGTTGAAGTAAGGTTATCAAGTGCTTAAAGTAGTTGTGTTTAAAACTAAGAGATTGAGTTCTTTTACTTGTGAATCCTTCCCGTTCTTTCTTAACATTTACCTTAGCCGAACGTTACAAGCTTATTAAAGACCTATTGATCAATGTACTGTGATTTTTCTACAATAGTGGAGAGTGATTGAAAAGTGAGCCTATGGAGCTTGTTTTTGTGATTGATGTCACACAATTTATTATATTTTTAGAGGCCAAGACTTGTATTCATGAATGTTATGAATAAAGTCATCCGGGTGTTCGGATTAATGGATTGTGGTAAGACGGATGATAAGAGTCAATAACAATTTTAAGATTGATGGTTGGATTATTTTTGGACTTAAGTGATATTTAATGATTCTATATGCTGTGTATTATGTGCAATTTCTGAGACAAAAAATGTGAATTGCTCATTGTTTAACACTAGCATTACTTTACCTTGTTTTGATTCCTACCATAGAATTCATTTCTCGTTTTCACTTGAATTACTAGGGACTAGCAATAAGCTAGTTGGGGGTTGTGATGAGAGTCATAAAATGCACCTTAACAGTACTTAATTGTTAGCATTTTAGGGTTGATCTAGGTTTGAATTGCACTTTTATACCTTAACAACTCTAAAGTGTCATTCTTGGATCATTGATCTATTTCAATGCATTTTCAGGTACTTTAAGTTCAAAAGAGATGGAAAACTATCATTGCTTTTAGCACAATGACTCGATGAACACCAGAGTGAAGGTTCACAAGCACTTGGAAAAGAGTTTCACTAAATTGCCAGAATTGCTTGTATAGATCAATCATTTTTGTAAATTAAAAATGCATTGATGCAAGAAGAATCAAGAAATAAGCCATATATGCTTAGAAAGATCCGGAAGTCTATTTTCTAGAGAATTTTATGGCTAGTAAAAATGATTTTTCTAGAGAAAGTTATGATAGTTTTAGTAGACGAAAGTCAAGTTGGAAGACCCCTAGTGCGCTCGAGCGCACCAGGCCTACGATCGATCATAAGTGCGCACTTGCGACATCCCACATCGGTCAGAAATACCTTGCAGCGCACCATAGTGTGCTTGATCGCACCATGTTATGCGATCGAGCGCACACGGGCAGTATCCCACATCAGAATGGAAACACATTGCACTCCGGGAATTCCCCTATAAAAATCCCACTTCACTTCATCTTTTGGAATCACTGGGAATGAATCCAGAGGGCTTTTAAGAGCAATCCAGAGGGCCTTTAGGAGGAAAATTATAGGTCAGAGGCTGGGGAAAACACCATGAAGGCTGCCACACTCTCCTCCATGGCCAGCTAATCTCCAAGCAAGGCAAAAGGTGGATCCTTAGGTGTAGTTGTTCTTACTTTCTAGTCTTGATTCATTGTAATTTGGATTTATTATTATTATTAAACATTGTTATGATTTACTCTTTGATTTAATTAGAAGATTTCCTATTAATCCGGTGATTGCATGCTTATCCTAGATATAAGTCTAGTCATGTTCTTCTTATGTCAATTTGTTTGGATGTGATTGAATCCGATAGATTTATCTTTTAGGTTTATCCATTGCTGCGATATTGTCATTGAGATATATTGTCATTTCTTGATAAATCTATAGGATAGGTTATGTGTGCTTAACTCGAAAGTAAAGGGTAATTCATATCAATTACATTAGGGTTTATACATGCGCTTTAATTGAATATTTGTCGATTGCCTGTTTGGGATGTGAAACTTGCAATCGAGATAAAAACAATTGAGTCAAGTTAGGATTACGGCAACAAACCTAGGAAGGATTCCCGAAACATTGCTGTTTCTTTATTATATCCATCAATCTATTTACAAAATTTTCACGCAATACTTTATTCTCTTACTTGATCTTTATCGTTTGTGTTGAGGTTCACACCTTCTCTTGTAATTAACTTGTTTCTCTGTGGAATTGACACCCCAAAGCTGTGCTACAACTACCATGTTATACTTTAGGTGTAATAATCTCCCATGAGCACTAAGTTTTACGTCTTCAGCCAGATGGAGTATCCTCTCACTGCTGCTCATCTGTGGGTGCAGTAGAAAAGGTATCGGGTGTAGGAGGTAGGCGGTCAAGGATGGCCTGTAGCATCACTTCCTGTCGTGTAAACTGTTCCTTTAACCCATCGATCCGCTGATGGATCAAATGGGCTGCCTCACGATCCTCCCAACGGATGTCGGACAGCTCACAGTGGAAGGAATACAGCTCATCTAGGAGGTGCTGATACTCTATGGATCCCACGTCTGGCTGGCCCTCCTCCCATGAAGGGCTCACTGGTGGATTCTCGGCTTCCACGGATCATCTGCTATGGGTTCGTTAGTTGGAATCTGTGCTCGGAGGCCTTGGGGCATGTAAGACTAGCTGAGGCTCCACTGGGCTCTCCCAAAGAAAGGATGGTCACTAACCGGGCCGTCTATAGAGGAGCCTCTAATCCCCTTCTTCTTGAAGATATGACTGAGCAAGAAGGGGAAAGGAAGGCCCCAGGCATTAGCTGTGGTCGTCTGCCAGTTATGTACCCCATCCCAAAACTTGTGTATCTGACTCCATATGACCGCTGGGATGGAGTACCAATGACCCTAGTGAAAGGTGTAGAGAGCCTGTAAGAACTGATCCCATCTCTGTGTCTTGTGCCCTAAAGGACACACGTTCCGCTGCAGGATTGAGTCAATGAACCATAAACGGGGAGACAACCTCGACCTGCTCCCTGCATTGTTGTGGCAGTCTGCGTACGGTCCCGCACACATATCCTCTATGATGTGTGGTAGAGGGAACGGGTCAGGTTGCTCTTCCATGTGGCTATCCTCCAGTGGGGACTCATCACAGCAGTGCAAAGAACAGGCTATATCGGTGGTGGTCAGCTCTATGAATCTGCCCTGGACTGAAGAAGATAAGATCTTTGGTCTGTTGCAGTCGTAGGTCAGGTTCTCGTAGAAGTTGACCACAAATCGTGTATATGCCGTCGAATGGACTGGCTTGAATAGCCGCTTGAGTCCTCGGTTCTTAAACTCTTGGACCGCCCATCTTGTGGCATCCAAACTCTTGAAGTCCTCTTCCACATTAAATGTTGTCTCGAGATGTATTTCACGCTGTTCAAAGCTGGGCCGAGATGCCTGATGGCGACTACTAGAAGCACGGGATGTGAAAGCCATGTTCTGAAATCTGAAACTGTGTTACTGTCAAAATTACGTTCGATCACAGATATTGTGTGCTCGATCGCACGAGAGGTAGTGCGCTCGATCGTTGATACCTAGCGCTCGATCGCACTTGGTCAAGCAATTTGTCAAACACCTTATGCGCACCAAAACCCAGAAGCTGTAGAATTTATACACCCTTGATCCAAACCTCCTGCAAATGTAAAATTACCTAATCAACACACAAGAAATCATATATAGATAATGTATATTTAAACTGAAGATCAAGAACCATGTGTGTGCGTAGATATCTAAAAAAAACAAAAAAACATGTGTGTACCTTGTGTGCTTAAGAACGTAGTGTGTGTGCTAGGGAGATAGAAAATGTATTGTCCTGGTGGTGGGCTTGGTTATGAGGCGAGGTGGTGGTGGTGTGGAGTGCCGGATGAGGATTGGGGGTAAGGTTTTGCTGTGTGAGATGGTGAGTGTGAGAGAGAGATATCAAAGGTGTGATTGAGTGTAAATGAACAAAGAAAGGAGAAACTGCTTATAATATGCACATGACTTCTCTGCCCCATGTGTGCTCGAGGGCATTTGTGAAGTGTGCTTGATCGCATGATGCGCAAGTGCGTAGGGTAATGCGCTCGTGCACACTGGAATGTAGGGGATGTGCGTTTGAGCCTAATGAATAGTGCACTAGAGCGCAATGCAGTATGTATAGTGTATCAAAAACAAAATTAGAACGATACAGTCATACCATATTTTAGTGGCATTCAGTACCACTAACCTCGATAGAGGCACTTGAGCTATATATTATGCAAATGGAATTGCTCAAGCACTCTCTATGGAATCTTTAAGGCTACATCCTTTGAAGGAGGCACTTAGGACCCCCATCAGGTGGTTCCAGTGCCGTCGATAGCTGCTTTGTCTCCAATTTTGGTGCCTAGTCAATAAAATAAGGAGAAGTAGTATTAGTAAGTGCAAGA
Organism: Bretschneidera sinensis; assembly: GCA_023935145.1. Lineage (NCBI taxonomy): Eukaryota > Viridiplantae > Streptophyta > Magnoliopsida > Brassicales > Akaniaceae > Bretschneidera > Bretschneidera sinensis. The sequence continues at coordinate 98,763,810 of CM043700.1, read as the reverse complement.
TTTTTAAATTGGGGATTACACTTACTTGAGAGCTTGGGTGTGTTCTTGATGGTGTGCTCAGCTCCATTAATATCTTTAATCACGTTATCATATGGCTCAATGTCCAATCTCATGTCAGCATGGTTAGGGATGGTCTCCAATGGAATAGTGTAGCGGACCTTAGAAATTTTCTCGTCGAAACCTTGCATGAAACTCACATTATTAGTTTTAGTGGAGTCTAGTGTATTAAATATTTTAAATTCTACCTCCTCATCATTTACTCTCATAGTGACAATACCTCTTTTCACATTAATGTTTGTGTCAGCAGTGATCATAAATGGTCTCTCTAAGACGATAGGGAGTGGTACAAGCATATGGCATTCCTCCATGTCTAGCACAATAAAATCAGCAGGTAAAATAAATTTACCTACTCTTACCAAAATAGCCTCAAGGATACCTCTTGGTCGTTTGATGCTTCTGTCAGCCAATTGTAATGTAAGGGAGGTTGGTTGGAGTTCCCCCAAACCTAGTTTCTCGAATACATTGTAAGGTAGCAAATTGACACTCGCTCCTAGGTCTAATAATGCATGCTCGAAAAGCTGGTCACCTAGCCTGTAAGGAATAGTAAAACTACCCGGATCTTTTAGTTTAGGTGGTAATTTTCTCAATAATATAGCACTCACCTCTTCGGTTAAGGCTACTGTCTCATGCTCCTGAAATTTTCATTTGTTAGTGCAACAATCTTTTAAAAACTTAGCATAAGAAGGTAGTTGTCTTATTGCATCTAATAAAGGAATATTTATTTCCACCTTTTTCAAGGTTTCGAAAATGTCAATTCTTTTAGTTTTCTTTTTAGGCTTCACTAACCTTTGAGGGAAAGATGGAGGCGTATTTACCTTTTCCATCTCTCTTACCTTAGATGTGGAGGTTTGGTCTGGAGATGCTTGTGTAAGCTCATTGGTGCCGATGATCTTACCACTTCTTAAGGTTGTTACAACATTCAGTTGATGATGTCCTCTTGGATTAGGCAGTGGCTAGGCTGGGAGCTCTCCTTGGTATCTACTACTCAATTCCTTGGCCAACTGCCGCATTTGTACCTCTAGTCCTTGAATGGCTTGATCGTGTTTTGCAGTGATTTGCCTCATTTCAGTCTGAAATTGCCTTGACTCTTCCATGAATTGTTCATGTTTATTCAGGATTTGTTGTTGCTGAGTCGCTAGTTGCCTCACAAGACTTTCAAGGTCATTTTTCTTTGGTTTAGGAGCAGGTTGGGCTGCTGGTTGGAAGTGTCTTTGCTGCCCTTGACTATTTTGGTTGTTGCTCCATGAGAAATTTGGGTGATTCCACCATCTAGGGTTGTATGTGTTAGCATAGGGGTTGTTGTTTGGCGGATAATTATTTGGTCCCATAAAGTTGGCTTGCTCATGATCTACAGATGAATACAAGGGACACATATCAATATTATGATCAAATTGTGAGCAAATGGCACATACCTGGAGTGGTGTAGCTGGTGGGTTCGTTAAGGTGTTCTGAGCAACCATAGCTTTAACCAATATATCAAGTTTCCTCTCCACAGCGGCTATTTGAGGAGATGATCCTCCATTTAGGCTTACCTCATACATACCCTTACTTTTGGTTATATGTCTATTTCAAGAGGAGAAATGCTGCATGTGTTCACTTAGGGTTTCGAAGAGTTCCATAGCCTCTTCGCTGCTCTTCTCCATCAGCACTCCTCCACAACCCGAATCCACAATATTTTTGTTAGAATCACTCAAACCTTCATAAAAAGCTTGTACCAGTTCGTCTTGGGGTAGGTTGTGGTGTGGGCACTTGAGTAGCAGCTCGTTGAAGTGTCCCCAGGCCTCGAAGAATAGATCACCATCCTTTTGTTGGAAGGATTGAATTTATTTTCTCATTTGCCTCGTCTTTTTGGGCTGGGAAGAACTTCCTTAGGAATTTGCTAGCCAACTCCTCCCAAGTGTGGATAGAAATTGCAGCCAAAGAATTATTCCATAATTTAGCATTATATTTTAAGGAAAAAGAGAAAAGAATTAACCTTATTCCTTCTTGGTCTAAGCCTCGGATGTGCTGGAATTTGCAGAGGTCGAAGAACCCTCGAAGGTGCAAATGTGGATCCTCACTAGGTGTACCCCTAAAGTGAGTCAGTGCACTAAGTATCTGCGGAGATATGTAGTAGTTTTCTTTCGCCTCAGGTTGATACGCAATACACGATGGTTGATCGAGGTTCTGCGGGATAAAGGATTGCTTCATCAGCCTCCGCTAAGGTGGTTGCTGTTCGGCTATCTGTTCTGCCATCGGTGTGTCTTCCTCAACTCTTCCTTCTTCCTCTTCCAAATTGTCTCTAAGCCTTTGTCAGATTATCCTCTCTATCTCGGGATCAAGGGGAAGGAATGTCAGATTCTTGGATTGACGTCCGTGCATGAATCAGTGGTAGTTACGTGAGTGCAGCAGTCAAACACTGCTGCTCGGATGACTCTCTGCCTCAATTGCACTTGATTGCACTAGAGGGTGCGCTCGATCGCAAGTGGCACAGAAAGCTCTCTTGGAGTACCTGAAACAGAGAAAAAGGAAATTAATTAGGGTTTTGATGAAAAGAAAAATAATATAAAAACAATAATTAAGAATAGAATAGATTAAAAAGGAAATAACAATAATTTAAACTAAATGAAAAATTAATTCTAAAAATAAATTTAGCGCAATCCCCGGTAACGGCGCCAAAAACTTGTTGGGATCGATTATCTACCTAAATCAATATGCAAATAACCGTCCTAGTTTTACTTGCAAGTGCACAAGGTCTGTGGTAGCATAGTGTGCAAGTGCGAGATCATTTCCACAAGGATTGGTGAATTTCATTTTAGAATTAGTTTCTTCAAGTTAAAAAGAGAAATAAAAAATTTGATTGTGAGTAAATAACAATAATGAGAACATAGGACTACGATATCCACCCTAATTATACTTTCCCACTAAATAAAGTGTCAATGCTCTAGCCTTATTATGAATATCTAATGGTTGCCAACCTAAGGGCTTGGTCCACACCTTAAGTTATTGATCTCCTTATGCAACGAGTTAGACATGGTGTATACTCTAACTCTTTTATCTCTTAAGGGATTCAACATAGGTGTATACTGAGTTATTCCTTAAGAGAGCATGAGGGCTGTGGAGATCGGCAACCACACGGGACCTAGGGCTTGGTCTGCTCCCAGTTTCCCATGTTGATTAACCCAGGAATCTGGTGTAGATATCCCTTGTTACTAATGTCGAACACATGACTCGGTCATCCAAATTGATTCGACTAACTTATCCATACCACATGTATACGTTGATCAGGCACACACATATGAGGAATTTAAATACAAACAGGCATTAATCAAGTTAAATATTCTAACAAGGCTATAACAAAGATAATCAATGAATGAACATGTGGAAAAGCATAACTAGGGCTTCAATCGAGCCCTATAGGAGTTTAGTTACACATGCTAAATAAACTAAACATTCTAAACATAATGAAATAAAAACAGAAAACTAAAACCGAAGAAGACTCGGGAGACGAGTCGTTAATTCCTCTCTTAAGCTTGCTACTTCGAATCTAGAACAAAAGGTATGGTTTATGTGTTTTACAGGGCTATTTATAGGGTCCTCATGGTGTCCCGAAACCCTAATTTCCTATTTGGAGTCTGGAGACTTCTTTCCATATCTGGCTCTATCACCTCTGGAGTGATTGCGCTCGAGCGTATGCGGGATGCACTCGAGCGCAGGTGTGCGCTTGCGCCTTCTTCAAGTGTGCTACTGCTCTTGTGTGCTCGATCTCAAGGGAGGTGCGCTCGAGTGCACCTTGCTGGATGATAGAGCTTGACTTTTGCTCCTAAAAGCTCCAAATTATCATCTTTTTGTCCAAGTCCTGTGAAAAACACATAAAACATGAAAATAAAGTAGAAACTACTAAAATGTATAAATAAAGAGTCTAACAAGTGTAAATTAAGGGGCTTAAATATGACTATTTAAGAACTTATCAAATGTCATTTTGGAGTTTGTTCCTCGGGAGAGCGGTGAGATAAAGGAAACTACAGCACCTGAGCCCCCCAATAAGGAACTTAAGCCTTTACCAGACAATCTTAAGTATAAGTTCCTAGGTCCAACAGATTCTTTGCCTATGATTATAGCTTCAGATTTGGTTGAGGCTCCAGAGAAGAAATTATTGGGCATTTTAAGAGAGCACAAGGAAGTTATCGGCTGGACTATTGAGGATATCATGGGGATCAGCCCCTCGGTGTGATGCACAAGATACATTTGGAGAAGAATGCCAAGCCATCGAGGGAGCCATAGAGAAGGCTCAACCTAGCTATGTAAGAGGTTGTGAGGACTGAAGTGATAAAGTTGTTGGATGCAGGGATCATTTATCCAATCTCTGATAGCAAGTGGGTAAGCCCGATTCATATCGTGCCCAAGCGGGCTGGATTGATGGTGGTGAAGAATAAGGACTACGAGTTGGTGCCAACTCGTGTTCAGTCAAGATGAAGAATGTATATAGACTACCGTAAGCTGAATGCTGCCACAAGGAAGGATCACTTTCTACTCCTATTTATTGATCAGATGGTGGAGCGCTTGGGTGGGCACGATTACTATTGCTTCTTGGATGGTTATTCTGGATATAACCAGGTCCCTGTGGACCCCGAAGATTAGGAGAAGACAACGTTTACCTGTCCTTTTAGGATAGTCGCCTACCGTCGCATGCCCTTTGGGTTATGCAATGCACCCACTACTTTTCAGCGGTGCATGGTCAGCATATTCTTCGACATGGTAGAGTGTTTCTTAGAGATTATCATGGATGACTTCTCCGTGTTCGGTTAATCATTTGAGGAGTGTCTGCACCGTCTCACTTTGGTTTTAGTGCGGTGCAAGGAGAAGAACCTAGTGATTAATTAGGAGAAGTGTCATTTTATAGTAAAGTAAGGTATTGTACTGGGGCACGTCATATCTCATCGGGGGATTAAGGTCGACAAAGCGAAGTTGGACCTGATTTTCAACCTTCCACCCCCACATACGGTGAAGGAGGTTCGTTCTTTTCCGGGCAACGCAGGATTCTACAGGTAATTTATCCAAGATTTCAGCAAGATCACCAGGCCTTTGTACAAGTTATGAGTCTGGCTGAAGATGTTAAACTTAGCACTCATGGGAGGCACCCCACAGCGTATCCTTTATTGTTTTTTATATTTCTTGTTACTGCTATGTTTACTATTTTTTTTGTTTTCCAGTATTACTTTAGTAATTATTTTTCAGGGACAACACGTACTTCAGTTCAAGTTTGGGGGTATGCTATGAATGCCAGTCTAGCTAGTTCTCCATCTCCCAGGTCAGCTCTTTCCATATTATTCACACATTGGGGGCAATGTGTAATTAAGTTTGGGGGTATAGGAGACACATTACACACACTTTGTTCTAGTTTGTTGTTTTATTTTTTTCTTCGTTTTAAAGAGACGATAAATGCATGATCATGTTATTTTGAAATTTTGGTTGATCTAAACAAATACTGTGATGTGATGTCATTGGTGAGCTTAAAATCTTGAACACATGATCTGATGATAGAGTTTTAAAATTTAGTTACTTACTTTAGGCATTTAAGAATTCACATGTTTGATCTAATCTGACACGAGCACATTGGAACATAATTGTGTGAGGTATGACATATGATTTTAATGTATATGTTTCCATGACTTAGTTGAAACCGAATGACTTGTTAGATGGACACTTTGGCATGGAAAAGTAGAAAAGAAAATTTGCATAGAAAGAAAAAAAAAATGTTCATAATGATCATTGACAAACTTTCCACTGAGTAACTAGACCTCTTGCCTCAGTAAGTAGTGAGTGTTCACTTCAAAAGGTGGGATTTTTGCTCATGATGATCATTGATAAATTTTCCACTGAGTAACTGGACCTCTTGTCTCAGTAAGCAGTGAGTGTTCACATCAAAAGGTAAGAATTTTGCTTGGTAGCATTAAGGTCAGTTTAGTTTCGTAGCTTGTTTTACTCGAGTTAGTAGGTCTTTAGGGGTGTCTTTACACCTAATGCCTTAAAACCATCTGGTTTGGGAGTCATTGATTCAACACTCGCTATATGGGTCAATGAGAAAGCTTAAGGGAACTAAACATAGCAAAGCCTCATAATAAAAGAAAGAAGAGAATAAAACTATGCCATTGTTGTTCATTTTGATGGGATATTCGGTGAATCTTAAGACATAGACACTGCACATTGGAATTATTTGGAAGTTTCATATTTATGTACTAATTCACTTTACACTGATTCAGACTTGTGATGCCTTAGCCTACCTCTTGTAAGTAATTAGATTTTAAAATTCCTATTCATTGTGAGGATGGGTTTATATTTTAAGCTTGCTTATGAATGAATATCATGGTTTTGTATGCTACTTAAATTTTTGGATTCCATGAATGATGGATTTATCTTTGTGTTCTTTGTTTTTCATTTAGTTTTTTTTATTTTTTTTTATTTTGTTTTGCTAAGGGACTAGCAAAATGTAACTTTGGGGGTATTTGATGAGTGCCAAATGTTGCATATTTTGGCTCCTTAATTTACATTTGTTAATTCTTTAGTTGTGTCCTAATATGATATTTTGTGGTAGTTCTATGATTTTTAATGTTTTATAGGATTGCAAAGGAAATTGGGGATTTAATGTGAAAAAAATGCAAAAGTTGGAATCTACTGTTGTGATCAAGCACAGGAGACCTGCGATCGAGCGCAACAGTGCTCAAGTATTTTTTTTATATGTTTAGCTTAAGAATTTGTTACTTTAATTGTTTTTTCGTTGTTTTACAGTTTTACAAGCACTTGAAAAGTAGTTTCACTAAATTTCTAGATGTCTATTTTCTAGAGAATTTTACAGCTCGTAAATATGATTTTTCTAGAGAAAGTTATGGCATTTTTAGTAGACAAAAGTCAGGCTGTGCGTGATTACAGTGTGGCAAAAGTGATTTTTGCGGATTAAACTGTAATAATTCAGGAAGAAGCAGGAGATGAGCCATATATGCTTGGAATGATCCAGATGTCTATTTTCTGGAGAATTTTACAGCTCGTAAATATGATTTTTCTAGAGAAAGTTATGGCAATTTTAGTAGACAAAGGTCATGCTGTGCATGATTTCAGCGTGGGTAGAAGTTTTGAAGGGCATGTTAAGGCTTAAATCTCACATCCCACATCGGTTGAAAACAAATTTTACATCTCACATCCCACATCCATTGAAAACACATTGTACTCATGGAGTTTCCCTATAAAAGCCCAATTTCACTTCATCTTGAGGGGCAATCGATGTGCAATCTGGAAGGCATTGCTACAAAGGGGGGAAAGCGCCGCACAACAGCTGCGAGTGAAATTTCTCTATCCATGTATTGTCATTTTAATTTATTAGTTTTAAAGTTTAATGTTTAGCATTTTAATTATGAAATTTATTTTCATAATCATGAGAGGCTAAAACCTTCATCTAAGGATGAAGATGAAGCCTCGCCATTAATTAGCATTATATTTCATATATGTTATTCCGACATTTTTGTATTGATGTTTTATTTCAATTCAATTGTTTGAGTAAATTCTTATGATTGATTGTTTTGTTTATAAATTTTTCAATTGGATATTCCATGAGTTTCATCTGATGGATACGGCGAATCATCCAAAATAAATGGGATATCCATTGTGATTCTAAAGTGAACGGATACATTGGATGATTTGGTTTAATTAGGGTATTCGTTGTGATTTGTATATCGATGGATTCATAGAATCATTTGATAAATTCTTTCTATATAGAACATGTATAGGGTGGATTTGCTTGTCGATTGTAGGAACAAAGTCAAGAAAATATATGCTTTAATTTGGTGGGGTGAATTCATAAACCTTAGTATTTTTATCATTTGTTTTAAATTAATTTAGTTTAGTTTATATTCTTTGCACGACACAGTTAAAAATTCAGAACTAGGTTAAAATAGGGTTAGTTTAGATAAAAATCTATTCTCACGATGCAATTCCCTCTGGATTTGACATCGTTCTTGCACACACTATATTGCAAACAACTCGTGCACTTGCGAGTAATTTAAAACTCACAACAATCATGATTAACTAAAAATCACATGTCATGTAGAAAACATGTTTTAGAATTATTTGCATATTCAGTTGTCATTTAGATTAGGTCTTACATAATTTCACATTGAATTGATTGGAGTAAATAAGAAGAAAACAAAAGTTTATATTGAAACTCAAAAACCCACGAACCATTGCTAGAGGAGCCGACCGAATCCTCACTATGGTCGGTCAGGTTTGCAATGAAATCGATTGGGTCCCACCTTGACCCGATTGGCTAACCTGACTGCAATTTTCCAAATTCGTGCTCTTTTTCTTGTTGATGTTTATTCCCTGCTGGACTAACATGTTTTATTATATTCTAGATGAATTTTAATATGCATGGTTTGCGTTTTATTGCTTGATTGATATAATTGTTGGATACAAAATTATTTGATATAACTGTGTTTGGGTATGCATGCATGTCTATTGTGTAGAAAAGGTAATTTAAATTAATTGTTAATTTTTTCCATGAACAAGAGGACTAGGTTTTGACCTACGCGAGAGGGGAAGCCTTGAATCCTTCTTCTATCTTGCTCCGAATCGCCTCAAGACCAAGGATAAGGGACTTTGGCCCCCTTTAAGATCAAATGGAGACTTCAAATTACCCGTCGTCTTTGCTTTGTGATTAGATGACACATCCGTCGGAAAATGTCCCTTGATAAGTCCTAACGCCACATTCAGTGAGATGTCGAATATACGAAATCTAACACTTAAAAGCGCACCCTCATGGGGAGCCTCCTTACTTTGGTTGTGTTTGACCTAGTGGGTTGAATCCTTCCATATATCATCCCACTTTGATCTTCACCTTTTCTTATTCATCATTCTTAGATGAAAATAACATTGGGTATTAAGCTCGGAGCTGTGGATTTGACGGAAATGAGTGATACCTACAAACTTGAATCGCTTTCGTGTGGTTATTTTTCTATGAATTTTGGTTCATATATTAGTACTTGAATGTGCACTGGAGAGAGATATGCCGCCGGATGACTTAAAGGAGGGTATAAAGCCTAGGCAGAGCTCCATCTATACGTAAAGTGGGAGTTCAGACTATAGTCAGTTCATATAATGATGACGTGAAGAAATTCAGACATGTAGCATAATCGGGCGCAAAATTTCTCAGCAATATAGAACTTCTAGCAATGACACCGGGCAGATTACCCATTCAGGGAACCAAATGCTTTGCTTTAATCAGTTAGTCTTAACGCTGAAAAGTCACAAACCTTAAATTTCCCATGCGTCAATGTATTTTTTCCCCATTTTTGTTTTTTCTTCCCTCCTATTATATCCTACAGAATCATTTCAAGAAAACTAAAAGTGAAGTGAGATATTGTACGAACCCATGATACTAATTTGGAGTATCATTTGTTCTTCGGATTATTTGTCTTTCCTTTGTTGTTTGACAGTTGGGTGACTAAAATTATCATGAATGAATCTTCTCCTTTTAGCTTATGTTTTTCAATTAAATTCCAGCAACTAACAGGGAGAAGATGACTGAGTAGATCTGTTCATTGAAAAATTTCATAACCCTCGGCCGCATGAGACTCGGCTAATTTCTTTATTAGCATGTTATGATATCTTTCTAGTACCTCTGGTTGTCTTGATCATGTCGTGTTTCTTTAAAATTCTTCCAAACTATTGTGAACTTCAGCAGTTAGAAATATGGTAATACAATGATGTTGAAGTTGATTGATCATTTTGTATGCTAATTATAAATACTGCAGTGCTATAATGCTAACCAAAAACCGAAGAGGAAGCCTAATAGAATCACCAGTAGAACCTAGCAGTCATAGAAGTATAAGTTAGGAGGCCTTTTTTGTTAACCAAATTCATAGATCATTTACTGAAAAGAAAACCTGGGAAGAAGGGTATTACTGTCTTATTTTTGGTGCAAAGGAAAAGAAAGTTCATCAAGAAATTAAAGAGTTCATATAAGCCAATCTTGGTTAATCAAACCAAAACCAAAACTATTGCCTTTGAATCGAATGTTTAGGTTCGACAAATATTCAAACAAAAATTGAACCGATTTAATTGGCTAACCAATTTTTTGAATACTAGTATCTATATGCTTTTCAATTAGATTAAACGAACCCAACATCTTAATATATGCTACGTCCAGATATGCTCTTTAATGAGATTATAAGAAATTATGAATATCTCAACACACGTACAGCGCATATTGATGTATCTTCAATAGAATTAAACGAAATAGTGAGAGAAAAAAATAAAAGTACTTTTAATCTCATGACGAACATGTGTCCGCGTGAATCTCATAAGAAATGTTTGTGCATATTAAATTGTATTTTTAACGTCTTCCTCTACTATTTCGTAACATCATAATTTTTAATATTAAAATAATATGATCTAAACTCGGCTCAATCTGAACCCGAATGACTTGAAATCCGAAATGATCAAAATTTAAAATAACCCAAATTCGACCTAACTCGAGTATGAAAGAACCGTTACCTGAAATGATCCGAACCTGAACTGAACTGAAACCCAAAACGATCCGAACCTGAAATATTAGGATTTGTTAGAAAAAAAAATTTTAAAAAAATGAAATTTACTTATTAAACTGAATTAATTGTTGACTGGTTATCAAATAAAATAAATTATATCATAACTAATTATTAATTTTTTTTATTAATTAGTAAGCTACAAATTTTCAATACAAGAGTTGCTTTAAATTTTGAGGGGTTCAATAAGTTTTGTCTTGTTGGGACACAATCATAACATCGATTTAGCGGTTCGAATTTTGAAAAAAAAAAAATGTGTATGTTGGCGTAGTAGGAACAATACTTTTTATTTCATATTTTTCACTACAAAACCAAAACCTATTTTTGCAACCCAAACTAAAAAACCCAAGGAAGGGATAATAATTTAAAGTTGAGATTTTCCTCTTAATAAGGCATCTAAAAAATCTTATTTCTCAACATAAGTACTTTTAATCTTATTTTTATAAGCAAGGCATTGTTACCATATAGGCGCAACCTCCTAAACTACAAGAAGCTTGACTCTTCGCAATGAAGAAAATCCTTGTAAAAAGTCAAAAGTGAAAACAATTTTTGCAATGACAAAAGTCGTTGCGATAAACTCCGTAGCAAAAGGTCCAATAACAACTAATGTTCCTTGTGAGTAAAAGGTCTTAACGCAATGACATTTGTCATTGTAAAAACCTTGCTATTGCTATAAACTAGTTTTATTAATCACATATAGTATTATATGAAAACAAGAAAGTCGTCGGGATATGAGCCCTTTTACAATAAAAAAAATATGTTATTGCGTAAGATTCTACCGCAACAAGAAAGACCCAATGGCAACAACAAATCATTGTGAAATATCATTTCGCAACAACATTAGCTGTTGGAATAGGTTCCTCCTTTAAATCTTAATAGACTATTCAACAACGACAAAATCGTTGTGAAAATGTTCTTATGTATTTATTTTTTAAATAAAATTTCATTATATTTTACTACCTGCTTAAAATATACATTATGAAATCCAAAACAAACCATATTTACACAATAACAAAAACAATAAAAAAAATATTAAACAGATTAGAAAAAATGTGCATTCATCAACTATATACAAAAATGAGAAACATTAGTCGTAGATAGATCTAATCTTGAAAATATCAACTCCACGTACAACGTTAAATTCATATTGGAATTCAATCTAAATGTACAAAAAATAAAAATCGAGGATTGCCAACAAAGACCAAATAGCTAATTATAACATATCCTAACATCCTCCTAATGTTGAGGATCGCCAACAATAATCAATATGCAGCCTCACCGACCATCCCACAAAATTTGCACGAACAATGAACACAATGCCAGTGAACTGAAGGGAACTCCTGAAATTGAAAAAATTAAAGGAATATATTACTGATCTACTAGAATAAGCATAAAATTAAACACATCTCTACATTAAATACAGAAGTATCTAAAAACTCATAATGATAATGCACTCTCAGATCTCTGAATTGCTACTCAAACTGAAAGTGACAAGACATATCAAATTGCTAGAAGGCCCAGAACAGACAAATTGCTTGACTTTCACCCTTTTTGGTAGGTTATGTAGTGAGCCAGGTTTTCTTTGACTTTATAAAAAAGGGTCTTCAGCCTACTATTAGAATCAGTTAACTACTAAATTATTTAATGCTAACATCAAAACTTAATTAGAAAAGGAATATCATGTCATGACCACCTGAGCACAAATTGTTCATTTGTTTGCAACCATATTAGATAGAAAGAATGATGATATTTTCAACTATAGCTATCACCTGTGGCTAGGGTACAAACCAATTGGTATCTAGGAGCAGAATAAGATGGGGCCAAAGCCCGCTATGGGGGCCAAAGTTAAATTACAAAAGTAGTATGTTAGAACCTAATTACAGAATCCGAAAGTGTATCAGACTTCATTTTTGTTGATTTATTGTGGGCATAATGACCATAATTAAACCCAAAATATCATTTACAGGAAGTAGCAGGCAAAGAAGATTACATCAATCAGTATAATAAAAGTAACATCAGCACGCATGTATTGACAGCAACTTTAAGACAGTAATTCAGTCATTGAAATATGGCAGTAGGTGCTTAGTAGTAATCAAGCAAACATCGGATGCAGACTCTACTGGTCTTCTTTAATGGAACGTTGGCAACAACCCTTTTTACTTTCGGTGTATGCTATGCAATGTATGCACACAGATATGATATGGAAAGCAGCTGAATTGTGTTGGCATGAGGAAGCAATCTATGCTTGGCATGGGTATCAAGATATATGGATTTGGTAATATTTTATCAAAGCTACAGTTATATGCATTGCTTTTCACTCTCGATAGACAGCTACTTTAAGATAGTAATTCAGTCATTGAAATATGGCAGTAGGTGCTTAGTAGTAATCAAGCAAACATCAGATGCAGACTCTAATGGTTTTCTTTAATAGAACGTTGGCAACAACCCTTTTTACTTTAGGTGTATGCTATGCAATGTATATACACAGATATAATATGGAAAGCAGCTGAATTGTGTTGGCATGACGAAGAAATCTAGGCTTGGCAGTAGATGCTTAGTAGTAATCAAGCAAACATCGAACATTGGCAACAACCCTTTTTGCTTTAGGTGTATGCTATGCAATGTATGTACACAGATATAATATGGAAAGCAGCTGAATTGTGTTGGCACGAGGACGAAATCTATGCTTGGCATGGGTATCAAGATATATGGATTCGGTAATATTTTATCAAAACTACAGTTATATGCATTGCTTTTCATTCTCAATAGTCTCCCTATAACCATAACGAATAATATATGCGTGTAATTATCTCCTTTCCCTTTCCATTCTTTGTGTGCGCGTTTTTTTATATTAAAGTTCAAAAGAAAAGGGAAAATATCCGATAATACATTGTTCATCATCGAAAAGATGTGTTTAGAGAGAGAATTACATATAAGTATCATAAAACGGTTCCAAAAGTTGACTACTTTTTCGAACTGGCGTGTGTTGTTAGTGTTATATGTAATCATCTTTCTTCCCCTACCTGTGCTCTGTGTGTGTGTTTTCTTGATTGAAGTTCAAGAAAAGAAGTGGCAATGCATGTGATCCATTATTGCATGAGTCTTCAATGATCAGTGTGTTAACAGAAGAATTTACTCAGATAACATAAATCTATAATTATAATTGCATGATTAATGTTCTAACATAAACAATACAACAATCATTGCTTTGATGTACATTCATATTCTATTCACCATAAGAGCAAGAAGTTAGATAAGAAAATGCTAAAATTTTGGCATGACTATAAGCTTTATTGCAAAGTAACTAGCATATCATTTTTCAATTTGCAGGCATATACACAGATAATGAGAAACTGAAAGATCTTTTAAAGTCGAAGATTGGAAAAGCCCCAACGAAACCCACGAAAGAAATGTATCAAGTGGTAATTGACAGTGATGTGGGGATGACAGTAAGGTTGGTGATTGTATTTTCTAACCTCACAATGAACATGGTAAAAAAGAACTTTGATGAAGGTCTCGGAGCATCCATAAAGAAACTAACCGGTGGAAAGAAGAATGATGAACTCGCCAAAAAAAATAACTATATACAAACTCTTTAAGCTACAACACACTTTTTTTCCTTCGCTACAAATGAAACTTTACTTCAAAGCTTGACTTCTTGTGTGTGTTGATGACAGAGTCATGGGTCAAGCATCGGATGATATCAAGCTAACACCTGTTTCTGTAATTGAGATTTCTCCACTTCCAAGATACATGCTCCAAAGAGAAGGTGAGAGAACAAAGATGCATAAGTGTTATGAATCACAAGAAATGAAAGTCTAATGGGAAGTTTCGTTTTGATGAGTGCAGTTATAGGGGAGGTGGTCCGGAAGGTCGAGAGTGAACTTCTCTGTAGAGCTTACATCTACATATATTTGGGAGACAATACCTTCGACAACAATGCCAAGCTACTTCCATATTGGAGTGTGCTGTCTTAATTAAACTGGATCATCAACTCTATAGGAATGGATAGTTCCAAGGAGAATCTCAAGATCTTCCCAAAAGAAAAAAGAAGTGGGCCGGTAAGACAATTCAAAGTTGATTGAGTGCTTACTTGACCTCCACAATGTTGGAACTGATTGTGAGATGTATAGCCTTGATCATACAACTCAATCACTAGGCCAACCTTGATCAATTCTAATATTCTCCCAAAGAGTAATTACACTAAGGAGTTCAAACCAAATTACTTGCCTTTATATAATTTATTTCAGGATTCTATAGCTTAGGTCGTTTGTAAGTTATAACCGATACTGTTTTATTTATTTATTTGAAAGGCATAGGTCATAGTATTATTAGAGGGCATCAAAGATGACAAAAGGCTGGATACAACACGCTAGACAGAAGACCTCATGCAACAAGCAATGGAATAACCAAAGCTACAAACCAGAAAAAACAAAGCCGCAGCAAAACATGCAAACCACACACCTTGGACTAAATAACAAAGCAACAAACAGGCCCAAAGCAAGAAAAAACTCCAACTAAGACAGATAAATATATGGAAGCAAACCGAAGAAACCTCTAACCCATGACCCAACGCAGCAAGGACAACCAACAAAGCTGACCAAAACCAAGCAAAGAAGAAATTCAGAAGCCAAAGGATCAGTCCCACCCCACTAAGCAAACTAACCCAAAATGGATCATCCCTTTTCTTTCAAAACCTTTTCATACTCCTCCATATCTCTAATCTCAAAATGATAAAGGTTTTTGACTATTACCTCTTTGTCACCTTCAAAAACTTGACCCAATTTTTTTTGCCACAACCTCAAGTTTTAAAGGCCTCATCCCCCTTCTCATTCTCACCACCTATACATTAAAAATGTAATAGAAAATTGAGCTACAAATTTGATTGGACGAGCCATTCAAAGTTAAATTTTCATGGCTACTGATTAGCTAATAACATAGCTATTGTCACTTAACAATTACACTATTAAGCATCCTGTTGATTAAAATATATAATGAAACACATAATGATCATAAGAATTGAAAAGAAATAGAAGAACACATAATAATGGGGCAAAGTATAGCAACATTTTTAATTTATGTCCTTTCAAGCAAAATGGATAAGTTTGAAAGAACAGTTAAGCTGAGACAGCATGGCAGATAACCAAATTTACTTTTGTTATTTAGATAAAACAAGCAGTTGGAAACTCACTAGCAAAACTTCATTTTCCATTTCAGGCAATACAACATTTGCATCAGCAAAAGTCAGTAAGCCAGCTAGGGAGCCCCTTCTTGCCATGCAAAATCGCCCTGAAATGTACAATATTATCAAATCAACACCAATGTCTTTCTCAAATTTTGCAGATATTCCAGTGCCTGCACATGCTCCTATTATGGGAAATTCTTTATTGATCTGCATTTTCAGTTGCTGCAATATTCCTTAAGTTCTTCGCAAAGTTTCTCTATGAAAAATTGTTACCACTTAGGCCTTTGTCCCCCTGACATACAAAAATGTCTACCATCTAGCTATATGATTAGTAAAACTAGACTAGTTTGTTGTGTTTGAACCTCTTAACACAAATCAAATTGCATTCAGGTGTTTTAACATAAATGCATGTGAAGCACACAATGGCAAATGTACTATTAGATGCTATAAGTCTAAAACTATGTTCATGATATTCTTACATTTTCTAGTAACCATGATAAAAGTTACAATTCTGATTAATACTAAGGCTGTTTTAGATAGAAGTACTTTGTTAGTTGTACTTTCCCAAAAAACTAATTAACTAAATAATTTACTAATTATTGTAGTAGGCATTCAACCTGGTCTTGCACCGGGGAAATCACTTGGGCTGTAATAAAATCCCAGTGCTTACTGAATTTGTGATAGATAAAGAACTCTTGTGAAGGTCTTCAGTGGGTTTACAAGATGCAATTTGGGAAGGACTGGATTTTACAGGGTTCTTCAAACATATCTCTAAAAACGAGTCACCTAATGCATGCACAAACTAGGGTCATTGATGTGATAAGGGTACACCTTTACCTATCCATACACACACCTTTCAATTGAACAAGATAAATAAATAAAAAAAGGCAATGCATAAGAGCACAAATATGAAACTAAAGCATTAGAGAAGATTGAATTTGTGATACACATAACTTGATAAGAAATCATGATACCTGTCGATTTATATTTCCTGAATAAGCCTCTACAGTTCAATTATAAGAGTACCAGTGGCATCAGGATCATAAAAAGGCTTCCGCGGTGCATCCAAAGCTGAAATACCCTTTTGCAGCAGGCAAACGCGTATAATTGATGATGACTTGTTCAGTTTATCCGCTATAAAGCCAGCAAGTTTCTGTTGCTGCAATATTCCTTAAGGAAGTGTGATTTTTAGTCAAATAACGTGGTAAAAAATACAGCCCTGTTTGGTTTCTTTCACTTGATCCCATAACTGCTGGTCAATGCTAAAATCAGTGGTAGAACTTGTGTTATTTCCATGCTTCACAATCTATGAAGAACAAAATGAAACAATAGTACCTTTTGTACAAATCAATATACAAAAGCAAACTGCAGAAATGCAGAATCCTAGTGGACAGAGGAGTCAACATTTAAGTCATACCGAGGTAAAAGAACTGGAGAGAACTAGGAACCCAGTACAGAGAACTACAGGGTAAAATAATTAATTACATACCGACATCAAAATAGTAATTAAAACAGAATTTCATTCTTGAAATTTCTCAAAATTCTTAAAAATTGAGATGTGAAAAAAATAATTATATATGTAGTGTTAATTAGTAAACCCAAAATAAAACCAAGAAATTCCCAAGCTTATTGCAAACGCCCAAGCACCAAATCTCCAAACCTAAAAAAGATTGAAAAATCAAATACCCCACTTATTTGCTAACAAATTAACAAACAAAATCAAACATACAAATAAAAATCCCAAAAAATTAAGGTGAAATGAGAAGAAGCGAAAGAAAATAGAAGATTTTACCCACATTCAGGAAACATGTACTGCTATTGTTGTTGCTGGTTGCGCGGCTACTGGAGGTGGAGGTAGACACATCCCTGGTTCGCTCACCCTCAGGCTTCTCCATGACCACAAGACAGTTCTCGAAATCGCATCCATTGAGAAAAATGGTCTCCTTGGGTGGCCAATTGGACTAGTTAGGGTTAGGACTGTTCTACAAAGAAGACGCACATCGACAATGCTCTCGGACCCACGTCACAGATTCCAATAGAGAAAACGACGGTGAGAGGTCGGACGCGGTTGAGGAGAGAGGTAGTGGATGGAAAATTTGAAGCGTCGGAGAGGGAGGGAGAAGAAGCGAATGGGTGAAAGAATAGGATATAGAAATTTGATTTTTGGTTGGTTTCGAGAGAAGAGAATGAGAGAGGGTTTGAATCGCCATTGTTGTTGTTGTTGTCTTTTGGGAGTTTTGTTGATAAACCCTATCGGAGAAAGGTGAGTTTGACTGAGTGAGAAAGAAACGAGGGTATATCATGGGTGCTTTGCCGTGGATGGCAGTACCGGTTTTCTTACCGTGAGAGAAGAGAGTGAGTGTGCGAGCGTTTAAGGCATGGAATCAGTTTTTAAAAATTTAAAAGTATGTTTGAAAAACATATTTTAAAAATAATTATTTAAAATAGTTATTTTTTTCAAAAACAGATTTTAGAAAATTTAAAATTAGAGTTTTCAGACCTAATTTTCTAAAAAACCCCTAAAAGCTCTTCTATATTTTTCAGACCTAATCTCTCTTATCTATTTCGTTCACCTCTTCTCTCGATTGAGTTTCCTCTTCCCTCTCTCTCTCTAATGGTCGTCATCCTTATCCTCTTCTTTGATACGTACTTGTAGTCTCTCGTCAACTGCCATCACCCGTAGATCTAAACTCAGAAGCTTCTCGTCTACTTTCATTGCGATTAACTGCTCACCCCGCTACCGTCATTTCGCTAGATGCAGCGAACGTACTGATAAGCTTCTTTGTCTCAATAATTTATAGTTTTTGTTTGGTTGCAAAGAAAATTTGGGATGATGAATACACGAGAGAATCAGATATCTATTACAAATGCACCTAAGCTTTGTCTTTTTTTACTAGTGTTTCTTAATTGTCTTTGTTTTTGCCTTTAGAATTAGAGGAATTTCGCAATTTCTTTATTTGGTTTACGAGAATTTGAGTGAAAAAGACAAAAAATTGAAGTTTTGAGCTTTTCCCTCTCAAAATACTTTTATTTTCTGTTTGGTTGGTGGGAAAATGTGATATTCAAGTAAAAAAATTATTGAAAAGTAAAAACCTTCTCTTTCGAGGAAAACAAACAAAGAATTGAGAAGGCACTTTTGTTTTTTCCCTTTGTTTTATGTGCAATCAAACACTGTTATGCATTACAAATTATGTTTTCAGTTTCTTATGACTTAAAAAATGGGTGTTCATTGCTTCTTTCATTTGGCTTCCCAGATTCATGAATTTTTTTTTTGTCTTTTCTACTTTTCTCTCATTTTACCATCATCTTTACTAAATAAAAGTTTGATGACATTAATTATCTTATTCTTTCATTTTTTTTTCTCTACCAGTCAAAGCATTAAAGTCATGGAGATTATGGATTTATGGGTCTAGTAGTATGAAAAATCCTTTATGTATATCATAAGCTTGTTATTGTGGAATTTTTTTTATATCCCAATAAGCAATCACCTGCACATATGATCAGTTAGCCAAACGAAATTCAATAGAAAAAATAATCTGATAACATACAGTAGTATAAAACAAAAGTTTTCGTTCAATATAAGATCATGCTATATGATTGAATATAATTTTTTTTATTTGAGTTTGGCTAGGCGAAACATGTATTTGACTAAATTAGAATAATTTTTCAATGTAGAAGATAAGGTTAATAAATTATAAAAGATTTTATTGTATTAAATTTGGAACATTTTAAAATTTTGCAGAAAAGATAAGTTGTCCCCAAAGTTAGGCTAAATATGTACAATCATGCTGCCTTTTTGTTTAGTTAATTCATTCTCTAGTTCTGCATGCATGTACCATACACGAGTGTTTCTGTTTCTATTTCTATTTCTATTTTTATGCCTTTATTCTAATTTTCATACACTATACACGTGTAGTGTCAATATACCAATTTATGGAAATTATGATTGTGTTTTGATCCTTAGTCATAGTATCATAATTTGATCTTAAAATATGGTAACAATAAAGATCTTATGCTGATTCTTATCAAAATGAGAGAATAAATAAATAAAGGTTGCACTTTAATCTAGATAAAGCCACAATTTCTCTTTTTGACTTGACAATTTTTTCTTTAGAAGTAATCCTAGGAGTATATAGAATTTCAAAGTTGGTTTTATTAGATTTTCTCATTGTTCTTCAGTATTTGCTGAGTTTTACTATATATTTAGTTTATGCTAAAACCAAAGATTTTAATCTACTATCAGATATGGAAGTATTATTACCAAAATATGAATTCCATGAATATTGCAGATTTTGGTGTTAAACAAATTGCTATTATTGGTAACATGAAATGTAATTTATTTTTGGGCTAAACTCGGCTTGATGAGTTCCTCCTTCATGCGACTTTTGCTAGTTCATTTCCTTCCAGGATCCCACCTTCGTGATTTCTTAATTTGAAGGATTGAAATTCATGAGCTTTATATTTTCCGTTTGAAATGATTTAATCTTGGTGAGTTTTAAATAGTTTATGATTTTATTGGTAAATGTTGTTGTGTAGGTGAATGTTTAGACTTTAGAGTTTTCACATAGAGAAAGAAGGAGCAAATACACATTGTGAACTTTTTTTTTTGAATTGATACATTGTGAATTTTAAAGATCAATAACAATAAGTGACATCTTTGTCTTGATGAAAGGAGTCTCCAATCCTTGTGGGGTGGCTCTTTTGTGTTTTTCAATGCATTGGAGCACATTTGGAAATTTTCCTATATCAATGGTTTTATTTTTCCCCAACTTATATAAGTTTTATTGCTTAGCTACTTTTTTAGTCTTATATTGTGAAATACTAAAAACGACAGTAGCAACCCTTTTCCTTTCTCTCTCTACACGATTTTCCTGAACCAAACTTTCTACTTCATCAGTGCCGTACCATTCTTGCCCCAATCCTTTTGTTTTCGGCCACATGCCATCTCACTCTCACACATCTCATCAACATCAACCCCAATTAACTCATAGGTCCACTCTCATCTCTCTTCCATTTTTATTTAAAGTTTATATTTTGATGTTGGTGGTCCGAGCTTGAATTAGTGCGCTTGTCGAGAATTAATCCTAAATTTACTTGATAGAACTTGAGCTGTTGTTGTTTACTATTTTGTTTTGCTTCTTTTCTTTGGTTTAGATTCTTTAATTGGATCAACAATAATAATGAGGGCTTTAGTTTTGTTTTTGTTAAATTGAGACTTGCTTTTTCGATTATCTAGTTAAATTCTGTTGAGAGCCTGAGTTTGTTTTGCACTTTCTGTTTTGGCGACTTTTGTTTTGTTGGTGAAATTGTGTTGTTGGTCGGGATTATATTGTCTTTCCATGTGTGACTTGCAGTGATCCGAGGCTTAATCATACTTCCCTTCTTCTAACCAATGACATGTTGCCATGTATGAAGTATACGAGTCCACCCAAATGTTCGAGCTAAAATCTAGTTTTCCATGCCAATAGAATAGGTCTGCTCTTCAAAACTCATTTTCTATTCTTAAAAAGAGTATGCTTGTTTTATTGATTCAAACGTGTTTGGTAATATTCCCTTTAAAACTAAAAGGTAGATTATGCTAATTTTCAGAGTTTAGATGTAAGATAATCATTTACTTTATGCTTTACTTGGTTTAATTTCCTTGGATTCATTTTCTTGGGTTAAACCAACAGTAGCTTAAAAAGAATCAAATGGTTGAACCTTTAACTTCTGATTCTTTTTTTTTCTTTGGTGGTGACATGTGACGTGTCTCATTTTGTAGACCTTTTATGAAAATTTAGCTTAATTTGATAGTACTTGCTTTTGAGGGACTTCTTGTGAAATTTAAAGTGTTGTAGTTGATTTTTATTAGTAATATTTATGAGACACATTCAAGTGTATAATGTCCATTTCTGCTTAATGGAACTACTTTATATTGCACTTATCAAATCTGGTATGTTGTATTTCCTCATGCTGCAAAGATCATTTATGGGTATATATGATAATTTGATGTAACAAACAAATATTCCCAATGATAATGTGAAGTATGGTTGCTTGAACTTTTCATTTTATGGGTATCATGTGATTACTTTAAACGAGTTTCTTTTACGTTTAATAGCACTTTAAAAATTATCTAAGAACTTCATGGTACCTGATGTTTTTCATTAATTTCTCAAATAAGTTTCCATGGTACTTTTGAGAGTTTTTTACCCATTGTGGACTCACTTTTATCTATTTTATTAAGCTAGCAAAGTAAATGATTCTATATTTATTTTTCTCCTCTTTAATATCACATGGAGGAATGATAGTTATTGTAGGTCCAAAATATACTATGGCAATACCCAAGAGGGGGGTGAATTGGGTATTAAAAAAATTAAATACTTTTTTGCAATCTCAAATAACAAAATATATGCGGAATTAAATCTTTCTAAATTACTAGCACAAAGATGAGAGAGTTTATTGCTTAATATAGAAATGATAATTGAATTATAAAATAATTAAGCAATCAATCTCATTTACTTGAATAATAAATAATTATAAGCAAGTAATTATGAAAGTAATTAAGGAGATAGAGTTAGAGAGATGCAAACTCGATTTATAGTGGTTCGGCAATATCGGAATCCTTCCGACCCTACGTCAACTCTCTTCAATGATCCTCCTTGAAGTCTTTCACTAAACTAAGCAACTTACGGGTGTTGCTCAAACCGAAACACAAGCAACTTACGGGTGTTGCTCAAACCGTACAATCCCCTTCCTCTCGGAAGTAATCCCCTTCCTCTCGGAAGTATCCCCTTCCTCTTGGAAGTATCCCCTTCCTCGTGGAAGTAATCCCTTTACAATAAAAGCTGTAAAGTAAATGGTAGAGAGACAACAAATGAAAGCTTATACAACTGAATAATATCTCTCTTTCAAAGAAAAGCTTGAAGAATAGCTCAACATGAGTATTTCAAAGCTTTTTTGAGTTTCAAAGAATGAATGACTTAAGTGTGTGTGTTCTTCTCTTTTTGAATGTCTTCTCTTTCTTGTTGAATGCTGAATTGAGTGGGTTTATATAGCCATCAATTAATATGGCCGTTAGACTTCAATTTGAATTGATTATGCCTTTAAAATCTCAGATTTCGAGTCCCAACGGTCATATTTTTGAACTACCAGTCGACTGGGTCGTGATACCAGTCGACTGGGTCCTCTTAAAAATTCACATTTTTGCTGCTGCAGTGTTACCAGTCGACTGGTAAGTCATCCCAGTCGACTGGGAACCTTCTGCCACTTTTACCAGTCGACTGCACTATTCACCCAGTCGACTGGGTCACTGTTGGAGCGCTGCTACAGTGATTTCTGGATGAACAGTGTTTTCAGCATAATTTTCTTCATATCTCTTTATTCTTTTTGGATTTTTGGGTTCCAAAAAATCTCCTAATTCAATCAAACTTTCTTGCACATTAAACACACGAGTTAAACACTTCAAAAGTGTTTTGTTATCATCAAAATTAATCTAATCAATTTCTTGATTGAGGCATTTTTTATGATGACAAAACATATTACAAATTCAAGCATAATGTGTGTGCTGGATATATGAAGAATGATATATTACAAATGCTCAAGTAATTTTCTATGTCAACATAAATTCTTCTTAAATTCAATTAGAGAATGTTAAGAATTGAGCCTAAAGAATTTATTTGCATTTAATAAAATCACTTGGAGATTTTATATCTTCAATTAATTAAGACTATATAATAAAATGCAATACAAATATAATTAGCTCATAACAATTGAAATGCTTACAAAGTATATCTTAGGATTAAAATCTATAATTTATCCCTATTGACTTTGAAGATGCATTTAAATTATTCTCCTTGAATTTGATCTTTTGGAGAACTTATTAACTTTTGAGATCATCAACATTGATTCACCAATTTCTACAATCTTGATCTCTTTTGATGTATAAGCACTATTAACAATCTATATTACTTAAGTAATACTTATTAGTGCTTAATTAAGATTTTTGTTACTATCAAAATCATTCAGGGTCAACAATCTCCCCCTTTTTGATGGTGACAAAAATCTTAAGAATAAGGCCTAACAAGATCTCTAATATTCTTATTTTTCTCCCCCTTTTTGTCATAATAAAAAAGGGTGGATTTAAAAAAAAGAGCTCCCCCTCAAAATATGCTATTGAAAATATTTTGATGAAACATATTGAGAAAAGAATCGTTTTACAAGATATCAAGAAATATAAAACAATAGGTTTGAACTCATTGCTTGATTTACCAATAGGTTTTCTCTTTTACCAATAAATCAGATTTTCTCCCCCTTTCAAAAAGGTCTAAAGTAATTGTTTTTAACTTTTAAGAGAAATAAAATTGGATAAAACTTAACAGGCCTTATCGGTAGTTAATTGATTGAATAATCAAGACAAAGAGCTCATCAACTACTCAAAAAGATATTCAAATTGGAAATATCTATAAGTATTTGAAAAAAAAAAAAAAATTACTTCCCCAGCATATATGCACCAAAATATAATTTTCAATTATCAATCAAATATCGTTTTCAGGGTATGTTAGATTCAATAATTAGATGATTATCAATTCAACACAAAGATAATCATTAATTTCAAACTATAATAGAAAGTTTCATATTCAGCTCATGCTTGATAGATAAATAACTCAAAAATAATTCTCAAATCTAAATTCAAGCTCATCACTTGATTTATCCAATGCCAAATCAAAGAGAATTTATCAAAGAACAATTAATATTTGAGTATTAAAAGGCTCCAAACAAAGTCTAGATGTACCAGTCGACTGGGTAACACTTACCAGTCGACTAGAAGATTTGGCAGTGACTTACCAGTCGACTGGGCCCTTAAGAAAATTTTCAGTCTTGAATTTGCAGTACGAAATTTGTTTATCTATGACATCTTGAGTGAGGGAGATATTTAACCAAGGATTAATACTCTTTCACTCAATGTCAATCATGCATATGATGAGTGAAGCAATCAAATATTCAGGTTATCAAGATCCAGCATTCCCATCAACATTCTAATCTTACAAAAACTAGATTCATCTAGGGGTTTTGTAAGAATATCAGCTATTTGATCTTTTGAAGGTATGAATTCTAGTCTTATATCACTTTTTTGAGAATGGTCTCTTAGAAAATGATGTCTAATCTCTATATGCTTGGTTCTAGAGTGCTGAATAGGATTTTTGGTTAGGTTAATAGCATCTGAATATCCTACTAGCTCAAAAGATGATTCTCTAGAGTACCATAATCCTATAGTCTGGGTCCCTTGTAGATATCTAAGGATTCTTTTTACTGCAACTACATGTGATTCCTTAGGATTAGACTGAAATCTAGCACACATGCATACATTGAATATTATATCAGGTCTACTTGCAGTCAAATAAAGTAAAGCACCTATCATGCTTCTATAATACTTAGAATCTACAGTTTTACCTCCTTCATCAAGATCAAGTTTAGTAGTTGTGCTCATAGGCGTTCCAAGTGGCTTTGAGCTTTCCATCCCGAACCTCTTTAGTAGGTTTTTGATATACTTTTGTTGATTGATGAAGATACCTCCTTTTAGTTGCTTGATTTGCAGTCCAAGGAAGTAGGTAAGTTCTCCCATCATGCTCATTTCAAATTCACCTTGCATGCACTTTGCAAACTTTTGACACATAGATTCATTAGTAGCACCAAATATAATATCATCAACATATATTTGAACTATCAAAGTGTCATTTTTGTGAGTTTTTGTGAAGAGAGTTGTATCTATTCTACCTCTTACAAAATCATTATCAATCAAAAATTTACTTAGTCTTTCATACCGTGCCCTTGGAGCTTGCTTCAACCCATATAGAGCCTTAGAAAGCTTGTAGACATGATTTGGAAGACTAGGGTTTTCAAAACCAAGAGGTTGCTCAACATAAACCTCTTCTTCTATAAAGCCATTTAAAAAAGCACTTTTTACATCCATTTGAAATAGCTTGAATTTATTAAAGCATGCAAAGGCTAACAACATTCAAATAGCTTCTAATCTAGCTACGGGAGCATAGGTCTCATCAAAGTCTATTCTTTCTTCTTAATTATATCCCTTAGCAACTAGTCTAGCCTTATTTCTAGTTACTATTCCATTTTCATCCATCTTAATCCTATAGACCCATTTTGTTCCAATGATGGAATGATTCTTAGGTCTTGGAACTAGATTCCAAACCTAGTTTCTCTCAAATTGATTAATCTCTTCTTGCATAGCAATAATCCACTCATTGTCCTTTTCAGCTTCTATAAAGGACTTAGGTTCTACCTGAGATAGATAAGCTACATAATTGCAAATATTTCTAATAGAAGAGCGAGTTCTTACCCCTTGTGAAGGATCACCAATCACTTGATCAATTGGGTGATAGTTCACATACCTCTAATCTTTAGGAAGTCCATCCACTTGTTGGCTTGTAGATGGTTGGTCCAAATTATGAGCTTCCAGCTCTTCATTTGCTTGAGTTGGATTCTCCTTTGGGTCAACAATAGGAGTAGGAGTTTTCGTTTTTGGAAAGAAATCTGCATTATCATTAATAGAAACTTCTCTACTACTAATAGGGTTAGACTCATCAAGAGTTACATGCACAGATTTTTCTACCACTAGAGTTCTCTTATTGAAAATTCTATAAGCCTTACTCGATGTAGAATATCCTAAAAATATCCCTTCATCGGTCTTAGAATCAAATTTACCCAAGTTAGTTTTATTGTTATTCAGGATGAAGCATTTGCAACCAAATGTACGAAAATAGGAAATATTAGGCTTTCTTCCTTTCCATAGTTCATATGGAGTTTTATCAAGTATAGACCTAATTAAAATTCAATTTAAGATATAGCAAGAAGTGTTCACGGCTTCAGCCCAAAAATATTTTGGTAAACTATTTTCACAAAGCATTGTTCTTGAAAATTCTTCTAGAACTCTGTTTTTCCTCTCAACAACTCCATTTTGTTGAGGAGTTCTAGGAGCTGAAAAATTGTGATTGATTCCATTCTCATCACAAAAATTTGAAAAGTTTTGGTTTTCAAATTCTTTTCCATGATCACTTCTTATGCTGGAAATACAATTTCCTTTTTCATTTTGAACCTTTTTGCAAAACTTTTCAAAACCTTTGAAAGCTTCATCCTTGTAAGCAATAAAAATAATAAAGGTATATCTTGAATAGTCATCAACAATAACAAGAGCATATTGATGGCCACCTAGACTAATGGTATTTATTGGACCAAACAAGTCCATATGCAGAAGTTCCAAAGGTCTAGAAGTTGAAACTATATTTTTTGCTTTAAAAGAAATCCTGGTTTGTTTTCCCATTTGACAAGCATCACATACTTTGTCTTTTTCAAAATTGATTTTAGGAAGACCAATGACTAAATCTTTTCTTGAAACAATTTTCAGCAAGTTCATGTTTACATGACCAAGCCTTCTATGCCATAGCCATGGATTTTCACTAAAAGCAGGAAAACATTTTTCATTTTCGAAATGCAAAGATTTCAAATCAACTATATAGATATTTTCATGTCTATGGCCAACAAATCTGATCTTATTTCTCTTGATGTCTATAACTAGACAATGAGAGGTCTCAAATGTGACTTTATATCCTTTGTCACATAATTGACTAATGCTAAGTAAATTTGGCTTTAGGCCTTGTACTAGCAATACATTATCTAAAGTTGAGAAATCATTACCGACTTTTCCATGCCCGATGATCTTTATTTTAGTATTGTCTCCAATGGTCACAAGTCCACCATCTCTTAGAGTTAGCTCCTTGAATACGCTTTTATCACCGGTCATATGCTTCGAGCAACCGCTATCAAGGTACCAACAGTTACCTTTCTCCTTGGTGTGAAGGCAAATCTACATCACACAAGGATATACGATAGCATTTTTGGGTACCCAAAATTTCTTGGGTCCTTTGGGGTTAGTCCTTGAAAATATGGTTCCTTTTGGGATCCATACTTTCTTAACAACATATGGAGTTCTATAGACATGATGATGATGCACAATCCTAGGATAGTAGTTATTGAAATTTCTAGGATCCCTTAGATGTGCATACCTATTATGCTTAGGATATGAGTTCCTAAGATACATGTTTCTATTGTGAGGAATATGAATGTGCATACCATTTCCAGAAAATGTATGATGATGATTTCTAGGATACATGCTTGCATTATTATGAGTATGCACATTATTTCTAGGATAACCATGATGGTAATTCCTAGGATGAGCATGTGCAGTGTGCAAATTCTGATTATACAATTTGTTCCTAGAATGCACATAATGATTATTCCTAGAATGTACATGATGATTATTCCTAGAATGTGTGTGAGCATACATATAGGCATGAGTATTTCTAGGATATTCATTAGAGTTTCTAGACTTCCTAGCATTTATAAAGGGAGTGCTTTTAACCTTGCTAAAGGTCTTTGAAGTAGAGGCTTCATTTTCACATGATACTTTCATGAATAAGCTCTCTTTTGCTTTTTGCTTGCCTAATGGAGAATAACCTAACCCGGATTTTCCTTCATTTAATCTTTGGCAAGATAACACTTCATCTAACTTTTCTTTTCCAAGCATAAGTCTAGATATAGTATCATTTAATTCTATTATCTTCTTCTTTAAGTTTTCATTTTCATCTTTAAGAAGATCTTGAGAAGAATCATAAAGTAATGAAGATAGTTTATCTTTTTCTTTTCTTAAACCTACCATCTCTTTAGAAAGAGATAACACCTCTTTTTTAAGAATGGTGTTCCTAGAATCGAATTTCTTCAATTCTTCATACATTTCATTTATGACTTCTATCAATTCTTCACTACTGCTAACAATGTTATTTTTTGAAGAGGAAGAAGTTGATACCTCATTTTCGTCGTCGATTGCCATAAGACATAGGTTGGCAATTTCCTCGCATTCGATCTCTTTATTCGAGGAGTCTTCTTCTTCTTTATCACCATCACGATTAAGATCTTCAATTTCCATAAAAGGTAAGGATGTGGTGGAACCATCAATTTTGTAATCCAAGTAGCTTTCATGTTTCTTGAGGGATTCCACAAGCTCTTCTAAACTTTCACTTGTAGAATGCTTTGTCAAAATAATTTTCCATTGATTTGACAAAGACCTAAGAAATATTCTCACAAGTTCAAGGTTAGAATAAATTTTACCCATGAAAGATAAAGTTTTAACAAGTATGGTAAAACGAGTTTGCGAATCAAAAATTGATTCATTTTCATTCATTTTAAAATGCTCTAAGTCATGAGTAAAGTTTTTTAATTTGAAATTCTTTTCTTGCTCATTTCCTCCATGTATGACTTCTAATAAATCCCAAATTTCTTTTGCAGTCTTACATGAGGAAATTTGATCAACTTCGTTTTGATCAAGAGAACTATAAAACATGTTCATAACTTTAGCATTTAGTTGAATGAATTTACTATCATTTACATCAAAGTCATTTTCATTTTCAAGAATGAAATACCAAGCATAATAATCATGTGCTTGAATAAAAATCTTCATTTGAGCTTTCCAATGGGTGAAATTTGTTCCATGGAGAAGAGGAGGACTAGAAGGATCTCTTCCTTCTAAAAATATAGTTGCCATAGGATCAACTCTAGGATGTTAAGCCTAAAATAGAGAACGAGGCTCTGATACCAATTGTAGGTCCAAAATATACTATGGCAATACCCAAGAGGGGGGTGAATTGGGTATTAAAAAAATTAAATACTTTTTTGCAATCTCAAATAACAAAATATATGCGGAATTAAATCTTTTTAAATTACTAGCACAAAGATGAGAGAGTTTATTGCTTAATATAGAAATGATAATTGAATTATAAAATAATTAAGCAATCAATCTCATTTACTTGAATAATAAATAATTATAAGCAAGTAATTATGAAAGTAATTAAGGAGATAGAGTTAGAGAGATGCAAACTCGATTTATAGTGGTTCGGCAATATCGGAATCCTTCCGACCCTACGTCCACTCTCTTCAAGGATCCTCCTTGAAGTCTTTCACTAAACTAAGCAACTTACGGGTGTTGCTCAAACCGAAACACAAGCAACTTACGGGTGTTGCTCAAACCATACAATCCCCTTCCTCTCGGAAGTAATCCCCTTCCTCTCGGAAGTAATCCCCTTCCTCTCGGAAGTATCCCCTTCCTCTTGGAAGTAATCCCTTTACAATAAAAGCTGTAAAGTAAATGGTAGAGAGACAACAAATGAAAGCTTATACAACTGAATAATATCTCTCTTTCAAAGAAAAGCTTGAAGAATAGCTCAACATGAGTATTTCAAAGCTTTTTTGAGTTTCAAAGAATGAATGACTTGAGTGTGTGTGTTCTTCTCTTTTTGAATGTCTTCTCTTTCTTGTTGAATGCTGAATTGAGTGGGTTTATATAGCCATCAATTAATATGGCCGTTAGACTTCAATTTGAATTGATTATGCCTTTAAAATCTCAGATTTTGAGTCCCAACGGTCATATTTTTGAACTACCAGTCGACTGGGTCGTGATACCAGTCGACTGGGTCCTCTTAAAAATTCACATTTTTGCTGCTGCAGTGTTACCAATCGACTGGTAAGTCATCCCAATCGACTGGGAACCTTCTGCCACTTTTACCAGTCGACTGCACTATTCACCCAGTCGACCGGGTCACTGTTGGAGCGCTGCTACAGTGATTTCTGGATGAACAGTGTTTTCAGCATAATTTTCTTCATATCTCTTTATTCTTTTTTGGATTTTTGGGTTCCAAAAAATCTCCTAATTCAATCAAACTTTCTTGCACATTAAACACACGAGTTAAACACTTCAAAAGTGTTTTGTTATCATCAAAATTAATCTAATCAATTTCTTGATTGAGGCATTTTTTATGATGACAAAACATATTACAAATTCAAGCATAATGTGTGTGCTGGATATATGAAGAATGATATATTACAAATGTTCAAGTAATTTTCTATGTCAACATAAATTCTTCTTAAATTCAATTAGAGAATGTTAAGAATTGAGCCTAAAGAATTTATTTGCATTTAATAAAATCACTTGGAGATTTTATATCTTCAATTAATTAAGACTATATAATAAAATGCAATACAAATATAATTAGCTCATAACAATTGAAATGCTTACAAAGTATATCTTAGGATTAAAATCTATAATTTATCCCTATTGACTTTGAAGATGCATTTAAATTATTCTCCTTGAATTTGATCTTTTGGAGAACTTATTAACTTTTGAGATCATCAACATTGATTCACCAATTTCTACAATCTTGATCTCTTTTGATGTATAAGCACTATTAACAATCTATATTACTTAAGTAATACTTATTAGTGCTTAATTAAGATTTTTGTTACTATCAAAATCATTCAGGGTCAACAGTTATTTTCCATGAATAACACACGGAGAGGGACAGGGTAAGATAGAACAAATATGAGAGACATCATTTGTAATGTGTTATACACAGACAAAGAGAGGAAGAGGAGGAAGGAAGGGGAGATACATCATAGACGAGGCAATGGTTGTTAGTCATGTTTCATGGACATACAAAGAGTTGAAGAGGAAAGAAAAGGGGCGGATATAACATATTGTTTAGATTGTAAATAAAACATAATTCCTTGGTAAGGGTAAAAATATAGTTATTCTCGCATTAAAAAATCTAGTTAATTCTCCATGCGAGCTTATTTGCTTAATCATACTTCCTTGGTGGTTGTTTTGTCAAAAAAAAAATTAAAAATTTTTTTTTGGTAAGTTTCCTATTCTTTTGCTTTGTCAAACCTACTTTCCTTTCATTAAGGTTGTTTATGAGGAAATTGGTGGCTTATAGATTGTTCAATAATAATCTGTTAATATCACTTTTAATGTAGATGGCTTCTGAACGCGTTAATATTTCATTATGGGGCTCTGAGATAGAGAAATGTTTTATCGATATCATGGTTGATGAGATAAACAAGGGAAACATGAAAGATGGTGTGTTTCATAGAAAGTTATGGGACTTAATTTGCAAAAAATTGAATATAAAGACCAACAAGCTCTTTATAATGAAATAATTAAGGGAGAAATATCAATGGTTATGTATGAAACATCGGCTGTTTAGTCAATTGCTTGAGCAAACTGGGTTTGGTTGGAATGCAGAAAGTAATATTATCACAATCTTGGATAAAACTTGGGAAAATTACACTCGGGTATCTTTTTTCTCCCTAAAGTTCATATGGTGGACTTATCTTACAATAATTTCTTTGAATAATTTTAGGAATCGATAATGACATTTATATCTTGAATTTTTTGTCTTAGACACACCCGAAAGCTTCCCAATTTTGTAAGCAAGGTTGTGAACACTATAAATTGTTGGGGATTATCTTTAATAAGTCAACTGCCACAGGAATTCTTCACCATACTTCTACCCAAGATCCACTTAATTTCGATGAGAAGAATGAATTGCATGAAGCTTTTCTTAATAGTAGAGTGCATATAAATATGGATGTTGATGGTCTTGCTAACCCGGATGACCCAAATACTCCAGTTGACCTTGAAACCCTTAAGCACTCAGCCCATTCAGCTTGAATGTTCTGCCAAGCGTTCTAAAATCAATGATAAGAAGAAAAAAAAAAGGGAGACTAGAAATAGTCAATTGAGTGAAGTTTTGGCCTATTTCATGGAGGCCACAAAAGCAAGTACAAAAGCCTCTTTGGCTAGAGCTGAGAGGTATAGAGAGAAAAGTGTTGAAGGAATAAGTTCGATAGTTTCTGTAGATTATTCAGTAACAGTGTGTTTGAAAGTTCTTGATGAAATGAAAAATCATGTGGATGATGACACATATATGAATGCATTAGAGAAATTTACTAATAATTTTGAGTTGATGGAGGCATTCATTAAAACGCTTTTGGAGAGGAAGAATGTGTGGTTAGCTACGATTGATTGAGAGTTGGAGACATTGCATTTGGTCTTAAATTATGTTCGTGTGTTAAGGAAACTATTTGTTATTTGATGTGTGTTTATGTTTGTACTTTGATATTTTTATTACTTTTTTTCTTTTCAGTTTATGGATGATATGTTATTTGTTTGGATTAATTATATGCATTTAACATTCATTGTATTGTTGGAATATGAATGATTAGAATTGCGTATACAGGTCTAATTAGATTTGAATGGTTAGAATTGTGTATACAAGTCTAATTAGATTTGGAAAATCATAGAAAACAGAGGAGGTGTTGTCAAACTTTTTAAAAATAGAATTAAACTTCAATTGATTTAGATTTGTGGAATATAAACTATACTACATGATAACCATAATGTGACTTATTTTTCTGTTTAGGTTAAGAAATGGACAATTCAGATCATAATAATTGTGGTAGTCAATCTAATTCATTAAGTTCGGCCACTGAAGATGAGTATGAAATGCTCTCATTGTTAATGCTTCATATGTTTACCGAATATGATGAAAAATTTATGAATAAATTACCTATGCGAACATGACGACTCAGTGGATATGAATATATAACTGATTTGTTAAATGGTCATTTAGAGATAGTTTATGAATTGTTTCACATGGACAAGGAAACATTTATTCATTTGTGTAATACATTGAAGCAATATAATTATATAGAAGACTCAAGTGGTGTCACAGTAGAGAAAAAGATGGTCATTTTCTTGTTTATTGTGGGACATAATGTGGGGCATAAAGTTGTAACGGATCGATATCAACATTCATTAGAAACAATTAATCGACATTTTAAGATAGTGATGAGAGCATTGAACAAGTTTGCAAAGCACATAATTTGTCCATTGAATGACCCCGTGGTGCCTCCACAAATTAGACGTGATCGAAGATTTTACCTATCTTTTATGGTAATGTATCTTATGATTGATTATTAATTTATTAGTTTAGCTTTGTATATACAATATATAATACCAAACTGATTTTAATCGTATGCAATTTAATGGACGCGGAATTGTATTGGAGCAATTGATGGAACACACATTAGTGCATGGGCGCCGACAAAAAAAGTTACTAGTTATAGAGGTAAAAAATCAGTTGTGACACAAAATGTGATGTGTGCATGTTCATTCGACATGAAATTCACATACATGTATAGTGGATGGGAAGGTACTACTAACGATTCACGAATCTTTTTGCACACCTTAACTCGATCGGATGCTCAATTTCCTTGGCCTACTAATGGTAAATCTATTTTAGTACTAAGTTGATATTATATACTAATTGATTGATATGTACGAAGAGAATTTTTATGACTTATAGGTGAGTATTATTTGGTGGATTCCGGTTATCTATGCACAACTGGGTTTCTTCCACCGTTTAGGGGTGAACGGTATCACTTAAAGGAATATCAAGGTAAAACATGCCAACCAACGGGTTATAGAGAATTATTTAACTATAGGCACTCATCTCTATGTAATGTTATAGAAAGTTGCTTTAGGGTTTTAAATGCGCGCTTTCCAATTTTAAAAACGATACCTAGATTCAAGTCCACTAGATAACCTCTTATAGTTGTTGCTTGTTGTGTCATACATAATTTTGTAAGCCAGTGTTCTCAAAGTGATCATATAGTTGATTTATTTGATGCATGTGCAGCAGCCATGACTGCGTTTCGTGAGCTTATTACCAATCAGATATGGGCAGACTGTTTTGGTATTTGATTGAATATCTAGTAATAATGTTATGATTTGTCGGTAAGAGTTATTTAATTTAATGGCCTTATTTGTGTTTAATTTAGTTTTTTTAGTTACCAAATTATTTTTGTTATTCTTATGAATATATTTCACATATTTATATATTATTTGACTTAAAGGGCTTGAGAATGACAAACCAACCAAATTGGGCAGTTGAGGCAAACCTTTTTGCAAACAGAATTTTGGGTCGTTCATTTCTATTTTATCAATTTCTCAAAGTTTTATTTGATCAATGATTATTGTATCCTAAAGTTATCCTCAACTATCTTATTTTAAGCAAGAAAACTATGTCATGTTTTAGATATTGAACAATTTTCTAAGAAGAATGATGGGTTGGTTATTCATATTTTTTCAAATTGTGAAAGTTGTGTTGTATTTCTTATTTTAACTTTTTAGAATTAATTTAACAAACAAACATACGTGATATGGTGAGGGAGAGATGTTTGGTCATGTTTGATCCATGGTATATATAAAAAAAAAACTTAAAATTTTAAAAATAAAATATTATTAATTGTTTTAATTATTTGGTGTGTGCTAAAAAATGTATTTAGTAAATATGAGAAATAAAATTAATGTAGATTTCAAATTTAAAATAAAAACTGAAAACTGTGAACAATTACAAGTAGGTGTATCCAAACAGTTTTCTATTCTCAAAACAATTTTCAAAATAAGATTATCTAAAAAACATTTCACTATTTTCTATTTTGGAAATAGTTTTCCAGTTATAGTTATCTAAAATGTTTTCTTCCGAAAACTATTTTTAGTTTTCATTTTCGAAAACATTTTTCGAAAACTGAAAACAGGAAACTGTTACGTAAACATGCCCAGAGAGCCTCAGGGTTAAGGAGATTTTGGACAAAATTATTGTTAGGGTTAGGAAGTTGATATCTGAGACAATGAGAGCGCGGGGGACAAATAAGGTGTAAGTAATTTGGTGTGGGGGAATCAGGGGAAGCTATGGGCGTGCATGAGTTTATTTTTGGGAAAAAATATACGATAAGTAAGATTTTTTTCATAATTTTTTTCTTGTTTTTTAAATTTTATTATTATCGATCAACACTTGTTTGGGTGTGATATTTATTTTTTTAAGAACTAATTATAAAATTAATTTATAATTCCAATTTTTTTTTATTTGTCGATGATACTTAATTTTTTTAAAAATAATTAAAAATAATTTTTTAATTGCTAAAAATTCTTATTATCGACATAAGTATCCTTCAGTGATACTTAATTTTTTTTTAAAAATAATTTTAAATTCTGTTGGAACCTTCTTAATGAAATGATATCGCAATGGAAAAAATTTGATGCAATAAGATTTTAAGCAACATAAATTTGTTATTGTAATGACCTGTTATATCACAATAGAAAACGCCATTGTGATAGGCTATTAGGAAATCTCAATGGAAAATTTTCATTATGTAACTAAAAAATTGGAATGACATGAAGATAAAAGTGGATTGGTGCGTATTTTCTTATTGGTAACAAGCTTTCGCAATGGACTTTTAACGTAGTTGCAACATTTTACACATTTGGCAACGACTTTCTAATGTTGTTGCGACTTATTACACATTTGGCAACGGCTTTTTAGTCCTTGCAAAATCACGTTGCTAAAAATCACTTTCTTTGTAGTGTTAATCACTCTTATTTGTTTTTATCCAATTATTCTAATTCATTTTACATAAACTCTAACACTTGGTTTCTCCTTTTTTGCTAATTAATAACTATATTCTTCTCTGAAATCATTCTAATTAATAATTATCTTCTTCTTTGAAATCTGGCAAATGAGTAACTATTACTTTCGATATCAATGTAGTCATTCCATCTCATTTTTCATCAATTGTTACTGTGAAAGTCCACCTAAGATGCTGATATGGAATTTCTGGGAAGGAAGTGAGCCTGCCAAAATCATTAGTGTCCTAATAAAAGTCTATGCTGCTCTGAGTAGGAATATTTGTACACTCCTTCCTTGTAGTCCCACCCCATAAGACTAACAGAGCTAGTGAATTAAACAGGGCAAACCCCTTCATTTTGATGGAAAACCTTAAATAAAATAAGCCAAATTTGATTGAGTTCAAATAAATCAAATACCAAAACAGTTCTAAAGAGATATTACCAGTTCAATTCAAAATTCATCAAAGAGTAACCAATATCAAAGACCCAGATTGAAAAATTACCTCAATTTGAGTAATTTAAGTGAAAAAAAAACTATGGATATTGTTTGAGTACAAAATTCCATAAAAGAGAATCAAAACCTTCTATATCATCAAACAATCATGAAGCAACAATCTTAACTTGGATGAATTTGATACGAACAAGAATGAAGTGCCAAAATAACACCAAAATACTCGATGATTGTAATACCCAGTGATGAGGCCTGATGTAGCCGATAAACACTCCGGCCCAGATATAGCCCATAACATACCGGCCCAATAAAGAATGGCCCAATAAACCTATGTCTGGGCTCCCTCTATAGCACGCCGCCCTGCAGTCACCCTACGCCACCCTACGACACGCAGCCTTACAGCCACCTTACAACACGCCGCCCTGCAGCCACCCTGCGATGCAACGTCCTTGATTGAGCAATCAATGCCTTCACACTGACGAGACGTGGGCAATGCCCGTTCAGAAGGCTATAAATAAGCCGAGGTATGGACTTCATATTCATTCAGACTTAATCTACTTACACCCAAGCTCTTTTAGATTTAACCCTCGCCCTTGCCCCTTTTTAAGCTTTTGTTTTAACTTAAGCTTCGGAGCGCCCTCGGAGGTCTCCCCTTCCCCTCCTTTCGAGGGCCTTTAGTTCATCCCTGTTACCTGTGCAGGGCCCAAGTCACGTCAGCACCCAGGCCACGTCAGTAGCAATAGATTTTTGGCATCAACACCCAGATTCTCAAATTGTAATCTAGAAAGGAAGAGAGAAAAAGACAATCAAAAGCATACATTTCAAGTTCAGCTTTCCTTCTTCTATCTTGTATTTCTCTCTTATTTTCTTAGCATCCAAACATAAGTCAGAAACATCTAGAATAAAGTAAGCTGAATAAAAGCAAAACTTACAAGTTAGGGAAGGAAAAGAGAATTAGTGGGCCCCCAAGTAGAAATAGAAAAAATCACAATCAGTTTGGAGAAGAAAACATTTTTAATTAAAATTATTTTCCAGAAATCTGAAAAAACAAATTCAATGAAATATTCAGAAGGAAAGAAATCGACAAAACCTCTTTTCCTCTATATATTTCCTCTTTTCATTTTTAACCCTATAACAAATCTTTCTTTGTTTACCAAAACAAAATCTATAAAAAAAAATAAAGTAAGAAGAAAGAAACGACAAGCCAAAAATCTGTTGAGAAGAATTCTTTTCCCTCGCAAGAAATTAGAGATAATCCACTTTTTTGTCGTCGGAGCTAAAGCCGCTTAAAATGAGTATAATAAATTCCTAAAACGGCAAATAGTAAGGGTTTCTGTCAAGAAACTTGGGGATTGTGAGAGAGGGATGGAAATTTTTTTGATGATTTCTCATAGACAATATGAGAGAGATGAGAGCTTGAGAGGTAGGAAAGAAGAAGCTGAGAGTGTTTAGGGGTTGGTGGCTGTGTGGAGGAAAAATGGGTGTTAGGATTTCTCAGTGAAGAAGAAGAGGATTTCAAGATTTTTGGAACAAGAAAGAAGGGTGATATTTGGTATAAGAGAATAGATTTCCTATGGCTAACAAGATTGATTGGCAGTTTATTCACGCTCAGACTCGACTCAGATAAGCTCCCAGTAATCTTTCTTTATTTTTTAGCCATATCAGCATCTTAGGTGGACTTTCACGAGGACAGAAGGACTACATGGATACCAAAACTAACAGTTACTGAGTCGATTGTGAGATTTTTATTCCCAAGGACCAAAATAGAAATCGGATAAGATCTTAAGGACCAAACTGCATATTAAGCCATTTATATATACTGTATCAAACCCTACTTAACCTGGCCATTTTGTTATGCTAACTTCAAAAAGTCAACTAGGTTTTCTTGTGATTTCTTTAATCTCTCGTAGTCACTGATTAGGTTACCCATGAGGGACTTACAAACACAAGTTACCCCTAAAACTGGTTTCCATTGTGCTATAGTCTTTTCATTTTCTAGGCTAGTAAGACAATCTTAACTGGTAAGCCATTCCTAGCTAATTTAGTTTCTTGGAGAATGATACAATCTTGATCACGCATGAGTAATATATTTCCTGAAAGAAGAATCTTGTAAATTAATTAAAAACTAATTATATAATATGTTGAATTCAAAGACAAGAAGATTTTCTTAGATGCAGGCAGGAAAAGATCTTTTGTGATATGTGCATGGAAACAAAGAGAGAAAGACATATATATACGTGGCTGTTGAGGCCAATAAGTTGATAGCCACGAAGTCAGGTTTTTAGTTGTGTTGGTTGGAAACCCATTTGAGCAAGCAAATCAGTTGTTTAGCTGACATTTGAAAACATAGATTATATTGAAATTAATTATTAGTATCAGAGAAAAGTTTAATAATCTAATTAAAATCTAACTAAAGTTGAATCTTTCATCACTGCATTTGTTCATTCAAATCATGCAAGCATGCATGGTCCACCCGACAAGGAAATTTGGTTGAAGAACCAAATTCTCTCTTTTATTTTCTTCCTCTCTGAGTGTACCGTTTACTAACTAAATACAAAGAAGTGAGAAAGAAAGAAAGAAAGAAAGAAAGAAAAATTATAGAGGAAAATGGTCTTTCTCTCACACTCTGACTATTGGTCATTGACATTATAATGTTGATGACAAATTAAATTATACTATAACATAGTTTTGGTTTGAAAAAAAAGGTTAGTTTATGAAATAACATCGTAGCATTTCTATTGTGCAAACAAAAGCTAAAGTTTAAGCTTCCAATATAACATAAATACCTCCAGGATTCATGTGTCTGCCATGGTATAATAAATGAGCGTCCATACTGGAATACTCGGAATAAACACTTAGACAATCAACTAGTAACAATTTTATATATGTCAAAAGTTCACTTAAAATTTACCATTTTATCTCATAAAAATTATTGGAGTAGATATTGTAGCAAATCGTTGCATTGAGAATGAAGCATATTTTTTTTTGGGTGTCCAAGGCTGCCCAATATCCGATAAGAAATACAGAATAGTTCTTATATAATCCATCTATGATAATTTTTTAGACATAGTATTTATCTCAAATAAAATAATTACATATATATGATGCACATGATTATGTTCTATAACCATGGAGCCTAGACTAATTTGTTGGTGGTTTGAATACTTTGGCCAAATTATAAAAGAACACTCATGGCCAAATTAAACCTTCTACTTTAGTAGTTCATTAATTTAAAACCAAAGGACACCCAGTTGCAATAGAACAAGAAGGATGCGGACAAACCATCAACAAATGCCATTGAAGTATTGTGAAGCGTGTGAGGAATGTATTAATGGTGTAGATTTTGGGTATCTGCTTCACCAACTTCCCTTCTAACCAAGTACTGTATACCCTCTTGGTCAAATGAGTCGACACATCCTATTGTGTCTTTTTTATAGAGCAAATGCTTTTAATTTTTTTTTGTTTTGCGTTCATAAGGTATGTAATAAGAACCCAAAAGAGTTTATAAGATGGTTAAAAAATTCATTTTTACAATTGTTTTATTTAGTATTAAAAAATTTATAATTTTATTTTTGTTTAATTATAATCCGTTTTAAAAATCATTTTATATACTATAAATTCTTTCTACACTGCTTAGGTCAAATGAATTCTAACCATTTTAAGATGGAACTTCCAATTTTTTGCATTCAGTATAAAGCAATATATTTTAGTACTACAATCATTTCATTAATTTCTCAATCTCTCTTGTATTATTTTAAAATATTAATCATATTCTCGTTGTCATTCAATTTGTGGTGCAAATCAAACACCATGAAAGTGTTTCATGGTATGGAATATTTATGTAAGTGCATGTGTTATAGTATGTACTCGGGTGCTCCTATACATATTATTATACTGCTATATTAAAAAAAAAAAAAAGATACCTGCTGGTATCTAGTAGATTACCCTATCTCATGAAATCCAAAATACAAGACGCAAGTCATTTGAAGCCATGCAAACAATGACAAAAGGCTCTCTTCTTGCGTGCATGGAATGGTTTCCTTTGACCAACCGTAACCCGCCACGTACTACGCAATCCAATTTGCGTTTACAGCTTCATAGACCAAAAACTAATTTAACATTTTAACTTAGTAAGACGGTACAGTCATCTCTATTTTGTTCAATTACCAGGTGTATCCGAGATTAATCCTATTTGAGTCATCATCATATGTTCTAGAGATGATTTTTAACAAAAGCGTTGGATGTTTGACATGTCATCATCATATGTTCTAGAGATGATTTTTAACAGAAGCGTTGGATGCTATACATGTCAATCGTGCAGTTCCTTTTTTTCTTTTTCTTTTTCGATAATTGGGGTGTGGAGTTTGTAATCTGAAACCCTTTTTAAAGGAAATGTATATATCAATATGAGTCCAAATAACTGGTCCAATAAAAATTAGACACATGAACACATAATGATGATCAATTATCATAGGTAACATAAAGGTTAAAGCCTTTATGACACAATAATGAGATCACTGTCTTAAAAGTGATCTTATCCCTAAGTGATGAATTGGCGGCAAAAGTCAAATCCCACCTTTGAATCCCAATAGCATAGAAATCTTATCTCCCAAGGCTCAAGTAATGAAAGTCACATTCCTGGTTAGACTCACCTTAAAATCTTGGAAGAGAAGGTTTTTAGCTCCTATAAAAAGATATTCAAGGCCTTATAAATACATACATAGAAACAAAACCACAAAGACAAAAACTGTAATTTTCTTATAAGCGTTTGTGATTATTATTTTGAATGATCTTGGTTTCATTAGCCAGATACATTGTTAAGAAAATACCAATCATTCCATAAATTTTGGTTAATCAAAAATCTCGATCTATTGGGAATCTCAATAATTTGATCAATCATGATAATTTTCAATAATAAAAATATGTGAAAGATATGTACGAAAGCAAATCTAGTTAAGTTGTTTTACCAAATCAATCCCTTGAATGTTGAGAGGACGCATGTAGAAAATTTAAATTGGGAGGTTAAATTTGTGTTTTTTTTTTTTTATGGTATTCAAATTTTATACATAGTTAATATAAAAAAAAATTAACTTTAGGGGGTCATGGACCGACCATTCTTATAGACAGCTTTGCCGCTGGTTAAATGAAACTACGAAACACCTTTTCAGTGAAATCTTTTTTCCCCCTCTATTTGTTACAGAGAGATCAAATAAATTTTCTTTATTGCTTTCATTTATCCCAAAAAAAGAGGGGTGAGTATCAGTTGGGTGCAGATCACCATATAATAGAATTGGTGTAGTTATTTATTTATATTTTAATTTTGACTTTGGAAAATACTTTATGTCGGCTAGGCAGCAAGGTTGTAGGATATATTTGTCATTAAAATATGTAGAACATTATTTAATTTGGGTGATCAAAGACAAGAAGCAAGACCAGAAACTGTGTATATATATATATATATATAGCAAGGCGAAGGGCCTTAGGCTTTGGTGGTAACAGCTGGTAAGAGGGAAGAAAACAGAACAAATCAAGCAAACATAGAAAATGGGGAGGTCTCCTTGCTGTGATGAGAATGGTCTAAAGAAAGGACCCTGGACTCCAGAAGAAGATCAAAAGCTTGTCCAACACATCCAGAAACAGGGCCATGGAAGTTGGAGAGCCCTTCCCAAGCTTGCAGGTACCTATAAAGGATTTACACATGCACTTAATTAATTATCTCTCTTTCCATGCATGATGTTTCTGATCATTTTCTTAATTTCTTCGATCATGTTTCAGGTCTCAATAGATGTGGCAAGAGCTGTAGGTTAAGATGGACCAATTACTTGAGGCCTGATATCAAGAGAGGGAAATTTTCTCAAGATGAAGAGCAAACTATCCTACATCTACATTCCATTCTTGGAAACAAGTGAGTCCATATATATATATATATATATATATATATATATATATATATATATATATATATTGAGCCCATCCTTCTCTTAATCTTGTGTTTTTTTTTTTTTTTTTATAATTAAATTAATCCGCAATTAATTGAATTTTCAGTTTAATTTATGGTTTATCATATTATAAGTTCTTAATTACTTAGATAATTCTTTTGTGGGCAAGCTAGATGGTCTGCAATTGCAACACATTTATCAGGAAG
The DNA here is from genome assembly GCA_023935145.1 of Bretschneidera sinensis. Taxonomy (NCBI): domain Eukaryota; kingdom Viridiplantae; phylum Streptophyta; class Magnoliopsida; order Brassicales; family Akaniaceae; genus Bretschneidera; species Bretschneidera sinensis. Next base: position 98,721,045 of record CM043700.1, on the reverse strand, counting down.
GACGGACAATGAAATAAAGAATTTTTGGAATACACACTTGAAGAAGAAGCTGATTCAGATGGGTATTGATCCAATGACTCACCAACCAAGGACTGACCTCTTTGCCAGCTTGCCTCAGCTCATAGCCCTGGCTAACCTGAGAGACCTCATGGAGAATCATGATCAGTATCCATTAGATGAACAAACTATGAGATTGCAAGCAGAAGCTAATTACCAGTTGGCTTATAAGCTTCAATGCCTACAATATCTTGTCCAATCAGAAGCTTCTCTAACCATGAATACCTCATTATATGGCCAAAATGGAAATATTAATTCCCCCAGTTTATTGAATTCATCGTTTTCGCTTGGAAATGGTACCTCTCAGTCTCAACCACTCCACCATCCAAGTCTATTATTATCTGATGACTTGCATGCAGACCCACAAGTCCCTTTCGATTTCCAAACATGGTTGAATAATGAGATGGGCCAAAGTTGTAACTTTGCAATGGTGAGCCAAGCAGCTCATGATGATCATAACCCAACTGATGACTCTTCATGGGTTCTTCCATCTCCCACTACTTCTGTTCCTCCATTAATTTTAACGGAGACATCGATTATAAGCAATCCAATTACAGGAGATGCAAGCAGCACGTCTAGCTATGGAGGAGGAGCGCCATCTCCAAATTGGCCTCAACTCTGTTTTGAGGAACCTACCAGCTATTATGCATGATTTAATATTAACGTTGCAGTTTGATAGGTTAATTTGGAGTTGTTATATTACGATGTGTTTTCCGTCAATATATGTACCTATACCTATTAATTGCATCACATATCAACACATACACATGCTGACCTATGTATCTACATGTACACATGATCTGTTTATATATATGTAAATAATTTTTGAGTTTCATAAAATATAGGACAGTGCTGTACTCCATAAAAAGAAAAATAAAAATTTTACAATTTTTACTATATATGAGTTGATCTCATTAAGTTATGGGTTTAAATGGGCAAAAATAGCCGACCAGCGCAATGTTCAACTCATCTACAATAAAAATTGTGAAGTAAAATCTGGAGTATATTAATTTTGCATATAGATTTAGATTCTTTAAATTATGGAATATGATGAGAACCACTTTATAATCAAAATTTATGTGTAGTGCAAACTTTACTTCACGATATTTTTACTGTAGATGAATTGATTTTGACAGCACAATAACGTATTGGTAGAGACACTAAATCCTTTCATCTATTGGTAAGAGTCTAAAAAATTGACAAAAATAAAACTTCTAATAGTTCATGGATTTATTTATCTTTTTTATGAAATATATCAATCTCTTTATATTCTCGTCCCAAAATATAAAATAATTTTTTGACTTTCAAATTCTACAACGGTACTCAATTTAATTTTTAATTGATAGTAATATAGATAAAACTAAAACAGTACTTACGTATAACGATCTGTCGCACGGAAGAATTTGCATGCAGTTGACTTGAAATCCATCGAGAGATTTTACTTCAAGTCACAGCGTTGTGTATGTGAGAGAAATTAGAGAGAAGAGGAGAAGGAAGTGGTGGAGAAGAGGAAAACGAATAACAAGAAGAACAATTACATTCTTAATTAAAATAGATGAGGATTTTTTTATATCTAAAATGGATGAGGATGATTAACCAAAGATCTGTACGTACTACTCATGATTAAAGAAAATAATTAATTGCACTAGCTAGCTAGGGGTCAATTTCGTTGATGAGTAGTTAGTAACAGTTGCCGTTGAGGCTGGAAAGGTTGAGTGTCTCTCTTGCATTAATTCTTTTTCATTTATAATTTTTTTAGACTCTCATTTAATATTACACAAGCCTTACTTTTGTACGAACCAAAACAAATAAAAATACATGATTATCGAATCTCTTTTTTTTTTTCATGTAAACAATAAAATCATTAAGTTGCATTCAAATATTGATTGTCTATTTAAATTATTAAGAGTAAATTTAGGTTTACAATAAATTTTGATGAGTTGGTATAAGGTTTGATTGAATATTGAGTAACTGATTAACGAAAAACTAACGGAAAGTTAACGACAAGTAGGTAAATGTATATTTTAAAAATTAAGTGAGGTAAGTGTAATAATGGACTAATTTAAGTAGGTTAATGTAATTTACACGATATATGGTATGTGCCCATATATTGATCGATATGGATTGATATCTCTTGATTTTGAAATTTCATTTTATATATTCTTCTTATGTCAATTGATATTATGTGGTAGTAAGTGTGACTATCTGTGTAACTTATTTTATGGATTAGGCATGGTGATACACATATGGATCTCTATTTGATTTCAATATGGTAACTTTCGATTGTCAATTACATCAAGAAGGACAAAATGATATTTAGCCATTATAAAAACTATTTATCCACGTAGAATAATAATTTAAATTAAATAATGAATTAAAGAATTAAATTTTAATATTACTTATTTTTCTTTCTATTAAAATTTCACTACTACAAGAAAAAGAGGCATCTGCGACGGGATTTCCCCTCGCTGAAAACTCAATTTCCCTCGTTGAAAGTAATCTGGGACGGGTTCCCGTCGCAGATGACCCCATCGAGTAATAATCAGGGACGGGAAGAAATCCTGTCACTGATTAAGCAATCAGTGACGTGCCTTCCCTTCGCTGATGTTTTTCACCAAAGAAAATACGACAAAAAAAATTAATATTTTAATAATTTGTAGCGACAGGATTCCCCTGATAGATATTTTTAAGTTATCAGCGAGAGGAATCCCTCGTTGATTCCGTTGCAGATAACATCAGCATCAGTGACGGGAGTCCCTTCGCTTTATATTTTTAACTACCAGTGAGGGGAGGCCCATCGTTGAGGCCATCGCAAATAATTTTTTTATGTTGCATTATTAGTGATGGGATCCCCTCGCTGGTGATTGTTTGAGTTTTTTTTTTTAATATTTCCTAAAACATTTTCAAAAATAGAAAATTTCTTGTTTAATTTTCTGCTAACAATGTATTGAATTAACATTCAAAATTGTAGGTAACTACATCAATTCAAAGTGAACAAATTCTAATTATAGTCAAAATTACAAAAAACGGTGTACAATATCCAATAATAATAATAATAATAAACATGGAATGTTATAATATTTAAATAAAATGTACTAAGGGTCCCTAAAATCGTCGCCACGCACATGATCCTAATTGGCCTTGTCGTCCTCCTTAGCATCATCGAGAGAAAGCTGAAAAAAAAAGTAACTGTTATTGAATGAAAAACTAAATAAGTTAATTTGAAAGCATTTTGGTAGAAAACCGCTAAGTTATATATGTTTTTTATACTGAAACCTTCAGGGTTTGTAACCCGTGATCCGAAATGAATTTTATTTATTCCTACTAGTCATATTCTACCAAACGGACGTGATGATAACCCTGTCTCGTTCGTTAGATAAGTATTCTACTCTTTTAACCTTAAAATCGCTAAGTAATCTACTTTTTAAGACCAAAACCCTTGGGTTTGTAACATGTGATCCGAAATGAATTCTGTTTGTTCTTGCTACTCACATTCTACCAAAGGACGTGACGGTTACCTCACCTCGTCCGTTAGACAAGTATTTTACTCTTTTGACCTTAAAACCACTAAGTTATCTACTTTTTAGACCGAAACCCCCGGGTTTGTAAGTCATGATCTGAAATGGATTCCATTTATTCCCACTACTCACACTCTACCAAATGGACGTGATAGTATCCCCGCCTCATCCGTTAGACAAGTATTATACTCTTGTGACCTTAAAACTGTTAAGTTATCTACTTTTTTAGGCTGAAACCCTTCAGGTGTGTAACCCGTGATCCAAAATGGATTTCGTTTGTTCCAACTACTCACAATCTACCAAACAGACAAGACAATAACTCTGCCTCGTCCGTTAGACAAGTGTTCTACTCTTTTGATCTTAAAACCACCAAGTTATCAACTTTTTAAGACCGAAACCCATTGAATTTGTAATCCATGATCCGAAATGGATTCCGTTTGTTCCCACTACTCAGATTCTACCCAACGGACGTGACAGTAATCTTGTCTCATCCATTAGATAAGTATTTTACTCTTTTGACCTTAAAACTACTAAGTTATAAACTATTTTATTCTAAAACCACTGAACTTCAACTACTAAGTTACTTATAAAAAAAACTTGAATTGCTATGTTATGAAAATAACAAAGTTAACATGTGAGTGTGTGTATACTTACGTCTGATCCAGATGATGGTGGAGGTCCGATATTTGAAAGATTGATGCCCAACTTTATGCACATGTGATTCATAGTCCTCTCCATCACCTTATTCACGTTTTCTTGAATCTTCTAGTTCACATAGCGTTGTTGGGACTCGGTAAACTTTGGGTCTGATGCATCCAATGTCGAGGTGAAAGTGGGGAACGAAGAACATCCAAATGTGGACCCTCACTTAGTATAAGGGTCCATCTAATTGCTGTATCCATAATAACTCTGCTTGTTAGATCCACCAGACATTACCAACCATGTCTCCTTATCGAAATCGGGCTATGAGGAGGGATCATCTTTATATTTCTCATGCAACACCTCATTATATCTCTCCTATAATGAAAAATGAACATATTTCATCAATATCCATAATTAAAAAAATTAATGAAAGAACATACTAAATATACTTACACTACATACTACTTATGAAACAAAAAAATAGTACTTACAATGATAACTCTCGACTTGGTGTCCACAAATTCACCTGATCCCTTTCTCTTATGTGTCTTTAAGAACACCTCAATATTGGAAGGATCATGACCCATCTTCTTCTTCTACACATAGTAATGAATTTTGTCAGTGAAAATTCAAATGAATTACAACATATAACAATATATATTTTACTGAAGAACGAAAACATCATATAAGTCTCTCCTTATGGGCAGTATACTAATGGACCCCGCTAGATGGTGGCCAATCTCACCTCCCACACGTCTATTTGAAAATTCTTTCTCGAAACGCTCTTGCCAAGATGGTTGAGACCATTTATCACAAAACTCCTCCCAAAATGGTTGTCTCAGTCCATGGTCATGCCATCCCTTCCACACACTCACATCTTCAGTATTTATAACTACTTTCGCTCTTTTTCAAAGCTTTGATAGATTATCAGAGATGCAATGGGTAGTGATGTGATCAAAGACTATTCTGGCTTGAGCTTGAATATTTTTAGTTTGAAACCTATAACGTTTTCGAGAGCAACCAAGATGACATTAGTTAAATTCTATTTTTTTACTGATGCACATATATTTAACATGCATGTATAAGTAAATGCATTTATTACTTAATAGAAAATAAAGTGTTATATATCAGAAAGTCTCTCTAAACAACATCCCTCATGGATTTCGGGTAATGGTTCCATGAAGGACAAGGAGCTAGCATATACCGCGGAGCAATGTGGGAAATGACGCCCCCACCTTGTCCACCCAGAAAAAGAACTATAAACATCAAAGGTGTATTGTCAATATTATATAAAAAAAATAAAGGTAATAAACATTTTACCTCACTATAAATTAAATATAAAAGCACATCTAGGATAGGATAGTCAATAATATCCCCTCAGAAGGGTTCGTTGGGGGTTCTAAAATCTATATTTGTCCTCTCTTAGTCCTCACCACCTCTTGAACGCCCTCCAAATCTGGCCCCTCTCTGCCTACAGTTCATGTTAATAAAAAATTCAATATAGATTTAAAGAGGCAATATAGAAAATGAACAAAAATTATATATATGCTTTACATGCAACAGGTCATGGGTCAGCTATGGGTTGTCCAATACCCCTCCCACCACCGGTCAGCTATGAATAAAATTGGTAGAAACAATTTAAAATTGATACAAAAGGTTTATAAGTTACACAAATAGCAAAAGAAATTCATTCAATTCATACAACTTGTACAATATATATCATTAATATGCATGGATTAAAGTTTTACCATTCACTGATCAATATCCATGTAAGTACCAGAGTTGGCATCATCATCATCATCATCATCATCATCATCATCATCATTATCATCATCATCAACGTCATCGTCCTCAACATCATTATCATCATCGTCGTTATCTTTTTCTTCTTCTTCCTCATCCTCCTCATCGTCATTTTCTTCTTCTTCTTCATACAACACTTCATCTACTTGTAAGTTTCTAGGAGCACATATATCTGATGGATTTATATCTTCCATTATGCCATCATGATCATGAAGAATACCTGGTATATCTAGTTCATCATCCAGAAGAATTTGATTTGGAAAAGGTGTTTCATCATCTTGGAAGTACTCCACAACAATAGGCACTAGATCATTTGTTGGATCTTCGTTGGAAAGAACATCAACCAAGCCCCTTGCTTTGGTTTTACAAATTGCACACCAGTCACTTCTGTCTTTCTTTTTGGATGGATAAGGGCAATAATAAACTTGGGTTGCTTGCTCTATAAAACAAATGGCTCGTCTGAGTTAAGCCTTGATTTATGGTTAATATCTACTAGACCATGTAGTCAGTGCACTTTAAGTCCGTTCTCAGAATCATACCATTAACATTTAAATAATACAATGGTATTACCAACCCCTGCATATTGTACTTCTATAATTTCTATCAACATACCGTAGAAGTCACGTTCATATGCATCGTAAGAACTACCTTTGACACATACACCATTATTCATCGTCTTTTTAAATTTTCCGTAATCTTGGGTGTGAAACTTAAATCCTTTTACAATATAACCGCTATAACACTGAATATGTTTAAAGAGGCCAAGTCTTATTTATCGAATCCTTTCATTTATGGTTTAGTCAGTTAAAACCTATTACAATAAACAATTGTGCAAGAATATAAAAACCGCTAAGAATATTATTTCAATATACATGTTCACAATTAGATTATATTATAAAAAATCCTTACAAGGTCATGAGGCCATGACACGAAATTCTTTTTGCGAACTTCTCTATTTCAGCGCCACTAAGAAGAGATTGGTCAGGCCTCAACATGTCATCATATTGTCTACATTATTATGTGTTGAATTAACATATGCAATTATGAAAAAAAACATTAGAAATAATTATTGAGCTAAATACTTACTCCACATATGGCTCGATCTCCGCACAATTCAATAAACATATGTCTCTGTGGCTTTGATCTCATTCTCATCTAACACTCTACTCTTCGGACCACCAAAGGTATGACTAGGATAATAGAAAATTGAAAGACGATCCTTTGGGCTCACAACCCCCCACCGTCATTGCAACAGATTCAAATCAACTTTGTTTGAACATTGGGTTTATAATATTGGGAGCAAAAGTTGGAAACTTCCTCTATAATGTAGGAATCAACAATGGAACCTTCCACGTGTGCTTTATTAAGAGCCATTTTCTTTAAACTGTTTATGCACCTATTTTTCATATATGGAGATCACAAAACAATTATTAATAGGAAGATAAAAACACTTTATAAAATGGATAAAGATTGGAAAAGATTGTTACCTGTCAAAGGGATACATCCACCGGTACTGCATAAGGCCACAAACTTTGGCTTCGTACGGTAAGTGGATCGGTAATTGCTCTATAGAATCAAAAAATACTGGGGGAAATATCTTATCCAGTTTACATAAGGTCACCACTATGTTCTTCTCAAGCATCTGAATATAGTCAACTCGCAGTTCGGTTGCGCATGTTTCTAAAAAAATTACTGAGTGCTGTCAAAGAATCCCATATTGAGTCTGGCAAAAAGTCACGAAATGCCAATGATATTAATCTCTCCATGAACACGTGGCAATCGTGACTCTTCATGGCATGGAACTTGCACTCATTTACTTTAACACATTGAGCTATGTTCGAGGCATATCCATCTAGGAACTTCAACTTTGAAACCCATTCGCACACAACCTTTATCTGAGACTTGTCCAATGTGTAGGTCGCTTTAGGTCTCTTCATTTTTCCATTCACTTCAACCAACTCTAATTGTGAATGCTTACATAAATCCTTCATATTTTCTCGAGTGTTTTCATTGTCTTTCGTGGCCTTGGTATCCATAATAGCGTTGAAGACGTTATCGAAAACATTTTTCTCAATATACATGACGTCCAAATTATGGCGAACTAGATTTGTTGAGCAGTAAAGAAATTTCCAAAAAATTCTTTTTTTCACCCAGTTGTGCTCCTTCCCAAATCCAGGAATCACCTTTATTGACTCATGTCCAAAGGTGATTTGTTTGAAAGAGAAAACTCTCTTTCAATTCTTTGCTAGATAACTGATGCGGCGGGAAAGAGTACTCCACTGTGTTCTTTTTAAAACTGTATTTTTGCTTTCGAAAAACATGATTAATCGATAAGAATTGATGATGGCAGTCAAACCAATAATTTTTATGACCATAGGGCAGTCAAAATGACTTGGTACGCTTCATACAGTAAGGAAAAACCAATATCCCATGAGTACTCCAACCAAAAAGCATACTATACGCGGGAAAGTCACTAATCGTCCATAGTAGTGAGGCCTTTATATTGAAATTTTGTTTTTTAGATGCATCGTAAGTAATAACTCCATCTATCCACAACCTCTTTAACTCATCTACCATCGGCCTTAGATAGACATCTAGATTTTTGCCAAGCTGGTTTGGACCTGGAATGACCAAGGATAAGAAAATAAACTGCTCTTTTATGCATATCCCAGGTGGTAAGTTGTACAAGGTGACAAATATCGGCCAACAAGAGTAAGGAGCAGCCGAATGACTGAATGGTGTGAATTCGTCAGTCAAGAGTCATAACCTAACATTCTATGGTTCAACAGCAAACAACCAGTGTTTATCATTAAAGTGTTTCCACACCTCACCATCAACTGGGTGGATGACTCTTTCTGGCTAACTATGTTTACCCTCTTTGTGCCATATCATGTTTTGAGTAGTGTTTCTAGACGTATAAATCCTTTGAAGCATTGGTGTGACTAGAAGGTAATGCAAAACCTTGTATAGAATGTCTTTTTACTTCTTATTACCCACTTGTTTACGTTGAAATCGACCATGGCCACACATGTCACAATTTTTCTTCTCTTTGTTTTCCTTATAGTACAACATACAATCATTAAGGCATGCATGTATCTTCTCATACCCAAGTCCTAACCCCTTCACCATCTTCTTCGATTGGTAAAAGTTTTCAGGCAACTTCTCGCTTTCCGATAACATACTTCTGATTATTGACATTAACCGATCGTAACCGTTCTCAAACATGTTGAAATTTGATTTACAATTCAGTAGCTGCGAGATTGCCGATAACTTAGTATGTTTTTTGCAACCCTCCCACATTGGCTCATCAGCATCTCTTAATATATCATAGAACTTTGACGCATTGGGATTCGGCCATTCTTCCGCATCCCAATTAAAATCTATCCTAACAGTATCCATTACTATGTCTTTAATCCGATTCGTTTATCCAAAACCTTATTCCACATAGCCAAATGATTCCGTGGATGGTTCCCCAACCCAATTAGCTTCCCTATGGGGAGACCAATTCTTGTAATAATTAATAAAACCCTTTCTATATAAGTGTAGGGTAACCTCATCTCGAGTTAGGAACGTGTTGTACTTACAAACTTTACAAGGACACTGAATAATTCCCTCGTGCACAAAACTTACATTCTTATAGGTGAAGTCAAGAAATTCTTGAACTCTGCACTCAAATTCTCATGATAAAGCATTATCCACAACCCGATGATCCATCCAACTCCGGTAAACTGACATCGTTCCACCGACTAATACAATAAAAATTTCAAAGTTATTCCCATAATCTACAACTAATATTGTTTCTGCTTAATAAATGTGTTCTTTCTATTCACTAATAGGTATAGGTTCCTAACCCATTCAAGAATGCGTGATCCATATTGCAGTTAGTTTTCTAGACCTATTTGTTTCAAGTAAATTTTGCCAGCATCTCCCCTTAGTTCTCCAAGTGCACGACTTAAATTCAGAGCTATTCAAAAGAGATAAACCCGAATTCAGTATGTACACGGAGAATAGGGAATAGATACTAACAAAATTTGCTCGAAACAAAACAAACATAGAAAAACTAATAGCAATATGGATCGTGTATTCCAAAACTGTCCACACTGGATAATCTAAAGATTATTTGAATACAAACACTCTCATCGCTAACATATTAATTGGTAAGCAACAAGAGCATTTATAACTCTCAATAATCTCTAGACGGGCAATCTAAGGGTAAAACCTAAATTATAAGATTTCAAGTACCAAAGAAACCTTTAGTAATTCAATCAATCCAATCCTATATACTAATATAGTAATATACTTGGTGTATCGTTCTCTTTTGGATGATATCTAACTTACTAACACACAAACTTACAAACCTGCAAAATAAGTGAACAGATTAATGAGTGATGTATAAATTCTATCTTATGGTTCATTCAACTCAACTCAATTTAGCCTCAATCCCAAACTAGTTGGAGTCAGCCACATGAATCTTTTTCTTCCATTCTATTCTATTTAGGGCTAAATTTTCTTGAATATTTTTTGATAATAAGTTTTTTCACCATTTCAACCCAAGTTCCCCAATGTTCTTTAGAGACAGTGATGAAAATTTCTCTCTAAATACAAAACACATATTGGTTCAACAATCTTAAGAAACTAACAAAATAATTTTATTAAAATACAAGTCAATTTAAAAGTCATACAATCAAGGAGTACGTTGATAAAATGATGGATATGCATTTTGGCTCCTATGCGCACACATCCTACAGTTTATCTAAAATCAAGAATGAGATTAGGAAATTTATTTACGATCTCAAATCAAATATCACCTTGAAAACAAAAAGTTCATCAACATGGGAATTCTTAACCTTCCCTGCCCACTTAGTGGACACGAGTTTGAAGCGTATGTCTGGTTTAATAAAAAAACTAATGGTTCTCAGTATCTATAATGGCACTATTTGTGATAATCAATCAGCATTGAGAACATACACTAACATTCAAACATCAAAGATCAACTCAGTTTCAAGTAGCATTTATTCTTTTTTTGTTAATTAACTCGATTTGATGTAACACTTAAAGGAATGAAAAAGGCAGGAAGGGAGAGAGAGTGGGAGACTTATAAAGCTTCGCCGTTGTCGATCTGCAAAGCCTTTGAGTCGCCATCGCCGTCCCTGTCTCCGTCAGAAGAGAGAGAGGGAGTGAAAGTGTAAAAGTACTGATAGTGAAGTCGAGAGAATGAGAAATTTGATATTTAGGAATTGGGGGTTTATAAAATATCAGCAGTGGGATTCCCATCCTGATATTTTTTAAACCCCCATCCTGATATTTTTTAAACCCCTCGCTGCATCCCGCAAATTTATTTCATTTCCTTATTTTTTTTTAATTTTAAATGATAAGATGAACGATGAGATTTGTAATTATCCGTGACGAGACTCCCTCATAATTATTAATATACATTATTTTTTAAATTTTTAATCAAAATATTTTGGATATAAATCAGCGACCAACATCAAAGTATACAAAAAAAAACCTGTCGTTGATAATTTCTCAAAACATAAATCAACCAATTAATCAGTGACGTGATTCCCGTCGTGGACAATCAGTTTGCCCGTGCGTAACATGTGTATGGAAACTAATCAAATTACAAATGAGTCTTTTATTAGTAGAGTTAATATCTTACACATGTCAAAAACTCAATGGACTATATGTACGAGTTACACGCATATTTAAGGGAATAAAAAAAAGAAAAGAAAAGATTTACATGCATCTTTTGAGTGAGCACGCTTTATCTTATTCGATTATAGAAACTAGTGTTTGATTAAAGTCAAGTTGGTCATGATTTTCAAAGCAAAATATAGAAAATAACGCTATGGTTAAGTTTTTTCTTCTCCCTCATTATCTTATTTGAAAGAGAAAGGGAAAAAAATTTCATCACCTAATCCTTACCCATATGTCAATATATACACCACCCAAAGCTTTTTATGTCATTGCAATTTTATGTTAAATATTGAGATATCTTGTGTATGATTTTTGCACGTTAGACAATGTGACTGGTGAGGGAGATTCAATTAGGTGATCATAATATGTAGAACTAACGGCCTGGTGGGGACAATATGGAAACTAAATATTGATGGCTGCCAGTGGCAACATCTAGAAAAGGATGTAATTTCTATTATGGGCACTATAATATGTACTGTAATCATATGCTATACTAATCATCAAGTGTATGATCAATTGACAACCTTTTTTTTTCCAGATATATTGATATTGATATGAGAGTGGTAGATTATCAGTTAGGTAGGGATTGGAAATTTACGCATGCTAATCAAGTTTGGTATCTTGGTACAAATACAAACTAAGATGCATGTGCATTTTCTTTCTTCTTTTATTCTAGTTACATGCCCGTTTTATGCACAATTTTTTTGTACCATATATATGCACTGATAAACACACATGCTATAAAAATTCTTCAATAAAACAAAGAAAATAAATATTTGAGCAAACAAAAGAAACACAAATGAACAAACCAAAATTAGTTTTGTGTAAACTAATTAATTTGACAATGCATGGCAATTTTGAAAAATAAATCGTTATGTAAATCTATTTTATCTACAATATACAAATACCCATATCAAAATATTAAAATGTTACAAAGATAAAAAAGGGTATGAAGGATAGAATCGTAAGCTATCAATATTGTTACCTAAATAATTTGGAAGACGTGATGCTCACGCTTGATTAAAAATATAAAATTTCACAAAAAACATGCAAAGTGAAAAATAGAAGAAGAATAGAGAGATTAGAATCGCAAGTATAAAGAATCTTGCAAACTAAAGATAAAAATTAAAAGGAAAAATTACAAAAAATAAGGATTTGAAAGACACTATGCATTTGATAGAAAAATCTATAAAAAAAGACTTGCAAATAATAGAAAAGATAGATTGTAAACAAATGAACGAAAAAGGTAAGAAAAATGCTAATGAATCAACTCAATAGTAAAATCTTATAAATAAACTTTTGTTTATAGAGGTGCTATAAAGAAGTGGAAGTTTTTTTTGGTGTGGTTTTGCCTTTTGGGAAGTGGGAGTTTTCTTTCTCTGTATAGGCCTAAAAAACAACATTGACAACACATGCAAATAAAAACCATGTAAAAAATGATTGTAATAAAAATTACATTGAAGTCTAGTTAAGATGAATAAAAATTACATTAATGGTTAGTTAAGAGGAATAAAAATAGGATTAAAGGCTAGTTAAGAGAGAAAGAATAACTTGATGAAGGAGAAGAAAAAAACTGTACATATATTGAGTACTGAATATGATAGTGAGTATTGGAAATAAATGTAAGTAAAAATCATATAAAAGTAAGCAATGAAAGGCATGTTTACATCAAAAAAACAAAATGCATTTATATGAGAAAAAGAAATCGAAGTTATTAGTAAATAAATATCTTGTATACGAGGCGCAACCATGGTGTACAACACTCTATTATATATATATATATATATATATATATTAGATTTCGCTTCTACCGTTCTACGTAGCTTAGTATTAATTTATATGTGACAATTCTACCACATCTACTTGACAAAAGCAATAACTCTCTTTGATAAGTCATAGTTGTAACCTAAGCCACAAAGAGTTAGCTCTGGTGTCTAACAATCTATTAGAGAATTCTCGTGTAGAATCAACCTCATCCCTTTAAAACTCATCTAATCAAATTAGAGATTGCACCATTTTGAAGCATTATGTAGGATATCAATTGTCATCTTAATCCCAAGGATTCACCATAGAGAGTAAAGAATACCTAATATTAAATAGATAGAAAGAACATATATCTTGCTTAGGATCCATCGTAGATGATGCAGAGGAATCTTCAAGCAATCAATAAGAATGGATCTTTAGCTAAGCAATTAGGTTATTCCCCTCATTGATTCTCCTTAATACACTTTTTTTTCAATGTACAAAGAAGACAATCTATTCTCTAGGTGTGAAAATTATCAGGGAAACCTAGCTTATTCCTTATATAGTGATCTAATGTCTCACTCACCACAAGCCCAAAGATCAACTATAGCCTATACTAACTAGCCCATACTAGACACATTAGAGTATTAAGTCCACTATAAATAGATTGCTCTATTGGGCTCTCTTTATGTCTCCCTTAATAAACCAATTACTTAACTAGTTTTATGACAAAACCCCAAAACCTAATTAATGTTAGCCCACATACATGAAATAATTCTAACATTCTCCCATTTGGGCAACATTAATCGAGATTAGTTTTGAAAAAAAATTTATATTTTAAAAATGACTCTCAGGCTAAGTTACTATATAGTTTTATTTACACATTTTAAAACATTAGTCTAGAGACTACTCTTAATGTCAATTCGGTCCAATGAACTCTTCAACACTGAATAATGATGGTAATTGCTTCTCTTGAGCGATATAAGACCTTCTATGGTCATGAGAGTCTATAAACTTTACTGATATGGATCCAGTATGGTAGTGTAGCAAACGTACAACATCTAGGAAGTGTTCTCTTTATATGTCTTCCCTTTTGTCAGTCACTTTCAATTTTATCTTCCTTTAGTAGCATAAACATAATAGAGAAAATCCTTTATGGTTTTTCTACAAAACATGTATGTCTTAAATTTAATATCTTGAGATATTCTTTATGTGTCACAAGACATACCCTCAAAACTAATAACTGAATGCTTCCATATTTGGAGATTGACACACATATTAAGACTTTCAACGGATATATGCATATGACAATACAAACATATAAAACATCCATATGCTAACTACAACAATAATATCTAAATTGAATGATAAATTGTCTATAACTGAATTTTCATGCAATGATCATTGTCAGCATCCTAAATATATCACTAGAAGATATAAATAACTAAATACATCACCAAAAGATGTAAATAGTTGAAGTACACCACCAAAAGATGTAAATCACTAAAGTACATCACCAAAAGATATAAAGAATAATGTAAACAGATAGAGTAAATGCAATGCCTCCCACTAACCAAGTATATTCAAAGATACTTTAAACCCATACTTAAGCATATCAATTTATTGCATTAGGGCAAAGACCCTTGGTTAGAGCATTAGAAACTAAATTATTTGTTCTATTAGTCTTTTCTTTAATGTCACCTTACTTTATTAATTTTTTAATTGTCAAGAACTTTACCTCAATATGCTTGGACCCTATGATATCCTTCTTTATTCTTAGAGAATAACTATTATCACAGTATATTCGTATGGACCTAGCAATATAGATAACCATGAATGACTCATCAATTAAAAATTTTCAATCAAACAACTTGTGTGGTGGACTAAAGCATGCCACAACCTTAGCTTACATGATAGAAGAAACAAGTAGTGTCTACTTGACACTTTCTAAATTGGCACCTCCTGCCACCACAACCATATAATCTAATGAAAACTTCATTTTATCCTGAAAAATAGTAAAATTTAAATCCATATACTTCACCATCTCAAGATATTGAGAACCTTTTGTAAATAAATTTGAAATCTTAGGACCTTTTGATTTGATGAACTCATGCTTTTGTATTTGATTTCTGCAAAAATTCCCGTGTGAGGAAGTGAGGCACAAAATTATACTCTCCCTTAATATATTCGATGTCAAAATCGAATGCGCTCAGTATTGCCCGCCATCTTGCAAATATTTGTTTTGAAACAAGATTTTGAACATTTTTTTGTAAAATTTCTTTTGCTGATTTACAATCAACTTTTAATAAAAAAGTTTTGTTGTATAAATCATCTTGAGATTTTGAAATACATAAAACAATTACTAAGATTTTTTTTGATGGTTTAATAATTTTTTTGAGCACCAAGCCATATACGAGAATGAAACCTGAAAATTTGTTCATTAGTTTTTTGGGGGAAGAATTTGTTTGAGAATGCCTCCATAGCCTATATCTGAGGCATCAGTTTGAACAATGACCTTTGCATCTGGATGAAGAATTCCTAGACAAGGAAGACTTAATACTTTTGACTTAAGGAGTTTGACAACATCTGTATGTTGTTGTGACCAGGGAACAGGATTCTTGCGAAGTCTTTTGTATAAAGGTTCGCAAATTTGTCGAAGGTGGGGGAAATAATCTGCTATATAGTTTAAGCAGCCAAGGAATCTTTGTAATTGTGTTTCATCTTTTATTTCATCTGGGAATCTGTTTGCAAATTCAATAGATCTATCAATTGGCTTGATAGTTCCTTGAAATATAAGATGTCCTAAGAATCTTACTTTTGTTTGAAATAATTTCATTTTTTAGCTGACAATACTAAGCCATTATTTTTGATAATTTGAAAAAAATATTTTTAAATGTTTAAAATGTTGATGTGTAGATTTTGAGAATATTAATATGTCATCTAAATAGGTAATGCTGAATTTAGAATAATCATTAAAAATGTCATTAATGATGTTCTGGAATTCAGAAGGAGCATTTTTAAGTCCAGAAGGCATTACATTCAATTCATAATGACCAAAAGGGACATTGAAAGCAGTTTTATATTTACCTGCTTTATTTATTTTAATTTGCCAAAATCCTGATTTTAAATCAAATTTTGAGAATATAGTAGAGTCATGTAATCTATTGAGAAGATCCTTTTTATTAGGTATTGGATATCTAATCCATTGTAAAACCTTGTTTAAAGGTTTATAATTGATAACTAATCTTGGAGCTCCTCTTTCAAGCTCAGCTTGCTTTTGGACATAAAAGGCTGAACAGCTCCAAGGAGACTTGCTTGATCGAATTAATTTTTTAGCTAATAAAGTTTTTATTTCTTCTTGACAATAATTTAATAATTCTTGATTCATTTGTATAGGCCATGATTTGGATGGAATATTTCTTTCATCAAAATCTGGCTCATATGGTAAAGAGACTATGTACTTTTTTCTTTCCCAAAAAGCATTAAAAAGATCAACACATATTTTTTTTTTGGAATAATTCTTCAAGTTCTGTGATTTGAGATTGGATTTGTTGTTGCTTAAGTTGTTGTTCAATTTTTTGATAATTTATTTCTTCTTTAAGAAAGTTTATGTGGGCTTATTTGTTTTGTATTAAATTTATTTGTTTGCATAAACTATTAGTTTGTAGTAAGTTTAATTCTTTAGTATCTACTGGTTGAAGAAAGGGAAAAAAATAAAGTTTGTCCTAAGATATTCGTTTCTATTCCTAGATGATTGACTTTGAAGGGATAAATTTGATTTAAAAAAGGCGTTCCTAAAATGATGTTTTGATGTATGTTTTTAACAAGGATAAAATGGGTTTTTAGACAATATGCATCATTGCATACATAGGAATTTGTAATTTTGTATTCTACATTTAATTTGGAGCCACTAGCCGTATTTAATCTTTCTATAGTTTTTTCATAATACTTTGTAGGTATAAGTTCTTCTTTAATACAATTCTGGTCAGCATTAGAATCTACTAAAGCGGTTGTATTAATATGGTATTCTTTGTTAATAACAATAGAAATCTTAATATACCATTTCTGGTAATTGATTTTTTCTATGAGATTAACAAAACCATTTTTTGATTCATCATTTATATTTATTAAATCAGTATGACTAGAAGTTCCAGGTACTTCTTTGTTGATTTGGGAAGAGATTGAATCTTTGAGATTATTAATTTCTAAATTAATCATTTTTGGTTTTAAATCTATTGCATCTTTTTGTATTTCCTTTATTTGTTATTTTATAGTATTGATTTCCATTTGTAATTCTTGTGTAGTAGCTAATTTTGGTTTTTGAAAACGCTTTTCAAAAATTTCAGTAACATTATAAGGTGTAGGAGTTTTAATTTTGTTTTCTTCTTGAATGAGATCTCTTAATCTTGTTATATAATCCTTTTTAATTATTGGGTCGTCTATCTTATCGATTATATCTAAAAGAAATTCATATTGATAGATTTGCAGAAATAGAGTCCTTCATCACAATCACATTAAGAATTGATGGATTCATTCGAGTCTATTTCTTCTTGTATAGTATGGATGACTTCTTCATTTTCAAAAGATGAATATTTGTCTTCTGATTGAGAATCAATTATCATTATTTTGGCTAACTGTTGTTTAAATGAATCATCTATATCTAATTCATTAATTTTTTGTTTAACTTTGCATTTTTTTTGCCCAATGTCCGAGCCTTTCACACTTAAAGCACGCCTTTGAAGGACTTTGGGATTTCTTAGTTTTTCGGAAAGTTTTTATTTTTATTTTTGGGGTGTAGGAAGAATTCATAGGTTTTTTAAATTTTTGTTTTTTAAAGATTCTTTTTTTCTTTTTATTTATAGTAGATGGAGCTCTAAGAGTTTCATAACCATATTGCTGACAGAATGATCCTATTTCTTTTTTTACTTTAACTTAATCTTGATTTCATTTTTGCTTTTAATTTGAGGTCAGTACATAATGCTAATTCTTCATAATTTATGTAGCTAATAATTTCTCCAAAGGAAAGGGAATTATAAGGTACGGACCCTCTTTTTAGGTCATGAATCATTTGCCTGACCTTTTCAGCAAATAACTTGGGGAGTCCAGATATGAATTTTTCTTTCTAATATGCATTATTGGAGTCTTTCCTTGTAAATATTTTAGCAAGGAAGACGTCTTTATACCATCTGAAATCTTGCATAGTTGGATAGGTTAAATTTGTAAGAATTTCAGAGGATCTTTTTGTAAATTTGTCAGGGTCTCCAATAAAATGTTTGGTGATAGCATATTTTAAGGTTTCAAAAGCATTTTCTTGTATAATAGGTACTGTTCTGGTTGTTGTTACTCCAGTTTGTGGATCTTGAAATGATTGTATTGTAGCCTCTGTGACATTAAAACGATCTTGTTCTGTGAGATAATTATTCCACCAACCTTTGAGAGTGCCGGTAAAACCAGCAATGATAGTAAGGGTTATTTGTCTATCAGCGTTGTCTATCGTCCTATAGGTTGTGACTGCCATGGTCATTTTTTGGAGGGTGTTTATGATAGTATGTTCGCTTGCCGCGTCAATGTTCCATTCGTAAATGGAACTATGGTCATATCTTGCTTGGACAGTAAAACCTCATTCTTCAAATTGTAAATCTGGAGGGGTTGGCCTAGGATAGTAGTTTCTAGTTTTTGGTAGAGGTGCCTTGTTGTAATAATTTCTTCTATATATTTTATTAATGTTTTGAGAGCTATCAGTGGATTCTTTGATTTCATTGACAATATCTTGTTCTATAACATTAATATTATTTGGGGTGGATCCTTCTTGTTGAGATGTAATAAATAAACTTTTTAATTTTTAATTTATTATTTTGAGCATATTGTCATTATTATCAAGTTTCACTAAATTTTGTTTTCCAATATTTAATGGTGTAAAAATTGGCTGAGATAAATGTGGCGTGGGTTTTTGAATGATAGGAATGGATGGAGTTGGTTTTTGAATGATGGATTCCTTCCCGAATGGTCCTGGAGTTGGTTTCTTGAGGTTTTCATCAATAGAATCAACAGTAGTGGCAACATAAGTAATTTAGTTCGAAAGTGTATGGAGATTTTGGTTTGTAAAATTATTTTGGCAATAAATATTCTAAATGTCTTTGAATTTTATATCTCTATCACAAGGGCTAGATCCTTATTTAAAAGGAGATGCAACTAAGGCGGACGAGTAATGAGGAATTTTTAGAGAAATTTCTTGTAAAGAAGGATGTATCGAGGAAATTTTTTGATCACTAGCAGTTGTTGTCCATAACTGATCAAGTTGGGATATAACATCTATTTCTTTTGTTTTACTTAAATCATGATGATTTTGGGCAAAAGGATTATATCTTTTATTATTGAATGTATACATTTCGAAAAAATCAAAGAAATACATATTGCATTGTATTTCTTTCATATGTGTATACCATTCTTCTCGTATTTGAGATCTTGATTCACTAGAAAAGTTTTCCATAAACCAATCAGTTTTTGCCTTATTTTCTTTTGATAAGAAATCATTCTTGAGTTTGATTTTATCTATTTCGAAATAGAATTCATTATAACATTAAGTTCATGATCATATACCATATCAGATTGGTTTGGAGAATGTTCTTTATCATTCTTCTTGGATGGTTCTCCTATTTGGGATTGATCTACAACCGTTTTGAAGGAATCTGTTTCATAAAATCCTCTAGGTATAGTAGGGTCAAAATTGACACCTAGAAGGTTTAAGTGGTTTTGTGTCGAATTTCTTGATGAAGAAACATCAAATCTATATCTAGGAGGGATGATTTATGGATCATCATAAAGAGGAGTTCTAATTCTTCTTGAACTAGAATTTCTAGAGAGTTGTGGGGAATTAGAAGGTGTAAACCTAATAACCACACTACCATCTCTATATTCATCAATTTGCGATACATTAGAGTTAGTGATAGCTTTTGGAGGACATAAAGCTTCAAATTTCCAATGATAAGGGATAGTAATTTGATCACATTTTAAAAGTTTGGGTGTAATAGTATTAGTATGAAATGTGTTTGCTTCGAGAAGCAAAGTTTCTCCTGGTTTGGTATGGAGAAGGGCTTTGGGATTAATTTTTGTAGTCATAACTTTGTAATAGATTTTATATATCAAAATCAGGTTCTTAGCACTTGTTTTGATATCTAATCCTTTTAATTGGATATCTAGAGTTAAAGTATTGTTGGTATTTGTCTAGGGTTTAAACATGGTTGAGGTTGGAAGGAGTTCAGCATCAAGGTTCAACACACTAGGTGTGTGCCTCAGCACACAAGCAACCAAAAAGACTCCCTCTTCCAGGCCGCGGTGCCCAGAAAGTGCTGAATTGGTGCTTTGCCTTGAGCCGCGGTGCCCCCTGTTTCAGGCATACTAAGGCACACATGCTTCAGCCTTTAGTTGGGTTCGTGAGATATGTTCAAAATGCATAGGATCACTAAGGAATGATCAAGGGCCATGGTTGATTGGTCATCAAGATCTAAGGGTAGATATTGACCCTCAAGATTGGACAAGAAGTTGGTGTACTATATAAAGGGTCACCTAGCTTCATTCTCAACAATAATGTGACATAACTTGTGATTAAAAGTGAGAGAATTCTAAAGAGTGCAAAGACACAGAACAAGAGAGACTCATTTGTAAGGCTGGTTGTTTAAAAGAGTGAGTAGAATAGAAAGGGGATTGAAGGGCTTGTAAAAGGAATTTTCTTGGGAAAATTCCAGGGTTAGTTCTTATCACTTTCTGTTTCTTCTTCTTCTTTGTTTCTTCAAGAACTTAGGCTTCTTGGAGAGGGGTTACTGTGATTTTAAAAGAACCATTGATCTAGTGCAGAGAGTTCAGAAGAACTCACGAGGATATAGGCTATTGTCGAACCTCGATAACAAATCGCTTGTCTTCTTTCTTTCTTTCATTTCTGTTTCTGTTTCTGATTCCTAATCTTTAAAAGTCATTCTAAACTTGGGTGTTTGGAAGATCACCACCTGGGCATCTTGTCAAGGTGATTTTCATCAAGTGTCAATTAAATGAGGATCATAAAGGTCTATTGAAAAGTTTGGATAACAGTTGAAATAAACAGGTCCATTGTGTAAATTTGATTCTACTAATGATAATAATGAATTTTTAAAATTAAGATGTCTAGCATCTCTTAATATCATTAATATAGGTGTATCTATGCCTAAACGGTGTAAAGGTTTAATAGCATTTTGGACTAATCCTAGATGTAAATATCTAAATCCTTCTTGTTTATGTTTTTGAATTGAGGGTAATGAAAGAAACTTAACACTTTCATTTTCTCTGTTAATAGAATAAGTTTGTTCTGTAGTTTTGATTGAATAATCGAATTTAAAATCAAAAGTACCTATTTGATATATTCTATTTATATTTTGTTTTGGTATATGCCAATTGAGCAGATCTGGCTCAATCTTAGCAATATTGATCCCTTGACTGTTTATAACACTGTTGGGGTTCTGAATAGTATGATATATTTGATCATCATGTCTTGGAGGAGATGATGTACTTGAACTAGACACGTATGAATCATCACCCTACCGGTTTCTTCTAAATAATCTATTCATGAACAGTATATGTAAATAAAGCTTGATAACAGGCTATTCTACACGGACTATTTCCTACTAGGACCACCAACTGGGACCATCCTAAAATGGACTGACCAACAGTATAACAAGGGCTGACCAACGGCTTTACCAAAAACCAAACATAGCAGAACAGAGATAAAAAGCAGTATAAACATATAATGAAGATGAATAGAGTATCTAGAGAAATGCAAACATGGCTCTGATACCAAATGTGAACAGGATCAAGAATATATATAAAACTTTATAAAACATGCAAATAATATTTTGAAACAAATATAATATGCTTTGATAAATATTAATTTGAAATATATATTTGAACAGAGTAGGAGGCTTACAGTGTAAAGAAGCAATGGTTTCTCTTAAGACAAAGTAAAACTCGCTCAAAACATACTCTGCCTATTACATTGATAATACAAACATTTATAGACTTCTTTGAATGCGGACTTCAACAATCTTCGAATCCATGTGTGCGGACTTCAGAGAGGATGGAATTCGTGAATGATTTGCTATTGATCTTCTTTTTGGATTTTGGCTTCTTTTGCTTTTTGACTTGTCGGGAATCTGCTTTTTGCTTTTGTCAATTTGCTTTTGATCTTCTTTTTGACTTTTGGATTTTTCTGCTTTTGCTTTTGTGACTTGTCTGGAATCTACTTTTTGCTTTTGACGAGCATCTTCTACTTTTGCTTTTGTTAATTTTGCTTTTGGATTTGTCGGTCTTCTTTTAGCTTTTGACACCTTACGATAGATCAAATGCATCATAAGGGTCTTGAGCATCTTGATAAGGTGATTTGGCTTGATCATCAGGTGGCTGAGTACTTTCATCATCACTATCAGATAATAATGAAAGTTCTTCTAATAATTTCTTTTTCTTTTCTTGTTTGGTTAATATCTTGGTTTCTGATGAGGGTGATGGTGACTCAAGATATTTGGAGTATTGGGGATTATCAAAAAATCAATTTTTGATTACATCAATGCTAACAAATGAGCAATCATATTTTGCCCACTATTTGATTTTATAAATTATTTTGATAGCTAGATAATCCCAAGGGGTTTCTGAGACAATATAATCCCAAGAAATGATCCAGGGAATCGAAAAAATAACATAAAAAGCATTTCATGAGAATATGCTTTTTCAGTATTTGTATTGTGTTTGAAGTAAGTCAATGATTCTTTAATAGGTGGAGGAAGGATGGATGAACCGCTTCCGAAATAAACCACCAATCAAATATCCATACCGGAAGATTTATAAAAAACTTTTTATCAAAAAAGATGAACCAGGAATGAGATTTGGGTCTGATGAAGAATATATTGTACCAGGCTCTCTGGTGGTCATAATAATTATATGTGGGTGGCACAAATGGTACTGAAAAGGTTTTGGGCTTATAGTGGTCATCTATTTTGTCTGGGCATATAATCCTGAGGATTTTACACTTTGAAAAAGTAATAATATTGGGATCAGTTGGGTCTCTGGTATAGGTAATTTCCATTGATTTAGTATCAATCATTATTAGTTCATAGAATTTTTGGGTCTTTCTTGAGTCTTCTGGAATATAATGGAAACCTGTAAGGAAAATCTTGTTAGTATAAAGATACTTAGTAATAAAATTGAGATCATTTGTGGGTCTGTCGATGCTTGTGCATCGAATATATTCTTGGTGTGGTTTTTGAATATATTGGCTAGTCTGTGGGATAGATGCTTGGGAAGAGGAAGGTGTTTGGGAAAGTGTTTGAGCATATGACTGGGAGGATAGATTTGGGAATTCAGATAAATCTAAGAGCTTTCCCATTGATATAAATCTATTTGGTTTTTGAGGGGTCTTTGGCTGTATTGGGATTGGCTGGTGACATGGGATTTGGATTTTTGTGGCGTAGTCATTGAGACTTTGAGGTTTTGGTGAAGGTGGAGGCACCTTTTGCTTTCCCTTTTGATTTGATGAACTCATGCTTTTGTATTTGTTTCTTGCAAAAATTCTCGTGTGAGGAAGTCAGGCACGAAATTATGCTCTCCCTTAATATATTCGATGTCAAAATCGAATGCGCTCAATATTGCCTGCCATCTTGCAAATATTTGTTTTGAAACAAGATTTGAAAAATCTTTTTGTAAAATTTCTTTTGCTGATTTACAATCAACTTTTAATAAAAAAAGGTTTTGTTGTATAAATCATCTTGAAATTTCGAAATACAAAAAACAATTGCTAAGATTTCTTTTTTGATGGTTGAATAATTTTTTTGAGCACCAAGCCATATACCAAAATGAAACCTGACAATTTGTTCATTGGTTTTTTGGGGAAGAATTTGTTTGAGAATGCCTCCATAGCCTATGAGTTTGACAACATCTGTATGTTGTTGTGACCAGGGAACAAGATTCTTGCGAAGTCTTTTGTATAAAGGTTCGCAAATTTGTCGAAGGTGGGGGAAGTCTTTTGACATCTATATATTCGATGTCAAAATCGAATGCGCTCAGTATTGCCTGCCATCTTGCAAATATTTGTTTTGAAACAAGATTTTGAAAATCTTTTTGTAAAATTTCTTTTGCTGATTTACAATCAACTTTTAATAAAAAAAAAAGGTTTTGTTGTATAAATCGTCTTGAAATTTCGAAATACAAAAAACAATTACTAAAATTTCTTTTTTGATGGTTGAATAATTTTTTTTGAGCACCAAGCAATATACCAGAATGAAACCTGACAATTTGTTCATTGGTTTTTTGGGAAAGAATTTGTTTGAGAATGCCTCCATAGCCTATGAGTTTGACAACATCTGTATGTTGTTGTGACCAGGGAACAAAATTCTTGCGAAGTCTTTTGTATAAAGGTTCACAAATTTGTCGAAGGTGGGGGAAATAATCTGCTATATAGTTTAAGCAGCCAATGAATCTTTGTAATTGTGTTTTATCTTTTATTTCATCTGGGAATTTGTTTGCAAATTCAATAGATCTATCAATTGGCTTGATAGTTCCTTGAAATATAAGATGTCCTAAGAATCTTACTTTTGTTTGAAATAATTTCATTTTTGTAGCAGATAATACTAAGCCATTATTTTTTGATAATTTGAAAAAATGTTTTTAAATGTTTAAAATGTTGATCTATAGATTTTGAGAATATTAATATGTCATCAATATAGATAATGCTGAATTTAGAATAATCATTAAAAATATCATTAATGATGTTTTGGAATTCAGAAGGAGCATTTTTGAGTCCAAAAGGCATTACATTTCATTCATAATGACCAAAAGGGACATTGAAAGCTGTTTTATATTTATCTGCTTCATTTGTTTGAATCTGCCAAAATCCTGATTTTAAATCAAATTTTGAGAATATAGTAGAGTCATGTAATCTATTGAGAAGATCATTTTTATTAGGTATTGGATATCTAATCCATTGTAAAACCTTGTTTAAAGGTTTATAATTGATGACTAATCTGGGAGCTCCCCTTTCAAGCTCAGCTTGCTTTTGGACATAAAAAGCTGAAAAGCTCCAAGGAGACTTGCTTGGTCGAATTAATGTTTTAGCTAATAAAGTTTTTATTTCTTCTTGACAATAATTTAATAATTCTTGATCCATTTGTATAGGCCGTGATTTGGATGGAATATTTCTTTCATCAAAATCTGGCTCATATGGTAAAGAGATTATGTACTTGAAAAGGTTAGGTGCATGTTAATAGGATCTAGTTTACCAAAATATTTTTGGGGAGAAGCTGTGGCTACTACTGTATACTTGGTAAATAGATTACCCTTTAGAGCTATAGAGCTCAAGACTCCCATGGAGATGTGGAGTGGAAAACCCCCTGAATTAAGCAACTTTAGGACTTTTGGGTATGTTGCATATGCACATCAAAATGATGATAAACTTAGCCCAAGGTCTAGAAAATGTGTATTTCTAGGATATGGTGATGGGGTTAAGGGATATAGGTTGTGGTCCTTAGAAAAGAAAGGCATGAAACTCATAATAAGAAGGGATGTTATTTTTAATGAATTATTATTTCCCTACTTGGAGAAAACTAACCCTGCAGGGGCTTGTGAACAAACCAGTCCGGAATTTGTGGAGTATTGCATCAAGGAGAATTTGGTTCAGGTAGAGCAAGGGAGGCAAGAAGGTTCGGACCAGGTAGAGCCCATTAATGAAGGCCATGCTCAGGGCACTCAAGAGGAGGCTAAACTAGAAGAGGTTGATGCAGCAAGTCAGAATGGCTACCAGCTCACAAGGGACCGGGAAAGGAGGATTGTTAGACCACCTTTGAGATATGGGTTTGCGGATGCTAATGTAGAAGCTCATTGGATAGAAGGAGAGGTTGAACCAGAAACTTACACGGATGCCATAGAGTATAAGGATTCGTCAAGGTGGCAGTTGGCTATGGAGGAAGAAATGGTTCTTTGATGAAGAATAACTCTTGGGAGTTGGTGCCCAAACCAGAAAAACAGAGAGTTGTGGATTGTAGATGGATCTACAAGATCAAAGAAGGGAATACTCCAGGGGATGAAGTCCAGTATAAAGCTAGGCTGGTGGTAAAGGGGTTCACACAAAAAGAAGGCATAGATTTCACCGAAATATTCTTACCGGTTGTGAAGTACAAGACGATACTGATAATGTTAGCATTGGTGGTCTAATTTGATTGGGAAATCGAGCAAATGGATGTGAAGACAACGTTCTTACATGGAGAACTCGATGAGACCATTTACATGAGGCAACTCGAAGGCTATAAGGAATGAAGGCAGGGAGAGTTGGTGTGCAAATTGAAGAAATCTCTCTATAGCCTAAAGCAATAACCTCGGCAATTGAATAAGAGGTTTGATTCTTTGTAATCAGCTTGGGTTTCATGAGAAGCTACTATGATTCATCCTTGTAATATAAGGGACAGAAGGTTGAGGAAGTGGTGATCATCCTCATCTATGTTGATGATATGTTGCTGGTTTGGAGCAGCATAGAGAGGATAAGGAAATTGAAGGCTCAACTCAGTGAGGAGTTTGAGATGAAAGATCTTGGCCATGCACAGAAGATCCTTGGGATGCGTATCATCCGAGAAAGGGAGAGAAATAGGTTGAAGATCTCTCAAACTTCCTACATAGAGAAGATGATATCTAAGTTCTCTATGGAAGATAGCAAACCAGTGAAGGTTCCCCTTGCTGGTCATTTCAAGATTTCTAGCGATCAATGTCTGAGATCGGAGGCGGAGAAGAAGGAAATGGAAAAAGTCCCTTATTCTAGTGCTGTTGGTTCTGTTATGTTCACCATGGTAAGCACTAGACCTGATATTGCTCATGCAATAAGTGTTCTCAGTAGGTTTATGAGTAATCCCGGAAAGGAGCATTGGCTTGGGATGAAGTGGTTGTTGAGGTACTTGAAGGGAAGCCCAGAAGTAGGGCTACTTTATGAGAAGAGGGGTAAGTCCATCTGCCTTGAGGGTTTTGCAGATTCGGACTATGGAGCAGACCGAGATAAAAGGAGATTGATTACCTCCTACTTCTTCAACTTAAACGGATGTTGTGTAAGTTGGAAGGCTCAGTTGCAGTCGGTGGTAGCACTCTCAACAACCGAAGTTGAGTACATAGCGGCAACGAAAGCTATTAAGGAAGCTATGTGGTGTAAAGGGTTGTTAGAAGAGTTGAAGGTACTAGAGGAGCAGGTTGTGGTGTTTTCGGATAGTCAAAGTGCATTGCACTTGTGCAAAAATCCGGTGGTCCATGAGAGGACAAAGCACATGGATGTTCGGTACCATTTCATTCGGGAAAATGTTACGAAAGGATGCATCGATGTGGACAAGGTAACCATGGAAGAAAACCCTACGATTTAGGTACTAAAGTTCTACCTCTAAGTAAGTTCAATCATTGCCTTGGACTGCTTAGGATTTGAGTCGGTCGATTAATGACTCAAGATGAGTTTGGATCCTGAAGTTCTCTGCATAATGGTTCAGGTTTAAACACTTAGACAAAGGTAGAGCTTATTGATATTTGTTTAAGGTTTAAACATGGTTTAAACAAGGTTAATGTCTAAACCAAGGTTGGAAGAATAAATTTCAGCATGTTAAAGAAGTGCACACAAGTGTGCGCGGCACCTTGGAGCAAGGAAAAGGTAGGCACACTAGTGTGTTCACCTAAGCACACAAGCTGGAAAATATGTTCATCAGGTCAGGCTGCAGCCCAGCTTTGTCCAGGCCACAGCGCACAGTATGGAGGAATGCTGGAGAAAGGCCAGGCCGCGGTGCACCCTACCCCAGGCCGTGGCTCACAAAGTGGTAGCAAGTGTGCCCTGTTTCAGGCCGCACCTTGAAGGCACACATAGTCCATTTGATTTAGCCTTTGTTAAGTGCATGGAGACATTTCCAAAATGCATAGGATCACTAAGGATTGATCAAGGGCCATGGTTGAGTAGTCATCAAGATCTAAGGGTGGAGATTGACTCTCAAGATTGGACAATAAGTTGGTGCACTATATAAAGGGCCACCTAGCTTTGTTCTCATTAACATTGTGACATAATTTGAGATTAATTGTAAAGAGTGACAATATACAAGAGAGAATTGTGTGTGAGTGCAAAGACACAAAACACAAGAGGGACTCATTGTAGTGAGGCTGATTGTAAAGAGAGAGTAGTATAGATTTGATAGAGAGCATTGTAATAGTTCTTATCATCTTCTTTATTCTCTTCTTGGTTTCTTCAAGAACTTGAGGTTTCTTGAAGAGGGTTGCTGGATTGTAAAGAACCATTGATTTAGTGCAGAGAGTTCAGAGGAACTCACGGGGACGTAGGCTATTGCCGAACCTCGATAACAATTGCTTGTCTTCTTTTCTTTTTTTGATCTGTAAATAAAACTTGTATAAATGATCAAAATGTACAAAATAATCACTGGGTATACCCAGGAGATATACAATGACGCCATATACAAAAACAACAAAGAGGCTAGCAACAAAAGCCTAGCCAGAGAACAAGTAAGCTAGAAAACTTATACAAAAATACTGGGCATTCCTAGGGGCAAGCATTGAAACATTACATCATGGAGACCACAGGAATTACAAAAGCAGTCTAGCCTCAGGGCAAGCTGTATAAACTATTCTATAAATGACAAACTGAATCTTCTTAGCAAGGCTGGAAGGTTGGACAACTCTTTTCTCAAAGAGCTTGGCATTCCTTGCCATCCATAAGCTTGTCTTCTTTTCTTTCTTGCTTTGGTTGTTGTATCTTTTCTTTACAAGTCATTCTTGACTTGGGTGTTTGGAAGATCATCACTTGGGCATCTTGTCAAGGTGATTTCCAACATTTATGTAGCTAATAATTTCTCCAAAGGAAAGGGAATCATAAGGTACGGATCCTTATTTTAGGTCATGAATCCTTTGCTTGACTTTTTCAGCAAATAACTTGGGGAGTCCAGATATGGGTAATTTCACTCGATATCATCACTCAAAGCACCAACTGAAGCTTTCATACTTATCTTGAAGGACCTTAGATCATTCCTTAGATCATACATATTCAAATAAATGATATTCATTCCATTTTGAATACCTGCCAAAGCTTAAAGGATGTCAGCATTAGTACCCGTTGGAGCTAGTTTTT
Organism: Bretschneidera sinensis; assembly: GCA_023935145.1. Classification (NCBI taxonomy): domain Eukaryota; kingdom Viridiplantae; phylum Streptophyta; class Magnoliopsida; order Brassicales; family Akaniaceae; genus Bretschneidera; species Bretschneidera sinensis. The sequence continues at coordinate 98,691,423 of CM043700.1, read as the reverse complement.
CCTCTTCATTACCATTACCCTCATTCTCTTCTTCTTCATCCATAGAAACATCAGGATGTGCACCTATTCTTTCAACTCTACCCCTACTCTTATAATCTTTCTAAACTAATTTTATCTTATGAAGAGAATAAGTGTTAAAGTTATCAACCTGAGCCATTTCAACTACTTCAGAATCATCCAAGGGAATCTCAAAAAGCTTGAGAATCTTGGTGATCAGCATTCCATATGGAAACCTCACCCTTCTTATTTTTAGTACCCTCATTCATTTTACTCCAAATATGATAATAAATATTGTAATTTTTCCCAGATAGTAGACTCTACAGCAGTACAACATCAAGCCTAGAAATATAAGTGTAACTTCCACCCCTAGGATTAATAAAATAACCATTAATTAAGTGCATCTTTCTAGACTCAATAGTTAAATTAGAACAAGTAATGTAAGCCTTTTTCTATGAGACATATTCAGGGTCACGTCTAAACATTCTAAGAGTTATCTCCTCAAAATCATCTAGCCAACTAAGGGGATTAACCAAAGTTCTTCATTCCTTTGGAATTTTCAAAACTTTATACAACACATCAGGAGTTACTTGAAACTCCGCTCCCAACACCATAGTTTGAAAGCTTAAAGATTCAAAAGAGACCCTTACTAAATTGGCATAAAATTAGTGAATAAGTCTAGGGTCAATGTTCTCTTTCAAATTCACTAAGGGTAACCAACCAATATTTTTAAAATAGGTCTCCACATTCAAATTTGTGTGCTTAAGTTCTATAAAAACAATTAACCTACGGTATCAATCTTAAGTAGGAGTGTAAGAAAATGAAAGATAAGTGATTTTTGGGAGTGGGTAAGTGAAGATTTGAGAAATTTTAGTCAAATTTTGAAAAGAGATGGAGAAGAGGCACGATCTAGGGTTTTAAAAGAGGGGGAAAATTACAGATGAAAATAACGTTTTCAACTATTTAATATTTATAGGCACGAGGACGGAACTAACTGAAAAGGGGGGTAGTTGATTATGTCAGTTCAGATCTGGAAATAAAAAGCAGGATCGAAGACATAGTCGATTGTAAAAATTTTCTGTCCAAAACCAGATTTAGTAGAAAATTCTTATAGTCGACTGTGAGACTGACTGAACTCAAAAATGAACTTTTCTCCTGCAGGTTAAGATTGCTATATGCCCTTTTTGAGTGAGAGAACATTAAATTAAGAATTAATCTTCATTCACTCAATGACAAACCATGCAAATAGTGAATTCAAATCAAAGCAAAAATCAATCAAATATAATTTTGCATTCCTAATTCCATTTCGATCAAACAAAATTGATCTTCATTGAGGGATTTAGTAAATATATCAACTAATTTCTTATCAGTACCACAAATTCGAGTTTAATATCTCATTTTTTTTAGTATGATCACAAATGAAATGATGTTTAATCTCAATATGTTTAGTTCATGAATGATGAATTGGGTTGTTGGTGAGATTAATTGCATTAGAATTGTCATACATAATGGGTACATTATCAAAATGCATGCCAAATCTTCAAGTTGTTGTTTTATCCATAAAAATTGTGCACAATAACTACCAGTGGCTATATACTCTACTTCGGCCGTTGACAATGCAACTGAATTTTTTTATTTGAAAACCATGAAGTTAATATACAACTAAGAAATTGAAAAGTACCACTAGTGTTTTTCTTATCAACCTTACAACCAGCAAAATCAACATCAAAATGCCCAATCAAATCAAAAGAAAACTCTAGAGTACCACAAACCTAGATTTTGAGTGTCTATAAAATATCTTAAAATTCTTTTAACAATCAAATGTGATTCTTTTGGAGAAAATTGAAAACAAGCACACATACAAACACTAAACATAATATCCAGTCTACTATCAAGTAAAAATTTACTTAGTCTTTCATACAATGCTCTATAAGCTTGCTTTAACCCCTAAAGAGATTTAGAATGCTTATAAACATGGTTAGGAAATTTTGAATTTTCAAAACCGAAAAGTTATTCAACATAAACTTACCTCTTCAATATAACCGTTTAGAAATGCACTTTTCACATCTATTTGAAATAATTTAAAGCCTTTAAAACATGCAAATACAGGTAACATTCTAATGGCTTTTAGTCTAACTACCGGAGTAAAATTTTCATCAAAATGGGATTATATTCTTTCGCTTTATTCCTAGTTACTATTCCAGATTCATCCATTTGTTTTTAAATACTCATTTAGTTTCAATAATGAAATGATCTGTTAGCCTAGGAACCAAGGTTCAAACCTTGTTCCCCTCAAATTGATTTAGTTCCTCTTGTATAGCAAGATGAAAACTTTCATCCTTTCAACCTCTTTAATTGATTTAGGTTCAATTTGAGAAAGGAAAGCAAAATGTTTACAAATAGTTCTAATAGAAGATCGAGTCCTTATCGGCTGTGAAGGATATTACTTGATCAACTGGGTGATAGTTCATATACCTCCAATCCTTAGGAAGACTATCATCCCTCTCCTTATTGACTGGTTAAAGGAAGATCAACTCTTGATACAACTTATTTTTGAGCCACTTGAGGTTCACTCTTGATGAGAGTCATAAAATGCATCTAAACAATACTTAATTGTTAACATTTTAGGGTTGATCTCGGTCGTAATCGCACTTTTACATGTTGATAACTCTAAAGTGATATTCATAAATCATTGACTTAATGCGATGTATTTTCAGGTACTTTGAGTCCAAAAGAGATGTTAAAGTGATCTATGTTTAAAGCACCAAAAGTTCTTGCATGTTGGTGTTGATATTTATCCAAGGTTTAGACATGTCTAAACATGATTCAAAGATGATTAAAGTCTAAACCAAGATCGGAGTAATAAAATACAGCAAGTTAGAAGACTGCACACAAGTGTGTGCATCACTTTGGAGTAAGGTAAGGGAAGGCACACTAGTGTGTGCACTTCTGGGTTCAAGTTGGTGAAGGGCAGCAAGAGTGGGCGCCTTGGCACCCAAAACTGAGCACCATGTCTTCCAGGGACACCTCTCAATCTGCAAGACTGAGCACCTAGGTGCCCATCCATGAGCACCATGCCTCTCAATCTACAAGAGTGAGCGCCTAGGCACCCAAAAATGAGCACCACGCCTTCCAGAGGACCTCAATCTCGGACATAACCAGCACCTAGGTGCGGGTAAGGCAGTGCCTAGGCGCCCACTCACTTCTTGACCTGATTAGGGTGACCAAATGACATTTCTCTAGACCAAATTACCCCTAGCTACTACTTGTAATCTATAAATAACTCCTTAAGAAGTGTGCAGCCGAGCATTCAAGGAAGAAGAGAGAAAGCAAGGAAGAGAGAAAAAAAGAGGATTCAAGGGATCCAAATCTAGCATTCTTCCATTTTATTTCTAAGTTTTCTTTGGCTGTAAATCAAGGAGAGAACATCCATATTGTTTCTCCACCTTGAACTCCATGGCCAAATCAAGGGGAGAGCATCTTTATTGTTCTTCCACTTTGATTTCCATGGCCAACTAATCATTTTACAAGGGAAAGGGATGAATCTTTAGGGATTTCTTGTTCTTTATTTCTTATTCTTGATTCAGTTGTACGGATTTATTGTTAAATATTGTTTATGAATTATTCATTGATTAAGTAAGAAGATTTGAGTTCATGTGATAGATGTACTTTTTATTCTTCTTCTTTTAGACTCTCTTAATCCGGTGATTGCATCATTCTCCTCCATTGAGGTTGTTTGGATGAGATTGATTCCAGTAGATTTATCTTATTGATTGTCCATTACTGTGATATTATCTTTTAAGATATATTGTCGTTTCTTGATAATCTTTAAGATCGGTCATGTGTGCATGAATCGAAATCAATGATTAATTCGTAGCAATTATATAAGAGTTATAAATGTGCTTGATTGAATATATTCTGATTGCTTGTTTGGGAGTTGAAACTTGCAATCGAGATAAAATCGATTGAATCAAGAGTGGAAATAGGGAACAAACCTAAGAAGGATTCTCGGAACCTTGTTATTTCTCATTTATATTTCATTTACATTTACGCAATTTTCCTTTACATTATTTCACTATCAAAGCTCAAAAATCTTTAGTTTAACTTTTATCGTTCGTTTTAAGGTTCACACATTTTCCTTTATACTTAACTTGTTTCCCTGTGGAATCGACACCCCAAAGCCGTACTACAATAACCGTATTATACTTTGGGCATAATCAAATTTTGGCACCATGGCCGGGGAAACACTTTTAAGTACATGGAAACTTGTCAACTTTGAGTGTGACGGTAAAAAAAAAAGAAACAAAATTTGATTATGCCCAAAGTATAACACGGTTATTGTAGTACGGCTTTGGGGTGTCGATTGTACAGGGAAACAAGTTAAGCAAAAAGACAAATGTGTGAACCTTAAAACGAATGATAAAAGTTAAACTAAAGATTTTTGAGCTTTGATAGTGAAATAATGTAAAGGAAAATTGCGTAAATGTAAATGAAATATAAATGAGAAATAACAAGGTTCCGAGAATCCTCCTTAGGTTTGTTCCTTATTTCCACTCTTGATTCAATCAATTTTATCTCAATTGCAAGTTTCAACTCCCAAACAAGCAATCAGAATATATTCAATCAAGCACATTTATAACTCTTATATAACTGCTACAAATTAATCATTGATTTCGGTTCATGCACACATGACCGATCTTAAAGATTATCAAGAAACGACAATATATCTTAAAAGACAATATCACAGTAATGGACAATCAATAAGATAAATCTACCGGAATCAATCTCATCCAAACAACCTCAATAGAGGAGAAGGATGCAATCACCGGATTAAGAGAGTCTAAAAGAAGAAGAATAAAAAGTACATCTATCACATGAACTCAAATCTTCTTACTTAATCAATGAATAATTCATAAACAATATTTAACAATAAATCCGTACAACTGAATCAAGAACAAGAAATAAAGAACAAGAAATCCCTAAAGATTCATCCTTTTCCCTTGGAAAATGATTAGTTGGCCATGAAAATCAAGGTGGAAGAACAATAAAGATGCTCGCCCCTTGATTTGGCCATGGAGTTCAAGGTGGAGAAACAATATGGATGTTCTCTCCTTGATTTGTAACCAAAGAAAACTTAGAAATAAAATGGAAGAATGCTGGATTTGGATCCCTTGAATCCTATTTTTTTCTCTCTTCCTTGCTTTCTCTCTTCTTCCTTGAATGCTCGGCTGCACACTCTTTAAGGAGTTATTTATAGATTACAAGTAGTAGCTAGGGGTAATTTGGTCCAGAGAAATGTCATTTGGTCACCCTAATCAGGTCAAGAAGCGAGTGGGCACCTAGGCACTGCCTTACCCGCGCCTAGGTGTTGGTTATGTCCGAGATTGAGGTCCTCTGGAAGGCGTGCTGCTCATTTTTGGGCGCCTAGGTGCTCATTTTTGGGCGCCTAGGCGCTCACTCTTGCAGATTGAGAGGCATGGCGCTCATGGATGGGCGCCTAGGTGCTCACTCTTGCAGATTGAGAGGTGTCCCTAGAAGGCATGGTGCTCAGTTTTGGGTGCCAAGGCGCCCACTCTTGCTGCCCTTGGTCAACTTGTGCACACAGTCTTGCTGCCCTTCACCAGCTTGAACCCAGAAGTGCACACACTAGTGTGCCTTCCTTTACCTTACTCCAAAGTGATGCACACACTTGTGTGCAGTCTTCTAACTTGCGGTATTTTATTGCTCCAATATTAGGTTAGACTTTAATCATCTTTGAATCATGTTTAGACATGTCTAAACCTTGGACAAATATCAACACCAACATGCAAGAACTTTTGGCGCTTTAAACATAGATCGCTTTAACATCACTTTTGGACTTAAAGTACCTAAAAATGCATCGAATTAAGTCAATGATTTATGAATATCACTTTAGAGTTATCAACATGTAAAAGTGCGATTACAACCGAGATCAACCCTAAAATGTTAACAATTAAGTATTGTTTAGATGCATTTTATGACTCTCATCACAACCCCCAACTAGCTTATTGCTAGTCCCTAGCAATTCAAGCGAAAGGCATGAAATGAATTCTTTATTTAGAAATCAAAACAAAATACAACAATGCTGGCGTTAACCAAGAGTGATTCAAAAATCTGTCTCAAAAATCATGCATAACATATAGCACATAGAATCATTAAATATCACTCAGGTCCAAGAATAATCCAAATGTCAACCTTAAAATCGTTATCGACTCTTACCATCCATCTTACCACAATACATTAGTCCGAATACCCGGATGATTTTATGCACAACATAGCATGAATACAAGTCTTGGCCTCTAAAAACATATTAATTTGTGTGACATCAATCACAAATCAAGCTTTATATGCTCACTTTTCAAATCACTCTCCACTATATAGAAAAATCACACTTCATCGGATCAATAGATCTTTAATAAGCTTGCAACGTTAGGCTAGGGTAAAGATCAAGAAAGAATGGGAAAGTTTAAACAAATAAAAAAACTAAGTTCTTAATTTAAACACAACCACTTTAAGCACAAGATAACCTTACTTCAACACCCAACTCTTTCAACCATAAAAAAAAAAAAAATTGTTTGTTTGTTTTTAGCATGCTTTGTGTTAGCCTTGGAGTTAATTCACATGTCAATGATATAAGCTTAATCAAGATAGCATATAGCATTTAGAAGAAGTTAAATCTTGCTTCGCTTTGAGAATAAATTAAGTGTCAATTTTTCTTTGGTTTGAGACTCTGGTTTGTGGTAAGATTGCATGATTAGTCTAAAGCATTTGGAGAAGTTTTATGCGCGGTTGTTTTGTGAATACTTTTGCGGTCTCTACAAGACCTAGAACTTATTTGATAATCACTTGAGGCAAAAATCATAGAATGAACACTACTTAGGATATGATGTAGGCCATTTTTGGACCGTTTGAGCCTTTTTAAACTTACCCTTATTATATTGATTGCTCGTCACCTATTTGAGCCTTTTTCTTGAAAAGAAAAATTGAGTCTTGTTTCTTTTGATAAACCATTTACTTACCTTTATGAGCCTAAAAATATTTTATCCTTACCTCTCATTTAAAAGAACTTAATTATACACATGTTCTGAGAAGCACTTAAAAGGAGTAAGGGTGGAAATATGAGAAATTATTACTACCATAACCCAAGTACATTAAAAGAGATAAGTTGGGGGTTGTGGAAAAGAAAAGAAAAGAATGAAAGAGGAGGTGAATAGTCTTATGCCAAAATAAAAAATAAAAAAAGAGAAAAAAATGAATTATGGCAAAGAAAGAAGGAAAAAAAATGGTGATTTATTGCGAGAAATGCTCGAAAAATGGTTGAAAGAGTTGGGTGTTGAAGTAAGGTTATCTTGTGCTTAAAGTGGTTGTGTTTAAATTAAGAGACTTAGTTCTTTTATTTGTTTAAACTTTCCCATTCTTTCTAGACCTTTACCCTAACCTAACGTTTCAAGCTTATTAAAGACCTATTGATCCGATGAAGTGTGATTTTTCTACATAGTGGAGAGTGATTTGAAAAGTGAGCATATGGAGCTTGATTTGTGATTGATGTCACGCAAATTAATATGTTTTTAGAGGCCAAGACTTGTATTCATGCTATGTTGTGCATAAAATCATCCGGGTGTTTGGACTAATGTATTGTGGTAAGATGGATGGTAAGAGTCAATAACGATTTTAAGGTTAACATTTGGATTATTCTTGGACCTGAATGATATTTAATGATTCTATGTGCTATATGTTATGCATGATTTTTGAGACAGATTTTTGAATCACTCTTGGTTAACGCCAGCATTGCTGTATTTTGTTTTGATTTCTAAATAAAGAATTCATTTCATGCCTTTTGCTTGAATTGCTAAGGACTAGCAATAAGCTAGTTGGGGGTTGTGATGAGAGTCATAAAATGCATCTAAACAATACTTAATTGTTAACATTTTAGGATTGATCTCGGTCGTAATCGCACTTTTACATGTTCATAACTCTAAAGTGATATTCATAAATCATTGACTTAATTCGATGCATTTTCAGGTACTTTGAGTCCAAAAGAGATGTTAAAGCGATCTATGTTTAAAGCGCCAAAAGTTCTTGCATGTTGGTGTTGATATTTGTCCAACATTTAGACATGTCTAAACATGATTCAAAGATTATTAAATTCTAAACCAAAATTGGAGTAATGAAATACAGCAAGTTAGAAGACTGCACACAAGTGTGTGCATCACTTTGGAGTAAGGTAAGGGAAGGCACACTAGTGTGTGCACTTCTGGGTTCAAGCTGGTGAAGGGCAGCAAGACTGTGTGCACAAGCTGACCAAGGGCAGCAAGAGTGGGTGCCTTGGTGCCCAAAACTGAGCACCATGCCTTCCAGGGAAACCTCTCAATCTGCAAGAGTGAGCACCTAGGCGCCCATCCATGAGCACCATGCCTCTCAATCTGCAAGAGTGAGCGCTTAGGCGCCCAGAAAAGAGCACCACGCCTTCCAGAGGACCTCAATCTCGGACATAACCAGCACCTAGGCTCGGGTAAGGCAGTGCCTAGGCGCCCACTTGCTTCTTGACCTGATTAGGGTGACCAAATGACATTTCTCATGACCAAATTACCCGTAGCTACTACTTGTAATCTATAAATACTCATTGAGGAGTGTGCAGCCGGGCATTCAAAGAAGAAGAGAGAAAGCAAGGAAGAGAGAAAAAAAGAGGATTCAAGGGATCCAAATCCAGCATTCTTCCATTTTATTTCTAAGTTTTCTTTGGTTGCAAATCAAGGAGAGAACATCCGTATTGTTTCTTCACCTTGAACTCCATGGCCAAATCAAGGGGAGAGCATCTTTATTGTTCTTCCACCTTGATTTCCATGGCCAACTAATCATTTTACAAGGGAAAGGGATGAATCTTTAGGGATTTCTTGTTATTTATTTCCTGTTCTTGATTCAGTTGTACGAATTTATTGTTAAATATTGTTTATGAATTATTCATTGATTAAGTAAGAAGATTTGAGTTCATGTGATAGATGTACTTTTTATTCTTCTTCTTTTAGACTCTCTTAATCCGGTGATTGCATCCTTCTCCTCCATTGAGGTTGTTTGGATGAAATTGATTCCAGTAGATTTATCTTATTGATTGTCCATTACTGCGATATTTTCTTTTAAGATATATTGTCGTTTCTTGATAATCTTTAAGATCGGTCATGTGTGCATGAACCAAAATCAATGATTAATTCGTAGCAATTATATAAGAGTTATAAATGTGCTTGATTGAATATATTTCGATTGCTTGTTTGGGAGTTGAAACTTGCAATCGAGATAAAATCGATTGAATCAAGAGTGGAAATAGGGAACAAACCTAAGAAGGATTCTCGGAACCTTGTTATTTCTCATTTATATTTCATTTATATTTACGCAATTTTCCTTTACATTATTTCACTATCAAAGCTCAAAAATCTTTAGTTTAACTTTTATCGTTTGTTTTATGGTTCACACATTTTCCTTTCTACTTGTTTCCCTGTGGAATCGACACCCTAAAGCCGTACTACAATAACCATGTTATACTTTGGGCGTAATCAGCTCTCATTGGATCACCAATGGTGGTAGGGGTGTCCACTTTTTAGATAAGTTTTTACCATGGCCAATGACCTTCATCTTGGTGTCATATGCAATGGTGACATGTCCACCTTCTTTTGGAGTTAAGTCCACAAATATATTTATCAACGGTCATATGCTTTGAGCATCCACTATCAAGGTACCACTAATCACTTTATTTCTTTGAATGAAGAAATACCTACATCACATGATCCTTTTGGAACCCATACCTTCATAATATAATAATTTGTTCTATGCACAGTCCCAGAATGATAACCATGATTGTTTCTAGGATATCTAGGATAAGTAAATCTATCATTAATAGGATATGAGAATTTATAATATCTAGCATTCCTTGAGTACATGTATCTAGCATTATATCTATGATCAATATATATGTCATTTCTACGATAAAAATGATAACCATTTCTAGTGTACGCATTCCTAGCATATGAATTTCTAAAATAAGCATACCTAGCATCTGAATATCTAGAATATGCATTTCTAGCATTCGTATGAGCATACGAATGTCTAGAATGTGCATTCTTTATTTGAGTATGTCTAGAATGAGCATTTGAGTTTCTAATATAAGCATTTCTATAAGAAGTATTGACATTTGAAACATTTTTTTATAGCATTTTTAGATATGTCTTGATATTTCTTAGCATTCTTAAATTGTGCATTGTGAAATTTGCTAGGAGGATGAGAGCTAGAAGCCTCATTTACATCTGTTGCTTTCACAATGATGGTTCCATTGGGTTTTTGGTTATCCATAGAAGAAGATCGATATTTTTTTCCACTCATTTTGTGACATGCCAACACTTCATTTAGCTTCATTTTTCCTATAATAAGTCTAAATATAATGTTGTGTAACTCAATCACTTTCTTTTTTAATGACTCATTGTCATTTTTCAAAATATCTTGTGATGACTTACCATTCTTTAAAGAAACTTTTTTATTTTGTTCTTTTAAAACTTTCATTTCTTTAGAGAGATGAAATTTTCTTTTTGAAAGCAATATTTTTCATGCCATATTTTTTAAGTTCACCAAGCAATTCATTGAATGCTTCTAATAAGTCCTAATGCGCAATTTCATTATTAACATTAAGGTCTAGAGAATTAGTTACCTTAATTTTATCATCGATTTCCATCAAGCAAAGATTGGCAATTTTTTGGAAGGTATCTTCATCATTCGACTCCACTTCCTTATCATCACTCTAAGTGTTAGCCACCATTGCTCTCTTCTTGAAGTTCTTGTGAAGTTTATTTGCCAAAGAATAATCTGCCTTGATGTGTTAGGGTTTTTTGCATTTAAAGCAAATTATTTGATCCTTATTGATCAAATCTTCCTTGGCATGAGCCCTCTTACTTGAGTTCTTATTAAGCATCAAATACTTTTGAAACTTTTTGGTTATAAGAAAAATGTACCCATCTTCTTCAATGCTTTCATCATCATAATCTTCTACTTAATTTCTTGTTGAGGACTTGAGAGCAGTAGTCTTATTCTTCTTCGTCTCATCATCAACTTCCTTGTTGATGATATTCATCTCATGGGTCAATAGAGATCCAAGACGAGTGTCGATGTCGAGGTTGTCTAGGTCCTTAGCTTTCTTAATTGTCATCATCTTTTATTCCCAAGATTTTGGCAAAGTCCCAAGGATTTTTCTTATCAACTCACCATTATCATAAACTCTACCAAGAAACTTAATAATGTTAGTAAATCGAGAATACATTTTGAAAATAGATTCAGTAGGAGACATTTTGAAGGCTTCATAATCCAATACTAATCTCTAAATTTTTTTTTTTTTTAACTTGATTAGTACCTTTATATGTGACGTGAAGTTTATCACAAATTTCTTTAGATGATTCACAAGACAAAATTTTATAGTATTCATTAATGTCTAATGCACGATGAATCCAGTTTGTAGCTCTACTATTTAGAGATCTCATTTTATGATAATTGTAATTAAATTCTTGTATAACTTTTGGAATCTCAATTTTTACCCCATTTTCATCTTTTATCTTTTTCATAGGAATTTTAGGACCATCTATAATGACTTCCCACAACCCAAAATCTTAAGCTTCTAGGAAAAATTCTCATTCTATTTTTTTCAATAACTATAGTTTGCTCCCATGAACAAAGGAGATCTAGCCCCGGAATAACCATCACCAAGCTTATTTCCTATATTAGTTGCCATAGGATCTACTCTAAAATTTTAAGCCTAAACGAGATAATAAAGCTCTGATGCCTATTGTTAAATAAGGTAACCCAATAGGGGAGTTAATTGGGTTTAAAACTTTTTTTTATTAATTTAAAAAATTAAACACAAGTTAATCAAGGTAGCCAAAACAAAGAAAGTTAACAATTAAAAAATTATATAAACTTGCTGGAAATTAATAGAGTAAAGGGAAGAGTTTGAGAAAACTTGATTTATAGTGGTCCAGTCACTCCTTGTGCCTAGTCCATTCCATAAGAGATCTTCTTGAGACTTCACTTAACTATTCCAAGTGATGAATCAAACTAAGAACCTTTAAGGTGTTTCTCATACCTTTACAAGAACTTTCTCTCACAAGACATTTCTCTATATAAGTGTTTAGCACCTAAACACTCAAGAATCCTTACCAAGAGTTACACCAACTCTTTTACAATATGATAATGAAACAATTATTTTGATAATCAAATAGAGAGATGATAATAATTGCTTACAACTTAAAAATTTGCTCTCTCAAAAGCTTTTAACTCATCAATGGCTCAATTTCATAAATTTTAAAAACTTGAAGAAGCAATAAATGAGCTCTAGAATGATTTTTATTGTTCTTGTTATATTTAAATGCTCATTGATGATGAGTATTTATAGTTCTAACTCTTACTAGTCATTTGAGACATTAAATGGTCATTTGTTTCATTTAATGCTTTGTCTTGCAACACAATTTTTGAAAACGAATTATTTTTCATGACAATACAGTCATCTATGAGTCTTGCCCAATCGACTATCCCTTTGAAAAATTGAATTACCGAGGCTCAGAATGAGGGCATAGTCGACTGTGATTTTCTTATAATCGACTATAAAATGTCTCTGATTTATTCACAGTTGTTGGAAAATCACCTCGAGAGGCCCAGGTTGTGATCTTTCCAAACCCCCAAATCGAGAATGATTTGTACTAAACCATAATCAAACCATAAAAGAGAAAACACAAGCAATTGTTATCAAAATTCGGCAATTTGCTTGCGTCTCTATGAGCTCCTTTGATCTCTCTGTACTAAATCAATGGAGTTCTTACAATTACAACAACATCTCTTTAAGAACCATGTGTTCTTGAAGAATGAGAGAAGAGAAAAGAAAGAGATAAGAACTAAGTGTTTTATTGGAATTTTCCCCAAGAAAATTCCAATTACAAAGCCCTTAAACCCCTAATCTTTCTTACACTCTCTCACGAGAAACACCTATGAAGATTTGAGAGTCTTTCTCTCTAAACACCAGCCACTCTTGGAATGAAACCTCTTCTTATGTTTCTTCTTGACACTTGTTTCATGTATGTCATGTGTAGTTGTTATTGCTCCTAGATGACCCTTTATATAGAGCAATAACTACCTCAACCAATCTTGAAGATAATCTCAACCCTTAGATCTCAAGAACCAAAGACTCATGGCTCTCTAAGAGTCTAAGTGAACCTGTGCGTTTTAATCAAGTCCCACGCACCAGCTGAAGAGGCTTAAAATGAGGTGTCAGGTGTGCCTTGCGCCATGGCTCAGAACAGGGTAGGCCGTGGCATACAGTAAGGGAAAAAACCTCCCCCTGCTGGAGGCTACGGTACCTAAGGCCTGGGCCGCGGTGCACACCTGGAGGAGGACTTACTCATTCCTAGAGGCCGCGGCGCACCAAGCCTATGCTGCGGCTCCAAGTGCTGTTGAAGCTTCATCTTTCAATTGTTTAATTCTTTGACAAATTCCCAACAAACTCTACCTTTGTCTAACCAATTAAACCCGAACCTATTATATAGAGAACTAAGGATCCAAACTCAACATGAGTCACCATATCATCCGACTCCAATTCTAAGAAGTCCAAGGCAATGATTGAACTTGCTTAGAGGTAGAACTTTAGTGCCTAAATTTGCAGGATTTTCTTCCATGGCCACTTTGTCCACATGAATGCTTCTTTCTGTAACATTTTCCTGAATGAAATGATACCAAACATCAAAATGCTTTGTCCTCTGATGGAACATCGGATTCTTACATAAATGCAATGCACTTTGGCTATCCGAATACACCACCACCTGCTCTTTTAGGACCTTCAACTCTTCCAACAACACTTTGCACCATATAGCCTCCTTAATAGCTTTTGTTGCTGTTATGTACTCTACCTCGGTTGTTGAGAGTGCTACCAACGGCTCCGACTGAGCCTTCCAACTTATACAACATCCGTTTAAGTTGAAGAAGTATGAGGTAATCGATCTTCTCTTGTCCTGGTCTGCTGCATAGTTCGAATCAAGATAATCCTCTAGACAGATAGACTTACCCCTCTTCTTGTAAACAAGCCCCACATCTGAGCTTCCCTTCAAATACCTTAGCAACCACTTCATCCTAAGCCAATACTCCTTTCCGGGATTACTCATAAACCTGCTGAGAACACTAATGGCATGAAAAATGTCGGGTCTAGTACTTATCATCATGAACATGACTGATCCAACCACACTAGAGTAAGGGACCTTTTCCATTTCTTTCTTTTCCTCATCCGATCTAGGACATTGATCGCTAGAGAACTTGAAATGACCAGCAAGGGGAATCTTTATTGGTTTACTATCTTCTATAGAGAACTTAGACACCATCTTTTCTATATAAGAAGTCTGAGAAACCTTTAACCTGTTTCTCTCCCTTTCCTGGATTATACTCATCCCAAGGATCTTCTGTGCATGACCAAGATCCTTCATCTCAAACTCCGAACTGAGTTGAGACTTCAACTTTTCTATCCCTTCCTTGCTACTACCAACCAACAGCATATCATCAACATAGATGAGGATAATCACCATTTCCTCCACCTTGTGACCTTTGTAATACAAGCACGAATCATAGTAGCTCCTCATGAAACCCAAGCTAGTTACAAAGGAATCGAACCTCTTATTCCATTTCTGAGGTGATTGCTTCAGGCAATAAAGAGATTTTTTCAATTGGCACACCAAATCTCCCTGCTTTCCTTCTTCATAGCCTTTGGGTTGCCTTATATAGATGGTCTCATCAAGCTCTCCATGTAAGAACACTGTCTTCACATCCATTTGCTCGATATCTTAATTAAATTGGACCACCATAGCTAACACTATCCTTATCATCTTATATTTCATAACCAATGAGAAATTTCTGCAAAATCTATGCCTTCTCTTTATGTGAACCCCTTCGCCACAAGCCTAGCTTTATACCGGAATTTATCCTCTAGAGTGTTCCCTTATTTGATCTTGTAAATCCATTTACAATCCACAACTTTTTATTTTTTATTTTTTTTTATTTTTATGGTTTGGGCACCAATTCCCAAGAGTTGTTCTTCCTCAAAGAATGCATTTCCTCCTCTATAGCTAGCTTCCATCTTGACGAATCCTTACATCTCATGGTATCCGTGTAAGTTTCTAGTTCATAGTTGATTATCCCTCCTTTTGAATAAGGAGCTGCTACATTAGCATCTGCAAAACCATATCTCAAAGGTGGTATGATCTACCTCCTTTCCCGGTCTCTTGTGAGCTGATAATCATTCTGATTTGTTGCATCATCCCCTTCAAGTTTAGCCTCCTCTTGAGTGTCTTGAGCTTGGCCTTCATCAATGGGCTCTACCTGATCCAAACCTTCTTGCCTTTCTTGCTCTACCTGAACTGAATTTTCCTTGATGCTATACTCCACATAAATCGGACTGGTTTGCTCACTATCCCCTGCAGGGTTAGTTTTCTCCAAATAGGGAAATAATAACTCATTAAAAATGATATCCCTACTTATTATGAGTTTAGATCCTTTTGGCTCGATGGACCACAACCTATACCTCTTAACCCCTTCACCATATCCTAGAAACACACACTTTCTAGATCTTAGGCTAAGTTTATCATCCTTTTGATGTGCATACGCAGCCCATCCAAAAGTCCTAAGGTTGCTTAACTCATGGGGTTTTCCACTCCACATCTCCTCGGGAGTCTTAAGGGCCACAACCCTAGAGCGTGATCTATTAACCAAATACACAGCAGTAGACATAGCTTCCCCCCAAATACTTTTGGGTAACCTAGAGCCTATAATCATGCACCTAACCTTATCCAAAAGGGTCTTATTCATCCTCTCAACAACTCTATTTTGCTGAGGGGTTTTTACAACTGTTTTATGTCTTAGAATCCTATTTAACCAACAAAATTTGCCAAATTCCTTATTAAAAAATTCTAAGCCATTATTGGTTCTTAAAACCTTAGTTACCTTGCCCGTTTGAGTTTCTTCTAGCTTTTTCCACACCACAAATTTATTCAAAGTATCTGATTTATTTTTAAGCAAATAAACCCAAACTTTTCTAGAATAATTATTAATTAAAGAAAGAAAGTAAAGATTACCTCATTGAGTTGGTGTTCTTGCTGGTCCCCAAAGATCGGTATGAATGTAGTTAAGAATACCCTTTGATTTGTGCATTCCGGTGTTGAAGCTGACCCGATGTTGCTTCCCAAGAATGCAACTCTCGCAGAAATCAAGTTTTTCTACTTTGTCACCATCAAGTAAACCATCCTTACTGAGAACTTGCAGGCCCTTTTCGCTCATATGTCCCAAATGATTATGCCAAAGAACTGCTTTATCAATCTTAGCCATAAACTTACTGCTTGATCCTTGATGTCTATCTCTCCAATCATCTCATAGAGACCGTCTTTTATTGCTGTTTTGATCACTGCCAAAGATCCCTTTGTTACCTTGATCTTTCCTCCCTCTGCTTTATATGTGTACCCCATGGAATCTAGCTGCCCCAATAAGATCAAATTTGTTCTCAAATCAGGAAGATATCTCACATTCCGCAGCAGCCTTGTAACTCCATCAAACATCCTCAATTGGATGTCTCCCGTGCCCCTCACTTGGCAAGAAGTATCATTCCCCAAGAAAACCTTTCCCCCATTGGTTTTCTTGAAATTCTTGAACCAATCTTGGTGAGGGCACATATGATAAGTGCAACTGGAATCCAAGATCCATTTCTCGCTATTTTACCTCTCGCTCACATTTGAGCACATAACAAGAACATCATCATCTTGTTGTTCTCCCTTGGCAATCGAAGCCTCTCTATTCTTGGTATAGCCTCTTCCTTTCTCATTCCTTAACATCTTCTTGCAATCTCTCTTGAAATGGCCCTCCTTATTGCAGTAGTAGCATCGCTTTCCTCTAAAGTTCGGTTTAGAATGCGATCTTCCATGGCTCTGCCCTCTACTCTTTGGTTTGTCTCGGTAGTTGCCATAGATGTTGCTGCCATTCCGAGTTGCAAGCTTTCCTCTAACGAATAGCCCTTGTCCACTTAATGCTTCCCTCATTTTGGCTTTGAAATCATGAGTCCTTATAGCATTAATCACAATTTCTTTGGTTAGTATATCTCTTCCATATTCAATAGCATTAATCAAGCTTTCAAAATAATCAGGAAGAGAATT
This sequence comes from Bretschneidera sinensis, assembly GCA_023935145.1. Taxonomy (NCBI): domain Eukaryota; kingdom Viridiplantae; phylum Streptophyta; class Magnoliopsida; order Brassicales; family Akaniaceae; genus Bretschneidera; species Bretschneidera sinensis. Next base: position 98,674,204 of record CM043700.1, on the reverse strand, counting down.
CAACAATATAACAGCCAATTGTTCATCCGGGAATGTTATACTACAACTAACCAAATCTTAAACTAGTTTGTTAAACACATCAAGATTATCTTGCAACTCTTTATCAGGATCCATTTTAAAAGCAAAGATACATTTTAGAACATAGATTTTATTAGGCAGAGTCTTGGTAAGAAACAACTCATCTAGTTTCTTCCAAATGACAGTTGTATCTTCTGTATCGTCGCATTCCCTGGTCACACTATCCGACACATGCAGAAAGATGGTGTTGTATGCCATATTCTTCATCTTATTCCGTTGGAGCTCCGTGATACTTGCTGGAAAATAGTCATCTTCTCCAATCGCCAAGTCCACCTTTTATTTCATAAGAACTGCTTTGATTTTCTGCTTCCAAAGGGCAAAGTCTCCCTTTCCATCAAACTTCTCAACAATGAAGTTTGAACTCATCTTGCAAAAAAAATCCCAAGATTTATGCAGCACCCACAATTGTTTTCCAGACCTTTCCTCTTCAACTTCTAAACTTCAAGAACCCGATCAAATCTTGTTCCTAACACCGTTCTTGAATCTCAAGAACCTGATCAGATCTTGATCCCAGCACCGTTCTTGAATCACTCAAGAAGTTTCCTTTTATTCTAAGAATCTTGCTCTGATACCCCTGTTCTACCTCTGATACTACTGTTGGAAAATCACCTCAAGAGGCCCAAGTTGTGATCTTTCCAAACCCCCAAATCCAGAATGATTTGTATTAAACCAGAATCAAACTATAAAAGAGAAAACACAAGCAACTGTTATCAAGGTTCGACAATTTGCCTACGTCCCCGTGAGCTCCTCTGAGCTCTCTGCACTAAATCAATGGAGTTCTTACAATTACAGCAACATCCCTTCAAGAACCATGTGTTATTGAAGAATGAGAGAAGAGAAAAGAAAGAGATAAGAACTAAGTGTTTCTCTAGAATTTTTCCCAAGAAAATTCCAATTACAAAGCCCTTAAACCCCTAATCTTTCTTACACTCTCTCATTAGAAACAGCTCTGAAGATTTGAGAGTCTTTCTCTCTAAACACTAGCTACTCTTAGAATGAAACCTCTTCTTGTGTTTCTTCTTAACACTTGTGTTTCATGTATGCCATGTGTAGTTTTTGTTGCTCCTAGATGACCCTTTATATAGAGCAATAACTACCTCAACCAATGTTAAAGACAATATCAACCCTTAGATCTCAAGAACCAAAGACTCATGGCTCTCTAAGAGTCTAAGTGAACCTGTGCATTTTAATCAAGTGCCACGCACCAGCTGAAGAGGCTTAAAATGAGGTGTCAGGAGTGCCTTACACTGCGGCTCAAAACAGAGCAGGCTGCGGCACACAACAGGGGAAAAAACCTCCCCCTATTGGAGGCCACAACGCACACCTAGAGGAGGACTTCCTCCTTGCTGGAGGCCGCGGCTCTAAGTGCTGTTGAAGCTTCATCTTTCAACTGTTTAATTCTTTGACAAATTCCTACAACAGTCAATTGTAGAACATCATATTAGACTGAATTTTGGCTCTAGATGTAGGATTAGAAATCGTAAGAACCTTCAGTTACAGTGGTACAAACACAGTCGATTGTGGCTACCTAATTGCTTAATTTTACTTAAAAACTTGCAACAGGTTTGAAACGATGAGATGATTTATAAGTAAGATATTATAGAGAAAATATTTTGAATCATTTTAAATCTAAAAGTTGAGAGAGAAAGTTTAAGCATACCTAACTAAGATTAGAGCTTCAAAAACTTCTCAGCTTCTTCAATTTTTTCTTTGAAAGGCCTTCAACACTTTAAGGAATTTTACATGTGTGCCTTGCATTTTATATGCATCGCACCTTACACCTTAACTTAGAGCAAGCTTAGATTAAAAAAAATTATTATCTCAATAATTATGTTGTCATTATCAAAATCAATATGGGGTCAATAAAGAGCATCTTAAATCCAACTTACCTTTATTTAGAATATATATTGGTGTATTTATGCAAAATATTCCCTAAATATGAAGATTATAAATGTTAAGGTTAATTTCCATCTAGTCCTTAATTCAAAAAGATCTTTATATTACAACTTTATTGGGTACTTTAGTGAGGACTTACTTAACCGTAGTAATGACCTTAACCTAGAGATAATCTAGTCTTTACATGCTTCTTTTCACAACCTTAAATGTGTAATTTTGTCTTTCAACCATACGTTTATATTTAGGACAACTTAATATAGTGTACGAGTCACCATTTCCTTCAAGCATCTAGCAAAAAAACCTTTGAACTGTCTTGAAACTTCATGTTTGCCAAAAAAACTCACCTTACTGATCATACTCAATCATTCTTGATGAAAGTTCATAAGTGTTTCTCAAATTAGTCCAAAAATCTTGAACTTGTCAAGAAAATCAGAATTTCCTTTAATTTAGAGCATGTATGCACAACAGGATCGATCATTAATGAATGATACAAGTGCTTACACTTACATAATGTATTTAAACAAGGTCTATTGAAAATATGTGTGGATGACTTCCAAAAAATCAAATTTATGATATACATTATTTTCCTTATCTTGGTTAATTTAGCCCTAAACAAATCAATGCACTTCTAGTTGGGAGAGAACAAGGTTTCGATTATCAAGTTTTTGTTGTTATTCAATGCTTAGTTTTTATTGGGTATTTGGCTTTGTCTACTGAACCTTCTAGCTTTATACCAGAACAATTATCCAAGTCTTCTTCATGCAAGAAAAAAGAAGAAGAAGACTACGGTTTCTATTTTTACTACTATATCTCAGGCGAGATTCAATGGTAATTGAAATCTTCTCAATGATTAGTAATCTTATCTGGAATATTCGAGGATACAATAATCCCAAGAAATTTACTCACCTTAAATATTTAATTAAGATTCATCAACCCATTATTATTATGTTTCTGGAACCAAAACATGGTGGACATGGTATTCAAACTCTTGCTAGAAAGCTTAAATTTCTCAAGTTTTTTCAAGAAAATTTCATTAACAAACGTTTATGGATTTTATGGTCTAATCTTGTTTCATTGGATAATTTTCATATTCATGAGCATATTGAACCAATTTAAGCTAACTTACTTTAAGTTGGCTTTAATACCAACCCAAACAAGTCCATTATAATCTTTCATTTTCACTTCAAAGCTGTAGGAAAATCTTGTATTTTTTCAGTTATTTATGCCAAGTCTACTAGGCATGAGCGCACCTCTCTGTGGAGTGAATTGATTTCCGTTTCTCAATCCATTCAAATCCATTGGCTAGTGGGAGGAGGTTTTAATGTTATATCTAATTCTTCTGAGAGATCTAGTGGGAGAGCTTGTGATTTTAAGGCTATGGAGGAATTTAATGACTATATGGTTCTTGCTGGGCTACAAGATACTGGTTATAGTGGTAACAAATTTACATGGAGTAATAATCAGTAAGGTACAACTATAATTTGGAAACGTTTTGATAAATGTCTTATAAATGGTTATTTTGTTATTTCCTTCCCAACTTTTTCTGATTCTCATCTTGCTTGTAATAAATCAGACCATGTTTCTCTCTTGCTACATTTATTTTAGCCTCATATAGGTCTGAAACTTTTTAGATTTCTGCACGTGGTTAGAGCATAATGATTTCAAATTATTTGTTTCTCATATGTGGTTTAATGGTGGTCGTTGTTTGTCTGAGAAGCTGAAATTTTTATGCACCTCTTTCTGGAGTGAATTGGTTTCCTTTTCTTAATCCATTCAAATTCCTTAGCTAGTGGGAGACGATTTCAATGTGATATCTAATTCTTTTGATAGAGCTGGTGGGAAAGCTTGTGATTTTAAGGCTATGGAAGAATTTAATGATTGCATGGTTCTTGTTGGGATACAAGATATTGGTTATAGTAGTAACAAAGTCACATGGTTTAATAATCAGGAAGGTACAACCAGAATTTGGAAGCATTTCAATAGATGTCTTATAAATGGTGATTTTTTTTTCTTTTCTTTCCAGCTTTATCTATTGCTCATCTTGCTCGTAACAAATCAGGCTATGCTTCTCTCTTGCTGTATTTATTTTACCCTCATATAGGTCCAAAAGCTTTGACATTTTTGCACATGTTGTTAGAGCATGATGATTTCAAATCATTTGTTTCTCATGTGTAGTCAAGTGGTGGTCGTTGTTTGTCTGAGAAGCTGAAATTTCTACGTTCTCATCTTCGCAAGTGGAATTGACGGATCTTTGTTGATTTTAATAATAAAATAGCTTAAGCTGAGGGTGTATTAGACCAAGCAAATGCAGATTTATAAGGCAACTGGTTGTATGAGTGTTTAGAGAAATTTTCTGAAGCTTCATGGCAAATTAACGATATGCTTCACATGCAAGAACTTTTTCTTTAAGAGAAAGCTAGCGTTAAGTGGTTAAAAGACAGTGATCGTAACATTACTTTTTTTTTTTTCATACATGTATCAAAGAGAAATAGGCACATCCTCCTTTTAGATTGAAATTAGAAGAAAATAATTGGTTGTCTGATAACAAGTTGATTGGTGACGCTGCGGTTGCATATTTTTCCGATCTTTTTAGCTCTCATCTTCGATCTTCTAGGAGCTCATTATTAGATTGTGTCCCCTCATTGATTATAGATAATGACAATTATTTCTTAAGTAGTGTTCCTAATGAGGAGGAAATTTTCGTGGCTGTTCAATCTATTGATCCTGACAGTACCTTTCAACGTGACGGTTTACTAGTCATTTCTTTATCAACTGCTAGGATATTATCAAAGTGGAGGTGTTTGAGTTTGTTCAACGATTTTTCTTAGGTGATCGGTTACAAAAGTCTGTCACTTCAATTGTTGTTATTTGTCTAAGGTTCAAACAGGTCAAACCATGGTTTAAAAATGGGTAAAGTCCAAACCAAAGGTGGATTATCAAAGTTCAGCAAGTTAGAAGACTGCACACATGTGTGTGCATCAATTTGGAGCAAGGGAAGGCCATGCGCACTTCTGCACACAACCAGGGAAGTGTGCGCACAGCAGCAGCATCATCAGCACCATGGCGCCCAAAACCAGCACCATGGCATCCAGAATGGTGTGCTGAAGGACCAGATCAGCGACATGGCGCCCAGAAGGTGTGCAAAGGTGCTCTGCCCAGCACCATGGCACCCCCTGTTGAGCGCCTAGGTGCCAGGCAAAGGGCTGCACACATGGACAGCCTGTTTTAAGACCCTTTTAAGTGTGTGAATGCAAGGATAAAACACATAGCACCACTTGGGAAGTGATGAAGGGCTATGATTAAGTGGAGATCATGATCAAAGGGTGGAAATTGATTCACAAGAATGTCCAAGAATTAAGAGGCTATAAAAGGGGTTCTAAAGGCCTCATTTCTACAATAATATACAACACACATACAAGAGAGATTTGTGACATTGTGAGATCATTGTAAACACTTAGAGAGAATTGTGTAAGAGTGACAAACACAAGAGGGACTTTTTGTAGTATGTCGTATAAGATAGAGAAGTCTAGAATAGTGAGAGGACATTGTTAGTTCTAATCTTCTTCCTTCTCTTCTTGTTTCTTCAAGAAATTGGATTCTTGAAGGGGATTGCTGTAACTTTGTAAGAACCATTGAGATAGTGCAGAGAGTTCAGAGGAACTCACGGGGATGTAGGCACATTGCCGAACCTCGACAACAAATTGCTTGTCTTCTTTCTTTCTTTGATTTTATGTTCTTGTGTTCGATTGCTGAAATTATTTCTACAAGTCATTCACGACTTGGGTGTTTGGAAGATCACCACCCGGGGATCTTGCTAAGGTGATTTCCAACAGTGGTATCAGAGCTAAGCAGCTAGTTATCAGAGCAAGAAGTAGAAGGTACAGAGCTAAGACTCCAAGAATCAAAGATCAAACTTCTTGGGTGATTCAAGAACGGTGTAAAGATCAAGATCCGGTCGTGTTCTTGAAGGTTAATTCAAGAACGGTGTTAAAGATCCATCTTCGATCTATGTTCTTGAAATTAAAGAAAGTAGTTGTGGTTAGTGTACAAATCTGGGATCTTGTCCGCAAAAGATGGCTTCAAATTTCTGTGTGGAGAAGTTTGATGGAAAGGGGGACTTTGCCCTATAGAAGCGGAAGATCAAGGCGGTTCTAATGCAGCAGAAAGTGGACTTGGCTATTGGAGAAGATAATGCTTTTCCAGCAAGTGTCACGGAGGACCAGCGGACCGAGATGAAGAAGATGGCTTACAGCACCATTTTCTTGCACATGTCGGATAGTGTCACAAGGGAATGCGGAGACTCGGAGGATCCGGCTGTCATATGGAAGAAACTAGATGAGTTATTTCTTACCAAAACTCTCCCTAACAAAATTTATCTTCTTAAAAGAATCTTTACTTTTAAAATGGACCCTAGTAAAGAGTTGCAAGATAATCTTGATGTCTTTAACAAGCTAGTTCAAGATTTGAATAGCTGTAGCATTACTTTTCCGGATGAACAATTGGTTGTCATTTTATTAAATTCACTTCCAGATTTCTTTGATAATTTGATTAATGCAATTGAGTATGGAAGGGATTTTTGACAAAGGAGATTGTGATCAATGCCATAAGGGCACATGATTTCAAAGCCAAGATGAATGAGACATCAAGTGGTGAAGGGCTGTTCATAAGAGGAAGGCCAGCAGCTCGGAATGGTAGTAACAATGGCTACTACCAGGTCAATGGTAGAGGAGAAAGCCATAGGAGAGCACACTCTACACCAAGAGTTGGAGGAAGGAGGTGCTTCTACTGCAACAAGGTGGGCCATTTCAAGAAAGATTGTAAGAAGAAGATGTGGGATGAGAGGAGAAGCCATACCAACAATGGAGAGGCTTTGGTTGCCATGAGAGAACAGCAAGGTGATGATGTTCTTGTTGTGTGCTCGGATGTGAGCAGGAGGCAAGGCAGCGGAAAATGGATTCTTGATTCTGGGTGCACCTACCATATGTGCCCTCACAAAGAATGGTTCAAGAATTTCAAGAAGATCAATAATGAAAGGGTCTTCTTGGGGAATGATAATTCTTGCCATGTGAGAGGGATTGGAGACATCCAATTGAGGATGTTTGATGGAGTCACAAGGCTGCTGGAAAATGTGAGGTATGTTCCAGATTTGAAGAGGAACTTGATCTCATTGGGGCAACTAGATTCCATGGGCTATACATGTAAGATAGAGGGAGGAAAGATCAAGGTAGCCAAGGGATCTTTGGTAGTGATCAAGGCAGCAAGAAACGATTGACTCTATGAGATGATTGGAGACATGGAAATCAAGGATCAAACAGCAAGCTTGATGGCTGAGATGGATGAGGCAGCCCTTCGGCTCATTCGCTTGGGACATATGAGCGAAGAGGGCCTGCAAGTTCTCAGCAAGGATGGCCTACTTGGTGGAGACAAAGTAGAGGAACTTGATTTCTGCGAGTGTTATATTCTTGAGAAACAACACCGGGTCAGCTTCAACACCGGAGTGCACAAGTCTAAGGGCATTCTTGACTACATTCATACGGACCTTTGGGGACCAGCAAGGACACCAACACAGGGAGGTAACATTTACTTTCTGTCTTTAATTGATGATTATTCAAGAAAAGTATGGGTTTATTTGGTTAAGAATAAATTAGATGCCTTGAATAAATTAGTGTTGTGGAAAGGGCTGGTTGAGACTCAAATGGGTAGAGTAGTTAAGGGGATAAGAATCAATAATGGCTTAGAAATTTTTAACCAAGAACTTGATCAATTCTGTAGGTTAAATGGCATTCTAAGAAATAGGACGGTTGTGGAAACTCCTCAGCAAAATAGAGTTGAAGAGTTGATGAATAAGACCCTTATGGAAAAGGTTAGGTGCATGTTAGATGGATCCGGGTTACCAAAATATTTTTTGGGAGAAGCTGTAGCTACAGCTGCATACTTGGTAAATAGATCACCCTCTAGGATTGTGTCCCAAAAGACTACCATGGAGATGTGGAGTGGAAAACCCCCTGAGTTGGACAACCTTAGGACTTTTGGGTGTGCTGCGTATGCATAACAAAAGGATGATAGACTTAGCCCAGGATCTAGAAAATGTGTGTTTCTAGGATATGGGGAAGGGGCTAAGGGATATAGGTTGTGGTCCTTAGAAAAAGAAGGATTAAAACTCATAATAAGTAGGGATGTTAATTTTAATGAATTGTTATTTCCCTACTTGGAGAAAACTAACCCTGTAGGGGCTAGTGAGCAAACCAGTTTGGTTATTGTGGAGCATAGCATCAAGGAAGATTCAATTCAGGTAGAGCAAGGAAGGCAAGAGGGTTCAGACCAGGTAGAGCCCTTGGATGAAGGCCATGCTCAGGGCACTCAAGAGGAGGCTGAACTAGAAGAGGTTGATGCAGCAAGTCGGAAGGACTATCAGCTCACAAGAAACCGGGAAAGAAGGCTGGTCGGACCATCTTCAAGATATGGGTTTGTGGATGCTGCAGATGCAGCAAATCCTTGGACAAAAGGAGGGATGAGTGAACAAGGGACTTACATGGGATGTAAGGATTCGCCAAGATCGAAGCTAGCTATGGAGGAAGAAATGGATTCTTTGACGGAGAACAACTTCTGGGAATTGGTGAAAATTCCAGGAAAGCAGAAAGTTATGGAATGTAAGTGCACTTACAAGATCAAAGAAGGGTACCCTCCAAGAGATGAAGTCCGGAACAAGGCTAGGCTGGTGGCGAATGGGTTCACAAGAAGAGAAGACATAGGTTTAACATAAATTTTCTCACCTGGATACAAGGTGGAGAAGATGGTGAGTATCCTCACCTATGTCATTGATGGGCTGTTGGTTTGGAATAGCAGGAAGAGGATGGAAAGGTTTACATCTCAACTCAGTGAGATGTTTGAGAGGAAGGATCTCAGCCTTACACAATAGATCCTTGGGATGAGAATCATCCGGGAAAAGGAAAGAAACAGGTTTATTGTTTCTCGGGCAATGGATGTATTCAGCAAAATTGTGAGTAATCCCAGAAAAGAGCATTGGCTTGGGATGAAGTGGTTGCTGAGGAACAAGGAGGCTCAGTGGCAGCCAACGGTAGCACTCATAACAACCGGGGCAGAATGTATAGCAGCTATGGAAGACATAAAGGAGGCTGTGGGGTGCAAAGGATTGTTGGATGAGTGGGAGGTCCTAAAAGAGCAGGTTGTGGTGTCTTTGGATAGCCAAAGTGTGGGGCACTTGTGGAGGAATCAGGTGTTCCATGAAGGGACAAAGTATATGGATGTTCGGTATCATTACATTCCGAAAAATGATACGAAATGATGCATTCGTGTTGACAAGAAGACCACGGAAGAAAATCCTGCTGACTTGGGTACTAAAGTTCTACCTCTAAGTAAGTTCAATCATTGCCTTGAATTACTTAGGATTAGAGTTGGTTAATTGATGACTCAAGATGAGTTTGGATCCTGAAGCTTTCTGCACAATGGTTTAGGTTTTTTGAACACTTAGACAAAGGTAGAGATTGTTGTTATTTGTCTAAGGTTAAAATAGGTCCAACCATGGTTTAAAAATGGTTAAAGTCCAAACCAAAGGTGGATTATCAAAGCTTAGCAAGTTAGAAGACTGCACACATGTGTGTGCATCAATTTGGAGCAAGGGAAGGCCATGCGCACTAGTGTGCGCACTTCTGCACACAATCAGGGAAGTGTGCGCACAGCAGCAGCATCATCAGCACCATGGCGCCCAAAACCAGCACCATGACGCCCAAAACTAGCACCATGGCATCCAGAATGGTGTGCTAAAGGACTGGATCAGTGTCATGGCACCCAGAACCAGCACCATGGCACCCAGAAGGTGTGCAAAGGTGCTCTGCCCAGCACCATGGCGCCCCCTGTTGAGCGCTTAGGCGCCAGGCAAAGGGCTGCACATATGGACAGCCTGTTTTAAGACCCTTTTAAGTGTGTGAATGCAAGGATAAAACACACAGCACCACTTGGGAAGTGATGAAGGGCTATGATTAAGTGGAGATCATGATCAAAGGGTGGAAATTGATTTACAAGAATGTCCAAGAATTAAGAGGCTATAAAAGGGGTTCTAAAGGCCTCATTTCTACAATAATATACAGCACACATACAAGAGAGATTTTTGACATTGTGAGATCATTGTAAACACTTAGAGAGAATTGTGTAAGAGTGACAAACACAAGAGGGACTATTTGTAGTAAGGTTGGGTGTATAAGATAAAGAAGTCTAGAATAGTGAGAGGACATTGTTAGTTCTCATCTTCTTCCTTCTCTTCTTGTTTCTTCAAGAACTTAGATTCTTGAAGGGGATTGCTGTAACTTTGTAAGAACCACTGAGATAGTGCAGAGAGTTCGGAGGAACTCACGGGGACGTAGGCACATTGTCGAACCTCGACAACAAATTGCTTGTCTTCTTTCTTTCTTTGATTTTCTATTCTTATGTTCGATTGCTGAAATTATTTCTACAAGTCATTCAAGACTTGGGTGTTTGGAAGATCACCACCTGAGGATCTTGCTAAGGTAATTTCCAACATCAACTTTTTTGGTTTTATTGCCTAAGGTTAACAATTCTTCTTCCTTTGCTAAGTTGCGCCCTATCAGTTTATGCAACTTCACATACAAAATTGTTTTTAAGGTTTTGAATATGAGACTGACCAAATTTCTTCCATCTATAATTTTTGTTGAGCAATATGGTTTTGTTATAGGTAGAAGTATTCATGAAAATATTGCTCTTGCCTCGGAATTAATTGCTGATACAGATAAAAAAAAAAAGTGTTTGGCCGTAAAATTATGTTGAAATTTGATTTGGTTAAGGATAATGATAGGTTTGAATGGAGCTTTCTTTAGGTATTGAGGAAATTTGTTTTGATCTTATTTATACACTTCTTCCCAATTGTTGGTATTCTATTTTCTTGAATGGCTTTTCACCTCGTCTAAAGGTTTGAGACAAGAAGATCATTTTTCTCATTCTTTATTCATTATTGCAAAGGATATTCTGAGTAGAAATCTAACTAAGATAGTCTTTGGTGATAAGATTAATCTGTATCGTGCTTTGGCACTAATCAAAATATTATTTGCAGATGACAAGTTTATTTTTTCAAATGGTTCTAAGGACTCTTTGAGGAATCGTTTTCAATGATTCACACTTATTACGTAGAGAGTGGTCAGCTTATGAACTATCAGAAGAGCTGATTTGTGGTCTCAAATAAAACCTCAAGAGAGAGGTGCAATCTTATTCAGTCTTGAATTAAATTTTAACAGAAACAACTTCCCCTCACTTATCTTAGAGTTCATATGTTTAAAGAGAAAGCCAAATTGAAATATTTTGAAAATCTTATTCAAAAAGTGCGTATGAGGATGTATGGTTGGAAATCCAAATTGCTTACCTTTGGTGGAAAATTACTTTTCTCATATCTATTCTTAATGTTATGCCCCTCTATACTATAGTTTGTTAGAGTTGGTACATACTTCACGGGACCAGATCTGTAGAACCCCGGATGAACACAGGGTCTCGCTCCCTTGTACATGAGTTGGATATGATTTTTTGCTTGGTGGTTTGGGCTTGGGCCTATGAATAGCCGTAGTTTTGCAGCAAGGCAGAAATCCTAATTAGACCCTAATTAGGGCATCTTAAGTTGCTTATAAATATTATTTATGTACTGAGCATACATTGTAATTAGAGATTTGTGAGGTTGATAATAAAAAACTTTTGGCAGGACGTAACCCTATTCTGGGGTGAACCTGGGTAAATCTTGTCTTCTTTTTTTTTCTGTTTATAATTCGTGCGATTGACAGGTCTTGAATCGTTCAATTGGTATCAGAGCCTTGTGTTCGAGGATTAACAATCAAAGATGTCGATTGGATCACGGATTGAAATCGAGAAGTTAGGAGGGAAGAGCTTCGAGTTATGAAAACTAAAGATGGAGGATCTACTCGTGGATAGGGATCTGTGGATGGTGATAGTCAATGAGATACTGAAGAGTATGGCGTCCATGACAGAGGCATCACTGGTGGTGGTTTCAACATCATCTTCAGTGATCATCACGGAGTGGGAGAAGTTCGATCGGAGAGCACAAAGTCTGATTCGGCTGTGCCTGGTCGATTCTGTCATGATAAAAATTTATGGAGAAAAGACTACGAAAGATCTCTGGAAGAAGCTGGAAAGCCTTTATCAGAGTAAATCTCTGGTAAACAAACTGTTTCTGCGGAAGAAGTTGTACAACCTTCGGATGACTGAGGCCGATTCTTTCTCTGCTCATCTACTAAGTTCAATACTTTGAGAGGTCAGTTATTATCTATCAGTGTTGATGTGATGAATAATAATAAGGCTATTACGCTACTTTTTTCACTGCTTGATTCGTGGGATAACTTGATAGTTTTGATTAGTAGTGGTATGACTGATCTGTCTTTTGAGAATTTCGTAGCAGCCTTATTGTCTGAAGAGATGAGGTGACAAGGTACAGAGAACTCGTCAAATGAGGCCTTATCTGTGAGAGAGTGAACCTATGATAAAGACTACAAGTGGTCTGGTGATAAACCCAAGTTCAAAGGGAGATCGAAAAGCAGGGATAAATCTAGGTTGAAGTGTTGGAAGTGTAGGAAGTTTGGGCATCTAAAGAAGGATTGCAGAAGTAAGAATGTGAACCCTGAAAAGTGGATATGTAAGAGATCAGCTTCAAGAAAAAAGGACCAGTATGATGATGATGTTGGTGACTTAAATATGGCATCCTGTTTGGCTCAATCAGATAAGAGTCTTTAGATAATTGACACAGGAGTATCCTTTCACATGACACCTCACATGGACTGGTTTTGTGAGTATGAAACCTTTGATGGGAGAAATGTCTAAGCGTGATGCATATTCCGGGTCTCAGCAGGAACCTAATGTCAGTCAGCAATATGGCAGATGAGGGAGGGAATTTAAGTTGTGACAAAAATTTGTGCAAGATGACTCGTGGATTGTTAGTAATTGCGCGAGGTGTTTGGTATGGTACGTTGTACAAGCTACTGAGAAGTATAGTACAAAGTCAGTGCAGTGGAGGTTTTATCTTTGAGAAGGTGACTGATGATGAGGTGACATCCATAGTGTTCTGGCATCAGAGACTTGGGCATATCGGTGAAAATGGACTATCTAATTTATTGTCCAAGCAGATGGTGAAGGGAGTCCCAGATTGCTCCATGGGATTCGGTTTCAGTGAGTATTATCTACATGGCAAGCAGAACCGTGTGAGTTTTAAGTCCGCTGGCACGAGGGCAAAGGTTATTATGGATTTAATACATAATGATGTGTTTGGGCCAGTTCCGGTCCAATCTCTTGGAAAATTAAGGTATTATGTCTCTTTCATTGATGATTTTTTAAGGTATGCATAGATTTACTTCATGAAGAGTAAAGTTAAAGCATTTGATAAGTTTTGTGAGTTTAAAGCATTGGTAGAAAATCAGATGGAAAGAAAGATAAAGGTACTGAGAACAGATAATGGAGGGAAATTTTGCTATGACAAGTTTGAGAAATTCTGTGTGTCAAGCGGCATTGCAAGACAGAAAGCAATTCCATATACACCTCAATAGAATAGGGTGGCCAAGAGACTTAATCGGTCACTCATGGAGAAATCGAGGAGTATATTGAGTTATGCAGGCTTAGAACTGGAGTTCTGGGCAAAGGCGGCTGCTACAACACGTTATCTGAAGAACAGGTTACCTACATCAGCTTTGCAGGATCAAACACCATTTGAGGCACTATTCAGGAAGAAGCTGAGTTTGGCACATGTTAGGGTGTTTGAGTGTGATGCTTATATGCATGTGCCAAAAGAAAAGAGGAACAAACTTGACAGTAAATCAGTGAAGTGCATTTTCATTGGTTATAAGGATGGGGTTAAGGGATACAAGTTATGGAATCCAGAAAACAAGAGTACAATTTACAGCAGAGATATTGTGTTCAGGGAAACACAAAGGGATGTGGTGGCTGTCCAAGATGTACTGGAACAACCAAAGCAAGTTCAGATTGATTTTAACCCAGGAGATAAAGAGTGGAGACTACCCCATAGACTGCATTAGATACTTCAAATTCTAAGTCAATTGGGTCTGAGCACGATATTCATGTTTCTGATGTAGAGGATGAGGATTCAGATGCTGGCTTGGGGGTAGAGATCACACATGTCGTAAGGCGATCCACACGGTTTAGACGGAATTGACTATGGTGAGATATTTTCCTCAGTTGCAAAGTTAACATCTATCATATATGTCTTATCCATGGCAACTGCTTATGATCTAGAGGTTGAGCAACTGGATGTGAAGATAGCTTTCCTTCATGGGGACTTAAAGGAGAAAATTTACATGAAACAGCCTGAAGGCTTTGTGAGCAAAGGTAAGGAAGAACTGATTTGTAAATTGAAGAAGTCTTTGTATGGACTAAAGTAGTCATCATAGATGTGGTACTAGAAGTTTGATACATATGACATTCAACTTGGGTTCACTCCCAGCTATACTAATCACTGCATCTATGTGAAAACACTGTGAAGGCATTATTGGCAAGGCAATTTGATATGAAAGACCTAGGGCCAACAAACTTTATCTTGGGCATGCAGATAAAGAGGGATCGTGAAAATCAAAAACTGTGGCCAAGTTAGAAGAAGTATACTGAAGAAGTGTTAAAGAAATTCAATATGTCTGACAGCAAGCCAGTAGAGACTCTTATGCCTTTAGGAACCAAGTTATCTACGGAACAATGTCCGAAGACGGAGAAAGAAGCTGAAGAGATGGCACACGTACCTTATGCTAGTGCGGTTGGAAGCTTGATGTACGCCATGGAGTGTACTAGACCAGATATTGCCCAAGCAGTGGGAGTATTGAGTAGATATATGCCTAATCTTGGGAAAGAGCATTGGACTGCAATCAAGAGAGTTCTTAGATATCTTCGTGGCACGTTAGAGTTTGCATTGTATTATGGAGGTATGGGAGGTGAGAAGAATCTTGATATTGTAGGATCAGTTGATGCTGACTAGGGAGAAGACATTGATAGCAGGAGATCTACAAGCGGATATGTGTTCAATCTGTTTAGTGGGGAAGTGAGTTGGATAAGCAAAAGGCAAAGTGTTGTTGCCCTTTCATCTACAAAGTAGATTATATGGCAATAACTCATGCTGGAAAGGAAGTGGTTTGGCTTCAAAGGTTATGTGCTGAGCTTGGGTTTAAATAAGAAGCAGTGAAGGTGAAATGTGACAATCAAGGTGCTATCTTCTTAGCAAAGAATCATGCATTTCATTCACGGATGAAGCACATTGATATCTAATATCACTTCATCTGGGAAAAGATTGAAGAAAATGTGATAATCTTGGAGAAAATAGATACAGCAGTGAACAACGCAGATTTTTTGACTAAGGCAGTTAGTCTAGCAAAGTTTGAGTGGTGTGCTATTGAGATGGGCTTGAAGAAACAGATTCCTAGGAAGTTTTCCATGTGTGTGAAGTATTTACCAAGTGGGAGATTATTAGAGTTGGTGCATACTTCATAGGACCAAATCTGTAGAACCCCGGACGAACACGGGGGTCCTACTCCCCGAAACTTTCAGGCCCTGTACGTGAATTGGGTCTGGTTTTTTGCTTGGTGGTTTGGGCTTGGGCCCATGAATAGCAATAGCTCTATAATAGGGTGGAAATCCTATTTAGACCTTAATTATGACGTCTTAAGTTGCTTATAAATACTCTTTATGTACTGAGCATACATTGTAACGAGAGATTTGTGATGTTGATAATAAGAAACTTTTGGCATGATGTAGCCCTATTCTGGGGTGAACCTGGGTAAATCTTGTCTTTTTTTCTTTTTGTGTATAATTCGTGTGATTGACAGGTCTCGATTAATCTATAGTTGCGGTTCAAGTCCCCAAAAGACTGTTTGACAAATTACAGATATTTTTTTAGCTTTTCTATGGAGTAATAAAGGGGAATCAAGACATCATTGGATAGCTTAACATAAGGCGACTCTTCCAGTTGAGGAAGGTGGGTTTGGAATATGTGATCTTTCTCAAATCATGCTTTCTCTACAAGGTAACCTAGGTTGGAGTTTACTTATAAGAGGCTCTTTATGGTCCGAGTTCATGTTGAGCAAATATGAGCATCCCCTTATGACGATGGAAAATCCTTTTCCTACTTTCTCTTCACATTTTTGGAAATGATTAAACCTTTCATCCCTATGTTGAAGCAACATTCTCAGTGGCTTATCGATTCAGGCTTTTTCTCATTTTAGTTGGATCATTGGTGTCCTTTTCTTTTGCTTGACATTGTTCCAACTCTTAATAGTATTTCGATAACTAGTGTGTTTCACAGTTCAGATTTTATGACTTAGTTTCTTCCTCATTTATCATAGGATCAAGAGCAGTGCATCCAGGAGATTTCTTTTCCCTCAAAGCTTGATTCTCTTATTTGGAAACTTACTGCTTTTGGCCAGTTCTCCTTTGCATCCTACTAGCAACAAATTCGGGTTAAAAAAATCCCACTTTTTGCTAGCATAAATTTATTTAGAATAAGTGAATCCTCCAAAAATTGCTTTATTTATATGGAGAATTTTACAACAAGTTCTTCCCATAGATCATTGCATTCAAGCACTGGGCATTCCTTTGGTATCTAAATGTGTTTATTGTATTTCTTCTTCCAATTGTGAATCAATCACGCATCTTCAGGTTCAAAGTGAACTTGAAGGTTAAGTTTGGAATTTTTTGGCCATATAGTTGATTTTCATTTCAATTACACCACCATTCATGGTTTAGTCTCAGCATGGTTTAATAATTCCAGATTCAGCTCGAAAGTTCGCTTTGTTAAAATTCGTATTTTGTGTCTTTCTTACTGGGAAATTTAGTTGGTTAGAAATAGGAAAAAGTATGATTATCTTCTTTTTTCTTCTACTTCCATTATTTATAGAGTTACTAAGTTGATCAGGGACAGTATCGATACCTTCACTCTAGATAACAAGCTAAGCTTCTGTGACTCAGTTATTTTTCATGTGTCCATATCCCTATTCGAAAGCCTATGATTAACCAAGGAATTTGGGTCTGTTTCCAACATCCTAGATTAGGTGCTTTAAAGTTAAACTCTGATGGATCTAGTAGGAACGACCTCTGTTCTGGTGATGGTTTGGTCAGAGATCACAATGGCGCTGCAATTATAGTCTTTTCTTAATTTTTTGGTTATGGTTCTAATATGGAAGTGGAAACCGTGCTTTATTGGTTAGGCTTTAAATTTTTCATCGATTTTCCATTCCTATCACTTACATTGAATGTGATTCAAAAGTTTTTGTTGATTGTTTCTCTTATGCAGTTTGGCCTTGGCGTGCACATTATTTACTTCACCGTTGTATGGATCTCATGCCTTCCAATTGAAAAATTCAACATATTTATCGTGAATCCAACAAGCATACTGATTTATTGGCTTCATTAGGTCACACTCATCGAGATCATCTGATTTCTCGCGACCTTAATTCTCTTCCACCAAATGTTGCTTTGCTGTGTAGGGATGATAGTAACGAAATATTTTCTTTCAGACCTCCTTAATTTTGGGACAACGAAACAGTTGTTTGTAATTCAATTTATGCTTATTGGTTGTATAATTTTAGTGTTGCTCTCCATGTTTCTATACTTGTACTCCTTTAGGAGCTTAATATCTATAGAGGGGTAAGGTTCTATGTCCTCTCCTTGGGTCATGTATTGTCTTTTTTCAATTAATAATGGGTAAAGGTCCGCCTAAACCCCCATCTTAACAGGTGGTGTTTTCTTAAAAAAATCATCATTTTCACTCTCTCCCTAGAATTATGACTAACACATTCATGCCATAACACGGAAAAGTTTCCTTAATTAGGGATCTTTTGGCAATAATTTAACTTTATATGAGATTTTACGAACTTCATTGGGAGCTCAACACATAATCTATACAATCCATAGAACAAGGTGCAATGGCTAATAACTTTCGAATCAAAAGATAATTTAACTGAAGACAAAAAAATGAACTCCGCACTATGATCATATGTAAAGTGTATCCCTAATAGCAACTTAAATGTACAAGTTAAATATAAACTCATTACTCCTATGAACTTTATTTCCATGTCATCATTGTTTCCAACTGTGAGTATAAACTCTCTTTTATTTGGATTTTTCTTGCTTATGAATCCATGTATGGTATAAGCAATATAATTTTCATTGTCTAGCCTCTATACTAAATGGAGCTTCAGTTATATTGGATTCACTTAGAACAAGAGCCAAAGAGCTGCCCTTATGATCATTATCATTTATCCAATGTTTTTACTTTTATTGCAACCTCATTTCTCATTATATTTCTCCATACGTAAGAAGCACTTAATTTTACTTTATAAGGACAACAACCTTAAAGACTCATTACATTTTCGATCTGATCAAATTTTTAATTATTATCCTAAACAAATTTAGAAGCACTAGATTAACTTCTCTTACCTTTTTTTATACTTGTTTTTAGAAACAAGTGAGGCAATATGAGATTTCTATCTTATTTGAAAAAAGATTATCTTTATTATGTACTCCAAAATGCATCATTCTTCGTCATAACTTATGAAATTTACCTTATGCATAATTGAACTTATCTAAGCTTACAATGACTCTCGGTATCTTTTAATGGTTAGCAGGCACATGTGGTTAAACTTAATCCTTACATCATTAACTTATTACCGAATCAGAACTATTATTCTTATGCTCTGCAATTTTATACTTTATTCATTGCCAAGTCTATGTCTGTCATCTCAATGACTAACTTTACATTACCTTTTTCAACTTAATGAAATTTTTACCGATCGGAATTTCAAAGGCTGCCTTATTGTTCTTGATAATAAATGTGGCTTTAAATTAAAGTGTGACTAATTTAGTTAAACAATGTAACTTTATTAGCAAATCGTGGTATAATAATGTACTCCAAAACTATAAATGAGTATCCTCATAAGAGGTCATACACATCATGTAAACACATTTGTGCAAAATTCATGACATACAATTACAAAACTCTCTACATAGAAGCGGCCATTAAAGTATATTCAAACCTACAATAATCTACCACTTTGGGGTTATAGACCACTTAGATCAATCACTTTTCAACCATATGCTCCCATGCATCACTCTCAATTCCAAAACACAATCACCACCTTTGGGTTTATAATAATATACTAGAATCAGAGACATTCTACTACCATATAAGATTGATATTCCACAAATCCAACCGAAAAATGCCACTTTGGCAACTATAATTTCCAACTAATTCCATGAAACTTTTCCATGCCGAGATATACTTTATATTATTCACATAAACAATATGTTATGATTTTAGACTTGGAGATAAGGGGCTAAATTTGTCTATAAAATCATATTTCATGTTAATTACATTATTAACAACTTTTGGGGTATGAACAATACCCATCTCCCCGAATACTGGATTCGAGGCAACACCTCGATGAGAGGTATTGGGAGCAAGTCCCCCCAGTCGGCAGGGGTTTGGGGGAAAACTTGTAAACCCTACATACACATACACATACACATATCCCCGTAGATGACGTAACACATATCCCTGACCCTCACATATCCCTGTAGCTGGACAAGTCAATAGTGTGAATGCAATACCATCTTTATATTTCCATTAGGAAATTGAAAATTAATATGAGTAACCTTATATGAAAAAAAAATGCAAAAAAGTCACAATCGACTGTCGTTAAGCCATAGTCTACTTTAGAAACTTACCATCCAAAATTATCAAGTGACCGTCAACTGTGCCTTAAAGACGAGGCCTATGGCTAACAGTTGACTATCAAAAGTTTATGTAAGATCCTTTTCCTTTAGGACAGTCTACTATATCAACCACAATCAACTATCAAAAGTTTCTGATCAAATTTTTTTTCTTAGGATAATCGACTTTCAAAAGAGACAATTGACCCTTCGCTCGACACCTAATGCTTTTCCTTGATTTTTTGCGTTTTTTCACATCCAAATTCATATTTTCTTTTATCTAAACAACTTTCAAGGGTTTTAGTTGTTACTTTATGTGTTTTAATTAACATTAAACACTCTTGATTTAATTAAATGATCAACACCTAATATTTAACTAGGATCACTCAATTAAAGCACAACAATCAATACTGCAAAATATGTTTCTACAAATATAGATATCAATTCGCATGTATATACAAATAAAACCTAATATTAGCATCCATTATCAAATGAATCAATCAACAAATTTTCTTTATTGCTAAAATAAAAAACCTTAGCATGCTTTCCATCAATATTTATTCAATCAAAGATTAAAAACTTAATTAGAGTTCTAAATCTAATATATGGTGGCTTTGATACTACTACATGTAGGATTTCAATTTCCATCTTAATCCAAAGGAATCACCATTGAAAAGTAGAGAACACCTATTATCAAATAGATAGAAATAGCATATACCTTGTTTAGGATCCATCATAGATGACGCAACAGAATCTTCAAATAATCAATAGGAACGGATCCTTAGCTAAGTAATTAGGTTCTTCTCCTCGATTCTCCTTATTACACTAGCTTGATGAGACCGACTTTTTCTTAATGTACAAAGAAGACAATGTATTCTTAAGGATTGAGAATTAGGAGGGAGACCTAGCTTATTCCTTATATAGTGATCCAATATCTCACTCATCACAGACCCAAAGGTCAACTATAACCTATACTAGTTAGCTCATATTAGACACATTAGAGTATTAGGTCCACTGCAAATAAATTGCTTTATTGAGCTTCCTTTATGTCTCCTTTAATAGACATTCACTTAGTCTATTTTATGACAAAATCCATAATCTCAATTAACGTTAACTCATGCACATAGAATAATTTTAACACATTAGGCATTAGAAAGTCATATGTTGGGTCTGGCTAGTGAACAACATAATGTTGGACTTGGATCCCGACGAATTAAACTTGTGAGAACAACACATGGACTTCGACCCAATGAATTGGACAAACTTGTGATCAAATCCTAACAACTCAATGGAATAAGCATAATAGCCATCTTCTGACACAATCCAAGCCGATTGATTCTTGGCCCAAGTTTCTTTTTCCTTTTTTCTTTCTTTTATATTTTCACAATATATTTTTAAGAGTAACATAAATAAAAAAATTGTTAGTACTAGTATGTTTGAAGACATTAATAAATTAAATTAAAAAATGTTAGTAGTATGTTTGAAGACAATAAATAGTATGGATTTAATAAATGACTTGATCCTCATTGCATTATGTTCATTTGGACCAAACAAATCTATATAGATTCAACTTAATTTTTAATTTGACTGAAGTTTTGGAAGACCATAAAATTAATTTATAGCAACATTTAAGAGTCGTTTAATTTTTTAAAGTTTAAAAGAACCCATTAGACACTTAATTTTCACTTAAATAACAAAGTTTCTTTCTTAAGCCCAACCCAAAAGTCAAACAAAGCTACAATTTTGAAATTGAAGCCCCAGAGTTTCAATTTTTGTTTCAGCCAGATGATAGCTCTTAGAGAAAAAATTACAGAAAAGAATAATTGTGATGACTGATGGGATATTTGACTCAAAAAATCCTTTTTAATTCGCAGCCTTTGGATGTACACTACAGATATATAGCTCATATGGAAAACCACTTGTCCACACTTAAACAACTATTTTTAGTCAAATCAACACAGATAAAACACAAACACATTCCAAAAACAATTGCCCGACAGTTAATAATAAGCATTTTTAAAAGATCTTATTTCATTGACCAATAGCAATTGATTCATTGATTATATTTGAATTGATCAATTGAATCTTTATGCTAGCAATTCAATTATAAATTTGAGAGTTATTGTCATTGTTAAAGGAGAATATAAAGAAATTAGAATTATTGTTGTACTTTTTTTATAAAAAAAGGTAAGCAAAAAGTTGTTGCATCGTTATAATGGATTTTGGGCTACAAACGGGGTTGATACACTACACCCGCTAAAAACTATCTGAAAACACTCAATTAAATATTTTTGAGTTTATGATTTAAGTTCATCTATTAAATTACTTGTGCTTTTCAAAGTAATTGAGCTCAACTTGATTAGAGTAGTAAATATATTCAATTATGAGATTTATTTTATTATTCATTTATATATATATATATACACACACATTTTGATGATAAAATCTCTAATTTTAATGATAAGACACGTACTTTTTGTGATAAAATTGTTTTTTTATCACCAAAAATATAAATTTACAACAAAAATATGTATTTTACCACAAAATATATAAGCTAAACAAATTTTTCTTTCTTTTATTTGTCAAGGGTACAATAAACTCCACCTTAAAAAAATTGAGATTTTCTTATCCAACTTATTTGAGTTTGATTTAGAGTCTACTTAACAAAACATCGTATGCAGGCTTGAGATTTTCTTTCTTTTTTTGTTGATTCTAATCGACTTTAAGTGAATTTTGAAAAGTTAGGGTACCTAGGTTTTCAAATGATGTGAAAAATTATAAGTTGTGTTGACTTAATTATTGACTCTTCTACCCCTCCCACTTTACTATTTTCCTTCTCTCTTCTCTCTGTCCTCTCTAATCTTTGTAATCTAGCAGCAAGATATCTTTCCTCAATTGATCAAAGAACCAGAGAGCTTTCCTACATTTCTTTACAAAATCTTTGGTCATCACATTTTATATGAACAAACCTAAGTGTTATTGTAATATCTGTATTCGAAAAAAAAGGGTGAAGAAGTAATTTAATAAATATGACACGGAATTAAAATAATATATATATACGAAAGATTTAATTTTTATAAAAAAATCTTTAAAAAAAAACATGTGGACAGCATGTAAGGAAAAGGAAAAAAAATATTCGTGGAGGATACGAAAAGAAAATAAAATAAAAAAAATTTTAAAAAGAAAAAAAATAAGAAAATGAGCGTGCAACACCTGGACTTCCAGGTGTTGCCTCAAAAATTTTAACCTGCTCCATGTTAAGAAACGCAAAAGTGAAACGGTGGAGAGGGCGGCAAAATTATATATATATATATATATATGTGTGTGTGTCTATATATATATACACACACACACACATTTTGTTCTTTATTTTAATTATACTTATCAAATCCTGATTGGTTTCCTTCATTCTACAATTCAAACTACTCTATTTCTCTAAACACTTTGGGACCGAAAGAAAGGTTGAAAGAGTAAAATTTTGAAGGGGTTTAGAGGAGAATTTTATAGAGAGTCATGGGAAGCTCTAAGAAAAACAGAAGATAATAACATGAAGTTTATTTTTGAAATTTAGCATACATGAAATTTCCCAGAATTCAATTTGGGAATTTTCAAAGGGTGTGAATTAGGAAGGAATTGAAGAATAAATTAGAAATTTTAACATAAATATTATGTCAGGTGTTGAAAGTAAGCAACTGGGGAAAATTGCTGAAAGGAGCAGGAAAGGCAAGGAAGTGATCCATGGGTAGCTCTAAGTACTACGTGGTGCGTTAGATTTACTTTAAGTAATCAAGATAAATATGAAATATGTGGTGATAGTATTTGAATAAAACATTAACTTATGATTTGGTGATATATGAAAGTTGGTTGATAGGTACGATAGAAATAATGGACGTGTAGAGAATTATTTTATGAGAAATAATATTATTGAAATAATGAGTCGATTTACTAATAAATGTGGTAAGTGAAATTCTTGACGAGCTATGGTTGATGATTTGATATGATTTATGAGGAGAGAAATTTAGTAGAATTTTTCAAATAATAATTTGAAAATAATCAAGATAGCTAATTTGAATATTTGAATACATGCTTGTTTCTATATTATTGTTCATATGCATATTTCATATCATTATTCATATGCATATGCATGAAATAAAAGAACCGAGAAGGCATCCGGTCTAAATGAAAATAACCGGTATATGCTGAAAATAAAAGAATCAGGAAGGCAGCCGGTCTAAATAAAATAAAAGAACCGGGAGGGCAACCGGTCTAAGCTAAAACATGTCAACATGTGGGAAGACAGTTCCAATTAATAATTCATGCATTGCATCTGTTTTAAATATTGATTTTATTATTGGGATGCTAAAGTGCTATTCATGATTGTAAATTTATTGATAGATAAACAAGTCTCACAGAGAGACAATTATGCTGAGAAGAAATATGGAAATATGAAATGATGAGAATTATCTGAGTGACTGATTATATGCTGTGAACCTCATAACGAGGTAATTATGAGATAGAATTGATAGTCTCAAGATGATGATTAATTATATGAGAAGAAAAGATTTATAAAGGATGGAGATTTGATATGAGTAGTGATAATAAAATGTTATTATCAAAATATATGAGATATAGATGAATGAATGTAGGAAGACTAATTATACAACTTGAATACTTCTAGTAAGTTTAATTCACTGAGCTTGTGAAGCTCACTCTAATTGTACAATGATTTCAGGTAGCAGGCAGAACAGATAGTTTGGTGAGCTGAGATTCAGACGAAGTCGTTATCTATAAGCCACGTGGTCCACATCCTCAGACTAATAAGAAAACAAAATCAAAAATATATATATTTGTAAATATTCATGTATATTACATTGTATATAATGTTTAAGTCAAGATTTGAATGATATATCTCCCCTGTTGAGGGTTGAGGATTGATGTAATAATTACAGTTGGTATTATTTTAAGTGTTACATATATGTGTCATGCTGGGATTTTCAAAATGTGACAACACCATCTTAGGGGTCGCTAACTCGGGATGGGTTGTTACAATTTTGGTATAAGTGCATTAGGTTTTATGATTTTTTAGACTGCATAAGAACTTAAAGAAATGGAATATCTAAATAAACTATATTTTAATACAAACTCTGAGGATGACACGTGGACGTGCTAGAGCTAGAGGTAGAGTTATGAATTAGAGGGGATGTAGTAGACCCTTAATATTTAGAAGAGGTAAAACAGAGGGAGAGGTTGAGTCTGTGGTTCCTGCAAGGGAACATATTGATAGTGCAGTTGGTACTAGTAGAGCTGGGAGAGAATCTGAGGTTAAGAGGAATAAATTGAAAGAAGTGTTTGATCGTGCTATAGATAGGATGAATGTAGCTAAAGAAATGGCTGATAATTTGCAGAGGAGATTAGAGGAGAGGGTTAGAAAGAACCTAATGTGGTGAGACAAGAGGTTCATAAGGGAGAAGGTGTGTTTTCACATGAGATGCAAGGTGATTGTTTTGTGAGATTTCTTAAGTTAAACCCTAGTCTTTTAGAGGATCTGTAAATCCTGTAGAAGCTGAGCAATGGATTAAACATGACAAGAAATATTTTGAGGTCTTACCTATGATAGATAGACAAAAGGTTGCTTTTGCTTCATTTATGCTGGAAGGTGAGGCTTCTCAATGGTGGGAGGATATTTTTCCCAGGGTAAGCACACAGGTAGAACAACCTTTAACTTGGAGTAAGTTTAAGGATGAATTCTTTGTGAAGTATTTTTCAGATACCTTTCGGACACAACAAAAGAGAGATTTTGTTCATTTAAGGCAGGGTAATTTATCGATAGCTGAATATGATAGTAGATTCATAGTCCTGTCAAAGTTTTTACCTAAATTAGTGAATACGAAGGAGAAGAAGTGTAAGAGATTTTTAGATGGATTACACTATGACATTCAAATTAAACTCTCTTATATGGGCATTGAAAATTATGCTATACTAGTGGATAAAGCATTACAAATTAATAATGATTTGATGGAGTTTAGAGGTAGGAGGGAGTGGGTGTGCAGGGTGGGAGACCACTTCAGATGTGGCGTTCCTTGTCACAACGAACTGTAGTACAGAGTCAGAGACAAGCATGATATGTTGCTTCTGTAGCTCAAAGTAATACTAGTGAGACCCTTAGATTCGGGAGACAGGCTATGGGAAGTGGGAGTTATAGTAGAGGAATAAGTATGCCACCAAGGGGAGGTGGTAATCTGATGTATGATCGAGAGCTAAGGGTTTGCTTTAGATGTAATCAGACGAGGCATTTGTCTCAGAATTTCTCTACATAAATATGCTTTATATGTGGTGAGGGAGGACATGTTGCTGTAGATTGTCCAGTGGGAAAATCTGCTGATGTAGGTGTTGGAACTGTTGGGAGAAGACCGGTGGACAGAGATAGTGGATTAGGGAGTGTGTTGGGCAGAGGTCAAGGATCAGTAGCTAAGAGAGGATGTGGTAGCCACTTACAGTCCAGGAACAACAGAGTCTATGCATTGACCCAACAGGATGCACTAGCCACTCCTGATGTTTTTATAGGTATGGTATATATCATTGATAGGACTGCTAGATTATGGATTGATCCTGGTGCAACCCATTCTTTTGCATATAGTGTTTATATGAAATCAATTGATGCTAGTGTTAGTCCTTTGATGCATGCTATTGTTGTTGAGGTTCCTACTGGGGATAGAGTTATTATCAAGACAATTTGTCAAAGTTTGTGATTAATATGGCTGATAGAGAATTTAAAATCGATTTATTGCCTTTAGATATGACAAATTTTGATTTAATTTTGGGGATGAATTGGTTATCTGCATATCATGCTTGGGTAGATTGTTTTAGGAAGAATGTGGTGCTCAAGATACCTAAACAAGAAGAGTTTAATTTTCAGAGAGAATATAAGATACTTGTTAATTGTTTTATTTCTGCCTTAACTGCTGGTAAATGGTTGAAGAAGAGTTATAAGGGGTATTTGGCATATGTGGTGGATTATAGCAATGAGAGTAGGAAGTTAGAAGAAAATATGGTAGTAAAATATTTTTCTGATGTCTTCCCTGAAGAGTTGTCTGGTTTGCCTCCCAATAAGGAGATTGAGTTTTTTATTGAGGTGATTCCAAGATTAACACCCATATCTATAGCACCTTATAGAATGATACTAGCTAAATTGAGAGAGTTAAAAGTTCAGCTTCAGGAGTTACTAGATAAACAGTTTATTCAACCTAGTATGTCACCTTGAGGAGCCTCTGTGTTGTTTGTCAAGAAGAGGATGGGACGATGAGATTGTGTGTTGATTATAGACAGTTGAATAGGATCGCCATTAAGAATAGATATCATTTGCCATGGATATATGATTTGTTCGAATAGTTATAGGGAGCTAGGGTGTTTTCTAAGATAGACCTGGGATCAGGTTATCATCAATTGAGGATAAAGGAGGGGGACGTGCCTAAGACTACTTTTAGGACGCGTTATGGCCATCATAAGTTCTTGGTCATGCCATTTGGGTTGACTAATACTCCTGCAGCATTTATGGATCTAATGAATCGGGTGTTTAAACCATTATTTGATAGATTTGTGATTGTGTTTATTGATGATATTATGGTATATTCCAAGAATGAAGAGGAGCATATGCAACATTTAGAGATAGTGTTGAAAATTCTGAGGAAAAAGAAATTATATGCAAAGTTCTCTAAGTGTGAGTTTTGGTTGAATGAAATATCTTTCTTGGGGCATGTTGTGTCGGGAGAGGGAATATTAATTGACCCACAAAAAGTAAAAGCAGTGTTGAATTGGGAAAGACCAACTAGTGCAACTAAAATTAAAAGATTTTTGGGGTTGGCTAGTTATTATGAGGTTTATCCAAAAAATTTCTAGATTAACAAGGAAGGAAGTGAAGTTTAGGTGGTCAGAAGAATGTGAAAGGAGTTTCCAACTGTTAAAAGAAAAATTGACTACTGCCCCGGTATTAGTGCTTCCTTTTGGTGATGAAGGAATTGTGGTATATAGTGATGTGTCACATCAGGGGTTGGGATATATGTTGATGCAACATGGGAGAGTTATAGCTTATGCGTCTAGGCAATTGAAGAACCATGAGAGGAATTACCCGACCCATGATTTAGAATTGGCTGCCATAGTTTTTGCTTTGAAGATTTGGAGACATCAATTGTATGGAGCCACTTGTGAAATTTTTACTGATCAAAAAAGTTTGACGCATTTACCTATCCAGAAAGAGTTGAATTTGAGGCAGAAGAGGTGGATGGAGTTGATTAGTGATTATGACTGTACAATTCATTATCATCCAGGAAAGGCTAATGTAATAGCTGATGCAGTGAGTAGAAATGCTACAAAGAGATTAGCTGCTATTGGGAGTCATAATAGTAGCTTGATGATAGAATTAAGAATAATGTGGATGCGGTTGAGTGTCAATGATAGAGGAGTATTGATGGCAAATATGGTGGTACAACCTTCTATTATTGATCGCTTATTACAGATGCAGGGTAGAGATGGAGGGATAGAGAAGATCAGACATGTAGTATTAAGTGAGAATCCAACTGAGTTTAGAATTAGAGAAGATGGTATGGTGGTATTGAGGCATAGAGTTTGTGTTCCCAATGATGTGGAAATGAGAAAGAAGATACTAAGGGAGGCTCATAATTTTTTATATTCCATGCACTCGAGTAATAAAAAGATGTATAGGGGATTGAGACAGAATTATTGGTGGTCAGGGATGAAGAATGATGTAGCGAAACATATTTCTAGATGTTTGACTTGTTAACAGGTGAAGTCTGAGAATAGACATCCAGCAAGTTTATTACAACTTCTTGCAGTACCTGAGTGGTCATGGGAGAACGTGAGCATAGATTTTGTCTCTGGTTTTCTTCGTACCTAGAAGGTTTATGACGCTATATAGTGGATAGACTTTCTAGGTCTTCACATTTCATTCCTATTAAAACTACCTGGAGTCCTAAAAGGTTGGCTGAATTGTATGTAGCAGAGCTTGTAAGACTATATGGAGTTCCCTTGAGCATTGTATCAGATAGAGATTATAGATTTACCTCTAGATTTTGGAGAGGTTTCCAAGAAGCTATGTGTACGCAATTACAGTTTAGTATAGGTTTTCATCCACAAACTGATGGGCAGACGGAGAGGATTAATGAGTGCCAAATATTGCATATTTTGGCCCCTTAATTTACATTTGTTACTTTGAGTTGTTTTTGTTGTTTTACAGGTTTATAAGCACTCGAAAAGGAGTTTCACTAAAATTGCCAGAATTGTCTGTACAGATCAGTCAATTTTGTGGATTTTACTGTATGATTCAGGAAGAACCAGGAGATGATTCATATATGCTTTGAAAGATCTGGATGTCTATTTTTTGAGGAATTTTATGGGTCATAAAAATGATTTTTTTAGAGAAAGTTATGGCAGTTTTAGTAGACAAAGGTCAAGCTGTGTGTGATTTCAGCTTGGCAGATTAGTCATTTTTGTGGATTTTACTGTATTGATTCAGGAAGAACCAGGAGAAAAGCCATATATACTTGAAAAGATCCATATATCTATTTTTTGAGGAATTTTACGACTTGTAAAAATGATTTTTCTAAAGAAAGTTATGGCAGTTTTAGTAGACAAAGGTCAGGTAGTGCACCATGCTGCGCTCGAGTGCACAAGACTGTGATCAAGCGCACTCAGACAGTATCCCACACCAAATTTGAAATATATTGCACTCTTGAGTTTCTTTATAAAAGCCATACCTCACTGAAGCAATTGGTGTGCAATCTGGAGGACTTCTGCTATCATTCTGGTGGATCTCGAAGGCTTTGCTACCACGAGGGGAAGCGCCGCCCAACAGCGAGTGGAATTTCTCCCAATGTATAGTTAGTTTTAATTTATTTCTTTTTTAGTTTTAAAGTTCAATATTTAGCACTTTTATTGTGAACTTTAGTTTCATAATTATGAGAGGCTAAAATCTTCATCTAAGGTTGAAGATGAAGCCTCGCCATTGTTTGGCATAATATTTTCAGATTTGTTCATACAATTCTGATATTTTTAGTATAAATGTTCTGTTTAATTATTTGAGTAAAATCTTATGATTGATTGCTTTTAAATTGTTAAATTGGATATTCCTTGTATTTCATCTGCTAGATACGACAAATCATTCAAATTAGATTGGATATTCATTGTGATATGTGAATTAAACGGATACATTGGATGGTTTTGATTTAGTTTGGGTATTCACCGTGATTTGTATAATGGTGGATTCATGGAATGATTTAATAGATTATTTTTATATAGAACATAAAGATATATGTTTTACTTTAGTGGGGTGGATTCAGAAAACCTTTGTGTTTTTATCAGTTGTTTTTAAATCAATTTAGTTTAGTTTATATTTCTTTGCAAAATATAATACAAAATTCGGAACTAGGTTAAAATAGGGTTAGTTTAGATAAAAATATATTTTTCACAACGCAATTCCCTATGGATTCGACCTCGCACTTGCACAGCACTATATTGCAAATGACTCGTGCGCTTGCGAGTAATTTAAAACTCACAATAAAGATCATCAGAATATTAAAAGATATAATCCAAAATGCTGAGGTCACCTAGCTTCAATCTCAACACAACAATGTGATAAAAACACATGTGTGTGTGTGTGACAGAACATGTGAATGAGAGAATTGTGTGAGAGTGCAAAGATACAGACATAAAAGAGAGACTCATTAGAGAGGCTGGTTGTAAAGAGAGATGTTGGAAATCACCTTGACAAGATGCCTAGGTGATGATCTTCCAAACACCCAAGTTTAAAATGACTTGTAAAGAAAAATACAGCAACCAAAGCAAGAAAGAAAAGAAGACAAGCAATTGTTATCGAGATTTGCAATAGCCTACATCCCCGTGAGTTTCTCTGAACTCTCTGCACTAAATCAATGGTTCTCTACAATCCAGCAACCCTCTTTAAGAAACCTCAAGTTCTTGAAGAAACCAAGAAGAAAAGAAAGAAGATGATAAGAACTATTACAATGCTCTCTATCAAATCTATATTACTCTCTCTTTACAACCAGTCTCACTACTATGAGTCCCTCTTGTGTTTTGTATCTTTGTACTCTTACAAAATTCTCTCTTGTATGTCTGTCACTCTTTACAATTGATCTCAAATTATGTCACAAATGTTGATGAGAATAAAGCTAAGTGACCCTTTATATAGTGCACCAACTTCTTGTCCAATCTTGAGAGTCAATCTCCACCCTTAGATCTTGATGACCACTCAACCATGGACTTTGATCATTCTTTAGTCAAGCTATGCACTTTGATCTTACATCCACGCACTCAACATAAGGCTGAAAAATTAGCCTTGGTGTACCTTAAGGGTGCGGCTTGAAACAGGGCAAGGTGCGGCCTGAAATAGGGTAAGGTGCGGCCTGAAACAGGGCACACTTGTTGCCACTCTGTGCGCCGTGGCTTCGGGTAGGGTGCACTGTGGCCTGGCCTTCCTCCAACATTCCTCCATGCTGTATGCTACGGCCTAGACAAAGCTGGGCCACGGCTTGACCTGATGCACATATTTTCCAGCTTGTGTGCTTAGACGCACACACTAGTGTGTCTACCTGTTCCTTGCTCCAAGGTGCCGCGCACACTTATGTGCACTTCTTTAACATGCTGAAATTTATTCTACCAACCTTGGTTTAGACATTAACCTTGTTTAAACCTTATACAAATATCAAAAATCTCTACCTTTGTCTAAGTGTTTAAACCTGAACCATTGTGCAAAGAACTTTAGGATCCAAACTCATCTTGAGTCATCAATCAACCGACTCCAATCCTAAGTAGTCCAAGGAAATGATTGAACTTACTTCGAGGTAGAACTTTAGTACCTAAATCCGCAGGGTTTTCTTCCATGGCTACCTTATCCACATGGATGCATCCTTTCGTAACATTTTCCCGAATGAAATGGTACCGAACATCAATGTGCTTTGTTCTCTTATGGAACACTGGATTTTTGCACAAGTGCAATGCACTTTGACTATCCGAAAACACCACAACCTGCTCTTCTAGTACCTTCAACTCTTCCAACAACCCTTTGCACCACATAGTTTCCTTAATAGTTTCTGTTGCAGCTATGTACTCAGCCTCGGTTGTTGAGAGTGCTACCACCGGCTGCAACTGAGCCTTCCAACTTACACAACATCCGTTTAAGTTAAAGAAGTAGGAGGTAATCGATCTCCTTTTATCCCAGTCTGCTCCATTGTCCAAATCCATAAAACCCTCAAGGCAGATGGATTTATCCCTCTTCTCATAAACCAGCCCTACTTCTGGGCTTCCCTTCAAGTACCTCAGCAACCACTTTATCCCAAGCCAA
This sequence comes from Bretschneidera sinensis, assembly GCA_023935145.1. Taxonomy (NCBI): domain Eukaryota; kingdom Viridiplantae; phylum Streptophyta; class Magnoliopsida; order Brassicales; family Akaniaceae; genus Bretschneidera; species Bretschneidera sinensis. Next base: position 98,642,130 of record CM043700.1, on the reverse strand, counting down.
TGCTCTTTTTCGGGATTACTCATAAACCTGCTGAGAACACTTATTGCATGAGCAATATCAGGTCTAGTTCTTACCATGGTGAACATAACAGAAACAACAGCACTAGAATAAGGAACTTTTTCCATTTCCTTCTTCTCTGCCTCCGATCTCGGACATTGATCGCTAGAGAACTTGAAATGACCAGCAAAGGGAACCTTCACTAGTTTGCTATCCATAGAGAACTTAGATATCATATTCTCTATGTAGGAAGTTTGAGAGATCTTCAATTTGTTTCTCTCCCTTTCTCGGATGATACACATCCCAAGGATCTTCTGTGCATGGACAAGATCCTTCAACTCAAACTCCTCACTGAGTTGACCTTCAGTTTCCTTATCCTCTCCATGCTGCTCCCAACCAGCAACATATCATCAACATAGATGAGGATGATCACCACTTCCTCAACTTTCTGCCCCTTGTAGTACAAGCACGAATCATAGTAGCTCCTCATGAAACCTAAGCTGATTACAAAGGAATCAAACCTCTTATTCTATTGCCGAGGTGATTGCTTCAAGCCATAGAGAGATTTCTTCAATTTGCACACCAACTCTCCCTGCCTTCCTTCCTCATAGCCTTCGGGTTGCCTCATGTAAATGGTCTCATCGAGCTCTCCATGTAAAAACGCTGTCTTCACATCTATTTGCTCAATTTCCCAATCAAATTGGACCACCAATGCTAACACTATCCGTATCGTCTTGTACTTCACAACCGGTGAGAAGATTTCAGTGAAATCTATGCCTTCTTTTTGTGTGAACCTCTTTGCCACCAGCCTAGCTTTATACCAGACTTCATCTCCTGGAGTATTCCTTTCTTTGATCTTGTAGATCCATCTACAATCCACAACTCTCTGTTTTTCTAGTTTGGGCACCAAATCCCAAGAGTTGTTCTTCATTAAATAATTCATTTCTTCCTCCATAGCCAACTGCCGCTTTGACGAATCCTTACACTCCATGGCATCCGTGTAAGTTTTTGGTTCAACCTCTCTTTCTATCCAAGGAGCTACTACATTAGCATCCGCAAACGCATATCTCAAAGGTGGTCTAACCACCCTCCTTTCCGGGTCTCTTGTGAGCTGGTAGTCATTCTGACTTGCTGTATCAACATCTTCTAGTTCAGCCTCTTCTTGAGTTTCTTGAGCATGGCCTTCATCAATGGGCTCTACCTGGTCCGAACCCTCTTGCTTTCCTTGCTCTACCTGAACCGAACTCTCCTTAATGCGATGCTCCACAAATTCTGGACTGGTTTGCTCACTAGCCCCTGCAGGGTTAGTTTTCTCTAAGTAGGGAAATAACAATTCATTAAAAATATCATCTCTACTTATTATAAGTTTCATGCCCTTATTTTCTAAGGACCATAACCAATATCCCTTAACCCCATCACTATATCCTAGAAATACACATTTTCTAGACCTTGGGCTAAGTTTATCATCCTTTTGATGTGCATATGCAGCACACCCAAAAGTCCTAAGGTTGCTTAATTTAGGGGGTTTCCCACTCTACATCTTCATGGGAGTCTTGAGATCTAAAGCTCTAGAGGGTGATCTATTTACCAAGTATGCAGCAGTAGCCATAGCTTCTCCCCAAAAATATTTTGGTAAACCAGATCCTATTAACATGCACCTAACCTTTTCCATAAGGGTTCTATTCATCCTCTCAGCAACTCCATTTTGCTAAGGTGTTTTTACAACTGTTCTATGTCTTAGAATGCCATTTAATTCACAAAATTTATCAAAATCTTTATTGCAAAATTCTAAGCCATTTTCGGTTCGTAAAGCCTTAACTACCTTACCCATTTGAGTCTCCAGCAACTTCTTCCATACAACAAATTTATTCAAGGCATCTGATTTATTTCTAAGTAAATAAACCCACACTTTTCTTGAATAATCATCAATTAAAGACAGAAAGTAAACATTACCTCCCTATATTGGTGTTCTTGCTGGTCCCCAAAGGTCCGAATGAATGTAGTCCAGAATGCTCTTAGACTTGTGCATTCCGGTGTTGAAGCTGACCTGGTGTTGCTTCCCAAGAATGCAACACTCACAGAAATCCAATTTCTCTACTTTGTCTCCTCCAAGTAGACCATCCTTGCTAAGAACTTGCAGGCCCTTTTCGCTCATATATCCCAAGCGAGTGTGCCAAAGGGCTGCCCTATCCATCTCAGCCATCAAGCTTGCTGCTTAATCCTTGGTTTCTGTTTCACTGATCATCTCATAAATTCCATCTTTTATTGTTGCCTTGATCACTACCAAAGATCCCTTGGTCACCTTGAGTTTTCCTCCCTCTACTTTGCAAGAATATCCCAAAGAATCCAGCTGCCCTAATGAGATCAAATTCCTCTTCAAATCTGGAAGATACCTCACATTTCGCAGTAGCTTTGTGACTCCATCAAACATCCTCAACTGGATGTCTCCTATCCCCCTCACTTGGCAAGAATTGTCATTCCCCAAGAAGACCCTTCCATAATTGATCTCCTTGAAATTCTTAAACCATTCCTTGTGAGGGCATATGTGATAAGTGCACGCAGAATCTAGAATCCACTTCTCACTGCCTTGCCTCTTGCTCACATTTTGAGCACACAACAAGCACATCATCTTGCTGTTCTCCTTTGGCAACCGAAGTGTCTCCATTGTTGGTATGGCTTCTTCTCTCATCCCACATCTTCTTCTTGCAATCTTTCTTGAAATGGCCTTCTTTGTTGTAGTAAAAGCATCTCTTTCCTCCTCCAAGTCTTGTCTTGGAATGAGATCTCCCATGGTTCTGCCCTTTACCTCTTGATTTCTCTCGGTAGTTGCCATGGGTGCTACTACCATTCCGAGTTGCTGGCTTTCCTCTTAAGAACAGCCCTTCACCACTTGATGCCTCCCTCATCTTGGCTTTGAAATCATAAGCCCTTATGGCATTGATCATAATCTCCTTGGTTAAAGTATCTCTTCCATACTCAATAGCATTAATCAGATTATCAAAGCAATCAGGAAGAGAGTTTAACAAAATTACAGCCAATTGTTCATCCAGGAATTTAATACTACAACTAGCTAAATCTTGAACTAGTTTATTAAAGACATCAAGATTATCTTGCAAATCTTTACTATGATCCATTTCAAAAGCAAAGATTCTTTTAAGAAGATAAATCTTGTTAGGGAGAGTTTTGGTAAGAAACAACTCATCTAGTTTCTTTCATATGACAGTCGGATCTTCCGAATCTCCGCACTCCCTTGTGATACTATCCGACATGTGCAAGAAAATGGTGCTGTAAGCCATCTTCTTCATCTCAATCTGCTGGTCCTCCATGATACTTACTGGAAAAGAATCACCTTCTCCAATAGCCAAGTCCACTTTCTGTTGCATAAGAATAGCCTTGATCTTCCACTTCCATAGGGAAAAATCTCCCTTTCTACCAAAGTTCTCAACAACAAAATTTGAAGCCATCTTTACGAACAAGATCCCAGATTTATGCAATACCCATAAATGCTTTCTTCAACCTCAAGAACACGATCAAAGACGGATCTTAACACCGCTCTTAAATCAGTCTCAAGAACACGATCTGATCTTGATCTTTACTTCGTTCTTGAATCACCCAAGAAGTTCATCTTTTATTCTTGGAGTCTTGACTCCGTCACTTTCTTGTTCTTGCTCTGACACCCAGTTGTGCAAGCTCTGATACCACTGTTGGAAGTCACCTTGACAAGATGCCCAGGTGGTGATCTTCCAAACACCCAAGTCTAGAATGACTTGTAAAGAAAAATACAGCAACCAAAACAAGAAAGAAAAGAAGACAAACAATTGTTAACAAGGTTCAACAATAGCCTATGTCCCCGTGAGTTCCTCTAAACTCTCTGCACTAAATCAATGGTTCTTTACAATCCAGCAACCCTCTTCAAGAAACCTCAAGTTCTTGAAGAAACCAAGAAGAGAAGAAAGAAGATGATAAGAACTATTATAATGCTCTCTATCAAATCTATACTACTCTCTCTTTACAACTAGCCTCACTACAATGAGTCCCTCTTATGTTTTGTGTCTTTGCACTCTTACACATTTCTCTCTTGTATGCCTGTCACTCTTTACAATTGATCTCAAATTATGTCACAAATGTTGATGAGAATAAATCTAAGTGACCCTTTATATAGTGCACCAACTTCTTGTCCAATCTTGAGAGTCAATCTCCACCTTTAGATCTTGATGACCACTCAACCATGGCCTTTGATCATTCTTTAGTCAAGCTATGCACTTTGATCTTACATCCACGCACTCAACATAAGGCTGAAAAACTAGCCTTGGTGTGCCTTCAGGGTGCGGCCTGAAACAGGGCACACTTACTGCCACTCTGTGCGCCGCAGCCTGGAGTAGGGTGCGCCGTGGCCTGGCCTCCCTCCAACATTCCTCCATACTGTGCGCTGTGGCTTGGACAAAGCTGGGCCACGGCCTGACTTGATGCACATATTTTCCAGCTTGTGTGCATAGAGGCACACACTAGTGTGCCTACCTTTGCCTTGCTCCAAGGTGCCGCGCACACTTTTGTGCACTTCTTTAACATGCTAAAATTTATTCTTCTAACCTTGGTTTAGACATTAACCTTGTTTAAATCATGTTTAAACCTTAAACAAATATCAATAAGAGAGATTAGTATAGAAAGGGGATTCAAGGGACTTGTAAGTGGAATTTCCAAGAGGGAAAGTTCTAGGGTAACTCAAGACCTTATCACTTTCTTGTTCTCTTCTTTGTTCCTTCAAGAATTTGTGGATTCTTAAAGAGGTGTTGCTGGATTACAAGAACTCATTGATTTAGTGCAGATAGTTCAAAGGAACTCACAAGGACGTAGGCTATTGCCAAACCTCGATAACAATTGTTGTGTTTTTCTTTCTTGCTTCATGTGCTGTTTCTTTTCTTTACAAGTCATTCTAGATTTGGGTGTTTGGAAGACCATCACCTGGGCATTATTGAGGTGGTTTCCCAACAGTGGTATCAAAGCTAGAAGAGATACCACCAACAGTGGTATCAGAGCTAGAAGAGATACCACCAACAGTGGTATCAAAGCTAGAGGAGATACCATAACAGTGGTATCAGAGCTTTGGACAGTTGGTACCAGAGCAAGAACAGGAGGGTATCGGAGCAAGACTCCAAGAATCAAAAATCAAGATCAGATTGTGTTCTTGAGGGTGATTCAAGAACGGTGTTGAGATCAATCTTCAATCGTGTTCTTGAGGTTTAGAAGAAGTTGGAAAGTATTTGTGGGTATTGCATAAATCTAGGAATTTCTCCGCAAGATGGCTTCAAATTTCAGTGTTGAGAAGTTTGCAAGCCATTTGAGATGCTTCTACTACCATAAGGAGGGTCATTTCAAGAAAGATTGCAAGGAGAAGATGAGGGATAAGGGAAGAAGCCATACCAAGGATGGAGAGGCTTCGGTTGCCAAGGAAGAACAGTAAGATGATGATGTTCTTGTTGTGTGCTCAAGTGTGAGAAAGAGGCAAGAAGGCAGCAGGAAATGGATCTTGGATATCGGGTGCACTCATCACATGTGCCCTCACCGGGATTGGTTCAAGAATTTCAAGAAAACCGATGATGGAAAGGTTTTCCTGGGGAGTGAAACTTCTTACCAAGTGAGGAGGATAGGAGACATAGTTGAGGATGTTTGATAGAATGACAAGGTTGCTACAGAATGTGAGGTATCTTCCAGATTTGAGAAAAAACTTGATCTCATTGGGGCAGATGGATTCCATGGGGTACACATACAAAGTAGAGGGAGGAAATATCAAGGTAACCAAGGGATCATTGATAGTGATCAAAGCGGCAATGAAGGATGGTCTATAAGAGATGATCGGAGACAAGGAGATCAACGATCAAGCAGCAAGCTTGATGCTGAGATAGATAAGGCAGCCCTTTAGCACACTCTCTTGAGACATATGAGTGAAAAGTGCCTGCAAGTTCTCATCAAGGATGGTCTACTTGGTGGTGAAAAATTAGAGAAACTTGATTTCTACGAGTTTTGCATTCTTGGGAAGCAACACCAGGTTAGCTTCAACACCGGAGTGCACAAGTCTAAGGGAATTCTTGATTACATTCATGCGGACCTTTGGGAACTAGCTAGAACACCAACACAGGGAGGTAACTTTTACTTTCTGTCTTTAATTGATGATTATTCAAGAAAGATTTGGGTTTATTTGGTTAGAAATAAATCAGATGCTTTGAATAAGTTAGTGGTGTGGAAAAAGCTGGTGGAGACTCAAATGGGCAGGGTAGTTAAGGTGTTAAGAACCGATAATGGCTTAGAATATTTTAACAAGGAACTTGATCAATTCTATAGGTTAATGGGGATTCTAAGACATAGAATGGTTGTGAAAACCCTTCAGCAAATTAGAGTTGCTGAGAGGATGAATAAGACCCTTATGGAAAAGGTTAGGTGCATGTTAATGGGATCTGGATTACCCAAATGTTTTTGGGGGGAAGCGGTGTCTACTGCTGCGCATTTGGTTAATAGATCACCCTCTAGGGCTGTGGACCTTAAGACTCCTGAAGAGATATGGAGTGGTAAACCCTCTAAGTTGGACAACCTTAGGACTTTTGGGTGTGCTGCGTTTGCACATCAAAATGATGATAAGCTTAGCCCAGGATCTAGAAAATGTGTGTTTCTAGGATATGGGGAAAGGGGCTAAGGGATATAGGTTGTGGTCCTTAGAGCAAGAAGGATTGAGACTTATAATAAATAGGGATGTTATTTTTAATGAATTGTTATTTCCCTATTTGGAGAAAACTAACCCTGCAGGGGCTAGTGAGCAAACCAGTTCAGTATTTGTAGAGCATAGCATCAAGGAAAATTCAGTTCAAGTAGAGCAAGGATGGCAAAAGGGTTCAGACCAGGTAGAGCCCATTGATGAATGCCAAGCTTAGGGCACTTGAGAGGAGGCTGAACTAGAAGGGGATGATGCAGTAAGTCAGAATGACTATCAACTCACAAGGGACCGGGAAAGAAGGTTGGTCAGACCACCTTTGAGACATGGTTTTGCGGTTGACGATACAGCAGCTCCTTGGAAAGACTGAGAGATGAGTGAACAAGAGACTTACATTAATGCCATGGGATGTAAGGATTCGCCAAGATGGAAGCTAGCTATGGAGGAAGAAATAGATTCTTTGAGGAATAACAACTTCTGGGAATTGGTGCACATTCCAGGAAATCAGAGAGTTATGGATTGTAAGTGGACTTATAAGATCAAAGAAGGATACCCTCCAAGAGATGAAGTCTGGAACAAGGCTAGGCTGGTGGCGAAGGAGTTCACAAGAAGAGAAGGCATATATTTCACAGAAACTTTCTCACCTGGACACAAGGTGGAGAAAATGGTGAGTATCCTCATCTATGTCGTTGATATGCTGTTGGTTTGGAACAGCAGGAAGAGAATGGAAAGGTTTGCATCTCAACTCAGTGAGGAGTTCGAGAGGAAGGATCTTAGCCTTGCACAAAAGATCCTTTAGATGAGAAGAATTCAGGAAAGAGAGAGAAACAAGTTGAAGGTTTCTCGGTCCTCCTTCATAGAAAAGGTGTTGAACAAGTTTTCTATGGAAGTGGTAAACTAGTGAAGATTCCCCTTGCTGGTCATTTCAAGTTCTCTAGTGAGCAATGTCCTGGAATGGATGAGGAGAAGAAGGAAATGGAAAAGGTCTCTTACTCTAGTGTGGTTGGACCAGTCATTTTCATGATGGTAAGCACTAGACCCGACATTTCTTAGGCAATGGATATTCTCAGCAGATTTGTGAGTAATCCCGAAAATGAGCTTTGGCTTGGGATGAAGTGGTTGCTGAGGTATTGGAAGGCTCAGTGGCAGCTGGTGATAGCACTCTTAATAACCGAGGCTGAGTATATAGCGGCTACGAAAGCCATAAAGGAGGCTATGTGGTGCAAAGGGTTGTTGGATGAGTAGATGGTCCTAAAAGAGCAAGTGGTGGTGTCTTCGGATATCCAAAGTGCATGGCACTTGTGGAAGAATCTGGTGTTCCATGAGAGGACAAAGCACATGGATGTTTGGTGTCATTTCATTCGAGAAAATGTTACAGAATGATGCATTCATGTGGACAAGATGGCCACGGAAGAAAGTCCTACAGATTTAGGTACTAAAGTTCTACCTCTAAGAAGGTTCAATCATTGCCTTGAACTTCTTAAGATTGGAGTAAGTTGAATGATGACTCAAGATGAGTTTGGATCCTGAAGTTCTCTACATAATGGGTTCGGATTTAATCGCTTAGACAAAGGTAGAGATTATTGGAGTTTGTCAAAGGATTAAACTAGAGAAGAAGAATGAAGTTCAGCATGTACAAAGTGTGCACACCAATGCGTGCTATAGTGCAGCTTTTCTTAGGCCACGGCGCCCAGCATGGAGGAGGCTCAGCACCAGTGTGCATCGCGGCTCAGACTACCCCGGGCTGCGGCGCCCAGAAAGGTGAGAAGTGGAATGTTTTCAGCCCTGGCTCAAGCCGCAGCGTGCCGTGTTCTATGTCACGGCCTGAAGGCACACTGAGGCAAGTTTTCAAGCCTCTTGTTAAGTGTGTGGATGCATGTACAAAATGCACAGGATCACTTAGACTTGATCAAAGGCTATGGATGATTAGTCTTCAAGATCTAAGGGTGGATATTGACCTTCAAGATTGGCCAAGAAGTTGGTGCACTATATAAAGGGTCACCTAGCTTCAATCTCAACACAACAATGTGATAGAAACACAAGTGTATGTGTGTGACAGAACATGTGAATGAGAGAATTATGTGAGAGTGCAAAGACACAGACATACAAGAGGGACTCATTAGAGAGGCTGGTTGTAAAGAGAGAGATTAGTATAGAAAAGGGATTCAAGGGACTTGTAAGTGGAATTTCCAAGAGGGAAAGTTCCAGGGTAACTCAAGACCTTATTACTTTCTTGTTCCTTCAAGAACTTGTGGATTCTTGGAGAGGTGTTGCTAGATTGTAAGAACTCATTAATTTAGTGCAGAGAGTTCAGAGGAACTCACTGGGATGTAGGCTATTGCCGAACCTCGATAACAATTGCTGTGTCTTTCTTTCTTGCTTCGTGTGCTATTTCTTTTCTTTACAAGTCATGCTAGACTTGGGTGTTTGGAAGACCATCACCTGAGCATCATTGAGGTGGTTTCCCAACACCAATTATGCAAGAGGTTGTGAGGACTGAAATGATAAAGCTGTTGGATGTAGGGATCATGTATCCAATCTTTGATAGCGAGTGGGTGAGCCCGATTCATGTCATGCCAAAGCGGGCTGGATTGACATTAGTGATGAATAAAGACAACGAGTTGGTTCCAACCCGTGTGCAGTCAGGATGGAGAGTGAGTATAGACTACTATAAGTTAAATGCTGCCACAAGGAATGATCATTTTCCACTCCCATTTATTGATTAGACAGTGGAGCGCTTGGGTGGGCACGATTACTAATGCTGGGTTTGGCTGAAGACGTTAAACTTAGCGCTTGTGGGAGGCACCCCACAACATATTCTTTTTGTTTGTTTATTATTTTACACATTTCTTGTTACTATTTATTTCTATTGTTTCTTTTGTTTTCCAGTCTTTGTTTTTCAGGGACAACGTGTACTTCAGTTCAAGTTTGGGGGTATACTATGAGCCATGCCAGTCCAGATAGTTCTCCATATCCCAGGTGAGCTCTTTCCATATTATTCACACATTGGGGTCAATGTGTAATTTAAGTTTTGGGGTATGGGAGACACATTACAAACACTTTGTCCTAATTTGTTGTTTTTCTTCATTTAAAAAAATAGAAGAAAAAGAAAGAAATTAAAATCATGCTCATGTTATTTTGAAATTTTAGTTGATCTAAACAAATACTGTGATGTGATGTCATTGGTGAGCTTAAAATTATGAACACATGATTTGATGATAGAGTTTTAAAACTATGTTACTTACTTTAGGCATTTGAGAATTCACATGTTTGATCTAATCTGACACGAGCACATTAGCACAAAATTGTATTAGGTATAACATGCGATTTCAATGTGTATGTTTCCTTGACTTAACTGAAACTGGATGACTTGTAGGATAAACACTTTGGCATAGAAACAAAAAAAAAACAAAAAATATATATTTATAATGATCATCAATAAACTTTCCACTGAGTAACTGGACCTCTTGCCTTAGTAAGCAGTGAGTGTTCACGTCAAAAGGTGAGAATTTTGCTCATAATGATCATTGCGAAACTTTCCGCTGAGTAACTGGACCTCTAGCCTTAGTAAGCAGTGAGCGGTCACGTCAAAAGATGGGAATTTTGCTTGGTAGTATTAAGGTCAATTTAGTTTCGTAGCCTTTTTGACTCGAGTTAGTAAGTCCTTAGGGGTGTCTTTACACCAAATGCCCTAAAACCATCTGGTTTGGGAGTTGTTGACTCAACACTCGACACATGGGTCGATTAGAAAGCTTAAGGGAACTAAACATAGTAGAGCCTTATAATAAAAAAATAAAATAAAACTATGCCATCGTTGTTTATTCTGATGAGAAATTCTGTGAATCTTGAGACATGAAGACATTGTACATTGAAGTTATTTGGAAACCTCATCTGTATATGCTAATTCACTTTACACTGATTCAAGCTTGTGATGTCTTAGCCTACCTCTTGTAAGTAATTAGGTTTTAAAATTTCTATTCATTGCGAAGATGGGCTATATCTTTTTTAAGCTTGCTCATAAATGAATATCATGGTTTTGAGTGCTCCTGAATTTTTGGATACCATGAGTGATGAACTTATCTTTATGTTCTTTGTTTTTCATTTAATTTTTTATTTTGTTTTGCTAAGGAACTATCAAAATGTAAGTTTGGGGGTATTTGATTAGTGCCAAATATTTTATATTTTGACCCCCTAATTTATATTTGTTAGCTTAGGAATTTGTTACTTTGAGTTGTTTTCGTTGTTTTACAGGTTTACAAGCACTCGAAAATCAGTTTCACTAAAATTGCCAGAATTGCCTGTACAGATCAGTTATTTTTGTGAATTTTACTGTATTGATTTAGGAAGAACCAGGAGATGAGCCATATATGCTTTGAAAGATCCGGAGGTCTATTTTCTGAGGAATTTTACGACTCATAAAAATTATTTTTCTAGAGAAAGTTATGGCAGTTTTAGTAGACGGTCGGGCTGTGTGTGATTTCAGCGTGGTAGATTAGTCATTTTTGTGGATTTTACTGTATTGATTCAAGAAGAACCAGGAGATGAGCCATATATGCTTGGAAAGATCCAGATGTCTATTTTCTGAGGAATTTTACGGCTCATAAAAATGATTTTGCTAGAGAAAGTTATGGCAGTTTAAGTAGACAAAGGTCAGGCAGTGCACCATGCTGCGCTCGAGCGCACTCGGGTAGTATCCCTCATCAAATTTGAAATGTATTGCACTCTTGAGTTTCCCTATAAAAGCCCCACCTCACTGAAGCAATTGGTTTGCAATCCGGAGGACTTCTGCTAGCATTCTGGTGGATCTCGAAGGCTTTGCTACCATGAGGGGAAGCGCCGCCCAACAGCGAGTGGAATTTCTCTCAATGTATAGTTAGTTTTAATTTATTTCTTTTTTAGTTTTAAAGTTTAATGTTTAGCACTTTTATTGTGAACTTTAGTTTCATAATTATGAAAGGCTAAAATCTTCATCTAAGGTTGAAGATGAAGCCTCGCCATTGTTTGGCATAATATTTTCAGATTTGTTCATACAATTCTGATATTTTTGGTATAAATATTTTGTTCAATTATTTGAGTAAAATCTTATGATTGATTGCTTTTAAATTGTTAAATTGGATATTCCTTGTGTTTCATCTGCCGGATACGGCGAATCATTCAAATTAGATTGGATATCCATTATGATTTATGAATTAAACGGATACATTGGATGGTTTTGGTTTAGTTTGGGTATTCGCTGTGATTTGTATAATGGTGGATTCATGGAATGATTTGATAGATTATTTTTATATAGAACATGAAGATATATGCTTTACTTTGGTGGGGTATATTCAGAAAACCTTAGTGTTTTTATTAGTTGTTTTTAAATCAATTTAGTTTAGTTTATATTTCTTTGCAAGATATAATCCAAAATTCGGAACTAGGTTAAAATAGGGTTAGTTTAGATAAAAATATATTTTCACAACAATTCCCTATGGATTCGACCTCACACTTGCGCAACACTATATTGCAAACGACTCGTGCACTTGTGAGTAATTTAAAACTCACAACAAGGATCTCCATAATACTAAAAGATATGCTGAGGGCAAGTATATTGAGTTTCTCAGTAAGATGAGATGCCTATTTACCTTTGATCGAGTTTGCATATAATAATCAGTATCAAACTAGTGTTGGGATGGCACCATTTGAGGCTTTATATGGTAGGAGGTGTAGAACTCCAGTATGCTGGGAAGAAGTTGGAGAGAGAAAAATATTTGGTTCAGAAATAATAGATTTGACTACTGAGAGGATCAAACTGGTTAGAGAGAACCTTAGAGCAGTACAGAGCAAACAGGAGAGATACACTGATAATAAAAGATGACCTCTTGAGTTTCAAGTTGGCGATTGAGTATTTTTGAAGATATCTCCGTGGAAAGGTGTATTGAGATTTAAAAAGAAGGGAAAGTTGAGCCCGAGATTTGTGGGGCCACGTGAGGTGATTGAGAGAGTTAGAATAGTAGCATATCGATTGGATTTGCCCTTATAGTTAAAGCAATTACATAATGTGTTTCATGTGTCACTTTTGAGAAAGTACTTACATGATGAATCTCATAGTATCTCGAATCAGGCGATAGAACTTCAGGAAGATTTTACTTTTATGCAAGTATCAGTCAGAATTCTAGACAGAAAGGAACAAGTCTTGCGCAATAAAGTCATTCCTTTGATTCAAGTATTATGGTGAAGCCAAGATGTTGAAGAAATTACTTGGGAGCATAAAACAAGAATGAGGAAAGAATACCCCCAATTCTTTCATGAATTAGGTAAGGAAATTTCGGAGACAAAATTTTTGTACAGTGTGTAGAATTGTAATATTTGAATTCGTAAAGAAAGGGTAAAGAAGCCATTTAATAAATATGACATGGAATTAAAATAATTTTTATATGTGAAAGATTTAATTTTTATAAAACAATTCTTTAAAAAAAAGGACGCGTGGACAGCATGTAAGGAAAAATAAAAAAAAATCGTGGAGGATAAGAAGAAGAAAAGAAAAGAAGTTGCAAAAAAGAAAAAGGCGTGCAACACCTAGACTTTCAGGTGTTGCCTCAAAAATTTTAAACTGCTGCATGTGAAGCAACACAAAAGTGAAACGGTGGAGGGGGCGACAAATTTATATATATATATATATATACTTTGTTCTTTATTTTAATTATACTTATCAAATCCTGATTGGTTTTCTTCCTTTTACAATTCAAACTACTCTATTTCTCTAAACACTTTGGGACCGAAAGAAAGGTTGAAAAGTAAAAATTTGAAGGGGTTTACAGGAGAATTTTATAGAGAGTCACGGGAAGCTCTAAGAAAAACATAAGGTAACAACATGAAGTTTATTTTTGAAATTTAGTATACATGAAATTTTTTGGAATTCAATGTGGAAATTTTCAAAGGGTGTGAATTATGAAGGAATTGAAGAATAAATTAGAAATTTTAACATAAATATTATGTCAGGTGTTGACGATCAGCAACCGGGGGAAATTGCTGAGAGGAGCAAGAAAGACAATGAGGTGATCCATTGGTAGCTCCAAGTGCTACGTGGTGAGTTAGATTTACTTTTAGTTATCAAGATAAATATGAAATATATGGTGATAGTATTTGAATAAATCATTAACTTATGATTTTGTGATAGATGAAAGTTGGTTGATAGGACTAATGGATGTTTAGAGAATTATTTTATGAGAAATAATATTATTGGAATAATGAGTCGATTTAATAATAAAGGTGATAAGTGAAATTCTTGATGAGCTATGGTTGATGATTTTATATGATTTGTGAGGGGAGGAATTTAGAGGAACTTTTCAAATAATAATTTGAGAATAATCAGGATAGCTTATTTGAATGTTTGAATACATGTTTGTTTCTATATTATTGTTCATATGCATATTTCATATCATTATTCATATGCATATGCATGAAATAAAAGAATCAGGAAGGTAGCCGATCTAAATGAAAATAAAAGAATCGGGAAGACAACCGGTCTAAATGAAATAAAAGAACCGAAAGGGTAGCCAGTTTAAATGAAAACCATGACAGCCGGTATATGCTGGAAATAAAAGAACTAGGAAGGTAGTCAGTCAAAATAAAATAAAAGAACTGGGAGGGCAATCGGTCTAAGCTAAAACATTTCGACATGTGGGAAGACGTTCGCAATTAATAATTCATGCATTGCATATGTTTTAAATAGTGATTTTTTTATTGAGATACTAAAGTGCTATTCATGATTGTAAATTTATTGATAGATGAATGAGTCTCACAGAGAGACAGTTATACTGAGAAGAAATATGGAAATATGAAATGATGAGAATTATCTGGGTGACTAATTATATGTTGTGAACCTCATAATGAGGTAATTATGAAATAGAATTGATAGTCTCAAGATGATGATTAATTATATGAGAAGAATAGATTTATAAAGGATGAGAATTTGATATGAGTAGTGATAATAGAATATTATTATCAAAATATATGAGATATAGATAAATGAATATAGGAAGACTAATTATACAAATTGAATACTTCTAGTAAGTTTAATTCACTGAGCTTGTGAAGCTCCCTCCTAATTGTACAATGATTTCAGGTAGCAGGTAGGACAGATAGTTTGGTAAGATAAGATTCAGACGAGGTCAATATCTATAAGCCACGTGATCCACATCCTCAGACTAATGAGAAAACAACAACAATATATATATATATATATATATATATATATATATATGTAAATATTAATGCATATTACATTGTATATAATGTTTAAATCAAAATTTGAATGATGTATTTCCCCTGTTGAGGGTGGAGGATTGATGTAATAATTACAGTTGGTATTATTTTAATTGTTACATATATATGTCGTGTTGGGATTTTCAAAATGTGACAACACCGTCTCGGAAGTGGCCAACCTGGGATGGGTCGTTCCAGTTATATCTTATTGTGCATGTTTCCTTGATATGGATCTATGTAGAAAAACCATGAACTTGTTCATGGTCTCATCGCGTTGGTGGAACCCGACCATGGCTTGGATATGCTTGAGATGCATCTGTGCTGACTTTTCTGATGGTCAGTGCAATACAAGCAGCCACATAATAGGCTATTCAAGATATGGTTTTCTCAATATTCTTTCTTTGCTTTTGGTTTTATTATGTTTTTTTTTTTATTTCTCTTATTGATTCTTCTCTTTTTTTTGTTGATTTGAATAGGAGTAACATTTGTGTTAGGGTATATCCTAAATCTCATTTAGTGTATTATTAATCTTACATATGATTCTTAAAATAATTAAATTTACTAAAATATTTTCAGTTTTCATGTAATTAACCAAATTATTATAATTATTACACTTATTAAAGGAAAAAAAAATATAATGAGGAAACTTGATCATGAATTCCTGTTGGTCATTTTGACAACTTTAAGTTGATTTCAACATTCTTGACTAAACACTTTCATAACTTATTCAAAACATTAAGCAAGAATATCCAAACACTAACAACTTGTTTTTTAAAAATAATTTAAGCACTACATTATAATCTGATATTGGTTAAGTGATAAATTGGTTTTTCAGCATTCCCAAACGAGCTCTTATATTCATTATAGACTTGTTTAAGTTGAGTTATCAAAATTACTTTTGTTATATTTATTAAATCAAATCAAGCGATTTAAAGTCTAGAAAAACTTAACCAGTTGTGAATACCGTGGATCACTCCAGTCGCATGTCCACTTGGAGGTTTGATGTTTCTATCTTTTTTCGAAGGACATGTCAATGACATGAAGTCATTAGCAGATAATCTTTGAGGAGTCGCCACTTGGTTTTAGGGACCAAGAAACCACATAATTACTGGTCATTTTCAAGATAGAGATTCAAGTTCGAAGATTGGATGCACAATGGGAAGGTCACGAATGAGCAGCCCAAGTGTGCCTAGGCTTCGATGAGCCTAGCCTATGCTCTTGCAAGTTTATGGATTTCCTTTAATTAAACTGAAAGATTGATTGGTCCTTATTAATTTATCGATGGATCATTCAAGCACACAATGTAATGAACAATTTGAGTTGCACAAATATCATGGCAGTTATGAAAATCAATAAAGTAGCAGACAAGATATCATTCATCCATAACACGTATAAAGCAAGAAAATTAAAGCGCGATAATAGGGAAATAGCTAAAAAAATAAAGTGCTTAAATACGACGTACATATCCAAAAAAATTGGTGAAATTACAAGAAAATAATAATAATTAAAAAGTGCCTAAACATGACTTACATTCTCAAAAATTGCATAAATGGAAAGAGGATAAATAAAGTAAACCATTCACAAGTGCGTAAAATAAAGCATTCACCATTGCAAGTATAAAAGTAAATAAAATGACTTCATTTTATTAATTCAAGATTAAGAGAATAAATAAAACAACAACTTATTTTCATCAATCTTGAATGTAAATCATCTAATCTCATTAATTTATCCAAGTAAAATCATTTATAAATTCAGTGCACACATATAAGCATGTATCAAGATTCAAGCATAATTGAGTTAAATATACGAATTCCACCATAAGACAACAACTTTATCATACATTATCGATGGAAAACAATAACTATTTTATGGAAAACCAAGCATATGATTGATGACAAACAAATAGAGATCATATCAAGCATATATAATATCATACAAGCCATGAAAATTAGGTTTTATCATGCAAAATTCTAATCTAAGCAACTAAACATATAATAATGCAATAAACTAGAAACTAAACTAATCTAAATCTTTATATATAATCTAGAAACATCTAAGATCAAACAATAATACATCAAATCAATTAAATTCCATCAATGCTTTCTCTTTTAGATTTCGATTCAATTAAATTTCATAACTTTGATTTCATATTAAAGATCTTCATTCATGTTAACCTAGGGTTTCTAGATGTTATAGGGGTGATTTAAAATCAAGCAAACATGCACGAGTAAGTAATCGAAGCAAAACAACATGAAACACAAATATGGAAAACAAATAGATGGGGGAGCCATTCCAGAGTGGCGCTACCCTTTGTGAGCGCCATTCCATAATGGTTTCAATGGCAAATCTCATCTTGAAGTGGCGCCCAACTCAGGAACCTTTGCTACTTTGGGTTTTCTTGATTCTTTGATTCAAATTGATTTTGACGAGTTTAAAATTATTCTAACATGCAAAGATCCTTGAAATATTACAATACAACAATTCTCAATCACCCAAACATGTGAAAATATTGAATCATACAATAAATCAAATCAAATATACAATATAAACCCTTGAAGAGTGTTTATCTATTGCAAATATTAAAGCATGAATCTGAGATCCTACTAAAGCAATCAAGCACAAAAAATTAAGGTCCTCGAATCCTCATTCTTCTTCAAATGGGGGCAGGAGTGGTCTTCTTGTTCTCTTTAAGAAAATGACGATCCAGATGCAAACCAGCTTCGATGTAACTCCAAGCTTCATTCTTTATTTGTTATGATTAGAAAACTCATATTTTATGTTGGATTCTTATTTAATTTTGAGTAAAAGATTAGGTATTAGGGTTATGGTAAAGTTTAGGGCTCAAGAATGAAGATTTCTCACACAAATCTCACTCTTTATCACTATTTTCTCTCACTTTACTATAAAAAAAAAAAGAGATTTCACTTTGTTGCAACCAAAAGTATACAATAAAGTCTAGAGGGATCTCCAAAAATATCTAAATAGGATAATTTATAAGCCCCATTAGGGTTGGGTATCAACACTGGCCGACTTGGAGAAGAATCATCTCCATTTAGGCAACTTTCAAATTTAAAACCCATAAGAATTAGAAAATATGACAAATTTTGAACCTCAATTTCAAACGAGTTGTTCTCACTCATACAGGTGCGTTTGGGGGTATTCTTGGATATTATGTAAAGCACAAAGAGTTTTATTTAAATTCCAATTAGTTCGATAAACAAATTCTTCACAGAATTAAAATGGTATCCCAGATACTAAAACTGGTTAGCTTCAAACTTGTTTCGATAAATAAATAATTTCTCTCACTTCACTTATAAAAAAATTCCCATAATATATTCTTGAAAATATAATTAAAAGCTATATTGATATGAAGAAGTGCAAGTTTTAAAGATTTGGGGATAAAAGTTGTAAGTCTTGAATGACAAACCATGAAAACAGTTAATTTTGGTATTTTTACTCTCTCTTTAATCCCCTTTTTGTGAATTTTATTCCTTCATTAAATCCTTTCTTAATCATAGAAAATAATAAATTTTGGAAATTAATACTCTCGATCATGTAAAAAAAATCATTATTTATGTCAAAAAAATAAGAAAACAAATGATTGTTAATTATCAAAGGGTGTAAAATACAATGTCTACAGTTTGCCCCTCTTTGGGGATGTGTACATTGACTTGTATGTATCAATCAAAGCTCTAAAAGAAATTTATTTTTCTTTTTGATAATTAACAATTGGGAGAAACATGCCAAAACAAATCACAAAATCAATCAAGTAAATGGTTGTACTCAAATCCATGAGTTGTCAATGTACCCACTTGGGATCAGACCAAAAGTTGTTCAACAATCAAGGGGCACAACAATCATTTCCAATTTGAGATATAATCCTGCCTTATACTTATCAATTTAAAATGCAACATACCTTATTAATTGAACAATTCATCAACGACATACGTATGGGGTGAATGTAAACAACAATGTAATTGGTCTTTAGGTCTTTCTTTGGTCTTTAGTGACCATACATTCAATTGGTATAACAGTTTTGAGTTGACTTTGCTTGGTATGACAGCTTTGAGTCTTTATTGACCATGCCTTCACTTGGTTTGATAATTTTAGGTTTTTACTGAGCATACCTTCGCTTGGTATGATAGTTTCAGGTCTTTACTAAACATACCTTCATTTAGTATGATAGTTTCGGGTCTTACTGATCATACCTTCGCTTGGTATAATAGGTTCGAGGTCTTTTACTGAACATACCTTCGCTTGGTATGATAGTTTTGAGGTCTTTTGCTGACAATACCTTCATTTAGTATGACAGTTTCGAGGTTTTGGTCTTGATTTTGGTCTTTGATTTATGTGAAGTTCTTTTCTTACCAAATCTTATTTTCTAGATCTATTTCTTCTCAATTTTTTTCTTAATCTTTTCGTTTTCTTGAATTTTTCTTTTCTTTTGATTTTTATAAAGCCTTTGACCTCCTTAAAATTTCCTTTATCAACAAATTTTTCTCTTCCTTCTCTCTTTTTCTTTTTATTTTTATTTTTATTTTCTTTCTATTTTTTCTTTGATTTAATTAATTTTTCTAATCCTAAGTCTTAATCCGATTCTCAATCCTAATCGTTATACACTTCTATAAACTAATCTTGAACTTTGCTTCTTAAAATTCCTATCTAATGAAAAAATGGTAATAAAACCAAGTTATCACTTAAGTGGGCATGTGCTAGGCACATGACCCAAAGGCTATACGAAGACCACACTTGGTCATTCTTTCTTCTTCTTCAAAAACCCGTTTTCTTATTTTGTCATCTAACTTTCCTGTTATCATTCTATCACTACTGCTTCACCAAATCAATCCAAATTTCTTACTAATTCTCAACAATGGAAGAAGGATCTCATTCTAACTCATCTAATGAAGTGGAGGTAACAAAAATTCCTCCATTTGACATCTTAGGGAGAGGCATTAAGAAATATAAGCCTTACCTTAAAAGAAGTGATTTCTCTCATCTTTCGATGGATCTTCACAAGCATATTTCTACCAAAGAAGTCAAGGTAGAATCTTCTAATTCTCATCTTTTCTTTTTCTTTCAAGATCTATGCATCTAATTCATGAAACCTAGTGTTCAAAAATGTGCACACCAAGTGTTTGCGAAAATGTCAATAGACTTTATATTCTTTAACCCATCTATTTCCAAACATTTCGAGTCTTAACTTATTTTAGAAACATGTTATAAACACAAACAAACATGAAAAAAGAAGAGTATGCAAGAATCAAAGAAAACAAGTCATCCATTACCTATCAACAATTCATTGCTAGATATCTTATGCCTTCTTTTGACTATGCATATTCCTTTCCATTGAACTCTTGTCACAGTCCATGTCATTGTACAATTCTTGATCTATCTTACTTTTCTAGGGTGAGCCATTTATTGTTTCAAATCAAGGTGCCCTTAGTCGCTCCTCGATTGTGTCTCATTCTTGCTATTGACCAGCTCCATCTAGCTATGAGGTCCTCACTCAACGGGATATTCAATAACCTTAGCTAAACTCTGATGAGATCCAGAGTTTGCAAAGTAAACCTAAAACTATAGCACTTAGCTACCTATTTTGAAGAATATTGACTTGATGAGCTTCTCTTGCCTAATGTTTCATAAACTACTTCACATTCTGTCTTGTATACTGAAATATTTCAAATTGATTCAACCAGGTACCTCGAGAGAAAATCAATGAGCTATTAACCCTAATTGGTGGCTTTATGAAGCTTTTTACTATTGAGGTCATGAAGGCTAGTAAGAAGTTGTCTCATAGTCATCTCTAACTATAAAAGAACATCAAAATAGTAAGCTTTCTTGAATCCCATTCTTGGTCCATTCATAACCATTATCTTGTTGGGTCTCATTCAAACACTTTTCTTTTCAGGCTATACTCAATGATAGATTGAGGCGAGAGAAATCTACTAGGCATAGAGTTGGATGATCTTCTTCTTCTTCATATGCTTCCTAAGAAGTATCATACAATGAGCATACACCTTCACCGGAGAGTGTGTAGGAATCTAGAAAGGCTCGAAGGATCTCCAAAAGGAAGAAGTGATTGCTTGTATTTGATGGCCATAACTTTTATTCACCTGCTTGACATTTCATGGATGATATCTTGGTGGATGCATAATGCATTCATGATATGGACATGTATTATGCATATGTATGCATGTAACCCTAACTATCTTTTTCTTTTGTTTTACTTAACTTTCTTGAACTTATTTATCCCATACTACTTATGAATGATACAAATGATATGTATGATGTGAAATGGTATACATATGATTCATGACATTATCTTCAAAATATCTTATAGGATGAAAGTGATGAATGTATGCATGAAACCAAGTAAAAACCAACTTTTTTTAGGAAAATCAGTTTTGGGCGTCATTTTAAAATGGTGCCATACCAATGGGGTGTTACTTCAAATTAGTGCCATATCTTTCTTCTAACCGTTCACAGAATCAATCTTCTTCTGAAACTTCACTTTCTAGCACTACTCTCAAAGATGAGACATCCATCTTAACGGGGAACACAACTTTCATACCATAAACCAAACTATAAGGTGTAACACCTGTAGAAGTTTGAAAAGATGTTCAATAACCCTATAAAGCATAGAAAACTTCTCATGTTAATCTTTATTAGTCTCGATCTTCTTCTCGACAATTACCTTGATATTCTTGTTTGCGGCCTCGACTGCACCATTGGTTTAAGGACGGTATGGCAAGGACTTGTGATGAACAATCTAACATTTCACCTTGAAAATGCGATCCATTATCAGAAATTATCTCACATGGGATTCCATAACGATTGATTATGTTGGTGCGAATAAAATTAGCAACGTGCTTAGCTTTCAAAGTACAATAAGACATAGCTTCAATCCTCTTAGTGAAGTAATCAATAGTAACTAGAATATAATCATGTCATTAGAAGCTGTTGACTCTCACCTATATTTTAATGATGACAAAACACAACTCTTATTATACTAACGATGCTATCTAAGTGTATTAAGCAATAAGAGCATTCAACCACGGAACAAGGTGCAAGAACTTAACCCAAATCAAACATCAAGTGAAGACAGAAGAACTAGTATAGGTCTAAGGTATTGAAGCAAGTTGTAAGTCTCACTTGTTCAGGTAATTAGCTTGTCCAATGGCTCTTTTTGAAAAAGCATTTTAACATAACCTTTTAAACAAATGTTTTTAAAGTTAAAATCTCTTCAACACATGTAAACTGGGTTGTTAACGAAACCTAGTCGACTGGGTACTTATACCAGTTTTTTGGTATAAAGGTCAGTATGTTCCCAGTCAACTGGATGCTTCATACCAGTCGATTGGTGTTTTGGTCAGAGATTTCCCAGTCGACTGGTAAGACATATCTAGTCGACTGGGAATCTAGACAGAAGGTTCCCAGTTGATTGGTAAGTCATACCCAGTCGACTAGTACCTTCAACAGCCTTAAAGATGTGATTTTTAAAGAGAACCCAGTCGACCGGTACTAAGACCCAATCGACTAGTAATTCAAAAAATATGACTGTTGAGACGTGAGATTTCAGCTCAAATTGTACCAAAATGGACAAAATCAATTACAAACGTGCATATTACATCAAGGCTATACAAACCCACTCTATTAAGCATTTTAAAAAAGGGGATTACACATTCAAACAAGTTTTTACTCATTGAAACTCAAAAAGCTTTGAAAAATTGATTGTTGAGCCATTCTTCAAGCTTTACCTAGAAAGAGAGATATTATTCAGTTGTATAAGCTTCCATTTTTGTCTCTCTACTATTTTCTATACAGTATTTATTGTAAAGGGATTTGCTTCCGAAATGAAGGGATTTGCTTCCAAAATGAAGGGGTTTTTGCTTCTGAGAGGAAGGGGTTTGCTTCCAAGAGGAAGGGATTGTAAGGTTTGTGCAACACCTGTGAAGTTGCACGACAAAGGTTCTTAGTGGATTACTTCAATGAGGTTCCTTGAAGAGAGTGGACGTAGGGTCGAAACGATTTCGATATTGTCGAACCACTATAAACTGAATGTGCATCCTCTATTCCTTAATCTCTTTATTTACAGCACATATTACTTGTTTATATGCTTGTTGTGTTATCCGTTTTATAAACTTATGTTTTAATTTGCAAAAGTTTTAAAACCCAATTCACCCCCCTCTTGGGTTGAAACCACAGTCTACAATTGGTATCAGAGCCTCATTCTCAATTTTAGGCTTAATATCCTTGAGTTGATCTGATGGCAGCAAATAGCTATTCTGAGGGACACTCATATACTAGGCCTCCCTAGTTCAATGACTCTAACTATAACTATTGGAAAAACATGATGAAAATATTTGTCGAATGACAAGATTATAATCTATGGAGAGTCATTGAAATGGGACCAAGAATTTCATCAAAGGAAATCACTATTAGAGAAATCAATCATATAATGCCTAAACTCAAAACTGAGTACAATGAGGAGGGTTGTAGAATGATGTCTTTCAATAATAGAGCAACAAGTATTTTATATTGTGCTTTAGATATATTTGAATATAATAAAATCTCTACATGTATTTCAGCTAAGGAAATATGGGATAAATTGCAAGTTACATATGAAGGAACTAATGAGGTTAAAAAATCAAAAATCTATATGCTAGTATCTGAATATAAATCTTTTAGAATGTCTCCTAATGAAACAATTTCTCAAATGCACTCACGTTTCATAACTATTGTTAATGGTTTGAAGCTTCTTGGTAGGAACATTGAGGAATTTGAATTAACAAGAAAAATCTTAAGGTCTTTGCCATCCACATGAAAAGTAAAGAAGACTGCTATCAGGGAGGCCAAAGATCTTGATATACTTAATGTTGAGACACTCCTTGGGTCATTGTTGACATATGAAATGGAGGAAATGAATCCCATTGTCAATGATGATGAGAAGAAAAAGAAAGTGGTTGCTCTCAAAGCCTCTACATAAAACAAAAAAGAGGAATCAGAAGAAGAGGCAGAGAGCAACGAAGAAGATGGTGAGATGGTCTTAATCACCAAAAAGTTTCATAGATTCTTGAAGAAAAGCAAGAAACCATACACAAAGGATCCCATCTCAAAAAGGGAACCACTTGTGTGCTATGGATGCAAGAAGCCCGGTCACATCAAGGCTGATTGTATGGCTACGAGAAAACCATACAAGGGCTTCAAGAAGAAGGTTATGATTGCAACCACTTGGAGTGATGATGAAGAAGAAGAAGAAGAATCCTTGGATAAAGAAGTCGGATATGAGGAAATTTCCAACCTATACTTTATGGCAATTGATGATGAAAATGAGGTATTATGTTCTCCCTTTTCTAAAAATAACATTGTGAGTAGTAGTGAAGCATTGTTAGAAGTCATAAATGAAATGCATGATGAATTGAAGAAATTCGATTCTAGGAACTCTACTCTTAAGAAAGAGGTGTCATCCCTTTCTAAAGAGATGATAAGTCAAAGAGAAGAGAAAGAAAAATTATCTTCATTGTTGTATGATGCTTCTCAAGACTTCCTCAAAGATGAAAATGAGAATTTAAAGAAGAAGATATTAGAATTGAATGGTACTATATCTAGACTCATGCTTGGTAAAGAAAAGCTTGATAAAGTGCTTTCTTGCCAAAGATTAAGTGGAGAAAAATCTAGTTTAGGATACTCTCCATTAGACAAGCAAAAATCAAAAGATGGATTATTCGTGAAAGCTTCATGTGTGAATGAAGCCTCTACTTCAAAGGTTAAAATCACACCCACATTGAATGATAGCATGTCTAGAAATACTAATTCTAATGCTAATATAAGATTGAAGAAACCTAGAAATACTCATGCTTATATGTATGCACATTCAAGGAATGCTTATGCACATGCTACGAATAATCATCATATACATCCTAGGAACAATTTGTATACTCAAGACTTGCACACTACACAAACATATCCTAGGAATTACAATCATAGTTATCCTAGAAATCATCATCATACATTTTATGGAAATGACATGTATATTGTTGATATTTGTCTAAGGTTTAAACATGGTTTAAACAAGGTTAATGTCTAAACCAAGGTTGGAAAAATAAATT
This sequence comes from Bretschneidera sinensis, assembly GCA_023935145.1. Taxonomy (NCBI): domain Eukaryota; kingdom Viridiplantae; phylum Streptophyta; class Magnoliopsida; order Brassicales; family Akaniaceae; genus Bretschneidera; species Bretschneidera sinensis. The sequence continues at coordinate 98,617,074 of CM043700.1, read as the reverse complement.
TCAGCATGTTAAAAAAGTGCACACAAGTGTGCGCGGCACCTTGGAGTAAGGCAAAGGTAGGCACACTAGTGTGTGCGCCTAAGCACACAAGCTGGAAAATATATGCATCAGGTCAGGCTGCGGCCTAGCTTTGTCTAGGCCGTAGCGCATAGCATGGAGGAATGCTAGAGGAAGGCCAGGCCATGACACACCCTTCCCCAAGCCACGGCTCACAGAGTGGCAGCAAGTGTGCCCTATTTTAGGCCACACCTTGCCCTGTTTCAGGCCGCACCTTGAAGGCACACATAGTCCGTTTGATTTAGCCTTTGTTAAGTGTGTGGAGACATGTCCAAAACATATAGGATCACTAAGGATTGATCAAGGGCCATGATTGAGTGGTCATCAAGATCTAAGGGTGGAGATTGACTCTCAAGATTGGAACATGAATTTGCTTAATATCATTTCAAGAAAAGATTTAGTCATTGGACTTCCCAAAATCAAATTTGAAAAAGATAAAGTATGTGATGCTTATCAAATGGGAAAACAAACTAAAATTTCCTTTAAATAAAAAAATGTAGTGTCAACTACTAGACCATTGGAACTCTTGCATATGGACTTTTTTGGTCCAATAAGTACCATTAGTCTAGGTGTCCATCAATATACTCTTGTTATTGTTGATGACTATTCAAGATATACCTTTGTTATCTTTATTGCTTACAAGGATGAAGCTTTCAAAGGATTTGAAAACTTTTGCAAAAAGGTTCAAAATGAAAAAGGAATTTGTATTTCAAGCATTAGAAGTGATCATGGAAAAGAATTTGAAAACCAAAGTTTTTCAAAATTTTGTGATGAAAATGGAATTGATTACAACTTTTCAGCTCCTAGAACTTCTAAACAAAATGGAGTTGTTGAGAGGAAAAATATAGCTCTAGAAGAATTTGCAAGAATAATACATTGTGAAAATAGCTTACCAAAATACTTTTGGGCTGAAGCAGTAAACATATCTTGAATAGAATTTTAATTAGGCCTATGCTTGACAAAACTCCGTATGAATTATAGAAAGGTAGAAAGCCTAATATCTCCTATTTTCATATATTTGGTTGTAAATGCTTCATCCGAAATAACAATAAAACTAACTTGGGTAAATTTGACTCTAAGACCGATGAAGGGATATTTTTAGGATATTCAACCTCTAGTAAGTCTTATAGAGTCTTCAACAAGAGAACTCTAGTGGTAGAAGAATCCGTACATGTAACTCTTGATGAGTCTAACCTAATTAGTAGTAGAGAATTTTCTTTCAATGATGATGCAGATTTCATTCCAAGAACAGAGGTACCTACTCCCATTGTTGACCCAAAGGAGAGCTCACCTCAAACAAATAAAGAGATAGAAACTCTCAAATTGGACCAACCATCTACAAGTCAACAAGAGGATAGTCTTCCCAAAGATTGTAGGTATGTAAATTATCACCCAATCGATCAAGTGATTGGTGATCCTTCACAAGGGGTAAGAACTCGTTCCTCAATTAGAAATATTTGCGAGTATATAGCTTATTTGTCTTAAATAAAACCTAAGACATTTATAGAATCCGAAAAGGATAATGATTGGATAATTTCCATGTAAGAAGAAATAAATCAATTTGGAAGAAACAATGTATTGAATCTAGTTCCTAGACCTAAAAATCATAATAAGAACTAAATGGGCATTTAGAAATAAGATGGATGAAAATGGAATAGTAAATAGGAACAATGCTAGACTAGTTGCTAAGGGATATAATCAAGAAGAAGGAATAGACTTTGATGAGACCTATGCTCCCGTAGCAAAATTAGAAGCTATTCGAATGTTAATGGCCTTTGCATGCTTTAATAAATTTAAGTTATTTCAAATAGATGTAAAGAGTGCCTTCTTAAATGGCTTTATAGAAGAAGAGGCATATGTTAAGCAGCCTCTTGGATTTGAGAATCCTAGTCTTCCAAATCATGTCTACAAGCTTTCTTAAGCTCTATATGGGTTGAAGCAAGCTCCAAGAGCATGGTATGAAAGACTAAGTAAATTTTCTATTGACAATAATTTTATAAGAGGTAAGGTAGACACAACCCTCTTCATAAAAACTCACATAAATGACTCTCTACTAGTCCAAATATATATTGATGATATTATATTTGGTGCTACTAATGAATCTATGTGTAAATAGTTTGGCAAGTGCATGCAAGGTGAATTTGAAATGAGCATGATGGGAGAGGTTACCTACTTCCTTGGACTTCAAATCAAACAATTGAAAGGAGGCATCTTCATCAATCAATCAAAATACACTAAGGACCTACTAAAAAGGTTCGGGATGGAAAGCTCAAAGCCACTTGGTACACCCATGAGTACCTCAATAAAACTTGATCTTGATGAAGGAGGTAAATGTGTAGATACTAAATATTATAGAATCATGATAGGAGCATTACTTTATTTGACTGCAAGTAGACCTGATATAATATTCAGTGTATGCATGTGTGCTATATTTCAGGCTAATCTTAAGGAATCACATGTAGTTGCAGTAAAAAAGATCCTTAGATATCTACAAGGAACTCAAACCCTAAGATTATGGTACTCTAGAGATTCATCTTTTGAGCTTGTAGGATATTCAGATGCTGACTTTGTTGGATGTAGATTATATAGGAAAAGCACAAGTGGAACATGCCAATTCTTAGGTGCAATGTTAACCTCTTGGTTTTCCAATAAACAAAACTCCGTTGCACTATCAACCGTCGAGGCGGAATATGTATTAGCTGGAAGTTGTTGTGCCCAAGTGTTGTGGATGAAACAACAACTAGAAGACTATGACATGAACTTTAAAAGTATCCCAATACATTGTTATAATACTAGTGCTATGAACTTAACCAAGAACCCTATTCAGCACTCTAGAACTAAACACATAGAAATTAGACATAATTTCTTAAGAGACCATGCTAAAAAAAAGGGATATTAGACTAGAATTCATACACTCAGAAGATCAAATAGTTGACATTCTTACAAAACCTCTAAGTGAAGCTAGTTTATGCAAAATTAGACTGTTAATGGGATTGTTAGATTATGATAAACTGTATATCTGATTGCTTCATCATTCATCATTCATCATTCATTATTTTGCATATTTGACATCTAATGAAAGAGTATTAAACCTTATTTAATATTTCCCTCACTCAAGATGGCATAGATAAACAAATTTCGTACTAAGATTCAAGACTGAAATTTTTTTTAAAGGGTCCAGTCGACTGGTAAGTCTCTGCCTAATCTCCCAATCGACTGGTAAGTCTATACCAGTCTACTAGTAATAAAAAACCTTGTTTGAAGCCATTTTTTAAAATTCAGTTAACTACCCAGTTGACTGGTATGAACTACCCAGTCGACTGGTATCCATATGCCAGTTTACCCAGTCGACTGGTATCCCGACCCAGTTGACTGGTACGTTAAAATTTTTCAAAACTGCAATGGACCTAGTTGACTGGTACCCTAACCCAATCGACTGGTGTCGCGATTCTATATATAGTCTCTTCATTTTTTTCTAGATTTTCACGCCATTTTTAAAACCTTAAGCTTTCTCTCTCTAAAAAATCTCGTCTTTTTGACAAAAGAATCCTCAAAACACCTCATACACACCTCGATCTACAGATCCACACCATTCATTTCAACTTTCTATGGTTAAAATCTCAAATTTCCATCAAAATCCCTTTTCTCCCAAAAACCTCTTATATTCCAAAATGACCAATCGAATCCGCATCAAAACCATTGTTGAGGGACATCATGTGCCTACTAGGCCAAGGTCCACTAAATCAATGGCACTGGATTCCAAAAGGAAGGACGTAGCGGGCTACTCGAGCAAGAAGGCCAGAACATAGCTCGACGACTCTCTGTTCTCCAACCCGACGGCAAAAGAGAGGTATACATCTATTATCCGTTATAAAAAGATCACGACGGGTAGATTCGTCAACTTCAAATTTATTCGTCATGGTAATTTTGATGTATTACCTGCTTTTAATGCCATTCACTTGACCCCACTAGTCAAGATTCGTAAAAATTTTTACCTAAGACTGATTCACCAGTTCTATGTGAACTTGGTGAAACCCAGTCCACTAGCTCTGAGGTTCAGAACAAGTGTTATGGGTGTGGAGTTTGAGGTCAACACTGACCTCTTGATGAGTATCCTGAGAATCCCCGTGGGAGGGATCCAATAGAGTCTGGACGGATGGCCAGACAATTTCAATTATGAGGAGGCATATCGGATAGTTAGAGGTGACCCTAACTATGTGTTTCGACCCACTACATTTCACACATGTAGTGACATGCCCCTTGACTCGAAATTGTTCAACCTCATTGTGAGTTGGACCATTCACCCGAGACTTGGGAGTTGGGGCTATCTATCTAAGATATATGTCATATTGATTTGGTGCCTTAAAACTGGGCACCACTTCAATATCTACCCCCTGCTACTCTTCAACATGATAAACGGTGAAGCGAACGACTCCAAAAGCCTTCCCTACGGGATGCTCATCACACTCATCCTCCAGCACTTTCGGGTTTCTCTTCCAGCCTCCGAGGCTTAAGATATCGGCCTCAAGGACATCATCAACATCTCTTCACTAAAGAAGATGGGATGCACAGTCCGAGACAGCATGATCTATTCAAAGGCCGAAAGAACATTTGGATAGGACAGGACAATAGCAGTGATGATGAGGACAAAGGTACAGATGCTGCTGCTACTGCTATGGATGCAGATGACCAAGAACCTCTTATGGGTGATTCGAGTGCTAGTCTAGCTGGGTACGATGATCTTCTTTAGGTTATCACGAGCCTCCAGCTGACTATGTAGTCCGACTTCCAAAGCTTGAGCTCTTCAGTCCACGCCATGCATCACTACCTCAGCTCTCTCCGGGATGACTTCGAGCTGCACCGTGAGCATATCGAGGGTTCCCTGGCTGAGCTTCGAGATCTCATTCATGATAGCTCTAACTCACCCGCTCTTTGAGTTGCTTTCTATCTTCATTTTGATGTATATATAGATGTAGTTTTCAGTTGTTCTTAGCACGTACATCATTTCATCGTTTATTGTATTTTGTCTGTGATGTATATGATTATGTTTTATGCTTAAACTTGGTTCATATACTTGTTTTACATTTACGCAACATGTTTACTTGCTTTGAATCTTTTTGTGTTTGGATGAATGCTTTAAACTGCTTCAGCATGTATGGAAACTTTCGGTTCTTCTCGGGAAGGCTTCCGAACTTTGAATGATGCCAAACTTTCGTGTACAGGTTTGTTTATACATGCTCTTAATGTTTATAGTTTCATGCCTAATTTTCTACTATTGTCAAAATGAGAGAGAAATATGAGAAAACTAACCAGTAAACTCAAAATAGTGCATAGATTTAGGGGGAGCATTGCTCCAAAAGACTTGTTGTATGATTCTATATATTGAGTTGATTGGTTGGGTTGCATGTGACCTGCTCTTGAACTTGTTATAGGTTGGTTTTACTCTAAAAACAGAGGAAACTTTGTCCGATTTTTTTCAAAAAATCCAACACTTAGTTTTTAAAACTGTTTTCTCTCATTAGTTTTGTCATCATCAAAAAGGGGGAGATTGTTGACCCCCATCTAAATTTTAATGATGACAAAACACAATTTTAATTGTACTAATAGTGTTATCTAAGTGGTATTAAGTGATAAAAGCATACAGCCAGAAATCAAGGTGCAAGAACTCAACCCAAATCAAACTCCAAGTTAAGTCAGAAGATCTAGTATACGTATAAGGTATTGAAATAAGTTGTAAATCTCACTTGTTCAGGTAACTAACTTGTCTTATGGCTCCTTTTGAAAAAGTGTTTTAACAAAACTATTCATTCAAACGTTTATAAGTCAAAAACATTTCAAAGAATGAAAAACTGGGTTGAACGGCAACCCAGTCGACTGGGTACTTATACCAGAAGACTGGTGTTTTGGACAGTGTGTCCCCAGTCGACTGGATGCTTCATACTAGTTGACTGGTGTTTTGGATAAACTGTCCCCAGTCGACAGGTAAGAACAACCCCGTCGACTGGTACTCTTCAAAACCTTAAAAGTGAGACTTTGCACCTGACCCAGTCGACTGGTACCAAGACCCAGTCGACTAGTAATTCAAAAAATATGATCGTTGAGATGTGAGACTTCAGCACAAAATGCGCCAAAACATTCCAAGTCAATACAAAATGACCATATTAATACAAAGCTATATAAACCCGCTCTATTGAGCATTTCAAAAAGAGAGATTACACATTCAATCAAGTTTTTGCTCATTAATACACAAAAGCTTTAAAATATTTATCGTTGAGCCATTCTTCAAGCTTTACCTTGAAAGAGAGATATTATTCAATTGTATAAGCTTTCATTATTGTCTCTCTACCATTTACTTTACAGCAACTCATTTATTGTAAAGAGATTAGCTTCCGAAAGGAAGAGATTAGCTTCCGAGAGAAAAGGATTTGCTTCCAAGAGGAAGGGACTGATTGTAAGGTTTGTGCAACACCCGTGAAGTTGCACGACTATGTTTCTTAGTGGATTACTTTAAGGAGCTTCCTTGAAGAGAGTAGACGTAGGGTCAGAAGGAATTCGATATTGCCGAACCACTAGAAACTGAGTTTGCATCTTCTATTCCTTAAACTCTTTTGTTTACAGCACATTACTTGTTTACATGCTTGTGGTCTTAACTATTTTTATAAACTTGTGATTAATTAGTGAAAGTTTCTATAAACCCAATTCACCCTCTCTCTTGGGTTGAAACCTCAGTTTACAGTTTCCAAGGCTGAGTATATGGACTACTCCACACTTGCTCGACCCAATGTCTCTAAAACCGGGCATATGGATTGCTCGACACATGCTCAGCTCCATGTCTCCTAGGTCGAGCATATGGATTGCTCCACATATGCTCGGCTCTATATCTCCTAGGTCGAGCATATGGATTTCTCCATACATGCTCGGCTCCATGTCTCCTAGGCCGAGTATATGGATTGCTCTACACATATTCGGTTCCATGTATCCAAGGCTGTACTCGGTTCCATGTATCCAAGGCTGAGCATATGGATTGCTCCACTACTGCTTGGCTCCATATCTCCTAGGCCAAGCATATGGATTGCTCCACACATTCTCGGCTCCATGTCTCTTAGGCCGAGTATATAGATTGCTCCACACATGCTCAGCTCCATGTCTCCAAGGCCGAGCATATGGATTGCTCCATACCTGCTCAGCCCAATGTCTCCAAGCCGAGCATATGGATTGCTCCACACACGCTTTGCTCTATGTCTCCTAGGTCGAGCATATAGATTGCTCCACACATACTCGGCTCCATGTCTCCTAGGCCGAGCGTATGGATTGCTCCACATATGCTCGGCCCAAACATCTCCCAGGTCGAGCATATGGATTATTCCACGCATGCTCGACCCAATGCCTCCCAGGTCAAACATATGGATTGCTCCACATATACTCGGCTCAAACGCCTCCCAGGCCGAGCATATGGATTGCTCTACACATGCTCGGCCCAAACATCTTCTAGGCCGAGCATATGGATTGCTCCACACATGCTCGACTCAATGCATCCTAGGCTGAGCATATGGATTGCTCCACACGTGTTAGGCCGAATGCCTCCCAGGCTAAGCATATGGATTGCTCCACACATGCTCAGCCCAAATGTCTCCTAGGTCAAGCATATGGATTGCCCCACACATACTCGGCCCAAACTTCATCTAAGCTAAACATATGGATTTCTCCACATATGCTCGGCCCAATGTCTCCTAAACTGAACATATTGACCACTCCTCATTCGCTCAGCTCGGTAGATTGATTACCTTTTTACTGAGACTGAACCCTATGAAACTTCCTTGAGCACATAAATGTACTTAAAGAAGTGGGGGGGCCTATGATATAGCCTAAATATACATGCCCAATGAAGACGCGACATGCGGACAACCTTATATCAAAATAGCAGAATGATACGCGAACAGCCTCAAACCAAAACATCGGGCAACACGCGAACAACGCTCACAGCAGGACTTCTAGCACACCACCGCCCTTGGCTCAAGGGCCACCTCATCCCCAAAACACTATAAAAGGACCCAGGTACGCACGTAAAAAAGGATCAGATCTTAACCTAAAAGAAGGAACTATACTGCTTTTCCTGCACTTCCAAGATCCCCCGTACTAATAAAAGCATCAGAGCACCTTCGAAGGCATCTCCCTCCGGTGACTCCTTAACTTACCTCATTTCCCTATGCAAGTTCCTGATGAGAGTCATAAAATGTATCTTAATAGTATTTATTTGTTAGCATTTTAGGGTTGATTTAGGGCTGAATTACACATTTATGCCTTAACAATTCTAAAGTGTCATTCTTGGTTCATTGATTTATTTCGATGAATTTTCAGGAATTTTGGGTTTAAAAGAGATGGAAAAGCTAACGTTGCTTAAAGCATGAAGATTCTATGCATATTGAAGTGAAGGAATGGTTTCAGAAGGACAAAATGAAGAGAAACCCATTTCTAGGGTTCCATGCTGCGACGAGCCAAGGTTTGAGCTGCGGCCACCAGAACCATTAGCTTCTAAGTTAGAGGCTGGAATCAGGAAGTGCACCGCAGCCTCCAGAACCTCTAAAAAGCCAGAATCTAGGGTGGTACTGCGACGAAGAAAGACTGAGCCGCGGTGCGAGCGCAATTCCCTTGTTTCTGTTTCACGACTTTATTAGGGCTTTAATGACATTTCTTGAACCAAAAATACCCTTGAACCTTTTGGGGTATTAATAGAAAACTTAGGTTTTGCTGAAAAGAAGGCTGGAATTAGGAGAGCCACTATATTCTTCTCCATTAAGGTGAATAAATTCATGAGCTAAATGTCCAACTAATCTCTAAGCAAGGCAAAAGGATGAATTCCTAGGTGTAGTTGTTCTTATTTCTATTCTTGATTCAGTTGTATAGATTCATTGTTAAACATTGTTTATGATTTACTCTTTGATTAAGTAAGAATGAGAGGATTTACAAGTGTAGATACCTCCTTAACAGTGATAGGGGTTCTAAGTTTTTTCATGCTCTGGTTAAAAGGAGGACTAGCAAAAACCATATAGCTGCTGTGGTTTCCTCTACTGGTTCATTGACTACCTCTGAGGATGGAGTGAGAGAGGAATTTCTCAAGTTCTATAAGGTCCTTCTTGGTTCTTCTTCAAGTTACAGCCCCTTAGAATTGGATGTCATTAGAGCTGACCCTCTTGTCCAAGAGAGTCAAGCTGACCAGTTGATCAAGGAGGTCTTTGAGGCTGAGATAAAGGAAGCTCTATGGAGTATAGGGGAGGATAAGTCCCCTGGCCCTGATGGCTATTCTTCCAGATTTTTAAAAAAAGCTTGGGATGTAGTCAGCAAAGATATCATAGAGGCAGTGAAGGAATTCTTCTAGAATGGGAGGCTTTAAAAACAGTTAAATCACACCTCCTTGGCTCTGATCCCAAAATGTAAACAAGCAACAAGAGTTGAGGACTTCAGACCTATTACTTGTTGCAATGTTATATACAAGATTATCTCCAAGATTCTTGCTTCAAGGCTAGCTCCCTGTCTAAATCTCATTGTCAACCAAGCTCAAGCTGCCTTCATTAAATCAAGGAGCATGACTGAGAACATCTTTTTGGTTCAGGAACTTCTAAGAAAGTACTGTAGGAAAAGAATCTCCCCTAGATGTATGATCAAGATAGACCTCAGGAAAGCATACGATTCTATTGAGTGGGAATTCCTGAATAATCTTATTGAGGGTCTTGGATTTCCTGGAAAATTTAGGGACTGGATTGTGGAATGTGCCACTACAACATCCTTCTCCCTTTCCATCAATGGGAGTATGCATGGGTTCTTTGCAGGCAAAAGAGGCCTTAGGCAGGGTGATCCCCTCTCCCCCTACCTATTTGTTATGATAGTGGAGTATCTGTCCAGGCTCCTTAGGAGGTTAAAGGAAGAGGATGGTTTCAGATTTCATCCTAAATGTGACAAACTAAAGATCACCCATTTAGCTTTTGCTGATGACCTCATTCTCTTTGCTAAAAGGGATAGTAAATCTGTTGGGATGCTAATGAAATGCATCAACCAGTTTAGTGAGTGCTCTGGGCTGCAAGCAAGCTTGGCCAAGTCCAACATCTATCATGCTGGAGTCAAGGCTGAGGAACAGACTGAAATTAGATGAATTACTAGTATGGAAGAGGGCAGTCTTCCCTTTAAATATCTTGGAGTTCCTCTGGCTTTAGCTAGGTTAAATGCCACACACTACTCCCCCCTCATTGACAAAATAGCTGGGTACATCAATGTCTGGGCTAGCTCTTCATTGTCCTATGCTGGCAGAACTGAGCTGATTAAGTCAGTGATTCAAGGTGTTGAGTGCTTCTGGTTTGCCATTTTCCCAATTCCTGGCAACATCCTGGAGAAAATTATTAGGATGTGTAGGACCTTCTTATGGAATGGTAAGGGCTGTGGCATGAGGAAGGCTCTTGTAGCCTGGGCAAACCTATGTAAACCTAAGTCTGAATGAGGTTTAGGGCTGGTTAATCTCAAAGCCTGGAACAAGGCTCTCCTCACAAGAGTCTTATGGAACATTCACATAAAGAAGGACTTTTTTATGGATTCAATGGGTGCAACATTATTACCTAATGAGCAGTTCCATTAAGGAGACCAGGGCTAGTAAGGGTGAATCCCCTTTATGGAAAAGAATTCTTGAAATTAGAGATAGCCTATCTAATCATCCATCCTCCCCCCAACAAGCCAGAGACAAACTAAAGGACTGGTCTGTCTAGGATGATCTGTGCATTAAGAAGGTGTATAACTCAATCAGGCAGAAAGGTAATGAGGTCAGCTGGGCCTCACTGGTGTGGAATGGTTACTGCCCTCCCAAGTACTCTTTCATCCTTTGGCTTGCCATCTGGAATAGGCTACTTACCAAAGATAAACTTCAACTTGAAGGGGAAGATAAACTCTGCCCCCTATGTAAAGACCATGATGAATCTAGGGATCACCTCTTCTTCACTTGCAGGGTCAGCAAGGAAACCTGGGATGCTATCAAAAAATGGCTTAGTTGTAGAAGGCTAATGTCTACAATTGAAAGTGCAAGCAAGTGGACTCAAAGAATCAAGGGAACTGGCCCCCCAGCCATTGCAAAAAGACTTGCCCTAGCATGCACAATGTACTACATTTGGATGGCCAGAAATGGAAAACTATTTAATCAAGCCCCTATGCTACCCTCTAGTCTAACAAAGAAGATCCAAGTTGTAATCTACAGAGTTATATATGCTACCTGCCCACAGATTAGACTGCTGCTGTAAGTCCAGCTTTTCGTTGTTGTTCTTGTTTCTCCAGGAAGTAGGCTTCCCTTGTAAGCCTATTTGTTGTTATTTTGCTGTCTCTTTTGTAAATGCTCTCATTGTTAATCTCCTGGGTATGCCCAGAGAATTCTGTAAGGCTGCTGCTGAAAGTCCAGCTTGTATGCTTGTATGCTTGTCTATTTCCTAGCATTGTATACCAATTGGGCTTACCTAGCATCATTGTAAGTCTTTATATTTTGATTATGCTTCTTTTGTAAGTTGTTTTATTTTGTTTCTATATAAGCTCTCTCTGTAAATCCTCTGGGTATGCCTAGTGATTTTTGTACAAGTTTTTTATCAGTACAACTTTTATTTACAGATAAAAAAAAAAAAAAGAGGATGAGAGGATTTACTCTTAATCCAGTGATTGCATCTTTCTTCTCCATAAAAGTCTAGTCAAGCTCTTCTTATGTTAAGTTGTTAGATGTGATTAATTTTGGTAGATTCATCTTATAGGTTTATCCATTACTGCGGTATAGTTATTGAAATATATTGTCATTTCTTGATAATCTCCAAGATAGTTCATGTGTGCTTAAATCAGAATTAAAGAGTAATTTGTAGCAATTATATTAGAGTGTTTATGTACTTTGATTGAATATTTACCAATTACTTGTTTGGGATGTGAAACTAGCAATTGAGATAAAAACAATTGAGTCAAGATTAGAAGAAGGCAACGAACTTGGGAAGGATTCCTGGAACCTTGTTATTTCTTTATTGAACCTTTCATCATATTTTCACAACTCTTTCATATAGTTTCATTTGTAAAACAAAGATTCACTCATTTGAATTTCATTATTTCGTGTTAGGGTTTACACTTTCTCTTGTAGTTCGCTTTTCCTCGTGCGATCGACACCTCAACTATATACAATAATCGCGTGTTAGTTTGAGCGTAATTAAATTTTGGCGCCGTTGTCGGAGACACGCTCTTAAGTATAAAGAAGATTGTCAACTTTGAGACAAGACAGTAATATTGTTCTTTGCTCTTTGTTTTGATTTTCTAATTTTTTCTGTTTTATTCTTTTCCCCTTTAATTCCTTTGGTGTATGCATAGACTGAGAGATGTGCGAGGTAGATTCATTAAAGGACATGAGATAGAGTTACCCTCTCCTTCCACATCCGATAGTGAAAGCTCACTTAGATCAAATCATAGTGCACACCCAAACAAGAATTCAGAGAATTCTGTTAACATGGCCGACAATCACAATGAGAGTGTTGCTAGGACACTTAAGAACTACTTGCATCCTAGCAGAACGGCCACACCATCTTGTATCATGTTCCCCCCAAATGACCAACAACCTGAGTTTAAGCCGAGCATGATTCAATTGCTACCAACCTTCCATGGGTTTGAGAATGAGAGCCCTTATGTCTATATTAGGGAATTTAAGGAAGTAGTAGAAACCTTTCAAAGTAGGGCTGAGGTGGTAGACACCGTCAAACTTAGGTTTTTCCCCTTTTCACTTAAGGAAAAGGCCAAGGTTTGGCTGTACTTGTTAAGGCCTAGATCTATAGGTAATTGGAATGAGATGACCCAAGCCTTCTTCCAAAAGCATTTCCCAACCCATAAGACCAATAATCTCAAGAGACAAATCTCAAACTTTGCACAAAAGGAGAGTGAAACCTTATATCAAGTTTGGGAATGTTTCAAAGACCTTTTGAATTCTTGTCCACACCATGCATATGAGAGTTGGCGGGTAGTTAGCTATTTCTATGATGGACTTCTAAGTAGGGAAAGGCAATTCATAGAAATGATGTGTAATGGAGATTTTCTTCAGAAAGATCCCGACAAAGCTATAGATTTTCTAGATGACCTATCGGAAAAAGCCCAAACTTGGATAGGACCGAATGCCATAGAAAGTACTAAGAGAAATCAAACAGCTGGAATTTATAACCTTAAGGAAGATGATAGCCTTAAAGCCTGTTTAGAGGTCTTAACTAAAGAAATTGAAGTTTTAAAAACCAATGATGCTAGAGCCCCCGAATCGGTTGCTAGGGTAGAATCCCACAAACCTTGTTTTATTGTAATGGGGTAGATCATGTACCTAAGGATTGTCCAGCCTATTTTGAGATGAAGAGAGAGTATAATGCTTTGGGTATACCCTTTAGGAAATCACACTTACCCTACTCTAACACCTACAATCCCGGTTGGAAGAATCACCCTAATTTTCGTTGGAAATCCGATATACAACCTCTTGCCCACTCTAGTATCCAATGGAAACTGGAAGCAATCATCTAATGCACCACAACAATCTTTACCTTTGGAAGATGTTTTTAAGTCATTTATGTAGGTACATACAAAGAGTATGGAAGAGCAAGGTAAGATAAATCAACGGTTGCTCTGAGCAACAAGGGATCAAAGAGGAACAAAAGGTGATAAAGATCCAACTCACCATGTTGACTAGCTTCTTGATGATTCAAGAGCAAGATCATTTTCCTTCTTAGCCATAACCTATCCAAGGAGACAACATATGGCGCAAACCTCCAATCCTGACAATCAAAATGTTAAAGAGGTTAATGCCATGATTACTCACAGCGGTAAGAAAATTGATGGACCCACTCTACCATCAAACTTGATTCCTAACACCGTGAGCAACAAGGATGAAGCCCCCAAGCAACAAAATGCCCATAGTGATTCTTTACCGATGGCTTTCCCTCAAGCACTCCTTAAACTTAAGGAGAGAAATTCAGCATTAAAAGGTGAGATTCTTGAACAACTTCAGCAAGTTAAAATTAACCTTCCTCTTCTTCATGTCATAAAACAGGTTCTCAACTATGCTAAGTCATTAAGGATCTATGCACACTCAAGAGGAGGCACAATGTGAAGAAGATGGCATTCTTAACAGAGCAAGCAAATGTGGTAATTGATAGCAAGACACCACCCAAGTATAAAGATCCGGGCTGTCCAACGGTGGCTTTCCAAATTGGAAACAAAGCTTATGGTCAAGTATTGCTAGATTTGGGGGCTAGTGTGAACCTTATGTCATACTCCATTTACTTGCAACTCGGTCTAGATGAGATCAAACCGACCTTCGTGGTACTTCAATTTACGGATCAATCGGTAAGAAAACCAAGAGGTATATGGAAGATGTTTTATTGCAAATTAACAAATTCTATAATCTCGTTGACTTTTTGGTGTTAGATACCATTTCTATTGTGAATACGGAGTCAAAAATTCCTTTGATACTTGGAAGACCATTCCTTGCCACCGCCAATGCCCTTATTAATTGTAGGAATGGCCTAATGACATTATCATTTGGGAATATGACTCTAGAGGCGAATATTTTTCGAGTCTCAAGGCAACCACATGAAGAGGATAAGTGTTTCGACACTTACATGATTGATGAGCTTATTTTAGAAGATGAGTACATTAAAGATGATTTTAACTCTTTGGAATTCCTTCTTAATAATTTTAATTTTGATGATTCTTCCATTTATCCCCATGTCATTAATGTTGTTGATATTTTTGATAAGTCACAGAGATTTATTAAGAAATCATGGCAACCATGCTTTGAGGAGTTGCCTAAAGAAAGGGAGGCACCCAAACCCTCTTCCGAGGAGACACTAACACTTAATTTAGCTCCGCTGCCCAAAGGACTCAAACATGTTTTTTTAGGCCAAGGTAATACCTTTCCAGTTATTATTTCCTTCAGACTTAGTGATGTGCAATGTGATCAACTGTTGAATTTGTTAAGAGAACATAAATCTGCATTAGGTTGGACTATGGCCGACATAAAAGGTGTTAGCCCCTTAATTTATTCCCATAGGATTTATTTAGAAGAAGGAGCTAACCCTCGTAGAGACCCACAAAGAAGGCTAAATCCAACTATGAATGAGGTAGTTAAGAAATAGGTCTTAAAATTGTTGGATGCGGGAATTATATATCCAATATCGGATAGTAAGTGGGTTAGTCTAACCCAAGTAGTTCTTAAGAAAGCCGGGGTGACCATGGTAGAAAATGAAAAGGGGGTGTTAGTACCAACTAAGGTAGTGACCGGGTGGTGTATGTGCATAGATTATAGGAAACTTAATTCCGCTACTTGGAAAGACAATTTTCCTCTTCCATTCATAGATCAAATTTTAGAGCGAGTGGCTGGTCATCCTTTTTATTATTTTTTAGATGGGTATTCAGGATACTACTAATAGGAATTGCCTTAGAGGATCAAGAGAAAACCACCTTTACTTGTCCTTTTGGTACTTTTGCCTTTCGTAGAATGCCCTTTGGTTTGTGTATGCACCGACTACTTTTCAAAGATGCATGATGAGTATTTTTAGTGACATGGTTGAAAAATGTGTGGAAGTGTATATGGATGATTTGACTATGTTTGGAACTTCTTTTGATTCATGTTTATCTAATTTGAAAAATGTTTTGTGCAGGTGTGAAGAAAAGGGGCTTGTGCTTAATTGGGAGAAGCACCATTTTATGGTGTCTTCCAGAATAGTCTCTGGCCATATAGTGTCTGAAAAGGGGATAGAATTAATCTCTAAACTACTCACTCCTAAGAATATTAAAGATGATAGGTTTCTCTTAGGGCATGCTGGGTTTTATAGAAGGTTTATTCAAAATTTTAGTGTTATCTCCAGACCCTTATGTAACCTTTTGACGAAGGATACTGAGTTTAAGTGGAGCCTCGAATGTGAGCAAGCCTTTAGGACACTTATCTCTAAGCTTACAACCACCCCTATTATGTAATCACCGAATTTTACCTTGCCTTTTGAGATTATGTGTGATACTAGTGACTATGCTGTAGGGGCTGTTTTAGGACAAAGAAGGGAGGGAAAACCATTTGTTGTTTATTATGCTAGTAGAACCTTGAATCATTCTCAAATGATGTACACCACAACCGACAAAGAATTACTAGCAGTAGTATTCACATTGGATAAATTTTGCTCCTACTTAATTGGTTCACCTATCACTATATTCACAGATAATTCTGCCCTTAAATTTCTTTTCTCAAAAATGGATGCGAAGGCTTGTTTGATATGTTGGATTTTGCTTTTGCAGGAATTTGACTTGACCATCAAAGACAAGAAGGGGGTAGAAAATGTTGTAGCGGACCATCTATCTAGCTTGGAATTTAAGAATGATGCTGACATTTTGCCCATTCGGGAAGCCTTTCCGGATGAAAACTTATTTTCTATCCTTGGTCACACACCATGGTATGCCGACATTGCAAACTACTTGGTTTCCCATCAAGTTCCATCAACATAGAGTGCACAAGATAAACGAAAATTTTTGGCTGAGGTAAAGAACTTTTATTGGAATGATCCTTAGCTTTTTAAATATTTCTCTGATCAAATAATAAGAAGATGTATTCCGAATATGGAAGTTGATAGTGTGTTAACTTTTTGTCATACCTATGCTTGTGGTGGCCACTTTTCTATTAAAAAGACAGCCACAAAAATTTTGTAATGCGGTTTTTATTGGCCTACTTTATTCATGGATGCTAATGAGTTTTGTTGATCATGTGAAAGATGTCAAAGGTTAGGTTCATTGTCCCACTGTCATATGATGCCTCTCAACCAGATCTTAGTGGTGGAAATCTTTGATTGTTGGGGGATCAATTTTATGGGACCATTCCCACCTTCTTTTGGGTATCTTTACATTTTGCTTGTCGTTGATTATGTTTCTAAATGGGTTGAAGCAATACCTTGCCGCACTAATGGTAATACAGTTGTTGTTAAATTTCTTAAAGATCATATTTTATCTAGGTACGGTACTCCATGTGTTATAATTAGTGATCAAGGGTCACATTTTTGTAACCGTTCTTTTGAGGCTTTAATGCGTAGGTATGAAGTCACCCATAAGGTTTCTATAGCTTATCATCCACAAACCAATGGCCAAGCGGAACTAGCAAATAGGGAGATTAAGCGAATACTTGAGAAACGGTAAATCCCAATCGAAAAGATTGGTCCTTGTGCCTATCGGATGCACTTTGGGCGTACCGGACAGCATACAAGACAGTTCTTGGACCATCTCCTTATCGGTTGGTATTCGGCAAAGCATGTCACTTACCAGTAGAACTTGAGCACAGAGCATATTGGGCTATTCAGAATTTTAACTATGACTTGAAGATGTCTGGTGAGGAGAGGAAAATGCAACTTTGTGAACTTGCAGAGTTAAGGGATGATGCATATGATAATGCTAAGGACTTAAAGTCAAGAATGAAAGCGGTGCATGATCAAAAAATATTTCGAAAAAATTTTGAACAAGGTAATAGATTTTTTCTGTATGAATCGCAGTTATATTTCCATCCGGGAAAATTGCGATCATGATGGAAGGGACCTTATTTTGTGAAGAGTGGTTTTTCCTAATGGAGTAGTTGAGGTTGAAGATACTTCCGACGATCGTGCATTTCGAGTTAATGGCCAAAGGTTGAAGCTCTACTTGGAACATGAACGTGTTAAAGATAGGCCCGAAGAGATCTCTTTGGTGGCCCCAGTTTATGCTTCTTAATCAGGTACTGTCATTCCATTGTACATTAGTTTTAATTTTGTTAAGTCTTTGTTAATTTTCGAATTTTTGTTTTTAGTTGAGTCTATCTTAATTTTAAGTTTAATTTTCATTTTCATTTTGATTTAATTTAATTTTTAGTTTTAGGTTTATTTTTAGTAATTTTAGTTTACATTTTTACACCGTTTTATTTGTACTTCCCAGCAGATTTCAAAAGGCCCAGTGGTTGCCGTGGCCCAAGCCCATACGATGCACGCACCCGAGTCCACCAGAAATCAAACTATCTATTGGAAAATCACCTTCTTGCGGAATCCCAGGTTGTGATCTTTCCAAACACACAAGTCTAGAATGACTTGTAATAAAACAGGAATCAAACAATCAAAGAAAGAACACAAGCAATTGTTATCGAGGTTCGACAATGTGCTTACGTCCCTATGAGCTCCTCCGAGCTCTCTGCACTAAATCAATGGAGTTCTTACAATTACAGCAACACCTCTTCAAGAACCCTCTTGTTCTTGAAGAATGAAAGAAGAGAAAAAGAAAGTGATAAGGACTAAGTGTTTCCCTGGAATTTTCCCCAATAAAATTCCAATTACAAAGCCTTTGAATCCCCAATCTAGACTACTCTTTCTCTAAACAAGTAGCCTCTCTTGAACGAGTCTCTCTTATGTTTTGCGTCTTTGCACTCTCACACATTATGCTCACATGTTGTTTTGAATTGCTCTTAGATGACCCTTTATATAGTGCAACCACTTCTTGAACCAATCTTGAGTCAATCTCAACCCTTAGATCTTGAGGACCAATCAATCATAGCCCTTCAATAAGTCTAAGTGATCCTGTGCATTTTAATCAAGTCCCACGCACCATTCCAAAATGTTGATCAGAGTGTATCAGGTATGCCTGGCGCCGTGGTCCAGAACAGGGCTGGCCGCGGTGCACAACAGGGCACAAGTCCCCCATCTACTGGAGGCTGCGACGCACACCACCTTGTGCTGTAGTGCGCACCACCCAGAACTTCCCCTCATGCTGGAAGCCGCGACACACCAAAACTGGGTCGCGGCGCACACCAGGCTGCTGAAGTTCCTTTTCAACAATTTAATCCTTAGACAAATACCAACAATCTCTACCTTTGTCTAAGCGATTAAACCCGAACCCATTGTGCAGAGAACCCAAGATCCAAACTCAACATGAGTCACCAAATCATCTGACTCCAATCCTAAGAAGTCCAAGGCAATGATTAAACTTACATAGAGGTAGAACTTTGGTGCCTAAATCTGCAAGATTTTCTTCCGTTGCGACTTTGTCCACATAAATGCATCCTTTCGTAACATTTTCCCGAATGAAATGATACCTAATGAGAGTCATAAAATGCATCTTAACAGTACTTATTTGTTAGCATTTTAGGGTTGATCTACGTTTAAATTACACTTTTATACCATAACAACTCTGAAGTGATATTCTTGGATTGTTGATATATTTTCTGTGCATTTTCAAGTACTTTGAGTTCAAAAGAGATGGAAAGTTATCATAGCTTAAAGCACAATGACTCGATGCATACTGGAGTGAAGGCATGATTGCGGAAGGACAAAATGAAGAGAATCAAGGCCATGCGCCGCGGCCTGGACCAGCTGAGTCACGGCCTCCAGAACCATGCCCAAAAGAGCCAAGAAGACCACCAGTGTGCGCCGCGGCCTAGACCAGCCTAAGCCGCGGCCTAGATTAGTGTGGACCGCAGCGCGAGCGAGATGCCTTGTTTCCTAATTAGGGTTTTAATGATAATTTAGACCCGAAAATACCCTAGAACCTTTTGTATTATAAATAGATCACTTAGGGTTTGATAAGGGGCATTCATTAAAGCTAGAAAACTCAAGAAAGTTTCCACACTCTTCTTCATTACGGTGTTCAAGCATGAGCCCTATGGCCAACTAATCTCCAAGCAAGGCGAAGGGATGAATTCTTTGGTGTAGTTGTTCTTATTTTTCATTCTTGATTCAGTTGTAGTTTGGATTTATTGTTAAACATTGTTATGATTTACTTTTTGATTTAATTAGAAAATTTTCTCTTAATCCAGTGATTGCATCTTTCTCCTCCATATAAGTCTAATCATGCTCTTCTTATGTAAAGATTGTCAGATGTGATTGATTTCGGTAGATTTATCTTTTAGGTTTATTCATTTTTGCGATATTGTCATTGAGATATATTGTCGTTTCTTGATAAATCCATAAGATAGGTCATGTGTGCTTAAATCGAAAATAAAGAGTACTTCATAGCAATTACATTAGGGTTTACATGTGCTTTGATTGAATATTTGCTGATTGCCTATTTGGGATGCGAAACTAGCAATCGAGATTAAAACAATTGAATCGAGATTGGAATAAGGCAACGAACCTAGGGAGGATTTCCGAAACCTTGTTATCTCTCCATTATATTCTTCATTATATTTACACAATTTTTTCGCATTGGTTTATTATCAAAACTCAGATTCTCTCACTTGATCTTTATCATTCGTGTTAAGGTTTACACTTTCCCTTGCAGTTTTATTTTCCTCGTGGGATCGACACCTCAACTATACATAATAACCGCGTATTATTTTGAGTGTAATCAAATTTTGGCGTCGTTGTCGGGAAAACGTGCTTAAGTTCAAGGAAGATTGTCAGCTTTGAGACAAGACGGTAATATTGTTTCTTTCTCTAATTTTTTATTTTCTAATTTCCTTTTATTATTCTGTTTTATTTATTTCCCCTTTAACTCATTTGGTGAATGCTTAGACCGAGAGATTCGCGAGGTAGATTCATTAAAGGACCCGAAATTGAGTTACCCTCTCTTTCCACGTCCGTTAGTGAAACTTTGCCTACATCAAACCATAGTGTACTCCCAAATGTGACTTTAGAGGATTTTGTTAACATGACTGATAACCCCAATAAGAATGTTGCTAGGACACTTAAGGATTACTTGCATCCTAGCCGAACAGCTACTCCATCATACATCATGTTTCCAGCCAATACTCGCCATCAAGATTTTAAAACAGGGATGATATAATTACTCCCTACGTTTCATGGCTTGAAAATTGAAAACCCATATGTGCACATTAGGGAGTTTGAGGAAGTAGTTGCGACTTTTCATAGTCAAGATGCAACTAATGACATCGTGAGACTCAAGTTCTTTCCTTTCTCTTTGAAGGATAAAGCTAAGAGTTGGTTATACTCGCTGAGACCATGATTTATTGGGTCATGGAATGAGATGACTCAAGTCTTCTTTAATAAATACTTCCTTCAACATAAAACCAATGCTTTAAAACGGCAAATCTCCCCCTTTGAACAAAAGGACAATGAGACTTTGTATCAGTCTTGGGAGAAATTTAAGGAGTTGTTAAGTATGCATCCTCACCATGGGTATGAGAATTGGCATTTAGTGAGCTATTTTTATGAGGGACTTACATATAGAGAGCGCCAATTTGTAGAGATGATGTGTAATGGTGAATTCTTACAAAAAGATCCTGATGAGGCCATAGAATACCTCAATGAGCTTGCTGAAAAAGCTCACACTTGGACTGGACCAGTGCTACTGAAAGCATAAATAGGTCACGACCTATAGGAAACCCAAGTGGTGGTGGAATTTACCATCTTAGGGAAGAGGACAACCTAAAAACTAAGGTTGAGATGCTCACTAGGGAGTTAGATGTGTTAAAGATTAAGGGCTTAAAGCCAACACACGTGGCTAATTATGTAGAGTCTTTGGAACCATGTTTTGTGTGCAGCAGGGTAGGTCCACCCGCCCAAGAGTGTCCCACATTTGCTGATATGAGAGAGATGTATAAGGAACAATGTAATGCCTTAGGCATGTACAAGAAGCCTCTGGCACCCTTCTCTAATACCTATAATCTAAGGTGGCGTAATGACCCCAATTTCAGCTGGAAGTCTGAAAACCAATAACTTGCACAACCCTCTAGATCATATCCTGCACCATATCATGCACCCTCATCCTTTAGGAGTTCTTTAGAAGACACTTTGCATGCTTTTATTGAGGCACAGGGTAAGACAAACCAAAGATGTGAAGCATTAATTACGCAGGTTGTTGAAGAGAACGAGGAAATAAGGAGCCATGTGTCCAAATTGATGGGCTCTTTGAGTGTGAATGAGCGAGGTAAGTTCCCTTCTCAAGCTCAGTCCACACCCCATGGTCAACACATGGCACAAGCAAATCTGAAAGATGTGAATGCCATTGTGACATGAAGTGGTAAGTCATTACACATCCCAACAACGAACAAATCAAAGGATGTGGAAAAGGGTCAAACAGTAGTGATGCTGAGCTGCCCAAGGACCCTGAGGTTACCAAGAGCCCTGTTAAGGCACCATTCCCTCAAGCCTTAAAATAAAACAAGAACAATCTGAACCTAAACAATGAAATCTTAGAGAACCTAAGGCAAGTAAAAATTAATCTTCCTCTTTTGCATGTGATTAAACAAGTTCCTACTTATGCAAAAGTTCTCAAGGATTTATGTACAGTTAAGAGGAGACACCATGTGAAGAAAACAACGTTCCTAACAGAGCAAGTTAGTGCTTTAATTGAGGAAAAGATTCCCCCCAAATACAAGGATCCTGGTTATCCAACCATTGCATGTAGCATTGAAAATCATGAGGTTGGACAAGCATTGCTAGATTTAGGAGCTAGTGTGAATCTAATGCCATTTTCTTCAGCTCGGGTTGGGAGAAATAAAACCAACCGCTGTAGTATTACAATTGGCTGACCGTTCATTCAAAGTACCTCGAGGTGTGGTAGAGGATGTTCTAATTCAAATTGATAAATTTTATTATCCTGTTGATTTTCTTATCCTTGACACTACCTCTACTGTTGACACTACCTCTAAAATTCCTTTGATTTTGGGTAGACCTTTCCTTGCCATTGCAAATGCTCTTATTAATTGCAGGAATAGACTCATAAAGTTGTCCTTTGGAAACATGACCCTCGAGGTGAACATCTTCAATGTTGCAAAACAGCCAGAAGATGATGACGAGAGCCACCAGTTATACATGATTGAGTCACTCATCGATAGGGGAGTTTCTATAGCTCATAATTTTGATCCTCTTGAGTATTTTCTTGTTAATTTTGAGTTTGGTTCTATTAATGATAAATTCAATGTAATTGATATTTGCACTATTTTTGATAAATCTCAGGATTATGGCATTCGGGCATGGCAACCGAAGTTTGAGGAGTTGCCTGAGAGAAGCGAGAAACAAATTCCCTCAAGTGTGGAAGCACCCAAAGTTGAATTGAAGCCTCTACCTAAGGGTTTGAAGCATGTTTTCCTCGGTCCAGGTGATACTTTTCCTGTTATTATCTCATCTGAATTATCTGAGTCTCAAGGTGAGAAATTAATTCGGACCCTAAATGAACATAAATCAGCCTTAGGTTGGAGCATGGCTGATTTAAAAGGTGTTAGTCCCTTGATCTATTCTCATAAAATTAATTTGGATGAAGGAACTAGCCCTCGTAGAGACCCCCAGCGCAGGCTTAACCCCACTATGAAAGAGTGGTGAAAAATGAAGTGTTGAAACTATTAGATGCAGGAATTATATATCCCATAGCTGATAGTAAATGGGTAAGTCCTACACAGGTCATTCCTAAAAAGTCAAATGTCACTATTGTGAAGAATGACCTAGGAGAGTTAGTCCCTACAAAACTTGTGACTGGGTGGTGAATGTGCATTGACTACAGAAAATTAAATACTGCCACCCGGAAAGACCATTTTCCCCTCCCCTTTATCGATCAAATTCTTGAGCGTTTAGCTGGTCATCCTTTTTATTGTTTCTTGGATGGTTATTCTGGTTATTATCAAATTGAAATTACATTAGAAGACCAAGATAAAAACCACTTTCACTTGTCCTTTTGGTACTTATACTTTTCGAAGAATGCCATTTGGATTGTGTAATGCAACTGCTACTTTTGAACGTTGCATGATGAGCATTTTTAGTGACATGGTTGAAAATTGCATGGAAGTTTTTATGGATGACTTGACTATTTTTGGATCTTCATTTGATGCATGCTTATTGAATTTAGAGAGAGTATTGATTCGTTGTGAGGAAAAGGAATTAGTTTTAAATTAGGAAAAATGTCATTTCATGGTACCTTCAGGTATTATCTTAGGGCGTATTGTTTCTTCTAACGGGATAGAGGTTGATCAATCTAAGATTGAATTAATCTCTAAGTTGCCTACACCTAAGACAGTAAAGGGTGTGAGATCCTTTCTTGGTCATGCAAGTTTTTATAGGAGGTTCACACAAAACTTTTCCACCATATCTAGACCACTATGTGCCCTTCTAGTTAAAGATGCCCCATTTGAGTGGACACAAGCTTGTCAAGAGGCTTTTAAAATGCTGATTGGCAATCTTACTTCAGCAGCCATAATGCAGTCACCTGATTGGACTTTACCTTTTGAAATCATGTGTGATGCTAGTGACTTTGTTGTCGGTGTTGTTCTTGGATAGCGAAGGGAGGGGAAGCCTTTTGTCATTTACTATGCTAGTAAAACTCTAAATAGTGCTAAGATGAATTACTCCTCCACTGAAAAAGAATTGCTAGTTGTAGAGTTTGCTTTGGACAAGTTTCGTGCTTATTTGATTGGTTCTCCTATTTTTATTTTCACAGATCATGTAGCCCTTAAGTACCTTTTTACAAAGAAGGATGCTAAGGCATGACTACTACAGTGGATCTTACTTTTACAAGAATTTGACATCACCATCAAAGATAAGAAAGGAGTAGAGAACGTAGTGGCTGACCATCTCTTGAGGCTCACATTTGAGGACACCTCTGACGATATGCCTATCAAGGATGATTTTCCCGATGAGCAATTACTCTCTATTACTTCTCTACCATTGTTTGCTCATATCGTGAATTATTTGGCTGCCGTTGAGATACCAAATGATTGGAGCGCTTAAGACAAGAGGAAGTTCATGAATGAGGTATGTAATTTTTATTGGGATGACCCTTGTCTTTTCAAATACTACCATGACCAAATTTTAAGGCGTTGCATCCTTAATGAAGAGATTGCCAATGTCTTGGAATTTTGTCACTCCCAAGCTTGTGGGGGCCACTTTTCAATGAAAAAAACCGCTGCAAAAATTTTACAGTGTGGATTTTATTGGTCCACCTTATTTAAAGATGCAAATATCTATTGTTGCTTATGTGAAAAGTGTCAGAAGTTAGGAGCTGTGTCTCGTC
This sequence comes from Bretschneidera sinensis, assembly GCA_023935145.1. Lineage (NCBI taxonomy): Eukaryota > Viridiplantae > Streptophyta > Magnoliopsida > Brassicales > Akaniaceae > Bretschneidera > Bretschneidera sinensis. The sequence continues at coordinate 98,592,036 of CM043700.1, read as the reverse complement.
GTAATATGATGCCCTTAAACCCAATTTTAGTGATTGAAATCTTTGATTGTTGGGGCATTGATTTTATGGGACCATTTCCTCCTTCTTTCGGATATCAATATATCATTGTGGCAATAGATTATGTGTCAAAATGGGTAGAAGCAGCAGCTTGCAGAAGCAATGATAATAGGACGAAAATTAAATTTCTCAAAGAAAATGTGTTATCTCGATTTGGTACACCACGTGCTATAATTAGTGATCGGGGTATGCATTTTTGCAACCGTTCTTTTGAAGCTTTGATGAGAAAATATGGGGTGTTACATAAGATCTCTACTGCCTACCATCCTCAGACAAGTGGATAGGTAGAACTTGCAAACAGGGAAATTAAGCAAATTTTAGAAAAAACGATCAATCCAGATCGCAAGGATTGGTCTTTGAGACTAGTTGATGCGCTTTGGGCTTACCGTACAGCTTTCAAAACTCCCTTAGGTATATCACCTTATAGGCTTGTTTTTGGAAAGCCTTACCACCTACCTGTAGAGCTCGAGCATCGAGTTTATTGGGCCATCAAGCATTTCAACTTTGATATGGGAGAAGCAGGTAACCTTAGGAAATTTCAGTTGACCGAGCTAAAGGAGTTGAGAAATGATGCTTATGAGAACTCTAGAATCTATAAGGCTAAAATGAAAGTGTTTTATGATAACAAAATTTTGAGGAAAACATTTAAGCCTAATGATCGGGTGTTCTTATATGATTCTAGACTCCATAAGCACCCGGGAAAACTTTGGTCGAGGTGGACTGACCCTTTTGTAGTAAAGAATGTTTTTGCAAATGGGGTGGTAGAAATAGAGGATACTAGAGATGGTCGGATCTTTAAAGTAAATGGTCAACGCCTTAAAATCTTAATTGATAAACAAGATCTGGAAGTGGAAGACATTCCACTTATGGATCTGGTCTATTCACCTTGACCACACCACACAAGTATGTTTTTATTTATTTTTCTTTTGTTTTGTTGTTTTGTTTTTAATTAAGTTTATTTCAATTTTAATTTTTAGTTTTTTTTTGTTTAATTTAATCTAATTTTTACTTTAAGGGTTATTTTTATTTTGCTTAGTTTATTTCACACAAACAAGTTTTTTTTTTTTAGAACCAGAATCAGGCCCATTTGCGCCTCGTCCAGTAGGCCCAGCTCACTCAGGCTGTGCCTACGTCTTCAAGCTGTGGCGGCACCTCGTCCAAGCCACGATGCCAGCTGTTTCTGCGCACCCATGATCTGGACCATTTAAACCCATTTTTGAAGCTTTGTTCTTCATTTCCACTTTGAGAAAACACAACACGCTCATCTTTCTCTCATCATTTCTCCAGACCCTCACTTACCCACTCACTTTTTCTCACTATTTCCTGATTCTAAAATCATTTCTTGAAGGATTTCTCACTCATATTACAGATTTTGCTGAAAATTTCTCCAAAAAGCTTGGTTCTAAGAAGATTTTGGGTTTTTCAAGAAGATTTCAAGTTGGTGGGTACTCTTTCTTCTCTCCAACTTTGGGCATCAAATCGAAATTTCAACAAGAAGAATCTCATGCAGTTCAAATGATGGTGTACCACTTTCAGCTTCTATGCACTTTTGATTACAAAAGGAGTTTCCTTTACTTCTTCTTTCACATTGAGGTCAATGCAGTTTTTAAGTTTGGGGGGGGGGGGGAGGAAACGTATTTTTTTTTCCATTGAACTGCTAGGTGTCACTTTCCCTTTTTGTTTGTTTTTAGCATGCTTTGTGTTAGTCTTGGAGTTAATTCACATGTCAATGATATAAGCCTAATTGTGATAGCATATAGCATTTAGAAGAAGTTAAATCTTGCTTCGGTTTGAGAATAATTTAAGTGTCAATCTTCATTTGGTTTGAGACTCTGTGTTACGGTAAGATTGCATGATTAGTCTAAAACATTTAGAGAAGTTTTATGTGTGATTGTTTTGTGAATACTTTTGCGGTCTCGACAAGTTCTAGAACTTATTTGATAATCACTTGAGGTGAAATCCTAGAATGCACATTACTTAGGATATGATATAGGCCATTTTTGGACCGTTTGAGTCTTTCAAACTTACCCTTGCTATATTTATCGCTAGTCACCTATTTGAGCCTTTTTCTTGAAAAAGAATTTGAGCCTTGTTTCTTTCGATAACCCATTTACTTACCTTTATGAGCCCAAAAATATTTTATTCTTGCCTTTCTTTTAAGAGAACTTAGTTTATACACATTGGTTGAGAAGCACTTAAGAGTAGTAAGGCTGGAAATATGAAAAAAAAAATATATATTACTGCCATAACCCAAGTACACTAAAGGAGATAAGTTGGAGGTTGTGGAAAAGAGTTAAAAAATGAAAAAAGAGATTAATGGTCTTGTGCCAAAAAAAAAAAAGAAGTGAATTATGGCAAAGAAAGAAGAAAAAAAGTGGTGATTTATTGAGAGAAATGCTCGGGAAATGGTTGAAAGAGTTGGGTGTTGAAGTAAGGTTATCTAGTGCTTAAAGTGGTTGTGGTTAAAACTAAGAGATTGAGTTCTTTTACTTGTTGAATCCTTCCCGTTCTTTCTTGACCTTTACCTTAGCCTAACATTATAAGCTTATTAAAAACCTATTGATCCAATGTAGTGTGATTTTTCTACAATAGTGGAGAGTGATTTGAAAAGTGAGCCTCTGGAGCTCGTTTTGTGATTGATGTCATGCCACTTAATATGTTTAGAGGCCAAGACTTGTATTCATGAATGTTGTGCATAAAATCATCCGGGTGTTTGGACTAATGGTTTATGGTAAGATGGATGTTAAGAGTTGATAACAATTTTAAGATTGATGTTTGGATTACTTTTGGACTTTGGTGATATTTAATGATTCTATTTGTTGTGTGTTATGCGCGATTCTTGAGACAAAAAGTTGAATTACTCTTGGTTTAACACTAACATTGCTTTACTTTGTTTTGATTTCTACCATAGAATTCATTTCATATTATCCTGTTTTCGCTTGAATTGCTAAGGGACTAGCAATAAGCTAGTTGGGGGTTATGATGAAAGTCATAAAATGCATCTTAACAGTACTTATTTGTTAGCATTTTAGGGTTGATCTAGGTTTGAATTACACTTTTATACCTTAACAACTCTAAAGTGATATTCTTGGATTGTTGATCTATTTTCGGTGCATTTTCAGGTACTTTGAGTTCAAAAGAGATGGAAAGTTATCATAGCTTAAAGCACAATGACTCGATGCATACCGGAGTGAAGGTGTGATTGCGGAAGGACAAAATGAAGACAATCAAGGCTGTGCACCCAAGCCTGGACTAACTGAGCCGCAGCCTCCAGAACCATGCCCAAAAAAGCCAAGAAGACCACCAGTGTGCGCAATGACCTGGACCAATCTGAGCCACGGCCTGGATGGTCTGAGCCGCGGCCTTCAGAAATTTGAAGAAAGTCAACCTAAAGGCTGAGCCGGGGCCTGGATTAGTGTGCGAGCGCGATGCTCTATTTCCTAATTAGGGTTTTAATGATAGTTCAAACCCGAAAATACCCTAGAACCTTTTGTATTACAAATAGATCACTTAGAGTTTGATAAGGGGCATTCATTATGGCTGGAAAACTTAAGAAAGCTGCCACACTCTTCTCCATTACGGTGTTCAAGCATGAGCCCCATCGCCAACTAATCTCCAAGCAAGGTGAAGGGATGAATTCTTAGGTGTAGTTGTTCTTATTTTCCATTCTTGATTCAGTTATAGTTTGGATTTATTGTTAAACATTGTTATGATTTACTTTTTGATTTAATTAGAAGATTTTCTCTTAATCCGGTGATTGCATCTTTCTCCTCTCTATAAGTCTAGTCATGCTCTTCTTATATAAAGATTGTCGGATGTGATTGATTTCGGTACATTTATCTTTTAGGTTTGTCCATTACTGCGATATTATCATTGAGATATATTGTCGTTTCTTGATAAATCTATAAGATAGGTCAAGTGTGCTTGAATCGAAAGTAAATAGTACTTCATAGCAGTTACATTAGGGTTTACAAGTGCTTTGATTGAATATTTGCCGATTGCCTGTTTGGGATGTGAAACTAGCAATCAAGATTAAAACAATTGAATCGAGATTGGAATAAAGCAACGAACCTAGGGAGGATTCTCGGAACCTTGTTATCTCTCCATTATATTCTTCATTATATTTACACAATTTTTTCACATTGCTTTATTATCAAAACTCAGATTCTCTCACTTGATCTTTATCGTTCGTGTTAAGGTTTACACTTTCCCTTGTAGTTCACTTTTCATCATGGGATCGACACCTCAACTATACACAATAACCACGCATTAGTTTGAGCGTAATCAATACCGAACATCTATATGCTTAGTCCTCTCATGGAACACCGGATTCTTGAACAAATGCAACGTAGTTTGGCTATCCGAATGCACCACCACCTACTCTTTTAGGACCTTCAACTCTTCCAACAACCCTTTGCACCACATAACCTCCTTAATGGCTTCTGTTGTTGCTATGTACTCAGCCTCGGTTGTTGAGAGTGCTACCACCAGCTGTAACTGAGCCTTCCAACTTATACAACATCCGTTTAAGTTGAAGAAGTAGGAGGTAATCAATCTTTTTTTATCCCGTTCTGCTCCATAGTCCGAATCAACATAACCCTCTAAATAGATGGACTTACCCCTCTTCTCGTAAACAAGCCCTACATCTGGGCTTCCCTTCAAATACCTCAGCAACCACTTCATCCCAAACCAATGCTCCTTTCCGGGATTACTCATAAACCTGCTGAGAACATTAATTGCATGAGTAATGTCGGGTCTAGTGCTTACCGTGGTGAACATGACAGATCTAACCGAACTAGAGTAAGGGACCTTCTCCATTTCCTTATTCTCCGCCTCCGATCTCGGACATTGATCACTGGCGAACTTGAAATGACCAGCAAGGGGAACCTTCACTGGTTTGCTATCTTCCATAGAAAACTTAGATATCATCTTTTCTATGTAGGAAGATTGAAAAACCTTCAGCTTGTTTCTCTCCCTTTCCCGGATTATACTCATCCCAAGGATCTTTTGTGCAAGGTCAAGATCCTTCCTCTCAAACTCTGAACTGAGTTAAGACTTCAACCTTTCTATTATCTCCCTGCTGTTACCAACCAACAACATATCATCGACATAGATGAGGATAATCACTATTTCCTCCACCTTGTGTCCATGTGAGAAAATTTCTGTGAAATCTATGCCTTCTCTTTGCGTGAACCCCTTCACCAGTAGCCTAGCCTTATACCAGACTTTATCCCCAGGAAGGTTCCCTTCTTTGATCTTGTAAATCCGCTTACAATCCATAACTCTCTGTTTTTCTGGAATGTGCACCAATTCTTAAGAGTTGTTCTTCCTCAAAGAATGCATTTCTTCCTCCATAGCTAGCTTCCATCTTGACGAATCCTTACATCCTATGGCATCAATGTAAGCTTCTGGTTCACTTATCCCTCCTTCTGAATAAGGAGCTGCTACATTAGCATCCGCAAAACCATATCTCAAATGTGGTCTGACCAGCCTTCTTTCCCGGTCCCTTGTGAGCTGATTATTATTTTAACTTGCTGCATCATCCCCTTCTAGTTCAGCCTCCTCTTGAGTGTCTTGAGCTTCGCCTTCATCAATGGGCTCTATCTGGTCCGAACCCTTTTGCCTTCCTTGCTCTACCTGAACTGAATTTTCCTTGATGTTATGCTCCACAAATACTGGGCTGGTTTGCCCACTATCCCCTGCAGGGCTAGTTTTCTCCAAATAGGGAAATAAATGCTCATTAAAAATGACATCCCTACTTATATGAGTTTAGTTCTTTTTTTCTCTAAGGACTACAACCTATACCCTTTAACCCCTTCCCCATATCCTAGAAATACACATTTTCTAGACCTTGGGCTAAGTTTATCATCATTTTGATGTGCAAATGCAACACATCCAAAAGTTCTAAGGTTATTCAACTCAAGGGCTTTACCACTCCACATCTCCTTGGGAGTCTTGAGATCTAAAGCTCTAGAGGGTGATCTATTAACCAAATACGCATCAGTAGACACAACTTCCCCCCAAAAACATTTGGGTAATCCGGAACCAATTAGCATGCACCTAACCTTTTCCATAAGGGTCCTATTCATCCTCTCAGCAATTCTATTTTGCTGAGGGGTTTTCACAACCGTTCTATGTCTTAGAATCCTATTTAACTCACAGAATTTATTAAAATCCTTATTAAAAAATTCTAAGCCATTATCGGTTCGTAAAACCTTAACTACTTTACCCGTTTGAGTTTCCAGCAACTTTTTCCGCACCACAAATTTATTCAAAGCATCTGATTTATTTTTAAGCAAATAAACCCAAACCTTTCTTGAATAATCAACAATTAAAGAAAGAAAGTAAAGATTACCTCCTTATGTTGGTGTTCTTGCTGGTCCGCAAAGATCCGCATGAATGTAGTCAAGAATGCCCGTAGACTTGTGCACTTTAGTGTTGAAGCTGACCTGATGTTGTTTCCCAAGAACCCAACATTCACAGAAATCAAGTTTCTCTACTTTGTCACCATTAAGTAGATCATTCTTGTTGAGAACTTGCAGGCCATTTTCGCTCATGTGTCCCAAGCAATTGTGCCAAAGAGCTACCTTATCCATCTCAGCCATCAAGCTTATTGCTTAATCGTTGATGTCCGTGTCTCCGATCATCTCATAGAGACTATCCTTCATTGCTGCATTGATAACTATCAAAGATCCCTTGGTTACCTTAATCTTTCCTCTCTCTGCTTTGTATATGTACCCAATAGAATCTAGTTGACCCAATGAGATCAAATTTCTTCTCAAATCTGGAAGATATCTCACATTCCGCAGTAGCCTTGTAACTCCATCAAACATCCTCAACTAGATGTCTCCCGTGCCCCTCACTTGGCAAGAAGTATCATTCCCCAAGAAAACCTTTCCATCATTGGTTTCCTTGAAATTCTTGAACCAATCCTAGTGAGGGCACATGTGATAAGTGCACCTGAAATCCAAGATCCATTTCTCGTTGCCCTGTCACTTGCTCACTTTTGAACACACAACAAGAACATCACCTTGTTGTTCTCCCTAGGCAAACGAAGCCTCTCCATCATTGGTATGGCTTCTTCCTCTCTCATCCCTCATCATCTTCTTGCAATCTTTCTTGAAATAACCCTCCTTATGGTAGTAGTAGTAGTATCTTTTCCCTCCAAATCTCAGTTTAGAGTGCGCTCTCCCATGGCTTTGTCCTCTACCTTGTAGTTTGTTCTAGTAGTAGCCATGTATGTTGCTGTCATACCAAGTTGCTGGCCTTCCTCTAACGAACAGCCATTCTTCACTTGATGTTTCCCTCATCTTGGCTTTGAAATCATGAGCCCTTATAGCATTAATCACAATTTCTTTGGTTAGTGTATCTCTTCCATATTCAATAGCATTAATCAAGCTTTCAAAGCAATCGGGAAGAGAATTCAACAATATAACAACTAATTGTTCATCCGGGAACTTTATACTACAACTAGCCAAATCTTGAACTAGTTTATTAAACACATCAAGATTATCTTGCAACTCTTTATTAGGATCCATTTTAAAAGCAAAGATTCATTTCAAAAGATAAATCTTATTAGGGAGAGTCTTGGTAAGAAATAACTCATCTAGTTTCTTCTAAATGACAACTGGATCTTCCGAGTCTTCACACTCCCTTGTGACACTATCCAACATATGCAGAAAGATGGTACTATACGCCATCTTCTTCATCTCATTCCACTGGACCTCCATGATACTTGCTGAAAAATCATCATCTTCTCCAATAGCCAAGTCCACCTTTTATTACATAAGAACTGCTTTGATTTTTTGCTTCCAGAGGGCAAAGTCTCCCTTTCCATCAGACTTCTCAACAATGAAGTTTGAACCCATCTTGCGGACAAAATTCCAGATTTATGCAACACCCACAATTGCTTTCCAACTTCTAAATCTCAAGAACCAGATCAAATCTTTATCCCAATACCGTTCTTGAATCACCCAAGAAATTTCCTTTGATTCTTGGAGTCTTGCTCTGATACACCCTATTCAGCTCTGATACCACTGTTCTAGCTCTGATACCACTGTCGGAAAATCACCTTCTTGCGGAATCTCAGGTTGTGATCTTTCCAAACACCCAAATTCAGAATGTCTTGTAATAAAATAGGAATCAAACAATCAAAGAAAGAACACAAGCAATTGTTATCGAGGTTCGGCAATGTGCCAACATCCTCGTGAGCTCCTCTGAGCTCTCTGCACTAAATCAATGGAGTTCTTACAATTACAGCAATACCTCTTCAATAACCCTCTTATTCTTGAAGAATGAAAGAAGAGAAAAAGAAAGTGATAAGGACTAAGTGTTTCCCTAGAATTTTCCCCAAGAAAATTCCAATTACAAAGCTCTTGAATCCCCAATCTAGACTACTCTCTCTCTAAACAACCAGCCTCTCTTGAATGAGTCTCTTTTGTGTTTTATATCTTTGCACTCTCACACATTATACTCACATGTTGTTTTGAATTGCTACTAGATGACCCTTTATATAATGCAACCACTTCTTGAACCAATCTTGAAGTCAATCTCAACCCTTAGATCTTGAGGACCAATCAATCATAGCCCTTCAACAAGTCTAAGTGATCCTGTGCATTTTAACCAAGTCCCATGCACCATTCCAAAATGCTGATCTGAGTGTATCAGGTATGCCTGGCGTCGCGACCCAGAACAGGTTTGGTCGCGGCGCACAATAGGGCACAAGTCCCCCATCTGCTTGAGGCCGCAACGCACACCACCCTGTGCCGCGGTGTGCACCTCCCAGGACTTCCCCTCATGCTGGAGGCCACGGCGCATACTAGGCTGCTAAGCTCCTCTTCAACCATTTAATCCTTAGAGAAATACCAACACTTTCTGTGTCACGCCGCGGCCCAAGCCTATGCGCCTCGCCCACCAGCAGCCCACCAGAAGTCCAGCTTCCCAGGTCGTGCCATGCCACAGACCAGTGTGCGTCGCGGCGCATAGCACGGTGCATTTGAGGATTTAGATCTTTGCTCCACGGTGCGAGTAAGTGTGCGCTGCGGTGCAAGGTCGCGATCTACCACTTTAAAAACCAATTTTCCCTTTTGTTTTTCATTTCCCTTTAAAAGAAACCAGCCCTTCTTCTACTCTCTCTCAACCTCTCTCCAAATCCATCCTTACCCGTCTATTTCTCATTCTTTCTTGATTTTAACATAATTCCTAGAGGAATTTCTCACTTATATTGCATATTTTGCTTCAAATTTCTCCAAAAAGCTTTGGTTCTAAGAGGATTTTGGGATTTCAAGAGGATTTCGAGTTTGTGGGTCTTCTCTCCAACATTGGGCTGATTATTTATCAAGTAAGGTCAATTTCCTTCTCTTTGTTATGGATTTGTTATATTTGAGTGGTTGCATTTGAATTAGTTCTCTTGCTTAGAACAATTTGTTTCAAATGGACCCTAAAACTAAGAGACAAAGGGGGAAACAGCCTCAAGAGTTTGATGATACTAAATTTGTTAGTTATAATGCTAGTGAGAGGTATACTAGTTTAATGTATGCCAGGAGACCGATTCCTGAAAGAGGTTTCACTATCACAGATAGGGGAAACCCAACTTTGTTTAAGATGATTGCTGATAGGAATTGGGGTGCATTTGGGAGACAACCACCTAATTCCATTATTAATGTGGTTAGAGAATTTTATACTAATGCGGAAGAGAATAGGAATGAAAAAGTGATGATTAGAGGAAAATCAGTTTCCTTTGACAGTGCATCTGTTAACAGATTTTATGGGCTACCTGACATTGAGAATAGCGAATATACTGCTTATTTGTCTAATGTTGACTATGATGAGGTTTGTAATACACTCTGTATTCCGGGCACGACTTGGAAGATGTCGTGTGGTAATCCTAAGACCTTACCAGGTACTTCTTTGACTGTGAATACTCGGGCTTGGCAATACTTTGTGTGTCAGAAGATGATGCCCACTATGCATTATAGCGATGTTATTGTTGAGAAGGCTGTTCTTATTTATGCTATTTTGATGGGTATGATTATTGATGTGGGCTGTATTATGTTTAATTCTATCATCTATACTGTGAGACAAAAGCTTGGTCTCTACTTCCCTTCTTTTATTACCCAGTTATGCATCCGAGCTGGCGTCCAGTACAGTACTGATGAGGAAGCATAGCACCCCAAGAAGCCTATCGATGATGGAATGCTCAATGTGATAGCTCCGGGAGAGGGAGCAGCGGCTGCTACCCCCCCCCCCCCTCCACCTCCTAGGTCTTTAATTGTTGCAGAGTGGCTTGAGCGTTTAGAGATTCGATTTAATGACCATAAGAAATTCTTACAAGATAGGTTTGACTGTCAGGATCGATTCTTAGCCAGGCAAGTAGACTATCAAGCGGGGGTTTACTCTTCTTTTAGTCAGATGTACCGACATCTTGCTTCCTCCACCGGTTGTGATATAGATCACTTTCCCACCTTGCCACCCTATCTTGGTTCATCCTTTGATCCAGCTCTAGAGGAGGGTGAAGAGGAAGAAGAGGAGGACGATGACATGGAGGATTAACTTTTGGGTTGTCTCTTGTTTGTTTCCTTTTATTTTATTATCGGATGACTGTATTAACTTTTACATCAGATTAAATTTTTGTTATTTTTATTTTTTGTACTTTATTTTTCATTTTTAGTTATTTATTTAGTTTTGATGTGCTAACCCAACATTCGGTGGGAATCTTAATGTTACACCGTAGTTTCCTTCTTTTTGTTTGTTTTGTTCTATGTTAGAGATTGAAATTTCAACAAGAGGAATAGTATGGAGTTCGAATGGTGGTTCACAATTTTCGACTTCCTCGCACTTTTGGTTAAAAATGGAGTTTCCTTTACTTTTTCTTTCACATTGAGGACAAAGCAAATTTTTAGTTGGGGGTGGAGGAAACACATTTCTTATTCTATACCATTAAACTGTTTGGTATCACTTTCCCTTTTTCGTTTTAATTCATTTGATTAGGATAAATTATAAAAAAAAATATATATATGCTTTGTGTTAGCTTTGGCGTTAATTTACATGTCAATGATATGAGTTTAATTGAGATAGCATATAGCGTTTAGAAGAAGTTAAATCTTGCTTCAGTTTGAGAATAATTTTAAGTGTCAATCTTCATTTGGTTTGAGACTCTGGTTTGCGGTAAGATTGCATGATTAGTCTAAAGCATTTAGAGAAGTTTTATGTGCGAATGTTTTGTGAAAATGTTTGCGGTCTTGACAAACTCTAGAACTTATTTAATAATTGCTTGAGGCGAAATCCTACAATGCACACTACTTAGGACATGATGTAGGTCATCTTTAGACCATTTGAGCCCTTCAATCTTACCCTTGTTATATTTATCACTAGTCATCTGTTTGAGCTTTTTTCTTGAAAAAAAAATTTTGAGCCTTGTTTCTTTTGATAGCCCATTTACTTACCTTTATGAGCCTAAAAATATTTATCCTTACCTTCCTTTTAAGAGAACTTTGTTTATACACATTTGTTAAGAAGCACTTAAGAGGAGTAAGGATGAAAATATGGAGAAAAAAAAAATGTCACTACCATAACCTAAGTACATTAAAGAAGATAGGTTGGGGATTGTGGAAAAGAGTAAAAAATGAAAACAGAGGTGAATGGTTATGTACTAAAAGAAAAAAAGTGAATTTTGGCAAAGAAATAAGAAAAAATGGTGAATTATTGAGCGAAATGCTCGAAAAATGTTGAATGAGTTGGGTGTTGAAGTAAGGTTATCTAGTGCTTAAAGTGGTTGTGTTTAAATTAAGAGACTGAGTTCTTTTACTTGTTTAATCCTTCCCATTCTTTCTTGACCTTTACCTTAGCCTAACGTTACAAGCCTATTAAAGACCTAGTGATCCGATGTAGTGTGATTTTTCTACATTAGTGAAGAATGATTTGAAAAGTGAGCCTATGGAGTTTGATTTGTGATTGATGTCACATAATTTAATATGTTTTTAGAGGCCAAGACTTATATTTATGAATGTTGTGCATAAAATCATCTGGGTGTTTGGATTAATGGTTTGTGGTAAGATGGATGTTAAGAGTCGAAAGCGATTTTGAGGTTGATGTTTGGATTGTTTTTGGACTTGAGTGGTATTTAATGATTCTATGTGTTGTGTGTTATGTGCGATTTTTGAGACAAAAAGTTGAATTACTCTTGAATTAACACTAACATTGCTTTATTTTGTTTTGATTTCTAATATAGAATTCATTTCATATTTTTCGCTTGAATTGCTAGGGACTAGCAATAAGCTAGTTGGGGGTTATGATGAGAGTCATAAAATGCATCTTAATAGTAATTATTTGTTAGCATTTTAGGGTTAATTTAGGGCTGAATTATACATTTGTGCCTTAATAATTCTAAAGTGTTATTCTTGGTTCATTGATTTATTTCGATGCATTTTCAGGTATTTTGGGTTTAAAAGAGATGGAAAAGCTAATGTTGCTTAAAGCACGAAGATTCTATGCATATCGGAGTGAAGGAATGGTTTCGGAATGACAAAATGAAGAGAAACCCATTTCTAGGGTTCCATGCTGCGGCGAGCCAAGGTTTGAGCCGCGGCCGCCAGAACCATTAGCTTCTGAGTTAGAGGCTGGAATCAGGCAGTGCGCCGAGGCCCGGACCAGTGTGTGCCACGGCCTCCAGAACCTCTAAAAAGCTAGGATCCAGGGCGGCGCCGCGATGAGGAAAGGCTGAGCCGCGGCGCGAGCGCGATTCCCCTATTTCTGTTTCACGACTTTATTAGGGCTTTAATGACATTTCTTGAACCGAAAATACCTTTGAACCTTTTGGGGTGTTAATAGAACATTAGGTTTTGCTGAAAATGAGGCTGGAATTAGGAGAGCCACCATATTCTACTCCATTAAGGTGAATCAATTCATGAGCCTAATGTCCTACTAATCTCCAAGCAAGGCAAAAGGATGAATTCTTAGGTGTAGTTGTTCTTATTTCTTTATTGAACTTTTTGTCATATTTTCACAACTCTCTCATATAGTTTCATTCGTAAAACAAAGATTCACTCATTTGAATTTCATCGTTTCGTGTTAAGATTTACAATTTCTCTTGTAGTTCGCTTTTTCTCGTGGGATCGACACCTCAGCTATATACAATAATCGCGTGTTAGTTTGAGTGTAATCAGTTCCCCCGAGGCTCGGCCTCCAATTCAGCAACATGTTTTTGGCAGCAACACTTATATAAAACGCATTCTGATTTATGTAACATTCATTCTTATCAATCAATAAACTAAATCATCAAATCCAAATTATATTAATAAAATAATATTCTCTCAAAAAAATCACGGATCTGCAATATCCACGTTGTCTTAGGGGTCTTGGTCGTTTTGTTGTTGGTCACTGTGCTGCTACTCATTTTCCAGAGTCATGGTGCTCCTGATCCTCGGCCTCATGACCGTCATGCTCTAACACTACCACCAAAAAGGAACCTACATGATCATAGGGCTGACACAAAACAAAAAAGAAATATTAATTAAGATATATATTCATTACATATATAAAATAAAGTGAAATTAATATCATTTACATGTCCTATGGTTTTGCACGAAATGCAATTAGGTGTTCAATAATGTATTCTGTTTATTCTCAAAACACACATATAATCATACAAACGTGTTGGTACTCCCGGCTCGTTCATTGGATTAGTATTTTACATTTTCACTCCTAATAGCTCTCTAAGTGTTAACCTTTTTAGCTTAAAACCTACATTTTTGCATGAAATCCAAATTGGTATTCGGAAATGGATTTCATTTACTCTCACAACACATACTCGATCATACGAACGTGTTGGTACCCATGGTTCGTCTATTGGTTAAGTATTTTAATTTTTCACCCTTAGTAGTCCTCTAAGTGTTAACTTTTTTTAACTTAAAACCTACACTTTTGTACGAAATCCAATAAGATAATAAAAAAAATGGATTTCGTTTGTTCTCATAACTAACATTCTACTACACGGACGTGTCGTCACCAATGACTTGTCTATTGGACAAGTTTTTTATATTTTTCCCTCCTAATACCTCGCTAAGTGTTAACCTTTTAAACTTTTTTACCTACACTTTTGTATAAAATCCAATCTGGTGTTCAGAAATGGATTCTAATTATTCCCATAACACACATTCAACCATACAGACGTGTTGGTACCCCTAACTTGTCAATTAGACTATTATTTTATATTTTTTCCCCTATAATACCTTTGTAAGTGTTATCTATTTTAGCTTAAAACTTACACTTTTGCATAAAATCCAATTCGGTTTTCGAAAAATAGATTTCATTTGTTCCCCTAACTTATTCGATCATACGGACGTGTTAGTACTCTTGACTCGTTTATTAGACTATTATTTTATATTTTTATCCCTACAATACTACTCTAAGTGTTAACTTTTTTAGCTTAAAACTGAATTTCAAATTTCAACTAACATGCTAAGGTTCCTAGTAATTATGTGAATATATAGTAACCGTTAAAGTAAATAAGTTAATAAATAGTTGTTATATGTAAGTAACCAAATGCATTATCTCACTTGTTCCTCTACGGCGATGTAGCTGCTTTGGTTTGAAATTTTTTTGAAGAAAAATACAATTTCAAATTGCAGGAAATATGAACTCTATGGCTGAGCTTTGGCTTCCTAAAATGCCAACCTCTCAATACGAGTTCTTGAAGGGTGTTATTTTTTGTTCTATTAATTAGGAGCTACGGAAGGCAATGAATTTTGTAGTTTTTATGGCAAACCTATGCACGTAACAGATATAATTTTACAGGTTAGTCATCCAGTGTAGGACCTTGGTGCTGCCTACATGCCATCGTCAACCTCCAGCGCTTTAGCTCAGATGAGCCTGCAACGTCTTCATGTTCAGGTCATTGTTCCTTCTGTTCGCGTTGGCAGATGGATTAAATGGCACCCTCCTGGTAGTGGGTAGCTTAAGTTGAATTTAGACAACTCTACAAGTGGAGGCTTTTGCATTGGTTGTGGACCTGTTCAGGATAACAATGGTGATATGATTTTTTCTTATTCGAAATTCCATCAAAGCAGGACGAATATGGCAGCAAAAATTTATGCACTTCAAGATGGTTTAAAACTTTGCAAGGAAAAAAATATTTTTCTAAACCATGTAAAGTGTGATTCGAAAGTCATGGTTGATGTTATGTTACGTACTCCAACCTGCTATTCCCTCAAGTGGAAGCCACTTAGTAAGCACCTGTTGAAGGAGTCCAGATGCAGTTCCTATTCTTTAGCCATTACCTACCTAGTCTGTTGCTATTTGTTCCTATTCTTTAGCCATTACCTAGTTTACTACTATTCCCTTGATTTCCTCTATTTTAGTTGTTGTATGTTGTACTTCCTGTTGCTGTATTGGCTATAAATACAGCCACATGAAACCCAATAAATCATCGTGAAATTAATTCAAGTTCTCCTCTATCTCTTCTCTTTTCTCTGTCTCATTCTTTCTTCCTCCTCTCCAAATTCAAACATAACAATTTGGTATCAGAGCACGGTTTTTGCCATAGTACCCATGGGAAAACGAACGCTGAATTTCGTAATGAAGTGAATGAAGCATTAGCACGTCATGAGTCAAACTTCAGTCAGGTGAATACAACTCTGCAAATAGTCTTAACGTAAATACAAGCCCTGTGCTCCACCAGAAGCTCCCACACTAGTCCATCAGAAGTTAATCCCCTTGCTCAAGAAGGATCCTCTCACCACCCACACGCCACACCGTCTGCCGCTAGCTACAACCATTCACCACCATCTTCACTCAAGCCATAGTTTTCGAAGTTCAATGGAGAAGATCCAATGGGGTGGATCTATAAGGCCAAACAGTACTTCGAATACCAAGGCATTGGAGCTGATCAGTAGGTGCAACTTACCTCTTTTCACTTGGAGGGCATTGCACTACAGTGGCATCGTTGGCATGTAAAATTTTAGGGACCTCTTACCTGGGAAGAACTTACTAAGGCAGTTTTGCTTCCCTTTGGTCCTACCAAATTCGAAGATCCCTCAAAAACTTTGTCCTGTTTGAAGCAAACTACAACAATTGCTGCTTATCAAGAGGCCTTTGAAAGGCTCTCTCATCGGGTAGATAAATTACTAGAAACTTTTCTAATTGGGTGTTTCATTGCAGGCTTAAGGGATGACATCCACTTGGATGTCAAGATCAAGCAACCCTGAACCTTGGCGGACACCATTGGATTTACCCGATTGGTGGAGAAGCGAAACCAACTCCAACGGTGGCCTAACCCCATCAACAGAATGCAATCAAGGGTCCCATTGCCGAGAGGAAACCCCAACCCATCCACGAGAATTCTGGGACCAACACACAGCTAACACTCAGGAATAGGATCCAACGCACCACCCTCGCCTTTTTACCGAATCACCAACCAGGAGGCGCGGGAACACCGAGAGAAAGGCCGATGCTATTACTGTGATGAAAAATACTCCATAAGCCATCAGTGTGAACGTCCCCAATTATTCATGATTAAAGATGCACCACACATGGAGGAAGAAAATGGAGAGAAGCCACATCAGGAAGTAGAAACTCAGGAACTACTACCCGAAATCTCTTTTCATGCAATTGCTGGCGCCGAACATCCCCAAACCCTCCGAGTTTTGGGAAAGTTGAAGAACAAAAGCTTGATGGTGCTGATCGACAGGGGTGGTACCCACAATTTTATCGATCAACACACTGTTTCTCGATTCGGCTTGTCAATTGTCCGGGATAAGAAGCTACAAATTGTGTTGCAAATAGGGAAAATATCGAATGCACAGGCCGATGTCAAAGGCACACGCTCACTATCCAAGGTATACCTATCACTGCTGACTATTACGTTCTTCCTGTGGCAGCTTGTCAAGCAGTTTTAGGCGTACAATGGCTGGAGACACTCAGACCCATCGAGATGGATTACAAGTGCCTCACTATGTCCTTCCGTGTTAGGAAAACCACTCATACCTTCCATGGACTTGGCCGCACTGCAGAGGTTGCCGGCATCGAAGTTTTGAATGACAAAGAATGTGCGGGGCTGCAGGGAACAGGGTTCTTCTTTTAGATAGTTTCGACCGAACCCAAGTCCTCCGTTCAACCTTACCCACCGGAGATGAAGAGCCTTTTGGAGTAATTCTCTAAGGTCTTTGAGACTCCCACAAGCATTCCTCCCAAACGATTGCATGACCATCGAATTCTGCTTCAACCAGATGCAAAACCAATGAGTGTACGACCCTATCAATATCTATACTACTGAAAATCAAAAATTGAGAAGATGGTCAAGGAACTCCTACAGAAAGGACTTATACGGCCAAGCAACAGTTCTTTTTCTTCTCCTGTTTTATTGGTAAAAAAGGCTGATGGGACTTGGCCATTTTGTGTTGATTACCGGGCTCTCAACAAGATCATGGTGAAAGATAAGTATCCCATCCACATAATTGATGAATTACTTGATGAGCTTCATGGTGCTAAGTTTTATTCGAAGTTGGACCTGTGATCTAGGTACCACCAGTTCCAAGTGCATAAAGAAGATATTCAGAAGACGACATTTTGAACTCATGAAGGGCATTACGAGTTCGTAGTCATGCCTTTCAGACTCACTAATGCTCTGACATCTTTTCAGAGTCTCATTAACGACCTCTTCCGACCATACCTCCACAGGTTTATTCTGGTATTCTTTGACAACATATTGGTTTATTCACAATATTGGGAAGACCACCTCTCTCATTTACAGACTGTCCTCACTATTTTACAATCTAACCAATTGTTTGCCAAGGAATCAAAATGCCATTTTTGAGTCCAACAGGTCAAATACTTAGGGCATATTATCACTGAAAGAGGAGTGTCAGTAGATCTTGACAAGGTGCAAGCAGTGGTGGCTTGGCCAACCCCCACCACGATTAGAGGAGTGCGAGGCTTCCTTGGGCTTGCCGGTTACTACAGAAAATTTATCCACCACTTCGGCAACATAGCAGCCCTACTAACTAGGCTCTTGACCAAGGAAAAATTCAAATGGAATAGTGAAGCAGAGGTGGCATTCCACCAACTAAAGCATGCCCTTACCACACCACCTACCCTGTGCCTACCAAACTTCTCTCAACAGTTTGTGATTGAATGTGATGCAAGTGGAGTGGGACTTAGAGCTGTTCTCACATAACAGAATCAACCTATTGCCTACTTCAATGAAGCTCTCAAAGGATCTGCATTAGTGTTGTCTGCATACGAGAAAGAAATGCTCGCAATCGTCAAGGCCATCAGAAAATGGCGCCCCTATTTGCTCGGTAGGAGGTTCATAGTGAGAACAGACCACCAAAGCCTCAAATATCTACTGGAGCAACGCATCACCACTTCTATCTAGTCTGATTGGTTACCCAAGCTGTTGGTATATGACTATGCAATTGAATATAAAAAGGCCCCGAGAACCAGGCTGTTGATTCTCTATCTCGAATGGGTGAGCTCCAGTTCTTATCCATCTCCATTCCACATGAGGACTGATGGCCGAAGCTCCAATAAAAAGTCAGCAAAGATCCCTTTTATGCGAGCCTAGCTAGCAGATGAGATGCCCATAAATTGACTCTGCGAGATGGTGCTTGGTTCTAAAATGGCATGGTATTCTTAAGCCCTAATTCTACTTTAATTCCTCTAATCCTCACAGAAAACCACTCTTCCCCTATAGGCAGCCATTTTGGGTTCCATAAAACCCTCCATTTTATCAGCCAGAGTTTCATTTGGCCAAAGATGCGGCAAGCGGTGAAGGACTTCCCAAAGACTTGCGAGGTGTGCCAGTAATACAAAATAGACTGGCCTGTTGCAACCCCTTCCTATACCTACTCAATCATGGAGAGATGTGTCCATAGATTTCATAGAAGGCCTTCCAATAGCAAATGCACACTCCATCATTATGGTGGTAGTTGACCAGCTGACGAAATATGCACACTTCGTGCTAATGAAGCATCCTTTCTCTGTTGCCTCAGTTGCATGAGCCTTTATCACAAATATGGTGCGATTACATGGAGTTCCCGCCTCTATAGTAAGCGACCGCAATAAGGTCTTTACTAGTAATTTTTGGCAGGCCTTGTTTCGCCTCCAAGAGACCAAACTCTGCATTAGTTCCAGTTACCACCCTCAGACCGATGGCCAATCGGAGGTCGTCAATAGAACCTTAGAGCAATATATTCATTTTTTTCCAGGATCTCAGCTGAAGATGTGGGTAGAATGGATACCATGGGCGAAATTTAGCTACAACACCTTTATCCTCTCAGTAACAAAGATCACTCATTTTGAGGCCGTTTATAGCAAACCGCCGCCAAGCTTACTAACATACGTTTCGGGGACGGCATGAGTACAGGCTATGGATAAGTATCTCCAAGATAGGGACCAAATTCTAAGGGAACTCCGGTGTAATCTGCAACTTTCTCAGGAACGGATGAAGACCCAGGCCAATCAGCATAGGTGCGAGGTTTTGTTTAATATAGGCCACTATGTTTACCTCAAACTCCAACCTTATCGCCAAACTTCTGTTGCATTTCTTGTATCTTTGAAGCTTTCCCCTCGTTTCTATGGCCCCTACAAAGTGATTGAGTGGGTGGGACCTGTGGCCTACAAGCTAGATTTACCGGCCGGATCACAGATCCATGACACCTTCCATGTCAGTCTCGTGCACAAACACTTGGGGCCTATTACTCCCACCTCCCCTGATCTTCTTCCAGTAGCAAATGATTCTACTATTCTTCCTTAACTATAATCCATTTTGGCTCGGCGAGAGGTATAAAAAGGGAAATACTACTCGAAATCCGAATTTCTAATCAAATGGGTCAGCGCCCCAGTCGATGATGCTACTTGGGAAACTAAATGGCGATTCCGGAGGGCCTACCCTAGTTTTCGTCTTTCAGGACAAGGATCATTCGAGTGGGGGGGACTGTTACGTACTCCAACTTGTTATTCCCTCACGTGGAAGCCACCTAGTAAGCACCTGTTGAAGGATTCCATATGCAGTTCCTATTCTTTAGCCATTACCTAGTTTACTGCTATTCCCTTGATTTCCTCCGTTGCTGTATTGGCTATAAATATAGCCACATGAAACCCAATAAATCATCATGAAATTAATTCATGTTCTCCTCTCTCTCTTCTCTTTTCTCTGTCTCATTCTTTCTTCTTCCTCTCCAAATTCAAACATAACATGCTATCCACAATATTTCTTCTTTTCCATGGGAATACACTATATTATTAGGGAAATTCACTTGTTACTAGGCAATCTTCTTTAAATCATATTTTTTGAGAGGGCAATCATCCCACAGACTCTTTAGCTTCATGGGCATATGAGCACAAGGATAATCAGGTTTATTCTTCTTTTCCTGCTCTTCTTTCTCAAGTTCAGATAAAGATCTCTATTGACAAGATAAGGTTATATTATTTTCATAGGTAGTTTTGTTTTATTTTTGCTTTGTAGCCTTAATGGCATTGTTGTTGGCTAGTTGTTGTTTATGGCTCTCTTTTTTTTTCATGAGTTGTTAGCCTATATTGGGAGAAATTATTGCATCCTCTCTAGAGTACCGTGGCATAACAGATTGGTTTATCTGGCTACTCTCCTTTCAACAGCACATCAAATGTGGGCTTCACATTTTTATAAATAAAAATTTCAATTAAATAAGTTGTTATTTAGTTTTGGGTGAGATTTTATTTTTTTTGAAATTAAAATCCAAATCTGAACATATCTACTCTCTCTTTATCCATTTTTAAAACTCATCTCTCCCGCTCAACTCCCCCTCTGAACAAATTATTTTTTTCTCTTCTTCTTCCTCCACCTTCCCTCTAAAGCAAGAATCATCTTTATCTCTCCTAAAAACTTAAATTTTCAAGTTTGTGAAATAGTTTCTCTCTCCTCCTAACGCCATAAATTTCGACCACCTCTCCTGTTTTCCGGTGAACTAAGTAATGGGTTAGTGAAGATAAATCTCCATCTCGCTCCTCTTCCCTCTCATCTTCATATTTCTTCTTATTTCTCAACTTTCTCTTTCTAAATTATGTTTCTCTCTCTAGAAATTTTGAGATTTATGCAAATTCCGAAGAGCTTAACGTAGAACATCCACAAATCTCAATAAACCTTGGTAATTTTCCTTTATTAATCAAATTTTTTTTTTACATATTTATGCTTTAAGTATGGTTAAATTATTTTTCACTATGATTCATGAAATTTTTTGCACGATTTATAGAATCTAAACCAATATTATAAATTCTTGGCTCAAGACACTTAACCACCACGCCAAATTAGGTGACCTTGTAAGATCAACAATCTAAAATGTATTTAACCATTATTTATTGCTACTTAACTATAACATGTTCTTTAGTCAAATTAAACATTCTTAAACATTAATTGAAATTGTTTTATAATAAATTGTACACAAATAAATATTCCAATCAAAGGAATATTTTTTTATAATAAATATATTGTGCTTAATAAATCATATTTTTAATATTTTAAGAAATTTATTAGTTTTCAAATAATTAATATTTAATTAAACTTGGTGATATATTCAACTATTAAATTTAATAATAATAATTTTTTTTAGAATTGATATATTAATAATTACTTTTAGTTTGATAATTTATAAAGTAATTAGCAATAGCTTTATGTTTACACTTATTAATAAACAATTGTAAGAAAAATTATTTATATCTATTTATTATTATTATTATATAATATAATATAGATGTGGATTTTGAATATCTTGAGCCAAGAATTTATACTATAATAACATTCTTAAATATAGATGCTCATTTTTTCTCCAAAATTAACAAACTATATATGGATTTTGAATATATTGAGCCAAGAATTTATAATATTGGGTTAGATTCTATAAATCATACAAAAACTTTCATGAATCATAGTGAAAAATAATTTAACCATACCCAAAATGTAAATATGTAAAAAAAATTGATTAAAAAAGAAAAATTACAAAGGTTTATTTGAGACTTGTGGATGTTCTAAGAATGGTCAAAAAATGACCGAATTCCATTGAGCTCGTCGTAATTTGCATAAATCCTGCAATTTCTATAGAGAGAGAAACATAGCCTAGAAAGAGAAAGTTGAGAAATAGGGAAAAATAGGGAGAAATATGAAGAGGGGAGGCAAGAAGAGCAAGATGGAGACTTACCATCATTAACCAATTACTTAGTTCACCGGAGGGAGAGGTGGCCGAAATTTATGGTGTTAGGAGGAGAGAGAAAGTATTTAACAAATTTGAAAAATCAAGTTTTTAGGAGAGATAGAGACGATTCTTGGTTTAGAGGAAAGGTGGAAGAAGAAGAAGAGAGGAGGAAGAAAAGAAAAAAAAATATTGTTCAGAAGGGGAGTTGAGCGTGAGAAATGAGTGAAAGAGAGAGTTTTAAAAACGGATTAAGAGAGGGTAGATATGTTCAAATTTTGGTTTCAATTTCAGAAAAATTGAAATTTCACCCAAAACTAAACAATAACTGATTTAATTGAATTTTTTATTTATAAAAATGTGGATCCCATATTTGATGTGTTGTTGAAAGGAGAGTGGTCGGGTGAACCAGGCTCTCATGCCACACTAGTACTCTAGGGAGGATGTAATAATTTCTCATATGGCAACCCTTTAACTAGTTGGGGTTTTGGTTTCACGTCTCCCTCAACTAGTCATTGTGTATGTTTATTTGCTTAACAGAGTTTTGGTTTATGTCCTCTCCGTCTTTTTTGTATTTTTTCAAATTTTAATATTAATAAACGAGTAGGGATCGTTTCTGAACCCCTGTCCACCATAAGGAGGCTTTGCTAGAAAAAATAGTTATAGAAAATTTTTCTAATGTGAGAAAAAAAATATATAAATGTATAAATAAAAGTTTAAAATTTAAAAATTAAAATAATTACATATGAAATTAAGAAACATATAGAGAAAATCAAAATATTGTGCTATTAAAATTAAAAAGCAACCAAAAAAGTATGGTTGAAGCTCTTATACTCTTACTTTATATTTTTAGAATACAATATCATAAATTCAATTTATTGAAATTATTTTTTTGGCTCATATATATGATTCTCTATTTTTTCTCTCTCGAAGATTTAGAAACTAAGTGTAAACCAAGGCAACCCAAGAGGAGGGTGAATTTGGATTTTAATTTTTTTTTTGCAAACTAATTAGAATATGAAATAAGCACATATGCACAATAATTAAAAGAAAGTAAATAACTTGAAGAGCACTAAGTTAACTTGCTAAAATTTAAAGAGAGTAAAAGAGATGAGCTTGGAAACAAATTTTATAATGGTTTAGTCACAATCCCATACCTATTTCACTCCTAAAGCATCCCCTTGAAAATTTATGGACTAAACAAAACATACCAACAAAGAAGTAATTTGCAAGGTGTTTCTCAAACCTTCAGAAGAAACTCACTAGAAAATTCTCACGCAAGTGTTTCAACCCAAAAGACTTAATGATTCTCTCAGACTCACCTAAGAGTTACACCAACTCTTTAACAATAAAAATATGAGGAAGATTGTATGAAACAGCAAGAGACAATGCTCAATGGAAGATTACAACTTAGATTTTCTCTCTTAAAAGCTCTTAATTAAACAATGGCTCGATTTTTATATTTGAAAATTTAATTTTAGCAATCAATGAGCTCTAAGATTTTCAAGATGATTGTTAAAGGTTATAATGACTGGGTATTTATATTGGAACCTTCAACTAGCCATTAAAAACATCAAGTAGCTGTTTTGAAGTATTTACTGCAACTGTTCATCATATTTTAAAGAAAATAATTTTTATAGCAAAAGGTCTTTGGTATGGTTGATTGAATCAACTTACTATTTGAATTTATATTTGAAATTACGCATGACAGGTCGACCGAATATTTGGCATGGTCCACAAGATTAACTAAAGAAAAATAATGAGAATTTTGAAAACCCTTGCTCTAGTTGACAAAAGCTATGGGCTTGTTTGTTAAAAGTTTTTGGAAACTATTTTCAGTTTTCAAAAACTGAAAACAATTTTTAAAAACTATTTCATATATTTGGAAAAGTGTTTTCAAAAACTGTTTTGCAAAAATCACTTTTCTAAAACTGGATTTAGAAAACTCCAAAACGGAGTTTTCGGTTTTCATTTTCATTTTTCATCCTTCAAACACGACTCTCTGTTCTCTGCTCTCTACTCTATGCTCTTTTCTCTCTTCTCTCGATCGAGTAGCTTTTCTCTGCCCCTTTCCCCCCTAGCATAACCTCCCTTTTCAATCCAGCGGCCACCCTATTAAGAAAAGTCCTCACTGCTCCTCCCTGATTCCATCTTTTTACGTTTCTTCTACTCTTCTCCTCCTTTCTGGTTTCTTTTTCGCTCACGATTCTCTGTCTGCGCTTCTCCACTAGAGGTCTCTATCCACCCCTGCAAACGTGCCGTTACACCGTTCACTAAGCTCCTCATTCATTACCGCTAAGCTTTCCATCTTTGGAATATAAGAGAATAGAGGCATGGTTGTCCTGCACATCTAAAGCTGTACCTGATTCCGACATGCCTGACCATGAAAGACTAATAAGCCGCTGGTAAATCAAGTGACCTCCCCAACCACCATCCAGCCTCTATAGGAACCATCTCATCCCATCCCCGCTTTGTCATTTTCCATCATCGCTTGTATTTCGCGGTGTGGATACTGCTGCTCTTCATAGCCCAGCCACACTAATGGGTATGATTTAGCTTCTTATAGGTTTAGTTTCTAATCTTTGCTCCATTTATTTTATTATCTCTATGTGATTTCTTAACAAAGACAAAATCATAAATTATCAAGTTTAAGCAAAATAATGTTTGTTTGAATAGCTGATGAATTAGAGGAAGGGTCTGCAGAAACATGGTTGATTGATTTGCTGGTTTGATTCATGATTATTTTTGGTTTTTCTTTGTCTAATATTTAAAGCTTAGAATGAACCAATTCAGGTTTTTTGTATGTTTGTGAGGGTTGGGTTGAATCTGTGTGGGTTTGTGGTTGAGATCTATTTGTGAAGAAAATTTCCATATGACAATTAGGAACAGCCATATAGACAGTTTTTACTTCAAACTTGAAGAATGAAACACTGAAGATTTAAGTAAATAAAAAAGAAAATTAGGAAGCTTGACCAGTTTACAAGCTCACTCTTTATCTCTCTCTCTCTCTCTCTCTCTCTCTCTCTCTCTCTCTCTCTCTCTCTCTCTCTCTCTCTCTCTCTCTCTCTCTCTCTCTCTCTCTCTCTCTCTTTGTTTTAGTCATGTGATTGTCTATTGATTTGCTTGAATTCCATCCAGCTTAAATAACAGTTTGGTGGTCTAATTCATTATCGGTTGAAGTTAAATGAAGATTTCCCATTCGCTATAAATACATTTACACTATGTTTGGATAATGGAAGGGAGAGTAAAGTAGAGGAGAGGAAGGGAGAGGAAAGGAGAGGATTTTTATGATTATCCTTCCTTTAATTTGTGTGCTTTATATAAATGAGAGTAGAATACCCTCTGTCTTTATTCCTCCAATTTGGAGGAAATGATAAAATGGGTCTTGGGGGATTAAAAGGGGTAAATGTGCCCCTCCAAATTCACTCCCCTCATTTAAAAAAAATTCCAAACAAGGGGAGGGTACACACACCACACTTTATCCTCTACTCTCCCCCATCTAAACATATTATTAGTCCATTTCACAATTAAATGAAATGTTGTTGGTACACTGATCTCTAGATTGGGGCTCTCTACCTGCAGGTCTCTAGATTGGGCTTTGGTTGTGGGGGACTCTCAAGAATATATAATGCTCCTCTCTCTCATGAAGCTGGATGTTCAATTATAAAGGAAGCTTTTTCTAAGGGTATCACGCTCGTTGAAACAATAGATGTTTATACAGATAATTATCACAATGAGATCATGATTGGGAAGGTATTATTTTTTATTTGAACTTCAAACATGAATTCAGTGAAGGCTCTACCAGTCCAGTTGCTTGATCCATGAACTAATATAGGCCTACTAAAACAAGTGATAGTATACAGTTAAAATTAAACTTTTTTTTTTTTTGTAGAAGATGGTGGAATCAAAATGAGATTGGGTTTTGGTATACTGATGAGAATGGAATATGATTCTAGTTGCATGACTTACTCCACGCAGCCTGACTTGGTTCTATTCACTGTGTCTCTCACAACATCATGTGCTAAGAAACATATGTTCTTGCATTGATTAAAAATGTACATTTTTTTTATTTTCAGGCTTTAAAGCAGCTCCCTCGAGAAAAAAAATCAGTTTGCAACAAAATTTGGTCTTACCGCATCAAAGGGGCTTAAGTTTGGGGTCAATAGCACCCTTTAGTATATAAGGAAATGCTGTGAATCTAGTCTTAAACGGCTTGATGTGGATTATATTGATATGTACTATCAGCATCAGGTGGACACTTTAGTTCTAATAGAAGACACCATAAGAATTATTGTGTCCTAGACATCTTCAAATCAATTAGATGTCATATATTTTGTGTTAAATTAATTTTATATCTGGAGTCCTAATAGGTTTGAACTAATATTGGGAGGCAGATGGGGGAGCTCAAGAAGATGGTAGAGGAGGGAAAGATAAAGCATATTGGGTTATTTGAAGCTAGCGTTGACACAATAAGTAGAGCTCATGCTGTTCATCCCCTAACTGCTGTACAAATGGAGTATTCCTTAGGGAGTCGTGAAATTGAGGATGATATAATTCCACTCTGCAGGTATCCTAATATCTATATTTGATGTTTTAGAATTTTAATATTACTGATGCTGTAAATTCAAGTGTTTGATGTCATGCACTAGGTATTATATCAGATATGTTTATGCTATTAAAAATAACTTATAGAGTAGTTCATATCACTATATCAGTCTTGCCTACTTTAATTTTTTCATACCTTCTATTACGGAGAGCTTGGTATTGGGATAGTGGCATATAGCCCTCTTGGTCACGGCTTCTTTGGTGGTAAAGGCACTGTGGAGAGCTTGCCTACTCACAGTATATTGGTACATGACTTGCAAAGAAGGGATAAGAGTAACAAGTTTTTGTTTTTGTGCATCATAGTTTTGTCTTTAGAGATATTTTCATGTCATCTCCTTCATTTTGTATCTCTGTCTGTGTCTTTCCTTGCATATGTTATCTCCATATGAATTGATATTGATGTTTCTGTCACAGCCAATGCATCTAAGATTCACTGGTGATAATTTAGAGAAGAACAAATCCATATATGACCGTTTCGCTAACTTGGCTACAGAGCGTTCTTGTACTCCTCCTCAATTAGCTCTAGCATGGATTCTCCATCAAGCGGAGGACATAATTCCAATCCCTGGTTTGTTGAGCTCTTACATGTTCTCATTTTATTTTATTTTACTAACACTCGCAGTTCAGTTTACCATAGAAAAGAAAGAAAAAGAATTGCATACTTCATCTATGAAGGGATAATTCTTACTTGCCAATTTCATGTTTCGCAGGGACAACTAAAGTTAAAAATCTTGACAACAACATTGGATCTTTGGTACTGAAGCTCACATAAGAGGATTTGAGAGAAATTAATGATACTGTGCCTATTAGTGAAGTTGGTGACGAAAGAGAATTCACTACTTTATCCGATTTAGGTTACTAGTTTGCAAATACACCTAGAAAATAATTGGAGGTGAAATAAATAAACACCTCTTTTTCTTGTGGAAAGAAGTAATATTTGATATGCTAGCAGTGTCTATCATCAGTCTATGTCGCATAATACTAACTTATGCTTGTTGTATCCTTGTTCTCTATGAACATTTAAATTTGGCTAGCTGAATAAAACCATCTATGACGTGTTGGAGTCTTTCTAAAAATCGTTGTTAAGGATATTAGATATGTGAGGTGAACTTTAACTCTGTTTAATTAATTGAATATCAACACTGCTTGGTCCCAAACACCAAAGCATAGACTCATCAATGCATCATGATCGACCTCCACTTTGATTATTGTTGATGTGATATTCATCAAATGATCTATTGGAGAGAAAAATTTCTACCAATTACTATGGTGGAGCACTTACATAATAGAAATTTTGAGGTTTATGGTGTCATTTAGATAATGCTTAAATGAGAAGTACTAACATTTTAAAAATAAAATAATATTAATTATTTCCAAGTATTTGATGTGTGCTAAAAAAATATATTTTGTAAATATGATAAATAAAATTAATTTTAGATTTAAAAATTAAACTGAAAACTGAAAATAATTACAAGAAAGTGTAATCCAAACAGTTTTCTATTTTCAAAATAAGATTATCCAAACAATATTTCACTGTTTTCTGTTTTGGAAACAGTTTTCGAGTTACAATTATCCAAACATATTTTCTTCATAAAAACATCAGAAAACTATTTTTAGTTTTCATTTTCGAAAACAGTTTTCGAACACTGAAAACTGTTACCCAAACATACCCTCTACATTTGGTTGACTCGAAAAAGTCTTTGTCCAAAATTGATTGGACAAGAGATCTCATTTGGTTGACCTAGACAAAAAACTCGTTTATTGGACATTAAGATGACTTTTTCATTTAAAATAAGTTTAACAAAAAAACTCTTTAAATAGTCCAAATTAATGTTTTGGAAGCTCAAAAACTTATTTTAACAAGGCATAAGATATCTTTAAAAAAATATTTAAAGGAAAATTAAAAAAGATTTAAAGATTTGTCCCATGGTTTAATCAAGAGTTAAAAGGGAGAATTATGCAATATACCTAAAGTTCTACAAACTTAAATGTCTTTTCCACTCCTTGCTTCTTCTTGAATGATTTTTGAGAACTAGAGATTTTATAAAATGCTTGTGGATCGGATATTTGAGCTTATCACAACTAAGCAAACATGTTAGTCTAACTAGGATCAATCTCTCGTTTTCGAATGATGACAAAAGCAATGGCCAATAAAGAAATTACAAAACCTAAGTGTCGTATTTTTTTAAAAAAATCGGCAGTCTCCTATGTTTTTAGTACATTTCTCTATGTAATTCAAAACATTTAAATGCATCCATTTCAAGCAAACATATCCCATCCATAAAACCTTCAATAACTCAAAACAATTCATAAGGCTACTCCCTCTTTCTGTCATTCATCACAAAAGGGAGGAAGCTCTCCAAACATGCATCTCTTAAGAGTAAAAGAATCATAAATATATATCCATAGATAAAGGCATAGACCAAATTATATAGGACATAGATAATAATATACACGAGGGTCCCAGAAAGCAAGGTTTTTTTGGAAATGTTTCTCTTGTACAAAAAACTTAATAACCTCAAAAGGATTTTGTGAAAACCAAGCTAAAAATCATCATCTTCTTGGAAAGAAGTAAAGTAAGGAGGGTGTTGAGGAGAGAGGTGCACGAGCTCATAGATGTGAGGAGATGAAGAGGTAGAGGGTTCCACGATCTATTCTATGTGAGATGGAGGAAGATATGGTGGTGGAGGATAGTAAGACAGCATAGTCCTCTGATGTCCACTCCTAATCATTTGCTCCAATCAGTCCATTAGCTAGGAGAAATGATACTCAGATCCTTGAACCTGAGTATTCAAACTTTGCATAGCAAAATGTAGATTACCAATTCCATCTTGAATTCCGAAGAGCTGGCCATCATCTTGGATTGCGAAGGAGGATGAGGAGGATGTTGTTCTTGATCGGGTTCCTCCCTTTTTTTTCTCACCCATACATCTTTTTTATACTTGCATTGCCTCCTTCCTCCTTACCCAATTTCCATCCCTCAATTGAACCCATATAAGATCCTTGTAAGAGTGTGTTCATCATAGTGATTATATCTTGAAATAGAAATACTTTTATTCTCGTTAAGTGGAACTTCAAAATGCTTTAAGACACGAGTGATTACTATTCTAGGTAAAATTTGAAAAATGTTGAGGTGGACAAATAATCAATAGAACCAATCCGTAGAATGCGAAGGAAGGGGAAGTGGAGTTATCCCAAAGTACTAATTGAACTGATGACAATTCCCAATCGCATACTTGATACATGATTGGAGCAAAAAATAACAGTCTCCAATCTGTAGTATAATCCTTTTCACTGTAGCAAGTGTAGAATGAGTTTTTGTGTCATAAGTGATGTATTTAATTATTTATAGGTTAAGCATAATGCTAGGGACATGTTTTGGTCATATGAGCTATGTGCCGGTCAAAGGGACGTGGTAGTTTGCATGCTATGAGAACGTATCCAATACATCACAGTATAGATTCAATACTATGAAACAGTCTTAGGTTGTCACAAAAGACACTGAAGACCTTTGACGTGGTAGTTTGCATGCTATGAGAACGTATCCAGTACATCACGGTACAGATTCAATACTATGAAACAGTCCTAGGTTGTCACAAAAGACACTGAAGACCTTTGACGTGGTAGTTTGCATGCTATGAGAACGTATCCAGTACATCACGGTACAGATCCGATACTATGAAACAGTCCTAGGTTGTCACAAAAGACACTGAAGACATACCTCGAACTTCACCATCTAAGCCAAACCCTTCAAAAAGGCTTCCAGAAGGCATGCAGATATGTATTACTCTATCATTGGGTACACTTCGTCTCACAGGGATTGAATAGAAATGGACACGTTATGTCCTTTGATTGGTTTGCGTGTCTCCACGAAATCTTTTATCAACAGTTTAGTCCCCTACGTGTGGAGACTCAAATAACTTTCGCGTACGCACCGTTAGATAATTGGGCATGTGCGATTTAATTTTTACTAGAGATGGAGAAAATAGGCATTTTAACTAACATATTTGGTTTAAATTTGAAAATTTAATTTTAGTCTTTTTTTTTTTATAAATACAATAGCTTTTAATTTTATTTTTAGGTTTTAAAAATAATTAAATTTAAAATTTAACATGATATGTCCTTTTTAGTGTTTTCACTTGAACTCCACTTGATTTACGCCAACGATTTTTTGAAAATTGGATGAATGTCAGAAATTGTAAGGTGTTTTTAACGTCAGTAGTTAACCTGACTACTTTTAAAGTTTAGGGGATTAGTGCAACCCAAAACAAATTTCGGGAGAAAATTTATAAATAAACCATGTTTTTATTACTAATTCAGGCATGCCATCTTATACCAGTCTCCTTTTTCTTTCTTTTTCCTTTACGGCCATTTATTCTCAATAAAATCACATTTAAACATGCTCAGTATGGTCCGACCAGAAAAGAATTACTAACACAGAGAAGAAGGGAAAGCACCACATCAATAAATCACTTTTAACAACGACAAAAAAATGGAATCTGAGCTTTATGATAAGCCTTAAGGAAACGAATAAAGGCCCACTTCAAGACAAAAAGCCAATTCCAAGTAGTCTGCATAAGCTTCATATCTATCTCTCCCCTTGATTGCTGTTCCCTTCGAATATCCAAGCTGCCAATACAATCTCTAGATGGGATAGTAATTAGATCATAATCCATATATAATTAACCAACAGGCTACATGTACTCAGAATCAGATGCAAGCAAAATTATAGACAAAGTCATATCAAAAACCCAAATGTGCCCCTTCCTGCATCAAACAAAATACAAAAATTGACAATGATACTTTTATAAATGTTGTCATTTCATCATCAGGTTTTCCCCACTGAACAAAATCCACGAGCACCCAATAATTTTGAAATAATAATAAAAATAAAAACATCTTTTCATTTCACTATATTTCCACCCTGTCACAGAGAGAGGGCAAGAGATGGAACTAGAAGGTGGGTGGCATTTTGTTTTCTTTCTGAGGATAAGAGGAAAAGAAAATCTAAACAAAGAAAAGTTGTGGCTGCAAATTGCCTATCAATTTGTTGTATCCCCACTTTATTAATCAATCCTCTTCACTCCTTCAGGCCCACCTCTTTCTCTCCTCTCAAAGGCCAAGGCCTTTCGGTTGCCTTGCAACTGGGTCTATAAAGACTAAAACCCACAATTCATAAGAAATTAAAAAATAAAATCACCCAAATAAGCTGGATTGAATAATCAATAAATAAGAAATAAAAGTAAATGATGTCCATAATTCTTAAAAGGTCTAATAAACTCCTAAAAAGATAAGATTTTTAATTATACAACAATTCGCTTGTGTGTCATTTCAAGAGAGAGGAGATGCTATATTAGCTGAGAGAGCAACAAAAAGTGGGTGTTTTTGGATTTTGGTTGGTGAGCTTTGGAGATGTCAGGTGATGGGTGTAACATAGTTTGGTTCAGGAGAGATCTGAGAGTTGAAGATAACCCTGCACTAGCAGCTGGTGTGAGAGCAGGCGCTGTGGTTGCAGTGTTCATATGGGCACCAGAGGAAGAGGGTCACTACTACCCAGGGAGGGTCTCTAGGTGGTGGCTCAAGCACAGCTTGGCTCACCTTGACTCTTCATTGAGAAGCCTTGGTACTCGACTCATCACCAAGAGATCTACTGATAGTGTTTCTTCTCTTCTTGAGGTTATTAAAGCTACTGGTGCTTCTCAGTTGTTCTTCAACCACTTGTATGGTCAGTTACTTTTATCTTCTTCCTTTTATTTTTTTAAAGTGATGTCAAAGTCTTTTCATTTTATTATATATGACTGAATGGAATTGGAGGATTATGTGGATTGACTTTGAGATTATTTTTTATTTTCTTTCCTCTGTGCATTAAATGTTAAATTCTCTTTTGGGTTATGTTTATTTTTAATCTCACTTATAAAATTGAAAAGGGTTTATATTTTAATCTTTCTCCTTTGTTTTTTATTATTTTTATTTTTTTGTTTGGATGGCCATGGCCTCTTATGTTGAAGTATTACTTAATAAATTCAATGATTCTTACTTGTTGGGCTTCCGTGAAAATTGGAAATGTTCCTTGCATGAGAAAATTTGTCTTTGTTCTACTATGATTATCTAATTGGGTGATTGATTGTTCTGCAATTGCTTCTAAATCTGTGATCAGTTTTACTGGAAGAGGCCTTATATGATCCTGGGAAGGAGGTCTTATATTTGTTTCGAGTATTTGTGTCTTGAATCGATTCTATAGAAGGAACTAGTTTTAGCCTGATTTGTTAAGTTTATTATTAAATATTATCAGAATACATGGGAGAACAAAGAAAAGAATTGTTGCATTTCTACATTTAATGGCAATATACTGTTTTCCAGATCCATTGTCGCTGGTTAGGGATCATCGAGCAAAAGAGGTTTTAACTGCACAAGGCATAGGTGTGCGTTCCTTTAATGCGGATTTGCTGTATGAACCATGGGATGTAAATGATGCCCAAGGCCGCCCATTCACAACCTTTTCAGCTTTCTGGGAAAGATGCCTTAGCATGCCATATGACCCCGACCCTCCACTTCTCCCACCTAAGAGGATAATTTCAGGTGTGCTTTATTTCAATTGAGTTATTGATACTTATTCTTCATATTCAATCGGTCTCCTTTTCACCAGGTATGTGCATTAGTGAATTGGTCTGTTGGTAACACTGCCAATGGTTTATTTATGAATTTGTTCAAAATAGAGTTTTTTAAGATGAAATGTCATATTTCCTGCGGATTGAACAACAGCTTCTTAAGCATTCATTAAAAGGCAAATACAATCAGAAGCTATCTGAAAATTTAAAAGAATCCTGTGTTTATAGCTTAACTATATAATTAAATATTGTCAATACCACTAATAGCATAACCGTATAAGTAGTTATATGGAATGCATATATTGGCTTGCAGGGCTAGTTGCAGGACGCTGTAGAATTTTATCTGGAAATGCTGTTGCTGGGGTGAACCTCTTGTTATGAGTATTCTTTTTTCTACTCAATTCAGTGTAGTTGAGCAATAAACTTTCCTATTTGTGGCATACGCTATAATTTTTAGTTAGATAATTATGCCATATAAAATCATAATTCTTAGAATTTACTGTAATGTGTAAAATCATCCTGAAGTAGAATGTTATTCCAATAATAATTTACAACATTGGTTTCTCTTGGTGTTAAGAAATGCAAGGTACATGTTATTTTGCATGTTTTTTTTGCAAATGACTCCATTGCATGAAATGTGAGCATAATATTATATATATACAGAGCAACTTATCTCCTCTAGGAAGATATGCATGACAAGGGAGCCACCTCCCCCCTGGGAAGTCTTTAGTTTTTCTGCAGGTGGTGTCTTACCCTTGAACGACATTTTAAAAAAAGACTGTCAGGTTCCTGCATTGTTGTTATGTATATCCTTCTTTTACAAGGCACTTGTATCCAATGATTCTTTGAACATCCGATCTTCTTTCAAACATTGCTTGTACTTTGCAGGTGATGTATCTAGATGCCTTTCAGACACATTGGTGTTTGAAGATGAATCAGAGAAGGGAAGCAACGCACTTCTTGCTCGAGCATGGTCGCCTGGCTGGAGCAATGCTGATAAGGCTCTAACAACATTCATAAATGGACCATTAATTGAGTACTCTAAGAATCGCAGAAAAGCTGATAGTGCCACAACCTCATTTCTTTCTCCACACTTGCATTTCGGTGAGGTGAGTGTGAGAAAAGTTTTCCATCTTGTCCGCATCAAACAGGTACTGTGGGCCAATGAAGGGAACAAGGCCAGTGAAGAGAGTGTGAATTTGTTTCTTAAGTCAATTGGTCTTAGGGAATACTCAAGATACTTAAGTTTTAACCATCCTTACAGTCATGAAAGGCCACTTCTTGGGCACCTTAAGTTCTTCCCATGGGTTGTAGATGAAGGCTACTTTAAGGCATGGAGACAAGGTAGAACTGGCTATCCATTGGTGGATGCTGGCATGAGAGAATTGTGGGCCACTGGTTGGCTGCATGATCGGATAAGAGTAGTTGTCTCTAGCTTCTTTGTAAAGGTTCTGCAGCTTCCCTGGAGATGGGGAATGAAGTATTTCTGGGATACCCTCTTAGATGCAGATCTAGAGAGCGATGCTCTTGGTTGGCAATACATATCTGGTACTCTCCCTGATGGCCGTGAGTTCGACCGCATAGATAATCCACAGGTTCGGACAATAATTTTAGTAGTTTGAATGTAGCTTGGTTATGTTACTAGGCCTTTGGGGAACCTTTGCCCAAATGCACACACTTGTCTACAAGTCATAAAGATAGAAAGAAAATGTTAATTACTCTCTCTTGTGGCTAGGCAATCACTCATATTCTGAATCCTTGTTTTTCCATGAACTTTCAAGGTTAGATATGTAAACTTAGTTGATGAATAAATTTCTGTATATGGATTTTGGTAGTTTTTGGTATGGAAATTGAATCTTATTAATTGTTTCCACCCTTAGGTGAAATCTTTTTTCCTTTGGTACATGGATCCAAACTTAGGATGACTACCCCAACGACCAACTCCCACTTATCATTGGACCATAGCCCAACTAGCCTTGAGTGAAAACTTCTAAGAAGGCAAACCAAAGCTTGTGTGAATTAAAATTTTCTTTTCTTTGTTTCTTTTTTCGTATTCACTTTTTTCTTCTTTCTTATGAGTTATTTCTTCCAAGCATTCAGAAAATCTTGAAAAAAATATATAAAGTGAAATTCAAATAATTTTCTACATTGTCAGCTACTCAACTTTTCCTAAATAATACATGTTAAATAAAGTTTACTCATAAGATTCACCTTCTACAGTTTGAAGGTTACACATTCGACCCTAATGGAGAATATGTACGGCGGTGGCTCCCTGAACTTGCCAGACTTCCAACTGAATGGATACACCACCCATGGAATGCGCCAGAATCTGTACTTCAAGCTGCTGGGATTGAGCTGGGATCAAATTATTCTCTCCCCATTATTGGGATTGAGGCAGCAAAAGTAAGACTACAAGAAGCACTCTCAGAGATGTGGCAGCTAGAAGCGGCTTCAAGAGCCGCAATTGAGAATGGAACTGAGGAAGGGCTTGGAGACTCCTCTGAATCAGCCCCAATTGCATTTCCTCATGACATACAAATGGAGGAAAACCATGAACCTGTGATGAACGAACACCTTCCTACTACAATAAGACGTTATGACGATCAGATGGTCCCAAGCATGACTTCTTCTTTTGTAAGAGTAGAAGAGGAGGAATCTTCTTTGGATCTTCGAAATTCAGCTGGAGATAGCAGAGCAGAAGTTCCAAGGAATATAAATGTGAATGTAAATGAAAATCAAGATCCAAGAAGGGACACAGTAAACCAAGGGAATCCACAAACAATTCGTGGAAATAATACTTCGCCACAATTTAATATCACGGTAGGGCTAGCAAATGCCGACGATTCAACAGCAGAATCTTCTAGTACCACTAGAAGAGAGAGGGATGGAGGTGTAGTTCCAGTTTGGTCTCCTCCAGCTTCTAGTTACTCGGACCAGTTTGTAGGTGATGAGAATGGCATTGGAGCAAGTTCATCTTACTTGCAAAGGCATCCACAGTCTCACCAAATAATAAATTGGAGATGGCTTTCTCAAACTGGGTAAGAACTTTTAAAGATGAAGAATTGTCCAGTTATTTTTTCTACACCTTGGTTTGGTCTTTTACAAGTTCCTTCCACCTGATGATTTAAGATGCTTTTCTGTGAAGTTGTATTTGAGCCAGGAATTCTCAGTAATATGGAATTGTACAGTTGCCTTTCTATTAGCCCTATTGCTATCTATATAAGTCCTCAAGTACTTCCATATATGTGAACGAATTAACAAGTAGATGTAAATTTGATTTAAAGTGAAATCCTTTTTGGGTGTGTTTGGTGGACTGGACGAGAGGAAGATAAGATGATTCTTATCTTATAAGTATGTTTGGTGGACAAGATGAGTGGGAGGACGGAATGTCTCATTCGGTGATATTAGGATAAAATCATCTTGTTCGGGGTAGGATGAGACATCCTATCCTCCCCATTCTTGTCCACCGAAAGATCTGAGTAGTTTTTGATATTCTAGACTCATGACTCTTTTCTCTTGTTAACAGGTGAAACGAGACTGGAAACGAAGAGGTGAAGAATGCAATGATTCCTAATCCTATGGGGCTACAGGGGCTATAGTTGGCATCCCTTATGTACTTTTGTCCCTTCACTGGTCTAACCTGATCAGCTGATGATGTCCTATCAACGTTTGTGTATGAAATTGCAAACCAATACAAGCAGCTGATCTGCTATCCTTTTTTCCTTCTTGTATCATATACATAGCTCTGCTGTATAGTCTTTGTTTGTTTGTTAAGGAGGAAAGAGAGTCATGCTAGGGATTATGCTCTTTTGTGGTCCCCAAATAAATCCAGGTTTTTTCGTTCTCTTTAACTGATAGGCAGATATTTTATGTAATCCTTATGTTATGTTTCTCCATATTGCATTACATTTAAAACAAGGCTAACTGCTTTAGTTTGCAGTGTTTTCTGTTTTTTTGAACAGGAGAGATCAATGCGTTAGGTTTAGGTTTAAAGAAGCGTGACTGAGCTATGGCATATCAGTGCATGACAAAATGACTTTGAGAATACATTTTGCGTTTTCAGAGAGCCATTTTGTTTTCTCAAATGTGTGTAGAGGTTTAGTGGTGAAATCTATGGTCAAGTTATTTTTACATTTCTCATTAAGTTATGACAGTCGGTGCTTTTTTTGGTTGATTTAGTTTTAATTGGTCAGAAAAGCTAGTACTGTGCAATAATGAATTGGGGCACAATTGAAAAAGTAGAAAGCAGCTTCTTATTTGTTGCATTTGCATTTTTGTTACATTCTTCTTCCTGGTTGTGGAATTCTTTTGGTTAACTTTTGCAGTTGGAATCTGTCTTGATATGTTGATGATGGATTTAAATGACACTCGTAGACATTGAGTTAAATGAGATACATACACACGATGATCATGATAGGTGAATACATGTAAATATGTAATATATTAAAATTCCCAACAATAAGGGAGGATGCGACATTTTACCAATCTAAGGTTAAATTTGTCCTTTAGTATGTCTAAAAGCTTTTTGTCTTTTCATAAGATAAGTCTCAAAATCTACTTGACTTGATTACTCACTAATCCTAAACCATTTATTCTCTAAAATCACAAGAGTATCTCTCTCTAAAATGGTAGCCCCTTTTTTCTCTCTCACAGAGTCTTTTCTCACTAGTGTTTTTCTCTCTCAATAACTAAGGTTACTGATGTGTATATAAGTAGGTTAGGTGCTCTTTTTGGCTTCCAGTACGTTAGAGTATTTAGTTTTCTATCCATCTGAGAAAGATACTGTTGTGGAAGTTCAAAGAAAAAACATAACCCTGATCAAGCTTCCCCAGTTAATTCAAGTTTTCACTATGACAATAGCTTAATCAGTTATGTAATTTATTTATGCAACTATTTGTGTTCTGATTTCATGTATGATATTATTATTTATGTTTATTTAGCAGTATCAGAGCCTGGATACATGAATTTTAGAATTTAATACAAAATATTACATTTAATTTCAAGTGAAATTATATTATTTCATCGGAATAAAACCCATTAAAGCTGTAATTTTAGGTTGTCGGATTTGTCTCTTTAGGTCGTCGTTTTGCAATAAATTTCAGTTTTCAATTTTGAGTGGTCTGAATTATTACAATTTTACTTTAAAAAAAAAAAACTTGTAAGCTATGTTCAGCTATGTATTGTGCTTCAAATGCAAGTCAGCACAATTGGTCGCTGAAATTTAAAAAGGTTCTGCTCGACTGTTAAATGTACTTTCAAGTTCATTTCTTTATGAAATCTAAATGTGCCTAGCTTGAGTCCACAATCCACATCATTGAGAATTATTTGGGTTTGCACTATTTGGAATTTAATTACCATTATGACAATTGCCTTGTGAATTGGCCTTCGGTTCTTGTTTCACTTTGTTGGTACTCCTTTAAGGTAAGTGATTCACATTTGTCCTACTGATCTCCATGGCTAATACACAACTTTTGAGGTGTCAATTTAACACAGACCATCGTGCTATTGTCACGGGCTGCATGCTTAAGTTGCTAACCATGCGGCCTTAGGTTCGGTGTATTGGAATGCCTAAGTCAGCCTTCCTCTTAGCTACTTAAGAGAACCGCCCTCGAAGCTAGACCCACTTAAAGAAAATAAGCCAACACAAGAGAATATGAAACAAAGCTAGAGAGCTTGCTATTGCTTGAATGATGAATGATTTATAAGTGAGGTGGAGGCCCCTTTATATAGGGAGAGCTCCCTTACATCCATGGCTAATATCTTGCCAAATATCACAATCCTACTGTACTATAAGTGTAGTACAAGTATCGTACGGAAGTACAAGGTACTACCATGTAGTGCACGTGCAATACAATGTTGTATATTATAATCAAGAAGTGTACTAGGAAACCTTCGAACACGCGGGTCATGACATTCTCCCCTACTCAATCTGGCGACGTCTTCATCGCACTCTCGGCATAAAACTGGTCGATCTTCGTCTGAAATTGCCACAAGGCCTCGGCTGGTTCCCAACTAGTCTCACTATCAGGTTGTCCCTTCCATTTTATCAAGTACTCATGCATCGGCTTATAGTTCTTCCGTCTCAAAACTCGGTCGGCTAGTATACTTTCAATGTCTCGGTCATAAGAGACTCTAACTCCTATAGGGCCTCACTGTGACTCACCTCGATTCGGATCATTTTGGTCTTCATGGAATGGTTTCAACATAGTCACATGGAAGACCAGGTGCACCTTGAGCTTGGATAGTAGCTCAAGTTTGTAGGCCACATTGTCTACCCTCCTAAGAACTCTAAAAGGCCCCTCATATCTGCGTACCAATGCCTTATGGATCCCTTTGGTGCGAAGTACCAAATGTAGCTTCACAAGCACAAAATCCCCCACTTGGTACTGCACATCCCGTCTCTTACGATCAACCCACTTCTTGGAACGCTTGGCTGCCTTGTGTAGATAAACTCGAGCCAAATCGGTTTGCTCTTTCCACGCCTTGGCAAACTTATAGGCTACCGGAGTTGACCCCGTGTATCCCATAGCAATAGTACTCAGAGTGTGAGGCTGCCGTCCCATCATAATCTCAAAGGCACTTTGGCTGATGGCTTCACTCCTTTGTAAATTATACGAAACCTAAGCCATATTTAGTAACTTTGGCCAATCTTGTTGCGAGGCACTCACATAGTGTCGGAGGTATGTCTCCAACAAAGCATTCACTCCCTCAGTCTGTTCGTCGGTTTGGGGGTGGACACTAGTGGAGAAGTTTAGATCCAATCCGAGCAACTTGAACAATTCTCTCCAGAACCGTCCCATAAACCATCCATCCTAATCACTAGCAATGGACTGTGGTACACCCCAAAACTTCACCACATGCTTGAGAAACAACCGGGCTGCCTCCTCTACTGGACACTCTTTGGTAGCCGGAATGAAAGTACCATACTTCGAAAACCGGTCCACAACAACCATGATGCTCCTAAATCCATCACTCTTAGGTAGCCTCATAATGAAATCCATGGAGATACTCTCCCATGGACGCTCTAGAATTGGCAATGGCTCCAAGAGACCCCCAAGTGACTTTTGTTCTACTTTGTCTTGTTGACACACAAGACAAGTTTTCACATAGGCCTTAATGTCCCCTCTCAAGTGTGGCCAATAGTAGCATTTCTCCACAAGTGCTAGGGTGCGGTGCACACCCGGGTGACTAGCCCACTTAGAATCCTGGCACTCTTACATCACCTCTTTCTGTAATTTCCCATGAAGTGGCACATATAACCGATTCCCCTTGGTATAGAGCAAGTCCTCCTCTAGCCAGAAACTCCTAGTCTTCCCCTTTGTGGCACACTCCATTAAAGACTTGGCAGTGTGGTCATGGGAAAATCCCTCCTTAATGCGATCCACCAAGGACCCTTGTGGTTGGATAATGGCAGCAAACTCTATCTTTTGGCTTAGTGCATCCGCTACTGTGTTGGTTTTCCCTGACTTGTACTCGAACACAAAATCAAACTAGGCAAGGAAATCTTGCCATCGAGCTTGCTTGAGAGAGAGTTTCTTCTGATTCTGGAAGTAGCTTGTGGCTACATTGTCAGTCTTCACCATAAACCTAGACCCCAAAAGATAGTGCCTCCATGTGCATAAGCAATGAACCATGATTGTTACCTCTTTTTTTTGAACCGTGTACCGTCGCTCGGTCTTATTGAGCTTTCGGTTCTCAAAAGCAATCGGATGACCATCTTACATCAAGACCCCTCCAATAACAAAGTCGGATGCATCCGTGTAGACCTCATAGGGCTTGGTGTGATTTGGTAGGGCTAGGACAAGCTCCTCTGTGATTGCCCGTTTCAATTACTTAAAGGCCTCCTAACAAACTTAACTCCATTCCCACACTCTCCCCTTCTTGAGTATATTGGTCAAGGGTGTGGTGATGGTTGAATAGCCTATGATGAAACGTCGATAATAGTTCACCAACCCAAAGAATGATCTCAACTCGATAACCTTGGTTGGTGGCTCCCAATCAACAATAGCCTGAATCTTGCC
Source organism: Bretschneidera sinensis (assembly GCA_023935145.1). Lineage (NCBI taxonomy): Eukaryota > Viridiplantae > Streptophyta > Magnoliopsida > Brassicales > Akaniaceae > Bretschneidera > Bretschneidera sinensis. The sequence continues at coordinate 98,550,588 of CM043700.1, read as the reverse complement.
CCCATCCATCCGAATCTTTCCCCCACCTACTATGTGGCCAAGGAATGGTACCTTATGTTGAGCGAATGAACACTTCTCTTTCTTCACATAAAGCTCATTTTCTTTCAAAACTTGAAATACCTGTCTCAAGTGCCTCACATGCTCCTCTAGAGATCAACTATAGATAACAATATCATCAAGATAAACAACCACAAAGCAGTCTAGAAAGGGTTGGAGTACCTTGTTCATTAGAATGTATAAATTTGCTAGAGCATTGGTGAGTCTGAAAGGCATCACAAGAAATTCATAAGAACCATAGCGAGTGACATACGCTATCTTTGGCTCGTCCCCCTCGGCTATCCGTACTTGGTAGTAGCCCGATCTCAAATCTAGCTTGGTGAACCATCTAGCATCCCCAAGTTGATCGAACAAGTTCATAATGAGTGGGATGGGGTACTTGTTCTTCACCGTGAGCTTGTTGAGAGCTCTATAATCAATGCACAACCTCATAGAACCATCGTGCTTCTATTGGAACAAAACTGGTGCACTGTAGGGTGCCTTGGAAGGTGACACAAATCGTTAGAAGGTCGCACAAATCCTGAATCAACCAATTCCTTAAGTTGTCTCCTCAATTCCAAGCTCGGGAGGTGACATTCGGTATGGAGCCTTGGTTGGTGGTTGGGCAGTAGATACCAACTCAATCTTATGATCCACCTCTCTATTAGGTGAGAGTTTATTGGGTAACTCCAGGGGCATCACATCAACAAAGGACTCTAAAAGCTCAAGTACCTCAAGAGGAGTCTCTTTTTTGGATTCTAAGACCTCATCATATTTCAAGGTGGCCAAGTATGTGACTTTATCCCTTCTCACCCCCTTGGATAGTTGGATTGCCAATAAAACCAGGTTAGCATGGCCAGAGTCTCGCCTTATCGGTACGAGGCATTGGCACCGAGAATCAAGGATGCACACACAGTTGGCAAATGGCACTAGTAAAGCATTAATCCAATTAAGGAAATCTAACCCAATTAAAAAGTCTTAATCATCAAGTGGGATTACCTCAAGAGTTTCTTTGCCTTTCTAATCTCCTAGTTGTAGCTCCACCCTTTTGTGCTATACCCATTGTCGGAACTTCTTTGGAATTGACTGTCTTGATCCACTCATTGCCTTTCTCCACCTTAAGGCTTAATCTCTTTGACATTTACTCGAACACAAAGAGATCGAAAGTCCCAGTGTCTACAAGAGCACCAACCTTGGTGCCAGCCACTATGATGTTTGTAAATATAAGCCCCTTCCGATTGCTAAACCTTTTGGCTTTCATCAAGTTAAGCATAATAGAGCCAAGCTTGATGGGATCTCTATCCGTTTTCCCCTGTTCCCTAACAGTGGTAGAGAGCTTGGTTCTTTTCGGGCAATCCCACACTCGATGAGGACCCTCACATAAGAAGCATGATAATGGCTCCTTTTTGTCTTATTCCTTGGCAAACTTCCACTTGTGAATGGGTGGTTTCCTCGGGCCACCCTTCTGATACTTATCTTTGTCTCCCCCACCTTTGCCCTTGTTCTTAGAGGAGTCAAATTTCTCTTGTTTCTTGAACTCAACCAAAGATTCCACCACGGACATGGCTCAGGTGAGGTCTTGGACACCCTTTCTTTGCAACTCTTGCTTGGCCCTTGGTTTGAGGCCATCCATGAAGGAGAAGAGAGCCTCACTCTCTCCAAGATTAGAAATTTGGAGCATGAGTTTCAAAAACTCTCACACATACTCTCGTACTCCCCCACGTTGGGTGAGCCTTCGTAGTGTGGCTCGTGCCTCATCTTCCGCATACTCCAGATAGAATTGTTGACGGAATTCCCTTTAGAATTCTTCCCACGTAACAATGGCAGAACTCACACACCTACGTCACCACCACAATAAAGCAATATCAACAAGATACATAGACGTTGTGTTTACCTTGGTTACGTCCTACATGATGTTCATCACTCGAAAATATTGATCCATCTCCCAAAGAAAGTTGTCAACATCCTTTGCAGCTCAGATGCCCTTGAACTCATTTGGCTTAGGCACATCCACCCTATGATTGGGTGTCATTGCAAGCATACCATCTCTAAAGGTAGCTTTGCAAGCTAAGAGCTCACGCTTGAGCTCTTCCATCTCTTTCGGTATAGATACCACCACGACCTCAAGGGTGTCGTTCTTTTGCGTGAGTACGTCTACGCCTCATTGAGGGCACTTTGTATCACTCCTTGGAGATCCTCCCTCATGGAGTTTAGCTCCTCGATGCTACCATCGATATCCTCGAACCTGTCCAGCATTTTCGCCATGACTAACTCCACCTTAGCCAAGTGAGCATCCATGCTTGACATCACATCCCTTAAACTAACCTTCTTGGCCGCCCTCCCTCGGGTCTCATGACTGTCATGAGCTAGATTGCTAGCATCATAAGCGGTCACCATCTCTTCTCAAAAGTCTCGATGAACCGGGCTCTAATACCATTTGTTATGGGCTGCAAGCTTAAGTTACTAATCGTGCGGCCTTAGGTTTGAAAACACCTCATTGGAATGCCTAAGTCAGCCTTCCTCTTAGCTACTCAAGTGAACCACCCTCGAAGCTAGACCCACTCAAAGAAAGTAAGCCAACATAAGAGAATATGAGACAAAGTTAGAGAGCTTGCTATTGCTTGAATGATTGAATGATTTACAAGTGAGGAGGAGGCCCCTTTATATAGGGAGAGCTCCCTTACATCTATGGATAACATCTTGCCAAATGTCATAATCCTACGGTACTATAAGTGTAGTACGAAAGTACAAGGTACTACCTTGTAGTGCACATGCAATACAATGGTGTACATTATAATCAAGAAGTGTACTAGGAAACCCTCGAACACGTAGGTCATGACACTATCAAGTGAGACTTGAAAGCTAAAAGAAAAAAAAAACAACAACAACGTAGTGCAGTGTGGCTATACTATAGTAACCGTAGTGCTCTTAGCGCCTAAATTGTTCTATGCTTGAAATACGCTGGACAAAGTATCATGCTTGGTGGAAGTCATCGTATCTGAAATTTATATGGGATAAAAGTACTTAAATTTGTATTTGATGGTAACTGAAACATTAGAAGTTTATGGCAAATGTCCTCTGATATGAATTGATGTGCACAACAAATGCTACAAAATTACTATTAAGATCTGAGCAAAATTGTTACATCTTGTTACATATTATTAGGATGAATGGTGTCTAGTCGTAATGAGGATGGTCATCAGAGTTAGCCTCCTTATGTATGTGAATGTATGTGATGAAGTTCGAGCTGCCAAGGTTCACAAAATACTAAGTTTTTTTCTCTAACTTTCATTTATCATTCAGTCTGTTCATCTTAGTTTGTTTTTTATTTAAATGTTTGGATCATGGTGACAATGCAGAACTATACTTGATAACATGTCATGTAAACGTCTTTAAGAGATAATTTAATACAAATAAAGACATGCTTACGACAGGCTCCAGTATAGAGGTTAAAGTTTGTCTTTTTAACTTTCATCATAGTTTTCAAGGGAGAGATTATGATGGAGAGATCAGTTAAGGGATTTAGTGCTAGAAAATTTTGGTGTAAGTTAAAGGGATTTATATTAACATGATTGTTTTGATGGCCTTTTGTGTCTTCTTACCTATTAGCTCTATTTTGTTTTTATTGTTTGGTGATAATGGCTTGTTTAGTTATAGTGCTAGTTGTGTCATTACTGTAATGAACATAATGTTATCTAGGCACCTAAGCATGTCTCAATCGCCTACCCAGAGGCGCCTAGCCCTTCCATGTATGTTTCATCGAGACTTTCTTCAGTAACAACACACATTTTCTATGTGGGCCTGGTGGGTGCAGGAGCGTGAGCCAATAATTTTGGTCCTTGTTTTTTTTGTGTCATGTAAATTATTATTTTAAAATAATTATTATATTTTTTTTTCAATTTTTTGGGTTCAGTAGATATTTATTTATGAAATTATATGATCGATTGCTTATTTATCGAAATCTATGCATATATTCTAAAACTTTATTTCACAGTAAATTATTTTGATGTGCTGAGATATTGTTAACAGTATGTACTCTCCTAGATTAGTTGTCTTATTTATTGTACTCTTAGCTTGAAAGAAAATATAAAAAAATATGTATGTTGTGAAAAATAATTGATAAAATTATTTAAATATATTTTGATGTGTTTAAGACCTATAGTAAGGATGAAATTATTTGGTGACTCATTGAGGTACATGTTTTGAGTATTGTATGGCCATGGGCATGCATGTCGTAACGCATGCGTCTGTGGTTATAAAGGGCATTATTGTCTATTTCGATTTTGAAAAATTTCATAGCTTGATATGAGTATTTGTTTCCAAAGTGGCACACTCATTGATACTTGTGGGATTTCATTAAAACATATTGCGGGATGATTTTCAATTGCATCACGCAATTACCTGTTAAAAGGGGGTAATTGTGTGCTGTAATTTATGGAAGTATATGGAACACTGTGGTGAAGATGATGGGTAAGTTTAGAAGGTCTATCTACCCAAAGGGAACAATTCTTTTGAAACAGACATTGTCTTGATATGTTTCATATGTAGAGTTTCTAAGTGTTTGTTATATTCTCCGCCCAAAGGGGAGTTTATAACTATACTTTTCGATTCTTTGTTTTGAAATATGTTAATCATTACCCTTATACTAATGTGTTTCATTATTGTCTTGAATCAGTATCCTTTTCTATGAACAATAACCAAATAACCATTGAGATCCTGATTGGTTCGAATTATAAGAGACGGAAAGAGGATATAGAATTTGCTTTAAACATGAGAGACATTGAAATATGATAGCATGTACAAATTGTGTTTGGTTTCAAACAATGAGTATACTTGTTTTGATGTTGAAACAGATGCCTCCAAAAGACCTCTTATCAAAGAAAAATGTTCTGCTTTATAGCATTGGCGTCTATGTCACATTTCTAGAGAGAGTTGAAAGGCTTGTTAGGGATGATATTTTACCCACTCTTGATTTTGGTAATATAGAGACCTGTGTTGATTGTATTCGGGGAAAGTTAACCAAAACCAAGAAAAATGGCCCAACTTGTAGTTCTAATATTCTAGATTTAAAGTTTAGAAACAACTAGGAAAGCCCATTAAGATTGTAAGATTTGATGAGGTGGTAACTTCCATTGGTTTTGAAAAGAATAAGGTAGATCAGTGCATATATCTAAAGATAAGTGGGAGCAAATTTATTTACTTGATTCTTTATGTGGATGATATTTTGCTTGCTAGTAATGATCTTGGATTATTGCATGAGACAATATAGTTGTTGTCCAAGACTTTTAATATGAAAGATTTTGGTGAGACATCTTTTGTTCCTGGTATTTGATATCCGAGGGATAGATCTCATGGTATGTTAGGTCTTTTTCAGAGAGCTTACATAGATTGTGTACTTAACAGGTTTAACATGCAGATTTGTAAAGATTGGAGATGTGCCAATAGTGAAAGGGGATAAATTGAGTTTGAGTCAATGTCCCAAGAATGATCTTGAGAGAGAATCCATGAAAATTATGCCTTACGCTAGTGCAGTTGGTAGCCTGATGTTTGCGTAGATTTGTACCAGACCAGACATTAGTTATATAGTAGATGATTAAGAAAGTGATGAGGTTCTTGAAAGAACAAAGGATTATATGCTTGTTTACAAAAAAAATGTGGATAATCTTGAGATGATAAGTTACTTTGATTCGGATTTGGCTAGTTGTCTTGATGCCATAAAATCCACTTCAAAATTCATTTTCACCTTAGTTGGAGGAGTTATTTCCTGGAAGAGTGTTAAATAGATGATTACTGCTTCTTCCACTATGCAAGTGGAGTTTGTAGCTTGTTATTAGACAACTAAACAAGCTATGTGGTTGACTCTATCTCTAGACCACTAGTTATATATTGTGATAATAGCTCTGTTGTGTTGTTTTCGAAGAATAATAAGAGTTGTAGTGGTTCTAAACATATTGAGCTGAAATACCTTACAGTCTGGGATTTGGTAAAGTAAAGAGACATCATTGTTGAGTACATTCAAATAGAGAATATGGTTGCTGATTCTCTAACCAAATGTTTGAGATCAATTGTTTTTAAGAAATATGTTGATAGTATGGGTGTTTTATAGTCCTTTAATGTACTTGGTTAGTGGGGGTTATTTATATTTTAATATATTTGGTTATTGGATTTATAAAATTTTGGAGCCCATCATGTTTTGGGCACGTTCGACAGTTGGATATTATGATATTGGCTGATGATCATCATACATATTTTCATTCATATTATGTATCTTATCTCTGTGTATATATTAATGCATTTAAACATATGATGTCATGTTGTGGAAACTTAAAACCTAGTGTCAGTTTTGAGTTTGTTTGGGTATGTCTCTTGCTTGACACCATGTTGAGACCTCGAGGTATTTTGATTGGAGACATACCATGTTGTTGATGACTTCTCTGACCTATTAACATACATATTTTTCGGAGAGACATGTTGAGAACTGACAATGAAAGTAACATATTTGTGATCACCTATGGAATGTTATTTTCTTGCTACACTACCACATTGGATCCATGCCAGTGGAATCGTTTGCATGAGTAACCATAGATTGGTCTTGTGTGAATAATAGAGCACAATGGTTGCCATGATTCCATGTTTGGTGTTTTCATAGGACCGATTCATTTATGATTTTGTCTCAAAGGACCAAATTGTTTTCTAAAAATGTAGCCACAATAAAATTAAGTTGATTGACTCAGGATTCATTTTAAATTGAGTAAAATATATTAAAATGTTAAAATTTTTCTATGCGGGCTACTACTAATTATAGTGGTTTTAGTTTTATAAAATCAGGTCAGTGAATTTGGTCCAATGAGAAAAGTACGAGAGCCCATATGTTGTTAATCAATGATCATATGGTTTGGGCTTGTACACATCTTATTTAATTAATGTGGGTCAGCAGTTAGTGTAGGCCTTAGTATAATATTAACCAGTAAATAGGAGGGTCCATTTGGACTCTTAGTAATTAGGGTTACTGATGTGTATATAAATAGGCTAGGCCCTCTCTTTGGCTCCTAGTACATTAGAGTATTCAGTTTTCTATCTATCTAAGAAAGGTATTGTTGTGGGATTAAAAAGAAGACGACCTAACCCTGATCAAGCTTTCACTGTGAAGTAATTCAAGTTTCCGTTGTAACGATGGCTCAATCAGTTATGTGATTTACTTATATAATTATCTACGACTTAATTTCATGTATGATATTATTATTTATATATATTTAGCTTACATCTCCGTCTCTTTAAAAAATCTTCAGTTATCATATTGAAAAAATAGAGAAAGATCAATGCATAGGAAAGAGGAAAGAGTTAAAGATAAAAAAAACTCTCTAGATCTAATTTTAGACAAAAGTAAATTGATAAACAATTGCAGAAAAAAATAGTAAATACCTAGAGATCAATTGCAACACTGTCCTCCATCACACACAAATTGCAGGCATCACACACGCCTATAATATCCATCATTTGCATCAATCATCACTAACAAATATATCCATACACAAACAAAATCACACCTAAACTCTCCATTTCTGTTCAAATCCACCAATAATCACAACCAAACATATCCAAATTCCCATTGTACCAAATCTTGTATGTTTTAAAATCTCACCCAAACTCCCCATTTCTCAGCCAAAAAAAATAAATACCTAGAATCAGATCCGAGAAATTCAAATCAGAGAAAAAATTAAGCATAAATATTTGCATGTTTTGGGGGGAAATGGTAAATGGGTTTTTGTAGTTGAAGACAATGGTCCCGAATCTTGAAGCGATGGAGCCGCTACTGTAATTACCGGTAAGAGAAAAAGATAAAGTGAGAGGTTAGAGTTTTGGGTAGACAAAGAAAGTGAGAAAAAAAGAAAGGTTAAGGACTTTATGTAGAGAGAAAAAGTGAGAAGAAAGTCGAAGATAGAGGGATTGTAATTGGGAAATAAATAGGTTTCCTTCTCAGCTCACTCTCTCTCCATCTCATTTTCCCTATCTTGGACTCTTGAGTGAGAGAAGAAACTCATTTTTGAGAGAAACTGAGAGATGTGAAGTGAGGTATTCTGGCCATGTTGATAGATTCTGAATTTTATCTCATGAAATGGCAAAAAATTCTTTTGACATACTACATGAAAAATTTAGCTGTGGATTGTTAAAATGTGGACGTGTATTTAGTGCCTCCAAAAAATAATAATTTAAATGAAAATAAGGGAATCTGAGGATGTAGGAATGATTGCCCTGAGTAATTTATATGTAGTAACAAATTGTCTTGATAAAATCACATAAAAGTCATCTATGGATCAACATGTATATAAACTTGATTGCATATGCTTTTGCTGTCCTCAAAATATTATTCCTTAGGTACCGTTGTTCCAAGATTAGGGGCTATAATAAATACCCATAGATTCTTATAGACACCAAAAACAATAACAGGACCTAATCTCCTTGCAGGGTTCATTGAAGCTTCAATTATTGGCCTGCAGGTTTCATAATTGTGTAAAAAAATATTTATGTGATAAATTGAGCTGAAAAAAACTAGCAAACTAATTGTACATGAATAATGGCAGTAAAAAATAAAAATAATGAGAACATTATGAAGGAAGTTTAGTTTTACTGGGAAATCATAACATTGAAAAAAAAAACTATAGCTACTATTGCAACTCCAAAGAGGTCTTTGCACTGATTTATTCATTTAGGATTCATCAGAAAATGAAATACATCTTCATCCTTGTTTTTGTCTTCCTAAGAAATGGGAAAACATAAAAAAAAAAAAAAATTAAATTGATCATACCACTCTATGATCTTTGGCAACACCAAAAATGATGAATATCAAAATAAACCTAATGGTGAACCCCATGAGATGTTGGGGGAGTTTATGGAAAAAATGAGGGTTGTTTATCAAAAGAAATAAGAGAGAATAAGATAAATGACTTCAAAACATGACCATATCACTTTCCTTAAGGTTTAATTTTCCCCTAACTGGTGTATAAATGTTTCCAATGAATTTTCTCTAAGATATAATGAACCTCTGTTATTATTCTGCACTTTGCACTCATGAAGTATAACCCACGACAGCTTTTATGAGTTTATGGATAAAAAACGTTTATGTTTGGAATTTTGCAAGATTTCTAAACATAAGAATATTAGTTTTTTAGAGAAGGAGAAGAATAATAAGAGAGGAAATCTAAAATTTGTATTTATAGTGTTTAATTAGTGTCTCTCCATTAGAGACACATTGGTTCAATAGAAAACTGATTTAAACTCTACAACTAAGTGTTCTTTCTCAAAAGACACTTTTATTCCCGTCCAACTGTCATTTAACATTCAGAAATTTCAAATTTTTTGAACATCCAGTTGACTGGGTCTTTCATTCAGTCGACTGAAAAAGTTCCAAAGAGTTTTACAAAATTTTAGCCTTCCATCCAATCGACTGAATCAACCATTCAGTCAATTGAATCATTCACAACTTAAATTTCCTTTTCTTTTCTTATTTCATTTCTAAAACATCCCAAAATTAAAATCCAAGTTTATTTTGAAAAAACATCAACAATCCCCCACCATTTTCAAAATATTTTGACTCGATAAAAATTTGAAAATCTGATCTTTGGTCATCTATTGAAGTTCATGCCTAGATGAAGATGTCTTTTAGACTTGAATATTCACTTATTGAAAACACATCAAACTTAAATAAAATATGTGGTAGTGTAATACTTTGAACCAAAAATCCTATTTGTTTAACTAGACATGTCTCATACATGAGACTTCTCCTCATAGAATTTGCTAGAAAATATGCCGACACATTCACAGGCCTTATGTCATGTATCTTATGTCATGAGTGCTCTAGTGTCCAGCTTTTGAACTCAACAGAAGTGGCTACACTTCACACTCACTAGGTAAACTTTATCAAGTATGTTCCGTAGCTTAACATACTAAAGAAAACTTTTATAAGCCTTATTAAGAACTTAAAGTTCACCCTTCATTTTATCACTACGGTTTCCAAACACCCTTCTCCCTTCTCTTGGGATGGAATATTTACTGTTGGTGTTTGCAATCGCTACTGATGAAGTACTTTGTCTCATTGAACTTAAGACTTATGGTTAGTAAGCGTTGAGTCGAGGTTATGGATTAAAAGCACTTATGTTTGGAAATTTACAAGATTTCTAAACATAAGAAGATCAGTTTTTTAGAGAAGGAGAAGAAGAATAAGAAAAGAAATTTGAAATCTATATTTATAGTGTTTAATTAGTGTCTCTCCATTAGAGACACCTTGGTTCAGTAGAAAACTGATTTAAAATAAATAACTAATAGTTCATTCTCAAAGGAAACTTCTATTCCCGTCTAACTGTCATTTAACATTCAAAATTTTCAAACATCTAGTCGACTGGGTCTTTCATTCAGTCTACTAAAAAAGTTCAAGAGAGTTCCAAGAAATTTTAGCCTTCCATCCAGTCAATTGAATCATTTACAACTTGAATTTCCTTTTCTTTTTTTCTTTCCTTTGATAACATCCCAAACTTAAAATCCAAGTTTATTTTGAAAAAAAAAAATCAACATGAGATGGCTTCAAGATCAGTTATTGAATCGGAAAATTGAGTTATTATTGGAAGAATGTCATCTTGATGGTCAATTAGCAACAACATGAGGGTAAGGCTTGTAAGTTTTGGGAGCAACACTTGAGGCAATACATACACGGGGACCTACATCACAAATACAAGCTTTTGGGGACTAGAAGTCTCTCACCAGCACTAATAAATGGGTTAGTAAAGTAATAAAATGAAAATATTATATTCCGAAGAAGTTAAGTAAAATAAAACAACACATACATGGGGAGCAACACTTGAGGCAACACATTTGTGGGGACCTACATCACAAATACAGGCTTTTGGGGACTAAAAGTCTATCACTATCGCTAATAAATGGGTTAGTAAAGTAATAAAATGAAAAAGTATATTCCAGAGAAGTTAAGTAAAATGAAAGAAACTTTCATGTGTTGATGCTTGATGGTATGGCATTTAGTTTACACATTGTAATTGCAAAAAATTTGGGCCAACCTGGATGTCACTGTTTTTCGAATTCAAATTCACAACAAATAATCCAGAAATATTTTTTGTTTGTTTGTTTGTTTGTGTGTGTATATATTTTGATAAAACATTGATGACAGTGGTGGATCCATATTTTTTTTCTTATTGGGGTGATATATATACACATTGTAAATTATAAATATATATATTTAGGAAAATGCCAACTTGTCCCACTTAAGGCACAAATTAGCATTATGCTTTAATTTTTTTTACCATAATGTCCTTGATTCCTCCTTATCAGTTTACCACGTCATCAAAGTAGGGATTTTTTAGTATTTTTTTTCTCTTTTCTTCTCTAAAAAGCAGTGACCGAGATTCAATCCGACACATTATCGATAGCGTGTAGGGCATGTGCGGTTGATTGTGACAGAATCATACCACCACGATTTGACAGTTTGATAGATCTGATCATTTTAAACTCGGTAATAGTGGTGGTTTTCGGTAATACTAACCTAAAAAATATAGATCTAAGTCAAATCCCTTCTCACACGGATGACACGTGAAGGTGGTCAGGAAATCATTCAACTATTTTTCTCCTATACAATTGTGCATTCGATTATTTATAATACTCATCGCAAAATGTTATATAATTTGCACATAAATCTTTTTGAGAAAATTTCTATTTTTATAATAAAATAAAAAGTTTTACCAATGAGACAATTTGTGGAAAATTACATTAAGGCTAAATAATTTACGCATAAATCCAAAGCTTTTGAAACATTTGAGAAATCTACTTTAAGTTTAGATAATTTTTTTAATATTTGTAGAGGAAATTTATTTATATTAGTATAAGCAATTTTAAAAATACATATAATATTAATATTTGTTCAAATATTAAGTTGGAGCAGGTGACCCCCACTGCCCACAATGTGGATCCGCCCATGGTTGATGATCAAAGTTTTGGGCCAAGTTTGGCTTTTAACTTGATCTGGGTATTGGATCAAGGTCAGTGGTATCAAACCTAACAAAAGCTCCATTAGTAAAATCATAAAGGGATAACTACATTTTGGTCCCTCTACTATGAGTAAAGTTTCAATTTGGTCTCTTCACTTTCCATTTTGACAAATCAATCCCTTTATTATGAAAATGATGCAATATCACCCTTCAGTTAGAGTCCATCTACCTCCATAAACTCTCTCATCATGTGCTATTCAAGTGGAGGATAGATGTCACTTCCCCATTACATATCTCACCTAGGATCTCAAAGGCATGGGTGGAGGAGCTCATATGACCTAAAAAATCTTATAACACTATTTCTATCTTCTCCATCACTCTCTACGACACAAAATCCCTTATGCATCGCTCATATGACCTAAAAAATCTTATAACACTATTTCTATCTTCTCCATCACTCTCTACGACACAAAATCCCTTATGCATCACTTCATCTTTTTCACACAAAATCCCTTATGCATCACTTCATATTTCTTCATCACTCTCCACCAATCCCAAAATATCTTGTCGTGAGCTTCTCTCCTTCACTATTACACACATTCACTTATGTTGCAGAAGAGACACTGTAAAGAAAAACGAGCACGTGTTCCAATATGAGATCATCTGAAATTTTTTGCATATCCGGGTTCCCAGCTTGATTGCAGACCTTGTGGACAAACGGAAACCCAAGAAAAAAGTTAATTAAGTGCAACAATTTCGGGCAAAGGGGTGGTTGCAACCATTTTTCATGGTTTGATCCTCCTATATGCACAAAAGCACAACAAGTCATTCCTAGTTTGCGATGAAAGATTTTAAGGCAAGAGACTGAATGTAAGAACAAGAAAAAGATAAATAAAAGACAATTTATTTTCATAAGTTTCTACATTTTTTGGTTTGTTTGAGACTTCTCATTTTTTTTGCTTCAAATTTTTGGGATTCCAATTTTTTAGATGTTTTGAATATTTGGGGTCTTTAATATTTTTTGGTTGTTTCTAGCCTTTAAAGAGTTGTATGTTGTCAAGAAATGAAATGAGATAACTTTGAAGGATTCTGGGTTGTGCTTTAACATTTCTAGGTTCTGTATGTCTAGGTGTTGCTTTAAAATTTCTAGGTTGTGTTAAGCCAAATATTTATGTTCAATTTGCCACCCTTGAAGGAGTTATAAATGGTATCAAGAAATGAAATTACATTTCTAGATTTTCTTCAATTTGTAACTATAATTATTTATTTATCAAGAAAGTAATCAAATATAAATGACCAATTGAGCAATTTAATGATAAAACAGAAGAAGGCACTTGATATATATTGTAAGCACAAAATAGTGCACAAAAAGCCAAAATGTTCTCCCATATTCCTATTAAGAACCAGTGCTCCTACAAATAAGGTTTGCTTACGTCCAAAAAAATTAGAGTCTCCACACCATCATCTTATCTTAGTTTCCACAAAACAAGTCATTACAACCACAAAAAACACCATTAAAGTCATTCAATAATTTTTTGATCCTTTAGTATGAATCCCACTAATTTGGTGAGATGTTGCACTAATTAATGAACAACTTTGAGATGATGATTGAGCCAAATTTCCTTGTGTTGGTGGCATTATCCTAACAAGACATAGTAAATTGACCATAGGTCTAATCCTTGAAGTTTTTGGTGGCCTCATTGCAGCTCTTAATGGCCTCATGGCAGTTCTTGACCTCCCTAGATACATAATTTGCATTTGAAGTTCTTGTGGCCTCACTTGAGCTTCTTTTGGCTTTATTGTAGTTTTTGATGGCCTCATGGCAACTCTTATTAGCTTCAAGATAGCTTTCGGTGGCCTTATAGCTGCTCTTGACCTTCACTGATACACAATTAGCCTTAAAAAATTTTGTGGCCTCACTTGAGCTTTTTCTGGCCTCATTGCAGCTTATGGTTGCCACATTGCAGCTCCTGGTGGCCTCATGGAAATATCTGACCTCATTGAATTGGCTTTTGAGGTTCTTATGGCTTCACTTGAGGTCCTTCTGACCTAGACCTACTTTTTTACAATATATAAGTATTCATTACTCATCAATCAAATATTCAGTACTAAACAACCATTCCTTAGTCACCAGTCAAATATTCTTACTTAATAACCACCATTTTGAATGCACTTTCATGAAAAGTACAAACTTATAACTGACCTAGGATTGAATTTTAGACTTATTGCTTCTTCTTCTTGACCTACTTGATTCTCAAATCCCAATAGATCTAACATTAGTTGAAGGTTGAGATGGTTTGTTTCTTTGAGAAGATTCCTGTATACACCCTTTCATTACTCAACAGTCAAATATTCAACACTAAAATACCATTCATTAGTCATCAGTCAAATATTCTTACTCAATAATCACCATTTTGAATACACTTCATTAAAAGTATAAACTTATAACTAACCTGAGACTAAGCTTTTAGATTTATTGCTTCTACTTCTTGACCTACTTGATCTTGAAATCCCAATAGATCCAGAATTAGTTGAAGGTTGAGATGCTTAGTTTCCTTGAGAAGATTCTTGAATACATCCATTCATTACTCATTAATCAAATATTCATTACTGGATAGAGCCATTCATTAGTCACCAATCGAGTATTCTTACTCAACAACCACCATTTTGAATACACTTTTGTTAAAAGTACAAATGTATAACTGACCTAGGAGTGGATTTTAGACCTATTGCTTCTGCTTCTTGACTTACTTGATCCTAAAACCCTAGTAAATCCAGCATTAGTTGAAGGTTGAGGTGCTTGGCCTCATTGAGAAGATTTTTGCATACAACCATTCATTACTCAACAAAGGATTATAAACCACATTGCTTGTACATATACTTGAAAATTTACCCAAAAGAAAACACAAGTTTTTACCTAGTTTATCTCATTTGCAGTATTCATTAACCCCATAAATTCTTTTTGCCTATTCCCTTGAAGAATTAATTCACTACTTAATTTGCATCCATAATAAAATGAATCAATCTAATTTCTTAATATAGTTGATCACCTTTAATCTATGTACATAGACTAATGATCCTTTGGGCATAATAGCCTTAAAGAGGTCTTTAGATATTTAAAAGCTTGCATTGCAACTATGTTCATCATACAACTCTTGTAGATTAAACAATATTGCATAAGCAATTTTCATCTTGTCATTTTGTTTCTGAAGCTCATTAGACATAAATGTTAGCATGTAGCACCTAGCCCACAAATTATTCTCTTGCCACTTCTCAAAAGTAGCTATGTCTTTTTTCTAAAATATTTTCAACAACAGTTGTTGAAAGCGACTTATCAAGAACAAAAACCATTTTCTCATAATTGAGAACGATTCTCAAATTCTTTAGGCAATCTAGGAGATTGGACTAGTTAGTTGTTTGCATCAAGTATGGATGATAGTGGGTTTAGTCATTGCGATATACAATGTAACAACAGATAAAATATGCATCTAATCACTTTATTAACTACCATAAAGATTTGGAATTTATTATAAATGGCGCCTCACAGTATTCCTTTCAATTCCCACAACCCTCAATATGAAAAGCAAAAAACCCCTTTTAAAGGTTTTCTAGTGGGGATCAGGATCTTATCACTTGTACATTAAGTCTTGTGGTAACACAATAAACTAATAATGTATTTGATAGGTAGATAACTTTTATCATTTGTATCTCATGCAATTCAAACTCATAATTTAGTCTCTTAAATGTATATGACATTGTGGTGGCACAACAAATCATATTCACTTTAGTTAAGTTAAACCCATCATATCTCACAAGTGTAAATTAGTGATATAACCCTTGTGGTGACATAAAACTAAAAAATAAAAACTATATTGTTTGTTTCGTGTACATCACATGTTTTAATAGAAACTATGATTTTCCAACATATGTAAATCTAGTGGTGACACAACAAATTTACACACATAAGAAACTTCACATATTAAGTATAATGGTGGAAGGTTACGAACAATTATTCCTAATGATTTTCGTTTACAACTTAATATTAAAATTTTGCGCGTGAAGGATTTAGGTCTTTACGTTTAGATCACATCATTTAATATGCATCATATACATTTAATAGTATATAATCAAATCACATGGAAAAATATGCATACATCTCATGCCTAGTAAACATACATCTCATGCATATAAAACCTTAGGTGGATGACTATGGACTTTCTAAGTGTGATTTACTTGAGCCAATTAAGTAAATCATTTAGTCAAATCCTAGGTAATTATTACATGAATATATCAAATACATTCCTGGGTCTTCAACCTTCAAATGGTCCTCCATACTTCTTTCTGCACTCCTTTATTCACCTCAATAAAATCCTATCTTTCTCTAAGTAACTTTACATACATCAAATATATATATATATATATATATATATATATATATATATATATATATATATATATATATATATATATATATATATATAAGAAACCTTGATTAGAAGTCAATGGGAATTATTTTAGAGGGAGATAAAAATTCACATTAAGAGAAATAAGAGATAGCAAGGTATACAAATCCCATTTAAAATTGAATCACCAAAAATAATACCAAAAAAATTAACGAATTGCTAACGTCTAAGTCCAATAGTTATCCACTCATACAATCAAATAGCAAAAATAAATAATAACAATTCTATTCTAATTATTGCTTTTTTTTTATTAGATTTCAATCTTAATACCATTAGTTTTCCAAACATTTTTCTTAATCCTATTCCAAATAAGATTATGGTTCTGTGTTCATTAGAATTCATAATTCCAATGCAATAAGGATTTTGGAGCTTCAATTCCTAATCAAACTCCAACTTTTAAAACTTTTGATAATTAAAATTGAGAAAAATTCTTAATAAATAAATAAATTTAATTTAAATCCGTTTTAAGATAAAAATTAAACATTTAATTTCAATTAAAAAACATGTTTTAATTTTAAAAAAAAATCCAAAGCTCTTTAAAAACATGAAAATTTGATTTTTACATCACATAGCCGACTGTCCATTTGGAAAGTTGAATGTCAAAAGATTTTGTCCAAAACATAATTGATTGTCTTTAACTTCTATTTGGTTGTTCAATTAGGTACATAAGGGAAAAATAGACTGTCCTAAGGGGACAATCAACTGTCCTTTCGATATTTGCAAATTTTCACATTTTCTATGTGAATTTTCTTCTCAAAACAATTTTCTTTCGATCCAAAATCATATTTTGATCAACTAAATTGTTCATAATCAATCTCTATTGATTAATTCACTTGAAAGCAATTTAAAAATTCTCTATTATCATCTCATGACAATAAATAATTCAAGAACTCTTTCTTAAATTCTCTTAACCTATGGTTTCATAAATCTTAATCTAACTATTAGATTATGAATTTTCAATCACTAGAATTTACAACATCATATATTTTATAGTCGCAACAGTAGAATCAAAATCATTCTAATAATTCATAGAGTTGGCTGTGATACCATTGAAAGTCTACTGTCAAAGATACGCAACGAATTTTTTTTTAATTTAAAAAGTAACTTAATCTCATGAATTACTCCATGAATCTATTAAGAATGATAATCCATCTCCATACAAGGTTAAAGATTTATACCTTTATGAATATTTTGGTTGAGAATTCGATGAAGAGTTCACAAGCTATTCAAATGTCTAGCTCTAAGAATATCCAAATAAGCAACCAAGAATAAGGATCTCATTTTTCAAGATGTCGAACATCACGTGAATAGGAGGACTAAGGCTGACTGAAAATTCCTTGAGTGCTAGCTTTGAAAAATCACATTTTAGAAAGAGAGAGAGACACTAAAAAAAAAACAATTTCAACAATAAAGCATTCGAGTTTCTATCAAATAAAACATTTATTTAGTGTCTTCACTCCTCAAAGCTCTAGAATTTCTAGAATTGCAATTAAACCCTAGTTTAATTAATTATGAGAAATCTCTCCATTAACTTATTAGTTTTCGTTAATCTTGCAATTTCCCAATTGTGCGTGACTCTTTAGGTTCAATATTGCACTAGCAGTAGGTTGTAACATTTATGTAACAATTGAATCCTATCCAATTAATTAAAAATATTTTTAATTTTAATTTGAATTAAAAATTATGTGTAATTCTCTCTTTGATTTAAAATTAATTCTTAAGGCTTCTACAAGTCAAGATTGCTATATAGCAATATATCATGACTACCCAAACAATATGAATTAATGTTAACCTTTCTGGTGTCATTTACCATACAATTCAATCATTTCATCATGTAATGTTCTTGATTAAACCTTAAGCCATGGATTTACTATCAAGCCTTAATTATTTAATCCTATGTATCTCAATCTCAAGTCTATAACTTAAATGGTGAAATTAAAAATCTTTTCTAATTTCCACCCCACCTTGGCCAAGAAATTTCCAAGTTATGACTTAATCATATCACATAAGACATTTTCTCTATTACAGAGAGTGATGGATCCTCTATTATACACTCATATACCTCTGTGCATAAGTGGTCACACCCAATTACTACCCTTTTGTGACCCATAATTAGAATCTCAGTTAGGTAGTATTAAAGCATGATGACTCATACACAAGATATCCATGGTGCTTCAAGTCCAAGGATCACTTGTGCAACTACAACGTAATAAAACTATTGACATCCAGTAAAATGTTCATTAATAACATCTTAGTCGAGTTATTTTGGTGTACCAGTTCTCTAACAATCACCTACATAACTTGTTTTAATGTTTCACACACTAGTGATCATGAGATTAATTACCTTCAACTCTTTGAGGAAACATAGTATGTATTAATCTATCCAGATTCACTAATGTTCTTCTTAGTGATCCTATGATTAGGAGTATTTAAGAATAAATCTTAAAGAAATACATCTCACTAGCATGATCTCATCGTGGTGCTTATTATCATTGCTCTTATTCTATGGGCTTTATCATGTAATGTACATATAATGATTTGTAATGAACATGATAAATAAGAAAAATATCAATAATATTATTTTATTGTCAATAAATGAATAAGAGTAATTACAAGTAATATATCTATAACATCAAATGCTATTGGCTTGTAGAGCATACTACTATCATCTAGCAATTTGTATAACCTTTTCATCCCATTCCCTTTGTTCATTTACACCCCAAAATCCTGACACTTCATCATCTCCTATTGGTTCATCAACATTTTCATCAAATATATCATCAGCAATGGCATCAAAATCACCATCCCTTAAGTAAAAGTCTAAGCTCACATCAAATTCATATTCATCCTCATTGTGATCATTAACCCTAACCCCAACCTCACTTTCACTCTCACCCTCACCTTATACAGGTTGTTTCCCTTTATCCCTAGTATCTCCACAAACTTCTACACGAACAGATTCACATTCATCATCATTTCCCCCACTAGTTGCCTCATTATCCCCACTAGCCTCATTGACTCCCACATGAACATCAACAAATGCACTATTTGGACCCTTTACCTCAACATATGCACTGTCATTAACCTCACTATACTATGTTGAGCAAATAGTAATAGAAAAATCTCTTCAAGTTTTGGAATTTGAGGTTTACTGCATTCACCCATATCATTTGCATCCATTTTCATTGCATCATTCCATGTATGTTCAACATATACATGCACATTATCAGCCCCTAAATTACTAATGTACTAGTGCATAACATTCAAATCATTGTTTGTGATTAGATTCCTAAGACTATCTCCCAAGTGGTACATAGTGGAAACATTCCAAATCAACCACATTCATTCTATGAAGCATATTAGCAACTAGACTCACACATATTCTATCAATATTTTTGTTATAAAAAATAGTTAATTTTCCACATGCCTTCGAGGTCTTTCTTTTTTTGTTGATAAAACCACCATAATGAATAAACATTGAGTACTTATGACATTCCATACCTACAATGATATATAAGTAACATCAATCAATATATCATTCATAATCATGCATAATCAGATGCAAATGAAACATACAAAACACAAAACATAATAACAAACCCCAGTGGAAACCCCACTTTGGGTAT
Organism: Bretschneidera sinensis; assembly: GCA_023935145.1. Classification (NCBI taxonomy): domain Eukaryota; kingdom Viridiplantae; phylum Streptophyta; class Magnoliopsida; order Brassicales; family Akaniaceae; genus Bretschneidera; species Bretschneidera sinensis. Next base: position 98,530,473 of record CM043700.1, on the reverse strand, counting down.
AAAAAACTCAACACAGGGTGACCACGTTTGTAGAAATTTCTAGTTACATTTCATAACACAAGGGACCATAATGAATTTCAAGTTCGAAAAATGAATTAAACAAACCCCATTGTGGGTATAAAAAACTCAACACCTGACAATGAATTTTCTAACACAGGAGACCATAACCTAGAAAAGGTAAAAAAAATGAACATAAATCGCAAAATGAACCGACAAGACTTAGGGTGAGAAATTTTGGAATTTGTGAAGTGAATAGATCAAAGAGAGATGAAGATTATTGATTATCATAGGCGATCAGAGAGAGATGGATAGATTATCACAAATGATGAGAAAGAGGGGGATATTTTAGCACAAACGATGATAGAAAGAGAATGCGAGAAGATAAGGATTAGGGCACTTTTGGTTTTAGGGTCAGGTTTTTTATTAGGTTATATGAGCCCCTCCACATGTGCCTTTAAGGTCGTTGGCACAAGATGTAATGAGGGAGTGACATCTATCCCCTATGTGAGGATCACGTGATTGGTAAGTTAACGGAGCTAGATGGAGTCTAGGGGAAGAGTGAAATTGTATTGTTTTCATAGTTGTAGACACTCATTTTGTTCCAAAATTTTAAAAAGGACTACGTGCGGGTTTCTATGACGAATCTTTGATCCTAGTGCGCTTAGACTTGGTAAATGTGGAGGTTTGAATTTAATTGAGGAGTAGAACCAATTGCAGTCCTTTTTTGTTCAATCCATTAAATGCACTCTGGGTTTAAATCAATTGGGTCTTATTTGATTCAACCAAATTCAAGACCAAAGTCTTCATTTACATTTTGGTCCAATCCAAAACCCACTAAAGCCCATTGATTTTTACTAAGCTCAAACATCTTTAACCCAAATTTCAAGCCCAAGAAGACTTCTAACTTTTAAAGGTGAACTTTCAATTTTACCCTCCGCTTGACACCTTTTGATTGATTCACTTTTCTCAAGATAAACTCTCTTTTTACAAAAGGTTGTCTCTTTCTTTCCCTATGTGGCTGGCCATAAGGAGGAAATTTCTCTATTTCTTTTTGCTTTTTGAACTCACCTCTCCCTCATAGGTTCCCTCATCTTATTTTGTACCAAATGCTACTTTTTTTCCACACAAAATAAAACATTTTTCACCTAGAAAATAGTAATTATTCATTTAAAAACAACAAATTTTTCTCCCTTTTTGGACAGTCATGTGTACCAAAAAGGAGTTTTCTCTTCTTCTGCTTTTGCTTAGCTAATTGGAAATTACCTTATTAAGCTTCCACCTAAAAAAATAGTACATAAAAAATAATAGTTTCTTTTTTTTTTTAGTGTGAAGCCTTTTTTCTCCTTTCTTTTGCTTTGTAATTGCACACATTTTTTTCTTAAGCCTTTTCACTTTATTATGTTTCCAAAAAAAAATAAAAATTGTGTCTTTCCCCCTCCCCCGCCCCCCACCAACGGCCGGCCACACCAAGGGGAGTTTCTCCTCACTTTTTGCTTTTGCATTTGCTTTATTGAAAAACTTCAAATTGTACTTTCTTTTTCACCTTTTTGAAAACTTTTTTCTTCAATTTTTACCTCAAAAGATTCATTTTCTCTTCCCCATGGCTAGCCACCTAAAAGGCTTTTTCCTCTCACTTTTCACTTGGTTTACCACAACTCATCTTCTCTAGCCCCACTTTTACACCCCAAAAGTGAAACACCTTTCGCCTCAAAAGTTGAAACTTCTTTTCCCTTCTCTTCTCCATAGCTGGCCATGTTCTTTATTTCTCAATTTTTTTTAATTTTTTAATCCCTTGGACAACCCATATCCTTCTATAAATACCCCCCTTTGTTGAACACAAGCACAAACTAAGGCAAAGTAATGCAAAAAAGAGAGAGAAAAGAGAAAATTTAGATAGAAAAAAGAGAGAAGTTTAGAAAAATCAAAGAGAGAAGTAAAATAATCAAAATAGAGCACACAAACAAGAAAAGAAACAAAGAAACATAAGAGGAAAACAAAGAAGAACAAGAGTGTGTTCTTCCTTCCATTTTCGGCCACCCTTTGGTTTTGGTCTTCTAATCTTTCATCAAGGTTAATCTTTCCACTTCATCAAGTCCACTAGAACGTGCGGATCTCAGAGGATTATCCTTACGCGTGAAAATTTTCCTTAGCCAAATAAGGTTCGTTAAACTTCTTCTTCTTGAAAAATAAATTGTTAGTATGGCTTATGTGTTCAAACCACCTTGAAAATGAACTAGATTAATTTTTCTCATTTAATAAATTTCATCTAAGATATTCACTAGTTTCTTAGTGTTTATTTTATCCTCACTAGTTATATGTTTTTCTTTAGTTAGTTGCTTGCTATAATGTAGGCTTCCTTTAAGAAATGCAATATTGAGTTAATGGTAGTTTTAATGTCATTTCTTTTAGTTTAGTACCTTAAGAATATTTGTGTCTTATAAGTTAGATGTTTTACTTTAAGTCGCCATTAACTACATGTACACTTTAATTCCTTAGGAAGAATTTTGGACCCCCTTGGTCCTTGTTAATTTTTGTCCCCCTTTGGTCCGTTAAAAATGTTACTAGTTATTTTTTAATCTTCTCTTCAAAGTAGCTTAGTTTAATCTTTAAGTTTAATTTGCATAAGTTTAATTAGCTTAGTTTCAACTCATCTAATTCAAACTCGCACACACTTGCATGCATGTGCACACTTTTGCACGCACCTTGCACATATGTGTGCACTGTCCCATACACTTGTACATAGGTGTGCATTATTGTGAACACCTTAAACACATGTTCACGATATCCCACACATGTGCACATTATCCCACACACTTGCACTTTTGCACACTTTTGCACACACATGCACACTTCTGTACGCACTTTGCAGACATGTGCACACTTCTATACGCATATTGTACACATGTACGCACTATTCCACACAGGTTCACACTTTTGCACACACATTGAACACATATGCACACAATCCCACACACTTGAACAGACGTTCACACTTTTGCGCACACACTTGCATACACACACACACATGTGCGCACTTTTGTGTGCATCTTGCACACATTTGCATGCATCTTGCGCACATGTGCATGCTTTTGTGCGCACCTCACACGCACCTACATGCACTTAGATTAATCCGCACACATATCACATATATTTAATTTAATCTTCAAATTTAATTCATCTAGTTTAAAAATAACTTTGTCCTAATCCATAATTAATCAACTTATTCTAAATGAACACACTTTAATTTACTTCTCATTTTTAATCCAAATTTTGCAAGTAGCTTTAATATTTCCTTTGTTTTTTAGTTAAAGTAATTCATTTCCTTTACATGCTTAATTTTACTGCAATACTTTAAATTTGATATTTAGTGTCGTTTTGTCTGAATATAAATTGAAAAATGTGTACTTGTCTTTATTATTAGTGTATGGTAATAATACTTGAATCAAAATTTCAATCAATTTGCTTAAAACACAAAGGGCTAGACTTCGGTCTAGGTAAGAGAGGGACCTTTAAATCCTCACTCTCTTATATCCAAATCTTTCAACCCTTGGAATTTCTCTCGTAGACTAATGACAAAGAATTTGATCCCTTTCAAGGTCAAGTGGCGGCTCCTTACCTATCATCCTTGCTTTGTACTTTGGTGACAAACAGACCCTTGTCTAATACATTAAAAGTGCACCCATCACTGGAGCCTCCTTACAACTTATAAAGGGTTTGTATTAGACTTAATAGGTTTCACTCATTTTCATATGCCTACTCATCATAATCTATACCTCAGCCATATCCACCTTCTTCAAGGGGAGTTGCATTGGAATGCATAGGTCTCAAGCGGATAAGAGCGGTACCTATAATAGTAGAGGGACTAATTTGTCGAAATTGAAAGTGAAATGACCAAATTGAAACTTGACCCATAGTAGAGGGTTCAAAAATATGATTATCGCAATCACAAAATTATCCCAGCGATGTACCATAATAATTGGGACATTTTTTCTTTACTCACTCTCGTAGAGGTCCAATTCCTCCTATTGATGCTGAAAATAGGTCGGGTGTACTTGGGTCTTGGATTCATCCCTCATATCTTCTATTTGATGGACACTTACCTTGATTTTTCCCTTCAATAAGGCCAAATAATAGGTTCGGCCTGTAGCTTGGTTGCCCTTCATCTCTCCTACTCCATTTTCTGTTTGGAACCCCATTTTCTGTTTGGAACCTCATTTTCAAATGGTATGTCAAAATCACTGCTTTTATGGAGTTCATCCCTGGTCAATTAAGGACTGCATTGTACGAAGAATGGAGATCTATGATCAGGATGGTTGTTTGACAAGGTAAGGTTATTACTATCACTGGTAGCTCTATGCTTCCTTTTGGGTACACTAAGTCACCCAAGAACCTGTGTAAGGTGTATTTTGCTAATTCTAGGCGATCTTTCGACATTTTCTTCGTCCTAAAGGAATCAAAGTACAATATATCTCGGGATAACCCATTTTCTAACAAGATTCTTTAAAATGACCAAGGTTACGAGTTACGACAACTATGTCATCATAGGAGAACTTTACTCCTTAAAGACCCACATTTAAGAAGCTGATGGTTTGATCAATTTACGTCTTCTTTGTGGGCCCTTCAACTGATCCTAAGAAGCAGGCATATGCTCTCTTCCAAACATTGTCCCCCCAAAGATAGTTCTGATGGCACCAATCGTTGGGGCATTATTTGACATCCTTTTCAAGGTCCACTGTCTTCTATTATTCTCTCTCTTACCTAGAATTTGTCTTGGTCTATTCCTCTCCCTACAGTCTGAACTTCTTCGGCTCGTGCTTCTCCTCGATTCTATCTTTACAAACTTCTTTAATTATCCTCTCTATATCAAGCTTTCAATTTCATCCTTCAAACATATGCATTCATCTGTGTCATGGTCGTGGTCCTTGTGGAGGTGAAAAAATGGTTTATGTCTCTCTTTTCGGTCAGAGTCTTGATCTTGGGAGGCCACTTATGATGTCTTGGCTTGCTATCTCCATTTGGAGGTTAGCCTTTGAGGTGTTGAAAGGAGTCTAAGTGTCGTATCCTCAAGGAGCTCCTAAATTTTTTGTTTCTTCGGACATCATTTTGTCCTCTTTTTTTCTGATCACTCCCAGACTTATGTTCTTTAGGATTTTTTCTTTTTTTTCTCGTCAAAGTGTCCTCTCTTCTTTTGCAAAAGGCTTGGTCTCCTTCGATGATCACAAACTCATCTACTTTACCAAGAAGTGCCAACATAGTTTGTAACGGATTCCTGGAGAAGTAATAGCTAAGGTCAGAAGATTTGAGGCCATTAGTGAAGGCTATGACTGCCACATTTTGATCTATGTCCCTTGCCTATACCATAACCAAGGTGAATTGTGAGATGTAGTCACGAAGGGCTGAGTTATACTTAGCAAGATTTTTATAGTCTTTTTGGGACCTCGGCTACTGAAGAAGTGTGTAGCAAAAATTTAATTGAGCTCACCAAATGATTTTATTGCCCTAAAGGCAACCTAAAAAACACGTCATTGTTGTTGCCTCTAAGTGGCCATGGAGAAACATCAGAGACTTGTAAATCTCTATGTGCTCTATATGACATGTTTTCCTTGAGTATGGCTCCATGTGAGGCATTTTAAAATTTGGAGGTATCTTCTTATCCATGAGTTCTTGGGAGAAAGGGTTGCCTACAAGTCTAATCTCATCGAAGATGTTTCCTTGGGTGGCTTAGATGGTGAGCCCAATGCACTCATTCATTTCTTTTAATTGCATTCTCACCTCAGACATGTCTTGTTCTTGTTGTCTTTTGGATGGGTGCGAGTTCGAGACAGACTCATCATCTTAAATTGAATGTCGAGGACTCCGCCGGGGGCTATATTGACTCGGTTCTCCCTTGTCCCGAAGAAACCCTCAGATTTTGTCCCATACTTGAACTTCCCTGCTTGGGTCGGCTATTCCGATGCTAAGGCACTAGCTCGATAGTCTTTCGGGTGGTGTAAGCAGTTCAGACAGTAGACTGATGATTTCGAGTTCTTTTTGGTTTGACTCATCTAAGGCGTGCAACCACCTCTTCAAGTCGGTGCTGGAGAGCATTGTACTCGGATCTAATGGTAGGCTCGTTAAGGTCTATCTCATGAGTTTCTCGTCGAACTATTTGGTTCAAGTGTGAACCAGGCTACTGATTAAGTGGGGCCCACTCTTTTTTTTTTACCTCGGTTAAGTTGTTTCTCCCCGAGCCACGATAAGGCCATTCCATCAAAGATGGGGGTGGTGGTAATTCGGACAAGTTGACCTCAGAAATCATATGCGTGGTATTTCGTGTTGGAATTTTCTTGGATGGCATATTGAACAGAAATAAGTTTGGCTCTCATTCCTAATGACGGCACCAATTCTATTAATGCCGAAAATAGTCAGGTGTACTTAAGTCTTGGAGTCATCCCTCTTATATTCTATTTGATGGATACACGCCTTGCATTTTCTCTTTAACGAGGCCACATAACAGGTTCGGACTACAATTTGGTTGCCATAGTAGAGGGTTCAAAATTGTAATTATCCCAATCATAAAATTGTCCCAACGATGTACCACAATAGTTAGGACATTTCTCCTTTTCCCACTCTAGGAGAAGCTCGATTCCTCCCATCCCTAGATATATCTTATACTTATTTCTTTTATTATCAAAAGAAAAGTAAAATCATAAATTATTTGCATAATGGCAACAAATAATATTTCCTGATAATCATGATGCCTTACAATTCAGCTTTGTTGAGAAGTTCCTTGGTATTATTAATTTGTAAGATGGGTGATTTAGGGAAATTTTCCTATCCAATGACATAGTGACACGTGGCACCCTCCAAAGGCAAAAAGGTAATTTCGCAAGAAGGACAAGCGACTAATCAGACAAGAACACATGGAAAAGGGCATAACAGTACTTTCACGCTAGAACCCTAATCCTACTGCGACACTCCAGCCAGGGATAAGCTTAGTCTTATCTCCAAACAAGCCCTAATCCTATCTAGATAACTCAAAATTTAAAGAAATTCTATCTCATCAGCAAATAAGATCTCATCAGGACTCTACCTCAAAGCACTATATAAGGAGGCTCTCACCATCATAAGGTACACACAATAAATACTCTCTACTCTCCAGCATTCATACTTTTAAGCCATATGCCAACTTAGGCATCGAAGAGTCTCCGAGAGGCACAACCCCTTCAGTTATCCCACGACTCTTTAGGGTTTTTTGGTTTTTGTGTGCGCAAGTTTTGTTTTCTGACTGTTCGATTTCCCGGCAGAATTTCAGCATGAACAATGGGTTTTCCACTTTATTGATAAAATTGCCTCAGAAAGAAGAAGAAAAAAAAAAGAAGTTGACTTCCATGCCAAGCATTACTAGAATACAAAAAACGGAGACATTAAAAGATGAAGGACAGCTAACAGTGATAGGACTTTTAGGCTGGAGATTAATAATGAAAGTTTATTACAAAATGTGTAGCTTTAAAATCCTCTATATATATATATATATATATATATATATATATATTTGTTCAATCTTAGGTGGTCTCTTTTTGGTGCCATTCTAAGAAGCAGGAGAATAGGAATCGTATATCCTTAGACTAGAAATTGCACCTCTCTTATAGATTTATAGGGCATACAGCCTATGTATATGGAGTAGTTCATAAATCACTGAGCTATTGCTCATTTTCAATGTTTTCTTACATAATAGAGAAGAATAAAAGGTTAAGCAGTTTTTTTTTTGGTAAAGTGCAAAGCATTGGATTCGATTCGGGACCTCGGGGTGTAGTCAACACTCTTTTTTATACCTCAAAAGAGAGAGAACGATTAGCAAAAGATTCAGCAGTTGAAAATTGCTCCTTTTATTAAAATTTTAATGGAAACAACTTGGATTTTGAAAGTACACATTAAGATAATCTTAAAAATGAACTGCATGATGTGTGCCACTATTCACGTAGTGCTAGTGATTCTTTCTCACAACTACACAGCACGCATCAACTGTAGCGTTTTAGGCACCAATGAAGATAAGCAAACTAATTTAATGGTAGTTTTGAAACTGATTAAAACATGTTTAAATTGATAAACTTAAATCAATTCAAGATAAAAATTATTTAAGTTTACTCATTTAATCAGTTTCCAAACATGACTTTAATAATGCTTCAATTACATTTGTAATTTTTTTTTTAATAAATGAAACACATTAAGAAATAAATGAAAATTTTTTCATATGAATCTCATGAAAAAATTTAATCACAATCATATATTAAAAAGTAATAGAAAAATAATCCTTTATCATAACTAAGTTATAGTACTAAATTTTGAGTAGCCTTCTACCTCTAATGGAATTTGTTTTAATTAGTATCATTTTTTTCTTCTGAGAAATTTGATTATAGTTTATTGTATAATTTTTTATTTACATTTGCACAACGGCTTCCAATCTATACATATTGTATCCCTATAAATATATTATAACATTGTATCATAGAGTTATTAAAAAATAGTTAGAAAGCCATTAAATAGAAGGAAAAAAATAAAAAATTCTAACACACTGACATGGTAGATCATTTTTATGCTTTACATGTCATACATAATTAAGAAACTATGATCTAACCAATATTAAATGATGCACTTGGTTGTAAATGAAGAAGAAAACAAATATTTGAATTGAAAAACTCATGAAAAACTCTTTAAAAAGAGCATGTTGAATAAACATCCTATTTTTCATATGAATTCTTGATTCATATATGTATCAAAATCAACGGGTCTTTGTTTTATTTTTCATGCCTTTATTTTGGTAGCATGCGTTAATTTTTTGCTAAATAAATTCTTTATAAAGTATAAACTTGACAAACTGGTGGTGTCTTATTTCATTTTTGAAAAAAAAAAAAAATCAATCAATTAATATGCCTGATATCTTCATTAAATTAGCAAAATCAACAAGGTCTTTGTTTCCTTTTTCTACCTTGATTTTCCCACATATCATACATAATTAATTTTTTTCGAAACTAAATCTTCATATATTTGGAAAAGTTAATGGTCATTTATTTTCTTGTTGACAAAAATCCATTGATCAACAAGTTTTTATTCTCTAATAAATTCTCCATAAACTTACCAAATTTGTGGTATCTTGTTTTCTTTAAGAAAAAATACGTCAAATAAAATGCCTTGATATGGCTAAATAGCCATTTTGGCCATTGAGATTTGTCTGTTTTAACATTTTGGTCCCTGAGATTTTAAACTATGCAATGTGAAGATTAACATTTGTAAAAGTTAACAAACAAGCCACTCCCGTCAATGATTTAACAGAAACAGCTTGCTTAGCGCCACGGTGACAGTTTAGTTGTCTCTAGGACCCACATGAATTATAAGAGGGAAACTTCCCATCATTTCCCCCTCCCCCTTTATGCTCTACCCCCTCCATTAAAAACAAACTCTCTTACTCATCTTCTTCTTCTTCTTCTTCACCAATCATCTTCTCTTTGGCAGCAACCATGTCAAACACACATATAATCTCAAGCACAAGCATATGTCGTTGTGGTGCAACTGTTGTCTTAAAAACATCCTGGACGGAGAATAACAAAGGGAGGAGATTTTTTGGTTATAGATTCCATTGGGTAAGAATATTTCTATTTTTTCACTCCTTTATGCTCTGTTTTTTTTACGTCTGGCACTAACTGCCATTTCTATTGTTTCCTTGGTTGCATTAGCATGGTGGATGTCAATTCTTTGCTTTATATGATGATCCTCTAGATGATCGGTCTAGTCAGCTCGTGATTGGTTTGTTTCGAAAGATTCTTAAAATGGAGAGGGATAGTGTTAGAGATTGGTCAAAGGAGATGTTTTTTAGGACTTGCTGCTACATTTCTGGGATTTGCATAGGCTTTTTTTTTTTTTGGATTTTGGCATATTATCTACATAAAAAAGTGATTGTACTGTGATTATGGTTGCTAGTGTGCTTTTTGTTTTCTGGTTTGATAATCTGCAAGGATTAATGCTAGCAAATGCAGATTCATCTTTGTCTTTTTGTTTTGCTGTTTTATGGGTTTTTGGTTGACTGTATTTATAAGGATTAAGGAAAATGCACACCCAAGATGTAACTTTTAAGATATGTTAAATGTATTCTAGTTTTGAACTTGTCCATTGTTTTCATTTCTTGTTGGTTTGTTTATATCAAATTTTTTCAAGTTTTCATATTACCAGTTTACACAAGCATACCCCTCACATACATTATGCAGACTAGACACCAGAATAGAAGTAATTGCGCAAATGCACACACAAATATTTAGGCACCATTCAAATTCAGTACCAAAAAAGTAAGTTCTCTCAATTTATATTGATTTGATGTACACAAATCTCAAGCATTACTTACACATTAAAATCATGTAAAAAAGCCTAGGAAAACTATTATAACAATAACCACATCGTTTACATTTCATCTATATTGGCACTAAAAAGACATCAAAAGTTGTTATAGTCAAGATAATTCTATTGGCTACCAAATGTTGTTAGCCAAACTAGTATTGTAAATGTCCAGAAAACTCCACATACCAAGTCATGCCCCAAACAATACCACATACCAACAAGAACACGTCATTCCCACAGATTCATAAAATTTTATCTCCTTCCATTCTCAAAATCACACCAACACAAAATCACACAATTAAAACATCAAAACATAAAATTAGCCATCTTTTATTAATTGGTCTTGGCTATACTAGGTGGAAAGAGGTTGAGATCATGCTATGTCGATAGTCTTTGTAGAAGATGCTAGTGGAAGGTAATATAGAGTTGAGCCCTGCATATAAAATACATTCAAGGTTAGAGATAGAAGTTAAATTACATTTAAGTACTAAAAGGAAATTTAAGGTTAAATAAGAAGTCATTACATCAGGCATCCATCTTAATGTCACAGGAGTTGACAAATGAAGCTTTTGATTTGCACTATTTGTTGAGTTTTGTTCTTTAATTAAAGGTCAACGAGTTCTTCTAACCTGATGTTGCATGATACTTAAATCAGTAGGAAATTTCATAACTCTAATAGATAATTTAAATTCAAATAAGTTGGAGAGCATACTTGAAGTTTGTCTTTAACTGCCCTTCCTTTGGTACTTTGCCTTGCACTACTTCCCACAGAAGCTGGTGGTTTTATGTTGGTGTCATCACCCATGTTACACCTCTTTGTTAGTGTGTTATCCATCTGGTGGAATTTAAACCCAAAACTGGATTAGACACTTCAAAAGAAAGAATGAGAAGAGAAAGCAAACATAGAAAGCACTATAGCAATTATCTATCACCACATACATGTTCCTCTGCTTCTATATTACCTCCAACCTGACCTTTGTCTATTTACCTTCCTTTTCACATGCTCCTCCTTGCATTGTTCCTCCTCTATTACATGCAAACAGTTACTATACAACTAAAATAACAAAAAAATACACGTTACACAAAAAAAAAAAAACACTTACAGATTGCTATGCACTACTTCCCACAAAGAGGTAGTGGTTCTATATTGGGCTCATCACCTATGTTGTACCTCCTTGCTAGTGTGTTATCCATTTGGTGGAATTTAAACCCAAAACTGGATTAAACACTTCAAAAGAAAGAATGAGAAAAGAAAGCACACATAGAAAGCACCGTAGCAGTTATCAATCACCACTTATATGTTCCTATGCCTCTACATTATCTCCAACCTGATCTTTGTCTATTTCCCTTCCTTTTCCCATGCTCTTCCTAACATTTCTCCTCTTTTATTTCATGAAAATAGTTAAAGTAAAAAAAATATATGTTGCACAAAAAAAATACTTAAAGATTTCCCTACACTATTTCTCACAGAAGGTGGTGGTTCTAGGTTAGGATCATCACCCAAATTGCACCTCCTTCTATTGTGTCCTACCATACCAAAATTCTCACAAAACATCACAAAGATCTTCTGAATTTTTGTTGCATTTAGATTTTCATCAACATCTCCTCTCCTAATCTTTTAGGCCTCACAACAAGCCACTTTTAAACCAAGTGTGGGTGAATGTCACCAAGGTTGCTCTTGGGCCACAACTTAGGTCCATTAATTGGATTGATGATTGTGGAGTATATTTTCATGTAGATCCCTTTATTTTAGCACTCATCAACATATTTTTTTGGTTGCTCCTTATTGTCCCAAATTGTAACAATTACATGGGCACATGGTAATTTAGTGAGATCACATCTCATACATGTGCAAGTCATTTCCATTATGTCAACAACATATCACTAATCACTGTAGCGGGTTGAAATCCCTATCTTTGATCCACCAGATTGTGAGGGTCATAAAATTCTAAATATGTCATTGTTCTTCTCTAGCTTATTTTGAATCTTAGGACACAAGTACCTTTGATACTTTATCATTTTGTTCCTTTTGTTCAAGATCATATTCATTAACCTACATCTAATTAATTCAACCATTAAGAGGATGGGTTACTCTCTACTATCCAATATCACTTTGTTGAAGGCTTCACAATGGTTATTAAGAAGCATGTCACTATTAGAATGCTCCCTAAAATGTGACTTTGACCAATGATATTGTGACTTATCATATAGCCACTGATATGCCTCTTTAGAAAGCTCCCTTAACTCCTTCATATTATCCTCAAAGTCTTCTATATAAATAGCTCTTGTACATCTCCATAGTGCATCTTTGAGGGCCTTCCCTAGGTGAAGCTTTTTGAAGTTAGAGTACATATGCCTCACATTAAATCTATGCTCAGTTAGTGGGAACATCTCATCAAGTGCTGGAACAAATCCATGTAAAAGAAGAATAGATATCAATAGTACATAATAATATTCACTTTCAATTTGTGTAATGAAACATTTTTTAATGAATTCATCTTAACTTCTATTTATCAGACATGAAAGTCCATTTAAAGCAGTTTTTCATGTTGAAGTCCCAAGACGATAACTTTAAGAACCAAATCCAAGAGTATTTGGACTTAATTTCAACCACAACATAGGCTATAGGGCACATGCTGTTATTAGCATCGACTCTAACTACAGTTAATAGCTAACCCCCATATCTTCTTTTTAAAAAGCAGCCATCTACTCCAATAAATGGTCTACATCCAACAAGAAACCATTTTCTTGTAAGCATCCAAACAAGCATGCATCTTCTCAAACAATAACCCATCCAAATTGATAATTGTAGTAATCCTTAGATTTTTTTTTTCTCAACTCTATTGCATGAGAATGCAGTCTCTTGAACTGTTGCTTATCATATCCATTAATCTTATCTAGGTCTTTGTCTCTTACTCTCTACAACTTTGGATAAGCAACCTCTATATTATGATCCCTCATAATAGCAGCAGCAAATGTACGTATAGGCCACTTGGGATCAATCCTGACTGACTCCACATAAAGATCACGTAATCTCTTTGAAGACAACCTCTTATTATTCCTTGACTTAGCGCATGTGTGCTTCTCCACAAGGGTATTCACCATAAATATAGGAGAATTAGGTGTCTTGCTAATTCATATCTTCCAAGGACAACTTACCTTGCATTTAGCATAAACTTTGTTCTTGTCAAACTTTATGTATCTAATACTGAAGCCTCATTTTATTTCATATGCATCAATTACCCCTTTGATTTGGACAATATCCCTAAACTTCATTCCTAACTCAAAATTTGGATTAGACATGTCAACATCCCTCCACTCCCCAGTATGATGTCTTCTCAAATCTTCATTAGAACCACTGCCCATGCTATGTAGATCATTTGAGTCTCCATCAAATTTACAACTTATAAGATCATCTTATTCATTTGCATAAAACCTAAATGTTGAATCATTCATTGCCTTCCCACTTCTACTCATGATATCCCTTTCTAGTCTTGGATCAACATTACTTTGAAAATCTGCATCATCGTTGTCACTGAAGCCATTGTCAGACTCATTGAAATCAGAATCCTCACTGTCATCAGCCTCTTTATCTCCAACATCATCAGCCTATTCATATGTATCCCTAACATATTCATCTATCAATATGTTTTCCATTACAATTGATCCCTACCACTTTGCTTTTTACTAGATTGTTTCCTAACAGTTTGCTCCATACTATATTGACCCCTACTAGATTACTGCATACCAGTTTGTTCCCTACTATATTGATCCCTATTAGAATGCTCCATACCATATTCATTCATCACATTCTCATGCCTTACAGATTGCTCTCCAAGTAATTCATCCCTTATATTCCCTCCATCATATATGGCTCTCTACCAGACTCATCCATCACATTATCATGTCTTACATATTGCTCTCCAAGTAATTCATCCCTCATATTGCCCTCTATCACAGATGGCTCCCTATTACATTCATCTATCATATTGTCCCCCACAACAGATTGCTTAACTATTATGACATTCTTAGTTACATATTCAATCATCAAATGTGCATCCTTAACAGATTGTGAATTAGATAAGACATTATCATCTCCATCAGGTATTTCCTCAATCACAACAGCCTTGTTTGGCAAATGAAAATTATTAATTTCATTATCAGCTATTAGAAAATAATTTTCATCCTTAAAGCACTCATCCATCTTATCATAAATATTCTCAACATCTAACTTATATTGCTCCATTATTTTCTCAAGAGTTAGGTGCTCTAGGAACACCTCAATTACCATGCTATTTGGCACACTAGTTGACATTAAATAGACGTCAGAATTAGTTCTCATTGGCAGTAAGCCACCTTCATCACTAAGGTCATTTTTAGGATCTCACTAATAATATTTAATGAAACCATCATGCTCAATATCCTTAACCGTTTCATTTATATCTAAAAGGCACAACCTATCCTCATCACACCAATCAAAATAGCCTACTTCACCTCCTATATGTACCTTATCAAATATCAACCTCCCTACATGGTGAAACTTCAACGTAAATAACCCATCTTTTTTACTCTCTATGGAACATAGCATCACTTAATCACAATGACATATTCAATGCAATTTTATAATGGAAAAGTATACATATAATCCATTCTTAAAGGATCAGAACAGAAAAATGTTGAATCAATGCAAATTATCATTTTAAAGTGCAACACACTAAATATTTTCCACATGTAACTATACAAAGCTATGACAATAGTAACATATGCTTAAGGAGCATTAACAAATGGGTTTCCATATTAAGAAATTCTCAAAATCTATTCTAACTCACAACATGAAGTACAAACAAAAAGTGCACGACAACTCTTTAAAAGGCAATAACTCAACACATAAAGAAGAATGTCCAACACAATAACACAACACTAAATAAAATCAATTGAAAACATCATGGCTATGTTTGGAAATAGTTTTTGAAAATTGTTTTCAATTTTCAAAAAATGAAAACAGTTTTCAAAAACTAAAACATATGTTTGGAAAAGTGTATTCAAAAATCATTTTCAAAAACAGTTTCGTAAAGACTTCTTTTCAGAAACTATATTTAGAAAACTCCAATTTCATGTTTCATTTTCTAAAATCAACCCTAAAACACTGCTCTCTGCTCTCTTCTCTCGATCGAGTCTGAGCTTCTCTCTACTATCTGCTATCTGCTGTCTACTATCTACTCTCTACTCTCTTCTCTCTTTTCTCAATCGCGTTTCTCTACCCTCTCTCTCATTTGCGTCTCTACTTTTCTCATTCACAACTTCTCTTGTTTTCATCTCTCTCTCTCTCTCTCTTGCAATCTTAACACAAAACCAGTACAGGCCATTCTCATCTCCCTTACACATTCAACATATAAACCCTTACCCCTTCTCATCTCTCACTCTCGCACAGTCTCAACTTTTGAAACCCATACCCATTATCATCTTTGTTTTAGTCACTCTCGAAAAAGGGAATTTCTGAAACCCTTTACCCATTCTTATCTCTCTTTCGCACTCCCAACCCATTTTTTAAACCCATTTCTAAAACCCATTTTCATTATTTTCACTACGTCCTCCTATTTCACTCAGACTATTACAACAGTTTCAACATTGAGGCAAGAAAAGAAAAGTGAAGGTAGGTAAGCAACAACTCTGGGAGAACTCTCTCTATAACTTCAAGCTTTAGAAATTAATCATATATGTACATATGCCTATTTTTATATGCTTTTTAGTGTATGCCATATCTATATTAGCATCTTTATCAATTGGGTTCTGTAATTTCTTAGTGCACATCTTATCTAAACAGAATTATTTAGAGCACAGTGTGTCTCTATGGTTTAAGGTGCTTGTCTCGCTTATTTCTTTACTCTTTCTCTGTATGTCTATCTTTTTTTACATTGCCTCTCTGAAAAAGTAATCTTGCGTTTCCTTCATTTTTTCGTTAATTCAAGCAGTTTATACTAAGGAGAAGCACTCCTTTTATATCTTATTGCAATTAATGTCACCTTTTCTGTCAAATTAATGGCTGAGATAATTAATAGTAGAGAAGTAACTTTGAATCTTCAACAGGTAAAAGTAGTTAGTAAGTATATTATAAAAGGAAGGGTATGCCTTAGGACCAAACAAAAGAAGAGAGTTGTGCCATTGTTCAAGATAAAATATTTGAACTATAGACGGATCAACTTGAACTCTTTAAAAGTTGCTTGTCTAATGGTGAATCGTACTAATGCTTATAGATTAGGCTTACCAGCTGACTTGGTCTCTGACTTACTTGGGCAGCTGGATTTTATATATATATATATATATATATATATATATATATATATATATATATATATATATATATATATACATATATATATATATATATATACATACCAATTTTAGTAATTGGATTAATAAACACCTCTAAAAGAATCATGACTTTGACTAAACAGTAAGGTTTCTTTATTTACTTCAAATGTCTTGAACAGAAAAAGATGGTATGTGTATCATCTTTATTAAAGTTGTCCATCATTGTTAAAGCTTATTGAATCTTGATTTAGATATGCTTTCCAAAGCTCACATTGAGATTTTTCATAACTGGCCAATGCTTACCACAATTGTTCATAAGCATGACTAAGTAGAGGTTGTAGTTACTCAATTCTATAACTTTTCTCCTTAATAGATAACCAAAGCAAGCCTAAAATTCCACAAGAAAAATGACATATGCTAAAAATTAAAGTACTATTATCTTGTCTTTTCTTGCTATTTATATAATCAAGAAACTAAAAATTTATTAGTAATGAACTATGAAATTGTGGATCTGTCTATTTTCATTACATTAGCGATGAAATTACTCAATCTTTCCTTAAGTAACACGAGTAATTACTATATAATATAGACCACAATTAAAGTTTTATACTTCAAGACTTGATTTGAAATGAGCTTTAAATCCTAAGACTAATGCTTAATATTTACAAAGATAACAACTGGTATTATATAGTAATTATGATTGAGAGCCTCTCTAATCATTGAAACTAGTATTATAAAATTATGGTTAAGACCATCTCCAATCAAAGTTTTTGCTTCATTAGACAAATTTCAAGTATTGGTAGGCTATTATATATTTATTGTTACTAAGCTTATGTTCTATTTGCTAGTTCTTGATTTAGTTCTGATGTTGCTAAGCTTGTTTGTATTGGGTAGTTGATACCAAGCACTTTGCACTGATTTATATGATTTTTTATGTTCTTGTGATACTGATTTGTTTGCCAAAATTTGCATCATTGGACTGTTTCAATTCGGTAGCTGACCTCTCCTTTCCATTTGCACGTTAAAGTAGTTTCAATCCAGTAATTGGCAAAATTTGCATCATTGGACTACTTCACCTTAAAAGATCTATTTCAAGTCCTAATTATTGCACTTATGTGTACTTATCAAAAGAAGTCTAAAAATTATTGTACTTATGTACATCTGTCTCATTTCAGCATTGTGGTTTGTTGAAAGACATCTTCAGTGATATGATTGGGTGCACTTGTCCTTACTTTTGGATGTTATTAGTGTGATATTTGTCAACATGCTCTTGTTCATGCATTGAATACCCTTTTTCAGCACCAGATCTGTTAAAGGCCTTGAGAGAATTCTAACTCAAACCATTTGTATCCATTTAAGCAAAAATGATCTGACTTTGTTATGTTAATGAGTTTTGGTTGATAGCCCCAAATTTCATTGGCAGATAGTAATCTATGGTTGCATGCTTGAGCCTAATATATCTTCTGATTAATGCATCCTTGTCATGTATTATTTAATTTTATAGTTTATCTATGATAAATGCTAATGTGGTGATTGATTCCTCCTATGCAGGTCTGCAAGTTCAAGTGACATTATTAATTTTAAGGCCAAAAACTTTGATTGGAGATGGTCTTAATCATAATTTTATAATACCAGTTTCAATGATTGGAGAGACTCTCAATCATAATTACTATATAATACCAGTTGTTATCTTTGTAAATATTAAGCATTAGTCTTAGGATTTGAAGCTCATTTCAAATCAAGTCTTGAGGTATAAAACTTCAATTCTGGTCTATATTACATAGTAATAACTTATGTTACTTAAGGACAGACTGAGTGATTTCATCCCTAATGTAATGATATATTGTGTCACTTGACTAGACTCTTTTTTTTTTTTGTGCAAGGGGATTAAATATGTTCTTAACATTAGAAGTGTCTTAAATTCTTAATTAGGACTTGAAATAGATAATATATATATATATATATATATATATATATATATATGTGTGTGTGTGTGTGTGTGTGTGTGTGTGTGTGTGTGTGTGTGTGTATATATATATAAAGTATTTTTGTAGGACTTGAGGAATCTATCAGATCTTCCATGGTTTGTTCATTGTGGTATTTTTCCGTCTTTTTTTTCTATATTCAGGTGTGGTTGGTTTTGGTGTGCTTTGCATTTAGTTATGGTTTCCTAGATGTGCTTCCTGGGTAGGGTAGCTTACTATTTAACTTTATTTTGCTTTATCAGTTTGTCTTAGGGTCTTTCAACACCGTTCGATTGTATATTGATTGATCACAATTCAAGGTTTTTTTTTTTCAAAATGTTTATGTGGATCTTTGAAGGTATATCTAACAATCATTAATCTTTGTGGAAAATATGACACATTACTTTATTGCATTTCACACATGATGCACTTGGGTCTTTAGCCACTTTATGGAGCAAGGTAATTATCCTTTCCATTAAGGCCAAACTTTGGTCAAATTTGGTTTGCGATGAGAAAGTTTGGTTACTTTTCCAATCATAAATATATATAGCAGACATTCATCAATATTCGTAGGTAGTATAGTAGCATTTATTTTAATTATCAATAAATAATCATATTAAAAAAATAATAACGAAAATAAGTGCATTCATGTTAAAGAATAATAATATTTAGAAACCTTTTTTACTAGAGTATTTGTTTACTGATAAATGTAGCATATGCATATATACTATAGCCTTCCTATAAGAGACGAGACAAAGTTACTGTATACTAAGTATCAGCTAACAACTGCACAGGGCTGCTACAGCTGGTGTTTGAATTGATCACAATTCACTGTAAAGATACTATTGTTCATATTGTGCAGCAGAGGCTAGTGTTGCAGCCCTTGCGCAGGGGCTACTGCACTAACACCTGCGCAGGGACTGCTGCACCAACACCTGCACAAAGGTATATGTATATGTATTATTTTAGGACAAAGGATAATTGGTATATGTATGTAGGTCCAATTTAAGTATCTTAAAATAGTCGATTATTTTTTATTGTTCAATAATAATATGTTAAGTTCGGTTTTAATGTAGATAGCTTCTGAAAACATTGATATTTCTTTATGGGGCTCTGAGAGAGAGAAATGTTTTATTGATATCATGGTTGATGAGGTAAACAAGAGAAACATGAAAGATGGTGTGTTTCATAGAAAGACTTAGGATTTTATTCTCAAAGAATATGAAGACCATCAAGCTCTTTATAGTGAAATAATTGAGGAGAAATATCAAAGGTTGCATATGAAACACTGACTGTTTAGTCAATTGCTTGAGCAAACTGGTTTTGGTTAGAATGCGAAAAGTAATACTGTCATAGCCTTAGATGAGACTTGGGAAAATTACATTCAGGTATCGTTTTTCTCCCTAAAGTTGATATGGTGGACTTATCTTACGATAATTTCTTTGAAATCGATATTGACATTTATATCTTCATTTTTTTTAGGCACACCAAAAAGCTTCTCAATTTCATAAACAAGGCTGTGAACAATACAAATTGTTAGGGATAATCTTTAACAAGTAAACTGCCACAGGAATTCTTCACCATGCTTCTACCCAAGATCCACCTAATTTCGATAATGAGAATGAATTGCATTAAGCTTTTCTCAATAGTGGCATACATATAGACATTGATGTTGATAGCCTTGGTAACCCGGATGACCCAAATACTCCGGTTGACCTTGAAACCCCAAGCAGTCAACCCACTCAGCCTGAATGTTCTGCCAAGCATTCTAAAATCAATGATAAGAAAAAACAAAAGGAAACTAGAAATAGTCAATTAAGTTAAGTTTTTGCTAGTTTCATAGAGGCCACAAAAGCAAGGACAAAAGCCTCTTTGGCTAGAGCTGAGAGGTATTGAAAGAAAAGAGTGGAGGGAACAAGTTTGGTGGTTTCAGCAGATTATTCAGTGGCATCATGTTTGAAAGTTCTTGATGGAATGGAAAATTGGGTGGATGATGATACATATTTGAAGGCGTTAGAGAAATTTACAGGTAATTTTGAGTTGAGGGAGGCATTCATTAAAATGTCTTTAGAGAGGAAGAATGCGTGGTTAGCTAGAATTGATTGAGAGTTAGAGACATTGCCTTTGGTCTTAAATTATGTTCGTGTGTTAAGGAGACTATTTGTTCTTTGATGTGTGTTTATGTTTGTACTTGGATATTTTTATTACTTTTTTAAGTTTATGGATGATATGTTATTTGTTTGGATTAATTATATGCGTTTGACATTCCTTGCATTGTTGGAATATGAATGATTAGAATTATGTATACATGTCTAATTAGCTTTGAATGTTTAGAATTGTGTATACAGGTCTAATTATATTTGAATGATTAGAATTGTATATGCAGGTCTAATTAGATTTGAAAAATCATAGAAAACAGAGGAGGTGCTGTCAATTTTTTTTTTCTAAATAGAATTAAACTTCAATCTATTTAGATTTGTGGAATATAAACTATATTACATGATAACCATAATGGGACTTGTTTTTTTGTTTAGGTTAAGAAATGGATAATTCATACTGCAATAATTGTGGTAGCCAATCTAATTCATCAAGTTCAGCCGCTGAAGATGAGTATGAAATGCTCTCATTGTTAATGCTTCCTATGTTTGACGAATATGATGAAAAATTTATGAATAAATTACCTATGCGAACATCACGATTCAGTGGACATGAATATATAACTGAATTGTTAAATAGTTTTTCAGAGGTAGTTTATGAATTGTTTCACATGGATAAGGAAACACTTATTCACTTATTTAACATATAGAAGCAATATAATTATATAAAAGACTCAATGAGTGTCGCAGTAGAGGAAATGATGGTCATTTTCTTGTTTGTTGTGGGGCACAATGTGGACCACAGAGTTGTAGCTAATCGATTTCAACATTCATTAGAAACAACTAATCGACATTTTAAGATATTGTTTAGAGCATTGAACACATAATTTGTCCATCGAATGACCACGTGGTGCCTCCACAAATTAGACGTTATCGAAGATTTTGCCCAGCTTTTAAGGTAATGTATCTTATGATTGATTGTTAATTTATTAGTTTAGCTTTGTATATACAATATATAATACCAAACTGATTATAATCGTGTGCAATTTAGTGGACATAAAAATGTATTGGAGCAATTGATGGAACACACATCAGTGCATGGGCTTTAGCAGAAAAAAGCTACTAGTTATAGAGGTAGAAAATCGGGTGTGACACAAAATGTGATGTATGCATGTTTATTCGATATGAAATTCACATAATGAATAGTGGATGGGAAAGTACGGCTAATAATTCACGAGTTTGTTTAGACGCCTTAACTCGATCGGATGCTCAATATCCTTAGCCTACTAATGGTAAATCTATTTTAGTATTAAGTTGATATTATATACTAATTGATTGATATGTACTAAGAGAATTTGTATGACTTTAGGTGAGTATTATTTGGTGGATTCCGGCTATTCATGTACAACTGGGTTTCTTCCACCGTTTAGAGATGAACAGTGTCACTTAAATGAATATCAAGGTAAAACACGCCAACCAACGAGTTATAGAGAACTATTTAACTATAGGCACTCATCTCTACATAATGTCATTGAACGTTGCTTTGGGGTCGTAAAGGTGCACTTTCCAATTTTAAAAATGATGCATAGATTTAGACCCACTAGACAGCCTCTTATAGTTGTTGCTTATTGTATTCTACATAATTTTGTACACTAGTGTTCTCAGAGTGATCAATTGTTTAATGAATGGGAAACAGAGGGCTATGAAGTAGACAGCGAAGGGGGGTCACACACATTTACAAATAATCGTACAGTTGATTTGTCTGATGCGTGTGTAGAAGCTATGGCTGCGTTTCATGAGCTTATTGCCAATCAGATGTGGGCAAACCGTTTTGGTATTTGATTGAATATATGGTAATAATGTTATGATTTGTGGGTAAGAGTTAGTTAATTTAATGTCCTTATTTGTGTTTAATTTAGTTTTTTTTTTTTTTTTTTTTTTTACTTACTGAATTATTTTTGTTATTCTTAGGAATATATTTCACATATTGATATATTATTTGACTTAGAGGGTGTAAGGATGACAAACCAACCAAATTGAGCAGTTGAGGCAAACCCTTTTGCAAGAAGAATTTTGGGTCGTTCATTTCCATTTTATCAATTTCTTAGAGTTGTATTTGATCAATGATTATTGTATCTTAAAGTTGTCCTCAACTAACTTATTTTAAACAAGAAAACTATGTCATGTTTTATGTTTGAAATCACCTTGACAAGATGCCCAAGTGGTGATCTTCCAAACACCAGAGTCTAGAATGACTTGTAGAAAGAATTTCAGCAATCGAACACAAGAACAGAAAATCAAAGAAAGAAATAAGACAAGCAATTTGTTATCGAGGTTCGGCAATGTGCCTACGTCCCCATAAGTTCCTCCAAACTCTCTGCACTAATCAAAAAAGGTTCTTACAAGTTACAACAATCTCCTTCAAGAAGCTCAAGTTCTTAAAGAAACCAAGAAGAGAAGAAAGAAGATTACAATGCTCTCTCTCTATACTACTCTCTCTTCTTTACAACCAGCCTCACTACAAAGAGTCCCTCTTGTGTTTATGTCTCTCACACAATTCTCTCTTGTATTATAATTGATCTCAAAGAGTGTCTTGTATATGTTGTATTCTATATGTGAAAAATGAGGCTTGGGAGCTCCTTTTATAGCCTTTCACTTCTTGGACATTCTTGTGAATCAATTTCCACCCTTTGATCATGATCTCCACTTAATCATAGCCCTTCATCACTTCCCAAGTGGTACTGTTCATTTTAACCTTGCACTCACTCACTTAAAAGGGTCTTAAAATAGGCTGTCCATGTGTGCAGTCCTTTGCCTAGCGCCTAGGCGTTCAACAGGGGGCACCATAGCGCTGGGCAGGGCACCTTTGCACACCTTCTAGACGCCATGGTGCTGGCTTCTGGGCGCCATGGTGCTGATGCAGTCCTACAACACACCATTCTGGACACTATGGTGCTAGTTGTTGGGCGCCATGGCACTGATGCGGTCCTACAGCACACCATTCTGGACACCATGGTGTTGGTTGCTGGGCGCCATGGTTGATGCTGATGCTGCTGCTATGCGCACACTTCCCTGATTGTGTGCAGAAGTGCGCACACTAGTGCGCATAGCCTTCCCTTGCTCCAAATTGATGCACACATATGTGTGCAGTCTTCTAACTTGCTGAAATTTGATACTCCACCTCTGATTTGGACTTTAACCATTTTTAAACCATGGTTGGACCTATTTGAACCTTAGACAAATAACAACAATCTCTACCTTTGTCTAAGTGTTCAAAAAACCTGAACCATTGTGCAGAAAGATTCAGGATCCAAACTCAGCTTGAGTCACCAATTAACCAACTCCAATCCTGAGTAATTCAAAGCAATTATTGAACTTACTTAAAGGTAGAACTTTAGTACCCAAGTCCGCAGGATTTTCTTCCGTGGCAACCTTGTCCACATGGATGCATCCTTTCGTAACATTTTCCCAAATGGAATGATACCAAACATCCATATGTTTTGTCCTCTCATGGAACACTGGATTTTTACACAAGTATAAGGCACTTTGACTATCCAAAAATACCATAACCTGCTCATCTAGTACCTTTAACTCTTCAAGCAACCCTTTACACCACATAGCTTCCTTGATGGCCTCCGTAGCAGCTATGTACTCAGCCGCGGTTGTTGAGAGTGCTACCACTGGCTACAACTGAGCCTTCCAACTTATACAGCATCCATTTAAGTTGAAAAAATAAGAGGTAATCGATCTCCTTTTATCCCGGTCTACTCCATAGTCAGAATCTTCAAACCCCTCAAGGCAGATGGCATTACGCCTCTTCTTATATACCAGCCCTACTTCTGGGCTTCCCTTCAAATACCTCAGCAACCACTTCATCCCAAGCCAATGCTCCTTTCTGGGATTACTCATAAACCTGTTAAGAACACTCATTACATGAGCAATGTCCAGTCTAGTGCTTACTATAGTGTATATAACAGAACCAACAACACTAGAGTAGGGGACTTTCTTTATTTCCTTCTTCTCCACCTCCAATCTTGGACATTGATCGCTGGAGAACTTGAAATGACCAGCAAGGGGAACCTTCACTGGTTTGCTATCTTCCATAGAGAATTTAGATATCATCTTCTCTATGTAGGAAGTTTGAGAGATCTTCAATCTGTTTCTCCCCCTTTCCCAGGATACACATCCCAAGGATCTTCTTTGCATGGCCAAGATCCTTTATCTCAAACTCTTCACTGAGTTGAGCTTTTAATTTCTTTATCCTCTCCATGCTGCTCCCAACCAGCAATATGTCATCAACATATATGAGGATGATCACCATCTCCTCAATCTTCTGCCCCTTATAGTACAAGCAAGAATCATAGTAGCTCCTCATGAAACCCAAGTTGATTACAAAGGAATCAAACCTCGTGTTCCATTGTCGAGGTGATTGCTTCAGGCCATAGAGAGATTTCTTCAATTTGCATGCTAACTCTCCCTGCCTTCCTTCCTCATAACCTTCGGGTTACCTCATGAAAATGGTCTCATCGAGCTCTCCATGTAAGAACGCTATCTTCACATCCATTTGCTCAATTTCCCAATCAAATTGGACCACCAATGCTAACACTATCCAGATCGTCTTGTACTTCACAACCAGTGAGAAGATTTCGGTGAAATCTATGCCTTCTTTTTGTGTGAACCGCTTCGCCACCAGCCTAGCTTTATACCAGACTTCATCTCCTGGAGTATTCCCTTATTTGATCTTGTAGAGCCATCTACAATCCATAACTCTCTGTTTTTCTAGTTTGGGCACCAACTCCCAAGAGTTGTTCTTATCAAAGAGTCCATTTCTTCCTCCATAGCTAGCTGCCACTTTGACGAATCCTTACACTCCATGGCATCCGTGTAAGTTTCTGGTTCAACCTCTCCTTCTATTCAAGGAGCTGCTACATTAGCATCTGCAAACCCATATCTCAAGGGTGGTCTAACTACTTTCCTTTCCTGGTCTCTTGTGAGCTGGTAGTCATTTACTGCATTAACCTCTTCTTGTTCAGCCTCTCCTTTTTGAGTTTCTTGAGCTAGGCCTTCATCCAAGGGCTCTATCTGGTCCGAACCCTCTTGCCTTCTCTGCTCTACCTGAACCGAGTTCTCCTTGATGCGATGCTCCACAACTTCCGGATTAGTTTGCTCACTAGCCCCTACAGGGTTAGTTTTCTCCAAGTAGGGAAATAACAATTCATTAAAAATAGCATCCCTACTTATAATCAATTTCACCCTACAGGGTTCGTTTTCTCCAAGTAGGGCAATAACAATTCATTAAAAATAGTATCCCTACTTATAATCAGTTTCATGCCCTTATTTTCTAAGGACCACAACCTATATCCCTTAACCCCATCACTATATCCTAGAAATACACATTTTCTAGATCCTGGGATAAGTTTATCCTCCTTTTGGTGTGCATATGCAGCACAACCAAAAGTCCTAAGGTTGTTTAATTCAGGGGGTTTTCCACTCCACATCTCTATGGGAGTCTTAAGCTCTAAAGCTCTAGAGGGTGATCTATTTATCAAGTATGCAGCTGTAGCCACAACTTCTCCCCAAAAATATTTTGGTAACCCAGATCCTATTAACATGCACCTAACCTTCTCCATAAGAGTTCTATTCATTCTTTCAGCAACTCCATTTTGCTGGGGTGTTTTTACAACCGTCCTATGCCTTAGAATGCCATTTAATTCACATAATTTATCAAAATCATTATTGCAAAATTCTAAGCCATTATCGATTCGTAAAGCCTTAACCACCCTACCCGTTTGAGTTTCCAGCAACGTCTTCCACACAACAAATTTATTCAAGGCATCAGATTTATTCCTAAGCAAATAAACCCACACTCTTCTTGAATAATCATCAATTAAAGACAGAAAGTAAAAGTTACCTCCCTGTGTTGGTGTCTTAGCTGGTCCCCAAAGGTCCAAATGAATGTAGTCAAGAATCCCTTTGGACTTGTGCACTCCGGTGTTGAAGCTGCCCCTGTGTTGCTTCCCAAGAATGCAACTCTCACAAAAATCCAGTTTTTCTACTTTGTCACCACCAAGTAGACCTTCCTTGCTAAGCACTTGCAGGCCCTTTTCGCTTATGTGACCCAAACGAGTGTGCCAAAAGGCTGCCTTGTCCATCTCAGCCATCAAGCTTGCTGCTTGATCATTGATTTCTGTCTCTCCGATCATCTCATAGAGTCCATCATTTCTTGCTGCCTTGATCACTACCAAAGATCCCTTGGCCACTTTGATTTTTCCTCCCTCTACTTTGCATGTATACCCCATGGAATCCAGCTGCCCCAATGAGATCAAATTCCTCTTCAAATCTAGAAGATATCTTACATTTCGCAGCAGCTTTGTGACTCCATCAAACATTCTCAATTGGATGTCTCAAATCCCTCTCACTTGGCAAGAATTGTTATTCCCCAAGAAGACCCTTCCATCATTGATCTCCTTGAAATACTTGAACCATTCCTTGTGAGGGCATATATGATAAGTGCACCCGGAATCAAGAATCCACTTTCCACTGCCTTGCCTCCTGCTCACATTTGAGCACACAACAAGCACATCATCTTGTTGTTCTCTTTTGGCAACCGAAGCCTCTCCATTGTTGGTATGGCTTCTCCTCTCATCTTATATCCTCTTCTTGTAATCTTTCTTGAAATGGCCCTCCTTGTTGCAGCAGAAGCATCTCCTTCCTCCTCCAAGTCTTGTCTTGGAATGAGATCTCCGATGGTTCTGCCCTCTACCTCTTGATTTCTCCCGGTAATTGCCATGGTTGCTACTGCCATTCCGAGTTGCTGGCCTTCCTCTTACGAACAGCCCATCTCCACTTGATGTCTCCTTCATCTTGGCCTTGAAATCATGTGCCCTTATGGCATTGATCACAATCTCCTTTGTCAAAGTATCCCTTCCATACTCAATAGCATTAATCAAATTATCAAAACAATCAAGAAGAGAATTTAACAAAATGACAGCCAATTGTTCATCTAGAAAAATAATGCTACAGCTATTCAAATCTTGAACTAGCTTATTAAAGAATCAAGATTATCTTGCAACTCTTTACTATGATCCATTTTAAAAGCAAAGATTCTTTTAAGAAGATAAATCTTGTTAGGGAGAGTTTTGGTAAGAAACAACTCATCTAGTTTCTTCTATATGACAGCCGGATCCTCCGAGTCTCCGCACTCCCTTATGACACTATCCAACATGTGCAAGAAAATAGTGCTGTAAGCCATCTTCTTCATCTCGGTCTACTGGTCCTCCGCGACACTTGATGGAAAATCAACATCTTCTCTAATAGCCAAGTCCACTTTCTGTTGCATTAGAACAACCTTGTTCTTCCGCTTCCAAAGGGCAAAGTCTCCCTTTCTATCAAACTTCTCTACACAGAATTTTGAAGCCATCTTTTGCAGACAAGATCCCAAATTTATGCACTACCCATAAATGCTATCTTCAACCTCAAGAACATAGATCAAAGATGGATCTTAACACCGTTCTTGAATCAACCTTCAAGAACACGATCGGATCTTGATCTTTACACCGTTCTTGAATCACCCAAGATGTTGATCTTTGATTCTTGGAGTCTTGGCTCCGTCACCTTCTACTTCTTGCTCCGATAACCAGCTGTGCAACTCTAATACCACTGTTGGAAATCACCTTGACAAGATGCCCAGGTGGTGATCTTCTAAACACCCAAGTCTAGAATGACTTGTAGAAAGAATTTCAGTAATCGAACACAAGAACAGAAAATCAAAGAAAGAAATAAGATAAGCAATTTGTTATCGAGGTTCGACAATGCGCCTACGTCCCCGTGAGTTCCTCCGAACTCTCTACACTAATCAAAAAAGGTTCTTACAAGTTACAGTAATCCCCTTCAAAAAGCTCAAGTTCTTAAAGAAACCAAGAAGAGAAGAAAGAAGATTACAATGCTCTCTCTCTATACTACTCTCTCTTTTTTACAACCAGCCTCACTACAAAGAGTCCCTCTTGTGTTTATGTCTCTCACACAATTCTCTCTTGTATTACAATTGATCTCAAAGAGTGTCTTGTATGTGTTGTATTATATATGTGAAAAATGAGGCTTGGGAACTCCTTTTATTGCCTTTCACTTCTTGGACATTCTTGTGAATCAATTTCCACCCTTTGATCATGATCTCCACTTAATCATAGCCCTTCATCACTTCCCAAGTGGTGTTGTTCATTTTAACCTTGCACTCACACACTTAAAAGGGTCTTAAAACAGGCTGTCCATGTGTGCAGCCCTTTGCCAAGCGCCTAGGCGCTCAACAGGGGGCGCCATGGCGCTGGGCAGGGCACCTTTGTACACCTTCTGGACGCCATGGTGTTGGCTTCTAGGCGCCACGACACTGATGTGGTCCTACAGCACACCATTATGGATGCCATGGTGTTGGTTGCTGGGCACCATGGTGCATGCTGATGCTGCTGCTATGTGCACACTTCCCTGATTGTGTGCAGAAGTGCGCACACTAGTGCGCATGGCCTTCCCTTGCTCCAAATTGATGCACACACATGTGTGCAGTCTTCTAACTTGTTGAAATTTGATACTCCACCTTTGGTTTGGACTTTAACCATTTTCAAGCCATGGTTGGACCTGTTTGAACCTTAGACAAATAATAACATTTTAGATATTGAACCATTTTCCAAGAAGAATGATGGGTTGGTTATTCACATTTTATCAAATTTTGAAAGTTGTGTTATGTTTCTTATTTTAATTTTTTTAGAATTAATTTAACAAACAAACATGCTTGATATGACGAGGGAAATGAGTTTTCAATGTTTGATCCATGGTATATTAAAAAACTTAATATTTTAAAAATAAAATATTAATAATTATTTTCAAGTATTTGGTGTGTGCTAAAAATTGTATTTAGTAAATATGAGAAATAAAATTAATATAGATTTCAAATTTAAACTGAAAACTGAAAACAATTACAAGAAGGTGTATCCAAGCAGTTTTCTATTTTCAAATCAGTTTTCAAAATTAGATTATCCAAACAACATTTCACTGTTTTCTGTTTTGGAAACAGTTTTCGAGTTACAGTTATCCAAACATGTTTTCTTCAGAAAACTGTTTTCAGTTTTTATTTTCGAAAACGGTTTTCAAACACTGAAAATTGTAAACTGTTACCCAAACATACCTCATAAAAAATTACTTACATCAGATATTTGAAAAACGAAAGTCAAATGAAAATATCTACTTACTGTAAATAGGGGAACCATCATTAGGTCCTCTTCTTATCTCATACAACCTCTGCATCCCAAATGTATGGTATCCTTTTCCCTTACCCTACAATTGCTTGGACGACACGGATTTTGACTCAAACCACACCCAAAATCCCTCACTCTCAATGTCTCCACCGTGTTTGAAGAAGAATTTGAACAACATTATAAGAATGTCTGAGATGAGAGTAACAATAAAATCCAAAATGCACGAAATTTTCACTCTCGCCTATGGTTTTTCGTTCCTTTGCAACCTTTGAGACTGGTATGGAGTAAGAATGCCTAACCATTAGTCTCCCTTCAGACGTACAATCTCTCACGTGATGAGACATTTCATCCACCTAAAATGTTGATTAGGCGCTTATTAGGCTCTATGTAAGTTTTAAATAAGCCACAACACTTTTTCGTTTGGTACCGGACAAAATCATTGATGGGAGTGGCTTGTTTGTAAATTTTTACAAATACTAATCCTCACATTGTATAGTTTTAAATTATAATGACCAAAATGTTAAAACGGGCAAAGCTCGGTGGCCAAAATGACTATTTAACCGCCTTGATATCTTCATTTATTTAACAAAATCAGTGGGGGCTTTTTCTTTTTTCATATCATGATTTCCGCATGTATTATGCATATTTAACTTTTTTCTCCAAACAAAATTTTCATATATTTTGGCAAAAATAATGGTTCTTTGTTTTTTTGGCGAAATTCTGTTGGTCAATATGTTTTTTTTTCTTCTTTTTGCTAAATTCATATATTTAGTAAATTAATGGTTCTCTGGTTTTTACTTTTCTTTTTGAAAAAAATTTGTTGGTCAATGTTTTAACTAAATAAAAAATTATTCATTTATTTAACAAATTAGCTTGCATTTTCCCCTCTTTGAAAAAAAATTCTGTCAGTTAACATACCCTGATAAGAACACGTATTGATTTAGCATATATTTGTTAAAAATTAAATAACAAATTACTTGTTTTCTTTTTCCTATGAACTTGTAAATTTCTTCCTCTTTTATTTTACATGCTCTGGTAATTGGTATTTAACTTATAGAATTATAGAACCATCATCCTTTCCACAAATTAAAAGCTTTGTGGGGCTTTAAATGGCATTTCGCTCTCCATTTTAAAATAAAAGAAATTTAATTTGTATTATAGTATCAGTTTAATCGATTATAGAAATAGAGACAACATCATGAAATTAGCTGTAAAAGAACCATCCATCACTAAGTTTAAATAAATAGAAATTACTGTTGTTAAATATTTCTATTTTCATAGGTTACTATTAGAGCCATGTTACAGTTGATATCAAGCTTGGTTTTATCTTTTAACCCCTAAATCCAAATACACGAACCCATTTACATAATGGTCAAATATCAATAACAAAATTGCAATCAACTGATTGAAAGAGTTGAAAAAATTAGAAAGAAAAATTTTAATGGTCATGAGTGAATCCACTATATTAGTAAAGAAAAATTTCACCTTTGCAAAAATTGGATTTATAATGGACAAGTATAATGTGGAAGTATCAACTTCAATAGGGTAACAACTTAACATATCATGAAGCATCATTGTTGTCAACTATAAAGTTGCTATTAACTAAACTATCACCCCTTAGAATTTACTGATTTTATATGAAAAAAGGTTCTTTCACATCTTCTTAACTCAAAATGATAAGAGAGAAGAAAGGTTCTTTTTTTAGGATACTCCTGGGAACAGAAAATTTAAGAGCTAAAGGCAAGATCTTGCATGGTTTGGTCATTGTCAATTTCAAGCTTCTTATGGCATCCCCTAGTAGCAAGAGTGATATTGAACTGCAAAAAAAAAAATTAAAAATTAAAAATTAAAAAAAAAAAAACCACGGATAACATTGTTTTTATTTTATAGTAAAATCCTATTCATTCAAAATAATTGAAAGAATAAAATAAGTTTAACTTGAGTTTAAAGTTCTATTTCAAAATTGAAATAACTGAGTAAGAGAAAAAAAAAAAAATATATATATATATATATAGATTGATCTAAGTGTATCGGAATTCATAAATCAAATCGTTGAAGGTCCAATTAGTTAAGCAATAAACACATAAAAAATTTTAGGTAAGCAAGAAACACAATTAAATTTCAAAATCATTGCATTACTCATCAAAACATATAGGAAAAGAGAGAATAATATAAATAATAGTTATCCCTTGCAGAGACCCATCACCTCTAACCTTTTTTTTCCATTTTGACTCATCTTTATTCATTTCCCCATGTGAATATAACAAAGAAGAGAGGAGATGAAGGTCTCTGTTTAGAGGCTGAAATCGCCTTAATCAAAAGAAATGATCAATTACTTTCCTCAGTTTGGCAACAATCAATTGATGCGAAATAAATATTAATAGCAACAATCAAGTAATAGACTGATTTGTGTCAAAAGACTGATTTTTTACTGTGGTTTATGGTGAGAAATTTGAAATTTTCAGTCAAGGCAATCAATTTTCCAGCTTTTCAATGCACACAATCAATGGTTATTTTAGGTAAGAAATTCGAAATGTGATTTAATTTAGGGCAATCAATCTTCAGTTTTTTAATGCACACAACGGTAAGAAATTTTAAATTTGATTTAATTTAGTACAATCAATTTTCAGCTTTGGTTATAACATTTATGATATCATAAAATAAAAAATTATTAAATCAAAACAAAATGAAGAAAAATCTGAAAAATCGGCAAGCATTCACATCCCCACGTCAGTTCTCAAATTATATATATATATATATATATATATATATATATATATATATATATTAGACTTAGACTATTTGTGGTTTGGAAGTTTTTCATATAACATTTTGAGAAGTTTTTCATAATACATAAGATGTGGTTTGCTTTGTTAGTCCATAATATCAGTATGTTATTTTTGCTGGAGAAAGAGACACGTGCAGAATATTCACTTTTGTCCTCACTTTTTCATGTTAACTTTTAGGTGAACTATGAGAGGGTGCAAATTTGGAGATCATGATATCAAATCTTTGAGAGAATTGAGGTTGGCAGTATATTAGTTGTTTACTTTTGGAAGAATACCAAAATTGGAATATTTCGCGTGTATGCATTTTTCACTTGCGAAAAATGCAACGCAATGCTTAGGGACATAATTATAATGAAATATAATTAAAATTAACATAAAATAAAATAAAAAGATATTAAAATAATAATATCATAATATTATATTTTGTTCATGAGATTATTTGATTGGGACTAAAGTAAGATAAAAAATCTAAGTACCAAAATACTTTAACACTATTTATCATACTTAACAATCACTAATTTTTTCACAAATTCTAAAATTTAATTATTTTTATTATTATAATTATAATTATTATAATAAATTATTATTAAAATATTATTTTATCATCATAATTATTATAATAAATAATCATTATTATTATTATTATCAATATTATAATTATTAATAATATAATTATAATTATAATTATAATTATCATTATTATTATCATTATAATATTATTATAATTATAAGAATAATATTATTGCTAGTATTATTATTATCATAATATCATAAATACAATTATATTATGATAATTGTTATTATTTTCATCATCATAATTATAATAATAATTATTTTAATTACCAAAATTATATTTTTATAATTATAATTATAATTTATTATTATTATTATCATAATAATTATATTATTGATATAATTCATATAATTGTTATTATTGACATAATTATTATCATCCTTATCATTTTAATATTATTATAATTATGATAATAATAACTATTATCATTATCATTATTATTGTAATTATTATGATAATTATTATTATTATTATTATTATAAGAAAAAAATAATATTATTATCAATTTTATTATATTTATTATTATAAGAATAGTAATTATTATTTATTATAATAATAATATTATTACTATTATCATTATTATTTTAATAATTAATTTATTAAAAATATTGTTTTTAATAATATTATTATAAGAAAAAAAATATTTTTAATAATATTATAACTATTATAAAAGTTATCTATACTATTAATAAAGACATAACCCCCATTTGGTGTCTAACCCTCAAAATGTCTAATAAAACTCTACTTAAATATATAAATCAAATACTTAAATAATGTTATATATGTAACTCAATTGACTCCAACTCTCCATATTTTTCTCTCTCACTGTGTTACTCAGACTTAACTTCTCTATTCTCTTTTTTTCTCTTATCTTTAACCTATGATTTTCTCTCTCACTATCCCGTTCAGACTTAACTTTTCCACTCTCCTTATCTCTCTTATCTTCTTACTTATAAGTATGTCAAGCATAATGGTCACATAAAAGAACAAATCAACACACGCTACGCGTGTGTTGAGATACTAGTTATTATTATTCAAGAATAAAAATAGTAAAAAGAAAAATTTTAGTTTCACATAGGTGAGATAGATTTTATCCCATGGAAGAGGTGGGATTATGACTAATTTTATCCCAACCCAATCCCACATGAATAGTAAATCCCTCCAACCAAATGAGGGATAATTTTTCATGTGGGATTGAAATAGTCCAATCACACCTTAATCCCACCAACCAAACATGCCTTAAGTGTACTTCAGTCTAAAAAATAATACATTCAAAAATAAAATTTTAAATCGGACTTTACTATCCAATAAAACTCATATAATAGATAAAATATACAAATTTCTAACTAAAAAATGACTATAATGCACGATTTAATCCATATTTCACCAACGATTTAAAACTTATCAAATTTTGTACGAAAATTTAAATTTTAAATCGTAAATCAAAAGATATTGATTTTTTTAACTTTTAAATTTTCATGAATGTATTATAAAATAATATATCACGATAATGAATTTTATTGTTGTAAGTGAAATTTTTAAATAGAATCTCACAATTTTCATATAACTTTTACGCATATGGAAATTAACCTCAAATCTTACTTCATTTTCATTCCCTTTTTTTAAAAAAATATATTTTTTTTGAATGAAAATGGAATATTATAAATCAAACTGCAACATCAAGGGAGATCTGAACAGATAGAAATTGGGGGGGATCCCCATGCCAGGACCTAACATTCGATACAAATACAGCATGTCGAGCTAGCAAGTGTGCAGCACCATTGGTTAGTCTACGTATAAAAGAAAAAGAGAAAAATTGAAAAGCAAAAGCAAGAGATTTTAAATCATGACTAAACACCTCCCAGACTGAAAGTGAAGGACTGAGGCTCTTCATTGCTTCGACTAGACGAAGAATATCTGACTCAACTTCAATCTGCAAACAGCCAACTTGATTTGCAAATTGAAGTCCCTCGCTTGCCACCATAAACTCTGCGTGAGAAATGATTTGTTACCTGTTGAAACCTGATTGATTTTGTAGCAACAAAACTGGATCCCTCATCGCGAAGAATTGCTCCTCTGCCAGTGGCCTTTTCTCACTTAACGTCATGCAACACTATCGCGGAGGCAGCCATTTGTTCACCAAACTAGCCCCTGGGATACAATCTTGTCTAGCCGAATTATTTGCTTCACTGAATTTTATCAGAGTAGTAACAACCGCCGAGGCAAGATCTGAGGGATTATTCCTAATTTTCCCTACATTAACATCATTTCGGTTGGACCATTTTAACCAAGCGATAATGAACCATAAAGCTAATTTCTCTATCTCCCTATTAGATTATGTATAGCTTAGTTATTGCTTAATTAGTTTAGTCCCACATTGGTTGTGCATAGTTTTGCCTCTCTTATTGGCTTGTATATATAGGACTCCCTTGTATATCAATTTTTGTGTGATTATAATACAATATCATTCTCAACATGGTTTCAGAGCTTTGCTTATGAAATTAGAATTCACCAAAACCCAAATTTTGTTCTCTTTTTTTTTTTTTTTTTTCGGCTCGAGTTAGCGTTTTCAGGCAAGTGCTTTGTCTCAAGCAGTTCTTCATCTTTCTCTCATCGTTTCTTGCAGGTGTCAACACTGCTCGAAATGTCATAATCTGTGCCACGTCAGCCGGTTCACTGTTGATCGTTGACCGACGACCAGATTTGACCAGATGCTGCAATCTTCTTAGTTTTCTCTCCCGAATTCAATTTTTGTGGTCTGTTTGTGCTTTTGGTATTTGTAGATGGCAGAAAAAGATATTTTTCATCATGTTCAGTCTGTATTAAATGGTACAAACTATATTGTTTGGTCTCAATCTATGCGAAGTTTCCTCAGAAGTTGAAAGCTTTGGTCTTATGTGGTTGGTACTGTCGAGAAGCTAGTTAAAAAGGCTACTGAAACTGATGATGCTCTTCTTACTCGTCTCATTGATTGGGAAAGTAATCATTATCAAATTCTCACATGGTTTTGTAACACTACTATTCCATCTATTTCTGCTCTATTTGATAGCTTTGATGAAGCTAAGGGTGCTTGGGATATGCTTGCTTCTCGTTATTCTGCGGTTGATGGTGCTCGAGAATATCAACTTCTTTTTGAGCTCTTTTGTCTGAGGCAAGAACCGGGGCAGAGTATTAATGATTTTCTTGCTCGCATGAAATTCTTATGGAATCAAATTGATCTCTCTGATCCTATTTGGAAGGATCTTACAGATGCCAAAATGTATGCTGAACGAAGGGATCAACATCATCTTCACCATTTTCTTATGGCATTACGTGATGATTTTGAGCCTATTCGTGTGCAACTTTTACATCGCTCTCCTCTTCCTACTTTGGACAATGCTATCTTCGAACTTGTTCGTGCAGAAAGTAGATCACAGACCATGCACTCTCAACATAGTCCTTCAGTGTTGGCTGCTCCATTATCTAGTTCTTCATCATTTCAGCTAGAGCACTTTGACAGGTTCGGTTCTCCTCGACCTCTTCCTAAGCCTTGCGACAATAATTTTTGTCGTTATTGTAAACGTCAATGGCACACTATTGATAAATGTTGGCTAAAGGGAAGATCCAATGCTCCCACTATAGGAGTTGCTCATCTTGAGAGCACTCTCTCTACAGTTGTTCCATATCTATCTCTAGCTACAGCTACATCTTCAGTTGCACCCCCTGGTGGGTCATCAGGATCTACTATCACCTTATCTACAGCTGATTTCGAGGCAATAGTTATTCAGGTCATCCAATCTCATTCTAGTAATGCATCTTCCTCTGCCCTCTCAGTCCTGCTAGGTAATTTTGCCTCTTGGCTTTTTGATTCCTCTTGTTGCAACCATGTGACACCTTTCCCAGCTTCATTTACCACATCTGCACCTTCACCTCATTCCTTATTTATTCGCATAGTTGATGGCTCCACTATGACTGTTAAAACTATAGGCACCATCAATAGTTGTTTTCTTTCTATTCCTAAAGTTTTTCATGTGCCAAAATTATCCTATAATCTTCTTTCCATTGGGAAACTGTGTAAACTTGGATATAGACTTGTTTTTTACTTTTCTGGTGGGAATGTGCAGGATCCTCGTACTGGTCAGACCCTAGGGACCGGGCGTAGAATTGGGCGCAAGTTCGACCTCCCATCCTTACACCTTCCCGCCTCCAACGTCTCTGCTGCTGCCTCCTTGTCACCACCATCCCTTGCACTTTGGCATTCGAGTCTTAGTCATGCATCTGCATCTGAGGTAAAATTGTTAGCTTTAAAGGATTTGTTAGGGTCAGTGTCTAAAAGTTCTTTTGATTGTATTTCGTGTCAACTTGGAAAACAGCCAACTTTGTCTTTTAATAATAGTGAGTCTCATGCTACTGCTTCGTTTGATTTAATTCATTCTAATGTTTGGGACCTTCTCCTGTTGCTAGTATGAGTGGTTCACACTATTTTGTAATTTTTGTTGATGATTTCTCTCGTTACACTTGGGTATTTTTAATGAAATCTCGTTCTGAATTATTGGATATTTACTGGACTTTTACCAAAATGGTTGAAACCCAATTTTCAAAACCCATCAAAGCTTTTCTTTCTGATAATGCTTTAGAATATACTTAACATACTTTTCAAGCCGTCCTAAAAAATTATGGCACTGTTCCTCACTTGTCATGTTCTGGCACTTCACAACAAAATGGTCGAGCTGAACGTAAACTTAGGCACATTGTAGACACTATTCGCGCCCTCCTCATTTCCACATCTGTTCCTACCCCATTTTGAGGTGAAGCCACTCTCACGGCTATCTACACGATCAATAGGCTGCCTACCCCTATCCTTGATAATTGCACTCCTTACGAGCGGTTTTTTGGCTCTGTTTCCTCATATCACCATCTTTATGTTTTTGGTTCTGCTTGTTTTGTTTTATTCCAACCCCATGAGTGCACCAAACTCGAGCCTCATTCTCGGATGTGTTGCTTTCTTGGATATGGAATGGAACAAAAAGGCTATCGGTGTTATGATCTTGTGTCTCATCGTCTTTGAATATCCTGTCATGTAGTTTTCTGGGAGCATAGATTATTTCATGAAATTGGCAAATTCAGCATGCCATCTTTTCCTTCTTTTACCACACTTATGGAGACTCCTATTTCTCCTACTCACACTAGTGATATCTTGCCCGAGTCTCCTCACCTAATACTCTCGATTCCACTCCACCTGGTACCCTCGACGTCGCTTTGCCTGAGCCCCCAGGGTCTGTTACATATGAGGATCATGTTCACACTTCCCCTCCAAACCTTCGTCGAGTCACCAGAGTAAGATCTATTTCATTCTATCTCCAGGATTTTCATTGCTTTCATGCTTTAGCTACTTTACATGAGCCCCACTCCTATCGTAAGGCTTCCACTAACCCTTTTTGGCAAACTGTGATGAAAGAGGAACTTGATGCTTTACACAAGAATAATACATGGGATTTGGTTGACTTGCCTCCTGAAAAGTCTGTGGTTGGCAATAAGTGGGTTTACAAAATTAGGACTTGTTCAGATGGTACTGTTGACAGGTACAAGGCTCAACTTGTTGCCAAGGGTTTTACTCAGGGGTATGGTGTGGACTATGAGGAGACCTTTGCTCTAGTTGGTCGTCTATCTTCTGTGCGTGCTTTGCTGGCTGTTGTAGCCTCTCGCCATTGGTCACGTTTTCAAATGGATGTTAAAAATGCATTCCTTAATGGTGATCTTAGTGAAGAAGTCTATATGCAGCCACCTCATGGACTATCTAATCCAACAAACAAGGTATGTCGTCTTCGTCAAGCTCTATATGGACTTAAGCAGGCTCCTCGAGCATGGTTTGCTAAGTTTAGCAACACTATGCCTAGCCTTGGATATTCCATCAACTCTTATGATTCAGCCTTTTTTGTTCGCCGCACAGACTGGAGCATCATACTTCTTCTGTTATATGTTGATGACATGATTATCACCGGGGATGATCCCATTGGTATTCAGGAACTTAAACAGTTTCTTAGTTAACACTTTGAGATGAAAGATCTTGGTTATCTCAGCTATTTTCTTGGTCTTTAGATTTCATCTTCTTATGATGGTTATTATTTGACATAAGCCAAATATATCTCTGATATGCTTTCTCGGGCCAATCTCACAGACAGTAAGGTTGTTGACACACCAACTGAGCTTAATGCTCATCTTACACCTCATGATAGCGAACTTCTTCATGATTTTACTTTGTATCGACATTTGGTTGGCAGTTTTGTCTACCTTACTGTTACTCGACCTGATATCTTGTATGATGTCCATCAGGTGAATCAGTTTATGGCTGCTCCTCGCTCTACTCATTTTGCTGTTGTTCTTCGCATCCTTTGTTACCTAAAGGGGACATTATTTCATGGGCTCTTTTTCTCCTCTCGGTCTCCTCTTCAGTTGTGTGCTTATACCGATGCAGATTGGGTAGGTGATCCTACAAATCGTCATTCTACCACTGGTTATTGTTTCATACTTGGCACCTCTCTTATCTCTTAGTGTAGTAAGAAACAAACTATTGTTGCTAGATCTAGTACTGAGGCAGAATATCGTGCTTTAGCTGACACTACCTCTGAGCTTTTTTGGTTGCGATGGTTGTTACAAGATATGAGTGGATCACTTTCTACTGCCACTCCTGCATACTGTGACAATAAGAGTACTATTCAGATTGCTCATAATGATGTGTTTCATGAACGGACCAAACATATTGAGATTGATTATCATTTTGTTCATCATCATCTCCTTCAAGGCTCCTTACAGCTTCATTCTGTCACATCCAAGGATCAGCTCGCAAACATCTTTACCAAGTCACATCCTCCAGGGCGTTTTCGTGATCTTTTTTCCAGACTCAAGTTGGTTTCTCATACTCCACCTTGAGTTTGAGGGGGACTGTTAGATTATGTATAGCTTAGTTAGTTTAGTCCCACATTAGTTGTGTATAGCTTTGCCTCTCCTATTGGCTTGTATATATAGGATGGTCCCACATTGGTTGTGTATAATTTTGCCCCTCCTATTGGCTTGTATAAATAGGACTCCTTTTTATATCAATTTTCTAATACAATATCATTCTCAACACTCCAAAGTATTCACAATAGAATACACCCAATCTCGAATCCCCAATCTGATACAATCCTCCACATTAAAAAAATCAGCCATTGTTACTCTCCATACTTATTTTGCCCATGGACAATTTAGGATGGTATGAACTTCATCTTCTAGACCCGAACCACAAATTCCACACAGCTTCGTGATTTGAACTCCCCTTCGCACCAGATTAACCTTACATAGATGCACAGAGTGACAGAGACGCCATGCGAAAATCTTGATTTACTTGGGGTAGGTAATGTCCAAATCATCTTCCATAATTTGTCCTTACTCGGACTTGGTCCATCATTGCTTGCTGTTAAGGCTTCCCCAACAACTTCTCTCAGTCGAGCGGCCAACGCAACCAACCACTACAAACAGAGTACAATCCAGTGGGAATAAAGTGCCAAATCATTCTGTCTTCAATCGAATTCCAGCTTAATGGTATAGAGGATATAAACTCCACTTCATAGGGTAGAAATTTGTCCATTAAAGCGTTAATATTCCAAGTGGAAGTGGAAGAATCAATCAGTTGTGTTACCTTCTCCTCACGATCAAATACGAGGTTAGGTGATGCTACCTTAAAAGACCATGGAAGTGGTATCCATGGATCCCCCAAATTCTAATATGAGCTCCATTACCCACCCAATATCGCAAACCTTTCAGCAGAATAGATCTACTTTCCCATATGCTCCTCCAAGTGTAGGAAGGGGAAAAGCTAAGAGCCGCCTGAAGGAAATCACAATTAAGAAAATATTTAGCTTTCAGCACAACATAACATAATGAATTCATATATTGAATTAACCTCCAACCCTGTTTTACTATGAGAGAAAGATTAAAAAGATGTAAATCATGAAAACCCATTCCCCTCCTGGACTCGGGTCTACACATCTTATCCCAATAAGCCAGTGAATCTTCCTCTCATTTGACTTTTGCCCCCATCAAAACTGACATATCATAGCTCATAAGTCTTCACAAAAGTTTTTTGGAAGCTTGAAGCAACTCATTATGTAGGTAGGAACCACTTGAGCTACAGCCTTAATAAGGATCTTCTTTTCAGCTCTAGATAAAAGCTTCTCCTTTCAACCCTTGATCTTACCCCAAGCTGGATCTTTTAACATCTTGATGGCTGAATTTTTTTATCGGCCCACCATTGTTGGTAGACCCAAATACTTTTCATTTCAAATTACCCATTGTATTTGTAAATTATCGAAAATACCCTCTACAACCTCACCTCCACAATTAGTACTAAAACAAATAGCAGATTTATCAAAGTTTACCATATTTCTGGAACTAGCCTCATATAAGGCCAAAACATTAGAGATTACCTCACATCTATTGAGGGCCACCAACAAAATAAAAGGCTATCATCTGCAAAGAAAAGATGAGATATAGTCGGTCTATTGCGACTAGCTCTAACCCCATGAAACAAACCTAGCTGCTCTTATTTTCTAATTAAAGATAACAGCACTTTAACATATAATAGAAAAAGATAAGGGGATAAAGACCTTGCCGTATACCTTGAGACGGAGATATTTTACCTTTCATATCACTATTGAGTATAACAGAGTAAGAAATCGTACTCACACATTGCATTATTAAATGGATCCAATTTGGGTGAAAACCCAATTTAGCCATAACTTTCTCTAGAAAAATCTATTCAACCCTATCATACGCCTTACTCATATCAAATTTAAGAGTCATCAACTCCTCCTTCCCTCATCTTTTAGTTTTAACTAATGCCATAATTCGTAAACCGCTAAAAAGTTATCAGAAATCAATCTTCCAAGCACAAAAGCACTTTGATTTGGAGATATAATAGAAGGAAGAACCACTCTCAGTCTTTTGCAAGCACCTTTTCAATAATTTTGTACAAAACATTGTAAAGACTAGTAGGTCGAAATTTTGAAATTGGTTCTAGGTTCTAAACTTTTGAAAAAGGACAATATTAGTTGAATTCACTACAAGGTCCATTATCCCCCCATTTAAAAAAGATAATACTTTATTAGTAACATCATCCCCAACAATATTCCAATACTTTTGGTAAAATAAAGCACGTATA
This sequence comes from Bretschneidera sinensis, assembly GCA_023935145.1. Taxonomy (NCBI): domain Eukaryota; kingdom Viridiplantae; phylum Streptophyta; class Magnoliopsida; order Brassicales; family Akaniaceae; genus Bretschneidera; species Bretschneidera sinensis. Next base: position 98,487,947 of record CM043700.1, on the reverse strand, counting down.
CCATCCGGGCCTGGCGATTTAGTAGGATGCATTTAGAATAGCGCATCACGTACCTCATCTGGTAAATTCAGCCAACGAAAAATTTATGTCATCAGTAATTCGGCCATCAAGTGAAACAAGCGCTTCTTCCAACCGCATGGAAGAAGAAGTAATAAATAGGTTCTGAAAATAACCACAAATAATTCTCTCTAATTGCATGTCATCATCTTGCCAAACGCCTGAATCACCCTCAACTGATTAATATAATTTTTTCGAAGCTGGTTCGATGCCTTTTTATGAAACAAAGAAGTATTCCTATCTCCCTCTTTTAACCATTGAACATGTGAACGTTGCTTCCAAATAATCTTGTATGTGGCTAGTAAATTGTTCATTTTTCCCATAATCTTCCCTTTCTCCATAAGAGTCGTTGTCAACACAGGTTATTTTCTCATCGAAAACAACCTATTATGTAACTCATTCATCACCCTACGGGATTTACCAAATGTTTTGTTATGCTAATCAAACAACTAAGGGCCTGTCCTTTGTAGTTTTTCACACACGTCATCATTAGGGGACATTGATTTCCAGAAATATGCAATTAGCCGCTTACATTCATCATGCTTGACCCATAATTTTTCAAACCGAAATAACCAGGAACGACGCCCATATTTCTTCCTTTTCGGTTGATTAACATCAAGCACCACTGGATATGATCAGAATAACTGGCAGAAGAATGAGAAATATAATAATTCGATTTAAGTATACACCAATCAGTCATAGCCATAAAACGATCAAGATTCTCTCGAAAATGCACTTTAGGATCCTTGTTATTCATCCAAGTAAACAAAGGACCATTATATCCTAGATATGTGAACCCATATTCATCAACAACCTATTTAAAGTCCCAAATATGTGCTTCTCATCTTTCAGGCATGCCCTCCTTCTCACTAGAAACCAAAATTTCATCCACAAACCCATAATAGATTACTTTAGGAATTTAGTTGTTGCAGTTACTCCCAAGATTATAACTAGTGAGAGATAACTAGGTGAAAAGCTAAATAGGATTCTAGAGTAACACGATAGTTCCGTTTCCAAAGTAATACAAATCCTTCGCTTCGACCCTTGGCACCCACCACAATACAACACTCCAACCCATATTTACGCTTCACAAAATCCATCTCACTAACCTATATCTTAGTTTCCATAAAGAAAACCAAATCGAGAGTTTCTCGCTTGATGTCCTCACTAAGCACCCTGAATGTAGAGAGCTTCTCGAGCCCCAATACATTCCAAATCAAAATTCTCATCCGAATTCGCAGAGCAGTGACTTTCTTCCTTCATTTTCCAATACACTCCAACCCAACCCTATTCACTATTTGTGACCCATTAGAACCCACAGAACTAGCTTTCCATTTTCCTCTTTCCTCCGCGTGCCCTAGTGACAAACTCTGATAACCTTTATTATTCAACTACTTTCGCTTTTTCTGTATACCTTTACCAATATCCTTCTTACACTCTATAGGGGTTGCCACCTCTGTAACTAGTGCATCTACCAATATAGATTCATTAAGTTTACCCCCCACTACCCAAGCCAACTGTGTCACCTTTGCTGTAACCTAAGTAACGGTTTGATCCAAAACAAAGAATACTCCAAGACCTTTGCTCGATTCTGCTACTTTCTCATTAACTTTCACCATGATTTCCTCTGTGTCTGGCTCTAACTTATGACCCAAACTCATAGAACTATTTAGCAAATCCAATTTCCTTGAAATCGGATTTACCACCGAAGTTTGAACCGTACCTACAATGTCACTCGGGACTGAATTTAGACCTTATGATACCTGAACAGTAGCTTCTTTGTCACCTTTATTGGGCTGAATCAGTGTCACAAAGATACCTGATGATGATTTGGAGCCTATCAATACAAGAGTAGAAAGTTCATTGGCTTCTTTACGGTGAGTCGCCCAAACCTTTCTAGTACTGTTACTGACTTGTTGAGCTTTCCCCACCAACCTCATTGTGGACTCCTTCCTCGCGGCCCTACCAGATCCCGAACCATGACGTTTTCTATCCAGTACCGTACGCAGCCAATCCCCATATTATTTCACGACCTTCGTAGTATTCTTTATTTTCCCTAATGTAAAATTGCAATCCTTGTCGACGTTCCCCAGTCGACCACAGTCAAAACAAAAATTCGGTAGCAGTTCATAGGTCATTGGAAGCCACATCGTCTTCCTGTCTCTTGACAACATCACCCGCACTCCATGTCGTAAAGGATGAATAATATCCAAACACACCCTAACCCTTAGGTATTTCCTCATCCCCATACTAGACTCCTCAACATCCATTGTCTCAATAAGCCCTAGCTTTTCCTTGATCAATTGCCCCACAGCCACCAACATACATCCAGGAGGTAAGTCATAGAGGTGAATTCAGAATAGAGCATATTGAAAGCTCAAGGTGGACAATTACATAACTCTATTATAATTTTGGATAATTAATAGGTGCTTGTCGAAAGACCAAAGTCCTGAGTCCACTACCTAATCTCTATCCCTTGAAGACTTGAATTGGAACAAAAATAAATTATTACCTAAAGCCCTAGTCTCTACCCCATGAATCTTTCTCCATACCGATTACATCGTGGTCATCAACACTTCACCGTTAAACAGCCTCACTATTAGGAGTTTACCGATAAGACCCAAGGAACCAAGATGGAGACCCTCTTCAACCTCTTTCTAGTAAAAAAAAAAAAAGCTTTGACCTCTTCCTCTGTTAGCCAAATAGCTTTCATCCTAGACATAAGATCTTCCTCCACCCTTAAGGCTGAAAGAATATTGCTATCGTAAACTAAAATAGAGTTGGAACCGTGATGCACCAGAACCCCCACGAACGCAGGGAAAAAACTTACATGTGCAAGAAAAAACTCCCACTATCGGCCGCCAAGAGAAACCCTAGGCTCTTGGAGAGAAAACTCTAAGTCTTATAAAAAATAAATTGATAGAGCATTACATGTTGAATACTGGTGGGGAAAATGTTACTGTAAAGTGAGGGTTGTTTATCAAAATAAGTGTGAGAGAGAAAGAGAAAAAGGCTTGAAGGCGTGACCAGGTCAATTTCTTTAAGGTTTAATTCTCCCCTCACAGTGCAAGAGATTACCGACGAATTTCCTCTAAGATACAACGAAGCACTCATGTTATTCTGCATTTTGAACTAGTGAAGAATAATCCACAACAACTTCTAAGATTTTATTGATGTATTACACTTATTTCTGGAAGTTTTCAAGATTTATGGACATGAAAAAATCAGTATTTTTGAAAGGACAAAAAGAAAAAGAGAAAAACCAGAAAATCTTATTGTAATCTGTGTTATGTTAATTATGAAAGTTACACACACTTATATAGTGTTGAAATGAGTGTTTTTCCATTATAGATACCTTATTTCAGTTTAAAACTAAATTAAACTAAATATCAAGTGTTCTTTCACAAATAACACTTCTTTTCACGTTCAACTATCATAAAACGTTCTGAAAATTCAAAATTTTCAAAAATCTAGTCGACTGGACCATGTTTTCAGTCGATTTAAAAAGTTACATAGAGTTATAGGAATTTTCTTCCTTCCATCCAATTGACTAAATGCTTTATACAAACGAATGCATACACCATTAAGTCGACTGTTTAAACTCTCAAAAGCCAAAATTCCTTTTTCCTTTTTCTTTTCTTCTTTCCTTTGATTTTCTAAAATATCTCAAACTTAAAAACAAGTTTATTTTGAAAATTATCAACAATCCCCCACCATTTTCAAAATAATTTGACTCGATAAAACCTTAAAAAACTAATCTTTATCATCCATTGAAGTTCATGCATAAATAAAGATGTCTTTTGAACTTGAATCTTCACTTAGTGAAAACACATCAAAGTTCAACATAATATGTGGTAGTATAATACTTTGAATCACAAATCCTATTTGTTTAACCGAATATGTATCACACATGAGACTTCTCCTCTTAGAATTTGGCAAAAAAATTTTCCAACACTTTTGAAGGCCTTATATCATGTATCTTATATCATGAATGCTCTAGAGTTAAGCCCTTAAACTCAACAGAAGCTGCCACACTTCACACTCACTAGGAAAGCTTATCAAGTATGTTCCAAAATTTAACATACCAAAGAAAATATTTTATAAGCTTATTAAGAACTTACAGTTCACCTACACTTTATCATTACGGTTCCAAGCATCGTAATTCTTGGGAAATATAAATCTAGATGCTTGCAATCACTACTAATGATGTACTTTATCTCACTAAACTTAAGACTTAGATTTAGTAAGAGTTGAGTTGAGGTTCCATCATTAGTGATCCTATCGTATGGGCTTAAGACCCATGCCTTGTGATGTTTTAACCATTTACTTTCTTGCAAGTCTCTTGGTTAACGGATCTGCCAAGTTTCCTATGGACCTTACAAATTTAATTGTAATTACTCCATTAGTAATTAATTACCTTACATAGCTATGTCTTAATCCGATATGTTTAGACTTTCCATTGTAGACATTGCTATAGACCCTTGCTAGTGTTGCCTCACTGTCACATCGAATTGAAATTGGAGCTATGAGTTTAGGCTACACAGGAATTTCTAACAATAAATTCCTTAACCACTCAACCTCTTTACCCCCCACTGCCAATGCCACAAATTTGGATGCCATGGTAGAATTAGTGATACAGGTTTGTTTTTTGGAAGCCCAAGATAGGACACCCCCACCAAGAGTGAATATCCAACCACTTGTGAACGAGTGATCTTCCTCTCGGTTTATTACCCAACTAGTATTAGTATATCCTTGTAAAATTATTAGATACCCTTTGTAACTTATGCCAAGATTAATGGTCTTTTTCAAAAATCTAAAGACCTTATGTACAACCTCCCAATGATCATTGCTAGGAAAACTAGTAAATCTACTTAGCTTCTCTATAGCAAACGAAATATCAGGCCTTATACAAATTACGGCATACATTAGACAACCAATTGCTCTAGCATACTCTAGTTGTGGAATTGCTCTACCATTATTCTTAGATAATTTGATACTATTATCAAATGGTGTACTTATAGGTGTACTTTTTAAGTGATCAAATTTCTTTATAATTTTCTCAATGTAATAAGATTGTGTTAAAGTTAGGCTATCATTATATCTTATGATTTTGATACCTAAAAAACATCAGCCACACCCATATCTTTCATATCAAAATTATCTGACTGAAATTTCTTTGTATTTTGAACTTATTCTAAGTCAGTACAAAATATCAACATGTCATCTATGTACAGATATATGATAACACATTTACCATTAATGAACCTACTATACACACACTTATCAAATTAGTTAATTTTGAAACCATATGATAGTATACTTGATCAAATTTCTCATACCATTGTTTTGGGGCTTGTTTAAGTCTATATAAATACTTAACTAACTTGCATATTTTATGCTCTTGTCCCTTAACTATAAAACATTTAGGTTGACTCATATACATTTTTTCTTCTAATTCACCATACAAGAATGATGTTTTAATATCCATTTGATGAATTTCAAGCTTGTATATGGAAGCTATTGTAATAAGCATTCTAATTGTGGCTATCCTTACAACTAGTGCATAGGTATCAAAATAATCAACACCTTCTTTTTGCATAAATCCCTTAGCCACTAACATTGCCTTGAATTTATCAACTGTACCATCCACCCTTAATTTTATTTTGAAAATCCACTTTCATCCAATGGGTTTAGATTCTGGTAGAAGGTCCACCAATATCCAGGTTTTGTTCCTCATTATGGAGTCCATTTCATCATTTATGGTATCATTCCAAAATGCAACATCTTGAGACTTTATAGCCTCTTCATAAGTTTGTGGATCAGAGTCAATATTCAAAATAATTGGAATAGAATTACTTATTGAGTTGCTAGTTCCTTATACCAAACACATATAAAAATTGGGTCCATACATCTTAGGATTATTAACTCTTTTGCTCTTTCTAAGTTCCATTTCATTTTTATCTACTTCCTTCCTTGAACTTTGTTCTTGTTCATTACTGTCCGAAATAGTCTTAGGAAGTGTCTTGAACCTAGTTTCATCGAAAATAGCATTCCTAGATTCAATGATGGAATTTATTTAATAATAATTATTTGGCTCCACCACCATGAATCTATAAGCTTTACTATAAAGTGTGTATCTGAGGAAAATACATTATATTCCTCTTTCACCAAAGTTCTTTCTTTTTGGTTAAAGAACTCTAACTATAGCTCTACAACCCCATACCTTAAGGTAGTCTAGATTAGGCTTCCTATTCTTCAATAACTCATAGGTGTTACTTTGTTTCTTTTTGTAGGGACTCTATTTAAAAGTGATAAGCCGTTAAAAGTACTTCTCCCAAAACCCATGTCCTAGACTAGAGTTGGAAAGCATGGCATTAACCTTCTTTTTTATAGTTCTATTTTTCCTCTCTGCTACACCATTTTGTTGTGGTGTATAAGGGGCAGTGATCTCATGAATTATTCCATGAGTCTCAAAATAAGTAGGATCATAATACTCACCTCCCCTATCAGTTCTAAGACATTTAATCCTATTGTTACATTGAAGTTCTACTTCATTCTTAAGAACACAAAACTATGCATAGCTTCATCTTTAGAATGCAACAAATAAACAGGACAATATCTTGTATAATCATCTATAAAAGTCTTTAGGTGTAACATGCATATCACATATATCATTATGAATTAAATCCAGAATTTTTTATTTCTTTGAACACTTGGAAAATGTTTTCTAGTGATTTTTATAAGCATAAATGTTCTATAATTTTCCAAATTAAAATCAAACTTTGAAAGTAAATCTAACTTGAGCATATCATTTAATCGTCTAGCATTTACATGTCCTAAACGATTATGCCAAAGTAAAGCAGAACAATTAACAAAACAAGCAGAAATCATACTCGTATTATTAATATTGAGTTTGAACATCCCCTCATACATATATCCCTTCCCAACAAAAATACCTCCCTTAGAGAGTACAAACTTATAGCCTTAAATACAAGCTTGAACCTATTTTTTTTCAAGAGGCTACTAGAAACTAAATTCTTCCTAATTTTAGGTACATGGTACACATTAGTGAGGGTGAGGGTTTTTCCAGAAGTAAACTCTAGTTAAACTTTTCCCTTTCCTATCATTGGTATAGTGGTTGAATTTCTCTTGTACAGGAAAGTACCTTCAACCATTGCTTTATAGTTCTTAAAGAATTTCTTTTCTTTACATACATGTCTCATTGCACCAGAATCAATCCACCAAGCTTCATTGTCCTCAAGGAGATTTGCCTCAAAAATCACAGCCACAAATTCTTGTGGTGTTTTTCCCTTTTTTTTTTCAGCAAATCGCAATCTCTCTTGAAATGCCCATGTGTTCCTCAATTGAAGCAAGAACCCTTAGTTTTCTTATTCTTAGGAAACTTTGCTAGTTGGTTCTTTCTCTTGTGAGATTCCTGATAGTGCTTCTTTGAAGTCTCTCATCCCTCTACCATATTGATCTTGGATAGGGCTTATTCCTTTCCTTATTTTCGTAAGTCCTCCTCAATATGGAGATGGTTGCCTAACTCCTCAAGAGTCAGGTCTTCCTTTTAGTACTTTAGACGATTCTTGAAATTTTTCCACAAAGGAGGCAATTTGTCTATAATGGTTGTGACCATTATGGTCTCATATATTTTTAGGTTATGTTGAGTAAATTGATCTAATATAGTTTTAATCTCACTATATTGATCCATAATACTATGAGTATCAACCATTTTAAAATTATTAAACTTTGTAATAATATTACGCTTACTTGCTACGTCCTCCTTCATGTACCTTGCATGTAGTGTGTCCCACAACTCATTTGTTGTCTTGTCATTATAGTAGGCATCAACAAGTTTGTTAGACATGGCATTCAAGATATAACCTTTGCAAATGCCATCATTCTGATCCTATTCTGTCTATCTCTTGTATGAGAAATTGGTTAATCTTCTACAGGTTTGGTCCTTAGAGAATTGATGACATAATATATCTGAAGCGATGTCAAGAGGAAGAACATCTTCTTCTGCCAGCGATAAAAATTCCCTCTGTCGAATCACTCCAACTTGTTGAAGTCCAACACCATAACTCTTAATGAACTCAAGGATGTCATTTTGATAAACCAGGAATTAAACCTTAAGATTGTTGAATACCGGTAGGGAAAAGATTACTGGAAAGTGATGGTTGTTTATCGAAATAAGAGAGGGAGAGAGAGAGAGAGGCTTCATAATGTTTAATTCGTCCCTTATGGTGCAAAAAATTACCGGTGAATTTCCTCTAAGATACAACAAAGTTCTAATGTTATTCTGCACTTTGCACTAGTAAAGAATAACATACAACAGCTTCTAAGAGTTTATGGATGTATAACACTTATGTTTGGAAGTTTGCAAAATTTCTATACATAAGCAAATCAATATTTTTGAAAGGAGAAGAAGAAGAAGAGAGAAAAACCAGAAAATCTAATTGTAATATGTATTATGTTAATTATGAACGCTACACGCACTTATATAGTGTTGAAATGAGTGTCTTTCCATTACGGATACCTTATTTCAGTTTAAAACTGAATTAAACTGATTACTAAGTTTTCCTTCACAAATAACACTTCTTTTCACGTTCAACTGTTATGAAACATTCTGAAAATTCGAAATTTTCGAACATCTAGTCGATTAGATCATGTTTTCAGTCGACTTAAAAAATTACAAAGAGTTTCGGGAATTTTCTTCTTTCTATCCAGTCGACTGAATGCTTCATACAGTCGATTGTAAACATTATTCAGTCGACTGCATGAAGCTTACAGCCGATTGTATCAACTCTCAAAAGCTAAAGTTTGTTTTTCCTGTTTCTTCTCTCATTTCCTTCTATTTTTTAAAATATCTCAAACTTAAAAATTAGTTTATTTTTAAAATTATCAACATTACGAAATATATAATAAATATTTATCCAAGTAAAGAAAAAGAGGAAAATGTAAAAAGAGTAGTTCTTGATTCTTTGTATTTTATTTTAGAAATAGTTCACGAAACTGGAAACATATTCATTGAAAGAGAAAAAATAGATAAATATATATCAGACTGGATTATCGATACGAGCTGTATTTTAGTACCTTAATTAAACGAGAAGTGACACTTATTTTTGTTTATGTTACTTGGCACAAAGAGTACCTTGGTCTCAAAATTTTTAACACAACTTTCATTCAAACATATCTCACTTTTATTATTATTGTTTTTAAAAGTTCAATAGTTCTCTGAATAAAAATGTTTAAATGATCAACCGGTCAAAAGATTGAGACTCCTTATTTTTTAAGCTCCATTTTCGTGCAAAGGCTTCAGTCACAACAATAGTATTTTTTTTAACAAAAATTATAGAAACAGATAGAACTAGAAGGTTTTTATCTCACCAATGACTAAACAATAAAAAAACCATTACATTCATTTAATTCCTGCTACTGACAGTTTTCTTTTTTATATAAAACCAATAAATCTCGACACAACCTCTATAAAAAATCAAAGAAGAAAAAAAGAGGAAGAAACCAGTTCAATTAATTATAGTATAATTTTTTTAAATATTACTTATAAATAATTTTTTTTTAAAAACTTAACAATTCGAAAATTTTGATTATGATTTTATGAATGCATGTAAAGATAAATGTAATAGTATAAGAATTTTTTATAAATGAAATTTTTTTCTTAATTTTTATTATTAAATATTAAAAAATTACAAAAAATAACATGTGAGTGAAAAATTCATTAAAAAATTATTGGATGATCTTCAAATTGTTTATAAAATTTATTGGGTTTAAATTAACCAATCTCACAATCAAATAGATACAAATAAACAGTAAAATTAACGAAAACTTACTTTATGCTAATAATGCAAACTATAACATTTATTATGTATCGAAAAATTCAAAATTTCTTATAAAAATTTGTCAAATTGCAAATTCAAGTGTTTGCAAGGCATCAAGGTTGTACTAATACAAAAAAATTTAATTTAGACCCATTAAAAGTTTTATTGATAATTTTTAAAAATTTAAAAATTAATATTATTAATAAAATTTTTAAAATTACAAATAAAATTTTCGATGAGCCGTAACCAAAAATAAAATCTTCGTAAAAGGCAAGGGCTAAACAGACTAGTTACGATTAGAAACAGCAAAGTCAACAGAAAAGAAGTCTGCTTTGGTACAACTAGAACGTATTTCTCTAGGCGAAGACTCCCAGAACGGTTACAATTCATCGAACCATTCGCTCTCGATTCCTTCTTTCTTTATTAGTTAATTTACCCTTTAGAAAAAGGTTTCAAATGTGCTCCTCTCCGCTTTTCTCTATCTTCATCATCATTTCTTTATTCAATTGCTTGTGCAAAGTAACTAATCAAAACACAAAAATATAAGAACAGAACACACAGGCAAAGACCCCTCCCCCTCCAAAGCCCGGACTCCACCAAACAAACAACACCAACACCAACAAGTTCTTTGGCCACTTTTTGGCCTGTATTGGATCAATAAGAGGTAATTCTCTATTACCCACTTCTTGTTCTAACTTGTTTTTGCCTCTATTTTTTCATTTTGTTGTGTTTTTTTGTTTTTTTTTTTTTGGGGGGGGGGGGGGGGGGGGGCGGAGTTTAGGGTTGCTTCTTGAAGGGTTTTGGAGTAACGATTGGGTTTGGATTTTGATGGTGCAGATTGTGAATTTAGGGAGGTGGGTTTGGTTTGCAATTTGAAATTTGGATTGGAGGTGACTACAAGAAGTGGATGTTCACAATTTAGTTTTGACAAATTGGAGGTGTTCTAGAACTTTCTGTTTTTATGGATAGGTTATGCTGCTTTAATGCTTCCTACTCTCAGGTAAGATAATTCTAATACTCTCTCTATTTTTTCTTTTGTCTTTGATCCATTGATGGTTTTTTTATACTTACGTTTTCTGGTATTACAGCGTGCTTAATTGTTTGGCCGTTAAAGCATGGTGTTTATTTCGTTATGGGGCTATTACTGTATTCATTTATGATTGTATTTTTTTTTTGTTGCTTAATTTTAGTAGGGTTCTGCGGCTTTCAGGTCAGTTTGAAATGAATTATTGGATTATGGTGAAACTATATCTAAATATCACTTTTGTGTATCGAGGGGATTTGATATTGTCTTTGCTGTGTGGGATGGGTAATTAATTAATTATCTCTTGGTGATGGTATTTTTGGTCAGTTTAATGAGTTTCTGATCGTTATAAAGCCCATTGTTTAACTCTTATTGTGAGAATGTTTCATGCTTTCTAAAACTGTGCTCTATGCCATTGAACTGTTTGCAGCACCAAAAGGACTCTATAGCAGAACCTTTTTGGGCATTGCAGCTCTGTGAAGTGAACCAACAGCATATGTATACCAAGGAGTTTTCTTCTGCTGGTCATTATGTAATTATTTAATGAGAAAGTGAAAAAGGCATATGCAAAGGAGTTTTCAGAATTAATTTGTTAGATGGCACCCCAAAAAAGAAATCAGCAGCATGCTACCATGACACTATTTTCTCTTCTTTCAGTAGTGCAATCATTGCACTCTCCATTTTCTTATAATGAAATTTCAATTGAGTAATTTTCGTTACTTCATTTGTACGTAAGCCTCCGTCCCATCTTATTATGTTTTTTTTCGATGTTGCATGTAAGGATTTATGAAATCGTAATTACCTTCAGCTTCTTCTGTATCTGTACTTACATTTAAACAATATGAGATTTATATTGAGATTTTTATTCCAGTTACGGTCATCATCTAGCTCTGGGAAGGGGAAAAGTCACGAAGGTGTAATCAAGTATGGTTTCAGCCTAGTAAAAGGGAAAGCTGATCATCCAATGGAGGATTATCATGTTGCTAAATTTGTACCTTCCTACCTACAGAAGCATATGTTCTCAAATATCCTAAAAGAGGTGGGTTGACCTCTTAAACTTCTAATGGATGACTACAGGTTTTGGTTTGGTTTGGTTTGGTTTGGTTTGGTTCTGTGTCTATTTACGTTTGCCTCATTTATTCATTCTAGGAAGAGTTCTGGGTTGATCCGAACAGATCCATCTCAAAAGCCTATGAGAAGACAGACCAGGCAATTCTCTCAAATAGTTCTGACTTGGGCCGTGGTGGGTCTACTGCTATAACTGCAATTTTGATAAATGGACGAAGGTTGTGGGTAGCAAATGTTGGAGATTCACGAGCAGTTCTTTCAAGAGAAGGTCAGGCAATACAGATGACTACGGATCATGAACCCAACACTGAACGCAGCAGCATCGAGAACAAAGGCGGCTTTGTCTCAAACATGCCAGGTGTTTATCAGAAACTGTTGTTTAATATATTCATTGTCCAAATATCTATATCTAAGTGTAACATAGATATGATTTATGTATTTTTTTTTTGAAATGATTAACTAGTTGACATCTGCATATCATCCTTTTATTTGGGTTGCCACTAATGGGTTTATGGTTTATGCTAAGTTTCATGTGTAGCTAATGGCTCCCCAGACAATGAGCTGTTTCCAGCTTCTTATATTCGCATTGCCACCTTTAAAGTTTTCTTAAGCTGGTAACATGTTATGCATTTCCAACCCCAAATAAGTACTATTCGTCATTTAGATTAGACCATTGGAGCAGTCAATTTTGTGTTTGGAGTGATCAGTTCTCTCTTTCTTGAAGAGTAAACTTGTCTGTTCACATTAAATGCATTAGGATTCTACTACAGCATCTGTTTTATTGTGTGAATCATGATTAGATTCAATTTAATTTCGTTTACTTTGATGGAACTATCATGGCACTTTAGTGAGTCTCCAGGGACTGTCATAGTTGTTCTGCTGTCTCATTAATTTTGGATGGTAATTGGTTCTACTTAAATTAGATTACAAAACAAACTGAAAAATACTCACAAGCAGCTCTCTTGGAGTCTGACATATACTGGACAAATGTAATTATTTTTAAGATCACTTCTGGACTTAAGATAAAAATGAAAATTTCATGTATCATCTTTTTTCTGAAAATTTTCTAGGGAGCTAAATATTAACCGACAGATAATGGAATGTATTGTCCACTCTACCTCTAGGCAGAATCTTGTTCGAGGACCTTGAATTTCTCCTTGGAATGTGGTCAAATTCAATCATTGGTTCTGCTCCCAGGGAAGTCTGGCCCATTGGGGAGAAGGAGATTTATAATTGATTAACTTTCCTGTTTCCAGTGTGGAAATTTCTCTCTCCTGGTTTGTAAGTTAGGAGGAAAGACTTTTATCTAGCATTGATCTACAATTTCTTGGTATGCCATCAAATTTATTCGATTAGTAATTGAAAGCTCACGGAAGTTCTTCAATTTCTTGTGGGAGGTTGTTGATATTTCCAATATTTTAATATGCCCATTCTACCTCAAATTGGATGCCTCATAACTTGAGAATTAGGTTTTCATTCTAGCTCCTTAAATGTACGAAAGATTTCTCTGCAGCCTTTTGTTTGACTTTAAATCTTCCTTCTTGTTAAAAGAGTAGTTCGGTCACTGCCCCATGACTTTGCATACAACACACGTGGTATAGACTTTTATAATTTAATTTCATTGAGTGTGTATGTGTGATACAACAATGAAAAATTAACTTTTGAGATGGCTTGGAGCTACCGCAGAGATCCTTTTTAGGTTGAGGCATGTTGTCTTTTCAAAGGCATGACATTAGAAAGATATTGAGTTATCAGCAGAACCTCAATAATGGCTATTGACTCTCTAGCAAAGCCATGCCAGTGGAGTGGAGAGACATCTACTTGCTATTTTATAGGCCCCTTGAGTAGAGTAGCACAAGGGGAGGGGAACTACCTTCATGCTGAAGAAGGCGTCTTTTCCCTGCATCTCTGGATGTGGTGGTAGTCTATGTATCATTACATTAATCTATTGGAGTATGGAATAAAGGCTTGTGAAGTTTTTTGATCTCTTGAGGGATTTTGGTGATATCTTTTGTGTTTTGGCCTGTCTGGACTAATGCAAGTGTTGCTTCCTTGGAAATGTTTCTGCTTCCGAGTTTTTTTTAGTTGGCAATACGTGAATACTTGATACAATCCTGAGTTGTGGCAGTCTCTGCTATCATTTTGTTGTTCTGTTTTGTACATAATTTTATTTGATGTATTGAAAATAGACCATACACTTGGGTGGTTGACAGGATTGAGGGCTTTGAGATAGCATTTATAGTCCTTGGTAGGAACATGATTGCTGGTGGATGGTAAATGTAAATCGTTCTATTCCGGTGCATTGTAAAATTCTGTGCTGCTCAACTATCTGCTTTCTAATAATTTAATCTTATCTTGAAAGGATCCAAGGATCCAAGTTTAATTTATCCAAAAAAATGAAAAGGATTCCAGATTAAGGCAGAGGTATAATCAGGATGTTAGTGTGTGTGTGTGAAGCATCTCTGATGCCCATATGTTATCAATTGCAACATGTAATTGCGATGTGGTAGCTTCTGTAGATGAACAACAACTTTTTTCTGGTATCCTTTCTGGGTCTTGAATATTGAATGGTTTATTGTATTGTTAACTTTGATTAAACAAGGTTGGAAGGTGGGCTAATGTTTACAACAGTGTTAAATCTGCTGTCTTTGCACTTTTATAGGAGATGTCCCTAGAGTTAATGGGCAGCTGGCAGTTTCTCGTGCTTTTGGAGACAAAAGCCTTAAATCACATTTGAGATCAGATCCAGACATACAAAATACTGACATAGATGGCAATACAGACATTCTAGTTCTTGCGAGTGATGGTCTTTGGAAGGTAAATCATTTTAGCTTTAATTATTTTTTCCTTTCTGCATTAATAGTAAACTGCTGTCTACCCAAAAATTGTCTTGGTTGTGCGTAATTAGAAATAATTCCATAGATTTTTTTCCACTTTTCCTTGTCATTAACCTAGGTGATGGCTAATCAAGAGGCTGTTGATATTGCAAGAAGGTTCAAAGATCCACAGAAGGCAGCTAACAACTGAAGCATTGAAAAGAGACAGTAAAGATGATATATCTTGTGTCGTCGTTAAATTTAGGGGATGAAACCTCCTAAACCATATTTCTCTCCACGAGCAGTATATACCTTAAATAAGAGTTTCTTTATATTGAATGCCAATATGTGGATTAGGAAAACAACAAAATACATACCTGGTTGGCTTTATACTTGGAGTTCTGCAGTTTGGAATTTGCCAAAGGAAAAAGGAAGAATGAGGTTTGCCCCATGTAAATTTGTTTTATTGATGTGGCTCTGGTATTTAATATTGTTTGATTTCTTTATGAAATTGAATTAGGAATCTTATGTATTTGGCCTTGTACTTGCACAAGAGGCTTCACGGGCGTGCGTAGATGAAGAATGTGGTTTCGATTGTCATTGGAGGAACTTTTCATGGTGTACTGTCGTTCAGTGTAGTTGCCATGAATTCAAGAAAAATAAAGAACTATTACCTATAACGGTCACTGAGCTGGAAAGGAAGGTTGGGATTTCTTCATATGGGCTTTTGTCATATTTTGTTTCTAAGCAAAACCCAAACAATAACGTTAACTGGTGATGCTGCTATGGTTGGAACTTGGAATTCTGCTAATTTAAAGCCTATTTATGTGCAGGACTGGTTATGTAAGAATTTTAAAGGGGTGTTTAGTTATGAAAAATGGTTTTTTTTTTTTAATACTGTTTTCAACAATTTGTACATTTTTAATATGATTTAAGAAAAAAATAATATTTTTTTTTCAAATATAATATTTAAAAAGTTGGGAAACAAATTTTGTTTTTGTTTTTATTTTTTTAATATTATGTTGAAAAGTGTTATTTTTTAAATTATATTCAAGATGTACAAATTGTTTAAAAAAGTGTGAAGTAAAATAAAAAAATATTTTTCAAAGCTAAACATAGAAATTGATCTCAAAAGTTGCTTGTTTTGGGGGTTAACAGAGGTGGATTTTATTTTTAAGACCAAAGGTAGCAAGGTTAAATTAAAATATTGTTGTAAAGTATCATAACGAAAATTTTGATATAAAAAGTAAAGCTATATACATGGTTTTAAATAACAAAAGAGATAAAATATATCCTATATCATAATATTCAAATGTAAACCAAATGATAACACATCACATAATTATATAACAATGATAACTAATAAATACTTGAAAGTAAACTAACATACTATTTACTAAATTTTTATATTAATAATCTTATGAAAAGATATCCTTTATGGTAACAATTTATGTTTTATAAAAGTACATGTTGTATCTTAATTTCTGAAGTAGAAAAGTAGTAAATCAATGATCTTCTCGTCCAATGGTAAAAAGGTTTTATGTTAAAATTCTGAGATCACAACATTTTATGTTTAATTTTCATCACGATATGAATAATTTATCTAATTTGTATATAGTAATTTTTCTCACTTCAGGGAGGTGGATATATAGGCTAGTGATAGTTATTGTGATCATATCAATCATACTTTGGACTAAACCATGAAAAATTTATAAAGAAACTCTTTAGGAGTAAGGGCCGTTACACTTGCTCCTTAATGTATGGAAAATAACAATTTTGTCTTATTCATAGATGATTTCTATACATATTCCCCTTCCTATTAACATTTTCAATGGTCCTCTTTTTTTATTTTGGTCTCATCAATTAAATTTGAAAACCTGAAAGTACCGCTACTTAATCTACATCTTTTTTTTTTTTTTTTTTTTTTTTTTTTTTTTTTTTTCTATCTTCTTTATCCTGTCAAAAATATGAAAAAAAGGAAATCTTAAAAGTATACATATTCTTGATTTCTTAGTATTAGGGGAAATAATACAACATAAGTATGGAAACATCTAAAATATACGAAAATTCAATTAATCTGTTAAATCATGGTAAAGCACAAGAACTAGCTCTCGAAATAACCAAATAGCTCCTAACAATAATTTTAGTTCTTTCAAGAGGGAACCTTAGACTCCACTTAAGTTATTTTAACCTTTTAATTATTTTGGATGGACAATAGTTTACCTCCAAATAAAAATAATGTCATACCATTCTTTAGGTTAATTAACACAGACTTAACAGTGTTATCCCACAAACTATAGTTAGTTTTTTTAAAAATTACTTTCAAAGTTTTTTTTTTCTTTCTAACTCTTAAAGGAAAAAAATACAGAAAGAACTAAAACCTTTCTCCATCTTCATTCTCTCTCATGTCGTCTCTCTCAAACTTGGTCATTTTCTTTAACTCTGACAACCTTCAACTACCTACGGCGACTTGGATTCTTAGCTTCATTGGCTTCAACAGCCTCCAACTACCTCCGATGTAATCGAGCGTCTTGAGTCCTCAGTTGCCCTCTCTCTCTCTCTCTCTCTCTCTCTCTACACATTTAACTCAGCTCGGTTTGAGGTCATCGCTATTGAATTGATGGGTCATCCAACTTGTCGCACTACACGCTGGTACAGTCTTTTGAGCCATGTGAGATTTGAGTTATTTTTATCGTTGTTAAACTAATGGGTATTATCAAATCAATACATTTTCTAGTCGGGATGATTTTGATTTACTCTTTAGATACATGTAATTTTCTCCTAGTTTTCTTTCCTAAATAAAATTTTCATCAAAAACCCTATATATATATTTTTTACTTGGGATGAAAATGCGATTGTCGATCCTATTACGTCTAAGCAATTGTTTGCGTATTTAGCTGCTCTAGAGTGAGACTAAGAGATTAAGAGAATGGTTTTCTTAGTTGGGTGCTTAAATGAGTGAGACGAAGCGATTCAAGGTGTGGTGTAGTTCCAATGAAGATAGGAAAGGGTTTTAAGCCTTTGATATATTTTCTTTTCTTTAAGAATGAAACAAAATAAAACCTTGAAAATGGTTTTGAAGAAAAAACTAACTACAGTTTATGGGACAACATTGTTAAGTCTGTGTTAATTAACTTAGAAAATGACATGACATTATTTTTGTTTGGTGGTAAAATCTTGTTTATTTAAAATAATTTGAAGGTTAAGATGGCTTAAATTGAGTTTAAAGTTCCCTACCAAACACAATAATTTAAAGGTTAACTTTTACTTTCACCCAAATTGATTTTCTTTTTCAAAATCTCTAACAACCTCTAACAAGGTTTAGAAAGCTCCTTATATTGTGTTTGGTAGTGTAAAATTTAAGTCTTGAAAATGAATTTGGATGAAAATAAAAGTTTCCTCCTATAATTTTACCCATAAGAAAAGCCATAATTTCACTTAATTCCAAAGCCTTAATTGTATACTACCAAACACAATATCAAAGTTTTCCCAAAAAAATCAACATAAAATTCATGCTATCATTACTACTATTTGCAAAGAAGAACAAGAAACAAGAAACCTAACAATCAACCAAGATCCGAAAATCCACAATTAAGGACCACAACATTCTTCTCGAAAACTAATTCATGCTACCATGACCACACTATTTAGAATCCAAATCAAGTTATAACAATGTTAAAAGAACATTTTTCAATGAAACCTTGGTGGTAAAAAAAGATTAAGGTTGAGACACTAGGACTTTATGGTATGGTTTCAGGTTCGATTCCCATAATGTATTTGTTCTATGTCTGATTTATATATCAGTTATTTATCTCACTTTAGGTGGGTTGTGGTAGTATCCTAGACTTCTATATGAGTAATATAATAGTATGAGCTTATATTTTAATCAAATTAATTATTGTACTACTCATTTATTGCATTGCTTCAACAGCAAAACACATTGGGAAGTGTTCCGAATAATGCTCGTTAGAGAAAAGAGAGAGAATGAATTTTTATTTGTAGGGTGGTCTATATAGATGAATTTGAAAGAAATTATCTAACCATGAGCAATTTTGTCCAAAAAATTATTGCAGCTTAATCTGGTCAAATTAGATAACAAGTATCCACCCTTCCGGTGGGAACTGTGTGTATGATTTATAAATTTTGATTCACGTACTTGTTCTTCCAATCAAAAATAAAAACAATGAGATTACGAAGAGAGAAAAAAATAGAAGAAAAAATAAGTTTGAGGATTTGGGGGGCTCCAGTGAAAATTGATTCTTGCTTTTTCAGCTTGCTTAACAATGGAAAGATCTCATCTATTTATAGAGGCTTCCAACCTCATCTCCACCCCCTCATAACTGCCTCTTTTGAAAATCGAATTGTGAGATAATCATTATCCACCCATATTTTGGGATTTCATTAACTGATGAGAATATGTAGCCTTATCCCTTTTATTTCGGGATAAACTTTTCTTGTTAGCCTAGTAGCCACCAACTAACATCTCCCATTTGGCTACTTAGCAAAAGATTCTAGGCACACTTCCACTATCCGTGAGATACCAAAAACAATGCCTTCAGAACATACTCCTTAATTGATGAGTAATTGAAAATATACTAATACTTAGTGATTTATTGATATTATTTGTAGGAAATTAGGTTTAAATATTGCATTTTTCCTTAATTGTCTTTAAAATGTGTTTTTCAAAATCATGGGTATTTTTGGTGTATTTTCAGGTCACAGTTGCTTAAAAATAATACTTGGATGAAAAAATAATATTGGGAAGAAGATCTGGAATGTCTAGGGCCAAACGGTTCAAAAATCAGAGTCAGAATGAGAGAGACGATGTCGTTTTATCAAAGGAAATTAGCTGAATTCGAAGAAGGACGCGTGCCGTAGCATGCATGCTGTGGCCGTTTGTTCCCTAGAGTTTGGCTGGGGATGTCTACTAACACGAGTCGCATTATACTTTTCTTGGGCCGTGGCCTTCATAGCTGGAGAGGGCAATAATAAAAAAAACCCTAATGATATTGTGAGCCTCTGTATATATACCAGTTTTACTTGTGCTGCACTTTTTCCTATTTTATGTCATATTTCCTTTTAGTTACTTTCCTATTTCATGTTTTTCTAGTAGTAGAAGTATTTCCCATTTAAATGTCTTTCCTTTTCCGAGGCTGCACTTTTCCAATTTTGTGTTATATTTCTTTTTAATTACTTTCCTATTTCATGTTTTCCTAGTAGTAGAAGTATTTCCCATTTCAGTGTCTTTCCTTTTCCTAGAAGGAGAAGTATTATTGTACTTTCCTTTTCTTTTCTAGGAGTTTGCCTATATAAGGCCGGTTGCCATTGCCCTATAAAACAATAGATTTTTCCTAGAAAAAAAAAAAGAGAAGAGAAAATTAGGAAGAACGTAGCTGTTATTGGTGATCAGAGAGATTCATCTGCATAGAAGACTCTTCAAGATTATTGTTGTTTGTTTTCATTCTTCATTCTTTCCATCTTTCATGTCTTTGAATATTTATTTTGTTTTTAATTTTAAGATTATGTCTAGCTAATTTAATTTTTGGTTAAGGGTGATTTCAAAGCCCTAGACATGATTTTGTGATTGAATATTCAAAGATTATTATCCATATTTCTAATAAAATTGTTTATGTTCTTCCATAAGAATTTTTTATGATTATTATTTTATTTTATTCGGGGTGGCCAACCAAATGAAATAGGGTAATTATCTATTGCTAGGTTAGGAATATTGATCCGTAATTGTCTTGAATTTCTAATCAAAGGTAGCAATTAGTAATCATTGATGATGAGATATTTTCATGTGATTATTATATGGAATATAACTCAAGATAAATGAACCGAGCTTATGCGTTTAATTCTTGGACCAACCTATCTTTCTTAACCTAATGCTTCTATTAAATTAAATTTAGAGAGCTTATTCTAGGTTATTTAATAGATAGAGACTAAGTAAAGAGCTTGTTTTACTTAACGACAAACTAAGGAAAGATTGGGGTAATAGAGCTTATTATTATCTACAGTTGGTAATTTTGTTAGGAATTTGGAGATAACTCTGATATTGATTCATCATTTCATGTCTAATGGTGGAGAATGATCATTTGACCAGTTTTTTCATTATTGTTACAAAGTTGATTCAATTTTGAATAATATTTTAGTTGTCTTTCATTATTCATAATTTTTAGTTGATCATTTAAAAAACCCCCCAATTAGTTTATTAGATTGTTTTGAATTTAATTTAGTTTAGAAATTATTTAGTTTAATTATTTATATTTTTTCTTTTAACAATTAAGTGTTTAATTGAATTAATTTGCAATCCTCTGTGGGAAATGACTTTTGCTTTCCACTATATTTCATACGATATTTTTTAGTGTAAGAAATTAATTTATACATCTATTTTTTGGCGTGTCAAATTTTGGCCCCGTTGTCGGGGATTATTAAATTAATTCGTTAAATTGCTTATTTGTTAATTTTCATTTTTATTTTTTAGTTTGTTTTCAGTTTTTGCTTTCTGTTTTCTTAATTTGTTTTTCTTTTTTTTTTTTTCAGGTAAATTTGAATGCATCGGAGTCCCTACAACTTGAGATCAAAATGATCCATCTCAGAAACATTTGATTGAGCAGTCCACACAGCCCTCCCATCTAGTTCGTCAAGCGACTCATCAGATAATTTGGACTACTCTGATTACAACGAGATGGCACTAAATAACCAAACACTTAAGGAGTTGGTGGCGCCGAACATTGATCAACAACCATTATATATTGAGTATCTTACTCTGGAGGTTTCTTTTGAACTTAAATTGGGACTGATTCATCTCCTGTCAACATTCCACAATTTTGCAGGAGAAGACCCAAATAAACATCTCAAGGAATTTCATGTACTGTGTTCAAGCATGAAACTGACCGAAATTTCTGAAGAGCAAGTCAAGTTGAGAACCTTTCCATTCTCTTTGGCTAATTCAGTAAAAGAATGGCTGTACTATTTACCTTCCGGCACTATAACCTCATTGAATGATATGAAGAGGCTATTTCTGGAGAAGTATTTCCCTACATCAAAGGCTGTAAACATCAGGAAGGAAATATGTGGTATTCGGCAGTACAATGGAGAATCACTTTATGAATACTGGGAGCATTTTAAGAAACTCTGTGCGAGCTGCCCTCACCACCAAATTAGTGAACAACTCCTTGTCCAATATTTCTATGAGGGATTAATGCCAATGTAGAGGAGTATGATTGATACTGCTAGTGGGGGAGCCTTAGTGGATAAAACACTGGAAGCCGCAAGGAATTTGATTCCAAACATGGCAGTTAACTCTCAATAGTTCAGTAGCTGGCATGAACCACCACCACCACCACCACCAAAGAAAGTGAATAAGGTAGGGACAACAACAATTGGGCAACAAATTTCCAACCTCACTTCACTCGTGCAACAAATGGCTGTGGGGAACATGCAATAAGCTAAACCATATGGAGTTTGTTTGATGATAAGGCATCCACCTGACATGTGCCCAAATTTGCAAGAAAGCAACACAGAGCAAGCTAACGCCATGGGCGGATTTCCAGGTCAACAAAGACAAATATATGACCCTTTCTCCAACACATACAATGTTGGATGGAGGGATCATCCTAATTTTAGGTATGGGGAAAATCAATAAAATGATCTAAATGCCATTCTCAATCGGCCACCGGGGTTCAATAAACAAATGATGCAACAGCCATACCAAGCTAAACTTCAACCCACTCCACAAAACTCAAGTACATCTCTAGAAGACATAATAAAATCCCTTGCTACCAATACAATGCAATTTCAACAGTAAACCAAGGCAAGTATCCAAAGCTTGGAGAATCAAATGAGCCAACTGGCTACAACAGTAGGTAAGTTAGAAGCATAAGGATCAGGAAAACTCTCATCTCAGACTGTGGTTAACCCAAGGGAGAATGCTAGTGCAGTCACATTGAGAAGTGGAAAGTCGCTTGAAACTTCACCACATGCACTATCAAGCATGCCATTCATAAAGGAACAACAAAAAAGGAAAGCCATTATGGAGGAAGATGAAGGCGAACCATCCACTGATAATTCGTCATCCCCCAAGGTTAGTGCAAAAATTCCTAACTCTTCCTATGTTACTCCACCTTTTCCCAACAGGCTTACTAAGTCTAAAAATGAGGTGCAAGATAATGAGAACCTTCTGCAAGGTGGAGTAAAATATAACTTTTCTGGATACAATAAAGCAGGTGCCGCACTATGCCAAGTTCTTGAAAGAATTGTGCACCAATAAGCAAAAGCTGAAAAAGAATGAGAAAATATGTGTGGGGGAAAACGTCTCAGCAGTGCTACAAAGGAAGCTTCCACCTAGGTGCAAAGATCTAGGCACTTTCACCATTCCCTGCACAATCGGCAATACCAGGTTTGAAAAAGCTATGTTAGATTTAAAAGCATCATTTAATGTGATTCCTTATTATATTTATACTTCTTTAAATCTTGGACCACTTGAGGAAACTGGTGTAATTATACAACTTGCTGACCGTTCTAACACTTATCCAAATGGAGTTGTAGAGGATGTTTTGGTGCAGGTAAATGAATTAGTCTTTCTAATAGATTTTTATGTTCTAAAGATAGAGGATGAGAAATTTCCCAACCCAACACCGATACTGCTAGGAAGACTATTCCTAAAAACTGTGCGGACAAAGATAGATGCTCATGATAGGACTCTCATTATGGAATTCGATGGGAAAGTTATTTATTTCAATATTTATGAGGCCATAAGATATCCTAGTGATTTACTTTCTATATTTGCAATTGACATTATTGATTCTTTAGCACAACAATTATTTGAGTTGACTGGCATAAATGGTTTGGAGGTCGCCATTAGTGAGCACTTGGAGATGGAAACTCCTAAGAGGACAAAACAGGATGTATAAGTAACTGAAGATGTAGAGGAAGCTGTAGCATTCTTAGGAGCCTTACCATAAATGAGGTATGATTTTTTGTTCCTTGAATTACCCATATCTAATGAGAAACTTTTGCACCTAACTTGGAACTGAAACCCCTTCTGGAGCATCTTAAGTATGTTTACCTGGGTGAAAATGACACATTGCCTGTGATCATTGCCAAGAACCTCTCAGATTTACAAGAGGAGAAGCTTATTCGGGTGCTTAAAGATCACAAGAGGGCTATTGGTTGGAAAATTGCAGATATAAAAAGAATTGGCTCATCTATGTGCATGCACCTAATATTGCTAAAAGAGAGATCGAAACCTACTAGAGAGGCACAACGAAGATTAAACCCGTCTATGATGGAGGTGGTCAAAAAGGAGATGCTGAAGCTCCTAGATATGGGGGTAATTTACCCAAACTCGGATAGCAAGTGGGTGAGTCCAGTATAAGTGGTTCTAAAGAAATCCAGGGTTATCGTCATCAAGAACGAAGATAATGAGCTAGTTCCAACATGGGTCCAAACTGGATAGTGAGTTTGCATCGACTACCGAAAACTCAACTCGGCAACTCCCAAAGACCACTTTCCTTTATCGTTCATCGATCAAATGCTTGAAAGGTTAGCTGATCATTCTTACTACTGTTTTCTTGATGGTTATTCATCTTATAACCAAATTGTGATCGCACCAAAAGAATAAGAGAAGAAGACATTCACTTATCATTTGGTACATTTTCCTATCGACACATACCTTTTGGTCTTTGCAACACTCCAGTGACTTTCCAATGGTTTATGGTTAGTATTTTTTTTCGGAATATGATGAAAACATCATAGAGGTATTTATAGATGATTTTAGTGTCTATAGTGATTCTTTTGATAAATGTCTTGATAGCCTTACATTCATTCTTAAATGTTGCATGGAAACTAACCTTGTATTAAACTAGGGAAAATACCATTTTATGGTAGATCAAGGTATAGTATTGGGATATGTTATATCTTCTAGAGGTATTAAGGTTGATAAATCTAAGATTGCTCTTATTCGTTCCTTATCACCTCCCACTAGTGTGAGGGAGATTCGCTCTTTTCTTGGTCATGCAGGATTTTATCGCAAGTTTATCAAGGATTTTTCAAAAATAGCATTGCCCTTATGCAAGTTGCTTCAAAAGGATGTTGTTTTTTGTATTTTATGAGAACTACAAAGAAGCATTTGAAAAACTGAAAGAGCTCTTGACTTCAGCTCCTGTCATCAAACCACCTAATTGGAACCTCCCATTTGAGATCATATGCGACGCAAACGACTATGTTGTGGGTTCTGTTTTAGGACAACGAGTGGGAAAGCTTCCCCACGCCATCTACTATGCATCCTGGATATTAAATGATGCCCAACTTAACTATTCCACGATTGGAAGTGAGCTTTTGGCGGTCATCTTTGCTTTATAAAAATTTCGTTCTTACTTGATTGGTACAAAGGTAATCGTTTATTCTGATCATGCAGCTCTTAGGTACTTGCTGACTAAGTAGGATGCTAAGCCATACCTCATTCGATGGATACTTCTCTTGTAAGAATTCGATTTAGAGATTAAAGATAAGAAAGGTAGTGAAAATCTGGTTGTGGATCATCTAAGCCGCTTGATTTATGATGAAGATGCCCTACCATTGCATAAGAATTTTTCGGATGAGCAGTTATTTTCAGTTGGATTGGTAGCCCCTTGGTATGCAGATATTGTCAATTACTTGGTTACCAAGAAGCTATCGGTAGATTTTACTCGTTCTATGAAGGACAAGATTAAAGTGAAATCAAAGTACTATGTGTAGGATGATCCATCTCTGTGGAAGCACTGCTCCGATCAATTGATAAGAAGGTGTGTACCCAAATTTGAATTCTCTTCTATTCTTACCTTCTGTCATTCTTATGCATATGGGGGACACTTTGGACCTAAGAGGATGGCACTCAAGGTGCTTGATTGTGGTTTTTATTGGCCCTCGTTGTTTAAGGATGCATACCTCTTTTGCAAGTTATGTGATTGTTGTCAAAGAATAGGTAACTTAAGTTCCCTTAATCAAATGCCATAAACTCCGATACTTTTTGTTAAGATTTTTGATGTTTGGGGCATTGATTTCATGGGAACCTTCCCATATTCTTTTGGTAATCTTTACATTTTACTTGCCATTGATTATTTCTCGAAATGAGTGGAAGCAAAAGCCACCAAAACTAATGATTCTAAAGTTGTTGTAGATTTTGTAAAGCCTAACATCTTTGTAAGGTTTGGAACACAAAGGCCATGATCAATGACAGAGGTACACACTTTTGCAATCGGTTGGTGGAAGCATTGTTGAAGAAGTATAATATCAAACACAAAGTATCCACGACATATCATCCACAAACCAATGGGCAAGCTGAAGTGTTGAATTGAGAAGTGAAATCCATATTTGAAAATACAGTCAACCCGAATAGAAAAGATTGGAGTTCACGACTTGATGATGCACTTTGGGCTTATAGAACCACTTATAAGACGCCCATCAGTATATCTCCTTATTGATTAGTCTATGGTAAGCCTTACAATCTTTCGGTTGAAATAGAGCACAAGGCATTTTGGGCAGTAAAGCAATGAAACATGGAGACGGATGCCGCAGGTGAGCAAAGGAAACTCAAACTGCAAGAACTCGAGGAGATACGAAATGATGCCTATGAGAGTGCAAGAACTTACAAGGAGAAAACTAAGGCGTTTCACGATAGGATGATTGTGTGGAAAAACTTTAACATTGGGCAAAAAGTCCTTTTATTCCACTCATGCCTGAAGTTATTTCCCAGTAAGTTACGTTCCCATTGGGTTGGACCTTTTATTGTTACTAATGTTTTTCCTCATAGTGCAGTTGCAATCAATAGTTTAAAAACCGACAAGGTCTTTAAGGTGGACGGGCATAGATTGAAGCCTTACTATAAGTCATTTGAGATGCATGATGTAGATGATGTATGAACCAGCATATATTGATGAGTGAAAAAGGGGTACACGTTGGGCTGATGACATTAAACCAAGCGCTAAATGTGAGGCAACCTAAATTTTTTTTTTAATTTTAATTTTTCATTTAGTTTTTAGTTTTTAGTTTGGTTCAGTTTATTTTATTTTTCATAGCAATGAGGACATTGCCCAATTTAGGTTGGGGGTGTGGTGCAAGCCTCCAGAGCCAACCTCACATCGACTAACAAGAGAGAAAAGAACACCAAACAGAGTTTCTCTGTCAATGGAATCTCTCCATTCTCAAATTTATCAATCAGCAAAAATCGGCAACTTCTTTTTTTCCTCCATCACTACCACTCTTAAAGGATTACATATGATGCTATAATTTAGGAAATAAACTAGGAAAGTTGCCAAAATAGCAATAGAATCTTAAGGAAATAAATTAGGAAAGAATTATCAACTTAGCAACAGAATTTCGAAATAACTAGATAAGAATTTTAGCAGCTGTATAAGTCTTCATCCTCCATGATTCATGGAGCAGTTTCTGCCTGGGAACCGTGCTCTAGATTTGCATCGATCCTCCATGATTCACATCAATCCTCCATGATTCAAGGAGCAGTTTTTGCCTGGGAATTGTGCTCTAGATTTGCATCAATTGCCGGACACTCGGAAGAACTTGACTCTGACAAGTTTTGATGAATATAGGCAGCAAATAATTCTAGGTGAAGTCGCTTAAGCTCTAAAGCCTGTAACCAAACTGAATCAGACTTAGGACGATTTGTCCATTGTACTAAAAATTTATAATAACCTCCACGTCGAGTAGTAACAAATTAATGATCGAGTATAGAAGCAATTTCATCTTTGGGGCCTGTATTTTTAGAGACATGAATAACTGCATCTTGTTGGGTAGGTAGATGCGTAGTTGCTAGCACTTGTTCCTCCGAACCATGAAACTGAGTGAGATCTTCAATGTTGAAAACAGGGCTGATTCCATATTTTGGAGGTAATTCAATAACATAGGCATTAGGACCTAACTTCTTGGTCACCTTAAAAGGTCCTGCACGCCGGGCATGTAGCTTGGTGAAAATCCCAGGAGGAAAATGTTTAGGCCTTAAGCGGATAAGAACCATGTTGCCAACTTCAAATTGCCTGTCTTTCCATGTAGTATTTGCCGAGGTTGTATATGTTTTCATTCTGAGAAACAGACGTCGCCTTACTTCTTCATGGATGTCCTTCATGTAACTAAAAAAATCCAGCACAGCTTTAGTTGGTCTAGAAGGTAATGTTAGAGAGTGGAGATCCAATGGAGTGTGGGGGCGAAAACCATAGACCACCTCAAATGATGTGCAACCAGTGGAGTGATTAACAAAGTTATTGAAAGCAAACTCTGCCTGTGGCAACACTAAGTCCCAACTTGTTGCATGGTCTGCTACTAGACACCTTAATAAGTTTCCCAAGCTCTGGTTGGTCATTTCGGTTTGGCCGTCGGTTTGAGGATGAAACACACTGGAGAACAGTAGTTTCATTCCTAGTTTTTCCCACAAGGTCTCCAAAAATAACTCATGAACTTGACATCCTGGTCGGACACTATGGTGGCTGGAACACTTCGAATCACTTCTTGTAAAAATAATGTTGCTGTTTTGGAAGCATCCTAAGTCCTGTGACAAGGAATAAAATGAGTCATTTTTTAATAGTGATCCACAACCACCATGATGGAATCATGTTGCTGCAGTGTCTTGGGTAACCCAAGCACAAAATCCATACTAATGTGCTACCAAGGCCTATCCGGAATTGGAAGGGGGTATAAAGACCCGCTTTCTATTTAGTGCCTTTGTTTATTTGACAAATCCGACAACGAGCCACCATTTTATGCACATCGTGGCGTAGTCGAGGCCAAAAGAATCGATCGGAGACTATAGTAAATGTCTTATCATAACCGAAGTGTCCTGCTAGTCCCCCTCCATGAAGTTCCGAAATGACAAATTCTCTGAAGGATCCACACGGGATGCATAGTCGAGTGCTATGAAACAAAAATCCATATTTGATTGAAAATTCACTCTTAGCTGCGTCCGTGCCTTCTGTTAGCTTACCTCAAATTTTGCTAAAGTCTTCATCTGCAGAATATTGTTGCTTATGGTTGTCAAACCCCATAGCATTAACTAAAGATACCACCAGCAAGTACGGCCTCCTGCTTAAGGTGTCGGCTACTTTATTTTCAATTCCGAACTTGTGCTTGATGACGAAGTTGAATTACTGTAGATAATCCATCCAACGAGCATGCCTTGCGTTCAACTTACTTTAGGCATTCAAATGCTTTAATGAATCATGATCAGTATAAAGAATGAATTCTCTATGAATCAAATAAGGACACTAATGTTTAAGAGTTTGAATCAAAGCATAAAATTCTATATCATATGCCAAATACCACTGATGGGCCTCATTGATTTTCTCGCTTTTGAAGGAGATAGGATGACATTCTTGGCTGAGTACTCCTCCCACACCTACATGCGATGCATCACATGCAACTTCAATCACTTTGGAAAAATTTGGCAGCTTCAAAACTGGAGCTTCTCCCATTTTTGTTTTGATCCCAGTGAATGCTTTATCAGCAGCTGTAGTCCACATAAAAACTTTATACTTTAAACATTCGGTAATGAGGGCCATGATGGTACTGAAGTTTCGTATGAAACGCCCATAGAATGTGGCTAACCCATGGAAGCTGCACACTTCAGAAAAATTACAAGGAGTAGGCCAACTTTTAATTGCTTGAACCTTGGTAGGATCAGGTTCAACCGCCTGGTCTGAGATAATAAATCCCAGAAAATACACCCGCTTCTTCATAAAGGAGCACTTGCCATAATTCATATAAAGTTGTTCTCTTTTTAATGTCTCTAGGACCTGCTGTACATGGTCTAAATGGTTCTGCAAACAATGGCTAAAAATCAAAATATCATCAAAATAGACAACTATGAATTTGCCCAACAAAAGTTTGAGTGCTTGCATCATAACACGCATGAATGTGCTTGGTGCGTTGGTTAACCAAAAAGGCATGACCAACCACTCAAATAAGCCATCTTTTGTTTTGAATGCCGTCTTCCATTCATCCCTGGGACGGATTCGAATTTGATGATACCCGCTACGAAGATCAATTTTTGTAAATATGGATGCGCCACTCAATAAGTCTAGCATATCATCAAGCCAAGGAATAAGAAATCGGTACTTCACCATTATTTTGTTAATTGCCCAGCTATCGACGTACATCCTCCAAGTATTATCCTTCTTGGGTGTAAGTAGGACTGGTACGGCATAAGGGCTAAGACTTTCTCGGATGAATCCACTATCAAGAAACTGCTGAATTTGTCAGTTAAGTTCTTCATTCTCTGTGAGGCTCATACGGTAATATGGGAGGTTTGACAGAGAAGATCCTAGGATTAAATCAATGGCATGTTGCACCTCTCGCATTGGCAGTAACTGTTTTGGCATCTCATCGGGCATGATTTCCTGGAACTTCTCGAGAATTTTCATAAATTCCCTAGGGATACTACCATCGTCCTGTTTGGTCTCACGGCTTACCACCAACATCACCAGTTGTTCTTCTTTTAGAGCTTGAGTAAACTGCCGAATGGTTAGCACTGGAACAACTTCTTTTCTTTTTTTTTTGGTTATGCTTCAAATTGAAAAATTTGTAAAGGGTCTAAAACAAACTTCTTGCCATTAAATTTGAAAGAGTAAGAATTGGCATACCCGTCATACAACACCTTCTTGTCATAGAGCCAAGGTCAAACCAGCAACAAGTGATAAATAGTCATGGGAACCAAGGGACACCAAGCCTCATCCGTATAATTTTTTCCCAATGAAAACTTCACTAGGCAACGATGCTTCACCAAGATGGGGTTGTCTTCATTAACCCAGCTTACTCAATAAGGAGTAGGGTGTTTTTCAACTGTCAAACCCAAACGTTCCACTGCATCCCTAGAAATTATGTTCATTCCACTCCCGTTGTCGATGATGACATTCAACGCACGACCACCATGCTCCATACTGGTATGAAAAATGTTGGTGCACCTCCAACCAAAATCACCTTGGATCTTCTTCTTAGTGTCAGTCAAGAATCGGTGGATCACACAACTGGGCAGGTCAGTTGCACCCAAATGCTCTACATCTTCACCATCACTTTCATCGTCATCCTTTTCCCCAACTCCCTCAACTTTATCAACCATTCTGATATCTTTTTTACACACAAAGGCTATTTTTTTTTTCTCTCATAGGACACACTACAGCAAAGTGTCCAAATCCCTTACACTTATAGCATTGTAGTCCGTCGCCCATAATTTTGGCCTTTCCTTTTTGATCCCTTACCACAGCGTTTCTTCCCTGGTCACTGGGCAAAGACTTTTTTTTGGAATAAATGAGTTGGTGCAAGCTCCTGCCTGGGATCCATAGATGTCATTCACCTCCAGCTTGAAAGCCCTAGCTGCTTTTCAACATGTAAGGCCAATTGATAAGCCTCATCAAGGTTTATGAGTCATGCGATCAGCATTTCTTTTCGCAGCTCATTATGTAAACCCGTGCGGTAACGAGCGAGAGTTTGTTGCTCGTTTTCCACCACCTTGCTTCGGACAGTCAGTTCATGGAAACGTTCTATGTACCGGTCGAAAATCAATGTCCCTTGCCTCAGTTGTAGCATCTTTTCAAACATCATTTGTTCGTAGTCAATAGGCAAATATTTCTCCTTCAACTGCTCCTTCATTTCCTTCCAATTAGACACTGGCGCATGTCGAGTACGACATAATTGTTCTTCCACACTACCCCACCAAGCCCATGCATGTCTTTTTAATTTTATACAGATATAACAAAATTTTCCATCATTGGGCACAGCGAACCAATGAAAATAATCCCCAATGGCTGTCAACCAATCTTCAAAAGTATTGGGGTCCAGCTTCCCAAAAAAATTTGGGACATCCACCTTCATCCTCTTGGTTAGTTCATTAAGAGGGTGATGGTCGACATCATGCTCTCCTCGTCCCCTAGGAAATTCATGGCCATTCAGCCCAAAGCGAACTCCACTATCACCAAATCACCTATCCCTCTCCCTAAATTCTTCATCCTCTTTGTCCCCTTCACTACCGTTTACTTCATCTTCTGGAGGAGGCCCACGCACCCTCCTATTGTGAGGTCCAAACTCATCTCGAGTTCGACATTCATCCATTGCACCAACCTATGATTAATCTATTCCAGGATAGCTGCGAGTTGGATGATCTGTGCTTGTAGCTGGGGTGGGTCAGTGTTTGGGTTTTGGTTATTTGACATATTGTAAGAATTACCACTGTGGATGATAGGCATGCGACACTGAATTCCTTGAGGAAGGAAACCTTGCTTTGATACCAAAATTGGTGCAAGCGTCTAGAGCCAACCTCTCGTCGACTACCAAGAGGGAAAAGAACACAAAACAAAGTCTCTCTATCAATGGAATCTCTCCATTCTCAAATTCATCAATTAGCAAAAATCGGCAACTACCTTTTTTCCTCCATCACTACCACTCTTAAAGGATTACATATGATGCTATAATTTAGGAAATAAACTAGGAAATAATTGCCAACATAGCAACAGAAACTTAAGGAAATAAATTAGGAAAGAATTATCAACTTAGCAACAGAATTTCAAAATAACTAGATAAGAATTTTAGCAGCTGAATAAGTCTCCATCCTCCACGATTCCAGGAGCAATTTCCTCCTGGGAACCGTACTCTAGATTTGAATTAATCCTCTACGATTCAAGGAGTAGTTTCCACCTGGGAACTGTGCTCTAGATTTGCATCAGAGTGGATGATGTATTGCTATATTTTCATTATTTTTTAAGATTTTTATTTTATTTTTGTTTTCCTTAGGATTTTAAGAGTTTTTAGTTTCGTTTTGCTTAGAATTCTATCTTAAAAAAATAAAATTAAATAAAAAGAAAGACTAAGTTTGATGTTTGGGTTGATTCATATGGTCAATGATGGTATATCAGGTAGCATTTGTATGCAGTTTTCAATTGAGTTGGATTTTGTAGAGTTTAAGAGTGGGTTGCCTATCTAGTCTGCAATTGTTTTAGATTGATGTTATTCCTAAATATGATTGTGAGAATTGATAGTCTTTGCATGCTTAGAAAAGCTTTATGTGGATTTTGATTTTATGATTGATCTTAACAGACTCCAGAACCTATTTGATGATTGCTCGAGGTGAAATCCTAAGATTTATACCATTATGGAGATGATTTAGGCCACTGTTGGATCTTTTGAGCCATTCTAGCCTACTCTTTTTCATTTTTACTGCTAGTCACCCTTTTCAGCCATAATAAGAGATAATGTTTTTTTGTTTGTTTTTAGCCCATTATAACCTACCCCTTTTTTAGCTTAAACACTATATCCTTACCCTTTAAGAGGACCTAAATGCAAACATTAAAATAAAGCATAAAGGGAGTTAGGAAATTAGTTGATTTTGAATACTACCACAACCCAAGTTATGAAAGATGATAGGTTGGGGGTTGTGGCAAGTTATCAATGAGTAGATGGCCAAAAAAAAATAAAAATGCATGAATGAAAATACATGGTTTGCAAGAAATCGGTGATGGTTGAAAAGAGAAGAAAAAAGGGTTTGGTTAAAAAGATGAGTTCAATGATCAAGGAAAATTAATGTTTATGAATAGAGGCTCTTAATGCTTTAAGGTTGTGCTTCAAATAAGGTCCTCTTACTTTGTTTGAATCCTATCCTTCATTTATAGCCATTACCTTAGCCTAACATTACAAGCTTGATAAATTCCTTTTGATCCCAAGTGGTGTGACAATCCTACATTAGTGGAGAGTATTTCGGAAAAATAGGCCTATGGAGTTGATACACATATTTCGAGATCATGATTAATACTTGTCCGCATAACACAATCCGAGCAGTAAAACTAATCTTTCTGAATAATCATGCAAGGGAAGTGGTAGAGATTGATGGCAAGAGTTTGAGTGGACTTATGAATCTAACTCTTGAATTTGTGTGATAACTGACGATATTATTAATTATATGCTCTTTACAATCTTATGAGATAGGATTATGAATCGACCTAGGATTAAGCTTAATTCTTTTAGGTGTTTGTGGGTATCACCATTGGAAGCCCTCATGAGACTATACTCATCCTATTTGGGCACTGATAGGTTTAAAGGCTTGTTGCATTCGCTACATGCAACCGTGAAATCGACGAAAGTGATTTATCTTAGTTTAGGAGTAGTTTTTATTTTTGGTTTTGCTTGGAGGTAATTTTTAGACGCTTGGCTTGCTAGGGGCTAGCAAAGAGCTGGTTGGGGGTTGTGATGAGTACTTAAAAATACACTAATACTTAGTGATTTATTGGTATTATTTGTGGGAAATTAGGTTTAAATCTTGTATTATGACTTAATTGTCTTAAAAATATGTTTTTCGAAATCATGTGTATTTTTTTTTTTTTGTATTTTCAGGTCACAAGTGCTTAAAGAATATATGGATGAAAAAATAATATTGGCAAGAAGATCTGGAACGTCTAGGATCAAACGATTCGAAAATCAGAGTTAGAATGAGAGAGATGACATTATTTTATCAAAGTAAAATAGCTGAATTCAAAGAAAGACGCATGCTGCAGCATGAGTTTTGCATGTTGCCTCCATCTGTTCCCTGGAGTTTGGATGGGGATGTCTACTAAAATGGGCCATGGCCCGCATAGCTTGAGAGGGAAATAATAATAAAAAAAACCCTAATGAATTTTGTGAGCCTCCATATATATACCAGTTTTACTTGTGCTACACGTTTTCCTATTTTTTGTCATATTTCCTTTTAGTTACTTTCCTATTTCATGTTTTCCTAGTAGTAGAAGTATTTCCCATTTCAATATCTTTTCTTTTCCTAGGTTACACTTTTTCCTATTTTGTGTTATATTTCTTTTTAGTTACTTTCCTATTTCATGTTTTCCTAGTAGTAAAAGTATTTCCCATTTTAGTGTATTTCCTTTTCCTAGATGGAGTAGTATTATTGTACTTTCCTTTTATTTTCTAGGAGTTTGCCTATATAAGGTCGGCTGCCCTTGCCTTATAAAACAACAGAGCTTTCCTAGACAAAAAAAAAGAGAGAAGAGAAAATTGGGAAGAACTTAGCTGCTACTGGTGATTAAGGAGATTCATCTACATAAAAGACTCTTCAAGATTACTGTTGTTTACTTTCATTCTTCATTCTTCATTCTTCCCATCTTTCATGTCTTTTAATATTTATTTTGTTTTTAATTTTAAGATTATGTCTAGCTAATTTTATTTTTGGCTAAAGGTGATTTCAAAGCCCTATACATGATTTTGTGATTGAATATTCAAAGATTATTATCCATATTTCTAATAAAATTGTTTATGTTCTTCCATGAGAATTGTTTTTTATTATTATTTATATTATTCGGGGTGGCCAACCAAATGAAATAGGGTAATTATCTATTGCTAGGTTAGGAATCTTGATCCGTAATTGTCTTGAATTTCTAATCAAGGGTAGCAATTAGTAATCATTGATGATGGGATATTTTTGCATGATTACTGTATGGAGCATAACTCAAGATAAATGAGCCGAGCTTATGTGTTTGTTTCTTGGACCAACTTATCTTTCTGATGAATGAATATTTGTCATAGTATTTTGTATGTTTTTCAAGTATTTATTTATACGTTTAGCTTAGGAATTTGTTACTTTAAGTTGTTTTTCATTGTTTTACAGGTTCACAAGCACTTGGAAAGGAGTTTCACTAAATTGCTAGAATTGCCCGTACAAATCAGCCATTTTTGTGGATTAAACTGTATCGATTCAGGAAGAACCAAGAGGTAAACCATATATGCTTGGAAAGATCCGAATGTCTATTTTCTGGATAATTTCATGGCTTGTAAATATGATTTTTCTAGAGAAAGTTATGGCAGTTTTAGTAGACAAAGGTCAGGCTGTACGTGATTTCAGCGTGGCAGAAGTGAAGGAGCTATTAAATTCTGATTTTTTTTGGGATTTGCATGGGCTAGACAGTAGCATAACTAGACCACTAAGCAGAAACCTAGCATGGACAGCAGCAAACACACGGCTTGGACAGCAGTAGAAGCACACAGCCTGAACAGAAACCCTAGTGCAACTTTTCTGTCTACAAAGCTGTCTTCATACAACTATATATAGGAATTTTAGACTCAGAGAAGAAGGGAGAAGATGGCAGTTCTTGGAGAGATATTATTAAGGGGAGTTTTGAGAGATTGAAGGAGGAGACGGTTTCTTTCATCAAGACGACTTTTCAAGAGATTGAAGACGACGATCAATCAATTCAAGACTTTGAGGATTCATCTTGTAATTCGGGAAGAAATTCTATCTTTGCTCCTTTTATCCTTCAATATGCTTGTAACCCTAGTATTTGAATTCTGTGATTGGGATTTAAACATAAGCGGCTGAACACATTGTTAGGCGTTTGGCTTAGCTGCCTTTATTGTTTTGGATATTTTGGTGGATTTAGTTTTATGAAATTTTTCAGATTATTTCTTATTCAATATCCTTCATACCTTTGATTATTGCTTGTGGATTGGCCATTTATTATTGATAGTTAAGGTTAATATTTGAGATTAGGTTGAGGACAAATCATCTAGACCTAATTAAACTTTCTTGAATAGGAATTTAAATCAGGATACAAATCAAATTGTGATTTAGGTGATTGTGTTTTCCTTATACTTAATTTAACTAATTAATTGATGAACACGATCCATGGGATTTAATTAATTAGTTATAAATTGAGAATAAACACGATCAATGGCATTCTCTAGTTTTAGCGAAAATAACAATAATCTTGGATGTTGATTAATTCTTTATATTCACCAAATGTTCCAATTCATGATTGGATAGCAAGCTAAACTCCCAATTGTTCTTATCGATTATTCTCTTCTCTTCATAATTCATTTTGTTTAATTTACTTAATTGTTTTTATTTCAATTTTCACTTCACCAATCTTTTAATTAGAGTGTTTAGAATTTAATTTCAGAGTTTGTTTTAGTAATTTAGGATTTAAACTACTGCAATTCCTTGAGAGATCAACCTCGAGAGTAAACTCATCGCAATACTATTTGTGATTCGTGCACTAGTGAGCATTTAAAATTTGCACATCAAGTTTTTGGCACCGTTGCCGAGGAATTGGCGTTTAATTCTTTAGTTATTTTCTTTGTTTTTATTCATTTATTTCTTTTATTTCTTTTCTTTCTTTTAGGTGTAAATTTTATTTCTGTTATTTCGTCAAATTTTCTTTATTTACTTTTTGACTTTCTTGATTTAAATTGGTATTAATTTGTTTCTTGATTTTCGCTCTCTTGATTCCTGGTAGCTTAATTTTTCTTTTGTTTTCTTCAGGTACATGCACGATAGAAGATCCCAAGGGAGAAATCTAGTGCCAGTAATAGACAACATCAATAGGCTAAGGAAGACGTTACAGCCTACAGAAGAAGAAGAAAAGGTTGAGGAATAGAAAAAGAGGAGCCTGAAAGAATGGAAGGAGCTGAAAGACAAATTATGATGAAGGAGTATGCAAGGCCGATCATTGGCACTTCCACATCTTGTATCCAATTGGGGGAAGCTGTATGAAATTATAAGATAAAAAATATCCACTTGAGTATGTTCCCTTCATTCTACGGAATTCCAAATGAAGACCCATTAACCTTCATAAGGGATTTTTGTGCAACAGTGCAGACTTTTCCTCTACAGGGACTAAATGAGGATCAACTCAGGATGAGATGCTTCCCCTACACATTAAAAGATAGAACAAAAGCATGGTTGATGACTTTTCCACCTGGTTCTTTAACTACATGGGAAGTGGTCTACAATCAGTTCATGAACAAATTCTACTCCCATCAGAAGACCACTGAGTTGAGAATTAAGATTGCCACGTTCTTACAAATTGAGGGAGAACTTTTCCATGAAGCATAAGATAGATTCAAGATGCTTCTAATCTAGTGTCCCCACCATCATTACCCATTGTAGCTACAAAATCAATTTTTCTATAATGGATTGACACAACAGTGTCAATATATGGTTGATAACGCTGCTGGTGGAGCCATGAGAGAAAAGACTGCCGAGGAGACATGCGAGCTATATGAGATGTTAGGTGCTAATTCCCAATAAAAGAGTGTAAGAGGAAGGAGATTTGGGGTTAATGAATTAAGCTCCAACAACGATATGGCAATGCAACTTGCAGAGTTGACCAAACAAGTCAAACTTCTCACTACCACAAACACGCCTAATCATGAGGTATGTGGAGTTTGTGGGATTTTTGGTCACGGTGCTAACACTTGTTCTTTGTCTTATGAATCTTATGCAGGAAATGAATAAGAACAAGTTAATGCAGTGGATTCTTACCAACCTAGGCTGAGGAATGATCCATATTCTAACACCTACAACCCTGGGTGGAGAAATCATCTCAATTTCTCCTGGAAGACTAACAACGCTCTGATATATGCTCAAAGTTCAAGATCGGTTCAATATCAAAACCAAGTTGCACCACCCAATCAGCTTAGAAATCCAACTTTGGAGTAGAACTTGAGTGCTTTTATTCAAGTTAGCAAAGAGAACTATGAGAGACATAGCCAAAGGTTGGATTCCTTAGAGGCATCAATGAAGAGGGTGGAAGTACAAGTTGGGCAACTTGTGGAACAATTGCAAGTACATCAAAAATGGAAGTTGCCTAGCCAACCTGAGCAAGCAAAGGCTATCACAGTGGTGCAAAGTGGTAAAATTCTTAACAACAATTCTAATGATAAAATTTCTTATGACTTGCCACGTGATGCAGGAAAATCAATTGAGAAGCAAAAGGAGTATGACGCTCCTAAAGGAAATACAGCTGAAGATCCACAATCTTCTCAAACATCTAAAGAGAGGAAGGAGAAGGAGCCATCTTACTTCATAACACTGCACAAGGCGACCAAGTCTTTCAGACCTCCTATTCCTTATCCAAGCCGTCTGAAAGATGTTAAACAAGATAAACAATTTTCTAATATTTTTGACATGCTTTCTAAAGTGAATATTAATTTTCCTCTTTTGGATATTATCAAGAACATGCCATCAAATGCAAAATTCTTCAAGGAACTTAACACCAAAAAGAGGAAATATGAGGAAAATGAGAAAGTGATGGTGTCAGAAGTTGCTAGTGCGGTGCTCCAACAAAGCTTGCCACCTAAGCTGAAAGATCCTGGATGTTTCATCATCAACATCACAATGGGAAACAAGAAGGTCGCCAAAGAAATGCTAGACTTAGGAGCAAGTATAAATCTCATGCCATATTCAATATACTTGCAACTAGGTTTGGGGGAGCTTAAGTCAACAACTATGTCCTTTCAACTCGCTGACAGGTCAGTTAAATATCCTAAGGGAATAGTTGAGGATATATTGGTGCAGGTAGACAAAGTGATTGTGCCTGTGGATTTCGTGGTATTGGAGATGGAAAGAACCCCATCTAAGGACAAGGAGCACACAATTCTTCTTGGTAGACCATTTATGGCCACAACCAAGACTATTATTGATGTCCATAATGGGAGGTTAACGATGAAAGTCTTGGGAAAGACTATACAATTTAAAGTGTTTGATTCTTTAACCACTCCTTCTATTTCTACTAACGATGAGTGTTCTTTAATTGATTGTGTGGAATCACTTGTTTATGACACTTATTTGCAGACAGAAATAGAGGACAAGCTTGAAGTTGCTCTTACAACTGAGAGAGTAGAAGAAACACTAGAAGAGGAGATTAAAGGGTATCATTAGATGTTAGATAGTGCAATACCAGTGTCACCCCAAGAAGAGTCTAGCAAACCTTTAGAATTGTCAAGTTCCCTACCTAGGGAAGATACTACTCCACCTAAGCTTGAACTTAAAGAGTTACCTAAGCACCTTAAGTACATATTTTTGGGAAAGGGAGACACATATCTTGTGATTATTTCATCTACTTTGACCCAAACCCAAGAGGAGAGAGTTGTGAAGGAGCTTAGTAGACTTAGGAGAGCCATAGGATGGAGTATAAGTGACATCAGAGGTATTAGTTCTGTTACACATATGCATAAGATCATTTTAGAGGATGGTGCCAAACCTGTGAGAGAAGCTCAAAGGAGACTAAACCCTAACTTACAAGTGGTAGTGAAGAAAGAAATTTTAAAACTCCTAGATGCAGGAGTTATCTACCCTATTTTAGATAGTAGATAGGTTAGTCCAATTCATGTTGTGCCTAAGAAGTTTGGGATTACAATGGTGAGAAACGAGAAGAATGAACTAGTGCCCACTAGGATGACTACAGGATGGAGAATGTGCATTGATTACAGGAAACTGAACTCAACTACTAGAAAGGATCATTTTCCTCTTCCTTTTATTGATCAGATGTTAGAAAGACTAGCAGGGCATGATTTTTATTGTTTTTTTTTATGGTCTTGCAGGTTATTATCAAGTGTCAATTGCACCAGAGGATCAAGAGAAGACAACATTCACATGCTCATTTGGAACATTTGCCTTTAGGAGGATGTCGTTTGGCCTATGCAATGCTCCAGCCACATTCCAAAGATGCATGATGTCAATCTTCTCGGATATGGTGGAGAAATTCATTGAGGTATTTATGGATGATTTTTCAGTTTTTGGAACCTCATTTGATAACTGTTTGCATAATTTGACTTTGGTACTTGAAAGATGCATTGGGTGTAATTTAAGACTCAGTTAGGAGAAGTGTCATTTTATGGTACAATAAGGCATTGTATTAGGGCATGTGATTTCTAGTAAATGTATTGAAGTAGATAAGGCTAAAATTGACTTGATTGCTAAATTGCCACCACTGACTTCTGTTAAAGAGATTAGGAGTTTCTTAGGACATGCAAGTTTCTATAAGAGATTTATCAAAGATTTTTCTAAGATAAGTCACCTATTATGTAATTTTTTGTCTAAAGATGTTCCTTTTACTTTTGATGATGATTACCTTATTACTTTTAATGCTTTGAAAGAAAAGTTGACATCGGTACCTATTATCATGGCACCTAACTGGTCAGTTCCTTTTGAGAATATGTGTGATGCATCTGATTATGCTATAAGGACTGTTTTGGGGTAACGAGTGGATAAGCGTTCACATGTGATCTACTATGATAGTAGAACACTTAATGATGCCTAACTCAACTATTCCACCACGGAAAAAGAGTTTTTGGCTGTCGTGTTTGCATTAGACAAGTTCAGGCCTTACTTGGTAGGGTCTAAGGTCATTGTGCATTCGGATCATACGACATTGAGACACTTATTAACCAAGCCGAATGCTAAGCCAAGACTAATTCGGTGGGTCTCGCTTTTGCAAGAATTTGACCTAGAAATAAGGGATAAGAAGGGTAGTGACAACGTTGTTGCAGATCACCTTTCTAGGTTAATTTCGGACTTTGATTCACATAAGCAAGAAGAAGATAAGAAAATTGTTAACATTTTTCCCGATGAACAATTATTTGCTATAAGTCAAGAGCCATAGTATGCTGATATTGTAAATTATCTTGCTTGCGGTGTCTTGCAACCTAACCTCTCTTTTCAAGAAAAGAAGAGATTCATGTCTTCTTGCGGGAGTTACTTTTGGGATGAGCCTTATTTGTTCAAATTTGGTCAAAATCAAATCATTCGGAGATGTGTACCTAAGGCTGAGCATGAGAGCATTCTTTCTTTTTGCCACGAACTTCATTGTGGGGGTCACTTTGGAGGTAAGAAAACGTCCCTCAAGGTATTGCAATATGGATTTTATAGGCCAACTCTCTTTAAAGATGCTCATAAGTTTTGCATGTGTTGTGATAAATGTCAGAGGACTGGTAGTATTGGAAAGAGAAATGAGATGCCTCTGACTAACAATCTTGTCATTGAATTATT
Organism: Bretschneidera sinensis; assembly: GCA_023935145.1. Lineage (NCBI taxonomy): Eukaryota > Viridiplantae > Streptophyta > Magnoliopsida > Brassicales > Akaniaceae > Bretschneidera > Bretschneidera sinensis. The sequence goes on along the minus strand of CM043700.1, from coordinate 98,446,352 downwards.
TGATGTTTGGGGAATTCATTTTATGGGTCCTTTTTCGCCTTCACTTAGATATGAATATATATTAGTTGCGGTTGATTATGTGTCTAAATGGGTTGAGGCTATACCAACCCGAACCAATGATGCTAACTGTGTTATGAAATTTTTGAAGGATGTGATATTTAGTAGGTTTGGGACATCGAGGGCCATAATTAGTGATGGAGGAACCCATTTTTGCAATAAACTCTATAACGGGTTGTTGAAGAAGTATAGCATCACACACAAGGTGGGGACTTCATATCACCCACAAACTTTGGGTCAAGTTGAGGTAAGCAATCGACAAATCAAGGACTTTCTGGAAAAGACAGTGCGACCATCATGAAAGGACTAGGTAACCAAGCTTAATGACGCATTGTGGGCATACCACACGGTGTACAAGACACCCATTGGGATGAGCCCCTATCGGTTGGTTTTTGAAAAGGCATGCCATTTACCGGTTAAGCTTGAGCATCGAGTGTATTGGGCAATCAAGAAGTTGAACATGGATATGGCAATGAGTTAGAAGAGATTCATAATTAAGCCTATGAGAATGCAAAGATCTACAAAGAATGCACTAAGTGTTACCATGACCAAGGCTTTATCCATAAGTCTCTTTATCCTGGAATGAAAGTTCTTTTGTTTAATACTCGTTTCAAATTATTTCCAGAAAAATTGAAGTCAAGATGGTTAGGACCATTTTCGGTAGTCAATGTTTTTTCTCATGGAGCTGTAGAGTTGTTGAACCTGAAGACTCAAGTGACATTCAAGGTCAACGGGCATCGTGTGAAGCCTTACTTGGAAGGAGTCCATGAGAAGGGGGTTGTTGAGTGCATTGAGGTGCACGATCCTGAATAAGTTCGACCAACGTCTTGCTAAGACGTTAAAGAAAGTACTTGGTGGGAGGTAACCCACCCATTTGATAGAGTATGTTTTTGTTCTTTCATTTTCATTGTTCCCTTCTAAATGTTTTTCTAAAAGCATGTTTGATTTCATACATTGAGGATAATGTTTAGTTTAGGTTTGGGGTAAAATTAGAACTTGCTGAGACAAAATTTTCATGCTACAATTTGTTTTATGGTTAGTAATCAAGTCTTTTATGCACGTTGAGTTTAGTTTCTTTAACACTGACAAGTTGTTGTGAGGATTAATGCATATTCATATTCTATAGATCGTGCTCTTGATGTTGATACTGAGATAAACCTAGATCTAATGATTGAGAATCAAATAGTGGAGACTACCTAGTGAGTTATATGAGCCATAAGCGTTTTATTCTGAGAGTTAGTTTCTTGGTACTCTTAAACACTCTTTGTTATGACCTTAATTGTTAGATGATCTCTATAGGTTTTGCATTGAATGCTAGGATTATATAACTCACTTGAAGTATCATGTTGTGTATTCTCATTATTTTAGTTTAATGACTTGAGTAAGAAGTTTGAGTATGTGCCTATCGTTATACGCCCTAGTTGCCACTGTCTCTGGAAAAAGATCCAAATTCCTATTAAAAAAAGTGAAAAAAAAGAAGATGAAAAAATAAAAAGAAAAGAAAATAATATATATATATATATATATATATATATATATATATATATATATATATATATATGAGAGAAACATGTCAAAAAAGGATTTGGTTACACAAGAAAGAGGACCTGAGATACTTCAAGGGTATTGAAGTCACTCTTATAAAGAGTTGAAAAGAAAGAGCTTTGGTGTAAATCAGGTTCGGCCAACCAGGCCCATCTATGCATAGGTTCATACTCAATATGTTTTGCTTGAGGTGTTTGACTAGGATATGATATAGGTGATGTGATAGCTTTGCAATCCTAACATTTGATTCCTTTCATGAGATCTATTTTACGAATATATGAGCGTTCTTTGATGATATCCATATTCATATTCGAATTTATATTTGAAATTTCTTGTTTACATAACTTCTATTCGCATATGTTTAATGAGTGTTTGAAACCTAAGTTCGGTGTGCTTAATGAGTGAATCCTGTGAGGCCTAGAGTCGAAGCGAATTTCGATTCTTGACATTAGGTTTGGGAGTAATTAACGTGAGGTATTTTGAGCGTTGGAATATGGACGTGCGATGTGTACTTGATTTGAGCAATGAATTGTGAAGTGTTAAGACTGTGAACATAATTGTGCATAAGATATCTAGAGATGAGTCATAATAAGAATTAAGGCATGAGGGTTTTTTTTATTTAAGTTTTTAGGTTTGTTTTGTTTATGTTTTCTTTAAGTTTTGCTTGAGGACTAGCAAAATCTAGGTTTGGGGGTATTTGATGAATGAATATTTGTCCTAGTATTTTATATGTTTCTCAAGTATTTATTTATATGTTTAGCTTAGGAATTTGTTACTTTGAGCTGTTTTTCATTGTTTTACAGGTTCACAAACACTTGGAAAGGACTTTCACTAAATTGCTAGAATTGCTACAGATCAATCATTTTTGCGGATTAAACTGTATTGATTCAGGAAGAACCAGGAGATAAGACATATATGCTTGGAAAGATCCAAATGTCTATTTTTTAGAGAATTTTACGGCTAGTAAATATGAATTTTCTAGAGAAAGTTATGGCAGTTTTAGTAGACAAAGGTCAGGTTGTGCGTGATTTCAGTGTGGCAAAAGTGAAGGAGCTATTAAATTCTAATTTTTGTGGGATTTGCACGGGCTGGACAACAGCACAATCGGACCAGTTCTGGATAGCAGAAACCTGACCTAGACAGCAATAAACACACTGCCTGGACAGCAGCAAAACTGGGCCTGGACAGCAACAGAAGCACACGGCCTGAACAGAAACCCTAGGGCGACTTTTCTGTCTACAAAGCCGTCTCCATATAGCTATATATAGGAATTTTAGACTTAGATAGAAGGAAGACGACAGCAGTTCTTGGAGAGATATTATTAAGAGGAGACGACAACAGTTCTTGGAGAGATATTATCAAGAGGAGACGACAACAGTTCTTGGAGAGATATTATCAAGAGGAGACAACAGCAGTTCTTGGAGAGATATTATCAAGACGAGTTTTGGGAGATTGAAGGAGGAGACGGTTTCTTTCATCAAGAGCTTATCAAGAGATTGAAGATGACGATCAATCGCTTTAATACTTTGAGGATTCATCTTTAATTCGAGAACAAATTCTATCTTTGCTCATTTTGTCCTTCAATATGCTTGTAACCTTAGTATTTGAATTATGTGATTGGGATTTAAACATGAGCAGTTGAACGCGTTGTTGGGCGTTTAGCTTAGCTGCCTTGATTGTTTGGGATATTTTGGTGGATTTAGTTTTATGAAATTTTTCAGATTATTTCTTATTCAATATCTTTCATACCTTTAATTATGGCTTGTGGATTTTCCATCTATTATTGATAGTTAAGGTTGAGGACAAATCATCTAGACCTAATTAAACTTTCTTGAATAGGAATTTAAATCAGGATTCAAATCAAATTGTGATTTAGGTGGTTGTGTTTTCCTTATACTTAATTTAACTAATTAATTGATGAACACAATCCATGGGATTTAATTAATTAGTTATAAATTGAGAATAAACACGATCAATGGTATTCTCTAGTCTTAGCGAAAATTCCAATAATCTTGGATGTTGATTAATTTTTTATATTCACCAAATGTTCCAATTCATTATTGGATAGCAAGCTAAACTCTCAATTGTTCTCATTGATTATACTCATCTCTTCATAATTCGTATTGTTTAATTTACTTAATTGTTTTTATTTTAATTTTCTCTTCCCCAATCTTTTAATTAAAGTGTTTAGGATTTAATTTCAGAGTTTGTTTTAGCAATTTTAAGAAAGTAATTTAGGATTTAGACCACTACAATTCCTTGAGAGATCGACCTCGAGAGTAAACTCATCGCAATACTATTTGTGATTCGTGAACTTGCGAGCATTTAAAATTTGCACATCACTTTCTTAACCTAATGCTTTTATTAGATTAAATTTAGGGAGCTTATTCTAGGTTATTAAATAGATATAGATTAAGTAAATAACTTGTTTTACTTAACGACAAACTAAGGAAAGATTAGGGTATATTATCTATGGTTGGTAATTTTATTAAGAATTTGGGAATAACTTTGATATTGATTCATCATTTTATGTCTAGTGATGAAGAATGATTATTTGACCAGTTTCCTCATTATTGTTACAGAGTTTATTCAATTTTGAATCATGTTTTAGTTGTCTTCATTATTTTTAATTTTTAGTTAATCATTTACAAAAGAAACCCCAATTAGTTTATTAGGTTGTTTTGAATTTAATTTATTTTAAAAATTATTTAGTTTAATTATTTATATTTTTTTAACAATTAAGTGTTTAATTGAATTAATTTACAATTCTTTGTGGGAAATGACATTTTCTTTCCACTATATTTCATACAATAATTTTTAGAGTAAGGAATTAATTTTACACGTCTGTTTTTTGGCGTGTCAATATTCCTATGTCCCATCAAGCTAACATGCTTGATAAACTTTTCCGTTGGAATACCCTTTCGTCAAGAGATTAGCAATCATATCGCTAGTAGGGATATATGACACATTGATTTCCCTTTTATCCACCACAATATCATGAATATAATGATATTGTATTTCAATATGTTGACCTTTCGAGCTATTTGCACCACTGTAAATCAGACTAATAGCCCCTTGATTATCACAATAAATTTCTATTTGACTTTCAATTAAATTGATATTCAAATCCATCGAGAAACATTTGATCCAGACTACATGAGTAGCAGCCATATTACAAGCTATGTATTCAGTTTTTATGTGTATCTCGCTGCACATCCATGTTTCTTGCTACCTCAAGAAACAATTGTTTCCCAAAAAATAAACAAATGTTCCGAAGTGGACTTCCCTCATATTTGTCTCCTCCAAAATCTGCATCTGAGTAACTAATTACCTCAAGTGTATCAGCTTGATAAACTAATTTATGGTGTAAGTTACCTTTTAGGTACTTCAATATTTTTTTTAACTGCTTCCCAATGGATTGGGCCAGGATTACTTTGATATCTACTGACCAAACTTACTGGATATGCCAAGTCTGGTAGAGTACATAAAATAATATACATAAATCTTCCAACTGCTTGAGTATATGACACCCGTAAAGGCTTTTGTCATTTTCTAGGATATTGGTCTTTAGACAATCTCTTCCCCATCACCAATTGCAGATACCTTTCTTGATTTAGGCTGAATATTCTAGATTTTCTATCCCTCAAGATTTTTATTCCTAGAACATATGGTGCTTCACCCATGTCTTTCATCTCAAATCTACTACTTAGTTCTAACTTGGTTTTATTTAACATTTCAATGTCATTTCTAGAAAGTAGAATATCATCTACATACAATGACAGTATAGAAAACTTGTTCCCACTTTTACAAATATACACACAGTTATCTAACTTATTTGGGACAAAACTAAGTTCCCATATTACCTCATAAAAATTGAGACACAACTGTCTAGATGATTGTTTCAAACCATACATTGACTTCTTTAATTTGTAAACTTTGTTTTCCTAATCTTCTATCTGAAATCCCTCAAGTTATTCCATATAAATATTGATGAGTCTTAAATATTGCATATTTAAGCCCTTTAATTTATATTTGTTAGGTTCTTAATTTTTATTATTTCACTTTATTTTATGTTTTTTTTTTTTTTTGTGTTTTGTGTATTTTTATAGACTTGTGGTGAAAATGAAGCATTTCGGGAGATGTCAAGCTTCAAGAGCAAATGCGATTGATCGCACCGTGCTGCAATCGAGTGCATGGAAAATATCCCACATCAAAATCTTTGAATTGCAGTGTTCCTGCGATCGAGCACGCCAGACTTGCGATCGAGCGCACACGCGATCGTGTGCACAAGACATGCGATCGATCGCACCATACTGCAATCGAGCGCACCCGGGCAGTATCCCACATCGAATTTGTAACCCTTTGTACTCTGGGACTCCCCCTATATAAACACCATATGGCCTCATCATTCAGTGTACAATTCTTGGGCCACTTTGGTGTTAACCGGTGGACGTCTACTAGCATTCTGGTGGATCCCGAAGGCTTTGCTACCACGAGGGGAAGTGCCGCCCATCAGCGAGTGGAATTTCTCCCATGTAAAGTTATTTATTTCTTTATATTTAGTTGCTTTAGTTTAATGTTTAGCACTTTTATTATGAATTGTAGTTTCGTAGTTATGAGTGGCTAGAATCTTTAGCTAAAGTTGAAAATGAAGCCTCGCCGTTGTTTGGCATAGTAGTTCAGATTTGCTTATACAAATCTGACATTTTTTTAGTATAAATGTTCTGTCAATTATTTGAGTTAATCTTGTGATTGATTAAGTTTAAATTGTTCTGTTGGATATTCCTTGTGTTTCATCTGATGGATACATCGAATTGTTTTCGATTAAATTGGATTTCCTTTGTGATTTTTTGAGAGCGGATACATTGGATGCTTTTGGTTTAATTGGGATATTCTTTGTTTTTTGTCTTAAGTTGGATTCATGGAATTTTTTAATAGGCTATCTTTAGAACATTGAGATATATGCTTAACTTTGGCGGTGTGGATTCAGAAACCTTAGTCTTTTTATTAGTTTTTAAAATCAATTTAGTTTAGCTTTTATTTATTTTGCAATATATAATACAAAACTCGGAACTAGGTTAAGATAAGATTAGTTTAGATAAATTTATATTTTCATAACACAATTCCCTATGGATTCGACCTCGCACTTGCACAACGCTATATTGCAAACGACTCGTGCGCTTGCGAGTAATTTAAAACTCACAACAAGTTTTTTGTGCCGTTGCTGGGGAATTGTTTGGTTTGTGAAATTTTTGTCTGAATTAATTTTATTTTTCTACTAGTTAGTTAGTATTATTTGTTTGATTTTTCTATTTGGCAATTTTATTTTATTTTATTTGTTTCTATTTGTTTATTAAAAAAATAAAAAAAATTTGTTAATTTTTGTGAGTAGTGTGTTTGCTATTTTTGCTTTATTCTGTTGTTTCTGCTGGTTAGTACCTCATTGTTTTCTGTTGGTGTATGCTTGGTCGGAGATCATTGAACTTAGATTTGATACATTTAGATCCTGACTTAGAAAGAACTCTTAGGAGACAGAGAAGAGCACTAGTTGAGAGAGAGACTGTTGAGATGTGAGAGAGACTGTTGAGATGGGAGAGAATTTTAGGGATGCACATCATCCTGAATATGTAGAGCAACCTAGAGCTTGGAACATGGACTCCACTACATCCCTTAGGGATTTGTTCACACCCGTTGCGACTAACTCATCCTCTTGCATAATGTTGCCACCTACCAATGCCACCCACTTTGACTTAAAGCCACATGTTATCCAACTATTATCCTCATTCCATGGCTTAGATCTTGAAAATCCTTATAGTAATGTGAAAAAGTTCAAAGATATTTGTGCCACATTTAAATTCTAGAACTTCTCTGAGGAGTCAGTCCATCTTCGACTCTTCCCTTTTTCTCTTCACGATAGAGCTAGTGTGTGGTTGGATTCCAACACGCCCGGGTCTATTACATCTTGGGAAAACCTGCTTAGCAAATTTTATCATAAGTTTTTCCCAATGTCTAGAGTGAATGAGTGCCGAAAGGAGATTAGCTCTTTCACTCAGGATAAGGATGAAAATTTTTTCGAGAGTTGGGAGCGCTTCAAAGAGCTACTGATCAGATGCCCTCCACATGGATATGAGAAGTGGAGACTCGTTTAGTTCTTCTACCAAGGGTTGACTCAACCCAACCGTAGCATGATCGAGTCTATGAATAGGGGGCATTCTTGAGTCTGACATGAGATAAAGCATATATGGCGTTGGACAAGTTGTCCGACAACTCGCAACAGTGGGATTTTTCAAGCTGTCGAGATAAGTCCATTCGTGCTCCTAAGAGGGGAGGCATCTATGAGGTCAGGGAGGACGTTGATTTGAGGATAAAGTTAGATGCCCTCACTAAGAAGATTGACGCTCTCACTATGAGCCAATCCATCAATGCTACCAACACACTCAATGTTGAAAGTTGTTCCATCTGTGCTAGTCCCATGCATCTAGTACAAAATTGCCCATCAATGCCGGCTTGTGCCGAGTATCCTATGGAACAAGTAAATGCTTTCAATGACTATCGAAGGCAGTCAAATGGATCGTACTCCGAGACGTACAATCCAGGGTGGTGGAACCACCCAAATTTTTTATGGAGGCAGAACCAACCAATGAATCAGGGAGGAGCCCCTTATAATGCTCAAAATCAATATCCTCCCGGATTTGCCTAACAAATTCCTAGTCATGGTCGTTCTGCCCATCCAGCACCATTACCTACTTACCAAGCTCCCACTCAAACACCAACGCTAGTTTCACAGTCACTAGAGGACACCATTAAGGAATACATGAAAATGAATAGCCAATCGATGAACGATGCAAGGATTGCAACAATGGTAAACACCTAAGTAATTGCCAAGCTGGAGAGTCAAATAGGGCAAATTGCAAGTCACTTGGGTGAGAGAGAGAAGGGGAAGTTCCCTAGTCAGCCCATGCCCAACCCGAAAGGACAATTTATGGTTGGGAGTTCATCAACTCTTACGCACGGGGAGGAACAAGTACAGTCAATTGTCACACTGAGGTCTGGGAGACAAGTGGACAATCGAGTGGAAGAGAGCCCTGCTATGCAGCAAAGGCAAGGGAGTGGCAACAAGGAGAAAAGAGATGCTGAGCCATCTATAGCCACACCTACTGAGAAAGACTCTCCTAGGTCGTTTGTACCTAGAGCACCTTACCCCGACAGACTACAGGCGCCCAAGAAATGAGGGGAGTAGGAGGAAATTCTGGAGGTATTCAAACAGGTCCAAATCAATATCCCATTTTCGGATGCCATCCATCAAGTGCCATCATATACCAAGTTTTTAAAGGACTTGGTCACTATCAAGAGGAGGACAAATGTCCCAAAGAAGGCATTTTTGACCGAGGAGGTCAGCTCAATCCTTCAGTGCAAGCTACCCATCAAGTATAAGGACCTGAGGTGTCCTACCATCTTTTGCACGATAGGAGTCAACCATATTGAGAGGACTCTTTTGGATTTAGAGGCGAGTGTGAATTTTTTTTACCCTACACAATCTATTTGCAGTTGGGGTTAGGAGAATTGAAGCCCACATCCACGATGCTTCAATTGGCTGACAGGTCAGTGAAAAGACCACGGGGAATAGTTGAGGACGTCTTGATAAAAGTGGATAAATTCTATTTCCCAGTGGATTTTATTGTGCTTGACACAGAATTGGTCCAGAATGTAGGGATTCAAATACCGGTGATTCTAGGGCGACCATTCTTAGCCACAGCTAACGCCATAATCAATTGTAGGACAGGGGTGATGAAGATCTCCTTCGAAAATATGACAGTGGAGTTGAACATCTTTGATATCACTAGGCAACCACTGGAATATGATGAAGTGAGAAATGTATGCTTGATAGAGAAGATTCTTGAGGAGACTGTGGACGAATTAAGCATTGAGGATCCCCTGGAGGCGTGTTTTGCTCACTTTGGAGAGGACTTGGGCTTAGATAAGCTGCTCAAGGAAGTGAATGCCATTTTGGAGTCTGATCCTCAAGAAAGCAATGAGACAGAGGAAACTGTAACACTTGAACCCCCCAAGAAGGAACTTAAGCCTTTACCGGATAATCTTAAGTATAAGTTCCTAGGTCCAGCCGATTGTTTGCCTGTGATTATAGCTTCCGATTTGGGTGAGGCTCAAGAGGAGAAATTATTAGATGTTCTAAGAGAGCCCAAGGAAGCTATCGGTTGGACTATTGAGGATATCAGGGGAATCAGCCCCTCGGTGGTGATGCACAAGATATATTTGGAGGAGAATTCCAAGCCATTGAGGGAGCCACAGAGAAGGCTCAACCCAGCTATGCAAGAGGTTGTGAGGGTAGAAATAATTAAGCTGTTAGATGCAGGGATCATTTATCCCATCTCTGATAGCAAGTGGGTGAGACCGATTCATGTCGTGCCCAAGCGAGCGGGATTGACGGTAGTAAAGAATAAGGACGACAAGTTGGTGCCAACTCGTGTTCAGTCAAGGTGGAGAGTGTGTATAGACTACCGTAAGCTGAATGTTGCCACAAGGAAGGATCACTTTTCACTGGCATTTATTGATAAGATGGTGGAGCGTTTGGCTAGGCACGAGTATTATTGTTTTTTGGATGGTTATTCTGGATATAACCAGGTCCTCATGGACCCCAAAGATCAGGAGAAGACGATGTTTACCTGTCCTTTTGGGACATTCGCCTATCGTTGCATGCCCTTTGGGTTATGCAATGCACCCGCTACTTTTCAGCGATGCATGGTCAGTATATTCTCTGACATAGTAGAGTGGTTCTTAGAGATTTTCATGGAAGACTTCTCCGTCTTCGATTCAACCTTTGAAGAATGCCTGCACCATCTCGCTTTGGTTTTAGTGCGGTGCAAGGAGAAGAACCTAGTGCTTAATTGGGAGAAGTGCCATTTTATGGTTAAGCAAGGCATTGTACTAGGGCATGTTGTATCTCATAAGGGGATTGAGGTCGACAAAGCGAAGGCGGACCTGATTTCCAACCTTCCACCCCCACGTACAGTGAAGGAGGTTCGATCTTTTCTGGGCCATGCAGGTTTCTACAGGCGATTTATCCATAATTTCAGCAAAATCGCCAGGCCCTTGTGCCAGTTATTACAAAAGGATGCCCCATTTATATTTGATGAGGACTGTAAGAAAGCATTTGGGGATTTGAAGAAGATTCTGACGTCCACACCCATTATTCAGCCACCCAACTGGGGTGTGCCTTTTGAGATTATGTGTGACGCATCAGATTATGCTGTTGGAGTTGTTTTGGGGTAATATGTTGATAAACTTTCTCATGTTATCTATTATGCAAGTTGAACTCTAAACGATGCACAACTTAATTACTCTACCACTGAGAAGGAGTTGTTAGCAGTCGTTTTTACATTAGACAAGTTCAGATCCTACTCGTTAGGATCTAAGGTCATTATCTACTCGGATCATGCAGCCTTGAAGTATATTTTCTCTAAAAAAGATGCTAAATCTCGTCTTATCCGATGGATCTTGCTACTTCAAGAGTTCGACATCGAGATTCGGGATAAGAAAGGTTCTGAAAATGTGGTGGCGGACCATTTATCTAGATTGATTGTGGATTTCACTGAGGCCGCCACTCCCATTTCTGAGACCTTTCCTGATGAGTAATTAATGCTCATTGCTCAAAATCCCGCACCATGGTTTGCTGATATAGTGAACTATCTTGTCATCGGACACATGCCTTTGCATTGGGGGCGACAAGATAAATCAAAATTTTTAGCCATGGTAAAACATTTTTTCTGGGATGATCCTTATTTGTTTAAGTATTATCCCGATCAGATCATCAGAAGGTGTATTCCTAAGCATGACCAATCTAATGTCATCACCTTTTGTCATGATCATGCTTGTGGAGGCCATTTCAGTGCTAAAAAGACCGCTGCAAAGATTTTGCAGTGTGGATTTTATTGGCCTACCCTATTCCGAGACTCTCACACCTACTGTGTATCTTGTGAGCGTTGCCAAAAGCTAGGGAGTCTTTCTAGGAGGAATATGATGCCCCTCAACCCTATTATGATTGTTGAGATTTTTGACGTGTGGGGCATTGATTTTATGGGACTGTTCCCAAACTCCTTTGGCTACTTGTACATTCTAGTTGCTGTGGATTATCTGTCCAAGTGGGTGGAGGCCGTTGCGTGAAAGACCAATGACCACAGAGTTGTGGTCTAGTTTTTGAAGGACACTATTTTTGCTCGATTTGGTATGCCTCAAGTAATCATAAGTGATGGAGGTAAGCATTTTTGCAACCGGATTTTTGAGCAGTTGATGAAGAAGTATTTCATCACACACAAGGTTGCCACCCCATATCCCCCACAGACGAGTGGACAAGTGGAAATTTCTAATCACGAGATCAAACACATTTTAAAGAAAACTGTGAACCCTAGTAGAAAGGATTGGTCTCTACGATTGATTGATGCACTGTAGGCATATCGGACAGCCTTCAAGACGCCAATTGGCATGTCTCCCTATCGTATTGTATACGGAAAGGTATGTCACCTTCCGGTTGAATTAGAGCATAGAGCCTATTGGGCTATCAAGCAGTTGAACTTCAATCTTTCGAAGGCTGGCACACAAAGGAAGCTCCAACTCAATGAATTAGAGGAGCTACGGAATGATGCATACGATTGTGCATGGTCCTACAAGGCACAAATGAAGAAGACTCATGACCAACACATTTTGAGACTAGCTTTTGAGCCGAGTCAAAAAGTTCTTCTTTACAATTCACGCTTGCATCTTTTTCCAGGCAAGCTCAAATCTCGTTGGACAGGCCCATTTATTATTCGGTCAGTTTTTCCTCATGGGGCCATCGAGATTGAGGATCCCAAGAATGGTAACACTTTTAAGGTAAATGGATAAAGGCTAAAACCATTCTTGGAGTTGAGGAGTCCGGACATAGAGATGATATTATTGGAGGATCCTAGTTACTCTGATTGAGTGTCGTCTACTAAGGGGAGTCTGGTTGAAGACTTTAAACTTAGCGCTCATGGGAGGCACCCCAAAGCTTATCTTTTTATTTGTTTATTATTTTACATATTTATGCTTAATGTTTGTTTCCAGTATTTTTTGTTCTCTAGTTTTTATTTTTCAAGGACAATGCGTACTTCAGTCCAAGTTTGAGGGTATGCTACGAGCCATACTAGTCCAGATAGTTCTCCATATTCCAGGTCAGCTCTTTCCATATTATTCACACATTGGGGTCAATGTGTAATTTAAGTTTGGGGGTATGGGAGACACATTACACACACTTTGTCCTAATTTGTTGTTGTTTTTCTTCATATATAAAAAAAAAAGGTAAATGCATGCTCATGTTATCTTGAAATTTTGGTTGATCTAAACATTTTCTGTGATGTGATGTCATTGGTGAGTTTAAAATTTGGAACACATGATCTGGTGATAAAGTTTTAAAATTTAGTTACTTACTTTAAGCATTTAAGACTTCACATGTTTGATCTAATCTAACACGAGCACATTAGCACAAATTGTGTGAGGTATGACATGTGATTTTAATGTGTACGTTTCCTTGTCTTAACTGAAACTGATGACTTGTTGGATAAACACTTGGGCATAGAAAAGCATAAAAAAAGAGAAAAAAATATATAATAATAATACTACTAATGATCATCATCAATAAACTTTACACTGAGTAACTGGACCTCTTGCCTCAGTAAGCAGTGAGTGTTCACATCAAAAGGTGGGAATTTTATTCATAATTATCATTGCGAAATTTTTCACTGAGTAACTGGACCTCTTGCCTTAGTAAGCAGTGAGTGTTCACGTCAAAAGGTGAAAATTTTGTTTGGTAGCATTAAGGTCAGTTTAGTTTCGTAGCCTTTTTGACTCGAGTTAGTAAGTCCTTAGGGGTGTCTTTACACCTAATGCCCTAAAACCATCTTGTTTGGGAGTCGTTGACTCAACACTCGCTACATGGGTCAATTAGAAAGCTTAAGAGAATTAAACATAGTAGAGCCTTATATATAAAAACAAAAAAAATAAAAAAATAAAAAGAAAAGAAGAAAATAAAAACTATGCCATGTTCGTTCATTCTGATGGGAAATTTGGTGAATCTTGAGACATAGAGACCTTACACATTGGAGTTATTTGGAAGCTTCATTTTTATATACTAATTCACTTTAAACAGTGTCAGACTTGTGATGCCTTGACCTGCCTTTTGTAAGTAATTAGATTTTAGCATTTCTATTCATTACGAAGATGGGTTTTTCTTTTTAAGTTTGCTCATGAATGAATATCATGGTAGTGTGTGCTCCTTAAATTTTTGAATAACATGAGTGATGAACTTATCTTTATATTCTTTGTTTTTCATTTAGTTTTTATTTTGTTTTGCTAAGGGACTAGCAAAATATAAGTTTGGGGGTATTTGATGAGTCTTAAATATTGCATATTTAAGCCCTTTAATTTATATTTGTTAGGTTCTTAATTTTTATTATTTTACTTTATTTTATGTTTTTTTTTTTTGTGTTTTGTGTATTTTTATAGGCTTGTGGTGAAAATGAAGCATTTCGGGAGATGTCAAGCTTCAAGACCAAATGCGATCGATTGCACCGTGCTGCGATCGAGCGCATGGAAAATATCCCACATCGAAATCTTTGCATTGCAGTGTTCTTGCGATCGAGCGCGCCAGACTTGCGATCGAGCACACACGCGATCGTGCGCACAAGACATGCGATCGATCGCACCATACTGCGATCGAGCGCACCCGGGCAGTATCCCATATCGAATTTGTAACCCTTTTTACTCCGGGACTCCCCCTATATAAACACCATCTAGCCTCATCATTCAGTGTACAATTCCTGGGCCACTTTGGTGTTAACCGGTGGACGTCTACTAGCATTCTGGTGGATCCCGAAGGCTTTGCTACCACGAGGGGAAGCGCTGCCCATCAGCGAGTGGAATTTCTCCCATGTAAAGTTATTTATTTCTTTTTATTTAGTTGTTTTAGTTTAATGTTTAGCACTTTTATTATGAATTGTAGTTTCATAGTTATGAGTGGCTAGAATCTTTAGCTAAGGTTGAAGATGAAGCCTCGCCGTTGTTTGGCATAGTAGTTCAGATTTGCTTGTACAAATCTGACATTTTTTTTAGTATAAATGGTCTGTCAATTATTTGAGTTAATCTTTTGATTGATTAAGTTTAAATTGTTTTGTTGGATATTCCTTGTGTTTCATCTGATGGATACATCGAATTGTTTTCGATTAAATTGGATTTCCTTTTTGATTTGTTGAGAGCGGATACATTGGATGCTTTTGGTTTAATTGGGATATTCTTTGTTTTTTGTCTTAAGTTGGATTCATGAAATTTTTTTATAGGCTATCTTTAGAACATTGAGATATATGCTTAACTTTGGCAGGGTGGATTCAGAAACCTTAGTCTTTTTATTAGTTTCTAAAATCAATTTAGTTTAGCTTTTATTTATTTTGCAATATATAATACAAAACTCGGAACTAGGTTAAGATAAGATTAGTTTAGATAAATTTATATTTTCACAACGCAATTCCTTGTGGATTCGACCTCGCACTTGCACAACGCTATATTACAAACGACTCGTGCACTTGCGAGTAAGT
This sequence comes from Bretschneidera sinensis, assembly GCA_023935145.1. Lineage (NCBI taxonomy): Eukaryota > Viridiplantae > Streptophyta > Magnoliopsida > Brassicales > Akaniaceae > Bretschneidera > Bretschneidera sinensis. The sequence goes on along the minus strand of CM043700.1, from coordinate 98,431,128 downwards.
TAAAACTCACAACAAATATCCTCCATCAACTCTCTGTTGAGGAACGTTGTCTTGACATCCATTTGAAATAATTTCAAGTCAAGACATGCAACAATAACCAGTATCATTCTAATTGATGCAAATTTTTCTACCGGAGAATATAAATCTATAAAATCTATTCCTGGATTTTGAGTAAAACCTTTGGCAACTAATCGGGCCTTGAATTTGTCAATGGACCCATCAGAATAAAATTTCTTTTTAAGCACCCATTTATAGCTTATGGACTTTCTATCCTGAGGCAAATCACATAATTCTCAGACTCTATTTCTTTCAATTTCAACTTTCATTGCATCCAACCATAGATTTGATTTTTGCAATTTTATCACTTTAGTAAAAGTCATGGGATCTATGTGTTCCTCAATATCTGTGTCCACAGAAAAACATAATGGCTCACACGAATATAGATAGAAATTGTCCATCCACACAAGAGGTGCTTTAGGTTTCTTGTTGCCAATTGTAGGTTGGAGAGGTGTCTCTACTATAGGTTTCACTATAGGTGTGGGTTTGTAATCCATTACTAGATTTGGTTTCGCATTATTTAAGGGATCATCTTCATAACAACCATTATCTATCACGATTAGAGGTTCCTTTTTCTCTTGAACTTGTTCCTATTCCTTTAGATTTTCTAGAAAAGTAGTATCTCTACTTTCAGTGACCCATTTTTCTTTTTTATAAAACCTATAGCCTTTTGACTTTTTTGAATAGCCTATGAAAATGCATGTTAATGTTTTGAAATCCAAATTGTCTCTCATATAAGATGGAATTAAAACATGTGTTATGTAACCCCATTTCCTTAGATGACTTAGATCAAGTTTATGACCATTCTATACCTCATAAGGTGTTGACTCGACACACTTAGTGGGAATATGATTCATTATATAGTTTGTCGTAAGCAATGCCTCTCCCCAGAATCTTTTGGAAAGATTTGAGTGTGACAACATGCATCTTACAATATTCAATAATGTTATATTTTTACTTTCTACCACACCATTCTATTATAGCATATACGACATAGTGGTATACCTTCTAACTCCATGTTCTATGTAAAAATTGTCAAACTCCCTACAATTTTATTCCCTTCCCTTATCAGTCCTTAACATCTTAATGTTCATTCCAAGTTGATTTTCTACTTCTGTCTTATATTTCTTAAAACACTCAAATGCTTCTAATTTTCTATATATAAGATATACATAAGTAAACTTGGAATGGTTATCTATAAAGGTAATGAAGTATTCTTTATTACTATAAGTTTTTATACTTAATGGGCCATAAATATCTTATTGCACCAAATCAAGAAGTTGACTAGCTCTTTGACGTATCTTAAAGGGTTTTCTAGTCATTTTTTCAGCTAAACAATGTTGACAATATTGCATGGTATTTACATTTGATAAATATGGCAACAAATTTAGTTTAATTATTTGTTCCATCTTAGATTTCCTAGGATGTCCTAGTCTTAAATACCACAATTCACATGCATATTAATCAAGAGACAAAGAGTAATTCAAAGTTGCATCTTTCTTATTGCTATTTATTACAAGTAGATAAAATAGGTCATGATCGGGTACAAACTTGCCCATAGAAAAAAGTTTTTTGTCCTTCCCAATGAACACCATTTTATTATAAAACCTAATCTATAACACCTTCTTCAAAAGTCCTAGAACATAAACCAAATTATGCCTCATCCCGGACGGATAAATCATATCCTTGAGTACCATGATATTGTCCTTATGATCCAATCGGTAAGATCCAATACCTTCCACATCCAGGTAGGTATTGTTACCCATGAAGATCTTTTGTTCCCTTTTGGTCAGCTCTTTGTAGTCAAACAACCCTCTTTTGTTTAGCAATGTGGCGAGTTTCACTAGAGTCAATCCACTACCCATCTATATCTGTGGCCACAACATTGCATTCGATCACTCCAATAAACTCTTGTTTACTAGATCCTCCTTGTTTCGGTCTTGAATAGCCTTTATTCTTTTGCTTGTTTTCCAAGACATTGGACTTGAAATGTTCATACTTGCCACATTTATAACAAGCACCCCAAGGAATTACCATTTTTTTTTTTTATGTTATTTTGATGTTGTGGCCGCAAATCCTTGAAGAAAAGTTTCGAAGGGTCGAGCTAATGGTTTTGATTTCTTGATTTAGACTGGGCTAGAAATAGCTTATTTTGCTGCACAAGGTTCAATTTAGGTTTTTTCCCCTCTAGCTATCAAATCCTACTTGATTTCCAACATGGATAACAACTCACTCACATTCTTAAAGTTTCCACTTAGTCTCAAAGTAGTGGTAATAGAGTCTAATGAAGGAAGAAAACTATTCAGAACAATTTTCGCCTGCATTTTCTTTGGAATTTTAATTCTAGCAATTTCCAGGTCTTTGTCCATGATAATCATTTTGTTAAAGTGTTTCATCGTGCTTTCATTCTCCTTTATCCTACAAAAAAATATAGTTATAAAGGAGAAGTTGTATGTTCACATCAGAAATTGTGTCATGCTTTCCTTGACGACAGTCCACAAATCTTTTGCAATTTTATAGTTTTCAAAAACTTTATCAGATTGTCCTCCATTAACATCAACATAAGACTTTTCGCCTTATTGTCATTCACTTTCCACTGCACAAACTCTCTTTTTTGAGCATCAGTGGGATCCTCAACGAAGGTTGGAGTAGTGTCATTGATTGTGTAATCGACTTTTTCATAGATTAGGACATATATTATTTTCCTACTCCTCATATCATAATTTTCACCATTAAGAAATTCTATCTTTGCTAATTCTGAAGCAATTAATTTGCTAGCCATTTCGATAGGACCGTACTGAGAAAGTTTTGGAAATAGATGAAGATTTGGAAAGAAAAAAAAAACTAATAACTTGATTCAAAAGCATAAATGTAACCTAACTTGCTTTGGAGCAGAGAAGATAGTAGTTTATACGAACAAAAAGAGGTGGTCGACTAAGTAGTCGACTGGTCAATTGTTTGGGTAGTCGACTGGCATAAGTTGGTTACTTGGGCAATCACTAGAAGACTGAAAAAATGATCGAAAACCAAAGAAAACTTGACTAAACAGCCAAAAAGGGGTCTAGAAGCTGGACTGGGCACCTGGTGGGCTATTGGGCACTTGACTAGATGCCTGGTGGGCTGTTGGGTGCCTAACTAGATGCCTGGTAGGTTGCTGGGTGTCTGACTAGGCACCTAGTGGGCTACTGGGCACTTGGTGGTCTTCTAGGTGTCTGGCTAGGCTCTTGGTGGTCTTCTAGGTGTCTTACTAGGTGCCTGGTGGACTGCAGGACGCTTGACTAGGAACCTAGCGGTCTTTTAGGCGTCTAACTAAGCGTCTGGTGGGTTATTGGAGAGAAAAAAAAGGGTGATTTTATGCTCTGATACTAGTGTATGATTTATAGATTTTCATTTATGTGATTGTTCTTCTAATCAAAAAGAAAAAACAAGGACATTATAGAGAGAGAAAAAAGAGAAGAAAAAAAAAAGTTTGAGGATTTTAGAGGGCTCCGATAAATATTGAATCTTGCTTTTTCATCTCGCTTAACAATTGAAAGATCTCATCTATTTATAGAGGATTACAGCCTTATCTCCACCCCCTTATAACTGGCTCTTTTGAAAAACGAATTGTGAGATAATCATTATCCATCCATATTTCAAGATTTCATCAACTGATAAAAAGATGTAGCCTTAGCCTTTTTATTTCGAGATAAGCTTTTCTTCTTGGCCGAGTAGCCACCTACTAACATTGTTTCGGCTAAATTAAAGATTGCATGAGATTAACCCAAGAAAGTGATTTTTTTAGTAGGAGTAGACAAGGTTAACCAATGGCTAAACAAAATTATTAGCTCCCATAGTTTGTTCTTTTGGTCAACTTGATCTCCAAACTTTCAATTGCAACAAATAAATTTTCCCACTAAAAATTTTGTCCAATTAAGTCTCTTTCAAATTTCCTTCATTTGGTTATTGTTATTGCCACATAAGATAGAACAACTTTGTCATCTGGTTAAATTATTGAATCACTTGCTGCTCTCAAGGTGAAAATTCTTCACACATGAGTTTGCAAGATAATGTTATTAATTTATCATTTTAAAGAGTTGTCTAATATTGACTTACAAGAATTTTATGTCTTTGATGAGGCATTTGTAGTATAGTTTTGCAACATCAATTTATCATCAAATGTAGTTAGGGGCTAAACAATTTAATCAAGTGACTAAATTGTTATATCTTACAATAATATTAATGGAGTAAGAGGGATTTAACAATTGACTTAAGTAGATAAAATTGGTATTTGAGAGATTTATTTGTCTCAATTGAAAGTACGATAACCAAGACCGAAGAAGCAAACTCCCAATGGTGTTTTTTGCCTCGACCAATTAAACTTATTGATTTAAATTGATCCAAATTACTTGGTACAAATTTAAACTAATTCAAACCAAATCAGTGAATCAAACACCTTTTAATCGTTAGTATATAAATCTAAGTAAATGTATATATCTCGGACAAGCCGTAGTTTGATGTCACTTTATGCTCTCTTTGTTATGTGTTTGTAACTAAAATTACATTTTAGCCCCCATTTTAGAAATATTGATTAATTACACCCTTGATTTTGCAAAGATACCCATTATTATATATTTTGACGTTTCATATATATCCTTAGCTTGTGATTTTTTAGTTGCTTTATTTTTTATTAACCATAATAAAATTTATTTCTTATTAAACATAATAAAATTTATTTCTTATGTATTCAAATCCTTAATAAATTACTTGGATTCCTAATTTAAATAAAGGTGATAATTGCTTATTAATTATTCTTAGAAAAAATTACATTTACCCATCCATAGTATGGCCCAACCTACAAATAAGGACCTGTAGTTTCAAAACCTACAAATATCCCGTTGTCGTATTCATAGTTTGATTTAAGATGACAGATACCCCCCACAGTTAAATCATAGTTAGTTATATCTGTTAACTTTAGTTAACAATCACTCCACATAAGTATTTATTTGGAAATAACCCCATGATACCCTTTAGGGGGTTTAATCCCTTACACTTTGTTTTAAATGACATTGACCTTCATCTTCCCCCAAAGCCTCTTCCCCATAAGCAGCCATTGTTCTTCACTTATAAATCTTCTTCTTCTTTCTTCACCCACAAATCTTCATTTTTCTTCTTCCTAATAGATGTAGGGGAAAGTGTTATCGAAAAAACCGACAAGAACAACTCTTTCTTATTTTCTTTTCGCTAAATCTGAAAAGAAAAAAGTATCTTTGAGGTCTAATTTAGTTGTCTCTAACACAAAGACACAAAGCCAAGCAGAAGGCTAAAGCTTGAAAACTATGACAACTTCTAGTTGAATGCTTTGTTGTAATAGTTTAATTACTTTAGCTCAACAAATTGAATTTTAATTACTTCATCAATTACTTTTATTAGTATTCTCTAGGCCACTTTAAGTGCTAGTGTATGGAATATCTTCTTCTAATTTGTAAGGGATGACATAAGTAATAGTAACAAAGGGAAAAAAATGTCTAAGGTGTTTTAATAATGAAAAATAATCCAAAGTGTCCTAGCTGCAAAATTTTCGTACCATTGCTGGCTATGAAGAAGCCTTAGATTGACCTCAATATACCAATTTGAGATGTTTAAGAAATTTTTTTATGCTTGATATACAATGATTTTTATTTTTAATTTTAAAATCTTGCAAATCATAAATAAAAGCAAGAGTTTAAAGATAGAAATGTTTATCAGTGATTCATTGGGTTATGGTGTCGAGGCAAGAACGCCAAGAAGCTCACTTGGGTCCTCCTCATAGGTGAATGAGTGAAGAAAGAAAAAGAAAGGCTCTACCTCTCCTCCAACATCAACATCAACTCTTCTCTTATCTTATCTTATTTTCAATAACAACCCATTCATCCATAATGAGCACATTTCTCGCAAATGGATTTTCAAGACCATGTACATTGTAATCTTACCAATATTCTAAGTTGTTGTGTTCTTTTCTTCAGAAAACAACACGACTAAGGTAGATTTGAGAGAACTCAATAATTTGCAAGTAATTTTAGAAAAATTTCTATTTCAAAGATGAACCGACATGAGAGGTAGAGAAGGGAAGAGAGGAAGTGCGAAAACACGAGATTCAAGTTAAGCGTTGACTGTTTTCTACCCGTGATATTATATATGGAGGCAATTATGACATTTACTTTTTTTTTTTGTTAAAACTTAACGAAAGTTTAACATTCAAACCTAGTCTAGGAAGGTATATGTAGGTTTTGAAACTATGGGTCCTTATCTGTAGGTTGGGCCATACTATGGGTGGGTAAATGTAATTTTTCCTTATTCTTAATCATTGATTTTTGAAATAAAATTGTGTTAATGACATGAATGTAATTTCCTTCCATCTAAGAAGTATCATAAAAAAATTATTTATTATTTTGAAATTTAATCGAATGTTGTAATTATGTACTTATATATTTTAGAAATTTTGCAATAAAATCACTATAACTCTAACTTCAAATTCGATTAAATCAAAAACTTGAATCAATTTTCAGTAATATATTTTTACGTATATACATTAGAACATGTAACGTATGAGACATAACATTAATTTTTTAAACAAAAGAGAACTGTACAGCCTGTTAGGATAGTTCTGTTGATGTCGAAAATCTACCTGAACACGAACAGTCAGGGAGCAGAACCTGCGCACGCAAGGACTAGAGTAACCCTATAGAGTTGCCAGAGAACTAAAGGGGTTTTGCCTTCAGGGGAATTCTCTGATGCCTAAGTTAGTATAAGTCTTAAATGAAAGCTGCTGAAAATAAAGAGAGTGTTCTATTATGTGTACCTTTTGATGGTGAGAGCCCCTTTATATTGTGTAGGAAATGGAATCTCGATAGGAACGTGACTATTGATAAAATTAATCCTTATTTAAATTTGAGTATCCTGATAGAGTTAGGATTTGTCTGAAGATAATACTAAGCTTATCTATGGGGTGGAGTATGGGATTTTACCACTTTTTCCTTTTTCCACTTGTCTTATTTTTAGTGGGAGAACCAGTTTGACTGGTATGACTGCCATGTGTTGGCATATCATTGGACGAGGAATTTTTTTTACATCAGATGCCCTCCAATTCCTTGAGTGCAGTTAAGGAAGTAGTTTGTGGAATGCTTGATTTAAAAGGGGTATGTGCTTGGCATAGAGTAGCCAAGTCTTGGCATGTTATGCTCAGTATGCGGTGGCCGACGCTCGAGATGGTCAAAGCATGAGAGCTAGGCATGATATACTTAGCATAAAGTAGCCAAGGCTTAATACGCTGTGCTCGACGTTCGGTGGCCAAGGCTTGAAGTTCTTGGCATTAAGTAGCCAAGGCTTGATGTATCATGCTTAGAGTACGGTGGCCGAGGCTTGAGATGGTCGAAGCATGAGAGCTTGGCATGATATTCTTGGTATGAAGTAACCAAGGCTTGATGCGTTGTGCTTGGTGTTCGGTGGCCGAAGCTTGAACTACTTAGCATGAAGTAGCTAAGGCTTGATGTGTTGTGCTCGGCATGCAATGGCAGCTTGAGATGGCTGAAGTGTGAGAGCTTGGCATAATGTTCTTGGTCATGAAGTAGCCAAGGCTTGATACATCATGCTCGATGTTCAGTGGTCGAGGCTTGAAGTGCTTGGCATGAATTAGCCAAGGCTTAATGTGCTCAGTGTGCGGTGGTTGAGGCTCGAGATAGTTGAAGAATAAGAGCTTGGCATTATGTGCTTGGCATGAAGTAGCCAAGGCTTGATACGTAATGCTTAACGTTGGTGTCTAAGGCTTGAATTACTTGGCATAAAGTAGCCAAGGCTTGATGTGTCGTGCTTAACGTGCGGTGGTCGAGGCTTGAGATGGCCGAAGCATAAGAGCTAGGCATGAAGTAGCCAATGCTTAATGCGTTGTGCTTGGCGTTCAGTGGTCGAGGCTTAGAGTGCTTAATGCTCGGCATGTGGTGGCTGAGACAAATAGTGTACGCGTAACACTTGGTCTCGATCGGGCTTAGTTTCAGCCACTTGGTCTTGACCGGGCTTAGTCTCGACCGCTTGGTCTTGGCCACTAGGTCTCGGTCTCGGGCACTTAGTCTCAGTCGAGCTTGGTCTCGACTCCATGTGTGTGCCTCGACAGTGTGCATTTTGGCACGTGTTTGTCTCGATCGTGTGCGCCTTGGCAGTGGGCGCCTCAGTAATGTGCGTCATGGTGACATGTTCAAACTAGTGTGTGCATCAACACCCATGTGCATGTCTCTAGCCAATGTGTGCTTCAAATCAGTGTGCGCCTTGACACACACGTGTGCTTCTTAGTCGTGTGGCCTTAGACCAGTGTGTGCCTTAGCAGCCATATGCATACCTCAGTAACCATGTGTGCGTCTAGGCCATGTGCACCTCGGACTAATGTGTGCCTTAGTACACATGTGCGCTTGTCAGCTCTATGGTCTTAGACTAGTGTGTGCCTTGGCACTCATGGATGAAACAAGGTGGATGAGACACAAAGGGTCACAACCTAGGGGACTCGACACCCCGTGCGTGTCTTGGTAGTAGTGTGCACTCAGCACTCATGGATGAGACCCACGGGGTTATGGCATATGGGTATTGTTGAAAATCACCTTGATAAGATGCCCAGGTGGTGATCTTCCAAACACCCAAGTCTAGAATGACTTGTAGAAAGAAATACAGCAATCAAAGATAAGAACAGAAAATCAAAGAAAGAAAGAAGACAAGCAATTTGTTATCGAGGTTCGGCAATGTGCCTACGTCCCCGTGAGTTCCTCCGAACTCTCTGCACTAAATCAATGGTTCTTTACAAATATAGCAACCCTCTTCAAGAAGCTCAAGTTCTTGAAGAAACTAAGAAGAGAAGAAAGGAAAAAGATAAGAACTAACAATGCTCTCTCTCTAAACTAGACTTCTCTCTCTTTACAACCAGCCTCACTACAGCGAGTCCCTCATGTGTTTGATCTTTACACTCTCACACAATTCTCTCTTGTATTACAATTGATCTCAAAGTATGTCATAAACTTGTGTTGTTCTATTGTTGAAAAATGAGGCTAGGAAATCCCTTTTATAGCCACCCACTTCTTGGTCATTCTTGAGATTCAATCCTCACCTTTTGATCATGATTACCATTTAATCATGGCCCTCCATCACTCCAAAATGGTGCTGTGCATTTTAACCTTGCACCCACGCACCTAAGAGAGGGTAAAAATAGGCTATCCATGTGTTCTTTACTTTGCCTAGCACCTAGGCGCTCAACAGGGCGTGGTGCGGTGCTGGGCAGAGTCCCTTTTGCACACTCTCTGGGCGATGCGGTGCTGGTGGGGAACGGTGCGGTGCTAGTGCGCATCAAGCAGCACACCTTCTGGATGGTGCAGTGCTGACAAATGGGTGGTACAGTGCTGGTGCATTTCTGGAGCCTTCATTCTATGTGGTGCGCCGTTGGTGAAGGGGTGGTGCGGCGCACATTGATGTTGCCCCTTCACCCAGCTGTGCGCACACTCCTTCAGCTTGTGTGCAGAAGTGCGCACACTAGTGCGTCTACCCTTACCTTGCTCCAAAGTGATGCACACACATGTGTGTAGACCTTTAACTTGCTGAACTTTAATTCTCCAACCTTGGTTTAGACTTTAACCATCTTTGGACCATGTTTAGACATGTTTAAACCTTAGACAAATACCAATAATCTCTACCTTTGTCTAAGTGTTTAAAACCCGAACCATTTTTGCAGAGAGCTTCGGGATCCAAACTCATCTTGAGTCATCAATTAACCAACTCTAATCATAAGTAGCCTAAGTTAATGATTGAACTTACTTAGAGGTAGAACTTTAGTACCCAAATCCACAGGATTTTCTTCCGTGGCTACCTTGTCCACATGGATGCATCTTTTTGTAACATTTTCTCGAATGAAATGATACCGAACATCCATGTGCTTTATCCTTTCATGGAACACTGGATTCTTATATAAGTGCGATGCACTTTGACTATCCGAAAACACCACAACCTACTCCTCCAGTACCTTCAACTCTTCAAGAAACCCTTTGCACCACATAGCTTCTTTAATGGCCTCCGTAGCCGCTATGTACTCAGCCTCGGTTGTTGAGAGTGCTACCACTGGCTGTAATTGAGCCTTCCAACTTACACAACATCCATTTAAATTGAAGAAATAGGAGGTAATCGATCTTCTTTTATCCCGATCTGCTCCATAGTCCGAATCCATAAAACCCTCAAGGCAGATGGCCTTACCCCTCTTCTCATAAACCAGCCCTAATTCTGGGCTTTCCTTCAAGTACCTCAACAACCACTTCATCCCAAGCCAATGCTCTTTTCCAGGATTACTTATAAACTTGCTGAGAACACTCATTGCATGAGCAATGCCAAGTCTAGTGCTTACCATGGTGAACATAACAGAACTAACCGCACTAGAGTAAAAGACTTTCTCCATTTCCTTCTTCTCTGCCTCTAATCTTGGACATTGATCACTGGAGAACTTGAAATGACCAGCAAGGGGAACCATTACTGTTTTGTTCTCTTCCATAGAGAATTTAGATATCATCTTCTCTATGTAGAAAGTTTAAGAGATCTTCAATCTGTTTCTCTCCCTTTCCCAGATGATACACATCCCAAGGATCTTTTGTGCATGGCCAAGATCCTTCATCTCAAACTCCTCACTGAGTTGAGCCTTCAATTTCTTTATCCTCTCCATGCTGCTCCCAACCAGTAACATGTCATCAATATAGATGAGGATGATCACCACTTCCTCAACCTTCTGCCCCTTATAGTACAAGCACGAATCATAGTAGCTCCTCATGAAACTCAGGCTGATTACAAAGGAATCAAACCTCTTATTCCATTGCCGAGGTGATTGCTTCAGGCCATAGAGAGATTTCTTTAATTTGCACACCAACTCTCCCTGCCTTCCTTCCTCATAGCCTTCGGGTTGCCTCATGAAAATGGTCTCATCGAGCTCTCCATGTAAGAACGTCGTCTTCACATCCATTTGCTCGATTTCTCAATCAAATTGGACCACCAATGCCAATACTATCCGTATCGTCTTGTACTTCACAACCGGTGAGAAGATTTCTGTGAAATCTATGCCTTCTTTTTGTGTGAACCCCTTCGCCACTAGACTAGCTTTATATCAAACTTTATCCCCTAAAGTATCCCTTCTTTGATCTTGTAGAGCCATCTACAATCCACAACTCTCTGTTTTTCAGGTTTGGGCACCAACTCCCAAGAGTTATTCTTCATCAAAGAATCCATTTCTTCCTCCATAGCCAGCTGCCACTTTGACGAATCCTTACACTCCATGGCATCCATGTAAATTTCTGGTTCAACCTCTCCTTCTATCCAAAGAGCTGCTACATTAGCATCTGCAAACCTATATCTCAAAGGTGGTCTAACCACCCTCTTTCCCCGGTCTCTTGTGAGCTGGTAGTCATTATGACTTGTTGCATCAACCTCTTCTTGTTCAGCCTCTTCTTGAGTTTTTTGAGCTTGGCTTTCATCCAAGGGCTCTACCTGGTCCGAACCCTCTTGCCTCCTTTGCTCTACCTGAACCGAGTTCTCCTTGATGCGATGCTCCACGACTTTCGGACTGGTTTGCTCACTAGCCCCTGCAGGGTTAGTTTTCTCCAAGTAGGGAAATAATAATTCATTAAAAATAACATCCCTACTTATAATCAATTTCATGCCCTTCTTTTCTAAGGACCACAACCTATATCCCTTAACCCCATCACCATATCCTAGAAATACACATTTTCTAGATCTATGACTAAGTTTATCCTCCTTTTGATGTGCATATGCAGCACACCCAAAAGTCCTAAGGTTGTTTTATTCAGGGGGGTTTTCCACTCCACATTTCCATGGGAGTCTTGAACTCTAAAGCTCTAGAGGGTGATCTATTTACCAAGTATGCAGCTGTAGCCACAGCTTCTCCCCAAAAATATTTTGGTAAACTGGATCCTATTAACATGCACCTAACCTTTTCCATAAGGGTTCTATTCATCCTTTCAGTAACTCCATTTTGCTGAGGTGTTTTTACAACCGTCCTATGCCTTAGAATGCCTTTTAATTCACAAAATTTATCAAAATCCTTATTGCAAAATTCTAAGTCATTATCGGTTCGTAAAGCCTTAACTACCCGTTTGAGTTTCCAGTAACTTCTTTTACACAACAAATTTATTTAAGGCATTCGATTTATTTCTAAGCAAATAATCATCAATTAAAGACAGAAAGTAAAAGTTACCTCCCTGTGTTGGTGTTCTTGCTGGTCCCCAAAGGTCCGAATGAATGTAGTTAAGAATCCCCTTAGACTTGTGCACTCTGGTGTTGAAGCTAACCCAGTGTTGCTTCCGAAGAATGCAACTCTCACAGAAATCTAGTTTCTCTACTTTGTCACCACCAAGTAGACCATCCTTGCTAAGAACTTGCAGGCCCTTTTCGCTCATGTGTCCCAATCGAGTGTGCCAAAGGGTTACCTTATCCATCTCAGCCATCAAGCTTGCTGCTTGATCATTGATTTTTGTCTCTCTAATCATCTCATAGAGTCCATCGTTTCTTGCTGCCTTGATCACTACCAAAGATCCCTTGGCCACCTTGATCTTTCCTCCCTCTACTTTGCATGTATACCCCATGGAATCCAGCTGCCCCAATGAGATCAAATTTCTCTTCAAATCTGGAAGATACCTCACATTTCACAGTAGCCTTATAACTCCATCAAACATCCTCAATTGGATGTCTCCAATCCCTCTCACTTGGCAAGAATTGTCATTCCCCAAGAAGACTCTTCCATCATTGATCTCCTTGAAATTCTTGAACCATTCCTTGTGAGGGCACATATGATAAGTGCACCCGGAATCAAGAATCCACTTTTCGCTACCTTGCCTCTTGCTCACATTTGAGCACACAACAAGAACATCATCTTGATGTTCTCCTTTGGCAACCGAAGCCTCTCCATTGTTGGTATGGCTTCTCCTCTCATCCCAAATCCTCTCCTTGCAATCTTTCTCGAAATGGCCCTCCTTGCTGCAGTAGAAGCATCTCTTTCCTCCTCCAAGTCTTGTCTTGGAATGAGATCTCCCATGGTTCTGCCCTCTACCTCTTGATTTCTCCCGTTAGTTACCATGGTTGCTACTGTCATTCCGAGTTGCTGGCCTTCCTCTTACGAATAGCCCATCTCCACTTGATGCTCCTTCATCTTGGCTTTGAAATCATGTGCCCTTATGGCACTGATCACAATTTCCTTTGTTAAAGTATCCCTTCTATACTCAATAGCATTAATCAAATTATCAAAGCAATCAGGAAGAGAATTTAACAAGATAACAACCAATTGTTCATCCGGAAAAATAATGCTACAGCTAATCAAGTCTTGAACTAGCTTATTAAAGACATCAAGATTATCTTGCAACTCTTTACTAGGATCCATTTTAAAAGCAAAGATTCTTTTAAGAAGATAAATCTTGTTAGGGAGAGTTTTGGTAAGAAACAACTCATCTAGTTTCTTCCATATGACAGAAGGATCTTCCGAGTCTCCGCACTCCCTTGTGATGCTATCCGACATGTGCAAGAAAATGGTATTGTAAGCCATCTTCTTCATCTTGGTCCGCTGGTCCTCTGTGACACTTGCTGGAAAAGTATCATCTTCTCCAATAGCCAAATCCATTTTCTGTTGCATTAAAACCGCATTGATCTTCCGCTACCAAAGGGCAAAGTCTCCCTTTCCATCAAACTTCTCAACACATAAATTTGAAGCCATCTTTTACGGATAAGATCCCTAATTTATGCACTACCCACAAATGCTTTCTTCAACCTCAAGAACACAAATCGAAGATGGATCTTAACACCGTTCTTGAATCTACTTCAAGAAAACGACCAGATCTTGATCTTTACACCATTCTTGAATCACCCAAGAAGTTGATCTTTGATTCTTGGAGTCTTGGCTCTGTCACTGATGAGTGCCAAATATTGCATATTTTGGCCACATAATTTACATTTGTTAGCTTAGGAATTTGTTACTTTGAGTTGTTTTTGTTGTTTTTCAGGTTTACAAGCACTGGAAAAAGAGTTTCACTAGAATTGCCTGTACAGATCAGTCATTTTTGTGGATTTTATTGTATTGATTCAGGAAGAACCAAAAGATGAGCCATATATGCTTAGAAAGATTTGGAAGTCTATTTTTTGAGGAATTTTACAGCTCATAAAAATGATTTTTCTAGAGAAAGTTATGGCAGTTTTAGTAGACAAGGGTTAAGCAGAAGATATCTAGTGCGCTCGAGCGCACCAGACTTGCGATCGATCGCAAGTGCGCACATGCACATCCCACAACGGTTAAAAATTTTTTGCAGTGCACTAGTATGTGCTCGAGCGCACCAGACTACGATCGAGCGCACTCGGGCAGTATCCCACATCGAATTTGAAACACATTGTACTCCGGGAATTCCCCTATAAAAGCCCCATCTCACTCCATCATTCGGTGTGCAATCTTGAGGACTTCTGCTAGCATTCTGGTGGATCTCAAAGGCTTTACTACCACGAGGGGAAGCGCCGCCCAACAGCGAGTGGAATTTCTCCCCATGTATAGTCAGTTTTTAATTTACTGCTTTTGTTAGTTTTAAAGTTTAATGTTTAGCACTGCTATTGTGAACTTTAGTTTCATGATTATCAGTGGCTAAAATCTTTAGCTAAGGTTGAAGATGAAGCCTCGCTGTTGTTTGGCATAATATTTTCAGATTTGTTTATATAATTCTGATGTTTTTTTAGTGTAAATATTCTGTTCAATTATTTGAGTAAAAGTTTTTGATTGATTGTGTTTAAATTGTTCTGTTGGATATTCTGTGTATTTCATCTGATGGATACAATGAATCGTTTTTTATTAAATTGGATATCCTTTGTGATTTGTTAAAAGCAGATACATTGGATTGTTTTGGTTTAATTAGGATATTTGTTGTGATTTGTTTAAAGTTTGATTCATGGAATGTTTTATATAGAATATGAAGATATATGTTTTACTTTGGTGGGGTGGATTCAGAAACCTTGGTGTTTTTATCATTAGTCTTTAAATCAATTTAGTTCAGTTTATATTTGTTTTACAAAAGACAATTCAAAACTTGGAACTAGGTTAAAATAGGCTTAGTTTAGATAAAAATATTTTCACAACACAATTCCCTGTGGATTTGACCTCGCACTTGCACAACACTATATTGCAAACGACTCGTGCGCTTGCAAATAATTTAAAACTCACAACAAGTTTTTGGCACCGTTGTCGGGGAATTGTTTGGTTTGTGAAAATTAAATTTTTGTCTGAATTAATTTTATTTTTCTGCTAGTTTAGTTAGCATTTTTTTGTTTTATTTTTCTTTTTGCAATTTTATTTTTAGTTTATTTGTTTCTATTGGCAATTGCCCATAAAAAAATAAAATAAAATAAAATAAGAAAAATGGATAAATCCAGTGCCGGTTTCACAGTCTTTAGAGGACGCCATCAAAGATTTCATGAAAATGACCGGCCAGTCCATCAATACAACCAATGCATTCAATGTTGATAGCTGTTCCATCTATGCTAGTCCTATCCATTTAGCACAGAATTGTCCATCTACGCTGGTTTTTTTCGAGTATCCTATGGAACAAATGAATGCTTTCAATGACTATCGGTGGCAATCAAATGGATCTTACTCCGAGACGTATAATCCAGGGTGGCAGAACCACCCTAATTTTTCATGGAAGCAGAACCAACTGATGAATCAGGGAAGAGCCCCTCATCATGCTCATAATCAATACCCTCTTGGATTTCCTCCACCAGTTCCAAGTTATGGTCGCTCAGTCCATCCAGCACCATCACCCGCTTACCAAGCTCCCACTAAAGCACCAGTGTCGGTTTCATAGTCATTGGAGGACGCCCTCAATGATTTCAGGAAGATGACCGGCCAATCCATAAGCGAAGTGAGGAGTGCAACAATAGTAAATACCCAAGTGATTACCAAGCTAGAGAGTCAAATGGGTCAAATCGCAAGTCACTTGGGCGAAAGAGAGAAGGGAAAGTTCCTCAGTTAACCTGTGCCCAACCCAAAGGATAAGTTTGAGGTTGAAAATTCATTAACTCTTATGCACGAGCAGGAACAAGTGCAATTGATTGTCACATTGAGGTATGGAAAACAAGTGGACAATTAAGTGGAAGAGAACCCCGCTCTTCAGCAAGGGCAAGAAAGTAGTAACAAGAAGAAGAGAGATGCTGAGCCATCTATAGCCACACCTACTATTAAGGATCTTCCTAGGTCGTTTGTACCTAAAGCGACTTACCCTGAGAGATTACAAGTGCCCAAGAAAGAAGGGAAGTTTGAGGACATTTTGGAGGCATGCTTTGCTCAATTTGGAGAGGATTTGGATTTGGATAAGTTACTTGAGCAAGAAAATGCCATTTTGGAGTCTGCTCCTCGGGAGAGCAGGGAGATGGAGGAGACTGTGGATGAATCCCGCATTGAGGACCCCCTGGAGGCATGCTTTGCTCAATTTGGAGAGGATTTGGATTTGGATAAAGTACTTGAGCAAGTGAATGCCATTTTGGATTCTACTCCTCGGGAGAGCAGTGAGATGGAGGAGATCGCAGCACTTGAGCCCCTCAAGAAAGAACTTAAGCCTTTACCGGACAATCCTAAGTATAAGTTCCTAGGTCCAGCAGATTCTTTGCCTGTGATTATAGCTTCAGATTTGGTTGAGACTCAAGAGGAGAAATTATTGGACGTTTTAAGAGAGTATAAGGAAGCTATCAGCTGGACTATTAAGGATATCAAGGGAATCAGCCCCTCGGTGGTGATACACAAGATACATTTAGAGGAGAATTTCAAGCCATCGAGGGAACCATAACGAAGGCTCAACCCAGCTATGCAAGAGGTTGTGAGGACTGAAGTGATAAAACTGTTGGATGCAAGGATCATTTATCCAATCTCTGATAGCAAGTGGGTGAGCCCGATTCATATCGTGCTCAAGCAGGCTAGATTGACGGTAGTAAAGCATAAGGACGACGAGTTGGTGCCAACTCGTGTTCAGTCAAGATGGAGAGTGTTTCTAGATTACCGTAAGTTGAATGTTGCCCAAGGAAGGATCATTTTCCACTCCTATTTATTGATCAGATGGTGGAGTGCTTAGCTGGGCACGCTTACTAATGCTGGGTCTGGCTGAAGACATTAAACTTAGTGCTCATGGGAAGCACTCCACAATATATTCTTTCTTTATATTTATTATTTTACATATTTATGATTAATGTTTGTTTCCAATATTTTTTGTTTTCCAGTCTTTATTTTTCAGGGACAACACATACTTCAGTTCAAGTTTGGGGGTATACTATGAGCCATACCAAGTCCAGATAGTTCTCCATATCCCAGGTCAGCTCTTTCCATATTATTCACACATTGGGGTCAATGTTTAATTTAAGTTTGGGGGTATGGGAGACACATTACATACACTTTGTCCTAATTTGTTGTTGTTTTTCTTAATGAAGATAAATGCATGTTCATGTTCATCTGAAAATTTTGGTTGATCTGAAAAATTGTGATGAGATTTCATTGATGAGCTTAAAATTTTGAACACATGATCTGATGATAGAGTTTTAAACTTTAGTTACTTACTTTAGGCATTCGAGAATTCATATGTTTGATCTAATCTAACACGAGCTCATTAGCACATATTTGTGTGAGGTATGACATGTGATTTTAATATGTATGTTTCCATATCTTAACTGAAACTGGATAACTTGTTGGATAAACACTTGGACATATATATATATATATATATATATATATATATATATATATATATATATATATATATATATATAATACTACTAATATTTATAATGATCATCATCAATAAACTTTCCATTGAGTAACTGGACCTCTTGCCTCAGTAAGCAATGAGTGTTCACGTTAAAAGGTGGGAATTTTATTCATAGTGATCATTGTGAAATTTTCTGCTGAGTAACTGGACCTCTTGCCTCAGTAAGCAGTGAGTGTTCACGTCAAAAGGTGGAAATTTTGCTTGGTAGCATTAAGGCCAGGTTAGTTTCGTAGCCTTTTTTACTCGAGTTAGTAAGTCCTTAGGGGTGTTTTTACACCTAATGCCCTAAAACCATCTGGTTTGGGAGTCATTGACTCAACACTCGCTACGTGGGTCAATTAGAAAGCTTAAGGGAACTAATCATAGCAGAGCCTTATATATATAAAAATAAATAAATAAATAAAACTATGCCATCGTTATTCATTCTGACGAGAAATTCTGTGAATCTTGAGACATGGAGACATTGTACATTGAAGTTATTTGGAAACCTCATCTGTATATGCTAATTCACTTTACACTGATTCAAGCTTGTGATGTCTTAGCGTACCTCTTGTAAGTAACTAGGTTTTAAATTCTTGGTCATTGCGAATATGGCTTATATTTTTTAAGCTTGCCCATGAATGAATATAATGGCTTTGAGTGCTCCTTAAATTTTTGGATACCATGAGTGATGAACTTATCTTTATGTTCTTTGTTTTTCATGTAGTCTTTTATTTTGTTTTGCTAAAGGACTAGCAAAATGTAAGTTTGGAGATATTTGATGAGTGCTAAATATTGCATATTTTGGCCACTTAATTTACATTTGTTAGCTTAGAAATTTGATACTTTGAGTTGTTTTCGTTGTTTTTTAGGTTTACAAGCACTGGGAAAGGAGTTTCACTAAAATTGCCATAATTGCCTATACAGATCAGTCATTTTTGTGGATTTTACTGTATTGATTCAGGAAGAACCAGGAGATGAGCCATATATGCTTGGAAAGATCCGGAAGTCTATTTTCTGAGGAATTTTACGGCTCGTAAAAATGATATTTCTAGAGAAAGTTATGGCAGTTTTAGTAGACAATGGTTAAGCTGAAGATATCTAGTGCGCTCGAGCGCACCAGACTTGCGATCGATCGCAAGTGCGCACATGCACATCCCACATCGGTTAAAATTTTTTTGCAGTGCACTAGTATGTGCTCGAGCGCACCAGACTACGATCGAGCGCACTCGGGCAGTATCCCACATCGAATTTGAAACATATTGTACTCCGGGAATTCCCCTATAAAAGCCCCATCTCACTTCATCATTCGGTGTGCAATCTTGAGGACTTCTGCTACCATTCTGGTGGATCTCGAAGGCTTTGATACCACGAGGGGAAGCGCCGCCCAACAGCGAGTGGAATTTCTCCCCATGTATAGTCAGTTTTTAATTTACTGCTTTTGTTAGTTTTAAAGTTTAATGTTTAGCACTGCTATTGTGAACTTTAGTTTCATGATTATCAGTGGCTAAAATCTTTAGCTAAGGTTGAAGATGAAGCCTCGCTGTTGTTTGGCATAATATTTTCAGATTTGTTTATATAATTCTGATGTTTTTTTAGTGTAAATATTTTGTTCAATTATTTGAGTAAAAGTTTTTGATTGATTGCGTTTAAATTGTTCTGTTGGATATTCTGTGTATTTCATCTGATGGATACAATGAATCGTTTTTGATTAAATTGGATATCCTTTGTGATTTGTTAAAAGCAGATACATTGGATTGTTTTGGTTTAATTAGGATATTTGTTGTGATTTGTTTAAAGTTTGATTCATGGAATGTTTTATATAGATTATTTTTATATAGAACATGAAGATATATGCTTTACTTTGGTGGGGTGGATTTAGAAATCTTAGTGTTTTTATCATTAGTCTTTAAATCAATTTAGTTTAGTTTATATTTGTTTTGCAAAAGATAATTCAAAACTTGGAACTAGGTTAAAATAGGCTTAGTTTAGATAAAAATATTTTCACAACGCAATTCCCTGTGGATTCGACCTCGCACTTGCACAACACTATAGTGCAAACGACTTGTGCGCTTGCGAGTAATTTAAAACTCACAACAGTCACCTTCTTGTTCTTGCTCCGATACCCAACTGTGCAGCTCTGATACCACTGTTGGAAATCACCTTAACAAGATGCCTAGGTGGTGATCTTCTAAACACCCAAGTCTAGAATGACTTGTAGAAAGAAATACAGAAATCAAAGACAAGAACAGAAAATCAAAGAAAGAAAGAAGACAAGCAATTTGTTATCGAGGTTCGGCAATGTGCCTATGTCCCTATGAGTTCCTCCGAACTCTCTGCACTAAATCAATGGTTCTTTACAAATACAGTAACCCTCTTAAAGAAGCTCAAGTTCTTGAAGAAACCAAGAAGAGAAGAAAGGAAGAAGATAAGAACTAATAATGCTCTCTATCTAATCTAGACTTCTCTCTCTTTACAACCAGCCTCACTACAATGAGTCCCTCTTGTGTTTGATCTTTACACTCTCACACAATTCTCTCTTGTATTACAATTGATCTCAAAGTATATCACAAACTTGTGGTGTTCTATTGTTGAAAAATGAGGCTAGGAAACCCCTTTTATAGCCACCCACTTCTTGGTCATTCTTGAGATTCAATCCTTACCTTTTGATCATGATTACCACTTAATCATAGCCCTCCATCACTCCTAAGTGGTGCTGTGCGTTTCAACCTTGTACCCACGCACCTAAGAGAGGGTTAAAACAGACTGTCCATGTGTGCTTTACTTTTCCTAGCGCCTAGGCGCTCAACAGGGCGTGGTGCAATGCTGGGCAGAGTCCGTTTTCACACTCTCTGGGCGGTGCGGTGCTGGTGGGGAGCGGTGCGGTGCTGTTGCACATCAAGTAGCACACCTTCTGGATGGTGCGGTGCTGACAAATGGGTAGTACAGTGCTGGTGCGTTTTTGGAGCCTTCATTCTGTGCTGTGCGCCGCTGGTGAAGGGGCGGTGCGATGCACACTGATGCTGCCCCGATGCTGCCCCTTCACCCAGCTGTGCGTACACTTCTTCAGCTTATGTGCAAAAGTGCGCACACTAGTGCGCCTACCCTTACCTTGCTCCAAAGTGATGCACACACATGTGTGCAGACCTTTAACTTGCTGAACTTTAATCCTCCAACCTTGTTTTAGACTTTAACCATCTTTGAACCATGTTTAGACATGTTTAAACCTTAGACAAATACCAACAGGTATCGGCCAGGAGGATGAGCCACTTATGTCACGGCCTAGAGGTCTCATTTAGGAGGATGAGACATAGTGTATCATGTCTTACTGGTCTCAGCTAAGAGGTGGAGATGCAGAGATGTGTGATTCCTTGGCATTATGTGCTCAGCATGCGGTGGTCCAGGCTTGAGATTGTCGAAGTAAGATGTGTTTGGCATGATATAACTAAGGCTTTGATGCATAATGCTCGGCATGTGGTGGTTGAGGCATAGGATTTTTCAGAGTAAAACATGTTTGGCGTGATGTGGCCAAGGCTTTTATGCATTGTGCTCGGTATGCGGTGGCTGAGACAGAGGATTTACCATAGCAAGATGTGCTTGGTGTGATGTAACCAAGGCTTTATGCATTGTGCTAGGCATGCAGTGACCAAGGATTGATATAGTCGAAGTGTGAGAGCTTGGCACAATGTGCTTAGCATGAGGTAACCAAGGCTTGATGCGTTGCGTTAGGTGTACGATGGCCGAGGCTTGAAATGACTTAAGTATGATGTGCTTGGCATGATATGGACAAGGCTTGTTGCATCATGCTTGGCGTGTAATGGCTGAAGTGGCCGAAGAATGAGTGTTTGGCATGATGTGGCCAAGGCTTGTTATGCCGTGTTCAACATGCAGTGACCGAAGCATGAAAGCTTGGTGTAATGTAGCCAAGGCTTTGATGCGCTGTGCTCGGTATGCGGTGGCCAAGGCCTAGGATTTTTTAAAGCATGAAATAGCTTGGCGTGAGTCATGATCAGGCCAAGATGATAAGGATCTCAGCCTCGAGACTTGTGTTGCGGCCGAGATGATGGAGACCTCGGCACTCTCTTCTCAGCTTTAATTAAAAGGGCTTCTGAGGGAGGAATCTCAAAACTCTCTCATCTTTAGTGGAATGACTTGATGAAGATTCCATGGTGGGAGGAAGCTCAAGACTCCTTCCTCGACTAAATAATTTGATATGTATTCTGAAATAATGACTTTATTGATAACTAGCCGAAATTAAATAACTAGAAAAAAAGAAGAAATTCCTACTAATAAAATTTTTGAAGGTTCTCAGTATTCCATGTCCGAGGAATCGGGTGACCACTAAGGTCTTCAAGTTCGAAGGTTTCGGCCCAACATACTCTCTTTATGTGATAAGGTTTGACCCAATTTGCATAGTTTTCCCATCCTTTCCCTTATTCAGAGGAATAAAAATTAGATCTTCCATGGGTTGGCCCTGCTGGGCTTTGAATTCATCCCTTAGAACTTTGACCTCTAATAATAAGGCTTCGGTCTTTTTGTGACCTCTGATATAATTGAGGTAGCATGCTCGAGATGCTTGTTGGTTTCCTCAAACTTCCCTAATACTGTTTTTAGTTGGGAATTTCATCTTCAAGTGATTGGTTGAGACTATTGCTTTCATTTCATTCAGTGTTGACCTTCCCGGCAAAGTGTTGTAAGAAGACGGATGCTTGATGATCAAGAATATCATTATTACAGGATGTCTATTGACCCTACTGAGGTACTGTTGCTGTCACAATAATGACTATGCTACCTTCAGCGAATATGGGCTTCCCTGAAAAGTCGTAAAGTGGGGAGGCCACCGGCTTAAGTTGATAATCTCCTAACCTCATTTTCTTGAAGGCATCATAATACAAGATGATTGTTGAACTTCCATTGTCAACCAGAATTCGCTCCACACTGAAATTTGCGATGAGAAGGGTGATGATAATCACATCATCATAGGATATTTACACCCTTTCTAGATCATTGTCTGTGAAAGAGATTACCAGTCTAGTCTTGACCCTTTTATGCAGTCCATTTATAGAGGCTACCGGCCAAGTGTAGGCTTTCTTGGCTTGAGATGAGTGTCCTCCCATCATTAGTCCTCCATGAATTGTTTTGATAGTGCCTATCACTATGATTGTGTGACTTATGTTATGGCGACGCCTATCACACTATCTGTCTTATTTTGAGCTCTTTCTTGGACTTTGGTTCCTTTGAGGATTTTGTCTCGGACTTCACTAAGAGTCCTGTTCGGGGTTCCACCGCTTGAAACTTCATCTAAAAGGGCATCGAGACTTCACCTCAGAAGGTCTCTGCTACAGGAGTCGGTTAACTCTTTTAAGTATCCTCGACTGATAAGGGACTCAATCTAGTTTTTCAACACTCGAGATTCTTCAGTGTCATGCCCATGATCTCTATGAAACTTGCATCATTTGGATTAATCTTTATCATTATTGGTGTATATGGATCTTAGGGGCCAGCAGAGAATATCATGGTTCTGGATGCTTATCACTATATTAGAGTTAGGTGTATTCAATGGGATATAGTTGTCATATTGCCAAGTCCTATTAGCATTTCCTTCCTGCCAAGGTTTCTTCGATGAAAGGTTCTTTACCTTAGTGACTTTTTTCTTCCTTTTCTCTCTTCCCTCTTCTCTTTCTCTTTGAAATGCTTGATCTTCCTTTGCCAATATGAACTCTTAGGCCCTAGCAAGGATCTCATTCATATCTTAAGTCAGCTGCCTAGTAAGCTTGAAGCTAAAGGTCCCTAACTTAAGCCCCTTTTTGAAAGAAAGAGTTTGGATCGTCGGATCCAGATCTGGAATCTCCCATGATGCAGCGTTGAACCTTGAGATATACTATTGGAGTTTTTCTTCTCTGTGTTGGATCATGCTGTAGAGAGTTTTTGAAGTCTTTCGAGGTCCTTTGCTGTTGAGAAAGTGTGCGGCGAAGGCACGACTGAGGTTCTTAAAAGAACCTATACTTCCTAGTTTGAGATGAAAGTACCATGTGCTAGTGGCCTTCTCAAGCGTCAGAGGAAAGGTCCGACATAGTACTGCATGTGGGTGATGATGCTACATCATGGTGGTCTTATAGAGCTAAAGATGATCCATGGGATCAGTTGTACTGTCATAGGCCTTGATAATAAGCATTCTGAACTGATGTAGGAGAAGAGCATCAAGAATGTCCTGAGTGAACGGAGGATCTTTGGAGTTGAGCTCATCCAGGACATTGGTACCTTGTCCTTTGAATGCCTCTCTTATTTTTCTGTCTATTTCTTTGAGCTTATGATCTAGGTCAGTATAGTTCTTGGTAGTGGAAAAATATTGGGACTTTGACAAAGGATTTGGAGAGGACCTAGTGGTGGAGAGGTTATAAGCCAGTTAGCTGAGATCTAGGTGCCTCATTAGCCAAGGGCTTTATGGAGGCGAAAGGGGATGAGCTTACCTCTCGATTTTGGCATCTAAGCTTGCCATTAATTGAGTGAGCTCCATAAACTATTCTTATGTAACTGGCGCAGACGAGTTAGGTGTTGTTGGTACTTTTGAGCTTTCCAGGACGTCAGGATTCACTGAGTTAGAGTGAGATGGTGCTCGTGCCTTGTTCTCCCATCAGACGGTTCACTAGGGTTTTGGCCAGAGGTGACATGTTCCTGGATAAAAAAGAGGTCGGAGTCGGTATGCTAGCTACAATTGGCGGCTCTTGTAGTAACTAAAGTGGCGGTAGTGTTTTTGGCAGTATTCTTAGGCTGTATCGTAACAAATGAGTTCTTTCCTCTCAAAGAAAGCGATTCTCATGGACGACGCCAATTTGTTGATGTCAAAAATCTGCCTGGAATACGAATAGCCAGGGAGTAAATCTTATGCATGCAAAGACCAGATAAAACCTATAGAGTCACCGGAGGATTGGAAGGGTTGTGCCTCCGGGGTGACTCTCCGATGCCTAAGTTACTATATGGCTTAAATGAAAGCTGCTGAAAGTATTTAGAGTGTTTTGTTGTGTGTACCTTTTGATGGTGAGAGCCCCTTATATAGTGTAGGAAGTGGGATCCCGATAGGAACGTGACTGTTGATAAGATTAATCCTTATTTAAATTTGAGTATCCTGATAGAGTTAGGATTTTTCTGGAGATAAGACTAAGCTTATCCATGGGCTGGAGTATAGGATTTTACCACTTTTCCCTTTTGCCACATGCCTTATTTTCAGTGGGAGAACCAATTTGACTTATAAGATTGCCACGTGTCGTCATGTCATTGGACATGGAATTTTCCCTTATATTAGGTTTACTTCACACAACCATTGACACAATTTATAAGGAGCTTGTATTATATACTAATATTAGTTTTTTAAACCCATGAGATGCACAAGCATGTTTTTAATATTTAATTTAATTAGTTGGTTCAATTTGAATGTTCTAATTTTTCTTTTTTAAGGATATGGAGCTAAGTTGTTAAGGAGTTGGGTAGAATAAATGTGGCATGATAGTTTGGCATTTTTTTTTACAAATTATGTAATTAGAGGGTGATGTAGGGAAAAAAAATTTCATCCAATAATACAATGACACATGGTGTCCACCAAGAGGAAACGGTAATTTCATGGACAAAGTCCCCTATTTAATGGCATGATGACACTTGGTGCCCACCATGGGTAAAGTGGGAATCCCATAAACTAAATAGACTAGCTAATCAAAAAACTACACCTGAACAAGGCTATAATGGTAAATTCACATAGAAGTTCTAATACTGCTATAACACCCTGTCTTATGGATAAACCAAACATAATTTAAATCTAGCTTATGAATAAATCTCATTTCTATCATAAAACTTAGTGACTAATCATTCCCCTAATCGAATTTTACTATGAAAAACTATATAAGGGGGCTCTCAACATCAAAAGGTACATTCAATGATTACTTCCAGCTCTTTAATTTCCATAGCTCTCCACATTATTAAAATCCTTATCCTAATTTAGGCATTGGAGAGTCCCTCTGGAGGCATAACTCCTCCGACCCTCCAACAACTTTTAGGTTTTTTCTCATTTCATATGCATAGGTACCACATTCCGACCTTTTATCTACTTGGCAGATTTTTGGCATCAATAAATTTGCGTCATCCGTGGGAACTTTATAATATTTTGAAGGAAAAAAACTCATCTGTCGTGATGCCGCCTAAGAATCCTGCCAAGAACACTGTCAGAACTAGTTCAGTAGCCACTCGGGCTTCTACCTGTAGCCAACAGCCTAGCTCACGATTCCCTGGCTATTTCAAAGCATGCTACCTCCGATCAAAACCTTAGTGAACCATCTGATGGATGAACTAGGCACGAGCAGCCCTCTCAGTCCAACCAAGTGGACCTTGACATCCAAAAAAGTTTGAAGGGACCCACCAAACCAAACCTGACTGCACCAATTACCCAAGAGCAGTTCCTGTAGCTTACTCAGTTAGTAATGAATTTGGCTGCTAGACTCGTCGAGCAAGTTCACCCTCCTTTACCTCCACCTCCACCTCGACAAAGTTCTTGGCCAATGAGGCACTTGAATCTCAATAAAGCGACTCACAGCCACTCCACCACTAGGTCCTCTCCCAATCTTGTGTCCAGGTCCAAAGTTTTCTTCACTTCTAGAAATTATACTGAATTAGACAAAAAGCTAGAAGAGATGGATAGGAGAATAGGAGAAGCCTTCAAACGAAGAAATACTAACATTCTAGATGAGCTTAACTCCCAAGCTCCTCCGTTCACCCAGGACATCCTTGATGCTCCTCTCCAACGACATTTCAAAATGCCCATTTGTATTTAATATTAATCTCGATTACTAAAAGTAAATCTAACTCACCAGCTTTATAAGACTACCATGTTACTACATTGTCACTTGGACGCTGTAATGTGTCGAGCCTTTCCGCTAACCCTCAAGAAGGCCGCGGACACTGGGTACTCACATCTTAAGCCAAGAAGCATCAGCACTTTCAAGGAGCTAAGTTATGCCTTTGTAGCACACTTGCTCAATAGTAAAGGGCCCCATATAAAGGTGAACCTACCGGTTTGAGCTGATCGTCCATGAGCTTCATCTTCCTGAAGGCGTCATAGTACATGATATCTGCTGAGCTCCCATTGTCGACCAAGATTCTTTCCATATTGTAGTTTCCAACGAGTAAAGTGACAACCATTACATCATCATGGGGAGTTTGTAGTCCTTATAAGTCATCGTCAATGAATGAGATGACTTATTCTGTCTTTGCCTTTTTATTGGACCCACTGATTGAGGCGACTGTCTTGGCATAGGCTTTCTTCGATTGTTCGCTGATTGTCTGTCCTCCAACAATTTTCTGAATCCTTCTGATTGTGAATAGTCTGTTTCCCCTTTCCAAGCTTCGGCAAGGGCTTTGTCTTTCTCTTTGTCAGAAATTTCTCCTGGTGTTTCGCTCGAGGCTGTACCTTAGAGCTCTAGGACCTCTCCTCGGTTGATCTCCCTTGGTCCTTTGAAATGCTAGGGTTCAGATATACTCATTTAGTTACCTTCAACAGATAAGAGACTCTATCTGATTCTTTAGTGTGTGGCACTCCTCGGTGCCATATTCGTGGTCACGGTGGAAGTGACACCATTGAGATTTGTCTTTCTTCTCGTTAGTGTTCTTGGGCTTCTATAACGACCCATCCCGAGTTGGCCACCCTCGAGACGGTGTCGTCACATTTTGACATCCCAGCACGATATATATATGCAACAATCTAAAAACATCAACTGAAATTATATACATACATATTATTACATAATATGCATGAATATTTACAATAACAAAAAAAATTCTTCCATTAGTCTGAGGATGTGGACCACGAGGCTTAAAGATAATCACTCAGTATGAATTATAGCTCACCAACCTAAAATTATTTCACAATGAGGAGTGAGCTTCACAAGCTCAATGAATTAAATTTACTAAAAGTACTCAATTTGTATACTTTCAGTCACATCTTATAATTCAATTGTTCAAATAATCTTCCAATATTTATTCATCTATTACCTCATATAATTCTATAATAGCATTATATTATCATTACTTAAATCATAATTCTCATCATTTATCAATCTCTTCTTAAGTTAATCATCAAATATATCAATCTTTCCTCTCATATATTTAATCATCTTGAGACTATCAATTCAACATAATTATTTACCTCGTTATGAGGTTCACAAGATATAATCAATTACTAAGATAATTTATATCATATTATACTTTCATGTTTCTTTCTCATCATATCTATCTCTCTGTGAGACTCATTTATCTATCAATAAATTCACAATCCAGAATGATACTTTAGCATCTCAAGCAATAATAATAAATATTTAAAACAAATGCAATGCATGAATTTAAATTATCATATCATTTCATATTATCATTTGGGAACGTCTTCCCATATGTCGACATGTTTCAACTTAGACGGGCTGCCTTTTCAGTTCTTTATTTTCAGTTAGATCGGTTGTCTTCCCAGTTCTTTTATTTTCATTAGACCGGGTGCCTTCTTGGTTCTTTTATTTTTAGCTAAACCAGTTGCCTTCTCGATTCTTTTATTTTCATTTAGACCGACTACCTTCCCAATTCTATTATTTTCTTTTAAACCGGCTACCTTCCTGGTTCTTATATTTTCATTTAGACCGGCTATGTTCCTGGTTCTTTTATTTTCATTTAGACCGGCTACCTTCCCGGTTCTTTTTATTTCTTACATATGCACAATAATATGAAAACAAATAGACCAGCTACCTTCCTGGTCTTTTGTTTTATGCATATGAGCAATAATATAAAAACAAGCATACATTCAAGCATTTAATTTAGTTATCCAACTCTGTCTCAAAATTATTATTTTTATCATATTCATTAAATTATCTTCTCATATATCATGTCAAATTATCAATCATAGCTTGTCAACAATTTCATTTATCCTTTCATTATATATTTCATCAACTCATTATTTCATTAATATTACTTCTCATATAATAAATTTTGAACATATCACTTATTCATATAATATCAATCAACCACCTTTCATATATCATCCAATCATTGTAGTTCAATAATTAATTCAAATATCATCACTTTATATTTCATATTTATCTCGATTAGTTAAAGTAAATCTAACTCACCACGTAGCACTTAAAGCTACCCGTTGATCACCTCCTTCCCTTTCTTGCTTCTTTCAGTTCAATCATTTATATTTCATATTTCAACTTTTCTTTGAGTTCCCAGGTGTTTAAAGAAAGAGAGTAATTTGAATGGAAGAAAGAAGGAAACCAAACGAGATTTGGTAGGAAAATAAAACAATAAAAACGGTTTTATATTAACTCAGCCACCTCCCCCACCATTTTGTACAAATTTGGTGTGTAACATGCAAGTAATGCATGTTACTTTGACAACATCTGCACTCTGGTTGTTGTCCACCGTTTTTTTTCTTACCCACGCTTGGACACTTCTGGTTTTTTAAAAGGATTATTTCATTCAATAATAAATATTTCATATATATATATATATACATTATTTTAATTTCATATCATATTTATCAAATTGTTTATTTACCCTTACTTTAAGAATACGAGTATTACAATTCTACCCACCTTATAAAAAAAATTTCCCCGAAATTTCCTTACCTAATTCATGAAAAAGTTGGGAGTATTCTTTCCTCATTCTTGCGTCATGCTCCCAAATAATTTCTTCAACATCTTTGTTCCCCATAATACTTGAACTAATAGAATTACATAATTACACAAGACTTGTTTTTTTCTGTTTAAAATTCTCAATAGTACTTGTATAAAATTAAAATCTTCCTGAATTTCTACAGCTTGGCTCGAAATATTATGAAATTCATCATGTAAGCGATTTCGCAAAAGTGAAATGTGAAATACGTAATGTAACTGCTTCAACTCTAGAGGTAAATCCAGGCTATTCACAACTAGCTCAACTTTCTCAATAACCTTATAGTGTCCCACATCCCTCGGACTCAGCTTTCCTTTTTTTTTTTACCTTCAACACACCTTTCCATGGAAATATTTTAAAATACACCCAATCACCTACTTGAACCTCAAGAGGTCTTCTTCTATTATCAACATAGCTATTTGGTCTACTATGTACTGCTTTAAGGTTCTCTCTAACCAGTTTGATCCTCTCAATTGTTAACTCAATAATTTATGGACCAAATATATTTCTCTCTCCCACTTCTCCCAACATATAGGAGTTCTACACATCCTACAATACAATGCCTCAAACGGTGCCATTCAAATACTAGATTGATGTTTATTATTATAAGCAAATTCAATCAAGGGTAAGTAAGCATTCCAACTCATTGAGAAACTCATCACATTTTCCCTCAACATATCCTCTAGTAATCTCATAATCTTTTGTCGGCTCATCTGTTTGAGCATGAAAAGTTGCACTAATATGCAACTGTGTACACATGGCTTTCTGAAAGCCTCTCAAAATCTAGATATAAATCTAGAATTTTTATCTAATACTATGTTCAAAGGTACCCCATGCAATCTTACTATCTCAACTACATATAGTTCAGGTAACTTTTCAGGACTCCAAGTAATATTAATAGGAAGAAAATGAGATGATTTAGATAATCTATCTACAATCACCCACACAACATTAAAACCTCTCTGGGTACAGGAAAATCCAGAAACAAAATTCATGCTCACATTCTCTCATGGCTATTCAAGCACTAGAAAATGCTATAATAAGCTTGTCGAATGTCTATTCTCATACTTCACTTACTGAAAAATTAAACATCTAAAAATGTGCTTAGCTACATCATTTTTCAATCCTAACCACCATAAATTCTATCCCAATTCCCTATACATTTTATTGTTCCCTGGGTGCATCGAATATACTGAATTATATATTTTTCTCAATATCTCATTTCTTATCTCAACATCATTGGGCACACAGATTCTATGTCTCAATACCAACATGACATCTTCTTTGATTCTGAACTCAATCTGCTTTCTACTCAGTAAGTCCTACTTAATCTTCTATATGATGCATCTTTAACAAACATTTTACTATGGATGACTGTACAATCATATTTGCTAATAATGATCCTCTATCACTGATATTCAACTTCATGCTTATCTCTCTTAAATCTATTATCAATTTCACATCATGACTCTCAATAACAGTTAATCTTCCTATTGATTTTCTACTCAATGCATCAGCTACCATATTTGCCTTTCCTAGATGCTAGTGAATTGTACAATCATAGTCACTAATCAACTCCATTCACCGCCTCTGTCTCAAATTCAACTCTCTCTAGGTAGGTGAGTATGTCAAACTCTTGTGATCAGTAAATATCTCACAATAGGCTCCATACAAATGATGTCTCCAAATTTTCAAAGCAAACACTATGGGAGCTAACCTTAAGTCAGGGGTAAGGTAATTTCTCTCATGATTCCTCAATTGCCTAGAAAAACATGCCATTACCTTCTCATGTTGCATCAACACACATCCCAACTCTTGATGGAATGCATCACTATACACCACAAATCCTTTATCACTAGAAGGAAGCACCAATACTAGAGTTGCAGTCAATTTCTCCTTTAGTAATTGGAAACTTTTCACACACTCCTCATACCATACAAATTTTATCTCCTTCCTGGTCAATCTAGTCAACAATACTGCAATAACAGAAAAATTCTGAATGAATCTTCTATAATAACCAGCTAACCCTAATATAATTTTAATTTCAGTCACATTAGTTGGTCTCTCCCAACTCAACATTGCATTTACCTTTTGTGGATCAACTGTTATACCATCTCCAGATATTATATGTTCCAAAAAAGTTACTTCATTCAACCAAAACTCACATTTAGAAAATTTTGCATACAATCTTTCTCTCCTCAGAATCTCCAACACAGTCTCTAAATGTTTCACATGTTCTTCCTCATTTTTTGAATATACCAAAATGTTATCAATAAATATAACCATAAACTTGTCAAGAAATAGTTTAAACACTCTATTCATCAAATCCATGAATGTTGCTAGAGCATTTTTCAACCTAAATGGTATCACAAGAAACTCATGGTGACCATAATGTGTCCTAAAAGCAGTCTTAGGCACATCTCCATCCTTTACCTTCAATTGATGATAACTCGATCTCATGTCTATCTTAGAAAACACCTTAGCCCCCTGTAACTGCTCAAATAAATTATCTATCTTGGGTAAAGGATATTTATTCTTGATGGTGATCTTATTCAATTGTCTATAATCAATATACAACCTCATTGTCCCATCATTCAGTTTCATAAACAACACAGGGGCTCCCCAAGGCGACATACTAGGTTGAATAAATTGTTTATCTAGTAACTCCTGAAGTTGAACTTTCAACTCTCCCAACTCAGCCGGTGCCATTCTATAAGGTGCCATAGATATGGGTGTTGATCCCAGAATCACCTTAATAGAAAACTCAATCTCCTTATTGGGAGGCAAACCAAACAACTCCTCAAGGAACACATCAGAAAAATCTGTTACTATCAAGATTTCTTCTAACTTCCTTATCTCCTTTCTAGAATCCATCAAATACACCAAATACCCCTCACAACCCTTCTTTAACCATCTACTAACAGTTAGGGCAGAAATAAGACAGTTGACAAGTATCTTACGTTCTCCTTCAAAACTAAACTTTTTTTGTCTCGATATCTTGAATACCACATTCTTCCTAAAAAATCTACCCAAGCATGATATGCATATAACCAATTCATTCCTAAAATCAAATCAAAATCAACTATTTTCAAAGAAGACAAATCAACTTCAAACTCTCTATCATCCATACGGATTACACATCCCCAATAAATAGTTTTAATCATAATTCTATCTTCAGTAGGAATTTCAACAATAAGATTATGCATCAAAGGACTAATATAAACATCAATAGACTTCATAAACACACTAGATACAAAAGAATAAGTTGCACTAGGATCAACCAACATTAATATGTCCACCTTTTCTACATACAAAGCACCTCAAATTATGATAATTCTGGGATAATTATCTTATATGATTACATCTATAACACGTTCTAGTCTTTCTATCACATTACCACATCCTCTAGGTAGTACACTACCACCTCTACCATAACTTCCAATTCCCATAGACTGTTTCCCAAATCTAGGAGTCCCACTAACATTACTTTAAATTATATAAGCTATGAATCTAGCTTACCTATAACTCTGCATTGTAGGTCTTTTTTCACACAGACAACTCCTCTGGGGTGGTCTCCCACCTTGTACACTGATACTACTACTACCTCTAGAATCTTCATATCTAAGCCTCTTCAACCATTCTCTCTCTCTCTCCCTTAAACTCCATCACATTATTCTCAATCTGAAGTGCTATATCTGCCAACCTAACATAATTTATATGCCTCATGTAAGATAATTTCGATTTAATCTCAAAATATAATCCATCTAGGAACCTCTTACACTTCTTCTCCTTTATGTCTACCATTTTTGATACAAACTGTGACAAGGCCACAAATCTACTATCATACTGAGCCACAGTCAATATATTTTATCTCGAATAAATGAAATCTCTCTTCTGTTAGACTCTGAAAGTATATGAGCAATATTTATAAAACAGTAAGCCTTCTTAAACCTACTCCAAGTTAAGGGTATATCAACATATGCACTTAACCTGGGAAGAGAATCCTCTTACCATTTTCAAGCTTCTCTTTCTAACTTAAACGAAGCAAAGGCGACCCTCTGCCTATCAGTCACTGGTAAAATACCAAATAATCGCTCTACATGTTTCACCCATAGCTTGGGCTCAAAAGGATTCATAGATCTTTTAAGCAACAAAGTATTCAACTTAATATATCTAACAAAACAATCTCCCGACATCTTGTGCATAAACTCACCTTTCCCCTTTTGAACATCTATTATTACTGGATTTACAACAACCTCAGGCACTGCTCTAGCATGTTTATCAAGTCTGTGCTATAGACTATCAACTCTATCATTTGTTACATTCATTTTCTCAAGAGCATGAGCAAGAGCTTCTCTTAGCTCATCTCTTTTAATTCCAGATTCTCTCATACCCCTACTAGTATCAATTATACTATCAACACGTTCCCTTTTAGGAACCACAGACTCAGACTCAACCTCTATCTCAATCTTAACTTGTCTAATTATTGGGGCCTACCACGCCATCTCAAGTCAACAACTCTAACTCTAGCTGTAGTATGTTCACATGTCATCATCAAACTCTGTATTAACATATAATTTATTTTAATCTTCCACTTTATTTCTTCATATGCAGTCTACATAATCATAAAACCTAATACTTTGATACCAAAATTATAACAACCCATCCCGGGTTGGCCACCCCCAAGATGGTGTCATCACATTTTAAAATCCCAGCATGACATATATATGCAACAATATAAAAACATATACTGAAATTATATACATATATATTATGAATAAATATTTACACGTTTTTTTCATCCATTAGTCTAAGGATGTGGACCACGAGGCTTACAGATAATCACTCAGTTTGAATCACAGCTCACCAATCTATCTGTCCTACCCGCTACCTGAAATTATTTAACAATAAGGAGTGAGCTTCATAAGCTTAATGAATTAAATTTACTAGAAGTACTCAATTTGTATACTTCCAGTCACATCTTATAATTTAATTGTTCAAATAGTCTTCCAATATCATTCATATATTATCTCATATAATTCGATAATAACATTCTATTATCACTACTCATATCATAATTCTCATCATTTATCAATCTCTTCTTAAGTTAATCATCAAATATATCAATCTTCTTTTTATATATTTAATCATCTTGAGACTATTAATTCAACATAATTATTTACCTCTTTATGAGGTTCACAGCATATAATCAATTACTCAGATAATTCTTATCATATCATACTTCTATATTTCTTTCTTGTCATATCTGTCTCTCTGTGAGACTCATTTATCTATCAATAAATTCACAATGCAGAATGATACTTTAGCATCTCAAGCAATAATAATCAATATTTAAAGCAAATGCAATACATGAATTTAAATTATCATATCATTTCATATTATCATTTGGGAACGTCTTCCCACATCTCGACATGTTTCACCCTAGACTGGCTACCTTTTCGGTTCTTTATTTTCAGTTAGACTGACTGCCTTCTCGGTTCTTTATTTTTAGTTAGATCGACTACCTTCCAGGTTCTTTTATTTTTAGCTTTATCGGCTGCCTTCCCAGTTCTTTTATTTTCATTTAGATTAGCTGCCTTCTCGGTTCTTTTATTTTCAGCTAAACTAACTACCTTCTCGGTTCTTTTATTTTCATTTAGACAGATTGTCTTCCCTGTTCTTTTATTTTTGTTTAGACTGGCTACCTTCCCGGTTCTTTTATTTTCATTTAGACTGCCTGCCTTCCCAGTTCTTTTATTTTCATTTAGACCGGTTGCCTTCCCGATTCTTTTTATTTCTTACATATGAACAATAATATGAAAATAAATAGACCAGTTGCTTTCCTGGTCTTTTATTTTATGCATATGAGCAATAATATGAAAACAAGCATACATTCAAGCTTTCAATTTAGCTATCCAGTTCTTTCTCAAAATTATTATTTTTATCATATTCATTAAATTATCTTATCATATATCATATCAAATTATCAATCATAGCTTGTCAACAATTTCATGTATCCTTTATTATATATTTCAGAAACTCATTATTTCATTAATATTACTTTTTATATAATATATTTTGAACATATCAATTATTCATATAATATCAATCAGCCAACTTTCATATATCATCCAATCATTGTAGTTCAATAATTAATTCAAATATCACCATTTTATATTTCATATTTATCTCGATTACTAAAAGTAAATCTAACTTACCATGTAGCACTTAAAGCTACTAGTGGATCACCTCTATGCCTTTCCTGCTCCTTTTAGCAATTTCACCCAATTGTTGATTGTCAACACCTTCTGTTTTTGTTAAAACTTCCCTCGAATTTCTTTAAAAGTCTCCCGTAAACCTCTTCAAAATTTCAATCTTTCAACCTTTCATTGAGTCCCCAGGTGTTTAAAGAAAGAGAGTAATTTGAATTGAAGAAAGAAGGAAACCAAACGGGATTTGGTAAGAAAATAATAAAATAAAACAATAAAAACCATTTTATATTAACTCAACCACCTCCCCCACCGTTTTGTACAAATGTGATGTGTAACATGCAAGTAATGCATGTTACTTTGACAACACTTGGACTCTAGTTGTTGTCTACCGTTTTTTTTTCTTATCCACACTTGGACGCTTCCATTTTTTTTCAAAAGGATTATTTTATTCAATAATAAATCTTTCATATATATATTATAGTAATTCTATGTCATATTTATCAAAATACTTCTTTACCCTTACTTTAAGAATACGGGTATTACAGCTCTGCTGGCCAACGAACAAAGTCAAGATCTTGTATGCCCACTAAGACGTTTGCCCTGGGGGTATTAAGGGGTGTGTAGTTTTCGAACATTTGATGATTTTTCTTATCTTTGTCCCCACGAGGTTTCTTCTAGGAATCACTCCTTAGGTCATTCTATTCCTTCTTGCGTTTCTCTATGACCTCTTCCCTTTCTCTAAGGAACACCTGATCTTTCTTTGCAATTATATATTCCTCGGCTCGGACGAGGATTTCATTCATATCCTTGGTTGGACACCTGATGAGCTTTGAGCTGAACGTGCTCAATCTGAGCCCATTTTTAAAGGGCACAATCTGAATCTTAGGGTCAAGGTCGGGAATTTCCTATGCTCCTACAATGAATCGTGAAATATAGTTACAGAGTTTCTCACCTCTTTGTTGGATGATGTTGAAAAGGCTTTTTAATGTTTTCCTTGGTCTTTTGCTACTGAAGAAATGAGCTGCGGAAGAATGACTAAGTTCCTTGAATGAGCTGATACTCTCGGGTGTCAGATAAGACTACCATGTACTAGCAGCTTTCTCCAGAGTAAGGGAAAATGCTCGTCTTAACACCGTATCTCGATGATGATGCATAAGCATGGTTTTCTTGTACAACTGAAGGTGATCTATAGGATTAGTAGTGTCGTCATAAGCTTTGATGATCGGTATCCTGAAGTGTCATGGTAGCGGTTCATCTAGAATTTCCTATGTGAACAGGGGATCTTGAGAGTCGAGCTCATCCAGGACGTTGGCTCCTCAATTCTTACATGCTTCTCCAATTTTCTTATCTATCTCTTTCAGGTTCCGATCAATGTTGGTTAGATTTTTAGAGGTCGTAAAGTAACCTTGAAATTTCTCTTTGTTGTTAGAGGAAAGAGGACTCGGTTATGGACTTTCGGTAGAAGAGTCGCTCCTGTCAGAATTCTGGTGCCTCATAGGTTGATGACTTTGTTTTTTCTTTGGTCGATAGTTTTGTTGTGGGGCTTGAGGTTGAGTGGAAGGAACCTGACCTTCCAGCCGAACAACTAGGTTAGCTATTAGGTAAGTAAGTTGCAAGGTCTGCCATTTGGTAACTGAGGCTTCAGAATTGGTAGAAATTAGGTGAGGGGGTGGAGTAGCTGGATTGGGACTGCTGAAGTTGATCCACTGGTTAATGTGGATCCTCATTGGTTGCAACATATTCAGGAATTATAAGAATGTCGGGGTTTTGGTGGGTGCCGCGGTTGGTTAAAGTGCGGTTGCTGGCAGCGTTTCTAGTGGCATTCTTATTCGACATTTTCAATAGATGAGTTCTTAACACTTCCCACAGATGGCGCCAATTTGTTAATGCTCGATTTTGGAACAAATGATCCTACGGGAGCAGCGAAGCACTTGCGCACACTAGAAACACATAAAATGCTATAAGTCATCGGATGGGTTTGTTCCTCCAATGGGACTCTCTGATGCTGAAGTCAGTATCTTGATATAAGAAAATGATAAAATATAAAAATATAAAAAAAAAAGAGTTGTAGAGATAAATGTATTGTACTTGGGAAATGGTGAGAGCTCCTTTTATATAGCACTAGAGATTAAGTTTGTTAAAGGAATCAATTGTGGGAAATAATGTGGTTGTTATTAGTAGAGGTGGAAAACGGAGCCTGTACTTGTTTAATTCTTGACATGTACCCACTAAAATGTGAGAATGGGCTTAGATTTTGTGACTCATTAGAAATTGACCCGTACCCAATCCGACTCGCAAAAATCCAAGTCAGACCGAGGCTCCCCATGGGTTAACCCGTTAAATACCGAGTCGGGTGAGGAACATTTTGGTTGCGTTGGCCAACCTTTGAATCTTGCCCATTGCTAAGAAGTGGCACAGTGAATGATTTAGGAGTAGAGGGCTCAGAAGATACCATCCTTGTGAGGTGTTTTGGTGAAGGCAGCAAAATCCTCATTAATGGTTTAGTCATCAACCCAAACACCTGCATGGATTTGACAAACATAGTTCTCAGTAAAATTTGGAGTCACTTGTTCAAAGACCAAATCTACTCTCTCTTATAAACAAAAGAGAAAAAAAAAAAAGGAAAAAACTACGGTTGAAGCAGCAATTTTGAGTCCAATATTACAACTTCTAGCATAAAGCATTAATATATTGAAAAAAAAAGGGGCTTATCAAGCGTCAGATCAATAAAAAGAAGGTAAAAATGGAAGTCAAATTTGCCAACTTGAACGCAAAGCTCTTATTAGCATTGAGCGATGGGGAGGTCTTGGGATCGAATCCCCACAATCCTTTGGGTCCAGCGAAAAGGGAAAGAAAATGGCCCATAGCTCTTGTTACAAGAGCTTAGAAGACCAAGACTAATCTGAGTCTCAAAACACCTATCAGAAAGGTTATGTCAGTGGTAGCTCAATCCAAAAATGGACCTGTCAATTTTAATGGAAACATGTGGGTTTACTCTTTTAATGGATCTGACATGAGTGAAATAATGGATCTATTAAGAAAATAATGGATCTATTAAGAAATAAGATTATTAATCTATCTTCTGTTACACTCGGATTGTAACCATTTGTTTCTCATCTTTAATTATTGAGTGTAATAATTATAATAACATCAAATAGATAATAAAGAAATAATATTAAAATTTACTCAATTTTAATATTAGAATAATTATTAGAGTAATTAATATAATTGGTCAAAATATTAAAATATAAAAATACCATTTTATATATACCAAATACAAATGTATAATTAACCGTATGATTAGTTTTTAAAATTACGCCTCGACCATCCAAGGAAACCACATGAGACGACTACGTGAAATTTCCAGCATCATTAGGAGCTCTAGTCATGAATACGGAAAAAATGTAAAAAAGTGATGCAAACAACAAACATAAATCAATATCCATAGATGAAAACCACAAAACAATTACACCAAATTTTAAAAACCCACACACCCTTGAATTCTCAAATCCAAATTACAAAGACAAGGAAAATCCCAGACATGAAACTTCAATCAAAGATAAAAAGGGCTAAAATTACCTGAAAGAAAGGATGAATTCTATGGATTTTTAAGCGAATTTGTAACTCAGACATGAACAACAAAAAAGGTTCTGAGATGACATGCTGCTTCTTGACTTGAACCGAGAGAGAGAGTATCAGTGAGATTAAATCTAAGAGAGAAGAAAGAGAGTCGCGCTCACAGAGGAGAGAGGGCCTCTTGACGAAAACAAAAAAACAAAAAAAAAAAAAATCAGAGGAGAGACTATAAGATAAAACCAGAAAGGGGTGAAGTATCTTGTTGCTGATGCTGGTGCTGCTGCAGTGCTTCTTTACCAGCTTATTCCCATCATATTCGCCAGTCTCTCGATATGCAAAATTATGACATTCAAAAAAGTCCATTACTAAACTTTCCATATTTTTCTTGGCGAGAGCATCTGTGAGATTATTTGAAAAAACCCAGCTTGGCTAGAAGATAATATTTATTTATTTTTATTATATTCTATTTAATATATATAATAATAATAATAATAACACTGTAGTATAATAATATAAAAAAATAAATTAATTGTGTAAATTTAAATAATTTATTAATAAAACATGTCTCAAAAATATTTATTTTAATAAATCTGAGTGATAAAAAATAATGAAGTAAATTTTTAAAAAACAAAAATACCAAAATGATGGGCAGACTTGAAAATAAAAATAAAGGCCAACTTACTTGTAAGATTTAAATTTAGACCTAAAGACCCGATATGAACCAAGCCCGGTCCGAAATTTGATCTCCTCTGATTCATTAGCCCGGTTGGAATGTTAACACTAGGAAAACCTTAAAGCTGGTAAAGGGCAAGGCCCAGGCCTAACTCGCAAGCGCCCAAAGCAGGTAATTTAGGGTTTTAGGGATACACTGTTATCCTCAATATATATGAGTCCCTCGACACCGAAAGATCTGCAGAGCTTTAGCTGTGCGCAGCTCGTTGCCATCTCTCTCTCTCCGCTCTTTCTCTGTTTTTGACATATCTCTCTGTTATTTCTTAATTCTGTTGGTGTTTTTGTATGCATAGAGATTAGAGGGTTATATCTAAAAGCGGGTCATTTTAGGTAGTATAAATTGGTATTTTAAAATAATATAGTATAAGATATTGCCTCACCTTTCGGCTGCAAGAGATGAGATCTGCTGGTCGATTTCTTGAAGGCTTTGTTCTGGGGGCATACATCAATTCCTTTCCAAAGAGCCTTGGGGACCTTTTTCTTCTAGAGAATTATTTGCTTCTCTGCCTCCCCTCTCTTTGGTACATTTTTATTTTCATTATTCTTTCTGTTAATTTTTTTGGCCTTAACGAACTGTGTTTAAGTAGAAGGAAATATTGATTATTTGTTGCAGTGTCTGTCGTTAAAACCATGAGCTTCTTGATGCTTGGGTTGGCTTGATCAAAACATAGCTAACTTTGTAGTTGAAATTCAAAGAAAAAAATAGCATATATATCCATTAAAGATAAATGCCATACCCTTGAGAAGAAACATGCAGATCTCGTATAAGCAGTATTTTTTTCTTTGCTTTTAATTGAAGGAAAATTTTCCTCATTTCGTCTTTATTTTTGGGCTTAAGGAATTTTGGCGAGTTGAAAGGGGACTTGAGGAAGTGGAGAAATTACCGATTCCAGAAAATTAATGTTTTGAATCGAGAGTTTCCATTGGGTTTAAAATTTCATGTCTAGTTTGTAAATTGTTCCTGAAATCTGGGTTTAGTAGGTACAAAAGCCTGGTAAATTCGTCAGTTTATTCTTCGTTTCATAGACAAATCCACTCTCAAGTGCTCCTTGATTTGAAACCCTCTTTGGTTTTGCTCTCAGGACATAGTTGGCCCCTCAGATTTTGAATTCATTGGAAGGAGAACTCTGTCAGCGGTGATCATGAAGGCTGAGGATAAATGAACTCAATCCAAAGCGGAATAATGAATTGGGTTGAGTTGGACTTTTTATAAGTTAATTAGGTTTGCTTTGATATATTTTTTTAATTTGTTGGATTGCTTTGTGTTACGGGTTAAATTTTTTTTAACTTTATATGAATCGGTAATTCGGTTTTTATATAGGATTATATTCATATTTTAGTAATTTACTATGGATATTAATATGTATTTTGTGTGTATATTTGAGATATTATATTTATATTTTAAAAAGTTAGTTTGAATTGTCATATATATTTTGCATGTGTTTATATATATATATATATATATATATATATATATATATTCTTAGAAATCTTTTCACAAAAAAGCTAGTTTTTATTAAAATGACTAATTAGAATTTAAATATGTGGTGCATGGTTTTTATACTTTTTAATTGAAGTATTTCATTAAAAGTATTTTTTTTGAATTTTCAATATATTTTCAAAAGTTTTAATTGTTTTGCTTATTTTATATTCATTCATTTTGTTGTTTTGGTATTATGAAACTTGGTTATGAAAATTTTAAGATCAAGTTTATTCTAGTGTTAAGTTTTGAAGAATTTGATTTACTTAAATGGTAAATGATAGTTTGTAAGATTTAAGGATTTTTATATGTATTTGATTTTTGATATAATGAATAGGGGTAGTAATGAGGTAAGTTTGAAGCGAGAGTATTATTTTATCATTAAGTTAGTACTAAAACATTGACCTTGAGACAAAATTAATATGTATTCATATTTAAGAGCACAAAAAGATTTTGAAATATCATATTTATATTACTCATCTAAATGTATGTAGTATGTATATATTTATTCACAAAATAGATGAAGAGTAATTAACAACTAACTCAATTGGTACATCCTTTGACATTTTCTTCCTCTCTTAGTTATTTCTTCATAAACCTCGTAATTTAAAAAAATGAAAGGAAAAAAAACCATTTTATACTAATTAAGTTATCTCAAAAAAATTTAGTAGCATTTATTCTAAAAGAAAATTCTAGTTGCATTATCGAGATATGAAATTGAATACACCAAAAAGAAAAGAAATTACAAACAATAGGTGAGATTGAAAGTCTAAGAAAGAAAAAGGAAGTAAAGAGAAAAGAAACTAACAATAAAAATTTTCTTACCTAAATTCTCATTAATTAATCAAAATTGTTTGAAATCTTACTTTTACTTTAAATGGATATATATATATATATATATATATATATATATATATATATATATATAAGGGGTAATAAGTAATTTAATTTAATATATTTATATAAAACATAAAAACCTAATGTAATAAGGACGGGTGCATAGATATTTTGGGACAAAGATTGCCACATTTGTCCTCGTTTTCGCCGAATATTTTTAAAAATCTCCATCTTCGTCTCCATAGGGATAAAATTTCTTTCATACCCATCCTTGATTGGGTCGAAGAGTTCGGAAGCTAGGTGAAGATTTTAACCATCTCTACTAATGAATGATAGGTAATTGTAGTAAAAAAAACTTTACGTAATATGTTTGCATTGATTTTTAAATGAAAAAAAATATTAAATCGATGACCCAAACTGACTTAAACCGATTTGAATAGGTTGAATTGGGTTAAAGTTGGATGGATTCATGTATTGGGTTGGT
Organism: Bretschneidera sinensis; assembly: GCA_023935145.1. Taxonomy (NCBI): domain Eukaryota; kingdom Viridiplantae; phylum Streptophyta; class Magnoliopsida; order Brassicales; family Akaniaceae; genus Bretschneidera; species Bretschneidera sinensis. The sequence continues at coordinate 98,388,249 of CM043700.1, read as the reverse complement.
TTAATATTTTTTAAACCTCGTATAATTGGGTTGAATTGAATTTTTAGATTAACTCTATCCAAATCAACCCATGCTCACCCTTAAAATCTGTCATCTACATGGAATAAGTAAAGGACTAATGGGGTTCTCCAAAACAGTATAAGTTTGTTTGGTTTGGTACATAGAATTAATATTATAAAAATTAAATTTGAGGGAATTGAAGGGATTTAGAAGGGATGCGTTCTTGCACAACCAACCAGTAGAAGGCTTGCACTTTAGGGACAATTTCCATACTCCAAACCTTTGCCAAAAGAGATATCAATAATTAGGTATGTGAGAATTAGGCCAGCAAGGGATCGAATTGACAATTTTGGTAACGAGATTGAGATTTATTCAAGATCCCATCCAGAGTTATTCATAATATCCTAGACTTTAAAACTATCCTCCTCACCCTTAATACAGTTCAAACCAAAGAGAGGTGGTGCTACCAATATTAATCACCCATCTTAACTCCTGATTAGTAACTTCCTAAGTGTTCTTCCTACTTCTCCATACGAAACAAGTATTAGAATTTGGTTTGTTACTATTAATCCTCATACCGATGGGATATTTTACCCCCTCGACACATTTCCTTCAAAAAGCCCAATGATCCACTTGTCTTAGCACATTCTTAGCCAACAAATTATAAAGACAAGCAGATTCGAGAATAAAATTCGCTCAAGGAAGTGAGGGGTATATGATGTAGGTAATTTTCTCTGACTAATTAGATGGAGACACGTAGCACCCCAGGATACAACCAATGAAATGGTTACATGTGACTAGGGGTAAAAGGGTAATTTCATCTCTAAACCTTAGAAAACATAAACTCTAATTCTACAAGGACACTCATATTTGAGAAACACTAGTCCTATCACAACACTCGCTTATGAGTTACTTTCCTAAACGGATTCTACTTTGAAACACTATATAAAAGGGGTTGTTATTATCACACTGGTACGCCAAAAAATAGCTCTCAAATCTCTCTTGCTTTTCATTCTCTCTATAGAAATTACTGACTTAAGCATTAGAGAGTCCCTCCGGAGGCACACCCCCTTTGGCCCTTCGGTAACTCTTTTAGAATTTCATTGTTCTTCTGTGCGCATGTATTTCGTCACACTTATACGACAACTCATCACGATTCCAGCATCAACAGAGCGCATTAATTTGGCTAAAGAAAGACAAAAAGAAAAGGCAACCTTCATTTCAAAAGTGTTCCATTCAGCACAAAAAGAAACATTGATTTCACTGCTAAAAGAGTATATATTTGTCTTTGCCAGAAAACAAGAAGAGATACCTGGTCTAGATCCTGCATTAGTCACTCACCATTTAAATTTGGATCCAAAAAAGAAACAGTTAAGTAGTCACAAAGGCCTCTATCTCATGAGCAGGGATTGATTTTGAAGGCAGAGATAGAAAAATTGCTGGAAAAAAAAAAAAAAAAAACAAGGAGGTGTGGTATCCTACTTTTGCTCGTGAACTAGTCTTGGTACCAAAGAAAAGTGGAGAAACGTGCATATGCCAAGACTTTTGTTCTATCAATGACACTACACCAAATGATAACTTTCTATTAATCAACATTGACACCTTGATTGATGCGACACCGGGGTGTGAAATGTTTTCTTTTATGGATGCTTTCAGAGGCTCTCATCAAATAGAAATGATTCTTGAAGATGCAGAGAAGACTATCCTTAGAACTCTATTTGGAAACTATTGCTACAAAGTTATGCCATTTAAACTAAAAAATGCATGAGCTACATTTCGGAGGGCAATGAAAGTGATATTCAATGAGTTGATCCATAGTGAAATGGAAGTTTATATGGATTATCTGATTGCTAAGTCTAGAAAAAGTAAAGACCATTTGACGCACCTCCAAAAAATATTCAATAAGTGTAGTTGCTATAAGTTGAAGCTTAATCCGCTAAAATTCATTTTTGGAGTGTGAACAGCCAAATTTATCGGATTTATTGTGCACAACAGAGACATTTCTGGACAATGTTAAATCCATCAAATATATGAGTCCTCCTACAAACATCAAGCAACTTAAATAATTTATGGGTCATGTCTCGTACATTCGAAGATTTATTCCTGAAATTTTTGAGCTTTTATTACTTATGAGGAATCTTCTAAAGAATGATGTTCCTTTCAAATGGGAAATACATCATCAATAAGCTTTCGAAAAGATCAAGCAAGTATTGTCATCAACCAACACGATGATAGCACCCACAACAAGGAAGCCTTTGCTACTATATTTGACTTCAACAGATAAATTTATTGGCCTATTACTAGCTCAGGAAGTTGATGGCATCGAGAAACCCATTTATTTTTTGAGCAGATTAATTAGAGGACCAAAAACACACTACTCAGTATATGAAAAGTACTGTTTGGCACTAGAACACAGAAGTTCAAGCATTACTTGATGAGCTATAAAGTTCATTTATACAAAAAGTCTAATATGTTGTGGTTTTTGTTGTCAAGACCTTTCCTAAGTGGAAAAGTAACCAGATGGATGATTATCATCAACGAGATTCATATAGAAATAAAAAAATCAAGTTGTTATGAAAAGTCAAGCTTTTGCAGATTTATTGGCACAATTTCCATAAAGACAGTATGAATTAATCAATGAAGAAGAACCTAAAGAAGAGGTTTGCTTCACAGATTTCCAAGAAAAGTTTAGTAAAATATTATTTGATTGAGCATGCCTAGGAAAGGTTGGAGGAGCATGCATTATCCTCATATCACTGGAAGGACAAACCACAAAAAGCTTGCACATTGAATTTTCCTTGCACTGACAATTAAGTAGATTATGAAGCATTGATTATTGGGTTGTTGATGGCCTGAGAGTGTAGAATTAAGGAATTGTGCATCAAGGGAGATTCAAATCTTATTCTAAAGTAGGTATAAGGAGGCTACGCATTAAAACATGTGGTCTTAGCAAGATATAGAGAATTAACAAAAAAAAAAATTCTCAATGACTTTGCTAAAACCCATTTTGAGTATGAGCCTAGAAGCCATAACAGATATGCCAACACATTAGCCATCCTCTCACCCCTTACTCACCAAAAAGTTATAGTAGCAGAGGTTCAGAGCCCATCCCTCATAAACATGCAAATACAAGGCATAAAAGCTTAAGCAATGAAGGAAAAGGATTGGAGAGAAGAATTCTTTGCAAATCTCTAAGTCATCCCTGAGGATGTTTAGAAGTCGTGGGTCCTAAAAGATTTTATCATCATCTATGGAATAATGTATTACAAGGCATTTTCCAGAACAATTTTGTTTTCAATTACAACTATTTAATCTTCTTATCTGTTTTTGTACTTGGTAGTTTTGTTATAGCTGTTTAATAATTATAATTACTTGAAGATTTTTTAAGTTAGAAAATAATTTATTATGTTCTTAATTTTAAAGATGTGTTTGAAAAAGGAAAAAAAAAATAACATTCAAACAGGTCTATCATAATTTACAGTTAATTCTATTTTTTTTAAAAAACATAGGTTTAAGATCCAAAAAAACAAAAATAATTTAAAACATATATGTAATATGTATATATATATATATATATATATATATATGTGTGTGTGTGTGTGTGTGTGTGTGTGTGTGTGTGTGTGTGTGTGTGTCTGTGTATAATATGGCGTTACTGAAGAAAGTTGTAACACGTAATCTTTAATTTGAAAGAAATTAACAAAAGAATATTATAAGAAACAAGCTAGTTAGATTTTATAATTTTTTATTTACTCATAAAGGAATATGGTCACACTATTAGTAATGAGAATTAGTAAGGGATTTTCTGATATAAGGATTTGATCCCAAGATTCCAAGGCACTCAAATGTTATATATAAAGATATATATAATTTTTCAAAAAAAAAATAAAGATATATATTGTTGACTCCTAACTTGATTTTAATGATAACAAAACTTGTTTAAGTTGATCTAACCAAATTTGTCTAAGTGTTTAAGTATTTAAGGTTTTTATTCAAAGATGCACGCACCTCAAGAGAAGGGTATGAAGAACAAGATTAAAAGCTACTAGGTAGTTAATTCTATTCTAAATCCCCTCTCAAATATCTAGCTTTAATTATGGCTCAAAATTTTTTTGAGAAAAACATTTAAATCTGGTATTTATCTTATAAGTCTTTGAAAAATATAAAATTATGTTTCAGGGGATTCAATTGACTAAATGATTTATACAATCGATTGAATAAAGGATGGAAAGTCATGCCTTTTGATTCAATCGACTGAATGAAGGTCCAAACTTTCTAGCCTATGACCCAGTCGATTGTATAGATCACTCAGTCGACTGAATGAAAGACATGGAGTTCTAGCTCTCTATTCCAGTCGACTGAATGCTTCATATAGTCGACTGATTTAAAGTCTTAAAGCAAAATAGACTTGATTCAGTTGAATGAATGGTATATACAGTTGATTGAATGCTCGATAATAATAGCTTGTTTTTTTAAATCTAAGGCACCGTTCAGAGCATTTAATGCTCCAAAATGGCCATACCTTGTAAGTAACGACCATATTAAGTTAAGGCTATATAAACCCCTTTTAAATTAGCAAACCTAACAACAAAAGATCATTGAATTCATTCTAGAGCCCATTAATACTCTTCAAAGCTTTCAAAATTCATTCTTGAATCATCTTTAAAGTTTTGTTTTGAAAAAGATATATTTTTCATTTCTAAAAGCATTTATTAAAATCTCTCTTGTACCAATCTTTAATCAATTTCAGTCATTGTAAAGAGAAAGAGTTGGTGTAACTCTTATAAGTGTTTAGGTGTTAAACATTTTTGTATTAACTTCTTTGGAAGAAAACTTTGTAAAGGTTTGGGCAACACCTTTAATTGTTATTCTTAGTGGAATATTTCAAGGAGTCTCCTTGAAGAGAGTGGACGTAGGGTCGGAAAGGTTACGATATTACCGAACCAATATACTCTTAATGCAATATAACTCTTATTGTTCTTGTGTGATTAATTAAGTGTTTAAAACTTATTTGTTATTTGCAAAAAGTTTTAAAACCCAATTCACCCTCTTTTTAGGTTGAATTTTGGTTTACAATTGACATCAGAGCTCAGTTCTCATAGTTAGGCTTAAAATCCTTGGGTAGATCCTATGGTAACTAATAGTTATACTAAAGGTCATTCTTACACTAGGCCTCATTTGTTTAATGGAACAAATATAATTCTTAGAAAAGTAGAATGAAAATCTTTTTAGAAGGTCAATATTATAATTTGTGGAGAATCATTGAAGAAGGATCTAGGATTCCTGTAAAGAATGTCACAGTTAGTGAAGTAGTAGCTATAATGTCTAAACCTAAACAAGAATTTAATGATGATTGTAGAATGAGGTCCTTTAATAGTAGAGCTACTAGTATACTTCATTTTGCTTTAGACATTATTGAATATAACATAATTTCTGCATGTATATCGGTTAAGGAAATATGGGATAAATTTCAAATTACATATAAAGACACTAGTGAAGTAAAGTAATAAAAAATCTATCTGTTAGTATCTAAATACAAAGCTTTTAAAATGTCTCCTACCGAAACCATTTCTGAAATGTATTCTTGATTCATTAATGTTATTAATGGTTTAAAGCTTTTTGGTAGGAATATTGAGAGTGTGACTTGGTAAGTAAGATTCTTAGATTTTTACCATCAAATTAAGAATCAAAGAAGACGACCATTGTAGAAGCCAAAGACTTGACAACCTTGACATCAAAACTCTTCTTGGCTCATTATTAACATGCGAGATGGAAGTAAACCGTGTTGCTGTTGGTGACGAGTCAAAGAAAAAGAAGGTCATTGCTCTCAAAGCCACCTCAAGCAAGCAAGTGGAAGAATAATAAAAAAATGAAGTAGTGAATAAGATGGAGAAATGACTCTCATCACAAAGAGGTTTCAAAAATTCTTGAAGAAGAGCAAGAAGCCTTACAAAAAATAGAACACAACCAAAAGGGAACCTATTGTGTGCTTTGGTTGCAAGAAACTAGGGAATATAAAGGCGGATTGTCCTACGACAAAGAAGCCTTACAAGAATTTCAAGAAGAAATCCTTCGTTGCCATCACTTGGAGTGATGATGATGAGAACATCTCGAAAAGTGAGATTGACCACCAAGAGATTGCCAATCTTTGTTTAATGGCAATTGATGATGAAAATGAGGTAACTAATTTTTTCCCTAGCAATGATATTAATGAAAATAGCAATGATAAATTAATTGATGCTATAAATGAATTGCATGAAGAATTAAAGAAATTTGATGCTTGGAATGTTGCTCTAAAAAAAGAAGTTTCATCCCTCTTTAAAGTGATGGAAGTTCTAAACGAACTAAAAGAAAAACTTTCTTTAGAACTTAACAACTCATCACAAGAATCGTTGATGAATAAAAATTTTAAGTCGAAAAAGAAAGTGATTGACTTGAGTAACATTATATCTAGACTTATGAGTAGAAAAGAAAAGCTAGATGAAGTGTTAGCTTGTCAAAGAATGAATGGAAAAAAATTCAATTTGGATTATTCTCTATTGGGTAAGAAAAAAATCAAATAAAACTAACTTTGTGAAAGCAACATGTGTTGATACCTCTAAGGCTCCTAGTAGTGTTAATAATGTTCCTTTTAAAAATGATAGGAAGCCTAAGAATTCAAATGTCAATTCCTATGGTAAAAATTCACATGCTAATTGTAAACCAAGGTGCAACCTAAGAGGGTTGGCTCTTAAAAACTTTTTGCAAAAAACAAACAAGTTTTAAGTATTTAATTAACTCAAACAAACACAACAATTAAATTGCTAGAAATTAAAGGAGTAAAGGAAGAGAAAGCGCGAACTTTGTTTACAGTGGTTTGGTAATATCGAAAACTTTCCGACTCTATGCCCATTGTCTTCAAGGAGACTCCTTGAAGTATTCTACTAAACAAGCAACTTCATGGATGTTGCCCAAACCATTACAAAGGTCTCTTCCAAGGAAGTTAATGCAAGTGTTTAACACCTAAACACTACTAATAGTTACACCCTTTTTTCTCTTACAATGATTTGAATTTAAGAGTGCATAAGACATATAGCAATTAATGTATTTACAAGATGAAGAATATCTCTCTTTCAAGAACAAAGCTTTAAAGATGGCTCAAGAAGATTTCTGAAAGCTTTGTTGAATAATAAATGAGCTCAAGAGTGAATTGAATGTTCTTAGTTTGTTGTTCAACTCATTTAAAAGGGGTTTATATAGCTCAAGCCTTATATGGCTGTTAAACACAAAGAGAGGTCAGTTTGGAGCAATTAATGCTCTGAACGATGCCTTTTTTTTTCAAAATATAGTTGTTATTTTTGAATGTTCAGTCGACTGGATCATTGTTCAGTTGATTAAACTAATTGATTTAGCTTCAGGTAAGAAGCATTCAGTCGACTGATTGTTCCATTCAATCGACTGGATCAAAAATTCAGAAGTTTATATCCTTCATTCAATCAACTAAATAGTTCTTTCAGCCAACTGGATCAAAGGCAAGAAAATTTGTCCTTTCATTTAGTCGACTAAATGATTCATTCAGTCGACTAGATCACCTGAAACGTAATTTTTTATTTTAAAAATAAACCCTGTCAAAATGAATTTGTCAAAAATGTTTTTGTAATCAAACTGAGTCATACATAAAGTTATGAAATTGATAGAAAAATTTAAAATTATATCAAAAACCTCTTAAAGCTTCTATTCTCGATCTTTAAACTTCTTCCAAGGTTGAGTACTTTTCTTATCAAGAATTAGTTATCTTTGTAGCTTTAAACACTTAGATAAATGGTTATGTCAATTCAATATTGTTTTGTTATCATTAAAATCAAGTTAGAGGTCAACAATCTTCCTTTTTTTTTGTGATGACAAAACTATTTTAATAAAAACACTTTTAAAAACTAAATGTTTTGTTTTTATGAAAATTTGGACAAAGTCTCATATGTGTTTGAAATAAAAATCTCTTGTAGTTTTCAAAAACAACTCAACCAGCAGTTTATAAAGTATTTAAAGAACATAAGAAGTAAAGCTCCCCTTTGCGAGTTTCTTGCTCGGTTCTCCTGCCTTTTCCTTACCTTTGGGATCTTTAGAACCCTCTTTACGAGATCGTTTGGGAAGATTAAGTCCAGGTACTATGGTATTCACTTTGGGTCTTTGAGACATCTTGCTTGAGAGATTTGAGACCAAATGTGAGATTTAAGATATAAGTGGAAGATCTTGGCCAGATTTGTCAAGAGATTGAAGAAATTTTAAAGAGATAAGTGGTAACGGAAAAAGTCATTTCAAATTTTGGGTGAAATGATGCTTTAAGATGAAGAGGGGTATTTATAATATTACGGGTTCATTCGAATGGAGCCTCATTGTCGACTGGAGCCTTATTCAGTCGACTGAATTAGTTATAGAACTTATCAGTTTTGAAAAACATGGTCATTCAGTCAACTATATGGTTTATTTAGTCGACTATATGAGTTCATTCAGTCGACTGGATAAACATTAAGTCTACTTAATAAGAGGCATAAAATCATAGGTTTTTTAGGGCAATGCATTTAATTGACTTAATAGATGATACAGTCAACTGAATCAAGTATTTTTCAGAAAAATTTTGAACTCCAAGTTGAAAAATTACAAGCATATATTTCTGTATGCTATCTTTGAGCGAAAGAATATCAAATTAGAGTTAATGTTCATTCACTCAATGGTACAAATTCAAATGATGATGTAAATGCAATCAATCATCAAATCATTCAAAGTTTCTCAAGCCCATTAAAATTCTTATCATGTTAAATCTATTTTCATTCAAAGGTTTAATAAGGATATCGACAACTTTATTTTCTGTAGGAATGAATTAAAGTTTAATATCACCTCTTTGAGCATGATCTCTCATAAAGTGATGTCTAATTTCAATGTGTTTAGTTCTAGGATGCTGAATTAGATTCTCAGTTAGATTGGTGGCACTAGCTTTATCACATAAAATTGAAATATTTTCAAAACGCATGCAAAAATCTTCTAGTTGGTGTTTTATCCATAAAACTTGTGCACAACAACTAGCGGTGGCTACATATTCCAATCGTGGTTGATAGTCCAACTGAATTTTATTTCTTTGAAAACCAAGAGGCTAACATACAACTTAGAAATTAAAATGTTCCACTAGTAATCTTTCTATCTAACTTACAACCAGCAAAATCAACATCCAAGCACCCAACTAACTCAAAAGGTGAATCTCTAAAGTACCATAAACCTATATTTTGAGTTCCAAGCAAATATCTTAAAATTCTTTTAACAACAATTAAATGAGATTCTTTAGGATTAACTTGAAATCTTGCATACATATATACACTAAACATAATATTGGGTCTACTTATAGTTAAATAAAGTAAACTCCTATAATGCTTCTATATTTCTTAACATTGACACTTTTACCTCTTTCATCCAAGTCGAGTTTTGTCGAAGTGCTCATAGGAGTCCAAATTACCTTTGCATTCTCCATCCCAAACCTCTTTAGCAAATTTTTTGTGTGCTTGGATTGGTTGATGAAGATTCCTTCCTTTATTTGTTTAATTTGAAGTCCAATGAAGTATTTGAGCTCTCCCATCATGCTCATCTCAAACTCACCTTGTATACACTTAGCAAAGTCTTAACAAATAGATTCATTAGAGACACCAAATATGATATCATCAATATATATTTGGACTAGAAAAGTGTTATGCTTATGAGTTTTTGTAAAAAAGAGTAGTGTATATTTTTCCTCTTGAAAAATCATTATCGAGTAAAAAATTACTTAACCTTTCATACTATGCTCTTGGAGCTTGCTTCAACCAATAAAGAGCTCTAGAAAGCTTATAGACATGGTTTTGAGGTTTTGGATATTCTAAACCAAGAGGTTGTTCAATATAGACCTCTTTTTCAATAAAATCATTTAAAAAGACACTTTTAACATCCATTTGAAATAGTTTAAAAATTTTAAAACATGCAAATGCAAGAAACATACGAATAGCTTCTAATCAAGCTACAGGAGCATAAGTTTCATCAAAATCAATTCATTCTTCTTGATTATAACCCTTAGCAATAGGTCTAGCCTTGTTCCTAGTTAACATACCATTTTCATCCATTTTATTTCTAAATACCCATTTAGTTCCAATTACGGAATGATCTTTAGGTCTAGGAACTAAAGTCCAAACTTTATTTCTTTCAAATTGATTTAGTTCTTCTTGCATAGAATTTATCCAATTTTCATCATTTTAATCTTCAACAAATTGCTTAGGTTCTATTTAAGATAAAAAAAAATACAACATAATTACATACATTTCTAATGGAAGAGTGAGTTTTTATCCTTTGTGAAGGATCACCAATCACTTGATCGATTGGGTGATAATTTACATACCTCTAATCTTTAGGAAGACCATCTACTTATTGACTTGTTAAAAGTTGATCAAGTCTAGATTTATCTTACCCTTGAGATATTTGAGCTTGATTCTCCTTGGGTTATGCTGTGCAAAAATCTACCTAAATTAATAAGCAAATAATTGAACAATTTTACTTGCAAGTGCACAAGGTCAACTTAGTAGTATAGTGTGCAAAATGCGAGATCATCTCTACATGGATTGGTAAAGTTAGATTTAAAATTAAATTCATAATATAAAATGATAGAAAGATGTATTGAGTTTGAATTGATAATGATAAAAACATAGGGCTTTGATATCCACCCCTAATCATATTTTCCTAATAAAACAATGTGCCAATGCTTTAGTCATATTATGAATACCTACTGTTGTCAACCTAAGGGCATGGTGTATACTCTTTAAGCTATTGATTTTCCTAAGCAACGAGTTAGGCATGGTGTATACTCTAATTTTTTTCTTTCTTAAGGGATTTAGTATGGTGTATGCTAAGTTGTTCCTTAAGAGAGCATATTATCTGTGAAAATCGACAAACACACAAGACCTAAGGCATGTTATATACTCTCGATTTCCTATGTTGATTAACCTAAGAATCCGACGTGGATTTCTTTGTTATTATTGTCAGACCTAGGATTTGTTCATCCAAATTGATCTAACTAACTAATCCATACCACATGCATATGTTGATCAGGCAAACACATATGAGGAATTCAATAAAACAGACATTAATCAAGTTAAGAATCATAACACAACTATCGCAAAGGCAACAATATTTATATATGGAAAAACATAATTAGGGCTTCAATCGAGCCCTACTAGTAAGTTAGTTACACATGGTTTTGATGATAAACATTTTCATAATGTAAAATAAAGAGAAAAGAATAAACCTGAAAGTACTACAGAGAAGAGTCGTTAATTCCTCTCCACAGTCTCTTTCTCTAAAACTCCAAAGTAAAAAGAAGCTCCCGTTTCTATGCTTTACAAGCCTATTTATAAGGTTTAAGGACATCTGGAAACACTAACTCGTCAAACAGAACCCTAACCCTACTTTCCAAAATAGGTTCTGTCGTTTTACTGCACGTGTGCGCTCGATCTCATGCTGGTGCACTCGAGCCTTCTTCTTGTGCGCACGATCGTACTATGCATCTGTTATTTCTTCCAGTTTTTGGTTTCCAATCTAGATAATGCTCCATTTTCTTCAATATCCTAAGAAAACACAGAAAATAAATAAAATACCATGAAATAACATAACTAGGAACTTAACAAATGTAAATTAAAGGGGCTTAAATACGAATATTTAAGCACTTATCACACCCCCAAACTTACATATTGCTAGTCCCTTAGCAATACAAAACTAAAAACTATCTAAAAAACAATAACAAAGATAAATCCATCATTCATGGTATCCAAAAATTTAGATCACACAAAAAACCATGATATTTATTCATGAGCAAGCTTAAAATACAAACCCATCTTTGCAATAAATAGGAGTTTTAAAATTTAATTGCTTACACGAGGCTGGCTAAGGCATCACAAGTCTGACTCAGTGTAAGGTGAACTAGCACATAAAAAATGAGGCTTCCAAATAATTTTAATGTGTAGTGTTTCGGTGTCTCAAGATTCACCGAATTTCCTATCAGGATGAACACAAATGGCATAGTTTTATTTTCTTCTTTTCTTTTATTATGAGATTTTTGCCATGTTTAGTTCCCTTAAGCTTTCTAATTGACCCATATAGCGAGTATTTAGTCAATGACTCCCGAACCAGATGGTTTTAGGGCATTAGGTGTAAAGACACCCCTAAAGACTTACTAACTCGAGTTAAAAAAGCTACAAAACTAAACTGGTGTTAATGCTACCAAGCAAAACTCCCACCTTTTAACGTGAACACTCACTGTTTATTGAGGCAAGAGGTCCAGTTACTCAGTGGAAAGTTCATTTAATGATCATTATGAGCAAACTTCCCACCCTCCCACCTTTTAACGTGAACACTCATTGATTACTGAGGCAAGAGGTCCAGTTACACAGTGGAAAGTGTATTTAATGATCGTTATGAGCGCATATATATATACATATTCTCTTTTTGTGAAAAAAAAAATTCTATTTTTCTATGCCAAAGTGTTCATCTAACAAGTTGTCCGGTTACAATTAAGGCATGGAACATACATATTAAAATAACATGTCATACCCCACATAATTATGTGCTAATGTGCGCGTGTCAAATTAGATCAAACTTGTGAATTCTTAAATGCTTAAAGTGAGTAACCAAATTTTAAAACTCTATTATTAGATCATGTGTTTAGGATTTTAAGCTTACTGATGAAATCTTATCACAATATTTGTTTAGATAAACCAAAATTTTCAAAACAATATGAACATGCATTTATCTTTTCAATAATAATCATAAAAAAAAGGGATAGAGTGTGTGTGAATGTGTCTCCCATATCCCCAAACTTAAATTACACATTGTCCCCAATATGTGAATAACATGGAAAGATCTGACCTGGGAGATGGAGCACTAGCTGGCTGGCATGGCTCGTAGCACACCCCCAAACTCGAACAGATGCACACACATTGTCACTGAAAAAGAAAAACAAAAATAATATCGGAAAGCAAAAGATACTAAAATTAAACAGTTATGAGAAAAACAAAAGGTCAACATTAAAATAAATACTAACAATAAATGTAAAAAATAATAAAAACAAAAGGATATGTTGTGGGGTGCCTCCTATGAGCACTAAGTTTTAAGTCTTCAGCCAAATGATGCACCACTATCACTAATGGTCTCTAGGTGGTGCGAAAGATGAGGCATCAGGGGCGGGAGGTAGTCGATCTAGAATGGCCTGGAGCATTATTTTTTGCCTCGTAAAGCGTGCCTCTAACCATATATGCGTTGATGAACTAGGTACATAGCCTCCCGATCCTTTCGTCGAATATCAGCTAGCTCACACCGAAAGGAGGACATCTCCTCAAGAATGTACTGGTACTCGGTGGGTCCCATGTCAACATGGTCCTCCTCCCAAGTCTGGCTAGTTACGAGGTCCTCTGTTTCTATAGGGTCGTCCGCTACCTTCTCAGCAGTTGGTGCTTGCCCCCGGAGTCCTCTGGGAATGTGGGACTGGCTATGGGTCCACTGACTCTTCCCAAAGAATGGGTGCTCCCTAACTGATCCATCAATGGAGGAGCCCTTAATTCCCTTCTTCTTGAAAATGTAACTGATGAGGAACGGGAACGGGAGCCCCCATGCATTAGCAGTGGTGACCTGGCGTGCATGAACACGATCCCAGAACTTATAGATCTGGTTCCAAATGATAGCAGGGATAGAGTACCAGTGGCCTCTATGAAATGCATAAAGTGCCTAGAGGAGCTGGTCATGCCTCTGGGTCTTGTGTCCCGATAGGCACACACTACGTTGAAGAATGGAATCCATGAGCTAGAGTCAATGAGGTAACTTGGACCAGCTCCCAGTATTGTTGTGTCGATCGGCATACTACCCAGCTCACATATCCTCAATGATGGTGGATAAGGAAAAGGACTTCGACTGTTCATCTATCTGGGCATCCTCAGGAGGATACTCATCATGATAATGGAGGGCAGCAACTATATCCGAAGATGTCACGTCAATGTACTTGCCCTGAATAGATGAGGATAAGACATTCGGCCTGCTGTAGTCAAAATATAGGTTCTCATAAAACTGAACCACGAACCAGGTGTAGGTAGTAGAGTAAACAGGCTTAAACAACCTCTTCAAAGCACAGTGCTTGAATTCTTGGATGGCCCATTGAGTGGCTTCAAACCCCTTGAAATCGTCGTCTATGTTGAATGTGGTTTCGAATAAGATCTCTCGTTGTTCAAAGCTGGGCTGGGAGGACTGTGTGCGGCTTCCCAAAGCATGAGAGGTGAAAACAATGTGTTTAGGCATCCTGGACAAGGTTCTGCAGATTTTGCGCTCGATCTCAGTAAAGTGCGCTTGATCGCACTCTGCCTATGCGCCCGATCGTACTACTTCCTGCACTCGATTGCACTAACTGATATGTGACTGAGGATTTTTATCGAACAACTTGTGGGTGACAGTGAATTGATCAGTGTGTGACAAGAGCCGAAAGTTCCCAACCTCCTGCTATTTAAACCAAATACAACCACACACAAGAAACACATTGTGTATGCAAAGATTAGTAAAAAGACGAATAAAAAATGTGTGTGATTGTGAGGAGTGAAATAGTGTTATGTACATACCTGGAGTCACGGAGTGGTGGCAGCGTGTGGTGATGTGGGGTGGTGAGTGGTGTGAGTGCAAAGAGTGACTTGGCATGGGCAAGGTTAGTGAGTGCAAAAAATGGGTTTGAGAGTGCGAGAGTGAAGTATGCGAGAGTGAGAGTGAAAAGGTAGTAACATAATCAAATGACTTAAAATCAACACATGACTCTCTGCTACGAGTGCACTCGATCACACTTGTGTGCTGGTGTGTGCATGTGATTGCGCTCACGTGCCATTAGGCACATGGTGAGGTTGCACTCGAGCGTATGGTGACATGCGCGCGATCGCAAAGGACAGAATGCCCTGTACCACTAAACTACTTAAGGAAAAGATGAAAAAATTAAAATTAATGAAGAATAATAAACAAAAATAATAAAATATATATATACCGTACTCAGTGGCCTCAGTACCACTGACCTCAATAGAGGCACTTGCGCTATAAGTTTATCAAAGTCTGAACTGCTCAAGCGCTCTCTATAATAGCTTCAGTGCTACTCTCTTGGAAGGGGGCACTTAAAGTCCACCTCACATGGCTCAAGTGCTCTTGGTGCTGCTGCATACTAGATAGATTGGAGTGCCAAATCTTTATCTCTTGGTTGCAATTTGATTTCAAGGTATGGCTGGACTCTGTGTCCATTCACCGTAAATGTCTGATTATTGTTGGAACCATGAATCTCCAAAGCACCATGAGGAAAGACCTTGGTGACCACATAAGGACCAGACCATCGGGACTTGAGTTTGCCTGGGAACAATCTTAATCGTGAATTGTAGAGCAACATCTTTTGTCCAACATGAAACTCTTTCCTAACTAGCTGTTTATCTTGATAGGCTTTGGTCCTTTCTTCGTAAAGCTTGGTATTCTCATATGCATCATACATTAATTCTTCCAGCTCATTTAAGTGCAGCTTTCTCTTGTCACCCACTTGTTTCATGCCAAAATTGAACTGCTTTATGGCCCAATATACTCGATGCTCTAACTCCACCAGTAGATGGCATGCTTTCCCAAAGACTAATTAGTATGGAGACATGCCAATTGGTGTTTTATAAGCTGTCCTATATGCCCATAGAGCATCATTCAGGTGCAAAGATCAATCTTTCCTACTAGGATTCACGGTTCTTTTCAGGATGCCTTTGATCTCTCGGTCATTGATCTCCACTTGGCCATTGGTTTAAGGATGATACGAAGTGCTAACTTTATGGGTGATCCCATATTTTCGGATCAGGGCAGTGAAAGATTGATTATGGAAGTGGCTGCCTCCATCACTGATTATTGCTCTTGGAGTCCCAAACCGAGTAAAGATAGTCTTTAAGGGGATAGCCTCGACCCATTTGGACACATAATCCACACACATAAAAATATATAAATACCCATACGAGTTAGGAAATGGACCCATGAAATCAATACTCCATACATCAAAAAGCTCGACTACATGAATATTTTGTAATGGCATCTGATTCCGGGATGAGATGTTACCTATCCTCTGGCATCTATCACATGAGCTGCAAAATGAAAACGCATCTTTAAACAAATTAGACCAATAAAAACCGGATTGTAATACCTTAAGAGCTGTTCTCTTGGCCCCAAAATGTCCTCCACAAGCAAACTGATGGCAATGTTGCAATAAACTCAAATGTTCCTCCTTTGAGACACACCTTCTGATGATTTGATCAGGACAAAATTTGAATAGGTAAGGGTCATCCCAATGGTAGTGTCGAGACATAGATATCAATCGATTCCTTTCTTGACTGGTCATACCTGGAGGAAAAACCTTAGCAGTTATATAATTCACAATATCAGCATACCATGGGAGTGTTACCTCTTTTATATATAGGTTGAGTCTTCTTTGAGCATCTCGGGTGGGTTTTGCTTCATCCTCAAGTTAGATGTGATGCATGCACTTGGTTGGACCTATCCCCTTTATGTCAGCAATGGTCCATCTGATAGTAGATCTGTACTCTCTAAGAACTCTCAGCAGTTTCTCTTCTTCCCCAACACTTAGATTGGCAGCAACTATCACCAGCAATGTCTTATTCTCTCCCAGATAAGCATAGGTTAAATGCTCTAACAACTGCTTTAATTCCAAGTTGGGTGCCTAGACAATGGAATGGAGAAGAGTAGTATTAGTAGGTACAAGAGGTTCAAATGGAGGAGTATAATTACTTGAATGCTTTGGAGAGCCTCAAGGAGGTGCACAGCTTCAATGATGTCATCAGTAACATCTTTAGATTTTGGCTCAATATCTAATCTTGTGAGACTATGGGTAATGGTGGTCTCCAAAGGATTAATGTACTGGACCTGAAAAACTTGCTCAACAAAACTTTGCATCATATATACATTAAAACATTCTATATCTTCTTGCTTGAGAGATTTGAGACCAAATGCGAGATTTAAGATATAAGTGGAAGATCTTGGCCGGATTTGTCAAGAGATTGAAGAAATTTTAAAGAGAGAAGTGGTAACGGAAAAAGTCATTTCAAATTTTGGGTGAAATGACATTTTAAGATGAAGAGGGGTATTTATAATATTACAGGTTCAGTCAATTGGAGCCTCATTCAGTCGACTGGAGCCTTATTCAGTCAACTGAATTAGTTATAGAACTGATCAGTTTTGAAAAACATGGTCATTCAGTCAACTATATAGTTTATTCAGTCGACTGTATGAGTTCATTCAGTCGACTGGATAGACGTTAAGTCTACTTAATAAGAGGCATAAAATCATAGGTTTTTTAGGGCAATGCATTCAATCAACTTAATAGATGATTCAGTCGACTGAATCAAGTATTTTTCAGAAAAATTTTGAACTTCAAGTTGAAAAATTACAAGTATATATTTCTTTATGCTATCTTTGAGTGAAAGAATATCAAATTAGAGTTAATGTTCATTCACTCAATGGCACAAATTCAAATGATGATGTAAATGTAATCAATCATCAAATCATTCAAATTTTCTCATGCCTATTAACATTCTTATCATGTTAAATCTATTTTCAATCAAAGGGTTAGTAAGGATATCGACAATTTTATTTTCTGTAGGAATGAATTAAAGTTTGATATCACCTTTTTTAGCATGATCTCTTATAAAGTGATGTCTAATTTCAATGTGTTTAGTTCTAGGATGCTGAAGTAGATTCTTAGTTAGATTGATGGCACTAGCTTTATCACATAAAATTGAAATATTTTCAAAACGCATGCAAAAATCTTTTAGTTGGTGTTTTATCCATAAAACTTGTGCACAACAACTAGCAGCGGCTACATATTCCATTTTCGTGGTTGATAGTCCAACTGAATTTTATTTCTTTGAAAACCAAGAGGCTAACATACAACTTAGAAATTAGCATGTTCCACTAGTAATCTTTCTATCTAACTTACAACCAGCAAAATCAACATCCAAGCACCCAACTAACTCAAAGGTGAATCTCTAGAGTACCATAAACCTATATTTTGAGTTCCAAGCAAATATCTTAAAATTCTTTTAACAACATTTATATGAGATTCCTTACGATTAACTTGGAATATTGCATACATACATACGCTAAACATAATATTGGGTCTACTTACAGTTAAATAAAGTAAAACTCCTATTATGCTTATATATTTCTTAACATTGACACTTTTACCTCTTTCATCCAAGTCGAGTTTTGTTGAAGTGCTCATAGGAGTCCAAATTGCCTTTGCATTCTCCATCCTAAACCTCTGTGGCAAATTTTGTGTATACTTGGATTGGCTTATGAATATTCCTTCCTTGGTTTATTTAATTTGAAGTCCAATGAAGTATTTGAGCTCTCCCATCATGCTCATCTCAAACTTATCTTGTATACACTTAGCAAAGTCTTGGCACATAAATTCATTAGAGGCACCAAATATGATATCATCAACATATATTTGGACTAAAAGAGTGTTATGCTTAAGAGTTTTTGAAAAAAAAAGTAGTGTATATTTTTCCTCTTGAAAAATCGTTATCAAGTAAAAAATTACTTAACCTTTCATACCATACTCTTGGAGCTTGCTTCAACCAATAAAGAGCTTTAGAAAGCTTATAGACATGGTTTTGAGGATTAGGATATTCAAAACCAAGAGGTTGTTCAACATAGACCTCTTTTTCAAAAAAACATTTAAAACGACACTTTTAACATCCATTTGAAATAGTTTAAAATTTTTAAAACATGCAAATGCAAGAAACATACGAATAGATTCTAATCTAGCTATAGGAGCATAGGTTTCATCAAAATCAATTCATTCTTCTTGATTATAACCCTTAGAAATAGGTCTAGCCTTGTTCCTAGTTACCATGCCATTTTCATCCATTTTATTTCTAAATACCCATTTAGTTCCAATTACGGAATGATCCTTAGGTCTAGGAACTAAAGTCCAAACTTTATTTCTTTCAAATCGATTTAGTTCTTGCATAGAATTTATCCAATTTTCATTATTTTCAGCTTCAACAAATTACTTAGGTTCTATTTAAGATAAAAATACTACACAGTTACATATATTTCTAATGGAAGAGCGAGTTTTTATCCCTTGTGAAGGATCACTAATCACTTGATCGATTGGGTGATAATTTACATACCTCTAATCTTTAGGAAGACCATCTACTTATTGACTTGTTAAAATTTGATCAAGTCTAGGTTTATCTTACCCTTGAGATATTTGAGCTTGATTTTCCTTGGGTTATTTTGTGAAAAATCTACCTAAATTAATAAGCAAATAATCGAACAGTTTTAATTGCAAGTGCACAAGGTCAACTTAGCAGTATAGTGTGTAAAATGCGAGATCATCTCCACAGGGATTGGTAAAGTTCGATTTAAAATTAAATTCATAATATAAAATGATTGAAATAAGTATTGAGTTTGAGTTGATAATGATAAAAACATAGGCCTTTTATATCCATCATTAATCATATTTTCCCAATAAAACAATGTGCCAATGCTTTAGTCATATTATGAATACCTACTATTGTCAACCTAAGGGCATGGTGTATACTCTTTAAGCTATTGATTTTCCTAAGCAACGAGTTAGGCATGATGTATACTCTAATTTTTTTATTTCTTAAGGGACTTAGTATGGTGTATGCTAAGTTGTTCCTTTAGAGAGCATATTATCTGTGAAAATCGACAAAAACACAAGACTTAGGGCATGTTATATACTCCCGGTTTTCCATGTCGATTAACCAAAGAATCTGGTGTGGATTTCTTTTGTTACTATTATCAGACCCAAGACTCGGTCATCCAAATTGATGTAACTAACTAGTCCATACCACATGCATATGTTGATCAGGCAAACACATTTGAGGAATTCAATAAAACAGGCATTAATCAAGTTAAGAATCATAACACAACTATCGCAAAGGTAACAATATTTATATATGGTAAAACATAATTGGGCTACAATCGAGCCCTACTAGTAAGTTAGTTATACATGGTTTTGATGATCAACATTTTAATACTGTAAAATAAAGAGAAAAAAATAAACCCAAAAGTCATACAGAGAAAAGTCGTCCATTCCTCTCCACAGTCTCCTTCTCTAAAACTCCAACGTAAAAAAGAAGCTCCGGTTTCTGTGCTTTACAGGCCTATTTATAAGGTTTAAGGACATCTGGAAACCCTAACTCGTCAAACAGAACCCTAACCCTACTTTCCAAAATAGGTTTTGCCGTTTTACTGCACGTGTGCGCTCGATCTCATACTGGTGCACTCGAGTGCAAGGTTGCGCTCCAGCCTTCTTCTTGTGCGCACGAGTGCTGGTGCACTCAATCGCACTCTTTTGTGCTCGATCGCACTATACATCTGTCAGTTCTTCCAGTTTTTGGTTCCCAATCCAGATAATGCTCCTTTTTCTTCAATATCCTAGGAAAACACAGAAAAGAAATAAAATAGCATGAAATAACATAACTAGGAACTTAACAGATGTAAATTAAGAGGCTTAAATACGAATATTTAAGCACTTATCAGGTTCAATAATGGGAGTTTTTGCATCCATTTTGGCATGAAACATATATCATCATCAAGAGAAGCTCTTCTACTACAAAAATGATTAGTTTTATCAAAAGTAATATGAATGAATTCTTCAACCACTAGAGTTCTTTTGTTAAAGACTTTATAAGCTTTATTAGATGTTAAATAACCCAAGAAAATTCCTTCATCGGTCTCAAAATCAAATTTACCTAAGTTAATTTTATTATAATTTAAGATGAAGCATTTGCAACCAAAAACATGAAAATGAGAGATATTAGGCTTTCTACCTTCCCATAACTAATATGGGGTTTTGTTGAGCATAGACCTAATCAAAAATCTATTTAAAACATAACAAGAAGTGTTTATGGCTTCCACCTAAAAATATTTTGGCAAATTATTTTCACAAAGCATTGTTCTTGCAAACTCTTCTAGAACTCTATTTTTCCTTTCAACAACACCATTTTGTTTGGGAGTTCTAAGAGTTGAAAAATTGTGACTAATACCGTTATTATCACAATATTTCGAAAAGTTTTGGTTTTCAAATCCTTTCCCATAATCACTTCTTATGCTTGAAATAGTAACACCTTTTTCACTTTGAACCTTTTTGCAAAAGTTTACAAAACCTTTTTAAGCTTCATCCTTATAAGCATAAAAAACAAAGATATATCTAGAATAGTCATCTATAATAGCAAGAGCATATTGATGGCCACATAGACTTATAGTGCTTATTGGACCAGATAAGTCCACTTGTAAAAGCTTTAAAGTTCTAGAAGTTGAAACCATATTTTTGGAGTTAAAATAAACTCTAGTTTGTTTTCCCATTTGACAAGCATCACCAACTTTACCTTTCTTAAATTTGATTTTAGAAAGTTTAATTACAAAATCTTTTCAAGAAAGAATTTTAATTAAATTCATGTTCCTATTGCCAAGCCTTCTATGTCACAACTGTTGACCCGTATTTAATTTTAATAATGACAAAACATTACTCTAATTACACTAATAGTTTTATCTAAGTGTTTAAGCGGTAAAAGCATTCAGTGCATAAACAAGATGCAAGTACTCAACATGATTCAGACAACAAAACAAGCTAGAAGATCTAGAATAGGCATTAAGGTAATTGAAAGAATTGTAAATCTCTTATGTTTAATTACATAGCTTGATCTATGGCTCAATTTACAAAAGACTTGGACAAAACTAAAAATACAAAAAAATTCTAAGTTAAAAACCATTTTTGAAAAGGAAAACTGGGTTGAAACACAACCCAGTCAACTGAGTCCCTATACCAGTCGACTGGGATATGGGACATAAAGTTCCCAATCAACTGGTACTGAGGACCCAATCGACTAGTAACTTCACCCAGTCGACTGGTCATCTGACCCAGTCGACTGGTACTCTCCCTTAGCCTAAAAAGTGAAAAATCTTCACTTGACCCAATCGACTAGTACAAGGACCAAGTCAACTAGTAATTCGAAAATGTGATCGTTTGAGACGCACGAATTGAACATTTAATGCCCCAAACCTACCAAGTCAGTGTTAAACAACCATATTAATTCAAGGCTATTTAACCTACTTCAATGAGCATTTAAAAAAAGAAGAGAACACATTCAATTCATAAGATAGCTCATTAATTCTCAAAAGCTTTGAAAATTTTAATATTGAGCCATTCTTCAAGCTTACTCTTGAAAGAGAGATAAAGTTCATTTGTAAAAGCACTTATTGCTATCTCTCTACCATTTACTTTACAACAAATTCCATTTATTGTAAAGGGAAAGAGTTGGTATAACTCTTAGAGTGTTTAGGATTAAACACTTCATTGTAGCTTTCGTGAGAAAGAGATTATTGTAAGGTTTGTGCAACACTCGTGAAGTTGTACGACTAAAGTTTTAGTGGATTACTTCAAGGAGGTTCCTTGAAGAGAGTGGACATAGGGTCGAAAGGAATCTGATATTTTTGTACCACTATAAACAGAGTTTGCGTATTCTTTTCCTTAAACTCCTTTACTTTCAAGCATATTATTTGATTGTGATTTGTGTATTTAACTGTTTAAAAACTTTTAAGTTAATTAGAAAAAGTTTTTAAAGTTTTTAAAACCTAATTCATCCCCCTCTTGGGTTTGAACCTCGGTTTACAATTGGTATCAGAGCTTCATACTCAATTTCAAGCTTAAAATCCTTGAGTTGATATGACAGCATCAAATAGCTATACCAAATGACATTCCTACACTAGGCCTCATTTGGTCAATGGATCCAATTATAATTACGAGAAAAATAGAATGAAAATCTTTGTCAAATGACAAGATTACAATCTATGGAGAGTCATTGAGAAAAGACCTAGAATTCCTACAAAGGAAATAACTGTAGCTCGAGGTTTCAACCTAAGAGGGGGGGTGAATTGGGTTTTTAAAGACTTTTTGCTGAATTAATACAAGTTTATAAAAACTGATAAGCAGCAAACAATTAATACAAGTAATGAGCTGTAAATAAAGAGTTTAAGGAAAGATGATGCAAACACAGTTTATAGTGGTTCGGCAATATCGGATTCGTTCCGACCCTACGTCCACTCTCTTCAAGGAACTCCTTGAAGTAATCCACTAAGAAAACTTAGTCGCACAACTTAGCCGGGTGTTGCACAAACCGTACACAAGAAAATTACAGGAATTGCTTAAACCGAACAATCCCCTTCCTTTCGAAAGTTTCCCCTTCCTCTCAGAAGTAATCCCTTTACAAAGATGGTGTAAAGTAAAAGGTAGAGAGACAGCAAATAAAAGCTTATTACAACAGAAATGTCTCTCTTTCAAAGTAAAGCTTGAAGAAATGGCTCAACAATATTATTTCAAAGCTTTTTGTGTTTCAAGAGTATAAAAACTTGATTATGTGAGATCAACTCTTTTTGAATATATACAGCTTATTATTGAATGCTTAACTGAATGGGATTATATAGCAATCAATTAATATGGCCGTTTAGGACTTTAATTTGAAAAAGATTTACTTTAAAACATTCAGATTTGTAGTCCAACGGTCATATTTTTGAACTACCAGTCGATTGGGTCGAGATACCAGTCGACTGGGTTCACTTGAAAAAATCACGTTTTCAGACCTTCTGGGTATCCAGTCGACTGGTATATATCATCCAGTCGACTGGGGACTTTCTGTCCATTTTACCAGTCGACTGGGTTGATTCATCCAGTCGACTGGGGACTTACTGTCTAATTACCAGTCGACTGAGTTGATTCATCCAGTCGACTGGGGACCTTCTGTCCCATATACCAGTCGACTGGTATATGTACCAAGTCGACTGGGTTGTCTTCCAACCAGTTTTTCTTCTGTTTTTCATATAAAAAAAACATTTGTTTTAAAATTAACGGTTTTAGAAAAACTTTTGTGTTCGAACCATTGAACAAGCTAATACTATAAGTGAGACTTACATTGGATCTAAACCTTAAGACCTATACTAGATCTTCAGTCTTCACTTGATACTTGATTTGGTTCAAGTTCTTGCACTTTGTTCCTTGGTTGAATGTGTTTGATCCTTAATACAACTTAGTTTAAACTTGTTAGTTAAATAACAGTTGTGTTTTGCCATCATTAAAATATGGGCGAGGGTCAACAATCCCCCCCTTTTTGATGATGACAAAACTAATAATGTGAAAACATTTTTAAAAGCTAAGTGTTAGGATTTTACAAAAATTTGGACAGAGTTTCCTCTGTTTTTCGAGTAAAACCACCCTGTAAATAAACAAACACAGTTTATATCTCTTTCAACCAATACAGAATCAAACTCAACCAATCAATAAACATTTTTATAAGCTATGGAGCAATGCTCCCCCTAAATCTATGCATTGGTTGCGTTTACTTAGATTTTCTCGTTTTTCTCATTTTTCTCTCCCGTTTTGACAATAGCAACCAAAGGGGACATAACACGAAAAATAAGCTATTTAGCTAATACAATCATCTAGAGTATAAGAAAACAAACTTGCACGCGAAAATTTGGCTTCATTCGGGTTTTGAAAGCCTTCCCGGGAATAATCGGAAGTTTTTATACACGTATAAGCACTTTAGAGCAGTTTAGTGACTAAACAGAGTTGTAAAACAATGCTAACATATCAGAAATAGCATAAATAGATGCAATAAATATGGCTAATAGAAATACATCATCATATATAAAAAGTCAATTATTAAACGGGCTTCACAGAGCCATAACTAAGACAAAATAGTACATGACATGTTCGTGCTTTTGTGATAAGAGCTGGAAAACACTAAGTACACAATAAAGATATAGACTCAAGGTACGGGAGAGTCCGAGCCATCACGAAGAAGATCCCTAATCTCAGCTAGAGAACCCTTGGTGTACTCTCGATGTAACTCGAAGTCGTCCCGTAAGTGGTCTATGGAGGAGCTCAGTCTCTGGTAATCAGACTGCATGGACTGGAAACCAGACTCCATTGTCATCTGGAGGCTCGTGATAGCTCGTAGGATGTCTCTGTAACCAGTCTGACCAGTACTCGAGTCACCAATGGGAGGTGCTCGGGTATCCGTCTCCATCTCAACAGCCGTATCAGCAATAGCATCCTCATCACTGTCGCTCGCATCTTCTCGGATCCTCAGGCGCTTTTCGGCCTTCGGATAGAAGAATCCTTCACGAACAGTACATCCCATCTTCTTTAGTGATGAGATGTTGATGATGTCCGTCAATCCGATATCTTGAGCCTCAGAGGCAGGCAAAGGTACCCGGAAGTGCTGGAGGATGAGCGTAATGAGCATCCCATAAGGAAGACACCCGGAGTCGTTTGCTTCACCGTTTATCATGTTGTCAAGCAACAGATGATATATATTGAAGTGGTGCCCATATTTTAGGCACCAAATCAATACTGTATCTATCTTAGATAGATACCCTCGACTCCCGAGTCTCGAGTGGATGGTCCAACTGACAATCAACTGAAACATCTTTGAGTCGAGGGGCATGTCACTACATGTATGAAATGTAGTGGGTCTGTACACATAGTTAGGGTCTCCCCTGACTATCCGATAGGCCTCCTCAACCTCAAAGTTGTCTGGCCATCCATCCAGACTCCATTGAATCTCCCTTACAGGGATTCTCAGAATGCTCATCAAGAGGTCAATGTTGACCTCAAACTCAACACTGCTAACTCTAGTTCTGAATCTCAAAGCCAGAGGACTGGGTTTCACCAAGTTCGCGTAGAACTGGTGAATCAGTCACGGTTAATATTTCTCATGAATTCTGACCAGTGGGGTCAGATTTATTGCCTCAAAGGCTGGTAGAATATCGAAATTTTCGTGGCGAATAGAGTCGAAATCTACGACTCTACCCATCATGATTTTCTTGTGACGGATTATAGAGTTATACCTTGCATGTGCCGCCGGACTGTAAAACAGAGTCTGCTCCAACTCTGTTCTGGGCTTCTTGCTGGATGAGCCCGCTGCTCCCTTTCCTTTCGACTCCGAAGCCGAAGGTTTTGAAGACCTTGGCTTTTTAGGCACATTAGGTCCACTTGTTGTTAGTTTTATACGGATCTTATCGCTCATTTTGATGAAAAACGAGTTTTTGGGGAAAATGAATTTTGGTGAAAATAAGAGATTTTAACCGAAGAAAGTCAAAAATCTCTTTAAGGATGAGTAGATCGGTGTATTTAGATGAAGTTTGGATGGTTTTTGGATCAAAATGGTGAATTTTTCTATAGAGAGAAAATTTGGGAGTTCGAAAATGGCGTAAAAGTTCAGAAAAATGAACAGTCTTATTTATAATATCGCGTTACCAGTCGACTGGGTCGAGTTACCAGTCAACTGGGTCCCTTTGAGAAGATGAACAGTTTGAATACCAGTCGACTGGGTAAACGTACCAGTCGACTGGATAAACTGGCAGTCAGTTACCAGTCGACTGAGCTACCTTAACCAGTCGACTGGAGGATAAGAGTTTTTCAAAAAATTGGCGCCAAACAAAGATTTGACCTAATAGACGACTGGAGAAGACTTACCAGTCGTCTGGAATATTTGGCAGAGAGTTACCAGTCGATTGGGTCAGATGTACCAGTCAACTGGAAGATCTGGCAGTGAATTACCAGTCGACTGGACCCTTAGTAAAATTTTCAGTCTTGAATTTTTACACGATTTTGTTTATCTATGACATTTTTGAGTGAGGGAAATAATTAAACAAGGATTAATATTCTTTCACTCAATGTCAAATATGCAAATGATGAAATGAGATGCAATCAAACATTCAGTTTATCAAAATCAAGCAATCCCATCAACATTCTAATCTTACAAAAACTAGCTTCACTTAAGGGTTTTGTAAGAATATCAGCTATTTGATCTTTTGAAGGTATGAATTCTAATCTTATATCACCTTTTTGAGCATGGTCTCTTAGGAAATGATGTCTAATCTCTATATGCTTGGTTCTAGAGTGTTGAATAGGATTTTTGGTTAGGTTGATGGCACTAGTATTATCACAATATTTTTTAGGTTCATGCCATAATCTTCTAGTTGTTGTTTCATCCATAACACTTGGCCACAACAACTGCCAGCTGCTACATATTCCGCCTCAGCGGTTGATAGTGCAACAGAATTCTGTTTCTTAGAAAACTAAGAAGTTAACATAGCACCTAAGAATTGGCATGTTCCACTTGTGCTCTTTCTATCTAACCTACATCCAGCAAAATCAACATCTGAATATCTTACTAGCTCAAAAGATGATTCTCTATAGTACAATAATCCTATGGTCTGGGTTCCTTGCAAATATTTAAGGATTCTTTTTATTGCAACTACATGTGATTCCTTAGGATTAGCCTGAAATATAGCACACATGCATACACTGAACATAATATCAGGACTACTTGCAGTCAAATAAAGTAAAGCACCTATCATGCTTCTATAATATTTAGAATCTACAGTTTTACCTCCTTCATCAAGATCAAGTTTAGTAGTTGTGCCCATAGGCGTTCCAATTGGCTTTGAGCTTTCTATCCCGAACCTCCTTAGTAGGTCCTTAATGTACTTTTGTTGATTGATGAAGATACCTCCTTTTAGTTGCTTGATTTGTAGTCCAAGGAAGTAGGTAAGTTTTCTCATCATACTCATTTCAAATTCACCTTGCATGCACTTTGCAAACTCTTGACACATAGATTCATTAGTAGCACCAAATATAATATCATCAACATATATTTGAACTATCAATGTGTCATTTTTGTGAGTTTTTGTGAAGAGAGTTGTATCTATTCTACCTCTTACAAAATCATTATCAATCAAAAATTTACTTAGTCTTTCATACCATGCTCTTGGAGCTTGCTTCAACCCATATAGAGCTTTAGAAAGCTTGTAGACATGATTTGGTAGACTAGGATTTTCAAATCCAAGAGGTTGCTCAACATAAACCTCTTCTTCTATAAAGCCATTTAAAAAGGCACTTTTCACATCCATTTGAAGTAGCTTAAATTTATTAAAGCATGCAAAGGCTAATAACATTCGAATGGCTTCTAATCTAGCTACGGGAGCATAAGTTTCATCAAAATCTATTCCTTCCTCTTGGTTATATCCCTTAGCAACTAGTCTAGCCTTATTTCTAGTTACTATACAATTTTCATCCATTTTATTTCTATATACCCATTTAGTTCCAATTATTGAATAATTTTTAGGTCTTGGAACTAGTTTCCAAACATTGTTTCTCTCAAATTGATTTATCTCTTCCTGCATTGCAATTATCCAATCATTATCTTTTTCAGCTTCTATAAATATCTTAGGTTCTACTTGAGACAAATAAGCTACAAAATTGCAAATATTTCTAATGGAAGAGCGAGTTCTTACCCCTTGTGAAGGATCACCAATCACTTGATCAATTGGATGATGATTTACATACCTCCAATCTTTGGGTAGATTTTCCTCTTATTGACTTAAGGATGGTTGGTCCAAATTTGGGAGTTGTCATCCCTTCATTTGCTTGAGGAGAACTCTCTTTTGGGTCAACAATGGGAGTAGGAGTTTCTATTTTTGGAATAAAATCTGCATCATCTTTAAAGGAAACTTCTCTACTACTCATTGGATTAGATTCATCAATAGTTACATGCACAGATTCTTCTACTACTAGAGTTCTCTTGTTGAAAACTCTATAAGCCTTACTAGTAGTTGAATATCCTAAAAATATTCCTTCATCGGTCTTAGAATGAAATTTACCCAAGTTAGTTTTATTGTTATTTAAGATGAAGCATTTACTACCAAAAGCACTAAAATAGGAAATATTGGGCTTTCTGCCTTTCCATAGTTCATATGGAGTTTTATCAAGCAGAGGCCTTATCAAAATTCTATTTAATATATAGCAAGAAGTATTCACGGCTTCAGCCCAAAAATATTTTGGTATACTATTTTCACAAAGCATAGTTCTTGAAAATTCTTCTAGAACTCTATTTTTCCTCTCAACAATTCCATTTTGTTGAGGAGTTCTAGGAGCTAAAAAGTTGTGGTTAATTCCATTTTCATCACAAAATTTTGAAAAGCTTTGATTTTCAAATTCTTTGCCATGATCACTTCTTATGCTTGAAATACAAATTCCTTTTTCATTTTGTACCTTTTTGCAAAACTTTTCAAATCCTTTGAAAGCTTCATCCTTGTAAGCAATAAAAATAACAAAGGTATATCTTGAATAGTCATCAACAATAACAAGAGCTTGATGGCCACCTAGACTAATGGTACTAATTGGACCAAATAAGTCCATATGCAAAAGTTCCAAAGGTCTAGTAGTTGAGACTACATTTTTTGCTTTAAAAGAAATCTTAGTTTGTTTTCCCATTTGATAAGCATTGCAAACTTTGTCTTTTTCAAAATTGATTTTATGAAGTCCAATAACTAAATCTTTTCTTGAAACAATTTTTAGCAAGTTCATTTTTACATGACCAAGCCTTCTATGCCATAGCCATGGATTTTCACTAAAAGCAGGAAAACATTTTTCGAATGCAAGGATTTCAAATCAACTATGTAGACATTTTCATATCTATGGCCAATGAATTTGATCTTGTTGCTCTTGATGTCTATAACTAGACAATGAGAGGTCTCAAATGTGACTTTGTATCCTTTGTCACATAACTGACTATTACTAAGTAAATTTGGCTTAAGGCCTTGTACTAGCAATACATTATCTAAGGTTGAGAAATCGTTACCGACTTTTCCATGCCCGATGATCTTTATTTTAGTATTGCCTCCAATGGTCACAAGTCCACCATCTCTTAGAGTTAACTCCTTGAATACACTTTTATCACCGGTCATGTGCTTCGAGCATCTGCTATCCAGGTACCAACAGTTACCTTTCTCCTTGGTGTGGAGGCAAATCTACATTACACAAAGATATACGATAGCACTTTTAGGTACCCAAAATTTCTTGGGTCCTTTGGGGTTAGTCCTTGAAAATACGGTTCCTTTTGGGACCTATACTTTCTTAACATGTGGTGCTCTATGAACAAGTTGATGATGCACAATCCTAGCATTATAGTCATAGAAATTTCTAGGATACATTTTTTTCTGTTTGAAGGCTTCCCCAAGCTCAACTTTTTCTTTTAATTTTCAAAGGCAATGTGGTGGTGGCCATCTTTTGGTCACTTTCTTGATTACTAATTCTATTTTTTTTTTATTTTGTGTTTTGCTTCAGATTTTGATCTAGAATAATTATTCCAATCTTAAACAAGAATTAAATAAAGAAACTACATGTACCCAAGAAATTACCTGCAGTGGTGGAGGAGGCGTGGCGGTTGGGGAGGAGTGGCGGCTGGGGAGGCGTGTGCGGTAAAGGAGGTGACATGTACGGTGGAAAAAGAAGAAATTTATTTCAAAATGGAAAAAAATGAAATTTGTTGATGAAAAAGTAAAATAAAATAAAGATTTGTGTATTAGGAAAAACAAAGATTAAAAAAAAGAAGATTGATAGAAGTCTCAAACTATAGGATATGAAAATGGAGAAAAAATGGCGCAGCGGGCAAAAAAATGGAGGGAAAGGGAAGGGTATTTTATAGATTGAGTATATGCGACGGCCAAGGGCGTACGCAATATTTTAGTCATCAAATGTGACGGCCCCTCCGTCGTAAGTCACTATATAATTTCGGTCGCAAAGGGAAACATCAAATGCGACGGACAATCAGTCGCAAGTGACTATGGAATTTCAGTCGCAATTAAAATTTATAAATATAATATCATATTAAATTGATTAAAAAAATGAGAAGTAAGGTTTTGTCTAAAACATAAAACATGACAGCTCACTCAATCGCAAATACCAATTTCAATTCGGTCACAATTGATATTTTTAAATATAATATTATATTAAATTGATTAAAAATGATTTTTTTTGAAACATCAAAAGTGACAGTACACACGATCGCAAATAAAAATTTCATTTCGATCGCAATTGAAAGTTTTAAATATAAAATTACATTAAATTAATTAAAATAATAAAAATATAATATTATATGTTCATCATATTTGCGACTGCACAAATTTGTCGCATTAAAGTTTCAGAACCACAAAAGCGATCTAAATATTCCATATTTGCAAGGGTAGGTCAGTCGAAATTATAAGTAGCGTGGGATTTTTGTGGTCGTCGCATATACCAAATAAATGCGACTGAAATATTGCCGTTACTTCCAAATCCCTCGTAGAAGCATGGTTTTCTGGTAGTGAAGGGAGCACTAGAAAGATTTTATGAAATAAATTAAACTGGTGGTTTAATTGCAATTCTAAAATTTTAGAGCCTTTAAGAATAAAGATTTAATATAAATAAGGGTTTTCTTTGATGGAAACCTAAATGGTTATTATTAGAGATTAAGATTAGACCTTAGGCTCTTTCTCCAAAAAGTCACCAGTCGAAAATCCCAAGGAGCTAGCACTTCGTAATTTTCAGTCACCCTTGATTGGAGATCTTTATTTCTTCGTTGCTCATATGGATACACTTAGAGGTCAGGCGTTTGAACGGCTTGTGAACTCGTCTTCAAAAAATCAACAAGAATCTCCATCAATGTAAGGTATAAATCCCTAACTTTATAAAGAGATATTGATTTATTGTTCTAATTGATTCATAGATAATTTCTTCTTGGTGGAAGTTTATTGACCTAATATGAAAAAAATTAAATTTTGTTTTGTTTTCTATACAGATAAACTTACGTCACTACAAGAAAATTTTCACCCATCGGCGCTTTATTTTCGGTGCTTTCGCAAGCGCTACTATAGCTCATATATTGGCGCTTACAAGTGCCACTATATGTCATTGTCATATATCGGCGCTTTGAAACGCCACTATGTGTCATTATTATATCGGCTCGTTTAAGCACCACTATGTGATATATCAGTGCTCATATATCGGTGCTATCGGCACATTTCATATATCGACGCTTTGAAATGTCACTATGCGTCAATGTCATATAGTGGCGCTTCCAAGCGCCACCATCAGTATGTAATATAGTGGCGCTTTTAAGTGCCACTATGTGTATATTTCATACAGTGGCACTTTTAAGTGCCGAAACAGGACTTCATATACTGACACTTTGAAGTGCTGAAAGAGTACTTAAAAAATTAGTTATATCTTGCGCGCTAAAATGAATTTGCAGATGACAAAAAATCAAATATAATGTACTTTTACGTGCTTAGGCTCTAGAACCTTCCTGGACATGTTTTCTTTCTCATCAATCAACTTTACTTCTTCTTTCTCTCTCTCAATCTACAGTCATGTTCTCAATCTGATTTTCTCTTTCTCTCTAGTTCGGTTGCTTTCTATCTATCTCACACTCGATTCATCAGAGGGGTCATCCCTAGTTGAAGCCGCACACTGTTCGTTCACCAGTTCTAGCCGGAGATCTCCTATATCATCCCCATCTTATATGTAAGTTTCTACTCTCTTTATTTCTTCATATACGTGTTTAATGTGTACGCTTCTACTCTCGTACCATTTCATTGATTTGTTTGGCTTTGTGGGAAAATTGGGGGAAAAGTGTGGGGAAGGGGAAATAGCGAATTTTGGGGTGTTTATTGTTGTTTTTTCTTCACCCAAGATAAGAAATTTAATTGTTTCAAGAATATATAAGTCTTTTGTCTTCATGTGAATTTTGTAATTTATTTTTTCTTATTATAGTAATACTTTTAGATTCTTGGGTTTTTGCTATAAAAGGTGGGTTTTAACTAAGATACGTTACAATTAAGAGATTCTTGAGTTGCTTTCAGTGGTAATTTTTTTAGTAAAATTTAGCAAAGCTTAATTCTTGGACTCATCAAATTGAGATACAACTTGCTTCCAGGATTTTTATTAATATACGATCTGATGTGTTGTATGCCTCAACTATGAGAAATGAGATTTTTATAAATTTTATTGTCATATTGTCTTATAGTTCTATGGGCATCATTTTGAAGACTATCTAAATTTGAGTTTTAGATGAAGTAGGTTGTTTTTTAAATGTATAATTTTCCCACTCACATTTGGTGTTTCAAAGAAATTCCATATCTCTATGAATTTTGTATTGTATCCAAGTTCCATTGCATCAGTTATTGGTCTTTGAATAGGATGCACGCATAAGTTTTGGGCCTAAAATACACCACAAGATAAATGACTTCCACCGGCGCTTTATTTTTAGCGCTTCTATAAAGCACCACAATATGCAAATATTGCCGCTTGGAAGCACCAAAATTATCCAATTTTAAACTTGGTTATATTTCGGCGCTTGTAAGGGGTGGCTACACAGCAGCACCTATGAAGGGGCTGCTGCACAGTAGCCCTTGTGCAGGGGCGACTGGGCAGCAGCACTTATGAAGGGGCGGTTGCACAACAGCACCAGTGAAGGGGTGGCTGCACAGAAACACCTGTGAAAGGGTTGCTACCACAGATTTAAGGAAATGTTGAAGTGCAGTGTGCATGAAGCAAACTTAGAATCATTATAAATGAGTTGGAATTTTTTACTTTTCTTAAATTGTATCTGAAATTATTTTAGAGTTTAAATTCATACCCTTAAATTCAAGTATATAGGATAAATATTTCAACTATGATGATGTTTGATCTCAGATTCACCCTAAATAATATTTTCTACTATTTAAATCTTAGTTATTTTCTTTTGTTTTAATATTTGAATTAAAAGCTTCTAATGCTTTCCAGAGGCTTTAACTCCTGATTCTTCCGCGCTCAATTGATGAAGTTGGTGTTGCTTTTTTATATGCTTGGTTGAATCAGGTCATGTTCTGTTTTTGTATAACGTCTTATATATCCCTGTGCTATATGTATAAGTAGGGACAGCTGCGTAACAGCCCCTGTGCAAGGGTGGCTGGAGCTAGGCCCGTGCAGGGGAGGTGATTATATCAATTTGTTGTTATCAATTTCAATTCATCAACATAGCAATCAAATCTAAGTTTGTGATTATGCCTTATATTGTTCAATTCTGACTTTATTAATATTGTTTTAGGAAAGTCTATTGGCGCCATCTTAAAATGGATAAAAGTTGGATAGATAAAATGAGGTCGAGTAAAGCTTATATGGATGGTGTTGTAAACTTGTGGTAGGAAAGTCTATTTGCGTGTCAGAAAGCTTGTGGTAGTGGTAGTATTGTTTGTCCATGTAGGAGATGTGGTAATTGTTCTTCATTCGAAATAGAAGTTATTCAAGAGCATCTATTGTATAATAGGTTTAGTCTAGGTTACACCGAGTGGGTTTTTCATGGTGAGAAAGTCTCTTGTATTCACCACTCTCCTTTTAGTTTATAACCCACCAGTGTTCCAGTTGGCTTCATGGGATGAAATGACGTGTTGTATTTGCTCCGAGGTGCCTTCGAGGTTACTTATGAAAACCAAAGCAATGAATCATTAAGTGAAGGAATTGAAGTGGGATTTTCAATGAACCATTAGATTTCAATCTTTTTTCTCTTATCTTTTGACTAATTTTATGTTGAATATTGATCACTACAAGGCTGCTGATATAAATACTTTTGAAAAGGATGTCATAATTTGACCTTATGATGTAGAACAGTAGGAGACACAATAACAAAAAAATAAATTAACAACCTTAATCACTACTGCGCCAGCCCTTACACAAAGGTTGCTGAGCAAAAATTTTAGGTTGAAATTGTTGTTTTGATAATACTATTTCATGTTGTTGTTCTTGGCATGTATGGTATGCAGTAGCAGTAGTACACCTCATTTATAGTTCTTCTAAACTCCATATGTATAGCTCTTTGACGTCTCTTTTTTTGAAAGATATAAGCATGTTTATATTTTTATGTATACAGATTTCAACAACATGTTTAAGTCAAAACCTATTTCTCTCTCAGTAAGAGTTACTATGTTAAACCAATCTCCAGCTGGGTATTCACAATATCAAGAAGATGCTGAACATGAGCATGAGTATCAACTTGAAGATGATCGTGACTCTTAAAGTGATTCTAAGACTAAGCCAATAACCACATAAATTCAAAATAATGATAATGAAGAATACGAGATAATTGGTAATTTTTATATTATAAGACATTCCCTTTATAACTAGTTTGATATCACAGTGTTATCCTATTTATAAAATTTATGTTTTCAATGTACATATTCTCAAGGGAGGGTGAGAAAGCAAACATGTGTCATGCCAACGTCACAAGTGTGGTCCTTGGAATGTGGGGAGAAAATTGTGGTCCACTTCAATGCACTTAATCAGCCCATGAAATAGGGTGGGCAAATATTAAGTAGCCGGTTGGGTAAAGTTGCAAAAAGAATGAACATTTGTCTGCTTGGTTACATGGATTGGAAGAAGGTGCCTTCTAACTACAAAAAGGACATTGTTTATTGATTCGGATAATTAACAACAACTTAATTTGGGTTTTTCTTCCCTTTTTTGGTGTTGTATATGCATATACTCCTTAACACCAAAAATACTTATTTGTATTATTTTTTTTCTTTGTGGTGGAGGAAGTTTCATTATCCTATGATTGAGACGATCGACAAAATATTATTGAGGATGATCGGTAAAAAAATGGAAGGACTACAAGTATGTACTTAAAAGGGACCACGTGAGGAACAAAACAAAGTAACAAATTTTGAGCAATAAAGTTCTAAAAGGAGTAGATCAAAACTAGTGGAAAAAACTTATGAATTACTGGTTTTCTGAGCATAGTGAGGTTATATTTTCATAATTATGTTCATTTGAATTCTCATTGTTTCTATTTTCTTTTGATGATTTATTAGTCAAGTTGGTTTATGGTTGTTGTAGAAATATTCTACGATAGGAACAGCATCATGTGAAAGACAACAATGTCCTCACATGACCGGATCAAAGAATTTTACTAGAAAAAATGATGAATATGTGAGTTGATTTGCTTCATTCATCCAATTTTTCATTTGAGATGTAGTGTATTGAGTCATTGTTTGAACTCTTTTAATAAATTGTAGGAACTGAAACATGGAACTGAGCCCTGGCGCGTAGAGTTTTTTTACTGAAACCCATAAACGCAAGGATGGAACTTTTATTAATGAAGCATCAAGACAATTTGTGGTAAGTTTAACAAAACTAGTTCTCAAATACTTAAAGTTAGAGAATTTTAATTCTTATATCAATTATTCTTGGATCATTTTTATTGGTGTTAACAACTAGCAAAGCAAAAAATATGGTTATCTTATGCAAATTGTTTATTTAGTTAGTGATGTTGTCCATGAAGCTTTGTGTAAGTTGTACATAGAAAGTTCTAACTTCAGCAATATCAATGAGATTTAACGGTTTAGATATCTATCAGTGATTCTTTTTAACTTAATATGGTTATCATTTGGGTTTCCCTTGTGAATAGTAGCAAGTTTGTTTATCATTTATGCTTTTGAAGGAGTGTTTATGATGAGTTTATGAGAAAGTTTTGAAGCCTAACACCACATAAAAAAATAGTAGAGGCTTAACATTCTCATATTACTCCATTTTGTTGGCAAACAATTCACAAGAGATACATTGCCTTTGCCAAATAAAATATTACTCCATTTTTAACCGTTAAGCTTTATTTTTTTATAAGAAATGACAGCCAAACAAATACTTGATGTGATGAGACTTGAAAATGAAAAAAAAAAAATGATTACATACAAAAGCTAGTTGTGGCTACTTTGTTTGGATTGTATTTTTGTTCTTCTTTTGCAGGAGGTTTTATGGAAAAAGAGGGGAAACTCTGCTCGTTTTTTTTGTAAAATCTGATTGCTTAACCTTTGTTCTTTTTGTTTTATGTAACTTTCGCTGCAAATAGCTACTCAATCTTTAAGGGAGTTATTTTATCATCTTTTTTATTTCTTAATTGTAGGTGACTGCTGAAGCTCGTATGGCCGAACTTGTTGTTGCTTCAGGATTTTCTGATGCTATTAACAATTTACAAATACAAATGAAGTCTTCACGGAGCTTATGGGTGAAGAAAGTTCTGGATGTGTACAAGGTCAAGGGTTTGGAGTTAATCCCATCGACATGTTTGGATTTTCAACTCAAATTAAGAATGATGTGGGATACAATGGAGCTTATGCTGAAGAGATACATAATTTGAAAGCACAAATAGAAGAAATCAATAAAAAGCATGAGCATCAGATTCAGGAATAACGATGAAGCATGATGATCAAATGATCAGTATGTAATCCCAAATGGATGAGCTCAAGTCTTTACTATAGTGGTTGGTTAATGGAGGATCTCATATTTGATTTCAAATGTAATGATACTTAAAAGATTTATTCAAATTTCATTCAATTACTTGGTTATTTATGAATTTAGGTGTTAACTATGAATTTTTGTGTGTGAATGAAATGACTTTTGTATTGATATTTGAATTTACGTGGATTTGATGGTATATATATTGAAGAACAAGGGTTAATTATATATATAGTAGGTGTTGATATTAAACCCAAAATAGTGCAAAAACATAAGCGTATTCTGACGCTTTAAAGTGCCACAAAAATTGTCAATATGTGGTATATTATGGCGCTTTAAAGTGCCACAATATTTTCGTATTGTGGCACTTTGAAAAGCCACAAAATTATGCACATTGCAGCTCTTACGGTAAGCATCGGCTCTGGCACTGCAACACCGCACATATTTATCTGGCGCTTGTTTAAAGCGCCAGTATCACATATTGTGGCACTTTAAAGCGCCGAAATCTGCTAAAAAAAGCGTTGGCATCTGTGACTTATGTTGTAGTGCATGACACCATCATGACATCTAAGCATAACACTGGTAATTAATAGTCTCTAGGAATTGATGCATAATTTCGCATGGGAGTATGAATATTGGTGGGAAACCTTGGAGTCAAGTCAACTCATTACACAGTGCCAACCACAACAGCCAATTGCTCTATGATAGAATGGTACAAGTATTCTGGTTGTAGTTGATGAAGTTGTATTAAGCAGATATGGATCTTGCAAAGAACTAATTTGCTAAATGTGAGATTGGATCTCCATCTATCCACAAGCAGAAAACCACCATCAATAGACAGTGGACTATTGTTCCAGATGAATTCTCTATCCACCTCGTTTTCAAAATGTAATATATAAAAATTACCTTCATGGCCTACCACCGTAACATGACCGTGCATGTACCAGGAATGATAAATCATAGTTTGCATGTGCCTAAGAGAGAAGCAGCAGTAGTCAAGCAAGAACACAATTAGGCAATCCCTTTAGAACCTTTTGGTTTCTTCCAATTATTCAGCTGAAACTGGAATAATCGGTCCACTACCTGCTCGAACTCTTGGTTCAACATTAGCATTGATCCTTGAACTAACATCTCGAATTTCCGCAAACTCTCCCATGGAATTAGCCTCACTATTTTTAGTCAACTACTCTTTTTAGCTCAAAGCCCATAAACATGAGTGAGGATGCTCAGGAGGGTCAGGGTTCATTATAAAAGTGTGTTTGGGGGGGGGGGATTTCAAACGTTGTCTTTTACATGGTGGTAAATTTTCTGTATATTCCAAACATTGGTGTTGGAACTTAGATTTACGTTTAAGGTAAATAATTTTTCCAAGAAGGAATGCCCAATATCTGTTCAATGAAAGCTAAGCCAGCGGTAAATGACTGATCAAACAACAATTTCTGGCCATTCAACAAAGAAGGAATCAAGAAAATGATCTTGAAAAGTGTCTTCACTTTCCAAAGATCTTATGAAAACTTAGGTTGTATTGATAGATGTAGGAATAACTAATATTAAAAAGGTATATCAAGTGTCCAATGTCAAATGCCGTAGAAGAAGAATGAAATTCAATAGGTTATCTCTTTGCATGTCATCAAAAGGAAAATTTCTTGTCTAATACAGTGCCATGAGAGACACATGGAATAAGGGTCCATCTCACCCTTAAATGAAAATAAAATATATTTTTTTTCTTGGTACTGTGCTAAGCAAGAACTTCTCCATCAAAAGGCATAAAAAGAAACCAAAACGATTCTTTAAAACGTGAAAATAAAAGGAAATTCTCCAAGATTCCAACAAAGAACTGCACCCTTATTGGGGACTACGATCCTCTCTATTTAAGAATTGAAATGGATGTCAAGTTTATAGTGAGATTGAATGCCACCATGACAAATTTGATTTTGGATATTCTCCATTTGATGATGTGGCATTCAATCTCACCATAAACTTGATTCTATTTGAATTTTGAAATAGAGAGAATGGTGATCCCCTTTATTGATTCAAAGAAAACAAAAGAAATGAGTAGATTAAATAACCAATGTATTAAAGCAAATAACTGTTCAAAACTTTCTCTCATATTAGAGAGGTTCTTTCTTCTTCTGTAAATCTAAAGAAAAAATTTATGTTGCTCCAAAATTTTGCAATGAAAATGTTTAGAATTTAAAATCCATTGTCATCGCTAATACTTGGAAGCTTCTGGCAACGGAGTGAGTGGCAGACAGAGCAAGGTTTCTTGGGTTTTATGCACTTGGGTATGATGATCATTGTGGTGATGCAACGGGTCTCAGGGCTTGCCAAGAAAAGCATATCGAAAGACTTAAGTAGTTTCTTTTTTTTTCAATTGGTTTTTGGTGGGTTTTTGGAGCAGGGTTTTCTTATCTATATAGATATGAGATTTCTGAATCTGATGGTGTGATTTATTTCAAGCAGGGGTGTTTTCCAACACCGACAATCTATGGTAGCAGTGAACTTCTATCAAAAAGGCCCGAAAACCTATGGATTGGGTCGTGAAAGGCTTCTAACATACAGAGTAAAAAATTATTCAACTATTAATGGGGTTACTTTTTATTTGAATCTGTTGCTACTGAGTTGGAGGCTAGACCTTAGAGGAATCTACACAAGGAAGATGGGTAAGTTAAAGAGTCACCGGAGGAGACAGAGGGGATGCCTCCAGAGACACTCCGATGCCTCTGTTAGTGCAAGTTTTTAGAAGAATGTGGATAGTGGAGCTTTCGGTATGTAAAAAATGTGATCGTTCTTTTTCTTGGATAGGCATACCTAGGTCCTTTTATAATGCTTTGGGGATGAGGCGGCCCATGTGCCAAGGATAGGGATATCCTAGATATCCCACTGTTTGGATCATGGTTACCCACGTGTCGATTTGCTGTTTTGGTCTGAGGCTGTCCACGTGTCGCTTTTTTATTGGGTGTGTGGTTTTTGGGCTGTATCAAAGGCCCTCCACTTTCTTAAGTACATTTATGTGCTTCAAAGAAGTTTTGAATGGTTTGGTCTTAATAAAAGGGAAATCAATATGCTTGGCCTTGGGGGTATTGAGACGAGCATATAAGAAGCAGTCCATATGCTCAGCCTTGGGGACATTGAGCCGAGCATAAGAGAAGCAGTCCATATGCTCAACCTTGGAGATATTTGAGCCAAGCATATGAAAAGTAGACCATATGCTCGGCTTTAGAGACCTTGAGCCGAGCATATGAGAAACATACCATATACTCGGCCTTAGAGACCTTGAGCCGAACATATGAGAAGCAGTCCATATGCTTGGCCTTAAAAACATTGAGCCGAGCATACGAGAAGAAATCAATATGCTCGACCTTGGAGATAATGAGCCGAGCATGTGAGAAGCAGTCCATATGCTCGGCCTTGGAGATATTGAGCCCAGCATATGAAAAGCAGTCAATATGCTCGGCCTTGGCAACATTAAGCCGAGCATATGAGAATCATTCAATATGCTCGGCCTTGGAGATATTGAGCTCAACATATGAGAAACAGTCCATATGCTCGGCCTGGGAGATATTGAGCCGAGCATATGAGAAGCAGTCAATATGCTCGACCTTGGAGACATTGAGCCGAACATATGAGAAGCAGTTAATATGCTCGACCTTGGAGACATTGAGCCGAGCATATGAGAAGCAGTCAATATGTTCGTCCTTAGAGACATTAAGCTGAGCATATGAGAAACAATCGATATGCTTGGCCTTTGAGACATTGAGCCTAGCATATGAGAAACAGTCCATATGCTCTGCCTTTGAGACATTGAGCCGAGCATATGAGAAGCAGTCCATATGCTAGGCCTTGGAGACTTTGAGCCGAGCATATGAGAAGCAGTCAATTTACTCAACCTTAGAGACATTGAGTCGAGCATATGAGAAGCAGTCCATATACTCGACCTTGGAGACATTGAGTCGAGCATATGAGAGGCAATCAATATGCTCGACCTTAGAGACATTGAGCCGAGCATATGAAAAACAGTCTATATG
This sequence comes from Bretschneidera sinensis, assembly GCA_023935145.1. Taxonomy (NCBI): domain Eukaryota; kingdom Viridiplantae; phylum Streptophyta; class Magnoliopsida; order Brassicales; family Akaniaceae; genus Bretschneidera; species Bretschneidera sinensis. The sequence continues at coordinate 98,346,996 of CM043700.1, read as the reverse complement.
CTCGACCTTGGAGACATTGAGACAAGCATGTGAGAAGCAGTCAATATGTTTGGCCTTGGAGACATTGAGCCGAGCATATGAGAAGCAGTCAATATGCTCGGCCTTGGAGACATTGAGCCGAGCATATGAAAAATAGTCCATATGCTCGGCCTTGGAGATATTGAGCCAAGTATATGAAAAGCAGTCAATATGCTCGGCCTTGGAGATATTGAGCCGAACATATGAGTAGCAGTCAATATGTTCAACCTTGGAGATCTTGAATTCCAGGTGGACTTTTGGGCTTCTCGCTTTTTAGGCCCATGAAGGCCTTGAGTTGTCTTTTTCCTTAGGCCGTCTTTGTTTTTCAGGCCATGAAGGGTGCCTTGGGCCGTCTTTTTCTTTTAGGCTTCTTGAAGGACCTCTAGATGTTTTTGAGCTTTAGACCTGTTTCTTGACACGTGGCTCGCGTCAAACTTATTGAATGCGCGCAGCCGCCTTTTGTAAAAAGGGCGGTGCTCATTAATATTGGGCTTCCTTGGGGAATGGAACAGCACCTATGGTGGACCAATGCCGCTTCGTTTACAGCGGCGGGCACTTTGGAGAATGTGAAAGTAGCCTTGAGCATCCCGAATGTCACACCTTTCTAACCGCCCGTTTTAATTTGCCTCGTTCACCATGCCTTCTTTCCCTATATAAGAGGGCTTTTGCTCCCATCCTTCTTCACTCCTACCCTTTGAAAGTTTTTTAGAGATAAAGTTTGAGAGTGCTCGTCCTCATGCCATTAAGTTTGAGAGTATTCATCCTCATGCTGAAGAGTTTGGTGTTGAAGCATCTTGCTAAGGAAGAAGTGCTACTTATTTTTAAAGTGAGTCTCATTCTTTCTTTCTTCATGTCTTCAATAGATGGTTACCAAGATAAGCGTAGTAGTAGCAAGAGTAGTAGCAATAGTAGTTGTAATACTTTCTCTAAGGAAACGGGGTCGGACACGTCCTCCTATAGGAGTGAGACCCCAAAAAGAGTCGATGTTAGATAGGGACCTTTAGCTATGGTGTCCTATGTACCTGTGGTGCAGGAGTACGGAGGAGACTCCTCCTCTAATGACTTGGATGTGGCTTTCCTGGACATTAGAGGGGCCATAACCGTGGATGAGAGAGAACAATGGGAGTTTACCGCGAACACTGTTCCTAGCCAGCTCAGGGAGGAAGATCTCGAGGTGATCCAAATATCATATCGTATTCTGGGCGAATACACCCTTAGGCTAGCCAGGGTAGGGGAGAGGGCTTACGATGCCCTACCAAGTCGAGCACTCTACGAGCTGTGTGTGTACGAACAACACATGAAGGCCGGGCTTTATCTTCCTCTGCATCTTTTTTTATGCGTTGTGCTTTGGCTTTGTGCCAGTTGCGGCCGAATTCGGTGAGGTTGATAATGGCGTTTATCTGCATTTGCTCGAAAGTGGGGGGGTTGTTGAACTTAATGTTTTCAAGGCCCACTTCCAGATAAGTAAACACGGCTAGACTAGATGGGTCGTGATCAACACCCGGGCTAGAAGGAGACTGCTGAAGAAGACATCGTCTTCAATCAATAGATAGAAAAAGTCTTTCTTCTTTATCCAGGCTGAAAATGACTTTAGCGTTCCACTCTAATGAAGCTTGGATCGAGCAAGGAAATGCAAGAAGCCAAGCCTTCTTTATCATGAGCAGGAGACGGTGGACACCATGGTGGTCGCGCCCTTGGATGTAGAGGTCCTCTACGATAATGAGGAGTTGACGAGGCGTGGTCTCTATCCCCCATGCCCTGAATCCTCCATAGAGAGTGGTAACCTCGTGTCTGCTTTTCATTCTTGCTTTTATTTTGTCACCACATTGCTTCATGTTGTTTTTCTACCTTTACTTTCAAACTCATGCTTTTTTCTTTTGGTTATCGTGAGTAGAGATGGAGGTGACCGCTAAGGCTAAGGAGCGGGCCAAGAGACTTGCCATAGAGAGAAAGAAGGCTACTCAAGCAGATAAGCAGTCTGCATCTGGATTGAGGGCTAGAAAGAGGCCTCGGGCTTCATTCTCTACTTCTATAAACCTAGAGAGTCCTCCCTCATCTCGAGGTACTGTTGCTAGGGACGGTCTTTACGCCCAACTAGGGCTTGAAGGTTAACGACTCCGTTTTCGTGTACCCCCAGGTGGTGCGAGAACACTTGGTCATAGAGGTCCCTCCTCATGACATGCTGGAACTGTCCCGGAGGCCCTTGGGTCTCAGGTATGATACCCCCTTCTTTGACTTTCTCTCTTTTTCCCCTTATTTTTTTATATGGTGACTAACTACTTCTCATTCGGTTACAGTAAAGTGTCTTTCTGGTGGTCATGTCCTGTCATTACCTTGATACGGCCGAGAGATTGGGCCGAGCATAGCACATGCTAGATAAGAGCACCGAGCTCATTCGCCAACTGTAGGCATCGTTAGACACGGCCAACTAGGCCAAAGCTGAGGCTATCCGAGAGAGGGACACTACTGTTTTGGCGGGGCAATGACTTAGAGAGGAGGTTGAGACCAACACTCGAGTAACAGTAAAGGATTCCTTGGCAGCTTTCTAGGATTTTACCTCTTTTCGGATGACAGTCGTAGATAAGGGAGGCTTGCAATACCTCGAGGGCTTTTTAAAGGCCAAGAGGAGGGTCGAGGCGTTTCATCCCGAGATCCATTTTTCGGCTCTCAACCTGCTGGACCCTTAGGAGGATGAGAAGATCGCTGCGGTTGAGGCAAAAGTTGGAGTTCTTGTTGGCGATGAGGAGCCAACTGCTCAACCGGAGGTCGAGACCGAGACTGAGGACGAGGCCAAGAGAGAAGCTACCCCATAAGGGTTTAGATTAGATTTTTTTTTTTTTTTTTTGTAATTTAGGGCCATTGGCGTCTTTTTGTACGTTTTTGGAACTTTAGTTTAATGAAACCTTCAGCTCTATTTTTCAAACTTGTTTGTTTTTCATTGCACCGGATCCTTTGTCATTACAATTTTTAGCCAACCGAACTTCTTTCGTTATTCATACCCGAGGTGTGAGTTATTAGTAGAATCTTCGGAGGTTTTCGACGTTCCAAGTGCGGGAAACGCTCTTCCTACTTAATTCCTCAAGCTCAAAGGCGTCGGGTCAGCATATCCTCTTGATGCGGTACGGGCCCTGCCAGTTAGAGGTCAACTTTCCCGTCTCTTATAGGCGGGACACTTCATTTTTTTGTAGGACCAGGTCGTGTAACTAGAAACTTTTACCTTGGACTCAAGAGTTGTAATATCCAGCGATTCTCTACTGATAGGCAGCCAGTCAAATCTAGGTCTTATCTCGAGCTTCATCGAATAGATCGACATTCATCTGGAGAGCCTCGTCATTGCTATCATTTTTTAAACTTTGTACTCGTAATTAGAGCACCCCGATCTCCAAAGGGATGACTGCTTCAAAATCGTAAATTATGAAGAAAGGGGTTTCCCTAGTGGGTGCTCGGGAGGTGGTTCGATATACCCAAACTACGTTCGGTAAGTGGTTGGTCCACTGTCTGTCTGCCTCATTTAATCTCTTTTTGATGCCCTGCAAAAGCGTCTGGTTGGTTACTTCGGCTTGCCCATTGGCCTGTGGGTACCCGACGAAAAAAAAGCGGTGTTCGATGTGCAGTTCATTGCTGAATGCCTTGAATCAAGTGCTATTGAATTGTTTGTCGTTATCCGTTACTAGCATTTAGGGAATGCAGAAGCGGCATACTATGGACTTCCAGACGAAGTCTCGAGCCTGGTAGTTAGTTATACTGGCCATGGTTCGGTTTCCACCCACTTAGTGAAGTAGTCTATTGCCATAATGAGGTACTTTCATTGGTCGGGTGCTCCGGTGAAAGGGCTGAAAAGATCCATCCCCCACATGGCAAAGGGGAATGGGCTAATGACCGAGGTGAGAGGGATTTACCAGTTGGCGTGAGATGGCGGAATATTGCTGGAAACATATTCATTTTTCCACCAATTCTATGGCTTCTCTTCGTATCCCAGGCCAGTAGTAACCTTGACAGGATTTTGAAGGCTAGGGCTCGACCTCCTAGGTGGTTTCCGCATACTCCTTCATGAACTTCCCGAAGGGTATAGTCGACCTCGGTTGGGCCTAGGCACTTTAGGTAGGGTGTTGTAAGACCTCTTTTGTATAGTTGATCATTTAAGACTGTGTACCGCGATGCTCGGGAGATGACTTTTCTAACTTTGTTTTTTTCATCCGGGAGATGACCATCCTATAAATACTGCAGAATGGGGTCAACCCAAGTCTCCACGCTGGTCACAGGTAGTATGGTGGTCTCATTGATACTTGGCACAACGAGTGTCTCAAGGTAGACTGCCCGCGTGGACTTAGGCTGTCAAGAGGAGGCGAGTCAAGCTAGGGAATCAGCCTTTAAATTTTTTGCCTAGGGGATCTAGTTGATTCGAAACACTTTGAACTTGGCGATGAGTTCTTTGCTTTTTTTCAAGGTAGCAGGTGATTTTCTCTCCTCAGTCTTCAAATTTCCCGTTGACCTGATTCACCACCAAATGTGAGTCACTTTAAGAGTCTAGGGCCTCAACGGACAGTATTCTGGCTAGCTTCATTCCGACTAATAATGCCTCGTACTCGGCTTCGTTGTTTGAAGCACTAAACCCAAATCTTAAGGTGTACTCGACGGTGAACCCTTCCAGGCCACACAGGATGAGTTCAGAGTCCCTTCGACATGGAGTGTCCATTGAGGGACTGGCCTGATCGCGTCGAGAACCGGGGTAGGATCCACTTGGCTTTGGAGAGTGGTTTCCATGATAAAGTTGGCTAAGGCCTAGGCTTTGATGGCATTGCGGGGACAGTAGCAGATGTCGAACACTCCAAGCTCCACGGACCACTTGATCATCCTTCCGGAGACATCCGGCTTATGAAACACTTGTCGAAGGGGTTGATCCGTTAGAAGGAAGATTGTGTGTGCTTGAAAGTACAGTCAAAGTTTGCGGGCCGTGGCCAGGAGGGCATACGACATTTTTTCCACAAGAAGGTACCTTGTTTCTGCGTCGTGGAGGACCATGCTTACATAGTACATAGAATTTTATATGCTTGTCTTCTCTCTAATCAGGACGGAGGCCACCACTTCATGTCCGACTGAGAGGTATAGGAAGTGTTATTCGCTGGAAACGGGCTTGGTAATCAAATGTCTTTTTGCAATCCTCAGTCCAGACGAAGCCCTTGGCTTTCCTAATGGCTTTGAATAAGGGAGGCATTTTTTTACGGATTTCGACATAAGTCGGCTCAAGATAGCTATCCGCCCGGTGAATCGTTGGACTTCCCTCACTGTCCGGGGTGGGCTCATGCCGAGGACGACCTCTATTTTTTTAGGGCTCGTCTCTATACCCCTTTGAGTCACCATGAAGCCAAGGAACTCCCCTCCGATGACCCTAAAGGCGCACTTCGCGAGGTTTAGTTTCATCTAATGATGTCGAAGAACTCCAAATGCTTCTTTTAGGTCGGTTTTGTGGTCCCTAGTCCTGACACTTTTTACCAGCATATATCATCCACGTAGACTTCCATGTTTCAGCCTATCTGCGCTCAGAAGATTTTGTTTACCAATCTTTGGTAGGTCACCCCAGCGTTCTTCAGACCGAAGGGCATGACTTTGTAACAGTACAATCCCTACTCAGTGACAAAGGCCATTTTCTCTTGGTCAAACCTGTACATAAGGATCTGGTTGTAACCAGAGTATGCGTCCATGAAGGTTAGCAATTTATGCCCTGACATCGCGTCGACAAGCTAATAGATCCGTGACAGAGGAAAGTTGTCATTCGGGCAGGCTTTGTTTAGGTCCAAGAAGTCGATGCAAATTCGCCACTTGCTGCTACCTTTCTTTACCATCACCATGTTGGACACCCAATCCGGGTAATCTGCTTCTCGGATGAAATTGGTCGCTAGTAGTTTATCTACCTCGGCCCTGATAACGGCTTGTCGTTTAGGAGCGAACGATCTCTTCTTCTGGATGATCGGCTTGTGGTTTGGATCGACATTCAACCAATGCACTATTACTTCTGGGCTGATTCCTGGCATGTTTGTGGCTGACCAGGCGAAAATATCCTGATTCTTTTGGAGGAGGGCGAGTAAGGATCCCCTAAAAGCCTTGGGGAGGTTGGAGCCGATCTAGACGGTTCGGGAGGTATCCTCACCAAGGGGGATTGCGATCAATTCTTCCACAAGCTGGCACCTTAGATTCCTCTCTTAGTTCTTGAGGTCGTCCAACTCAAGCGGGAGGGCCTCCGTCCTTTTGCCTTCCCTCACAGTGTTTCAGGTAGCAGGATTTGGAGATCTGCTGGTTTTCTCTGATCTCACCCACCTCCTCTTCGGAGGGGAACTTTACTTTTAAGTAGTATGTTGAGACGACTGCTCTGAGTTTATTGAGGGTAAGTCTGCTGAGGATCATGTTGTAAGATGACGGCTGCTTGACGACCAAGAAAGTGGCATGCACGGTGGTTGCTTGTGGAGTTGTTCCTGCGGTTACCGGGAGAACTATACTACCCTTAGCAAACACTGACCCGCCCCTCTCCCCTAGAAACTGTAGAGTGGGGTGAAAACTGGCCCTAGTTGGGTATCTTTCAGTTGTATTTATTGGAACGCATCATAGAACAGGATATCAGCCAAATTCCATTTGTCGACCATGACATATTTGACTTCGTGGTTGGCCACAAGAAGGGAGATGACTACAGCATAGTCATGCGGGGTCTAGACCCCCTCTAGATCTTCGTCTGCGAAAGTGATGGCCCTGTCTGCCTTTCTTCGTTTGTGAGGTCCGACGAGTGAGCCCACCGACCGGGAGTAAGTTTTTCCGCGGTGTCTGGAGGTGCCCCCTGCCGCAGGGCCTCCATAGATGGTTTTGATAATTTTGGTCGGGGTGGCCTCGGGGTTTCTTTGGTTGGGCCCCTCGCGGTTCTACTTAGGACTTTTTTGGGCGGTCCGAATCGTCCCATTTCGATCGGATTGGCACTCAGGACTCCTTCGAGGTCGTCCGATAATTTCTCCATTCGGGGCCTGGTAAACTTTTTTAACTGTCCTATCTTGATGAGGGCCACTATCTGGTGCTTCAGGGCTAGATAGTCTTCTGTGTCTTGCCCATGGTTTTTATGGAACCGGCACCACTTGCCTCGATCCTCGTTGAGACGTAACGGCCTCGAGGGCCACTGTAGGATCGCCTTATCTTGAATTTGCATTAGGACGTTGGTTTTGGACGCATTGAGGGGGTGAAATTCTTAAAGTGTCCGAGGGACTCGGGCTTGTCCTCGCGGAAAGGTTTCTTGACGGGTTCACGATGCGAACTTGCAGAGCCCCTTCTCTTTTTCTCCATGTCCCCTTCCCGTTCTTTTCGGAAGGCCTGGTCATCTTCCGCTAGCAAGTATTTGTCAGCTTGGGCCAAGAACTCATTCATGTCGCTGGGTGGCCACCTGGTGAGCTTGGAACCGAAGATCCCATATCTCAGCCCATTTTTGAACGCCAGTACCTGGACACTGAGGTCGAGGTCGGGGATTTCCTAGGCAGCGAAGTTGAATCTCAAGATGTAGGCTCGGAGTCTTTCTCTCTTTAGTTGTATGATGTTGAATAAGGACTCCAAAGTCTTCTTGGGGCATTTGCTGCTAAGAAAATGCAATACGAAGGTGTAGCTCAGCTCTTTGAACGTGCTGATGCCCTTTGGTTTTAAATGAGAACACCACGTTTCGGCCACCTTCTCGAGCGTCAAGGGGAAGGCTCGGCACATCACGGGATCAGAGTGCTGGTGGAGCGTCATCGCGGTTTTATAGTGCTGGAGGTGATCTAGGGGGTCTGTGGAACCATCGTAAGGTTTGATTTGAGGCATTCAAAAGTTTGGCGGGAGGGGGGCATCGAGGACTTCTTGAGAGAAGGGCAGATCTTGGACATTGAGTTCGTCTAGGATATTGTGGTTTCAACATTTTAGCGCTTTATTGATTCTTCCCTCCATTTCTTCTATTCGTTTGTCAATGCCGAGACTACTTCTGGACGAGGGGGCTCTCTTTGGATTTGACAGCATGAGGTGGGGAGGACTCAGCCATAGAACAGTCGTCGACGGGGAGCCCACGGCTAGCTGAGCCTGTGCGGTTGGGATTCTGCCGAGGAGGCGTAGGTGAAACCTGGCGAACTCCTCACTAGACCTCGACGGCCATATTAGTTACGAGTTGCAAGAGTTCCATGAACTGTGCTTGGAGCATAGCCATAGAGGGATGCACCGTGGGGGCTTCTCGGAGATCCAGAGGGTCGACTTTCGTACAACGGGGGTGTTGGGTCCCAAAAAAAGGCAGTGGACCACCTCCGGAGGACCTTTGTTCGGACACTGCAGAGGGTCTCAACCTGGACCGTTGAGTATGGGTGTTGGGCCCGGCTGCTCCCTTGTCGGTATCCCTGGTGGTGTTTTTAGGTGGCATGGCAATAAATGAGTTCCTTAGACTTCTTCACTTTTACTGTTAGCAAGAAATGATGGAGTTTCTAATAGACGGCGCCAATCTGTTGCTGCCAAAAACATGCTACTGAGTTGGATGTCGGACCTTGGGGGAATCTGCACAGGAAAGACGAGGTAAGCTAAAGAGTCACTGGAAGAGAGAGAGGTGATGCCTTCAGAGACACTATGATGCCTCTGTTAATGCAAGCTTTTAGATGAATGAGGATGGTGGAGCTTTTGGTATGTAAAAAATGTGATCGTTCTTTTTCTTGAGTACGCATACCTGGGTTCTTTTATAGTGTTTTGGGGATGAGGCGGCCCACGTGCCAAGGACGAGGATATTCTGGAGATCTTGCTGTCTGGATTAGGGCTGTCCGCATGTTGTTTTGCTGTTTTGGTCTAAGGTTGTCCATATATCACTTTGTTGTTTTAGTTTGAGACTATCCACATGTCGCTTTTTTATTAGGTGTGTGTTTTTTTGGGGTGTACGAGAATCCATTTAATTCTGTTCACAAGATTTCTTCTTTAAGCTATTAAAGTTTGTTCGTTTTACTTTCTCTTGCTTATTCCTGATGCAGTCATCTTGAAACTATTGGTAATGAAAAGACCTTATTATTTTCTGCCATGTGTACAACCCTAGAGCCTCGATTGCAATGTCAGTCAAGTACTGACGCACACACGGGATCTCTCCGTAAAAAAGTACACTAGAGAAATTCTAAGAATTAAGAACCCGTGAAGCTCAACTACCGATTTCCGTGACTATTTACTCCACGTAACTATTACACTACCCGCCAAATAGACCACAACCGATCAAACAAATCACGACTCAGTAGAAAGGACAAAAAATCCAAAAGAAGGACCCTGATCTTCTGCATCGCACATAAGACTAACCGGTCCACTTGCAGCTAATAATTTTCTAGTAGTACCCAAAAAAGATTTTATCGTCGCATGTGACTCCTCTCTATAAACATTGAAAATCCCTACTGTTCTACGTAAAAAAAAAAATCACTCTGTATGTAATTTTTTAATAGATTTAATTACATTATTAGTAGTATAGTATATGTTTATTTTGGCGGCTTCCCTTTCGATCTCTTAAATGAAATGACGATATAATTTTATTTTTGAAGGTATTTTCTTAGTGTTAATCCAATAAAATTCCTTAACCAATAATAGCCCACCACTTCACCTGATGAAAGAAATTACAAGATCAAATTACTATATTATCCTTTATGCTTATCCATTTAGGTGACAGAGGCCAAAAAAGATAAAAGAGGTGCAAAGAACAGAAGTATTACCCCAACTGTAGCGCGATTCCCTTTCTCTATCTGTCACTCACACGCAATGACGCAAATTTCCTTTTCCTGTTTTTTCTTTCTTTTTTAAAAAAATCAAATAAAATCCTTTAGAATAATTAAATAAGAAACTTAAAAATTGGTCAGTTGTGTCCTTTTTCGATTTGGATCATTGTACACAAACAACTGATCCAAGCCTGGGAATGATTAAAGGCAGTAATTATATTTGAAAATCTGTCTCAAGTTATGCCTTTGCCAACCCCAAAAAGCACTTCATTTCATCAAAAACACTATCGTGTTTTATTCTTATACAGCGGCTGAATACTTATTTCTTTTTGGTTAAATATTTATTTCAATAATCTGACTATGAATCAGTTCTATTTTGGTGGCATAATTTTCAGTTATATCAATCATATCTTTTGATTTTATTTGGTTTCTTAATATGGGCCTTTAAGTGAATTTGATCTCAAAATCTAATCGGGTTTCCACTTCAGCACTAGGTTAGCGTTGATATGGTGTGCGATTCCGAACATTTTATTTGTTGTTTATTAGTCACCTCAACGTTAATGCTAAAGAGGAAAACCGACAAGATTTTAAGATCAAATTTACCAGAATGATCAATTTGAAAAATCAAACAAAGTTGTAAGATCTTATTGCTACAATTGAAAGTTATGTGATCAAAATAAAACTCTTGGAATTTTTCTATGTAGGTATAGTTGTTTTGATTTTATAAAACTGGGTCAGCAGATTTGGTCCAATGAGAAAAATACAAGAGTCCATATGTTTTTAATTGGTGATCATGTAGTTTGGGTTTGTACACATCTTAATATTATTAATATGGGTCAACAGCTAGTGTAAACCTTAGTCTAATATGATCGATGGAAGGACCGATTTGGACTCTTAGTAACTAGAGTTGTTGATGTGTATATAAACAGGTTAGGTCTCCTCTTTGGCTCCCAATACGTCTGAGTATTCAGTTTTTCTACTATTTTGGGACTACAAAGAGAAAGACTTAACCCTAATCAAGCTTCCATGGTGAGGTAATTCAAGTTTTCGCTGTGAGGTAATTCAAGTTTCCGCTGTGACGATGGTTCAATCAGGTATGTGATATACTTATGCAATTATCTGTGTTCTAAATTCATGTATGATATTATTATTTATATTTATTTAGTCTACATGTGGCATCAAAACCTACATACATGAATTTAGAACCTAATTCATGAATATTACATTTGATTTCAAGTGAAATTGTTTTAATTTATATGAAAATACCCATTAGAGTCACAATTTTTAGTTTTAATAACTCTTTTGAAGGATCATGTCATATGGGTTTTTGTTAATTGGTTAATTTGTGTTGCTTAAAAAATTAGTTCGTCATTTTTTTTATGTTGAATTGTAAGCTTTGCAAGGAATACTTCTGTAATCTTATTCTAAGATATGAAGTAGTTGGTTCTAATATGTTTCAATTGTTTGCGTGTATTGGTTTAATCAAGTAAAAGATGTGTTTTATGGTTAGATGTGTAGTTATGAATTTTCTAGAATTTTGATTTTGTGAATTAAAGATGTGTTTCCATTTTGGTTTCCTTATTTCATGAGAGATAGCTATCAGGTCTCCTATATTTGTCTTGCCTATTGCACATATGTGTTCCCCATAGATTCTAAAGGTGAGATGGATCTGAATTGGTTACACAACAACATTGGTTTAAGCTACACATGTTGTTTCTTTATGATATATGAATTTGAGTCTTTGAGGACGGGTCAATTCTGGTCTAAACTAATTATAAATCTTTCTGTTTATTTGTCTTAATTTTTATTCTATTCTTAATATTGCTAGAGTGTGGATATGAATGCTACATTTTTGTTTTTGTTCAATCCATGGACCTTGAAAAATTGCATCCAATTATGATGAGATTGTGGTTGACATCATAACTTTTAGTGAATTGCTTTGATAATTTTTTTAAAGGTATGAATTGCTTGAATGATAAGCATATAAAAATCGAATTAATTTAAAATTTCAATTCTCATATCTTTTTTGTTTGTTAAGTACATTCTCTTGTTGCTTAAGGAGCTTATATTTCAGATCTCCGTCAAAATTACGTTTTGATTTGTCTATGAGATAGTTATATAGTTGAGGAAGATGGAACAATATTTAACCTAAACTATTACTTTGGGCTACACACTGTTAAATAGTAATTTTGATGGCTTGTTAACGAAGAAAAAAAAAATATATTTATGATGTGGACGGTTCTTAAATATAAAGGCATCACACGGACAACTGTAGTAGAAAGGGAAACTATTTATAATGATTTTAATTATTATTGTTAAATTAATATGTGAAATTTCTTTATAATGCTCACGTATATGATTTGTGATGCATCAGCACAACATTTAATGTGAGCTTTGGTATATTAATTATGTTTACGTTCCAATATGCTTTATTTGTGCTTACTTTTGTATATGAATAATTTATATGATTATTTTATTAATTTTAGTTCAAGACTTGTTTTGCTTGTGCAACATATGTTCTGATTTTGATTCAAAGAGGTATATGTGGTTTACCATATCATATTGAGAGGATCAAATGCATACATGTTGTTTTAATATGTATAGATGTTGGGTACTACATTTTATCAGTCTCAGTTTGAAATGGTTTCATTAGTTGATGTGGATGGTTACTGTTAAAGTGGTTCATTCATTGATATTTATAGGGTTATTTCATGTTATTAATACAATACGTTTATCTAGGTTATTGCATTCAGTCACTTACTTAAATGGGGTAATTGTGTGTTTTAATTCAGAAGTTTACATGAAATATTTGGTAGAATTTAATTCAGTCTAGATTGTCTTTTCTGTTCAAAAATGTTAGGCATTTCGAAAACTGAGATACATTTATGTGTTGGTTTCATGTAAGAGATTCTACTTGCATGTTGGGTATTTTGTCCAAAGGGGAGTACGTAATGATACGCTGAAAATCTAGTTGTTGTAATTACCCTTATTGTTAATATGTTACCTTTTAGTTGTCATGAACAGTTTCCATTGTTGTTGATAACAATAGTGCTACTATTGAAATTTTGACTATGTCAAATAATAAAATCAAGTGTACTTTCATGTGAATGTATAGAAAATATGAAAATTAAAATTATAGAAAATATATAGCTTTCTTAAATTTTCTAAAACATATTTTCTAATTCATATTTGCTTAATTGGTACATTTATTGGTAATAATTAAATTTCAAGCATGTGAAATATTTTTCAATGTCGTTAGATGTTATAATATATGGAATAAAAGATGAGTGAGATCTTTATATTTTATTCATCATAAAATTTACGTTTTATGTACTCAATGGGATTAATACTAAAACTTTGGAATAATGAACTAAAGTTTGCATGTCTAACAACTCATAAAAATGATTTTTAATTAGGTATGTATATGGATCTTAAGTTGTGTAAAGTACCTTATACCCACTTGAGAAAATTTTATAAAGACTATGAATGGGATGTGGAGAGTATGATAGATTAATTTCATGAAAGATATGGCAAAATTTACAATGTTTTGTCTCATAAAATTACTTGTCAAACATAATGATCCCATTAAGAAAATAATAGTTACCAAATTAGCTACTCGCTTGGTTTAGAAGAACTTTGGTGTTTGACACATTGTGTAAATTATATTGGGTAACATACTTTATTTATTTGTCTATTGTGATTTTCATTTGGTAAATGAGAAATTAAAGATTTATTATGACAATCAAATACTGTTGTGGGTGTACAAATCAATTTTATTTCCTGAAATTCTTTTTGCTCCAGTTATTGGTATCATGAATTATGAGCCAATTATTTAAAGTAAATTAGCATCAATCGTCATTTAATGTTATAGAATTCTCGTGATATTATTTTATAGTATGTTGCATGAAAATTTCCTTTATAATTAGACACATGTTGATCAAAATGATCACTACTCGATACTTTTGCCATTTTTTTTTTCATATTTAAAGTTGTGTGTAACATGAGATGATAATAAGGATTAATTTAAGAAGCATGATCAGTTATAGAAAATTGTGGTGTAGTTCCATGAGAATTTTGAGGCTACCTACCTTGATAAATTTATCATCTAATGAAATTTATTGAATGTAAGATTATTTGATATAATTATGTTTATTATCTTGATTGCCATCATGAATTCAATATTGGTTATTTAGGCTTGAAATATGGTTTTGATTAATCAAAATAGGCTAGAAACAATTAACACCCGAATCTGGACCCATTTTTTCACAACCAAGTCTGATCCGGGTTGGACAAATCCGACCAATGGAGAGAGATGTTGAATAGTGCGCGTGACTACAAAGTCCATACGCATGCGAGCACGTGAGCCATTATTTTTTTGCCCTCGTTTTTGGTGTCATGTAAATTATTATTTTATAATAATTTTCATAATTTTTTTGTTCTATAAATATTTATTTATTAAAATATAAAATAATTGCTTATTTCTCGAAATCTATGCATATATTATGAGGCCTTATTTAACAGTAGATTATGCTGACTTTTTATTGATATACATGTTATAAGAAATAATAAGATTGTTTTGTTAAGTTCAAGACATGTAGTAAGGATGCATATGTTGATTGTTTGATGATTTATAGAGGTACATGTTGTTTAAAGTACCTCTTGTTGTATGGTCACATGAATGTTTGTAATTTTGCAAGCGTCTGTGGTTGTAAATGGCATTATTATTTATCCCGATTTTGAAAAATTTCATGGATTGATGTAGATGTTTGTTGTCAAAGTGGCACACTCATTGATACTTGTGGGATTTCATTAAAACATGTTATGGGATGATTTCAATTGCATTATGCAGTTACCTGCCCAAAAGGGGTAGTTGTGTGCTGTAATTTGTGAAAATACATGAAACATTGTGAGGATAATGGGTCAGTTTAGAAGGGTTGTTTGCTCAAAGGGAACAATTCTTTCGAAAATTGAAACACTATCTTCATATACTTCATGTATAGAGTTTCTAAGTGTATATTATATTCTCTACCCAAAGGGGAGTATATAACTATACTCTTAGATTCTCTGTTTTGAAATATGTTGGTTATTGCCCTTATATTAATGTGTTGCATTCTTATATTAAATCAGTATCTTTTTCTATGAATAATAACCAAAGCAACCATTGAGATCCTGACTGTTTGAATTATAATAAATGGAAAAAGGATGTTGAGTTTACTTTATAGCACAAACATCTAGGTCACATTTCTAGAGAGAGTTGAAAGGCTTCTTAGGAATAACATTTTACCAACTTTTGAATTTAGGGATATAGAGACTTTTTTTGATTGTATTAGGGAAAAGTTAACCAAAACCAATAAGAATGGCTCAACTCGTACTTCTGATCTTCTAGAAATAGTACACACTGATATTAGTAGACCTATATCACATACTCTATATGGAAATATTTATTTTATTACCTTTATCAACGATTTCTCTTGATATGAATATATTTGCTTGATAAAAGAGAAATCGAGGTGGTGACCTTCATTGGTTTTGAGGAGAGTAAGGTAGATCAGTGCATATACCTAAATGTTAGTGTGAGTAAATTTATTTACCTGGTTCTTTATGTGGATGATGTTTTGCTTGCTAGTAATGATCTTGGGTTATTGGATGAGACAAAATAGTTGTTGTCCAAGACATTTGATATGAAATATCTTGGTGTGACGTCCTTTACGACTTGTTGTGGTTGACTCCATTTCTAGAACACTGGTGATATATTGTGACAATAGCTCTGCTGTGTTGTTTTCAAATAATAATAAGAGTTGTAGTGTGGTTCTAAACATATTGAATTGAAATACCTTACAGTTAGGGATTTGATAACGCAATGAGACATTATTGTTAAGTATATTTAAACGGAGAACATGGTTGCTGATCCTCTAACCAAAGGACTGAGACCCATTGATTTTAAGAAACGTGTTGATAGTATGAGTATTTTAGAGTTCTTTGATGTTCTGGGTTAGTGGGAATGTAACAACCCATCTCGGGTTGGTCACTCTCGAGACGTGTCGTCACTCTTTGAAATCCCAACACGACACATATATGCAACAATATAAAAATACCAATTGAAATTATATATATCTATACATCAATCCTCAACCCTCAACATGAGAGTTATATTATTAAAATCCCAACTGAAACATTATATACAACATATGATGCATGAATATTTACAATAATTTTTTTTATTAATCTAAGGATGTGGACCACGAGGGTTATAGATAATCACTCAGTCTAAAACTCAACTTACCAATCTATCTGTTCTACCTGCTATCTAAAATTATTTAATAATGAGGAGTGAACTTCATAAGCTCAATGAATTAAATTTACTAGAAGTATTCAATTTGTATAGCTTTGGTCACATTTTATAATTCAATTGTTCATACAGTCTTCCAATATTCATTAATCTATATCTTATATAATTCGATAATAGTATTCTATTATCACTACTCATATCATAATCCTCATCCTTTATCAATTTCTTCTTTCATATATTTAATTATCTTGAAACTATCAATTGTACCTTATAATTATCTCGTTATGAGGTTCACAACATATAATCAACCATTCAGATAATTCTTATCATATTATACTTTCAAATTTCTTTCCCATCACATCTGTCACTCTGTGAAACTCATTCATCAATCAATAAATTTAAAATCAAAGAATAACACTTTAGCATCTCAAGCAATAATAATCAATATTTAAAGCAAATGCAATGCATGAATTTAAATTATATTATTATTTAGGAACGTCTGCTCACATGTCGACATGTTTTATCTTAGACCGACTGCCTTTCCGGTTCTTTTATTTTCAGCATATACCGACTGTCACGGTTTCATTTAGACCGATTTCCTTCCTGATTATTTTATTTCCAGTATATATCAGTTGTCACCGTTTTTTTATTTTATTTAGACCGACTACCTTCCCAGTTCTTTTATTTTATGCATATACATATGGATAATGATATGAAATATGCATATGAACAATGATATGAAATATGCATATGAACAATAATATAAAAACAAGCATACATTGAGACATTCGATTTAGCTATCTAGCTCTTTCTCAATTTTTTTTTTATCATAATCATTAAATTATCTCCTCATATATCATATCAAATTATCAATCATAACTTGTCAAGAATTTCATTTATCCCTTCATTATATATTTAATCAACTCATTATTTCAATAATATTACTTCTCATAAAATAAATCTTTAACATATTAATTATTCTTATCTTACTTATCAACCAACTTTCATCTATCATCCAATCATAGTTTAATAATTAATTCAAATATCATCATTTTATATTTCATATTTATCTCAATTACTAAAAGTAAATCTAACTCACCATATAGAACTTAGAGCTACGCGTGGATCACCTCTGTGCTTTTCCTGATCATTTAAGTAATTTCACCCGATTACTGATCGTTAACACCTGACATAATATTTATATTAAAATTTCTAATTTATTCTTCAATTCTTCTAAAATTCATACCCTTTAAAATTTTCACATTGAATTCCGAGTAATTTCATGTATGCTAAATTTTAAAAATAAAATTCACATTATTACATTTTGTTTTGCTTAGAGAATTTTTTGACTCTCTTTAAAATTCTCCCGTAAACCCCTTCAAAATTTTACTCATTCAACCTTTCTTTCAGTCCCTAAGTGTTTAAAGAAATAGAGCAATTTGAATTGAAGAAAGAAGGAAACCAAACAGGATTTGGTAGGAAATAATAAAACAAAGCAATAAAAATTTGTTTTTATATAAATTCTTAACTGTTGCACCGTTTGTTACAGCCTTGGTGTGCAACATGCACCACCTGCATATGTTCATAGGCAACACCCAGATGTCCAGGTGTTGTCCTACCTTTTTTGTTTCCTTTTTTTCTCCCAAACGTCCATAATTTTTTCAATAATAAATATTTTATATATATTATTTTAATTCTATGTCATATTTATCAAATTACTTTTTTACCTTTACTTTAAGAACATGAGTATTACAGGGAGTGATTTATGTTTTAATATTTTGATTATTGGATTTATGTAATTTTGGAACCCATTATGTTTTGGGTACAATAATTGGATATTATGATTTTGATTGATGATCATCAAACATATTTTCATTCATATTGTGTTACCTTATCTCTGTATATGTATCAATGCATTTGAACATATGACATAACATGTTGTGGAAACTTAAAACTTGGTGTTAGTTTTGAGTTTGGTTCGATATTTCTTGTGGTTGACACCCTGTTGAAACCTCGAGGTATTTTGATTGAAGACATACCATGTTGTTGATGACCACTTTGGCTTATTAATAGATATGTTGTATGAAGAGTCATGTTGATGAATGACAATAAAAATAACACATTTTTTTTATCGCTATATGAGATGCTATTTTCTTACTACACTACCACATTGGATCCATGTCAATGGAACCATCTTCATGCGTAACCATGGATTTGTCTTGTGTGAATAATAGAGCATAATGGCTGCCATGATTCCATATATGGTATTTTCATGGGACCAAGTTATTTAAGTTGTTGTCTCCGAGTATCAAATTGTTTTTCAAAAGTGGCAACAATAAAATCAAGTTGTTTAATTGAATAAAATGTTTAAAAATTTGAGAGCTATAATTAGTGTTGCCCAAGTGAGAGAATGTTGAAATTTTTCTATGTGGGCTACCACTAATTATAATAGTTTTGGTTTTATAAAACTGGGTCAATAGATCTGGTCCAATGAGAAAAGTATGAGAGCTCATATGTTATTAATTAGTGATCATGTGGTTTGAGTTTATACAAATCTTAATATTATTAATGTGGGTCAGCAACTAGTGTAGGCCTTAGTCCAATATGGCCTATAGATGAAAAGGCTGATTTGGATTCTCAATAAGTTATTGATGTGTATATAAACATGTTAGGTCATTTCTTTGACTCCTAGCTGTTGTGAGATTATAAAAAGGAAGACCTAACCCTAATCAAGCTTCCATTGTGAGGTAATTCAAGTTTCTGCTGTGACGATGATTCAATTAGGCATGTGATTTACTAATACAATTATCTGTGTTCTAAGATCGAATTTACTAAAAGGATCGAATTAAAAATCAAACAAAATTATAAAACTTTATTGATACAATTAAAAATTATGTAATCAAAATAAAATATAATAAATAATTATATAACCAAAATAGGTATTTAACTATTTTTTTTACGGTAATTAATTTTTGAGGTAAAATTAACCATTTGCATTTGCATTGCCGTGTGAAAGTGGAAAATTGCTTGTCACAAATGTGTTTAGTGTGATAATAAATGAGCGTGGAGCCACCAACCTATTGAGAATGAGCTCAAGTGTGAATACAAATGAAAAAATTTGAAAATATAAGAGTAGTATTTAATAATATTTACATTTTATAATTTTTTTAGTAATTAAAGGGGTAAGTGTCCGGTAATTCCGGCGCAAGTCAAACGTGATCTTGTAAACAAAGTATTTTTTTTTTTTTGAATTTTGGTGTCTATCGTCTCAGATCTAAAAATTCTACCACATTCATACATACGACAGTGGTAATTATATTATCATTGTTTCTATAGTAACAAAAAAGCTGATCCCAATAAAACATTACTACTCCAGTATGGAGATTTTATCTAAGAATAAGATAATGTGAATTGTAAGCAAGTTTCACTGCTTAATACTCGGGAGAGTGTGAAAAAAGATTAACTCACCCTCTCTCTCTCTTCTTAGGTTAATGGTGATTGAGATTAGGGATTTGATTTGTGGCATAAAATAATTGAGAATTACACTTGGGGTCGAAATCTACTGATAAGAGGAGATATTTATTTTATACTTTGGGGAGTGAACACAGTCTAATAGACACTGTGTGAGCATAGAGATCAATTACATTTGCTTAATTATTTTATATACTGTAAATATATTTATTTATATAATCTCAAAATCTCTCAAACAATTCATAAACATTATAAAAGGGATAGTTTTCAGTTTTCACGAGCTCTGTCGAGATTGGATCGGTACAAAATATACTGCCTTCCCTTATTCTTAGTTTCAAAGTTGGGGAGAGAGAGACAAGTAATCGGAGCTAAAGAAGAAGACAATAACAAGAAGGGCAATAGGTGGTTGTACCGTAACCAAACCCATTCATGAATTTGCGCTGATTTTCAGGGAATTTTGCTCCTTTATTTTTTAATCAACAATAGTATCTTCAGCTCTGCCCAACAAGGTAGTGTTTTGTTCTGGAACTGTTTCTCTCTTATCTTTGCTGCTTATTCTCTCCTTTACTAGGTTTGTTTTGTTTTGATTTGATTTGGTTACTCTTATCAAATGATGTGTCTTTCTTTCCTTGTTGCCTGCTATTGGATTGATCTGAAATGTTTTTTTTTAATCAAATTTTCCTGGTCTTGTTTACATTTCAGCTCAAGTCACTGAACTGAAGTGAAATTTTTTAGTGGAAATAAAGTTGCCCATTATGTTATTTCGAGGTCAAAGAACTCACTGAAAGTGATTCAAATGTTCTCTTAATATGGAAATATATCTGCTTTACTTGCACTTTATTTTTCTGCGAATTTCATATACCCTCTTTCTTCTCTTCTGGGTTTAGTTTAAAATTGCTCAAGAAAAGTTACCCTCGTCTCCTTTTCACTGTTAAAATTGTGTACTTTATCGGTTCGTTTTGTTCAGGGTTTATGGATCTACTATCATAAATTGGAGATCACTGGTCTTATTTTGGTATTACAATTTGCTTCTTTCTATTCTTCACCTCGTTTGAGGCAACAACAATTCTCGGTTTCGCTAAATCTTTTGCTTTCTGTGGATTGAAGTGAAAAATTTTGTGTTAAGATTAACCATTTTGAGTGAAGAAGATTTCTGGTCTGGCTCGTTTTAGAGATATGGGCATCTCTTCTTCGTAGAATTTAACTGGTTTTACTGACAAACTTCTCTGTTTAACTGAGGAACTTTTCTGTGTCATTCATTTATAAGTTATTTTTTTTTTTGTAATAGAAAACAAGTTCCTTCATTTCTTTCTTGTGGGGATTCCAGGTTGGAAAATGTCAATGCCACTGCATCGAGGTGTATCTGGGATACGGATCTCAGGTAACAGCCATGATTTAATGGACTCCCAAATGAAGGATAGAACAGAAAAGCAAGATTTTAGTAGAAATCGTTCATCTGATAACAGCTACTTGGCCCTGAGGTTTCCTTTTCGGTTCTTTTTCCCTGATAGTTCTCCTTCCAAGTATGGAATTACTGAAAACGGTTTTGCTTCTGATCCTTTTAGTGCGGGCACCCCAAGGAGCCGGCACAAATTGACAATGCTACTTTTGAAGATCAGTTTAGTTATGATTGTAGTTCTTTTGCTCACTGGATCTTTTTGGTGGACACTATCCATTTCAACATCGTCTAGAGGTCATATATATCACAATTATAGGCGGCTACAAGAGCAACTTGTTTCAGATTTATGGGATATTGGGGAGCTTTCTCTTGGTCCTTCAAGATTAAAAGAATTGGAATTCTGTTCTCAGGAGTCGGAAAATTATGTTCCTTGTTTCAATGTTTCAGAGAATCTTGCTTTGGGTTATTCTGATGGTAATGAGTATGACCGACATTGTGGACATGGCTTAAGGCAAAACTGTTTAGTTCTACCACCAGTGAATTACAAGATTCCTCTTAGGTGGCCAACTGGGAGAGAGGTCATCTGGGTTGCAAATGTTAAAATTACTGCTCAGGAGGTGCTTTCCTCTGGTAGCTTGACCAAAAGGTGTGCTGATTTCTCTTATTAGCCGACTCTTGTATCAAACTTCACCCGTCCTCTTTTTTTGATCTTTCCTTAAATTTGTTTTCCCCTTCATGTGGTTGTAGGATGATGATGTTGGAGGAGGAGCAGATTTCCTTCCGTTCAGCCTCTCTCATGTTTAATGGTGTTGAAGACTACTCGCATCAAATTGCCGAAATGATAGGGCTGAGAAATGAATCTAATTTCATACAAGCCGGTGTAAGTAGATAATTACTTCTTGTTCGAAGTTGTCTCAAATATGTCGGCATGTCATGGTTCAAGCTGTGTCATACATTTAATTTGGGCTTGGCTTACTTTTGTCTTGTACTTAGTTGGGTTTTTCGTTTTTTGATCAATAGTTAGAGAAGCTTGTTAGTGATAAATATTTATCTAATTGTTACATTTGAACTTGAACTGCAACTGTGGTATATGTAGCCTGACCTGTGCTGAGCTAATGATAATAGCTATGAAGCTAATCCAACCAGGTAGGAAATTCTGAAGCACTATCAGGTTAAACTGATATGATTACTCCCTTTGCCATCATTGCATTAATAAGTGTTCCTGTCTACAGTATTTATAAAGCTGGTAGGTCCATTGTTTTCAAAATATATTGGATTAATTCAAGACAAAAAAATCGACCTAATAATATTTCATTAATATTTTTAATACAGTTTTCACTGCAAGCCTTGGCACTGCAAGCCTTGCATTTGGATATGATGTTATCTTCTCTCTCCATGCCTTGTCTGAGATGGTGACCTATTGCTAACCCTTTTTGCAGGTTAGAACAATCTTGGATATAGGATGTGGTTATGGTAGCTTTGGGGCACATCTTTTTTCCAAGCAACTGTTAACTATGTGCATTGCAAACTATGAGGTCTCTGGCAGTCAAGTTCAATTAACTCTTGAAAGGGGTCTACCTGCAATGATTGGTTCTTTCACTTCAAAACAGTTGCCATATCCGTCTCTTTCCTTTGATATGTTGCACTGTGCACGATGCGGCGTTGATTGGGACCAAAAAGGTATCTATTAAAAGCTAGTGGGAGCTGTAACTTATGTATACTGGAATGCACATATTGAAGTGTAATTGTATATTGACACAGAAAGTCATTCTGCTTTCATGGTTTTCTTCTTTCCACATTTTTCTTGGCTTTTCAAAGTTTCCTTAAAAAAGTTACAAATGCTCAAGTTACATAGTGCAATAGATGTCAAGAAGAAAAATAGTATTTTGTTATTTCAATGGTTATCCAAACTGGCTGTTTTCATAGTTCTTGTAAAAACAATTTAGTAGGTTGAGGTAAAGCATGAATTGTGTATCTTTTTTAACTGGTGAATCAACTAATTTCTCTACAGTTAAGATTGACACCAGATTTTGTATGATATATTTTTACTGTTGGAACTTAGCCACAAATTGGCATCTTTGGCTTGAAAAATTTTTCACCCTACAATGTATTCTAAGTGGGCATGTGATGCATTTATTTGCCAAGGATTGATCTAGAAGAGAACACAAGGAAATCTTGCTCAATATCATTTTACTCTTTGACGGTTCATTTCTGAAGGAAATTGGTAGAAGGGCATCACAGATTTTATTTAGAAATGTTTGGAGTGTGGATTAACAAATTTAGCTTGTCTTTGAGTGCACTTTGTTTGCTAGTTTAGTTGCAGATTAAGATCCATAGCCTGCTTGCAATTGTACTCAAATGGTATATGGTAAAATAGGGTACTTATATCACTAAAAGTTTTGATCATGGGTTACTCTGTTTTTTTCTTCTTTTTTTCCTTTTTTTGGGGTGGGGGCGATGGGTCTTACTACTTACTATTGTGGGTCTTCTCTTTAAATTCTACAATAAAAGAAACTTAGCCTTGTGCTGCACCAAATCTTAGTGTGTTAGTCTTGGAATATTAAATCTACTTTTTTTGTGACTTATTGGATTTGAACTCTGTGTAATTCCTTCTATGTTTATGATATGTGGTACAGATGGTATTCTCTTAATTGAAGTAGATAGAGTTTTGAAGCCTGGTGGATACTTTGTTTGGACTTCACCACTCACCAATGCTCGTAACAAAGAGAACCAGAATAAGTGGAACTTTATACACAATTTTGCGGTAAATCTCTGTTGGGAAATGTTGTCACAACAAGATGAGACTGTTGTATGGAAAAAGACTAGTAAAAGAAGTTGTTATAATTCCCGGTGAGTCATCAAACACGGTTATTCTCTTACTTCACATTACATCCTTTGAAAATGAGTATCATGCTAAAAGTTGTGTATAAATCATATACTTGAGCAAGCTTTAGTTCCTGAGATTAATAGTTGTCCTGATTGTGGTTCCAATTGCTTGTATGTCTAGGAAGCCTGGTTTGGGCCCTTCAACCTGCAGTAAAGGGCATGATGTTGAATCTCCATATTATCGACCACTCCAAGCCTGCATAGGAGGAACACATAGCGGCCGATGGATACCTATTGAAGAGAGGACAATGTGGCCTTCTAGGGCTAACTTGAACAAGAGTGAAGTAGCAGTATATGGTTAGTGTTCTTCCACACAAATATCTTAGAAAAAACAATATACAGGCAGTGATAACAAAATATTTACCTGTGCTATTCTCATTTATAATATATGCTAATGTTATTATAATTTTTATCAGGTCTGTATCCAGAAGAATTCACTGAGGATACTGAAAACTTGAAAACAGCAGTTCATAATTATTGGTCTCTTCTGTCTCCGTTGATATTCTCAGATCACCCAAAGAGACCTGGTGATGAGGATCCTTCACCACCTTATAACTTGCTCAGAAATGTTCTAGACATGAATTCTGGTTTTGGTGGTTTTAACTCTGCACTATTGGAAGAAGGGAAGTCTGTTTGGGTCATGAATGTGGTCCCAACAAGTGGACCCAACTCCCTTCCCTTGATTCTTGATAGGGGCTTTGTCGGTGTATTGCATGACTGGTAATTCTATTTATTTTCTCTCTGGCATTATTTCCTTTGATATATATCATATATGTTTTAAAATCTTGCTCAACTCCTGTTATCTTAGTGTTCCCATTCTGCCAATATAAACATGGATAACTGGTGTCTTTAAAATCAATCTGCATCTCATTTGCTTAGATGCTTGAGGAATATAAAATTCATGTGGTTAGAGAAGAAGCCTTAATGTGTAGTCTAATATTCTTAATTGGTGGAAAATTACTAAATAGGTACCAACATCAAAGAAACAAAATGCATGTCAAGGATATGTTTCGTACTATTCAGTAACCCACACTAAAAGGTGGGATATTTTTGACTGGTAACTATAGAATTATATGAAATAATTTGTGTTATATTTTTTTTTACTTTTTACTGTAGACATCATGTAATCTCTAAATAATGTATGCTCTTTAGTTACTTCATCTTTTATTTATTGTATGATCTTTAT
The DNA here is from genome assembly GCA_023935145.1 of Bretschneidera sinensis. Classification (NCBI taxonomy): domain Eukaryota; kingdom Viridiplantae; phylum Streptophyta; class Magnoliopsida; order Brassicales; family Akaniaceae; genus Bretschneidera; species Bretschneidera sinensis. Next base: position 98,322,025 of record CM043700.1, on the reverse strand, counting down.
CCTTTTTAGGTGTGAAGCATTTCCGACATACCCTAGAACTTATGATATGGTGCATGGAAAAGGACTTCTGTCACTTGAGACAGGTCAGCATCGTAGGTGCACCATGCTGGATCTGTTCACTGAGATTGATCGGTTACTTCGTCCAGAGGTACTCAAAATTAAAAGATGAAATGATCCAGTTTTTGGTTACAATACATTCTTTTCATTATTGTTGGAATGAAATCTTAATTCCAGTGATTGGTGAAAAATGGCCAACTAAACATTTGCTTAGCAATTCCTAGAAAAGTTGGCTTTAAGCCCACTTAAAGTGGGTTCCCAAACCTGGCTAATATGGACTAACATGCAGATTATACACTGTATTTATATTTTTGTGCAGAGTTACTCCCATTAGTTCAAACTTAAATCAGGTTGTTATTCTTTTTTTTTTTTTTTGGCTTGATCTGTGTAAGTTGGTCTATGATGTTAGTCTCCATGCATAGTTTTGAATGAGTACAAGGATTTATATGTTTGTAATGTGACAAATTTTAGATAGCCAGCTTAAATTATCATAGAGGTATTAGGACTTGCAAACTGCTTCAAGGTGGTATTGTGTATGTTAATTTGAAAACTTGGTATGTCATATTTGCACTACAAGTTCTGTGACTTATGTTAAAATTCGCGTGGTCTTGATAAGCATTTGCTACATGATAACATGTTTTGTGCTTGTTGAGTAAACAGAAAGCTCTGTTTAAGCTTTTGTGCATCTATCATTATTTTGTCTTTCACTTTTTTGGTTATTCAATTGATGCCATGATGCAAGCATGCCTTCTTTTATCTAATATTTGTGGTTGTTAAATTTCTCTTTACATTTGTGTACCCTAAGCATCACTTTGATAAGTTATGTTATCCAAGTCAATCCATTTTTTTAGTACTTCTGAAATTCATGGACTCAGCTTCTAGACTCTGGGAGTATTATAGTTAGCACTATGTAAGAACAAAAGGGTAGAGTATCACATTTTATGTTATAAATATAGATTGTTGATCAATTATATAGTAATTTGATGCATAAAATAATGTTACTAGTCTAACTAAGGACACTTGGTAGTTCTGGGTAATGCTAGCTTTAGCGATTGCCTTTGAACATACTGGTGTCTCAGTACTCGGATCTTCTGTAACAATCTTTTGCGATGCTTGGTGGTCTTCATATCATTCGAAGTAGTTTGAGTTGCTATTTAATGTCCATCTGAACTAGTCATATCTTTAAGAACAGCTATTTGTGTGTTTCTAGTAAAATGTCAAATGAATTACATCCTAAATCTCTTGCAGAATCATAGCATGACAGGAAATACAATTAAAAGGATTTGTTAATAAATACAAATTGTTTAGGACCGTTATAATCTTCTGTGCTAGATGGCTTTTGATTTGCTTTGTTATGTTGGAGTGTTCTGACTTTGATTGATGGTTTTGTGCAGGGTTGGGTAATAATCCATGACACAGCTCCTCTTATTGAATCAGCAAGAGCTCTAACTACACAGTTGAAGTGGGATGCACGGGTCATACAAACTGAGAGTAACAGCGATGAGAGACTCCTTATCTGCCAGAAACCTTTCTTCAAGAGACAAGCAAACTAATTATGAGTTGTTGATGGGAAGCTTAGGATGTTGATCGTGGTACTTATATTCATTTTGTGGATGTTAATTATTGTCACAAAGCTCCACCTAGAAAGGGGAGACAAATTTTTTGAACAGAAAGCAGAAACTGGAAAACAGAGGAGAGGAAAAAAAAGAATATTGGTGGAACCAACCACAACTACTATGGAGCCGAAACGTACATAGGGCCATGTAATTACTCAAATGGAGGCCTTCTGCAATATCAGAAGTATAGGATCAGATTTAATTTGATTTTTCATGTTGTCTCATTTCAACTATACGACCACATGATTAAGATTGTGAAGATGTTTACAGAGTAAGCAAAGTTTCTATTTTCTGTAGTATATAAAAAAAAATGCTTTGTTAGTGTTGATTCTCTTATTCTAGTTTTTCCGGGTAATTTATTTTCAATGGATGGAAAACTACTTTTGAAGTGTTCTTTAAAAGAAAGATGGTTACATTACTTATTTCAATCTTAGCTGTGATTGTAATATGCTCTTAACTTGCACCTCTTAGCTACCTTATAACGAATGAGGACTGCTAATGTTAGTTATTATTGACTTGATAACTGTTTGGATTTTCATGATCTGTATTCTCTCTATTAGATGAATATTGCTAAGAATAATAGTGATAATTTTAACTGTTCAATTACATTTTTCAAAGGTTTCATATGTTGGAACTCAAAGGGGCCTTCGGTACAAGGCTAAATTTTTTTTTTTTAAAAGGATGCAATACCATAAATAAAAGATCATATACAAGGCTGTATATGGAGGCATACCCACTTAAATAAAGGTACAAATCAAGAACACTGTAGGCGGATCATCAAAAATAAAATAGGAACTGTCAATGACCTTGGCACTCTTCATTGCAAGAGCATACTCACAACTGTTAGCTTCTCTATACTTATGCAATAGTTTGTAGTGAGTGTTGATGCCAAAAAAGGTAATGAGAGCTGGTTCATTTTCATTGGTTCTGAACGGGGTACTTGTCTAGGATTATTCTTGTGTAGAAAGGGAGGGGGATGTGGAATATCTCTTATGCGTTTGGAGTAAGCAAGTACCTACAGAAGAAGTCTCCTAGAGCATGATGCTCTAAGAATCCTCGAATAGTTAAGTCATTAGGTGTTTGAAAAAGGGGGGGGGGGGGGGGGGGAGAATTATGCCGAGGTGAAGGGATATTTGGGAGGAGGAAAGAACTAGAATGGTTCTCTTTGTTCCTCGTATGTTTTCTCCCTGAACATGGAGTTCTCTCTTTTTCTGTCTCTGTGTATCTGTATGTATATACTTATTGGGTGTATATTTATCTCTGTGTTTGTCCTTATTTTGTTGAGGATGAAAGTCTCTTTATATTGGCGCTAGTACGCTCCGAATCTAGCTTTTCGAAGTGACACTATTGGAATGTGACTTTTAGACCTCAAGCCTTGTAGGGGATGGCACCTCTGCACCTCGAGCCTTACAAGGGATGGTCTCCTGTCTGTAAGAATGGCCCTGCCCAAGTCATCACATCGATCTATCTTGGAGTGGGTGGCAGACTCTCTACCATAGTTAGGATGAGTCATTTCATAACTCAGGAATGAGTGCCTACGTGTACAATTCTTTTTGGTCCATACTATTTTGAGTCACATCAGATGCTCCCTACTCCTTAAGGGATTCAATGAGATTCTTTAAGGGAGTAGTTCTTCTTCAATGTCTATAGGGGACCTTGACTCTGTAGTGGATCATTTGACTGAACTTTTAGCCTTCTTTAATAGCAGGGACTGTGACCTTGATCCGTGGTCTTCGAGTGACCGATGATTGGTCTTCTAAAGTCTTAAGTTTCACATTAGGGGGAATTTTGATCACTGTAGCCAGTTTTTTTTTATTAGAGGTAACCCAGCTGAAGTCATTATCTCCTTTGCCTTGATAGGATTTGAGTGGCTTCGGTAACCTTCGTCCTATTAAAAAGGGATATTTTTCTGATCGAAGTTATAATTCCTGGTTGATTCGAGGGTTATATAGCTACGGGAGTTTGCTGTTATGTCTTTAATTGGGGTGGTTTTATCGAAACTTTTTTAAGCGTTAATCCCTTTCTTTTATGAAGATTTTTATTACTTTGAAACCTAGATTCCATCCTAGCGAAAGCATGAATGAAGCCGTATATCTTCTTCTGCTTAAATGAACTATGAGGCTTATAGGTCGTAGTTCTACTTCAGCGGGAACTGTAGGGCTAGAGTCACTGATCCACTTATGTTAGGGATCATAGGTCTCGAACCTTAGTATCTTCACGGGCTGAATTGGGATTTTTTGCTGTAGCTTATTCTTTAGGGGTTTGTTTGGTCAGGACCTTGATCCTGTACGGGTGGAGATATAACTAGGTTATAATCCCTCTTATACTCGAATGAACTATGAGGCTCAAGGGCCGTAGTTCTACTTTGACAGGGATTGTATGGCCGAAGTCATTTATTCCACTGTGGTAGGAATCACGAGACACGAACCTTAAACCCTTTGTGACAATTCCTATTGGCCGAGGTAGAACTTTGTGGCTTTTGGAGCGCTTAGTTTTACCTCGGGAGGAATTGTTGACCGTAATCTACTCTTGAAAGGAGTGAAGATGAATGAAGTCATGATTCCTTTTGGCTGGAGTGGAACTTTGTGGCTTTTGAAGTACTTAGTTCAACCTCGGGAAGAATCGTTTAATGTAGTCTACTTCTGAAGGGGATCGAAGATGATTGAAGTCGTAATTCCTTTTGGTCGGAGTGCAACTTTGTAGCTTTTGAAGCTCTTTGGCTTGTTGGGCCTATTAAGTAGGTTTGGCTCGCTGTTCTACATATCCACACGTCTGTAATGGGATGTTCCGTTCTTCGAGGCGTCACTGCGAGTTGTCTCATTAAATGATTGAGTGGACGTTTCAATTTCCCGAAGAACTTTTTGTCAGCCAGAGGGGTGCATTAACCACACTTTATGGCGGCGGCATCTTGACTGAAGATATTTAAAGGATTTTTTGTCCCTGACTCCTATTTTCTCTTCTTTGATTGTTCTTTTAATTTTCTCTCCCCACCAAATTTCTTATATCTTCTTACTCTTATTTATTCCCATCATACCATGTTTGGAGCTAGAGTTGGTATATCTAAAAAGGTGAGGACCGGGAGGGAGGAGGTCGTTCTTGAGAGTGGGGAGATGATGGTCCCTGTAAGTTGGGTCCTTTAGGCTGGAGGGATCCTTAGTCAGATCACCAAGAGTGATTTAGATTCCATATTTACTAGGTTTCTCCTTCCTCTGGGTGGAGAGTTAGGCATACTAGTCCTGATGAGAGGGCTTATTCCCATTTAAAGGATGAGGCGCCATACTATTTTTGTTGTTACCTCGACCATATGAAGATGGGGTTAAGGTTTCCCATTGACCTTGATGTTAGGGAGATCATAAACCATTATGGTATCTGCTCTACTAAGTTGTCCTTGAATGAGATGACGTACGTTGTGGGGTTTGTGTTGGCATTAAGAAAGTACACCGAGTTTAGTTAGAAAGTCGAAGGTGCGGATGTTCGGATGGATCTATACCCTGAAGAAACATTCTGACTCTAGGTGGTCCAACATTTACCCGAGGAGTAAGATGAAGATTTTAGACACCCCTTCTTCAGTCAAGGGGTAGAAGGACCAGTTCATCTTGGTGGAGGGACCAAAGTCTCATTAGGTACTTGTAATACTCATGCTTTTAGAGTATATGTAAAGAAGCAATTTGATAAATATGACATGAAATTAAAAAAATATGTATGTGAAAGATTTATTATTGAATAAAATAATTCTTAAAAAAAAACTGGACGTGTGGTGGTGTAAAGAAAAAGGAAAAACAAAAAATTGAAGCGTCCAGGTTTGAAGGAGAAAGGAAAAAGAAAAAAAAATTGGACAACATCTGGACATCCAGGTGTTGCCTATTAAACATACAGGTGGTGCATGTTGCACACCAAGGCTGCAAGAAATAGTGCGGCGGTTACGAAATATTATAAAAATGAGTTTTATTGTTTTTGTTTTATTATTTTACCAAATCCTGTTTGGTTTTCTTCCTTCTTCAATGCAAACTACTCTATTTTTTTTTTAAACACTTAGGGACTGAAAGAAGGTTGAAACAAAATATAGTTGATGATTTGATATGATTTATGTGGAGAGGAATTTAGAGGAATTTTTCAAATAATAATTTGAGAATAATCAGGATAGCTAATTTGAATGTTTGAATACATGTTTATTTCTATGTTATTGTTCATATGTATATTTCATATCATTATTCATATTCATATGCATGAAAACAAAAGAACCAAGAAGACAACCGGTCTAAATGAAAACCATGATAGCCAGTATATATAGGAAATAAAAGAACCGGGAGGGCAGCCGATCTAAATGAGAATAAATGAATCAGGAAGGCAGCCAGTCTAAATGAGAATGAAAGAACTAGGAAAGCTGCCGGTTTAAGATAAAAACATGTCGATATGTGAGAAAACGTTCCCAATAATAATAACATTTAAATTCATGCATTGCATTTGCTTAAATATTGATTGTTATTACTTGAGATGCTAAAGTGCTATTCATGATTGTAAATTTATTGATAGATGAATGAGTCACACATAGAGACAATTATGCTAAGAAGTATGGAAATATGAAATGATGAGAATTATCTAAGTGATAGATTATATGTTGTGAACCTTATAACGAGGAAATTATGAGATAGAATCAATAGTCTCAAGATGATGATTAACTATATGAGAAGAAGAGATTTATAAAGGATGGAGATTTGATATGAGTAGTGATAATAGAATGTTATTATTAAAATATATGAGATATAGATGAATGAATATTGGAAGACTAATTATACAAATTGAATACTTCTAGTAAGTTTAATTCACTGAGCTTGTGAAGCTCACTCTTCATTGTACAATGATTTCAGGTATCAGACAAAACAGATAGTTTGGTGAGTTGAGATTTAGACGAAGTCTTTATTTGTAAGCCACTTGGTTCACATCCTCAGACTAATGGAAAGAATTTTTTTTTTTAAAATACTCATGCATATTATGTTGTATAAAATGTTTAAGTCGAGATCTGAATGATGTATCTCCCCTGTCGAGGGTTGAGGAATGATGTAAATAATTGCAATTGCTATATTTTTATTGTTGCATATATGTGTCGTGCTGGGATTTTCAAAATGTGACAACATTGTCTCGGGGGTGGCCAACCCGGGATAAGTCGTTACAATTTTGGTATCAAAGCATTTAGTTTTATGATTCTATAGACTGCGTAAAAATTTAAAGAAGTGGAAGATTTAAATAAACCACAGTTTAATACAAAGTCTGAGGATGACACGTGGACGTGTTAGAGCTAGAGTTGTTGATTTGAGAGGGCGTGGTAGGCCCTCAATATTTTGACAAGTCAAGGTTGATTTTGAATCGGTGATTCCCAGAAGGGAACGTGTTGACAGTATAATTGATATTAGTAGAGGTGTGAGAGAATCTGAAGTTGAAAGAGATGAGCTAAGATAAGCTCTTATACATGCTCTTGAGAAAATGAATGTAACAGATAATAGAGTTGATAGTCTGTAGCATAGACTTGATGAACAGGATGGAGTAGTGCCTGAGGTAGTTGTAAATCCAGTAATGATAAACGTTTAAAAAGGGGAAAGGTGAGTTTATGCCGAGATGTAAGAAGATTGTTTTGTTAGATATATTAAGTTGAATGCCTTGTTGTTTAAAGGATCTATGAATCCTTTTGAGCTTGAGCTATGGGTGAAACATGTAGAAAGATTAATTGGTGTTTTACCAGCTACTGACAGGCAGAGGGTCGCTTTTGCTTCATTTGGGTTAGAAGGAGAAGCTTTAGAATGATGGGAGTATACTCTTCCTAGGGTAAGTGCATATGTTGATAGACCCTTTAACCTAAAATAGGTTTAAGGAGGTTTTCCTTGATAAATACTTTCCTTATACCTTTAGAGCCCAACAAGAAAGAAATTTTATTTATTTAAGGAAAATGTATTGACTATGGGCCAGTATGATAGGAGATTTGCGTCTTTGTCGAGGTTTGTACTTGAAATGGTAGACCTAGAGGAGAAAAAGTGTAAGAGGTTCATAGATGAACTATGTTTTAAGATTTGATCAAAACTATCTTACATAAGGCATATGAATTATGTCAAGTTGGTAGATATAGCACTTCAGATTGAGAAAGATGTGATGGAGTTTAAGGGAAAGAGAAAGAGTGGTTAAATAGTATTAGACATGAAGGTTCTAGAGGTAGTGGTAGTATGAGTGTACATGGCGAGAGATCACCCCAGATGGGGTGTTCCTTGTACAGGGAATTGTAATATAGAGCCAGAGGCAAGTAGGATATGTTGAGTTTGTAGCTAAGAGTAATATTGGTGGGACCCCTAGATTTGAAAGATAGGTTATGGGAATTGGAAGTTCTGGTAAAGGTGGGAGTGTACAATCTAGAGGATGTGATAACGTGATAAAAATACTAGAACGTGTTATAGATGTAATAGGATAAGATATTTATCCCAGAATTCTCCTAATTTGAGGTACTTTGTATGGAGAAAACTTGGACATATCTATGTTGGTTAATCCTGGTGCAACCCATTCTTTTGCATCCAATTTATTTATGAAGTTTATTGATGCATGTATTAGTCATTTGATGCATAATAGTATTGCTGAAGTTCCCACTAGAGAGAGTGATAATCATAAATGTTTACAAGGGTTGTGTGATTTGTATCAGTGATAGAGAATCTGAAGCTGATTTATTATCTTTGAATATGGTTGATTGTTTTAGAAAGAATGTAGTGTTCATGATATGGACATGAAGAGTTTAACTTTCAAGAAGAACGTAAGATACTCTCGAACTATCTTATTTTGCTCTGACTATTAGTAAATGGTCAAGGAAAGGATGTGAGGGGTATTTGGCATATGTAGAGGATTTTAGAAATGATAGTAGAGAGTTGGAAGAAATCTTAGTAGTGATAAATTTTTCTGATGTGTTTCTTGATGAGTTGTCTAAGTTGCCTCCCAGTAGGGAGATTAGATTCTCTATTGATGTGATACCAGGTTCATCACATATATCTATAGCACCTTATAAAATGACACCAACTAAGTTGAGAGAGTTGAATGTACCATTTTAAGAATTGTTAGATAAAAAATTTATCAGACTTTGTGTGTTTGGAGAGCCTTTGTATTGTTTGTGAAGAAGAAAGATAAAATGATGAGATTGTGCATAGACTATAACCAGCTGAACAAGATTACTATTAAGAACAAATATCCTTTGTCTAGGATATATGATTTTTTTGAACTGTTGTAGAGGGTGAGGGTGTTTTCGAAGATAAACCTGAGATTAGATTATCATCAGTTAAGCATAAAGGAGGGAGACGTGCCTAAGACTGCTTTTGGGACACCTTATGGACATAAGTTCTTATGATACCATTTGAGTGGACTAATGCTCCAACAACATTCATGAACTTGATGAAAAAAAATGTTTAAACCATTTCTTGATAATTTTGTGGTTGTGTTCATTGATAACATCTTGGCGTATTCTAAGACTAAGGAAGAGCATGTATAACATTTAGAAATTGTGTTGGAGATTTTGAGGAAAAAGAGATTGTATGCTATAATTTTCTAAATGTGAATTTTAGATGAATGAAATAACTTTCTTGGGACATGTAATATTTGAAAATGGCATAACGGTTGATCCACAAAAGTTAGAGGCAATGTTAAGTTGGGAGAGACCAACTAATGTGACTGAGATTAGAATCTTCTTAGGTTTAGCTGGTTATTATAGAAGATTCATTCAAAATTTTTCTATTATTGCAATACTGTTGACTAGATTGACCAGGAAAGATGTGAGATTGGTATGGTCTAGGGAGTGTGAGAAAAGTTTCCAATTACTAAAGGAGAAATTGACTACAATTTCAATATTAGTATTTCCTTACGGTGATGAAGGATTTGTGGTGAATAGTAATGCATCCAATCAAGAGTTGGGATGTGTGTTGGTACAACATGGGAAGGTTGATTAAGGCATGAAAATGCACTTCAGATAGAGTTAATTATATGTATTTGTTGAGATTAATTTTTATTATTCATTGAATTTCTTGACAAGTGTGGTCATTTGGAGAATTCTGTGTTTTAGTGTGTTTTGCAGATTTAAAAAAACAAAGAAGCCTTAAACAAAAAAATATATAAAATATGTTCGAAAAAATCCACAACATCTGGACCAGTTCAGAGCAGGGAAACTGGATTCCCCAAGAGGAGTGCAACAAAACCCATCATTTCTAGACTATTAAAGATAAATTGAGCATTTTGCTAAGTCATGTTGTCACTAGCAAAGAGTGAAAAGAAGTTTCACTAAATTGTCAGAATTGCTCGTACAGATTAGTCATTTTCGTGTATTAAACTATATTGATTTAGGAAGAACCAAGAGATAAGCCATATATGTTTGGAAAGATCCGGATGTCTATTTTCTAGATAATTTTACGGCTTGTAAACATGATTTTTCTAGAGAAAGTTATGACAGTTTTAGTAGACAAAGGTAAGGTTGTGCATGATTTCAGCATGGCAAAAGTGAAGGAGATATTAAATTTTGATTTTTTTTTTGGGATTTGCACGGCCTGGACAGTAGCACAACCGAACCAATGCTGGACAATAGAAAACGAGCCTGGACAGCAGCAAACTTATAGCCTGGATAGCAGCAGAATCGGGCATGGACAGCAACAGAAGCACACGGCCTGAACAGAAACCCTAGGGCGACTTTTCTGTCTACAAAACCGTCTCCATACAGCTATATAGAGGATTTTAGACTAAGAGAACAGGGGGCTGAATGGGGGGTTGAACAGATACACACTGAATTTCTAGAGAGTGTTGTGATTATGTATTATCAGCTAGGCTAAGTTTCAACCAAGTTGAAGAGATGAACTCCTGGAAATAGTGGGTTTGACTTGTATTTAATTCAGTATTTGTGTTTTTAACATTGAATAATTATTTTTAGCTATTAACTTTATTTAATATTGAAGTTGATATTTTTGTGTGATAGACAATTATATTTTCTTCTCTTATAGATTTTATTTAACTCCGGTGATTGTTGTTCTTTTTCTCCATATAAGTTCAATCATGCTTATCTTATGTGTGAAATTTAGGATGCAACTGATTTCGGTATATTAATTATATATGCTGGTCCTTTACTGCGTTATTGTCTTCAGATATATCATCGATTTAGGATATTATATATGATTGACCGTTGCATTACTTGTAAAAACAAGAAGGGGATTTCTCGTAATAATTTATAAAAGAATATTTTTGGTGCTTTCACTATTATTTTCCGATTACGTATTTAGGATGTGAAATACGTAGTTGAGTTATAATTATTGAATTGATACAAGTTGAAGCTGTGAAATTTAGGAGGGAATCTTGGACCCTTGTGTTACTCATTATTGATTTTCTTTCACTCAATTCAATTGTATCATTTAATTCTCAACATTTTCTTAATATTAATTTTTAATTTTGTTTCCATTATTTTTTGCCTGAGACTTTGATTGTAGAACGTTCTCTTCGTGGGATCGATACCCCATCTATACTGCTGCTACTGCATAGTATTGTTTGGGCATAATTCAAAGGTAGTGGCATATGTTTCTAGGAAATATAAGAATCATGAAAGATATTACCCGACCCATAACTTAGAGTTGGCTACCATAGTGTTTGCTTTAAAGATTGGAGATATCATCTGTATGGAGCTACTTGTGAGATATTCACTGATAATAAGAGTTTGACATACTTACCTAACTAGAGAGAGTTGAATTTGAGGCAAAGATGGTGGATGGAGTTGTTAGCGACTATGTTTGTACAATTCACTATCATCTAGAAAAGACGATGGTGGTAGCTGATGCATTGAGTAGAAAATCTACAAGAAGATTGTCTATTATTATTGAAAGTCATGATGTGTAATTGATGATAGATTAAGAGAGATAAGAATGAAGTTGAATATCAGTGATAGAGGATCATTGTTAACAAATATGTTTGTACAATCATCCATAGTAAAATGCTTGTTAGAGATGCAAGGTAGAGATGAAGAGATAGAAAAGATTAAGCATTGAGTGCTTACTGGAAAGCAATATGAGTTCAAAATTTGAAATGAGGGTATTTTGGTATTGGAACATGGGATTTGTGTTCCCAATGACGCGGAGTTAAGAAATAAGATATTGAGAGAGGTACATGATGATGTATATTCGATGCACCCGAGTAACAATAAGATGTATAAAGGGTTGAAACAAAATTACTAGTGGTCAGGGTTGATGAAGGATGTAGCTGAATATATTTCTAGATGTTTGGTTTGTCAGTAAGTGAATTTAGAGAATAAACATCCGAGAGGCTTACTACAACCTCTTCCTATGCTTGAATGACCATAGAAAACTGTGAGTATGGATTTTGTTTCTGGATTTTCCCATACTCAGAGAGTTCACGATACAGTGCAAGTGATAGTAGATAGACTTTTTAAGTCATTTCAATTTCTTCCAATTAAAACTAATTGGAATCCTAAAAAGTTGGCTGAACTGTATGTAGCTGAGATTATAAGGTGGTATGGAGTACTATTGAGCATAGTGTCATTTAGAGATGCTAGATTTACATCTTGGTTTTGGAGAGGCCTTCAGAAAGCCATGGGTACACAGTTGCAGTTTATTACAACTTTTCATCCTCAAACAGTTGAGCAAACAAAAAGGATTATTAGAGTACTAGAAGATATGTTAAGGGCAAATGTGATGAGTTTCTCAGTAAGTTGAGATGTGATGAGTGCCAAATATTGCATATTTTAGCCTCTTAATTTACATTTATTAGCTTAGGAATTTGTTACTTTGAGTTGTTTTCCTTGTTTTACAGGTTTACAAGCACTCGGAAAGGAGTTTCACTAAAATTGCCAGAATTACCTGTACAGATAAGTCATTTTTGTGGATTTTAATGTATTGATTCAGGAAGAACAAAGAGATAAACCATATACAATTTGAAAGATTTGGACGTCTATTTTTTGAAGAATTTCACTACTTGTAAAAATGATTTTTCTAGAGAAAGTTATGGCAGTTTTAGTAGATAAAGGTCAGGTTGTGTGTGATTTCAGCGTGGCAGATCAGTCATTTTTGTGGATTTTACTGTATTGATTCAGGAAGAACCAAGAGATGAGCCATATACACTTGGAAAGATCGGATGTCTATTTTCTGAGGAATTTTACAGCTCATAAAAATGATTTTTCTAGAGAAAGTTATGGTAGTTTTAGTAGACAAAGGTCAGGTAGTGCACCATGCTGCGCTCGAGCGCACAAGACTGTGATCGAGTGAACTCGGGTAGTATCCCACATTGAATTTGAAACACATTGCACTCTTGAGTTTCTCCATAAAAGCCCCACCTCACTGAAGAAATTAAGGTGCAATCCGAAAGACTTTTGCTAGCATTCTAGTGGATCTTGAAGGCTTTGCTACCACGAGGGGAAGCGTCGCCCAACAACAAGTGAAATTTCTCCCAATGTATAGTCAGTTTTAATTTATTTCTTTTTTAGTTTTAAATTCTAATATTTAGCATTTTTATTGTGAACTTTAGTTTCATAAATATGAGAGGCTAAAATCTTCATCTAAGGTTGAAGATGAAGCCTCGCCATTGTTTGGCATAATATTTTCAGATTTGTTCATACAATTATGATATTTTTAGTATAAGTGTTTTGTTCAATTATTTGAGTAAAATCTTATGATTGATTGTTTTTAAATTGTTAAATTGGATATTCCTTGTGTTTCATCTGCCGGATACGGCGGATCATTCAAAGTAGATTGGATTTCCTTTGTGATTTGTAAATTATACGAATACATTGGATGGTTTTGGTTTAGTTTGGGTATTCACCATGATTTGTATAATGGTGGATTCATGGAATGATTTGATAGATTATTTTTATATAGAACATGAAGATATATGCTTTACTTTGGTATGGTGGATTCAGAAACCTTAGTATTTTTATTAGTTGTTTTTTTTAAATCAATTTAGTTTAGTTTATATTTCTTTGCAAAATACAATCTAAAATTCGGAACTAGGTTAAAATATGGTTAGTTTAGATAAAAATATATTTTCACAACGCAATTCCCTAGATTCGACCTCGCACTTGCATAACACTATATTGCAAACGACTCGTGCATTTGTGAGCAATTTAAAACTCACAACAAGTTTTTAGCGCCGTTGCCGGGGAATTGTTTTGTTTGTGAAATTTTTGTCTGAATTAATTTTATTTTTCTACTAGTTTAGTTAGCATTTTTGTTTTATTTATCTATTTTTAATTTTAATTTTTTTTCTTTTGTTTTTGCTAGTTAGTTTATTTTATTGCTTTTTTGTGTGGTGTATGCTTGGTTAGAGATCTGTGAATTTAGAATTGACACCTTTAGATCCATACTTAGAAAGAACTCTTAGGAGAGCGCTTGTTGAAAGAGAGACAATTGAGGTGGGAGACAATTTTAGGAATGCAAATGAACCAGAGAATGTAGAGCAACCTAGAGCTTGGAATGTGGACTCCACTACATCCCTTAGGGATTTGTTTGCACCCGTTGCGACTAACTCATCTTCTTGCAGAGTGTTGCCACCAACCAATGCTACCCATTTTGATTTAAAGCCATATGTCATCCAACTCCTACCCTCATTTCATGGATTAGATCTTGAAAATCCTTACAGCCATGTGAAGAAGTTCAGAGATATTTGTGCCACATTCAAGTTCCAGAACTTCTCTGAGGAGTCAGTCCATCTTCGACTTTTCCCTTTTTCTCTTCACGATAGAGCTAGGGCATGGTTGGATTCCAACATGCTCGAGTCTATTACCTCTTGGGAAAATCTGCTGAGTAAATTTTATAACAAGTTTTTCCCAATGTCTAGAGTGAATGAATACTGAAAGGAGATTAGTTTTTTCACTCAGGACGAGGATGAGAAGTTTTCTGAGAGTTGGGAGTGTTTTAAAGAGTTACTAATTAGATGCCCTCCACATGTATATGAGAAGTGGAGACTCGTTCAGTTCTTCTACCAAAGGTTGACTCAACCCAACTGTAGCATGATCGAGTCTATGAATAGGGGGGCATTCTTAAGTCTAACGGGGGAGGAAACATACAAGGCATTGGACAAGTTGTCCGATAACTCTCAGCAGTGGGATTTCTCAAGCTGTCGGGATAAGTCCATCCGTGCTCCTAAGAAAGGAGGCATCTATGAGATCAAGGAGGACACTGACTTGAGGATAAAGATAGATGCTCTCATCAAAAAGGTTGATGCTCTCGCTGTAGGTCAGTCCATCAATGCAGCCAATATATTCAATGTTGATAGCTGTTCTATCTGTGCTAGTCCTATACATTTAGCACAAAATTTTCCATCGATGCCGGATTTTCTGAGTATCCCATGGAACAAATGAACACTTTCAATGACTATCGGAGGCAATCAAATGGATCTTACTCCGAGCCTTACAATCCAAGGTGGCAGAACCAACCGATGAATAAGGGAGGAGCCCTTCATCATGCTCATAATCAATACCCTCCTGGATTTCCTCCACCAGTTCCAAGTCATGGTTGTTCAGCTCATCCAGCAGCATCACCCTCAAGTGCCAGCCCCGGTTTCACAGTCTCTAGAGGACACCCTGAAGGATTTCATGAAGATGACCGACCAATCCATCAGCGAAGCAAGGAGTGCGATAATAGTAAACACCCAAGTGATTGCCAAGCTAGAGAGTCAAATGGGTCAAATCGCAAGTCATTTGGGTGAAAAAGAGAAGGGAAAGTTCTCCAGTCAACCCGTGCCCAACCCAAAGGGATAGTTTATGGTTGAAAACTCATCGAATCCTATGCACGGATAGGAACAAGTGCAATCGATTGCCACATTGAGGTTTGGGAGACAAGTGGACAATCAAGTGGAAGAGAACCCTGCTATGCAGCAAGGGCAAGAAAGTGGCAACAAGAAGAAGAGAGATACTGAGCCATCTATAGCCATTCATACTGTTAAGGATCCTCCTAGGTAATTTATACCTAAAGCACCTTACCCTGAGAGATTACAAGCGCCCAAGAAAGGAGGGAAGTATGAGGACATTATAAAGGTGTTCAAGCAGGTCCAAATCAATATCCTATTTTTGGACGCCATCCAGCAAGTACCGTCATATGCCAAGTTCTTAAAGGACTTGATCACTGTCAAGAGGAGGACGAATGTCCCGAAGAATGTGTTTTTGATTGAGCAAGTTAGCTCAATCCTTCAGTGCAAGCTGCCCATCAAGTATAAGGACCCAGGGTGTCCTAACATCTCTTGCATGATAGGAGTTAGCCAGATTGAGAGGGCTCTTTTAGATCTAGGAGCGAGTGTGAATCTTCTACCCTACTCAGTCTATTTACAGTTGGGGTTAGGAGAATTGAAGCCCACATCCACGACGCTTCAATTGGCTAACAAGTCAGTAAAGATACAACGGGGAATAATTGAGCACGTTTTGATAAAGGTGGATAAATTTTATTTCCCCGTGGATTTTATTGTGCTTGACATAGAACCGGTTTAGAATGTGGGGATTCAGATATCGGTGATTCTAGGGCGACCATTCTTAGCCACGACTAATGCCCTGATAAATTGTAGGACAGGGGTGATGAAGATTTCCTTCTAAAATATGACAGTGGAGCTGAATATCTTTGATATCAGTAAGCAACCACTGGAATATGATGAAGTGAGAAATGTATGCTTGATAGAAGAGATTATTGAGGAGACTATGGATGAATCAAGCATTGAGGACCCCTTGGAGGCATGCTTTGCTCAGTTTGGAGAGGACTTGGATTTGGATAAGTTACTTAAGCAAACGAATGCTAATTTAGAGTCTGCTCCTCGGGAAAGCAGTGAGACGGAGGAGACCACAACACCTAAACTCCCTAAGAAGGAACTTAAGCCTTTACCGAACAATCTTAAGTATAAGTTCCTAGGTCCAGCAGATTTTTTGCCTGTGATTATAGCTTCAGATTTGGTTGATGCTCAAGAAGAAAATTTATTAAACGTTTTAGGAGAGCACAAGGAAGCTATCGGCTGGACTAGTGAGGATATCAAGGGGATCAGCTCCTCAGTGGTATGTATAAGATACATTTGGAGGAGAATGCCAAGCCATCGAGGGAGCCACAAAGAAGGTTCAACCCAGCTATGCAAGAGGTTGTTAGGACTGAAGTGATAAAGCTGTTGGATGCAGGGATCATTTATCCAATCTCTGATAGCAAATGGGTGAGCCCTATTCATGTTATGCCCAAGCGAGTTGGATTGACAGTAGTGAAAAATAAGGATGACGAGTTGGGTTTAATTCGTGTGCAGTCAGGATGGAGATTGAGTATAGACTACCGTAAGTTGAATGCTGCCACAAGGAATGATCATTTTCCACTCCTATTTATTGATAAGATGGTGGAGCACTTGGCTGGGCACGATTACTATTGCTTCTGGGATGGTTATTATGGATATAACCAGGTCCCTGTGGACCCCGAAGATCAGGAGAAGACGACGTTTACATGTCCTTTTGGGACATTCGCCTACCGTCGTATGTCATTTTGGTTATACAATGCACCCACTACTTTTCAGCGGTGCATGGTCAGTATATTCTCTGACATGGTAGAGCGTTTCTTAGAGATTTTCATGGACGACTTCTCCGTGTTTGGTTCATCATTTGAGGAGTGTTTGAACCGTCTCACTTTGGTTTTAGTGCATTGCAAGGAGAAGAACCTGGTGCTTAATTAGGAGAAGTGCTGAGTCTAGCTGAAGACATAAAACTTAGCGCTCATGGGAGGCACCCCACAAATATCATTTCTGTTTGTTTATTATTTTACATATTTCTTGTTATTGTTTATTTCTAGTGTTTCTTTTGTTTTCTAGTCTTTATTTTTCAGGGATAACGCGTACTTCAGATCAAGTTTGGAGGTATGCTATGAGTCATACTAGTCCAGCTAGTTCTCCATCTCCCAGGTTAGCTCTTTCCATATTATTCCCACAATGGGGACAATGTGTAAATTAAGTTTGGGGGTATGGTAGACACGTTACACACACTTTGTCCTAATTTGTTGTTACTTTGTCCTAATTTGTTGTTGTTTTTCTTCATTTATAAAAAAAAGAAGGTAAATGCATGCTCATGTTATTTTGAAATTTTAGTTGATCTAAACAAATACTATGATGTGATGTCATTGGTGAGCTTAAAATTGTGAACACATGATTTGATGATAGAGTTTTAAAATTTTGTTACTTACTTTAGGCATTTGAGAATTCACATGTTTGATCTAATCTGACACGAGCACATTAGCACAAAATTGTGTGATGTATGATACGCGATTTCAATGTGTATGTTTCCTTGACTTAACTGAAACTGGATGACTTGTAGGATAAATACTTTGGCATAGAAACGTAAAAATAAAAAAAATAAAAAAAATTATTTATAATGATCATCAATAAACTTTCCACTGAGTAACTGGACCTCTTGCCTCAGTAAGCAGTGAGTGTTCACGTCAAAAGGTGGGAATTTTATTCATACTGATCATTGTGAAACTTTCCGCTGAGTAACTGGTCCTCTTGCCTCAGTAAGCAGTGAGTGTTCATGTCAAAAGGTGAAAATTTTGCTTGGTAGCATTAAGGTCAGTTTAGTTTCGTAGCCTTTTTGACTCGAGTTAGTAAGTTCTTAGGGGTGTCTTTACACCTAATGCCCTAAAACCATCTGGTTTGGGAGTCATTGACTCAACACTCGATACATGGGCCAATTAGAAAGCTTAAGGGAACTAAACATAGCAGAGCCTTGTAATAAAAATAAAAAAATAAAACTATACCATCGTTGTTCATTCTGATGAGAAATTCTGTGAATCTTGAGACATGAAGACATTGTACATTGAAGTTATTTGGAAACCTCATCTGTATATACTAATTCACTTTACATTGATTCAAGCTTGTGATGTCTTAGCCTGCTTCTTGTAAGTAATTAGGTTTTAAAATTGCTATTCATTGTGAAGATGGGTTATATCTTTTTAAGCTTGCTCATGAATGAATATCATGGTTTTGAGTGCTCCTTAAATTTTTGGATACCATGAGTGATGAACTTATCTTTATGTTCTTTGTTTTTCATTTTGTTTTGCTAAAGGACTAGCAAAATGTAAGTTTGAGAGTATTTGATGAGTGCCAAATATTGCATATTTTAGCCCCTTAATTTATATTTGTTAGCTTAGGAATTTGTTACTTTGAGTTGTTTTCGTTGTTTTACAGGTTTACAAGCACTCGGAAAGGAGTTTCACTAGAATTGCCAGAATTGCCTGTACAGATCAGTCATTTTTGTGGATTTTACTGTATTGATTCAGAAAGAACAAGGAGATGAGCCATATATGCTTAGAAAGATCTGAATGTCTATTTTCTGAGGAATTTTACGGCTCGTAAAAATGATTTTTCTAGAGAAAGTTATGGCAGTTTTAGTAGACAAAGGTCAGACAATGCACCATGCTGCGCACGAGCGCACAAGACTGTGATCGAGCACACTCGGGCAGTATCCCACATCGAATTTGAAACACATTGCACTCTTGAGTTTCTCTATAAAAGCCCCACCTCACTGAAGTAATTGGGGTGTAATTCAGAAGACTTCTGCTAGCATTCTAGTGGATCTCGAAGGCTTTGCTACCACTAGGGGAAGCGCCGCCCAACAGCGAGTGGAATTTCTCCCAATGTATAGTCAGTTTTAATTTATTTCTTTTTTAGTTTTAAAGTTTAGTACTTTTATTGTGAACTTTAGTTTCATAAATATGAGAGGCTAAAATCTTCATCTAAGGTTAAAGATGAAGCCTCGCCATTGTTTGACATAATATTTTCAGATTTGTTCATACAATTACGATATTTTTCGTATAAGTGTTCTGTTCAATTATTTGAGTAAAATCTTATGATAAATTGTTTTTAAATTGTTAAATTGGATATTTCTTGTGTTTCATCTGCCGGATACGGCGGATTATTCAAAGTAGATTGGATTTCCTTTGTGATTTGTAAATTATACAGATACATTGGATGGTTTTGGTTTAGTTTGGGTATTCACCATGATTTGTATAATGGTGGATTCATGGAATGATTTGATAGATTATTTTTATATAGAATATGAAGATATATGCTTTACTTTGGTATAGTGGATTCAGAAACCTTAGTATTTTTATTAGTTGTTTTTTTTAAAATCAATTTAGTTTAGTTTATATTTCTTCGCAAGATACAATCCAAAATTCAGAACTAGCTTAAAATAGGCTTAGTTTAGATAAAAATATATTTTCACAACGTAATTCCCTGTGGATTCGACCTCGCACTTGCACAACACTATATTGCAAACGACTCGCGCACTTGCGAGCAATTTAAAACTCACAATAAGATGTTTACTTGCCCCAGATTGAATTTTCTTATAATAATCAGTATCAAACTAGTATTAGAATGACACCATTTGAGGCCTTATATGGTAGGAGGTGTAGAACTCCAATATGCTGGGAAGAAGTTGGAGAGAGAAAGATATTTGGTCCATAAATTATTGAGTTAACAAATGAGAGGATCAAACTGGTTAGAGAGAACCGTAAAGTAGCACATAGTAGACTGAATAACTATGCTGATAATAGGAGAAGACCTCTCAAGTTTTAAATAGGTGGTTAGGTGTAGTTAAAAATATTTCAATGAAAAGGTGTATCGAGATTTAAACAGGAAAAGAAAGTTGAGTCCGAGGTATGTGAGACCCTATGAGGTTGTTGAGAAAGTTGGGCTAGTCGTGTATAGCTTGGAATTGCCTCCAAAGTTGAAGTAGTTACACAATGTGTTTCATGTTTCACTTTTGAGAAAGTGTTCACATGATGAATCTCATAATATTTTGCGTAAAGCTGTGGAAACAAGAAGTAATATTATCCACAGTTGTTCTTTTTTTACACAAAGCTTGTTCTTTTCTATCTAAATTTCTCATTGGTACTTGTATAAAATAATTCCAGCAGTTTAAATTCTGTGGCAGAAAAAAGATATTGAAGAAATTACGTGAGAACATAAAGCAACTATGAAGAAATATTATCCACAGTTGTTTCTTGAGTTATGTAAGGAAATTTCAAGGACAAATTTTTTATAAAGTGGGTAGAATTGTAATACCCGTGCTTTTAGAGTATGAGTAAAGAAGAAATTTGATAAATATGACATGAAATTAAAATAATATATATGTGAAAGATTTATTATTGAATAAAATAATTCTTAAAAAAAATGGACGCGTGGTGGTGTAAAGAAAAAGGAAAAAAAATTAAAGTGTCTAGGTTTTAAGGAAAAAGGAAAAAAAGAAAAAAGAAAAAGGAAAAAAAATATTTTGACAACACCAAGACATCTAGGTGTTGCCTATTAAACATGCAGGTTGTGAATGTTGCACACCAAGGCTATAAGAAACAGTGCGGCTGTTACAAAATTTTATAAAAATGAGTTTTATTGTTTTCGTTTTATTATTTTACCAAATCCTGTTTGATTTTCTTTATTCTTCAATACAAACTACTCTATTTCTTTAAACACTTGGGGACTGAAAGAAATGTTGAAAGAGAAATGTTTTGAAGGGGTTTACGGGAGAATTTTATAGAGTCACGGGAATCTCTAAGAAAAACAAAAGGTAATAATATGAAGTTTATTTTTGAAATTTAGCATACATGAAATTTCTCAGAATTTAAAGTGGGAATTTTCAAAGGGTTTGAAATTTTAATATTGATGATTAGCAGCCGGGTGAATTTATTAAGAGGAGCAAGAACGGCAAGGAGATGATCCACAGGTAGCTCTAAGTGCTACGTGGTGAGTTGGATTTACTTTAAGTAATCAAGATAAATATGAAATATATAGTGAAAGTATTTGAATAAATCATTAACTTATGATTTGGTGATAGATGAAAGTTGGTTGATAGGTATGATAGGAATAGTGGATATGTAGAGAATTATTTTATGAGAAATAATATTATTTGAATAATGAGTCGATTTAATAATAAAAGCGATAAGTGAAATTCTTGACGAGCTATGGTTGATGTTTTGATATGATTAATGAGAAGAGGAATTTAGTGGATCTTGACGAGCTATGGTTGATGATTTGATATGATTTATGAGGAGAGAAATTTAGTGGATTTTTTCAAATAATAATTTGAGAATAATTAGGATAACTAATTTTAAAGTTTGAATACATGCTTGTTTTTATGTTATTGTTCATACGCATATTTCATATCATTATTCATATGCATATGCATGAAAAAAAAGAACCGAGAAGGCAGCCAGTCTAAATGAAAATAAAAGAACCGGGAGGGCAGTCGGTCTAAATGAAAATAAAAGAACCGGGAGGGCAGCTGGTCTAAATGAGAATAAAAGAACCAGGAAGACAACCGATCTAAATGAGAATGAAAGAACTGGGAAGGCAGTTGGTCTAACATAAAAACATGTCGACATGTGGGAAGACATTCCCAATAATAATAACATTTAAATTCATGCATTGCATTTGCTTAAATATTGATTGTTATTACTTGAGATGCTAAAGTGTTATTCATAATTGTAAATTTATTGATAGATGAATGAGTCACTCAGAGAGACAATTATGCTGAGAAGAAGTATAGAAATATGAAATGATGAGAATTATCTGAGTGATAGATTATATGTTGTGAACCTCATAACAAGGTAATTATGAGATAGAATTGATAGTCTCAAGATAATGATTAACTATATGAGAAGAAGAGATTTATAAAGGATGGGGATTTGATATGAGTAATGATAATAGAATGTTATTATTAAAATATATGAGATATAGATGAATAAATATTGGAAGACTAATTATACAAATTGAATACTTCTAGTAAGTTTAATTCACTAAGCTTGTGAAGCTCACTCCTCATTGTACAATGATTTCAGATAGCAGGCAAAATAGATAATTTGGTGAGTTGAGATTCAGACGAAGTCATTATCTGTAAGCCACGTAGTTCACATCCTCAGACTAATGGAAAGAAAAAAAATAATTTGTAAATACTCATGCATATTATGTTATATAAAATGTTTAAGTCGAGATCTGAATGATGTATCTCCCCTATTAAGGGTTAAGGAATGATGTAAATAATTGCAATTGCTATATTTTTATTATTGCATATATGTGTCATGCTGAGATTTTCAAAATGTGACAACACATATATGCAATAATAAAAATATAGCTTCTTGATTCGTTCTTGGCTTGACTTCTTGGAAAGATCCAAGAAAGATTTGGTCCATCCTCTTTTGAAGATCATAGAGGAGCCTTAGCAAAATTACAGAAAACAAGTACTGTTTCTGAGTATCAAGCCCAGTTCGAGAATCTTTCCAAAAAGGTAACAGGATTACAAGAAACCTTTATCATTAGTATATTTATTTTGGGCCTTTAACCTAACCTGAAAAGAGAATTTCTAGTTACTTAACCTTTTTCCTTAATCAAAGCAATGTCTTTGGCCAAGCTCTTTGAAGAAAAACACATGGATATGAAGAAACCATGGAGATCTTCCTGGATCAAGCCTGCAATTAGTCTTGGGTTGTTACCAACCCCAGTAGGCACCTCCATTAAACTCCTTTCCACACCACCAGCTCCAGCATTTCCCATTAGGAAACTTACACTTGTAGAAGTGAAGATAAGAAGGGATAAGGGTCTTTGTTACAATTGAGATGAAAAGTTCACCCCTAATCACAACTGTAAACATCAATTCCTTTTACTGATGGTGTCAAAAGAACTAACTCTTGAAGAAGAAAGTTTGGAAGAAGAAGATACCATTGCAGAACAAGATATGAGGCTCTATGGAATCAGTTTGAATGCCTTTACTGAACAGTCTAGTTCAAGTATTATCAAGATTACTGGGTCATGTAAAAACCATCACATCCAAGTGTTGATTGACGGTAGAAGAACATATAATTTTGCTCAAGAAAGGATTGCCAAGCTACTACAAGAAAGGATTGCCAAGTTACTAGAATGGGCCATCAGACCCTGCAAGTTCTTCAGAGTCCAGATTGGCAATGGGGAATTTCTCGCTTGTAGCAAATGGTGTCATTAGGTAGCTCTTTCTCTACAACTCTACTTGTTTAATTTTGATGTATTCTTGCTACCTATTGAAGGTTCTGATTTAGTCCTAGGCCTACAATGGCTTGAGTTGTTAGAACCAATCCTTACTGATTATTAGAAACAAACAATTGATTATAAGTGGCAAGGGGCTACAGTTAAATTGAGAATATTTCATCATGTTTTCACTTAACTCCAGATGTGTTTCCATTTGATACTGTTTTTGTCCCTAAAAAAATTTCCAAACTTCTCCAAATCTACAACCATATCTTTGAAGAGCCTAATCAGTTACCTCCCAAGAAGGAATTTGACCACTCAATCCATTTGGAACCAGGTGTTAAACCTATCAATGTAAGGGCTATAGGTACCCCCATTTTTAGAAACAAGAGATAAAAATTATTGTGAAAGAAATGCCCTCTTCAAGTGTTATTAGACCCAGCTATAGTCCTTTCGCTTCTCCTGTCTTACTAGTGAAGGAAAAATATGGGTCTTGGAGATTTTGTATAGACTATAGAGCCCTCAATTCCATCACAATTAAGGATAGATTCCCTGTCCCCACCATTGATGAACTACTAGATGAATTGCGTGAAGCTTCAGTTTTCTGCAAGCTTGATTTAAGGGCTGGATATCACCAAATAAGAGTCATAGATACATATATTGAGAAGACTACATTTAAGACACATGAAGGCTACTATGAATTTTTGGTTATGCCATTTTGTTTAACTAATGCACCCTCCACCTTTCAAGCTGCTATGAATTCTGTGTTCAAACCATACATAAGAAAATTTGTAATTGTATTCTTTGATGAAATTCTAGTTTACAGTAGCTGAGTCAAAGACCATGTGCATCACCTCAAGGTTATTCTTGATTTCCTAATTGAGAATCAACTCTTCGCTAAGAGGAGCAAGTGCCACTTTTGTCAGTCTTTCATAGATTATCTAGGGCATATTGTCAATTGTCATGGGATCCAACTAAATCCAAAGAAAATTGAAGCAATGGTCTACATCAGTTAATCTGAAACAACTCAGAGTGTTCCTTGGCCTCACTAGATACTATAAAAGATTCATTAAGAGCTATGCTATAATAGATACACCATTAACAAATCTTTTAAAGAAAGATTATTTTCTCTGGAATAAGGATGTTTCAGCTTGCTTTTGAGGCTTTAAAAGAAGCTATGACTAAAGCTCTTGTATTGGACTTATGAGACTTTAACAGACTGTTATAATAGAGACTGATACTATTAATGTAGGCATTGGTGTCCTCCTACTTCAACAGCTCTATCTTCTAGCTTTCTACAACAAAAAGATAAGTCCTAAGATGGCTGCAGCCTCAACCTATGTAAAGGAACTCTATGCATTCACTTAAGCTATTAAGAAATGGAGACAATACCTGCATGGCATTGAGGTCCATACAGACCATAAAGCACTAAAATGTCTTATGTCCCAAGTTATACAGAATCTAGAGCAAAACCATTACTTAACCAAGCTTTAAGGCTTCTCTTATGAGATATTGTACAAACCAAGGAGGGAGAATGCTGCTGCAGATGCATTATCTAGAATTCTAAGAGTAGTTGGTTCAATAGAAGACACTAACTCCAGCTCCTTATCTCTTTACTTGTCCACCCCAATTCTAGACTTACTAGAATAGTTAAATTCGAGAATAAAGTGGCTCAAGACTTAGTGGCCATCCATTAAGAATTCAACAAAAGAGTCTACCTTACTAGCTATTCAGTAAAGGAAGGATGGTTGTTTTATAACAGCAAACTAGTTCTCAGTTCCCATTCCTCTTTCAGGTTCAAAATCTTGGAAGAATTCCACTATTCTGTTCTAGGAGGACATAATGGTATCCACAGAACCATCATGAGAGTCTTAGCTAGGTTTTTTTTGGAAAACTTTGAGAAAAGACACTAAAGAATTTATCAAGAATTGTATCATCTATCAACAAACCAAATACTCTCCAACATTACCCTATGGGCTCCTATAACCCTTACATGTACCTTAACATGTTTGGGAAGACCTCTCCATGGATTCCATTACTGGGTTACCATTGACACAAGGATACTTAGTTATCTTAGTGGTCGTTGATAGACTCACCAAATATGCCCACTTTGGAGTACTACCCAACACTTATTCTGCTTCCAAAGTTGCAAGACTTTTCTGTGATATAATAGTTAAGTTATATGGTATTCCTAAGTCCATTGTTTCTGATAGGAACAAGGTCTTTTTGAGTTCTTTTTGGACACAACTCTTCAAGTTCAGTGAAAGTTCCTTAAACTTTAGTTCATTTTACCATCCTTAATCTAATAGCCAAACTGAAGTCCTTAACAAGTGTTTTGAGCAATACTTGAGAGCTTTTCCTTAAGATAAAACTCAGTCATGGCTTTCACTTCTTCCCTTGGCTTACTCTTACAATACCTCTTATCATTCTGCTATCAAAATAACACCGTTCAAAAACTTGTATGGAAGAGACCCTTCTATTATCTAAAGATATGTCCCTGGTGCTTCAAAGAATGAAGTTGTAGACAGTGATCTAACCAACATAGATGAGCTTCTTTAACTCCTCAAGTCTCATAACCAACAGACTCAATCAAGGATGAAATCCATAGTTGACACCAAAAGATAGGACAAAGATTTTTCCCAAGGCATCTAGGTGTTAGTCAAATTACAACCTTACATGCAATAATCCTTGGCCTTAAGACTAAATCAAAAACTTAACAAGAGGTACTATGGTCCTTTCAGATGATAGAAAGGATTAAACTAGTAGCCTATAAACTAGCTTTACCACCTACTTATAAAATTCACAATGTCTTTCATATCTCTTTTCTCAAACCATTTCATGGTACTCCTGCTGACACTCCCCTATATTTATCTGACCTGAGCATCAACAACAAACCAGTACCTACCCCCTTAGCCATTTTGGACAACATAACCATATACCAAAATCATAAGTTAACTCCTCAAGTATTGGTACAGTGGAAAGGTTTACCACCTAAAGACACTACTTGGGAGGACTCCATTATGATCCAGACCTTCTTGCAGACTCCAAACCTTGAGGACAAAGTTAGTTTTGGAAGGGTTGCTAATGATAGCAACATATAATATGGATCAAAGGAAAATAAGGAAGAGTTAGAGCTGGCACAACAGGAAAGGGAAAGAAAGCTTGGGCAACAAAAAATACTGAGGAGAAGTTAGATAATTAAACAAGCCTCCCAAAGATTGCAAAGAAATTAAAGGAGTTCAAAGAGGCTAACTTATGGAAGAGAAAAAGTTAGACAGTTAGAGATAGCTGGTAAGGCTGTTAAGTTTGTTATGCTAGTTGTGATTCTGTTAGCTTGCTGTTAGGAGTTGATTACATCATTATCTTACTATTTTCTAGTGTATAAATATTCTAATTTATGAGATTGTAAGCGTGTTAATAAAATCCATTCTCATACTTCTTCAATCTCACTCATTCTCTTTTAATTCTCTCAAACCCCTTCTCTTCTTCCTATTTTGTACTCTTTGCTCTAGATAATACCTTAATACTTAAGTTGTAACACTAAGGTCCAAGAGGCTGAGACTCCTAAATCCGCGGAGAAGACGTCTAAGGACTTGACTCAAGAGGTTGATTTTTTTCAAAGGGTTGACGTAGAGATCGATAACGAGGGGGTTTTCATTATTCCTCCTTTTAGCTCGGTATCTACTGCCCTTGAGAACTCTATTCCTATCCTGGAGGCTTTTTCTTTTGCTCTTTGGGGCTAGCTCGAGTTTTAATGCTGACCACCTGAATTGGGAAGTGAAGTGCATGGGTTTAGCTTTCCCTGGTCTGGATACCATTCGTTAGCTACTAAGAGGCTATGTTCTTCTTGTCAATGATGTCCTGATGAGGTCCATAACCTCTAATCAGCTGATGGTTAATGCCTTTGACCACTATTACAAGTTAAAGATATTTTCTTTGGAATATCTAACTTTAGATTTTCTTCAATTTTCCCCAAGTATTTGTTTTTGGTGTAGGCTAGCATGTACGACTTTTTCTTAAGCCACTCTATCAAATCCATGGATGCCACTATTGCTGGACTTTGATGGAGCGATGCAGATCTTGCAAAATAGTTAGAGGACGGTCGAGCTCAAAAGGATGCCATTTCCAACTAGATTTGTGATATGGTGCTCGAAAGAAAGAGGATGCTTCCTTGGTTATTGCCCATGCCAACTACTCGTATGCTACTGAGAAGATGGTATCTTTGAAGGCTGAGGCAGAAATCAACTTAGATTCGAGATTGGTCGATTTTAGGAGGTTAAGAGTCATCTTAGTGCTGAGGTGGCTGGTCTTCGAGACTCTGAATAGAAACTGAGGTCTCAACTAGCCAAGGTTGAAGTCTCTTTAGTGGAGAAATATTGTAGCTCTGAGGGGTACAAGAAATATTTTCTGAGAGAGTCTTCAATATACTACTCGTTTGGCTTCAAATTGGCCCAGGCAAAAGGGGCCAAGAAGTTGCCTGACCTTGATTGGGCTAGCTTGGAGATCTCGGATCCTCTTGAAGGGTAGGTAGAAAAGGAGGCAGTTGAAGTGTTAGAGGTTGTGGAGGGGACCAAAAGGATTGAAATGGTTGAACTTTTCGAGGATGAAGAGTTGCAGTCTTAGAATAGGATTTAGCCATTCTTATCCTTTTCTTTTATGTATCTTTGGCCTCGAAGCCCTCCATTTATATAAACATTTTTATTTTTATAAAGTAACTTATATTTAATTTGCCATTACAGTTTTGCTAGTTCTATCGAGTATAATTTACAAGTGTTAAGGCTATATTATTTTCTTGTTTCCTTTTCTTCTAATTAGAGTAGTCTTTGAATGAAATCTAGTTATGAGTTTTGGCTTATTGCTTTGGGATCCTATCCCTCAGGTGGATTGAGATAGGGTCCTTACACGAACTCTCTTTATATATACTACTTCAATTTTTTTTTTTGTTTAAGATGAAGTCTTTTGGTGCTGATGCACTTCTGTGGCATGTGAACTCTAGATGGGTTGGTTTTGACTTAGTTTCTTTTTGTTTCGCCTTTCCTTGGTAGACTCTTAGGTTTTGGAAGTGAGCAAGCTAATTTTGAGTGCATTTTGATTCTTCTCCTTGCAAGGTTCAGCTTGCTTCTATTGCTATAGTTTCACTTGCTCGGATGAAGAGTTGTGCAAGGCAAGTGGTGACTGAAGCTTGAAGCCAGAAGATTAGTGAGGAGAACCTCCAAATTTGTTCTTTGGTCGAGCTTCTTCCCCTGTTTAGTAAGGTGTCCATGGGGTGGTTTGTTAGCTTTAAGGTGGATCGAAATATACCCCAAGTTTGTTCCTATTATCCTATCACCTTTGAGGGAGTGAGCTGTGATCTGTCCGTCCTGAACCTTGATGGAGCTTGATCAACCTTGGAGGGGAGGGTGAGGCTAGATCTGTACCGTTTCTTTTAGAGCGCAAGGTAGTGGCTGGTACGTATTCAGCTTACAAATGTCCATGAAAGCTTTTGGATCGTTGTTTGTCTCCATAGCTCGGCTGAGCTTCTCCTGTTATGGGGTCAGTCTTCGAACATCTCAAAGGTTTCAAGACCTGTTGTACTCGAAGTATCTTGGGAGACTTCTTGGGAGAACTCTTGGGAGAGTTTGTCTCTTGGGGCTCTGACTTCATTCAAGATGCTTGGCCTGCCGTCATTCAAATAGGGCATGATGCTTACATCCTCGGCCTGGACTTCTGAGCCACTCTAGACAACTCATAACTACCTCAATTCTATTAGAACTGGGTGAATTTTAGACTTGGATGAGAGCTATGCTTGAGAGTTCAAGAGGGGGTGAGTTTGGCGATGTTGCTTGATCCGATCTGATATGACTATTTCTTCTCTATCTTTTTGTCAAGATGGTTGTTTCTTCTTGATCTTCTTGTTGAGATGACTACTCTTTCTCAATCTTCTAGGATGGCTAATATCCCAGTCTTTTGGTGAAGAACTCAGATAGGCTCGGTTCAAACCAAGCTTGGTGCCATTGGTGTGATCAAGGAGGTAGACTAGTCCCGTCCACCGTGAATCTTAGAGTTATGATGATTCCTTATGACTTGGTAGGGTTGTGCCCATCCGTATGTCATTTAGAGGATATCGCATTGCCCATCTTAGCTTTTGTAGACATGTTTTTAAGTGGCATCATGAGATACATTTGTTGGTTCCCAAGAACGACACCAATTTGTTGATGCCAAAAAAGATGACGAGAACTGGCTCGCCTTCATTGGTTCTCAACGGAGTACTTGCCTAAGATTATCCCTGTGTAAAAGGGAGGGAGAATTGGAATGTCACTTATGCGATTGGAGTGAGCGAGTACCTACAAAAGAAGTCTCCCAGAGTGTAATGCTCCGAGGATAACCCTTGGATGTTTAAGTCAGCATGTGTTTGAAAAAAAGGAGAAAATTATGCCAAGGTGAAAGGATATTTTGGAGGAGGAGAGAACTAGAATGGTTCTCTTCATTTTTTGTATATTTTCTCACTGTACTTGGAGTTCTCTCTTTTTCTGTTTGTGTGTACAAACTAACACGCGATTATTGTGTATAGCTGAGGTGTCGATCCCACGAGGAAAGCGAATTACAAGAGAAAGTGTAAACCTTAACATTAAGTGATAAAGTTCAAATAAGAAAATCTGAGTTTTACGAATGAAATTATATAAGAGAGTTGTGAAAATATGATGAAGAATTCAATAAAGAAATAACAAGGTTCCAGGAATCCTTCCTAAGTTCGTTGCCTTATTCCTATCTTGACTCAAATGTTTTATCTCAGTTACTAGTTTCACATCCCAAACAAGTAATTGGTAAATATTCAATCAAAGCATATAAATACCCTAATGTAATTGCCATAAATTACTCTTTAATTCTAATTCAAACAAACAAGATCTATCTTATAAATTATCAAGAAGCAACAATATATTTCAATAATAATACTGCAGTAATGGACAAACCTATAAGATGGATCTACCGAAATCAATTGCATCTAACAACTTTGACATAAGAAAAGCTTGATTAGACTTATATGGAGAAAAAGAATGCAATCACCGGATTAAGAAAATCTAAGAGAAGAAGAACATAAATTACTGTTGTCACATGAATTCAAATCCTTCTTATTTAATCAAAGATTAAATCATAAACAATTTTTAATAATCAATCCATACAATTGAATCAAAGATAGAAATAAGAACAACTACACTTAGAAACTCATCGTTTCGCTTTGCTTGGAGTTTAGTTGGACATGAAGTTCATCCTTGATCACCTTGAGGAAGAAGAAAATGAAAGCTCTCTTCAAAAACTCTTCTCTCCTCGGTTCTTTGAGTCTAAATTCCTATATATATATCTGTATAGAGATGGATTTGTAGATAGAAAAGTCTCCTTAGGGTTTCTGTTCAGGCCGTGTGCTTCTGCTGCTGTCCAGGCCTGGTTCTGCCTGACCTTTGTCTACTAAAACTGCCATAACTTTCTATAGAAAAATTATATTATGAGCCATAAAATTAGCCAGAAATAGACATCTTGATATTTCCAAGCATATATGGCTCATCTCCTAGTTCTTCTTGAATCTATACAGTTTAATCCACAAAAATGATTGATCTATCACACTGAAATCACGCACTGCCTGACCTTTGTCTACTAAAACTTCCATAAATTTCTCTAGGAAAATCATATTTACGACCCGTAAAATTATCCAGATTTGGATTTTTACAAGCATATATGGCTCATCTCCTGGTTCTTCCTGAATCAATACAATTTAATCCACAAAAATGACTGATCTGTACGGGCAATTCTGGCAATTTAGTGAAACTCCTTTCTACTTGCTTGTGACCATGCATAGAATCTTCATGCTTTAATCAAAGTTAGCTTTTCTATCTCTTTTAAACCCAAAATACCTGAAAATGCATCGAAATAAATTAATATACTAAGAATGACGCTTAAGAATTATTAAGGCATAAATTTGTAATCCAACCCTAAATCAACCCTAAATGCTAACAAATAAACACTATTAAGATGCATTTTCTGACTCTCATCATAAGCCTCAACTAGCTTATTGCTAGTCCCTAGCAATTCAAGCGAAAGAAAAATGAAATGAATTCTATACTAGAAATCAAAACAAAACCTCAAATCCTAAAAACAAAACAAAGCAATGTTAGCATTAATCTAAGAGTAATTCAAATTTTTGTCTCAAAAATTGCACATAACACACAACACATAGAATCATTAAATAACACCCAAGTCCAAAAACAAACCAAACATCAACCTCATATTCGTTATCGACTCTTAAATATCCATCTTACCACAAACCATTAATCCAAACACCCGGATGATTTTATACACAACATTCTTGAATACAAGTCTTGGTCTCTAAAAACATATTAAATTGTGTGACATCTGATGAGTGAAAAATATTGCATATTTTGGCCACTTAATTTACATTTTTTGGCTTAGGAATTTGTTACTTTGAGTTGTTTTCATTGTTTTTCAGGTTTACAAGCACTGGGAAAGGAGTTTCACTAAAATTGCCAGAATTGCCCGTACAGATCAATCATCTTTGAAAATTAAACTGTATTGATTCAAGAAGAACCAGGATATGAGCCATATATTCTTAGAAAGATCCAGAAGTCTATTTTCTAGAGAATTTTATGGCTCATAAAAATGATTTTTCTACAGAAAGTTATGGCCGTTTTAGTAGACAAAGGTCAGGCTGTGCGGGCTGTGCGGGATTTCAGCGTGAACAGAAGTTTTAAAGGGCATGTGAAGACTTAAATCCCACATCGGTTAGAAACATATTTCTATACCCCACATCCCAAATCGGATTGGAAACACATTGTACTCGTGGTATTTGCCTATATAAGACCCACTCCACTTCATCATTTAGTGTGCAATTCCTGAGCCATTTGGTGTTAACCGGTGGACGTCTGCTGGCATTCTGGTGAATCCCGAAGGCTTTGCTACCATGAGGGGAAGCGCCGCCCAACAGCGAGTGAAATTTCTCCCATGTAAAGTAATTTATTTCTTTTTAGTTCAATGTTTAGCTCTTTTATTATGAACTGTAGTTTCATAGTTATGAGTGGCTAGAATCTTTAGCTAAGGTTGAAGATGAAGCCCTGCCGTTGTTTGGCATAGTAGTTCAGATTTGCTTGTACAAATCTGACATTTTTTAGTATAAATGTTCTGTCAATTATTTGAGTAAAATCTTATGATTGATTGAGTTTAAATTGTTCTGTTGGATATTCCTTGTGTTTCATCTGATGGATACATCGAATTGTTTTCGATTAAATTGGATTTCCTTTGTGATTTGTTAAGAGCGGATACATAGGATGCTTTTGGTTTAATTGAGATATTCTTTGTTTTTTGTCTTAAGTTGGATTCATGGAATTTTTTTGATAGACTATCTTTAGAACATTGAGATATATGGTTAACTTTGGCGGGGTGGATTCAGAAACCTTAGTCTTTTTATTAGTTCTAAAATCAATTTAGTTTAGTTTTAATTTGTTTTCTAAGATATCATTCAAAATTTGTAACTAGGTTAAGATAAAGTTAGTTTAGATTAAATTTATATTTTCACAATGCAATTCCCTGTGGATTCGACCTCGCACTTGCACAACTCTATATTGCAAACAACTCGTGCGCTTGCGAGTAATTTAAAACTCACAACAAGTTTTTGGCGCCATTGCCGGGGAATTGTTTGGTTTGTGAAAATTTTTGATCTGAATTGATTTTATTTTTCTACTAGTTAGTTATAAAAAAAAAAAAAATTTATGGATGAATCCAACACCGGTTTCACAGTCTTTAAAGGACACCATTAAGGAGTACATGAAAATGACCGGCTCGTCCATCAATGCTGCCAACACATTCAATTTTGATAGCTGTTCTATCTGTGCTAGTCCTATGCATTTAGCACAGAATTTTCCATCAATGCCAGCTTTTGCCGAGTATCCTATGGAACAAATGAATGCTTTCAATGAGTGTTGTTGGCAATCAAATGGATTTTACTCCAAAATGTACAATCCAGGGTGGTGGGACCACTCTAATTTTTCATGGACGCAGAACCAACTGAGGAATCAGGGAGGAGCCCCTTATCAAGCTCACACTCAATACCCTCCTGAATTTCCTCTGCCAGTTCCAAATTATAGTCACTCAGCGTATCCAGCACCATTACCTGCTTACCAAGCTCCCATTCAAACATCAGTGCCAGTTTCACAGTCACTTGAGGACACCCTTAAGGAGTACATGAAAATGACTAGCCAATCCATGAGCGAAGTAATGAGTGCAACAATAGAAAACGCCCAAGTGATTTCCAAGCTAGAGAGTCTAATGGATCAAATCGCAAGTTACGTGGGTGAAGGAGAGAATGGAGAGTTCCCCAGTCAACCTGATTCTAACCCAAAGGAACAGTTTGCAGTGGGAAATTTATCAACTCCTATGCATTGGCAGGAACAAGTGCAATCAACTGTCCCATACTTGTCTGGGAGACAAGTGTACAATCAAGTGGAAGAGAACCCTGCTATGCACCAAGGGCAAGAAAGTGGCAACAATGAGAAGAGAGATGCTGAGCCATCTACAACTATTCGTATTATTAAGGATCTCCCTAGGTCGTTTTTTCCTAAAGTGCCTTACCCTGAGAGATTACAAGCGCCCAAGGAAGGAGAGGAGTTTGAGGATCCCCTGGAGGCATGCTTTGCTTACTTTGGAGAGGACTTGGGCTTAGATAAGTTACTCGAGGAAGTGAATGCCATTTTGGAGTCTGATCCTCAGAAGAGCAGTGAGACGGAGGAGACTATGGATGAATCACGCATTGAGGACCCCCTGGAGGCATGCTTTGCTCAATTTGAAGAGGATTTGGATTTGGATTTCGATAAGTTGTTTGAGCAAGCAAATGCTACTTTGGAGTCTACTTCTCAAAAGATCAGTGAGACGAAGGAATCCACAACACCTGAACCACCCAAGAAGGAGCTTAAGCCTTTACCGGACAATCTTAAGTATAAGTTCCTAGGTCCAGTAGATTCTTTGCCTGTGACTATAGCTTCAGATTTGGGTGAGGTTCAAGAGGAGAAAGTATTAGATGTCTTAAGAGAGCACAAAGAAGCTATCAGTTGGACTATTGAGGATATCAGGGGAATCAGCCCCTCGTTGATAATACACAAGATACATTTGGAGGAGAATGCCAGGCCATCGAGGGAGCCACAAAGAAGGCTCAACCTAGCTATGCAAGAGGTTGTGAGCATAGAAGTAATTAAGCTGTTAGATGCGGGGATCATTTATCCAATCTCTGATAGCAAGTGGGTGAGCCCGATTGAAGTCGTGCCCAAACGTTATGAATTAACGATAGTGAAGAATAAGGACGAAGAGTTGGTGTCAACTCGTGTTCAGTCAGGGTGGAGAGTGTGTATCGACTACCGTAAACTGAACGCTGCCACAAGGACTGATCATTTTTCATTCCCATTTATTGATTAGATGGTAGAGTGCTTAGTTGGGCATGATTACTAATGTTGGGTCTGGCTGAAGACGTTAAACTTAGCGCTCATGGGAGGCACCCCACAACTTATATTTTCTGTGTATTTCTTAATTTTTATGATTAATGTTTGTTTCCAGTATTTTTTGTTTTCCAGTTTTTATTTTTCAGGGACAATGCGTACTTCAGTTCAAGTTTGGGGGTATGCTATTAGCCATACCAGTCCAGATAGTTCTCCATATCTCAGGTCAGCTCTTTCCATATTAGTCACACATTGGGGTCAATGTGTAATTTAAGTTTAGGGGTATGGGAGACACATCACACACTTTGTCATAATTTGTTGTCTTTTCGTCGTAAAGATAAATGCATGTTCATGTTCGTCTAAAAATTTTGGTTGTTCTGAAAAATTGTGATGTGATTTCATTGGTGAGTTTAAAACTTTGAACACATGATCTGATGATAGAGTTTAAACTTTAGTTACTTACTTTAGGCATTTTCGAGAATTCACATGTTTGATCTAATCTCACACGAGCACATTAGCACATAATTGTGTGAGGTATGACAAGTGAGTTGAATGTACACGTTTCCTTGTCTTAACTGAAACCGAATGACTTATTGGATAAACACTTGGGCATATATAAAAAAAAAACAACTAATACTACTAATATTTATAATGATCATCATCAATAAACTTTCCACTGAGTAACTGGACCTCTTGCCTCAGTAAGTAGTGAGTGTTCACGTCAAAAGGTGAGAATTTTATTCATAATGATCATTGCAAAACTTTTCGCTGAGCAACTGGACCTCTTGCCTCAGTAAGTAGTGAGTGTTCACATCAAAAGGTGGACATCAAAAGGTGGAATTTTGCTTGGTAGTATTAAGGCTGGTTTAATTTCGTAGCCTTTTTGACTCGAGTTAGTAAGTCCTTAGGGGTGTCTTTACACCTAATGCCCTTAAACCATCTGGTTTGGGAGTCATTGACTCAACACTCATTATATGGGTCAATTAGAAAGCTTAAGGGAACTAAACATAGCAGAGCCTTATGTTAAAAAAAAAAAAAAACTATGCCTTCATTGTTCTTTCCGACGAGAAATTATGTGGATCTTGAGATTTGAATACCTTGTACATTGAAGTTATTTGGAAACCTCATCTGTATATGCTAATTCACTTTACATTGATTAAAGCTTGTGATGTCTTACCATGCCTCTTGTAAGTAATTAAGTTTTAAATTCTTATTCATTGTGAAGATGGGTTTGACTTATTTAAGCTTGCTCATGAATGAATCTCATGATTTTGAATGCTCCTTAAATTTTTGGATACCATGAATACTGAACTTATCTTTATAATCTTTGTTGTTCATTTAGTTTTTTATTTTGTTTTGCTAAGGGACTAGCAAAATGTAAGTTTGGGGGTATTTGATGAGTGAAAAATATTGCATATTTTGGCCACTTAATTTACATTTGTTAGCTTAGGAATTTGTTACTTTGAGTTGTTTTCATTGTTTTTCAGGTTTACAAGCACTGGGAAAGGAGTTTCACTAAAATTGCCAGAATTGCCCGTACAGATCAATCATCTCTGAAAATTAAACTGTATTGATTCAAGAAGAACCAGGATATGAGCCATATATGCTTAGAAAGATCCAGAAGTCTATTTTCTGGAGAATTTTACTGCTCGTAAAAATGATTTTTCTACGGAAAGTTATGGCTGTTTTAGTAGACAAAGGTCAGGCTGTGCGGGCTGTGCGGGATTTCAGCGTGAACAGAAGTTTTGAAGGGCATGTGAAGACTTAAATCCCACATCCCACATCAGTTGGAAACACATTTCTATATCCCACATCCCACATCAGATTGGAAACACATTGCACTCGTGGTATTTGCCTATATAAGACCCACTCCACTTCATCATTCAGTGTGAAATTCCTGAGCCATTTGGTGTTAACCGATGGACGTCTGCTGGCATTCAGGTGGATCCCGAAGGCTTTGCTACCACGAGGGGAAGCGCCGCCCAACAACGAGTGGAATTTCTCCCATGTAAAGTAATTTATTTCTTTTTAGTTCAATGTTTAGCTCTTTTATTATGAACTGTAGTTTCATAGTTATGAGTGGCTAGAATCTTCAGCTAAAGTTGAAGATGAAGCCCTGCCGTTGTTTGGCATAGTAGTTCAGATTTGCTTGTACAAATCTGAAATTTTTTAGTATAAATATTCTGTCAATTATTTGAGTAAAATCTTATGATTGATTGAGTTTAAATTGTTCTGTTGGATATTCCTTGTGTTTCATCTGATGGATACATCAAATTGTTTTCGATTAAATTGGATTTCCTTTGTGATTTGTTAAGAGCGGATACATAGGATGCTTTTGGTTTAATTGGGATATTCTTTGTTTTTTGTCTTAAGTTGGATTCTTGGAATTTTTTTGATAGACTATCTTTAGAACATTGAGATATATGCTTAACTTTGGCGGGGTGGATTCAGAAACCTTAGTCTTTTTATTAGTTCTAAAATCAATTTAGTTTAGTTTTAATTTGTTTTCTAAGATATTATTCAAAATTTGGAACTAGGTTAACATAAAGTTAGTTTAGATTAAATTTATATTTTCACAACGCAATTCCCTACGGATTCGACCTCGCACTTACACAACGCTATATTGCAAACGACTCGTGCGCTTGCGAGTAATTTAAAACTCACAACAACATCAATCACAAGTCAAACTCCATAGGCTCACTTTTCAAATCATTCTCCACTAATGTAGAAAAATAACACTACATCGGATCACTAGGTCTTTAATAGGCTTGTAACGTTAGGCTAAGGTAAAGGTCAAGAAAAAAGGGAAGGATTAAACAAGTAAAAGAACTCAGTCTCTTAATTTTAAACACAATCTTTTTAAGCACTAAATAACCTTACTTCAACACCTAACTCATTCAACCATTTTTCGAGCATTTCTCTCAATAATTCAACACTTTTTTTTTTAATTTTTCTTTGTCATTATTCACTTTTTTTTATAGTACATAATTTCTCTCTTTTTTTTTTCTTTTTTTTTCTTCTTTTCTAGCACATAACCATTCACCTCTGTTTTCATTCTTTACACTTTTCCACAACCCCCAACCTATCTCCTTTAATGTACTTGGGTTATGGTAGTAATATTTTTTCGTATTCCACCCTTACTCCTCTTAAGTGCTTCTCAATAAATGTGTATAAACTAAGTTCTCTTAAAAGAAAGGTAAGGATAAAATATTTGTAGACTCATAAAGATAAGTAAATCGGCTATGGAAAGAAATAAGGCTAAATTTTGTTTTTTTTTAGAAAAGGCTCAAACAGGTAACTAGCGATAAATATAACAAAGGTAAGCTTGAAAGACTCAAACAGTCCAAAGATGGCCTACATCATATCCTAAGTAGTGTACATTCTAGGATTTCGCCTCAAGTGATTATCAAATAAGTTCTAGAGCTTGTCGAGACCGCAAAAGTATTCACAAAACATTCGCACATAAAACTTCTCTAAATGTTTTAGACTAATCATACAATCTTACCGCAAACCAAAGTCTCAAATTAAATGAAGATCGACACTTAAAATTATTCTCAAACCGAAACAAGATTTAACTTCTTCTAAAAGCTATATGCTATCTCAATTATAATCATATCATTGACATATAAATTAACTCCAAAACTAACACAAAACATACTAAAAACAAACAAAACTAAACCTAATTTTTTTTAAAATTTTAAAATATTTTTTTTTCTAACAATTTATCCTAACAAATGAGTTAAAACGAAAAAGGGAAAGTGGCACCAAACAATTCAATTGTATAAAATAGGAAATGTGTTTCCTCCACCCCCCAACCTAAGACTTGCATTGTCCCCAATGTGAAAGAAAAAGTTCGAGAGAAAGACGGAAAGAAAAAAAAAGTAAAGAAAACTTAATAAATAAATAAAAATGAAAAATGAAGTACAAAAAATAAAGATAACGAAAAAGAGTACGAAATAAAAAATAATACAGTCATCCGAAAATAAAATAATAAAAACAAAAACTCTACAAAATTAAAACTAATGTACAATGGAACGAAAGTACCCGATTAAGAAGGATAAACCGGGGGCACCAAAGAGATCTCTTCGGGCCTATCTTCAATATGTTCATGTTCCAAGTAGAGCTTCAACCTTTGGCAATTAACTCGAAATGCATGACCATCGGAAGGATCTTCAACTTCTACCACTCCATTTGAAAAAACACTCTTCATAACATAAGGTCCCTTCCATTGTGATCGCAATTTTCCCGGATGGAAGTGTGATTACATCCAAAGAGTAACACGGTAGTTGTAGTATAGCTTTGGGTTGTCGATTCCATAGGGAAACAAGTTAACTATAAGGAAAAGTGTAAACTTTAATACAAAACGGTAAAATCCAAATAAGTAAACTTGAGTTTTGATAGTAAAGTATTATGAGGAAATTGTGTATTTGTAATGAAGAATATAATAAGGAAACAACAAGGTTCTGGGAATCCTCCCTAGGTTCGTTGCCTTATTCCAATCTCGATTCAGTTGTTTTTATCTCGATTGCAAGTTTCATATCCCAAACAAGCAATCGGTGTATATTCAATTAAAGTACATGTAAATCCTAATGTAACTGTTATGAAGTACTCTTTCATTTCGATTCAAGCACATATGACCTATCCTATAGATTTATCAAGAAGCGACAATATATCTCAATGAAAATATTGCAGTAATGGACAAACCTAAAAGATAAATATACCGGACTCAATCACATCCAAACAACTTGACATAAGAAGAGCATGACTAGACTTATATGGAGAAGAAGCATGCAATCACCGGATTAAGAAAATCTAGAATAAGAAGAATACTCATAAACAATGTTTTGATAATAAATCCAAATTACAACTGAATCAATAATGGAAAATAAGAACAACTACACCTAGGGATTCATCCATTCACCTTGATTGGAGATTAGTTGGCCATGGGGCTCATGCTCGAACACCGTAATTGAGAAGCTTTCTTGAGTTTTTCGGCCTTCAATGATTGTATGAATGATCTCCTTATCAACCCTAAGTGGTCTATTTATAATACAAGGGTTCCAAAGGTGTTCTAGGGTTAAAATAAGCAACAAAAACCTAATTAGGTCATAACTCGGAGAAAGGGATCCTGTAGGCGCTGCACCCCTCCTTGGTGGGCGCCTACGCGCTAGCTGGTGCTGTTCTGGAGGGCGGACCTTTGTCTACTAAAACTGCCATAACTTTCTCTAGAAAAATCATTTTTACGAGCCGTAAAATTCTCCAAAAAATAGACTTCCGGATCTTTCTAAACATATATGGCTCCTCTCCTGGTTCTTCTTACATCAATACAGTTTAATTTGCAAAAATGATTGATCTGTACGGGCAATTTTGGTAATTATTGAAACTCCTTTCCAAGTGCTTATGAACCTTCACTCCGGTGTTCATCGAGTCATCGTGCTTCAAGAAATGATAGCTTTTCCATCTCTTTTGAATTTAAAGTACCTAAAAATGCATCGAAATAGATCAATGATCCAAGAATGACACTTTAGAGGTGTTAAGGTATAAAAGTGCAATTCAAACCTAGATCAACCCTAAAATGCTAACAATTAAGTACTGTAAAGATGCATTTTATGACTCTCATCATAACCCCCAACTAGCTTATAGCTAGTCCCTAGCAATTCAAGTGAAAACAAGAGATGAATTCTATGGTGGGAATCAAAACAAAGTAAAGCAATGTTAGTGTTAAACCAAGAGTAATTCACTTTTGTCTCAAAAATTGCACATAACACACGACACATAGAATCATTAAATTTCACCCAAGTCCAAAAGTAATCTAAACATCAATATTAAAATTGTTATCGACTCTTAACATCCATCTTACCACAATCCATTAATCCGAACACTCGGATGGATTTATGCAAAACATTCATGAATACAAGTCTTGGCCTCTAAAGTATATTAAATTGCGTGACATCAATCACAAAAATAAGCTCCATAGGCTCACTATTCGAATCACTCTCCACTATTGTAGAAAAATCACACTACATTGGATCAATAGGTCTTTAATAAGCTAGTAATGTTAGGCTAAGGTAAAGGTTAAGAAAGAATGTGAAAGATTCACAAATAAAAGAACTCAATCTCTTAGTTTTAACCACAACCACTTTAAGCACTGGATAACCTTCAACACCCAACTCTTTCAACCATTTTTTTATAAGAGTATATCTCTCAAGTCACCACTTTTCTTTTCTTTTCTTCTTTCTTTGCCATAATTCACTTCTTTTATTCTCTTTTGTATTTTGGCATAAGATCATTCGCCTTATTTTCCTTTTTTTTCTTTTCTTTTCTACAACTCCCAACTTATCTCCTTTAGTATACTTGGGTTATGGTTTTCATATTTCCATCCTTACTCGTTTTAAGTGCTTCTCAACAAATGTGTATAACTAAGTTCTTTTAAAAAAAAGGTAAGGATAAAATATTTTTAGGCTCATAAAGGTGAATAAATGGGCTATTGAAAGAAACAAGGCTCAAATTATTTTTCAAGAAAAAGGCTCAAACAGGTGACTAGTGATGAATATAGCAAGGGTAAGTTCGAAAGGCTCAAACAGTCCAAAAATGGCCTATATCATATCCTAAGTAATGTGCATTCTAGGAATTCGCCTCAAGTGATTATCAAATAAGTTCTAGAGCTTGTCAAGACTGCAAAAGTATTCACAAAACAATCACACATAAAACTTCTCTAAATGTTTTAGACTAATCATACAATCTTATCACAAACTAGAGTCTCAAACCAAATGAAGATTGACACTTAAATTAATTTTAAACCGAAGCAAGATTTAACTACTTCTAAACACTATATGCTATCTCAATTAGGCTCAGATCATTGACATGTGAATTAACTCTAAGGCTAACACAAAGCTGCTAAAAACAAACAAAAATGAAAATGACACCAAGTAGTTCAAAGAAAAATATGAAAAACAGGAATATGTTTCCTCCTTTCCTCCACCCCAACTTAAAATAAGCATTGTCCTCAATGTGAAAGCAAAAGTTAAGGAAAATCCATTCGTAGCCAAAAGTGCACAGAAGCTGAAAATTGTGCACCACTATTTGAACTGCTTCGTATATTTGTCCCTGAAAAAGAAATATGAAATTAAAACTGGAAAACGGAAAAATAATAATAATAAATAAAAAAAGGAATACGAAAAACAAAAAAATAAAAGGATATGTTATGGGTTGCCTCCCATGAGCACTAAGTTTTACATCTTCAACCAGATGCTGCACCACTCTCACTGCCGGCCTCATTGTTGTGCTGAAGATGAGGCTCCATACTCAGTGGCCTCAGTGCTAGTCTTTCGGCAAGGAATACTTAAAGTCCACCATATATGGCTCAAGTGTTTTTGGTGATGCCCATTTACTATCAGCAGTAGGGTATTTGATTCCTGCATCCATGTAACTTCTCTCAAGCAACTCCCCAAAGCATGGTTGCCAAGATTTCTTAATAAATTCCTGTGGCTTATCAAAAACATCAACAACATTAACAGCATGGGGATAAACAGAAGAATCATTGAATTCAAAATTATTAGGAATGAATTCTGAAGAGTTAGAATTATCTTTGATGTACTCATCCTCTTCATGTGGCTGCCATGAGACTCGAAAAACATTTACCTCTAGAGTCCTATTTCCAAATGATAATGTCATTAGGACATTCCTACAATTAATAAGGGCATTGGCGGTGGCAAGGAATGGTCTTCCAAGTATCAAAGGAATTTTTGACTCCGTGTTTACAGTAGAAACAGTATCTAAAACCAAAAAATCAACAGGATAGTAGAAATTATCAATTTGCGACAAAACATCTTCTACAATACCTCTTGGTTTTCTTACCGATCTGTCCGCTAATTGAAGTACCACGGAGGTTGGTTTGATCTCACCTAGATTGAGCTGTAAGTATATGGAGTATGGTATGAGGTTCACACTAGCACCCAAATCTAGCAATGCTTGGCCACAAGATTTATTTCCAATTTGGCAAGACATCGTTGGACAGCTCGGATCTTTATATTTGGGCGGTGTCTTGCTGTCAATTACTGCATTTGCTTGCTCCATTAAGAATGCCATCTTCTTAAAATTGTGCCTCTTCTTGAGTGTGCATAGATCCTTGATGACTTTAGCATAGTTGGGAATCTGTTTTATTACATGAAGAAGAGGAAGATTAATTTTAACATGCTGAAGTTGTTCAAGAATCTCACCTTTTAATGCTGTATTTATCTCCTTAGGTTTAAGGAGTGCTTGAGGGAAAAGCACCAGTGGAGAATAATCATCATGGGCCTCTTGTTCCTTGGGGGTTTTATCCTTGTTGCACACGGTGTTAGGATTCAGGATTGATGGTAGAGGGGGTCCATCAATTTTTGTACCGCTGCGAGTGATTATGGCATTAACCTCTCTAACATTTTGATTTTCAGGGTTGGAGGTTTGTGCCATATGTTGTCCCCTTGGATTAGGTTCTGGCTGTGAAGGAAAACGACCTTGCTCTTGAATCGTCAAGAAACTAGTCAACTTGGTGAGTTGGCTCTTTATTACCTTTTGTTCCTCTTTAATCGCTTGTTGTACCTCTAACAATAGCTGATTTATTTTTCCCTGATCTTCCACACTCTTAGCATGTACCTGCATAAATGACTTAAA
This sequence comes from Bretschneidera sinensis, assembly GCA_023935145.1. Classification (NCBI taxonomy): domain Eukaryota; kingdom Viridiplantae; phylum Streptophyta; class Magnoliopsida; order Brassicales; family Akaniaceae; genus Bretschneidera; species Bretschneidera sinensis. The sequence goes on along the minus strand of CM043700.1, from coordinate 98,278,230 downwards.
CATATCTTCCAAAGGTAAAGATTGTTGAGGTGCATTAGATGAGGTTGCTTCCGGTTGCCATTGGGTACTAGAGTAGGTAGGGGGTTGCATGCCGGATTTCCAACTGAAATTAGGGTGATTCTTCCAACCAGGATTGTAGGTGTTAGAGTAGGGTGAGTGTGGTTTCCCTAAGGGTATACCTACAGCATTACACTTTTCCTTCGTCTCAAAATAAACTAGACAATCCTTAGGTAAATGATCTACCCTATTACACATGAAACAAGGCTCATAGGACTATACCCTAGCAACCGGTTCAGGGGCCCTAGCATTTCTGGTTTTTAAGGCTTTAATTTCCTTAGTTAGGGCCTTTAAACAAGCTTTAAGGTTATCCTTATCCTTAAGTTAATAAATCCCATCGGGTTGGTTTTTCCTAGTGCTTTCCATGGAATTTGGTCCTGTCTAAGTGTAGGCTTTTTTCGATAGGTCATCTAGGAAATCTATGGCTTGGTCGGGGTCTTTTTTGCAGAAAATTTCCATTACACATCATTTCTATGAACTGCCTTTCTCTACTTAGAAGTCCATCATAGAAATAGCTAACTACCCACCAACTCTCATACCCATGGTGTGGACAAGAATTTAATAGGTCCTTGAAACGCTCCCAAACTTGATATAAGGTTTCGCTCTCATTTTGTGCAAAGTTTGAGATTTTTCTCTTGAGGTTATTGGTCTTATGGGTTGGGAAGTACTTGTGGAAGAAAACTCGTGTCATCTCATCCTAACTACCTATAGACCTAGGCCTTAACGAGTACAGCAAAGCCTTGGCTTTTTCCTTAAGTGAAAAAGGGAAAAACCGAAGTTTGACGGTGTCTACCATATCAGCCCTACCTTGAAAGGTTGCTACTACTTCCTCAAATTCCCTAATATGGATATAAAAGTTTTCATTCTCAAATCCATGGAAGGTTGGTAGCAATTGGATCATGCCCAATTTGAAATCAGGTTGTTGAACATTAGGGGGGAACATGATACACGATGGGGTGGCCGTTTGGCTAGGGTGCAAGTAGTCTTTAAGTGTCCTAGCAACATTCTCATTAGAGTTTTCAGCCATGTTAACAAGATTTTCTAAATTCTCTGTTGGGTGTACACTACAGTTTGATGTAGGTGAGGTTTCACTAACGGACGTGGAAGGAAAGGGTATCTCTAATTCAGGTCCCTTAATGAACCTACCTCACGAATCTCTGGGTCTAAGCATACACCAACTGAGTTTAAAAAGTAATAAAAACAGAACAAAATAAATAAAAAATCAGAAAATTAAAAACTTAAAGAAAAGAACGATAGTACCGTCTCGTCTTAGAGTTGACAATCTTCTTTGTACTTAAGCGCGTTTCCCTGGCAACGACGCCAAAATTTGATTACGCCCAAAGAGTAACGCGGTAGTTGTAGTACAGCTTTGGGGTGTCGATTCCACAGGGAAACAAATTAACTATAAGGAAATGTGTAAACTTTAATACAAAACGATAAAATCCAAATAAGTAAATCTGAGTTGTGATAGTAAAGTATTATGAGGAAATTGTGTATTTATAATGAAGAATATAATAAGGAAACAACAAGCTTACGGGAATCCTCCCTAGGTTCGTTGCCTTATTCCAATCTCGATTTAATTGCTTTTATCTTGATTACAAGTTTCACATCCCAAACAAGCAATCGGTGTACATTCAATTAAAGCACATGTAAACCCTAATGTAATTGTTATGAAGTACTCTTTGATTTCGATTCAAGCACACATGACCTATCCTATAGATTTATCAAGAAGCGACAATATATCTCAATGACAATATTGCAGTAATGAACAAACCTAAAAGATAAATCTACCGAACTCAATCACATCCAAACAACTTGACATAAGAAGAGCATGAATAGACTTATATGGAGAAGAAGCATGCAATCACCAGATTAAGAAAATCTAGAATAAGAAGAATACTCATAAACAATCCACTTGCTGAGCTAAGGGAATGGAGAAGCAAGATATTGATACCTATTATAAGAAAGAGAGATTCTTCACTTGCTGAGCTACATCCGCTTGTCTTGTCTTGAAGTAAGCTCAACGAGTCCCTTCTTTCTCCTTGTTAGAATTCTCACTCTTGTTTTACTCTTCCTCTTTAAGGCCACCCTGCACAAACTGGTCGGGGGCTGGAGCCGCTTCCCTGATGAGCCCAAGGCAGGGTGAAACCAGTTGGTCTCGAGATAAGGTACTGTTGGAAATCACCTTGACAAGATACCTAGGTGGTGGTCTTCCAAACACCCAAGTCTAGAATGACTTGTAGAAAGAAATACAGCAATCGAACACAAGAACAGAAAATCAAAGAATGAAAGAAGACAAGCAATTTGTTATCGAGGTTCGGCAACGTGCCTATGTCCCTGTGAGTTCCTCCAAACTCTCTACACTAAATCAATGGTTCTTTACAATTCAAAAACCCTCTCCAAGAAACCTCAAGTTCTTGAAGGAACCAAGAAGAGAACTAGAAAGTGATAGACCTATTACAATGCTTTCTATCAATTCTATACTACCCTCTCTTCTTTACAACCAGCCTCACTACAAAGAGTCCCTCTTGTGTTTTGTGTCTTTGCTGTCTCACACAATTCTCTCTTGTATTACATTTGATCTCATACAATGTCACAACAATGATTCTTCTCTCATGTGAAAAATGAGGCTAGGGAACCCCTTTTATAGCCATCCACTTATTAGACATTCTTGTGTGTCATTCTCCACCCTTAGATCTTGATGACCACTTAACCATGACCCTCCATCAATCCTAAGTGGTGCTGTGCATTTTAACCTTACATTCAGGCACCTAAGAGAAGGCTAAAACATGTTGTCCATGTGTGCCGGCCAGTGCTGCAGCATCGACTTCCCAGCGCTGCAGCTTTGAGTTTCTGTCCCTTGTGCTATTCCTGCCAGGTTCCAGTGCTGCAGTGCTGAGTTGCTGTCCCCTTCACACAAGACCCTTCTGCTTGTCTGCAGAAGTGCGCACACTAGTGCGCATGGCCTTCCCTTGCTCCAAAATGAAGCACACACATGTGTTCAGCCTTCTAACTTGCTGAACTTTAATCCTCCAACATTGGTTTAGACTTTAACCATCTTTGAACCATACTTGGATATGTTTGAACCATAGACAAATACCAATAGTTTTGATAATAAATCCAAATTACAACTGAATTAATAATGGAAAATAAGAACAACTACACCTAGGGATTCATCCCTTCGCCTTGCTTGGAGATTAGTTGGCCATGGGGCTCATGCTTGAACACCGTAATTGAGAAGCTTTCTTGAGTTTTTCGGCCTTTAATGATTGTATGAATGATCTCCTTATCAACCCTAAGTAGTCTATTTATAATATAAGGGTTCCAAAGGTGTTCTAAGGTTAAAACAAGCAACAAAAACCTAATTAGGTCATAATTTGGAGAAAGGGATCGTGTGGGCGCTGCACCCCTCCTTGGTGGGCGCCTAGGCGCTAGCTGGTGCTGTTCTAGAGGCCTGACCTTTTTCTACTAAAACTGCCATAAATTTCTCTAGAAAAATCATTTTTATGAGCCGTAAAATTCTCCAAAAAATAGACTTCCGGATCTTTCTAAGAATATATAGCTCATCTCCTGGTTCTTCTTGCATTAATACAGTTTAATTTGTAAAAATGATTGATCTGTACAGGTAATTTTGGCAATTTAGTGAAACTCCTTTCCAAGTGCTTGTGAACCTTCACTCCGGTGTTCATCAAGTCATTGTGCTTCAAGCAATGATAGCTTTTCCATCTCTTTTGAACTTAAAGTACCTAAAAATGCGTCGAAATTGATCAATGATCTAAGAATGACACTTTAGAGTTGTTAAGGTATAAAAGTGCAATTCAAACCTAGATCAACCCTAAAATGCGAATAATTAAGTATTATAAAGATGCATTTTATGACTCTCATCAAAGTGTAACCGAGAATCATAAAGAAAAACTCGATTACCTTGTTCAAAATATTTTTGAAGTGTTTTCTGATCATGTACCGCTTTCATTCTTGACTTTAAGTCCTTAGCATTATCATATGCATCATCCCTCAACTCCGCAAGTTCACAAAGTTGCATTTGAGCCTCACCAGACATCTTCAAGTCATAATTAAAATTTTGAATAGCTCAATATGCTCTATGCTCAAGTTCTACCGATAAGTGACATGCTTTGCCGAATACCAACTGATAAGGAGATGCTCTAAGAACTGTCTTGTATGCTGTCCGGTATGCCCAAAGCGCATCCAATAGGCGCAAAGACCAATCTTTTCGATTTGGATTTACTGTTTTTTCAAGTATTCGCTTAATCTCCCTATTTTCTAGTTTCACTTGGCCATTGGTTTGTGGATGGTAAGCTATAGAAACCTTATGGATGACTTTATACCTGCGCATCAAAGCCTCAAAAGAACGGTTAAAAAAATGTGACCTTTGATCACTAATTATAACACGTGGAGTACCGTACCTAGATAAAATATGATCTTTAAGAAATTTAACAACAACTTTATTATCATTAGTATGGCAAGGCATAGCTTCAACCCATTTAGAAACATAATCAACGGCAAGCAAAATTTAAAGATACCCAAAAGAAGGTGGGAATGGTTGCATAAAATCGATCCCCCAACAATCAAAGATTTTCACCACTAAGATCGGGTTGAGAGGCATCATATGGCGGCGGGACAATGAACCTAGCTTTTGACATCTTTCACATGAACTACAAAACTCATTAGTATCCTTGAATAAAGTAGGCCAATAAAAACCACATTGCAAAATTTTTGCAACTATCTTTTTAATAGAAAAATGACCACCACAAGTATAGGTATGACAAAAAGTTAACACACTATCAATTTCTATATCCGAAATGCATCTTCTTATTATTTGATCGGGGCAATATTTAAAAAGATAAGGATCATTCTAATAAAAATTCTTTATCTCAGCCAAAATCTTACGCTTATCTTGTGCACTCCATGTAGATGGAACTTGACGGGAAACCAAGTAATTTGCAATGTCGGCATACCATGGTGTGTGACAAAGGACAACAAATAAATTCTCATCTGAAAAGGCTTCGTGAATGGGCAAAATGTCGGTATCATTCTTAAATTCCAAACGCGATAGATGGTCCGCCACAACATTTTCCACCCCCTTCTTGTCTTTGATGATCAAGTCAAATTCCTGCAAAAGAAAAATCCAACGTATCAAATGGGTCTTAGCATTCATTTTTGAGAAAAGAAATTTAAGGACGGAGTGATCCGTGAATATAGTGATAGCTGAACCAATTAAATAAGCACGAAATTTATCCAATGCAAATACTACGGCTAGTAATTATTTCTCAGTTGTTGTGTACATCATTTGAGAATGATTCAAGGTTCTATTAGCATAATAAACAACAAATGGCTTTCCCTCCCTTCTTTGTCCTAAAATAGCCCCTAAAGCATAGTCACTAGCATCACACATAATCTCAAAAGGCAAGGTAAAATCGGGTGATTGCATAATAAGGGCGGTTGTAAGCTTAAAGACAAGTGTCCTAAAGGCTTTCTCACATTCGGGGCTCCACTTAAACTCGGTATCCTTCAACAAAAGGTTACATAAAGGGTTTAGAGATAACACAAAATTTTTGAATAAACCTTCTATAAAAACCGGCATGCCCTAGAAAAGACCTAACATCTTTAATATTCTTAGGAGTGGGTAGTTTAGAGATTAATTCAATTTTTGATTTATCCACTTCTATCCCCTTTTCGGATACTATATGGCCCAAAACTATTCCGGAAGACACCATAAAATGGCACTTCTCCCAATTAAGCACAAACCCCTTCTCTTCACACCTACACAAAACATTTTTCAAGTTAGATAATATCCAATTTGAAAAATGGAATTGTGTTGTGATCGAAATATATTTTTATCTAAACTAACCCTATTTTAACCTAGTTCCGAATTTTGGATTGTATCTTGCAAAGAAATATAAGCTAAACTAAATTGATTTTAAAACAACTGATAAAAATACTAAGGTTTTCTGAATCCACCCCACCAAAGTAAAACATATATCTTCATGTTCTATATAAAAATAATCTATCAAATCATTCCATAAATCCACTATTATACAAATCACGGCGAATACCCAAACTAAACCAAAACCATCCAATGTATCCGTTTAATTCATAAATCACAATGGATATCCAATCTAATTTGAATGATCTGCTATATCCAGCAGATGAAACACAAGCAATATCCAATTTAACAATTTAAAAACAATCAATCATAAGAGTTTACTTAAACAATTGAAATAGAACATTTATATTAAAAATATCAGAATTGTACGAACATATCTGAAAATATAATGCTAAACAATGGCGAGGCTTCATCTTCAACCTTAGATGAAGATTTTAGTCTCGTATAATTATGAGCATAATTTTCACAATTACAATGCTAAACATTTAAACTTTAAAACTTAAAATAAATTAAAACTAACAATACATGGATAGAGAGATTCCACTCGCAACTGTCGTGCAACGCTTCCCCTCTTGGTAGCAAAGCTTTCGAGATCCACCAGAATGCTAGCAGAAGTCCTCCAGATTGCACACCTTTTTAATGAAGTGGAATAGAGCTTTTATACGGGAACTCCATGAGTACAATGTGTTTCCAATCCGATGTGGGATGTGTGGATATAGAATGTGTTTCCAACCGATGTGGGACGTGGGATTTAAGCCTTCACATGCCCTTCAAAACTTCTGCCAACGCTGAAATCCTGTACAGCCTGACCTTTGTCTACTAAAACTGCCATAACTTTCTCTGGAAAAATCATATTTACAAGTCATAAAATTCCCCAGAAAATAGACATTTGGATCTTTCCAAGTATATACGGCTCATCTCCTGGTTCTTCCTGAATCATTATAGTTTAATCCACAAAAATCACTTCTGCTATGCTAAACTCACACACAGCCTGACCTTAGTCTATTAAAACTGCTATAACTTTCTCTAGAAAAATTATATTTATGAGCCGTAAAATTCCCCAGAAAATAGACATCCGGATCTTTCCAAGCATATATTGGTCATCTCTTGGTTCTTCCTGAATCAATACAGTTTAATCCGTAAATATGACTGATCTGTACGGGCGATTCTGGCAATTTAGTGAAACTCCTTTCCAAGTGCTTGTAAACTTGTAAAACAACGAAAAACAACTCAAAGTAACAAATTCCTAAGCTAAAAAATGTAAATTAAGAGGCCAAAATATGCAATATTTGGCACTCGTCAAATACCCCCAAACTTACATTTTGCTAGTCCCTTAGCGAAACAAAATAAAAAAAAACTAAATGAAAAACAAAGGACATAAAGATAAGTTCATCACTCATGGTATCCAAAAATTTAAGTAGCACACAAACCATGATATTCATTCATGAGCAAACTTAAAAAGATAAACTCATCTTCTCAATGAATAGAAATGTTAAAATCTAATTACTTACAAAAGGCAGGCTAAGGCATCACAAGTCTGACTCAGTGTAAAGTGAATTAGCATATAAAAATGAAGCTTCCAAATAACTCCAATGTGTAAGGTCGCCATGTTTCAAGATTCACCAAATTTCCCATCAGAATGAACGAAAATGGCATAGTTTTTATTTTCTTCTATTTTTTTTTTATTTTTATTATTATAAGGCTCTGCGATGTTTAGTTCCCTTAAGCTTTCTAACTTACCCATGTAGCGAGTGTTGAGTCAATGACTCCCAAACTAGATGGTTTTAGGGTATTAGCTGTAAAGACAACCCTAAGAACTTTCTAACTCGAGTAAAAAATGCTACAAAACTAAACTGGCCTTACTGCTACCAAGCAAAATTCCCACCTTTTGATGTGAACACTCACTGCTTACTGAGGCAAGAGGTCCATTTACTCAGCGAAAAGTTTTGTAATGATCATTATGAATAAAATTCTCACCTTTTGACGTGAACACTCACTTCTTACTGAGGCAAGAGGTCCAGTTACTCAGTGGGAAGTTTATTAATGATCATTAAATTTTTTTTATACTTTTCTATGCCAAAGTATTAATCCAACAAGTCATCCAGTTTCAGTTAAGACAAGAAAACATACACATTAAAATCACATGTCATACCTCACACAATTTTGTCAGATTAGATCAAACATGTGAATTCTCAAATGCCTAAAGTAAGTAACTAAATTTTAAAATTCTATCATCAGATCATGTGTTCAAGATTTTAAGCTCACTAATGACATCACATCACAGAAATTGTTTAGATCAACCAAAATTTCAAAATAACATGAGATGCATTTATCTTTTCTTTAAAACGAAGAAAAAAAAACAACAAATTAGGACAAAGTGTGTGTAATGTGTCTCTCATACCCCTAAACTTAAATTACACATTGTTCCCAATGTGTGAATATTATGGAAAGAGCTGACCTGGGAGATGGAGAACTAGCTGGACTGCCATGGCTCATAGCATACCCCTAAACTTGAACTGAAGTACGCGTTGTCCCTGAAAAATAAAGACTGGAAAACAAAAGAAACACTAGAAATAAACAGTAACAATAAATATGTAAAATAATAAACAAACAAAAAGGATATTTTGTAGGGTGCCTCCCATGAGCGTTAAGTTTAACATCTTCAGCCAGACCTAGCATTAGTAATCGTGCCCAGCTAAGCACTCCACCATCTGATCAATAAATGGGAGTGAAAAATGATCATTCCTTATGGCAGCATTCAACTTACGGTGGTCTAGACACACTCTCCATCCTGACTGAACACGAGTTGGCTCCAACTCATCGTCCTTATGCTTCACTACCATCAATCCAGCCCACTTTGGCACGACATGAATCAGGCTCACCCACTCACTATCAAAGATTGGATAAATGATCCCTACATCCAACAGCTTTATCACTTCAGTCCTTACAACCTCTTGCATAGCTGAGTTGAGCCTTCTTTGTGGCTTTCTCGATGGCTTGGCATTCTCCTCCAAATGTAACTTGGGTATCACCACCGAGGGGCTAATTCCCTTGATATCCTCAATAGTCCAATCGATAACTTCCTTGTGCTCTCTTAAAACGTCCATTAATTTCTCCTCTTGAGCCTCAACCAAACCTGAAGCTATAATCACAAGCAAAGAATCTACTGGACCTAGGAACTTATACTTAAGATTGTCTGGTAAAGGCTTAAGTTCCTTCTTGGGGGGTTCAGGTACTGTGGTCTCCTCTGTTTCACTGTTCTTTTGAGGAACAGACTCCAAAGTAGCATTTGCTTGCTCAAGCAACTTATCCAAATCTAGATCCTCTCCAAACTGAGCAAAGCATGCCTCCAAGGGGTCCTCAATGCTTGATTCACCCACAGTCTTCTCCGTCTTACTGCTCTCTCGAGGAGTAGACTCCAAGATAGCATTTGCTTGCTCAAGTAGCTTATCCAAATCTAAATCCTCTCCAAACTGAGCAAAGCATGCCTCCACAATGTCCTCAGATTGCCTTCTTTTCTTTGGTGCTTGTAATCTCTCAGAGTAAGGCGCTTTAGGTACAAACGACCCAGGAAGATCCTTAATAGTAGGTGTGGCTGTAGATGGCTCAGCATCTCTCTTCTTTTTGTTGCCACTTTCTTGCCCTTCCTTCATAGTAAGGTTCTCTTCCACTTGATTGTCCACTTGTCTCCCAAACCTCAATGTGGCAATCGATTGCACTTGTTCCTATCCATGCGTAGGAGTCAATGAATTTCCCACCGCAAACTATTCCTTCGGGTTAGGCATAGGTTGACTGGGGAACTTTCCCTTCTCTCCTTCACCCACATTACTTATGATTTGATCCATTTGACTCTCTAGCTTGGCAATCACTTGGGTGTTTACTATTTACGCACTCCTTACTTCGCTGATGGAGTGGTCGGTCATTTTCATGAAATCCTTGAGGGTGTCCTCCAATGACTGTGAAACCGATACTGGCACTTGAGTGAGAGCTTGGTAAGCGGGTGATGGTGCTGGATGAGTTGAGCTACCATAACTTGGAACTGGTGGAGGAAATCCGGGAGGGTATTGATTGTGAGGATGATGAGGGGCTTTTCCTTGATTTATCAGTTGGTTCTGTTTCCATGAAAAATTAGGGTGGTTTCGCCACCCTGGGTTGTACGTCTCGGAGTAAGATCCATTTGATTGCCATTGATAGTCATTGAAAGCATTCATTTGTTCCATGGGATACTCGGCAAAAGCTGGCGTAGATGGACAATTCTGTGCTAAATGCATAGGATTAGCATAGATGGAACAACTATCAACATTGAATGTATTGGCTGTATTGATGGACTGGCTGGTTATCTTCATGAAATCCTTGAGGATGTCCTCTAAAGACTGTGAAACCGACGTTGGATTCATCCATATTTTTTTAAATTTTTTTTTTATGGGCAATTGCAAATAGAAACAAATAAACTAAAATAAAATTGCAAAAGAAAAATAAAACAAAAATGCTAACTAAACTAGTAGAAAAATAAAATCAATTCAGACAAAAAATTTAATTTTCACAAACCAAACAACTCCCCGGCAATGGCGCCAAAAACTTGTTGTGAGTTTTAAATTACTCGCAAGTGCACGAATCGTTTGCAATGTAATGTTGTGCAAGTGCAAGGTCGAATCCACATGGAATTGCGTTGTGAAAATATATTTTTATCTAAACTAACCCTATTTTAACCTAGTTCTGAATTTTGGATTGTATCTTGCAAGAAATATAAACTAAACTAAATTGATTTAAAAACAACTGATATTTACAAGCTGTAAAATTTCCCAGAAAATAGACATATGGATCTTTCTAGGCATATATAGTTCATCTCCGGGTTCTTCCTGAATCGTTACAGTTTAATCTACAAAAATCACTTCTGCCATGCTGAAATCACGCAAAACCTGACCTTTGTCTACTAAAACTGCCATAACTTTCTCTAGAAAAATCATATTTACAAGCCATAAAATCCCCAGAAAATAGACATCTGGATCTTTCCAAGAATATATTGGTCATCTCTGGGTTCTTCCTGAATCAATACAGTTTAATCTATAAAGATGACTGATTTGTACGAGAAATTCTGGCAATTTAGTGAAACTCCTTTCCAAGTGCTTGTAAACCTGTAAAACAATGAAAAACAACTTAAAATAACTAATTCCTAAGCTAACAAATATAAATTAAGGGACCAAAATATGCAATATTTGGCACTCATCAACTAAAAATACTCATTATGCATCTTTGAAAAGTAGTTGGTGCATTACACAAACCAAAGGGCATTCTACGAAAAGCAAAAGTACCAAAAGAACAAGTAAAGGTGGTATTCTCTTGATCCTCTAAGGCAATTCCTATATGGTAGTATCCTGAATAGCCATCTAAAAAGCAATAGAAAGGATGACCAGCCACACGTTCTAAGATTTGATCTATGAATGTAAGGGGAAAATGGTATTTGCGAGTAGCTAAATTAAGTTTCCTATAAATAATGCACATACGCCACCCGGTCACTACCTTAGTTTTTACTAACACCCCCTCTTCATTTTCTACCATAGTCACCCCAGCTTTCTTAGGAACTACTTGAGTTGGACTAATCCACTTATTATCGGATATTGGATATATAATTCCCACATCTAATAGCTTTAAGAGTTCATTCTTAACTACCTCTTTCATAGTTGGATTTAGCCATCTTTGTGGGTCTCTACGAGGGTTAGCTCATTCTTCTAGATAAATCCTATGGGAACAAATTAAAGGGCTAGTACCTTTTATGTCGGCTATAGTCCAACCTAGTGTAGATTTATGCTTTCTTAACAAATTCAACAATTCATCACATTGCACATCACTAAGTTCAAGAGAAATAATAACCAGAAAGGTATCACCTGAGCCTAAGAAAGCATGTTTGAGACCTTTGGGCAGCAGAGCTAAATTAAGCATTGGTGTCTCCTCAGAAGATGGTTTGGGTGCCTCCCTCTCTTTAGGCAACTCCTCAAAGCATGGTTGCAATGATTTCTTAATAAATCCCTGCGACTTATCAAAAACATCAACAACATCAACGACATGGGGATAAATTGAAGAATCATCAAAATCAAAATTATTAAGAATAAATTCCAAAGAATTAGAATTATCTTTAATGTACTCATCCTCCAAAATAAGCTCATCAATCATATAAGTGTCGAAACATTCATCCTCTTTATGTGGCTGCCCTGAGACTCGGAAAACATTCACCTCCAGAGTCATATTTCCAAATGATATTGTCATTAGACCATTCCTACAATTAATGAGGGCATTGGCAGTGGCAAGGAATGGTCTTCTAAGTATCAAAGGAATTTTTGACTCCGTGTTCACAATAGAAATGGTCTAACACCAAAAAGTCAATAGGATAATAGAATTTGTCAATTTGCACCAAAACATCTTCCACAATACCTCTTGGTTTTCTTACCAATCGATCCCCTAGTTGAAGTACCACGAAAGTCGGTCTGATCTCACCTAGACCGAGTTGCAAGTAAACGGAGTAGGGTATGAGATTCACACTAGCCCAAAAATCTAGCAATACTTGGCCACAAGCTTTGTTTCCAATTTGGCAAGCCACCGTAGGACAGCTCGGATCTTTATACTTGGGCGGTGTCTTGCTATCAATTACCGCACTTGCTTGCTCCATTAAGAATGTCGTCTTCTTCACATTATGCCTCCTCTTGAGTGTGCATAGATCCTTAATGAATTTAGCATAGTTGGAATTGGAGGTTTGTGCCATATGTTGTCCCCTTGGATTAGGTTATGGCTGTGAAGGAAAATGACTTTGCTTTTGAACCGTCAATAAATTAGTCAACTTGGTGAGTTAGCTCTTTATCATCTTTAGTTCCTCTTTGACCCTTTGTTGCTCCTCTAGCAACCGTTGATTTATCTTGCCTTAGCTCTTCCACACTCTGGGCATGTACCTGCATAAACGACTTAAAAGTATCTTCCAAAGGTAAAGATTGTTGTGGTGCAGTAGATGAAGTTGCTTCCAGTCTCCATTGGGTTCTAGATTGGGTAGAAGGTTGTGTATCGGATCTCCAACTAAAATTAGGGTGATTCTTCCAACCAGGATTGAAGGTGTTGGAGTAGGGTGAGTATGTTTTCCTAAAGGGTATACCTAAAGCATTACACTCTTCCTTCATCTCAAAATAGGTTGGACAATCCCTAGGTACATGATTTACCCTATTACACATAAAACAAGGTTCGTGGGACTCTACCCTAGCAACCGGCTTGGGGGCTCTAGCATCCTTGGTTTTTAAAACCTCAATTTCCTTAGTTTGGACCTCTAAACGGGCTTTAAGGCTATCCTCTTCCTTAAGTTGATAAATTCCAGCGGTTTAGTTTCTCTTAGTACTTTCTATGGCATTGGGTCCCATCCAAGTGTGGGCCTTTTCCGATAAATCATCTAGAAAATCTATAGCTTCGTCGAGATCTTTTTGAAGAAAATCTCCATTACACATCATTTCTATAAATTGCCTTCCCTACTTAGAAGTCCATCATAGAAATAGCTAACTACCCGCCAACTCTCATACCCGTGGTGTGGACAATAATTCAAAAGGTCTTTGAAATGTTCCCAAACTTGATATAAGGTTTCACTCTCTTTTTGTGCAAAGTTTGAGATTTGTCTATTGAGGTTATTGGTCTTATGGGTTGGGAAATACTTTTGGAAGAAGGCTTGTGTCATCGTATCCCAACTACCTATAGACCTAGGCCTTAACGAGTACAACCAAATCTTGACCTTATCCTTAAGCGAAAAGGGGAAAAACCTAAGTTTGACGGTGTCTCACATATCGACCCTACTTTGAAAGGTTGCTACTACTTCCTCAAATTCCCTAATATAGACATAGGGATTTGCATTCTCTAATCCATGGAAAGTTGGTAGTAATTTGATCATGCCCGACTTAAACTCAGGTTTTTGAACATTAGGGGGGAACATGATACAAGATGGTGTGGCTGTTCGGCTAAGGTGCAAGTAATCCTTAAGTGACGTAGCAACATTCTCATTGTTATTGTTGGCCATGTTAACAAAATTCTCTAAATTCTTGTTTAGGTGTGCATTATGATTTGATCTAGGCGAGCTTTCACTATCGGACATGGAAGGAGAGGGTAACTCTATTTCGGGTCTTTTAATGAATCTACCTCGCTTATCTCTCAGTCTACGCATACACCAAAGGAATTAGAGGGGAGACAAATAAAGAAAACAAAATAAAATCAAAACAGAAAATCAAAACAAAGAGCAAAGAACAATGTTACCGTCTTGTCTCAAAGTTGACAATCTTCCTTATAATTAAGCTCAGTTCCCCAGCAACGGCGCCAAAATTTGATAATACTCAAACTAACACGCAATTATTGTGTATAGCTGAGTTGTCAATCCCACGAGGAAAGCGAACTACAAGAGAAAGTGTAAACCTTAACACTAAAAGATAAAGTTCAAATAAGAAAATCTGAGTTTTACGAATGAAATTATATAAAAGAGTTGTGAAAATATGATGAAGAATTCAATAAAGAAATAACAAGGTTCCAGGAATCCTTCCTAAGTTCGTGGCCTTATTCCTATCTTGACTCAAATGTTTTATCTCAATTACTAGTTTCACATCCCAAACAAGCAATTGGTAAATATTCAATCAAAGCACATAAATACCCTAATGTAATTGCCATAAATTACTCTTTAATTCCAATTCAAACACACAAGATCTATGTTATAAATTATCAAAAAGCGGCAATATATTTCAATAATAATACTGCAGTAATGGACAAACCTATAAGATAGATCTATCGAAATCAATTGCATCTAAAAACTTTGACATAAGAAAAGCTTGACTAGACTTATATGGAGAAGAAGAATGCGATCACCATATTAAGAAAATCTAAGAGAAGAAGAATATAAATTGCAGCTGTCACATGAATTCAAATCCTTCTTATTTAATCAAAGAGTAAATCATAAACAATTTTTAACAATCAATCCATACTACTGAATCAAAGATAGAAATAAGAACAACTACACCTAGAAACTCATCCTTTCACCTTGCTTGGAGTTTAGTTGGACATGAAGTTCATCCTTGATTACCTTGAGGAAGAATAAGAAAATCTAAGAGAAGAAGAATATAAATTACAGCTGTCACACGAATTCAAATCCTTCTTATTTAATCAAAGAGTAAATCATAAACAATTTTTAACAATCAATCCATACAACTGAATCAAAGATAGAAATAAGAACAACTACACCTAGAAACTCGTCCTTTCACCTTGCTTGGAGTTTAGTTGGACATGAAGTTCATCCTTGATTACCTTGAGGAAGAAGAAGATGGAAGCTCTCTTCAAAAACTCTCCTCTCCCTAGTTCTCTGAGTCTAAATTCCTATACATAGCTGTATGGAGATGGCTTTGTAGATGAAAAAGTCAACCTAGGGTTTCTGTTTAGGCCGTGTGCTTCTGCTGCTGTCCAGGCCCGGTTCTACCTGACCTTTATCTATTAAAACTGGCATAACTTTCTCTAGAAAATCATATTTATGAGCCGTAAAGTTTTTCAGAAAATAAACATCTGGATCTTTCCAATCATATATGACTCATCTCCTGGTTCTTTCTGATTCAATACGGTTTAATCCGCAAAAAAATGACTGATCTGTCACGCTGAAATCACGCACAGCCTGACCTTTGTCTACTTAAACTGCCATAAATTTCTCTCATAAACTTATATTTACGAGATATAAAATTCTCTAGAAAATAGACATCTAGATCTTTCCAAGAGTATATGGCTCACTCTTGGTTCTTCCTGAATCAATACAATTTAATCTGCAAAATTGACTGATCTGTACGAGAAATTCTGGCAATTTAGTGAAACTCCTTTCCAAATGCTTGTGAACATGCATAGAATCTTTGTGCTTTAATAAATGTTAGCTTTTGTATCTCTTTTAAACCCAAAATACCTGAAAATGCATCGAAATAAATCAATATACAAAGAATGACACTTAAGAATTATTAAGGTATAAATGTGTAATCCAGCCCTAAATCAACCCTAAATGCTAACAAATAAACACTATTAAGATGCATTTTCTGACTCTCATCAGTATGTATATAATTCTTATGTGTACTTGTCGCTCTGTGTCTGTCCTCTTTTTTGTTGAGGATGAATATCTCTTTATATAGGCGCTGGTGTGCTCTGAATCTGGCTTTCCGAAGTGTGACACTATTAGGATGTGATCTTTAGACCTCGAGCCTCACAAGGGATGACACATCTGTACCTTGAGCCTCATAAGGGATGGTCTCTCATCAATAAGGAATGACCTCTGCCTTAGTCATCACATTGATCGGTCTGGGAGCAAGTGGCGTACTCTCTGCCCCAATCAGGTCGAGTCATTTCACTACTTAGGAGAGGTTTGCTACATGTACAATTCTTTTTGTTCCATATTATTTTGAGTCACATGAAAGAATGCAGAAAAAACCTACTGTCATTAATGATAAGAAAGTTAGGATGTGAACTTGAGTCTGCATCCTTGATGATTCCAATCACAGCCTTAGAATTAAGGACAATATGGAGTTTTTTAATGTTAAGCTCATGTGCAACTTTAAACACATCCCTAAAGTCCTATAATTTAGTTCCCACACTAGTAAAAATGACAATGCTTATGTAACCTCCTTTAATCTGTATACGTGCTCATCTCTTAAAGCCAGCCTCGACACAATTTGAGTTACCAAAGGAAGACTTATTTGTATTTAGTTTAGTCTAATCCTGATCAAGTGGTTTCACATTGATATATATTATTTGAAGGGAGAGAAACCTGAAAGTGTTAGAATTTTTGTGAACAACTTAATCCAGGAACAATCATAAATGGAATATTAAAACACATTACAATAAATAGAAGGCACATACTTACTTGATCTTAGGTTCCATGTTTATTAGCTCAATGGAATCTATAGCGACATGAGTGATCTTCGTAGAACATATTTGAAATGGAAATGGTGGACTAAGACTTTCCTTTCCTTGTTCTCTTGTTAACTAGATTCTTCAATGAGTTAGAAGACTATAAAGTTATATCTAGAATAAGAGGAGGAGTTTAGCCAAAACCTTATATAGTGTCCCATTAAGATTCTCATCAAAGCACTAATGGGTCATTGAGGCCAACACTAGCCAGTCCACATAACACACATAATTGGAGATAGACTTAACTAAAATAGATCACTCTGTTTGGGCTTTCTTTAAGTCTCACTAATAGATCAATTAATTAGATCTTTTTAACAAAACCCAGAAGCCACAATTAATGTTAAGCCCACTTAATAGGAAAATTCTAACATTCTCCCACTTGGGCGACATTAGTTATGGTTAGTTTTGAAAAAAATATTTATTATTTAAAAAATGATTTTCAGGTCAAGATAATTGTAAAACTTTATGCGCGCATAATTTTTAAAAAGTCAGTCTCGAGATTACTCCAAGTGTCAATCTGGTCCAATAGAGCCTTTAACCCCGAATCATAGTGGTAAATGCATCATTGAGCAACACAGGACCTTCCATGGTCATGCAAGCTAATCAAATCCATTTACATGGACTTTATGTTGTAGTGTAACAAGAAACAATATCCGTAAGTGATCTTTAATATGTTGTTTTTACTTGTGGTCACTTATTTTCTCATCTTCAAGTAGCATAAGTAGATTTAGAAAAAATCTTCATGGCTTCAATAATAAACATGTATGTCTCAACTCAAATAAGCATCTTGAGATAATCTTTACGTGTCATAAGACATACTAACAAGGCTGTAATTTAGATGAATGTCCCAAGCTTTTTCTTGAGACTGACACATGTTTTAAGACTTTATATATATGACATGTCAAAATATATAATGCATCCACATGCACAATATCACAGTGATATCTAAAATCTTAGAGATATCAATATTTATATAAGTGAATAATAAGTGATGATCATCATTAATATAATAATCCTTATACATCACCAAAATATGTAAAACAAATGAAAACTTAATAAACAAATAGGGCAAATGATATGCCTCCCATTTACTAAATGTATTAAAAGATACCATTAAGTCCATACTTTCTACATGTTTCTTAAATGCATTATTATTCTTAAAGAACAACTATTATCATAGTACAACTGTATGGGTTAATAATAGAGTCAACTTTGAAGGACTAGGCAAACAAATTCTTTAACCAAACAATTTTTGTGGCGGCCCATAGCATGCCACAAACACAGCTTATATGGTAAAGAAGCAACAAGTGTGTCTACTTGGAACTTTTCCCAAAACTAATACCTCTTTCCATCATAACCACATAACTTGATGAAAACTACCTATCAATATGAAAACTAACAAAGTTTGAATCCGTATACCCACCATTTAAAGATTTTGAATCCATTTGTAAATCAACATCAAATCCTTAGACCTCTTTAAGTACTTCAACATCCTCTTGGTAGTCACCCATTGATCTGTATCTGATTGATATCTGCCAAGAAGACCTAAAAACAATGGTTAGTATGTTGAGCTTTCTTTATAGATTCTATCTTAGTCTCGTTTATAGGTGACACCTGGCAAAATAGCGATTATTCTGCAGGCTAGTTTCAACAGATAGTTTGCAGGGAAAAAAAACAAAATTTTATTCAATAATAATAATCCACTGTCTTTTCCGTATGTGGCCTCCATATTTATAAGGTCAAAACAACAAAAAAAAAGGAAAAGAATCCTCGAAAACATAATCTTAAGAAAAAAATATGGAAATTACTAAAATTAAGCGATTGTGTTAAGGCAGAATCAACGACAGTCAATTCTGACTGGAATACAAAAGGAAATTGCAAATAGAAAGTTTCCTAAAACTGAAAACTGCAAAATTGAAGGCCTAAACGTCTTTTTTTGGCTTAAAAACAACTACACTCAGGGTAAAGACCTGAGTTTTGACAGGGGGCCTGTTTCAATCAGACTAAGGTCTTCAAGGCCCGATCCGAGCCTGTGGCACGTAAAACGATGTAACTGTTCTAGGTAGTCCACCTGCCATCTTTGCGCTGATCTGCTAACTCAAGGTATCTTAGTGCCAATAACGTGCTATCTGACAACTCAGCATCATCTGACTCGGATCCTCCTGCATCAGTCACCTCGGGTTGGAAAGAACTCGTTCTCGAGTTAACAATAACTTCATCGGAATCCACAAAACAAGGACTCAGGTGTTTCACATTAAAGACATCAAAAGTCTTCAAATGACTGGGGAGGCGTAGTCTGTAGGCGTTATCATTGATCTTCTGCAGGATCTCACAGGGTCTAATCTTCCGCTCCTTAAAGTTATTATACTCGCCCACAAGAAAACGATAATGAGTTAGTACTGCCCAAACAAAATCACCCACATCAAAAAGTACCTAACGACGATAATTGTCGCCCTGAACCTTGTACTTGGAATTACTCTCGTGAATGGCCAGCTTCACCTGCTCATGGATACCCCGAAGATGTTCTGCCATCTCATCTGTCTTGTGATTCAAACGACCCACACGTGGAATAGGGGCTAAGTCAAGCACCCCGGATGGATTCTGACCATAAACAATCTTAAATCAGCTCATTCCTGTGGTTCTGTTTTTTGACCTGTTATAGGAAAATTCTGCTTGAGGTAGCGCCAAATCCCACTGCTTCGGTTTAGTTCCTGCCAAGCTCCTCAAAAGGTTCCCCAAACTCTAGTTCACCACCTCAGTCTGACCATCTGTCTGGGGATGGTAGGCACTGCTAAAATTCAACTTCGTCCCCAGTTTCTCCCATAAACTCTTCCAGAACTGACTCATGAACTTGGTGTCATGATCTGAAGTAATGGATCGGGGAACACCATGTAAACGCATAATCTCCTTGAAGTAAAGATGAGCGATCCGGGCAGCATCCATTGTTTTCCTGCAAGGCACAAAACGGGCCATCTTGGAAAACTTGTCAACCACAACCAAGATAGAATCTAAGCCCCATTGGGTATGGGGTAAGCCCATTACAAAGTCCATACTGACATCAAACCAAGGGGCTTCAGGTACAGGTAAATGTGTGTACAGGCTCGCATTAGTGAGAACTCCCTTGGACCACTGACACATATAACAACACTCCACATAATGAGTCATATCACTAGTCAATTTGGGCCAATAATAGTTAGAAGAGATAAAAACCAATGTCTTATCTCTCCCAAAGTGACCCTCATTATGAAGTTCACTAATAATCTGCTGCCTTAGTGAACAATCTGGAACGTACAACTGTAATCCACGAAACAGATAATCATTATGCAAAATAAAATTATATCGTTGACCATAAGTTCCCTCCTGAATTATCCTTCCGAAGGAAGGATATGCAGCATACATATCAGAGAAAACCTCAAATCCTACAATTCTGGTGCTCATGGTGGTGAGAAGTAATGTACGATGGCTCAGTGCATCTGCGACACGGTTCAGACTTCCTACTTGGTGCCTCAGCGCAAACATGAACTCCTACAAGTATGCTACCCACTTGGCATGCCATCTACTCAGCTTGTGTTGGCCATGATGTACTTCAAGGCCTCATGATCAGTGATAAGAATGAACTCCCTCTGCACTAGGCAGTGTCGCCAATGCTTCAGGGACTGAACTATGGCATAAAACTCCAGATCTTAGGTGGAATAATTCTTCTTTGATCCTGATAGCTTCTCACTGGAAAAAGCTATCAGGCGCCCCTCCTAACTCATAACACCACCAATACCAACCCCAGATGCATCACAGTTTACCTCAAACACCTTTTCAAAATCAGGAAGTGCCAAAACTGGTGCCTTTGTCATCTTCTGCTTGACCAGTTGAAAACTAGTTTTCGCTTCCTCGGACCACTGGAAATCACATCCCTTGAGGCACTCTGTGATAGGAGCAATTAGAGTACTGAAATTTCTGATGAAGCGATGGTAGAAGGATGCCAATCCATGGAAACTTCTGACATCGTGCAAGGTCTTCGGTTTGGGCCACTCCAAGACCGCATCTATCTTCGAATGATCCGCATGAACACCATCAATAGACACAACAAAACCTAAAAAAGTTACAGAAGTAGTGAAGAAAGAACACTTCTTCTGATTGACGAACTGGCGCTCCGTCCTCAACATATCAAAAACACCATAGAGGTGATCAAAATGTGACACCCACATCGGGCTATAAATGAGGATGTCATCGAAGTAAACTACAACAAATTTCCTTATGAAAGGCCATAAAACCTGATGCATAAATCTCATAAATGTGCTGGGCGCATTGGACAGCCTAAAAGGCATGACCATCCACTCATGCAACCCATGCTGCATCTTAAACGCTGTCTTCCACTCATCTCTAGGTCTTATTCTGATCTGGTGGTATCTGCTTCTAAGGTCAATTTTGAGAAGACTATAGAACCGGACAGCTGGTCTAACATATCATCCAGATGGGGAATTAGAAACCTGTATTTCACTATAATCCTGTTGGTTGCTCTGCTATCAACACACATACGCCAAGAGCCATCTTTCTTCGGCACCAGTATGGCAGGAACTGCATATGGGCTCATACTCTCACGGACGTAGCCCCTCTCCAACAACTCTACCACCTGTCACTGCAACTCTTCAGATTCCTTGGGACTGAGGTGATACACCGATCGATTAAGCAAACTGGACCCCGAAACAAGATCGATCTGATGCTGAATTCCCTCATAGGCGGCAACCCAGGAGGAAGATCCTCTAGCATCAGGTTAGAAAACTCCACTAGCAGCTGCTGCACCTCTGCTGGTAAATCTGGATTCATGTCTACTGCATTATTCCAATAAGGAAGCAGAGCATAGACCACGTCCCCATGCTCAATCTCAGCTAAAAACCTGGACATAGAAAGCATATTAGTATTATTGGCTACTAGGGTAGGAGTTGTTCCTTCCCGACGAGGTGCCAACACAATCCTCTTCCCTTTGTTGCTATGGGAATAGGTATTTTTCTGCCCATCATGAATAACACTGCGATCATACTGCCAAGGTCTGCCTAACAATACATGACAAGCATCTATAGACACAACATCACACCAAACATTATCAAAATATTTCCTACCAATCGAAAAAGACACTAGGCAATCGCCTATCTATTGTTACCTCACTGCCTTTATTCAGCCATGACAATTTATACGGCTTAGGATGACGATCTGTCTACAAATATAATTTCTGGACAGTTTTTTCAGACACTACGTTCTCACAACTACCACTGTCAATGATCATCTTGCAGACTTTATCTGCAACTGTGCAGGTCGTGTGGAAAATACTGGTTCTCAACCAATCGTCTGCTGAATCGCCCTTGGGGGTCAGTAGACTCTTATGAATGACCAGAGTCTTATGGCCATCTCCATACAACACATCTCTATTTTCATCATCATCATACACAGGCTCTCCAATCTCCTCAGTTTCGTCTACCATATCATCCTCAATCAGGAGATTTTTGCCCTTCTGACTACCAGGCTTTCTGCACTTAGTCGATTTATGTCCCTGTTCACCATATCTGAAACATCTAATATTTGAGTTAGAGTTACCTTAGGGTGGCTGCTGGGCAGGATGGGATTCTTGAGGGTGAACTGGCCGACTGCCTTGATCACTTTTGATCATTGGCCTCCTGTTATGCTGTTTTTCCACAGCAAGTGCACGCTGATATGCTTCAAAAACGGTCCACAGCGAGTGAATGCTGAGGACATCCTGTAGGGGCTGTCATAATCCCCCCAAATACCGTGCCACTATCTGCTCTTCTGTCTCAGATAAATCATTTCGTACTATCAATTGATAGAACTCCTCCGTGTAATCATCAACCGATCTCGTGCCTTGCCTCAACAAATGAAGTCGCTGAAACAAGGTTTGAGTGTAGCCGAAAGGAAGGAAGTGACCCTTCATCTTCTTCTTCATCCTCTCCCAATCAGTAATTTTGGCCTTGCCCTGCTGGTCGCGTGAGCGCTTCAACTGCTCCCACCACGCAGATGCTTTGCCATTGTGTTTGATGGTGACCAGTTTCACTTTGACATGATCTGGGACTTTTTTATACTAAAAAATACGCTCTACTTCATTCAACTAATCGACGAATCATTCGAACTGTAACATACCAGAAAACTCGAGCAGATCCATTCTAAAATCGAGGTCTCTATAACGATTCTCCTGACCACGGTGCTCTCAGAATCGAGCAGGATTGTGATACGGGTTTTCGAAACTAGAATCGAAATCGTGATCTTCCATCTCATGATCACCGAAATTCTGCGCCGTTAGACGCTGGGTTAACTCTGTAACTTGCCTCTGTAAATCCTCAATCATCGCATCCTGAACGTTACGATCACGATGTGGGGCTTCCTCGTTTGGAACCTGCCCACGATGACCATGACCACAACTACCAGCCATGAAAACTGATGAAATCTCACCCCAGGAAGATGCTGAAGGTCTGATATCAACTGACACCGGGCAGAATAACGATTATTCTGCAGGCTAGTTTCAACAGATAGTTTGCAGGGAAAAAAAACACAATTTTGTTCAATAATAACAATCTGCTGTCTTTTATGTATGTGGCCTCCTTATTTATAAGGTCAAAACAAAAAAAAAAAAAGAGGAAAAGAATCCCCAAAAACACAATTTTAGGGAAAAAATATGGAAATTACTAAAATTAAGTGATTGTATTAAGGCAGAATCAATGGCAGTCAATTCTGACTTGAATACAAAAGGAAATTGCAAATGGAAAGTTTCCTAAAATCGAAAACTGCAAAATTGAAGACCTAAACATCGTTTTTTGGCTTAAAAACAACTATGCTCAGACTGGGGGCTTGTTTCCAATTAGATTAGGGTCTTTAGGGCCCGATCCGAGTCTGTGACATGCAAAACGATGTAACCGTTCTAGGTAGTCCACTTGCCATCTTTACGCTGATCTGCCAACTCAAGGTATCTCAGTGCTAATAACGTGCTATCTGACAACTCAGCATCATCTGATTCGGATCCTCCTACATCAATAGGACACCATGTCTAGCTTATTTCATTACCTTTGATAATTGTAACAACCTTAGGATTACAATTATTCATACTGAACCTAACATGGTTACTGAATGTCATCTGAGAGAATCTCAACATATAATGTGGTCTATCCCTATAGATTTCAATTCAAATCACACCAAGATCCTTTATGTTAGAATGCCTATACAACAACTACTTATTTCATGCAACAATCCTAGGTTACTACTAACAAGCAAGACATCATTCATATATAAAAGATAGACTTGCTCTCACTGACCTTGACATAAATACACCAATTTATATTTATTCTATGAAATTCCAAATGAAGTCATTACATCATCAAATTGTAAATACCATGGCCTAGAAGTTTGCTTGAGCCCATATATACACTTTTAAGTCTACATACAGGATGGACTTTGCCATCTTCATTAAATCTTTTAGGTTAAACCATATAGACCTTTTTAATAAAGTCTCCATTTAAGAAAGTGATTTTCATATCCATATAATGCAACTCTAAACCCTGAGGAGTTGTTATTTCCATGATCACTTTAAAAGTATCCTTGGAGGATATTAGAGAGGAAGTTTTATTGTAAACAATGCATTCTCTCTTAGTGAACTATTAACAACCAATATGGAATTGAATCTCTCAATATTTCCTTTGTCCCATAGAATGCAAATCATATCTCATTGTATCTCTCCATAGATCTAATTAAGAAATAGAAAACAACTTCTAAAGAGTTACTAGATTCATAACACAACCAATATTATAACCATTATCACTTAGATAGATTATAAGGTCCGAAGAAAAGGAAAAATCTCCTCTCCCTTGTGGATCTTCTAGCACCTCCACAATTGCATCTTGTGGTTTATGAGTCTCAACTGGAATTGGATGAGCAACTAGCCTCTTTCTTCTTAACAAATGCTACCATAAGTGTCATATCCTACTATATAGGGAGAGAAAAATATATTTTCCTATTGTCCCCCATTTTCCTCTATATTTTGAGAATAACTACCATTTTCAACCACATCAAAATCCAAAAACTTAGTAGTCTTTGATTCCACAATTCTAGTAAGGAAATAAACCTTATATCATTTAGGACGATCTATGTATCCTATGAAAAAATAATGAGTAGATTTAGAATTGAACTTACTTTTAGTAGGAATATAAAGTCTTATTTTTGTAGAACATCCTTAAACATGGAGATTATCTATGTTAACTTTCTTTCTAGTCTTTAATTCAAATGGAGATTTATGTATGCCTTTATTGGGAAATTTATTGAGGACTTATAAAACTATTTTAATGGACTAACTTCATAGATAATATGATCTCATCATGCTCCTTATAACTTTAAGTGTGTGATTTCACCTTCAGGCCACACCATAAGTTCAAGACTACATGGCATAGTGTATTGAGTCACTATTTCATAATCCTTAAGTATCTTGCAAACGGATCTACATGCTGTCCTGAAGTGTCATGTTTGCCAAAATTTCACTTCCCAATCAGACCTAATTTTCTTAATGATTTTTCTTAACTATTTCTCAATTTCAATCCTTAAGTTCATGAACTTGTTAATAGCATGAGACTTTTCTCTAATTAAAAGCAGGTATCCATAATGAGATTAATCATCAATGAGTGTCGTAAAATTTTTACACTTGCACTATGTAGTTGTATAGGGTCCTTTAAAATCAATGTGGTTAATTTCAAAAAAATCATAGACACGAGACACATTATTTTCTTTATCTTAATTAATTTGCCACTACAATAGTCAACACATGTCTCTAGGTCACCGAAGTCAAAAGTAGGTAGGATGTTTTCTTTATCAACCTTTTTACTCTTTTCTAGAAATGCGACCTTTACCTTTATGCTACAACATGGAAGACTTTTCATTGATAGATCTTTTGGTAGCAACATGTTCTATATTGTATGAGTTGACATAAAATTCATTTGAAGTTAAGCACAACTTATACAATCCATAGGACAAGGTGTAATGGCTAATGACTTTTGAATCAAATGATAGTTTAACCATAAAATTTTTACATTAAAAGCACAATCAGTCTTGTCCAAAATTGAAATGGAAACTAAATTCTACCTTAAGGATTGTAGATAAGATGTGATCCTTAATAGTAGTTTAAATACAAAATTCGAAATTAAACAAGCTATTCCTATGAACTCTACATCCACCTCTTTATTGTTGTCAACCGTGAGCTTAGGCTTTTCTTTATTTGGCTTCCTCTTGTTTATCAATCCTTGTATGATAAAAAAAAATAATGATTTGTTTCACCCATGTCTAGCCACCACATTAAATAGAGCTTCATTTAGACTAGATTCACTTAAGAAAATAGCCAAAGAGTCACACTCACGTTTCTTTGACCAAATTTTATATTTATTGCAATCTCATTCCTTGTGACCTTTCTTGTTATGGTAGAAGTACTTCATCTTTTTCTCAAGTAGAACAAATTTAAGACCCTTTACATTGCTAGTATGACTATATTATTATTATTATTATTATTAATTTTTTATTGTCTTGAACACTTTTAGGAAAACTAGACTTAGAATTTTTGCCTTTTTTTATTAAGGGAATTTAACTTAGTTTGTAAAACGACCACCTTTATGATGTCTTCACTCCCAACACCTATTACTCTATCATACTTTTTGGAGTACAATTCCTATAAAATTATGCCTACCTTAGCAATCGGTAATACTTGGTACTTTTGGAATGATTTTTTTTAAAATTTTATGTTTAGCAGGTATACATGGTTAAACTTAATCCATGTATCATGAGTATGTTTTTCTAATCAAAACTCTGATTAGTGAGTTTTGTAGACTTATCCTTAGTTATCACCAAGTCTATGTTTGCCATATTAATGATAAACTCTATATTTCTTTTTACTTCTTGAAATTAGAACTAATCAAAATGTCATTAGTGAGAATATTATTCTTGACAGTTAAAGTGACTTTAATAATTAAACATTGTAATGCATTAGCAAATAGTGATGTAATAGTATACTCAAAAACGATAAATGAGTACTTTAACTGAGAGTCTAAACACATCATCATAAAACACCTTTGGGTTGAATGCATGACATGTAGATATGAACCTTCACATACAAAAGTAGCCATAGGAACATATTCAAACCTTTGCAAATCTACCACTTCTGGGCTAACAAAATATTTAGGTAAGTCAATTTTCAACCATATATCTTTATGTGTATCCCTATAACTCTAATACATAATCACCAAATTTGGATGAATGAATTCATACTCGAATCAGAGACATTCCTAAAACATACGAGACTGAAATTCCCTAAAATCTAACGAAACAACCACTTTGATGGCTACAATTCCACTTAACACATGAAACTTTCCCGTAATGAGAATCTTTAATATTACTCACTTCATAGACATCTTAGTATGAACTTAACTTTATAGATGTTGGGCTAATATTATGTATAAATTCATATTATGTAAATTATGTATGTTTGACATCACTTTATGAAAGGTAAAAATTATTTCACCTCTCTTTGACATCATTATTATGCTAATTACATTGTTAATAAGTTAAATTAAACATTTAGATGGTTTTAATTTAATTTGGAGATAAAATAAAATATCTAGGATTGAAAGGGACAAAACTCGATCAAAATTTATGTGTTCGATCGATTGGGAATTCTCTGTGTCCAAAATTGTATTGGAAAACCCTGTTGCTCCGGTCGACTGAAAATTATCGGTCTAAAATTGAACTGAAAAAACCCTAATCTAGTTGACTAGAAAGTCCTAGTCAACTATAAATACAATCTGCCCGCAACGAAATCCTGGCTTCAAAATCTAATTAAATTGGTCCATGGTCACAAAAATGTGATATTATAATCATTATTCAATTAATGATTGGACCCATTTAAGGGTTAAAATAAAGCAAAATAGTCCCACCATCCAATTATCCTATCATCAATATGGCTCAAATCTTTGAAAGCATTTAAAAGATTTGGGATTTTCTTCAACACGAACCTTTTCTATCCTTTATCGCGTTTTACAGATTTCTCTTTTACACTTTAAGTGTGATTTTTTTCCTAGTTATTTAGGGCTTTTAATTTGTTCTAAACAATTATGAACAACTTTAATTCGATTAATCTACTTTAATTTAGTCTCAATTAAAAAACAGTCAATCGAACAAGTAATTAATTAAGAACCCTAAACTTCTATGAATAATTTATTGATTTATATAAGAAAGAAATAAAATCTTTTTGATCACATTAACTTAACATACAAATCAATATACTTTATTGTTAGGATCAGTTATAAGAACAAATTGATTTCAAATATAAACCCTAAAATTCTTTCTATTTCAATTAACCAATCAAAACTTTAATTAGGGTTCTAAACTCAAACTATGGTGGCACTGTTACCACATGTTACAATCATTGTGAACAAATCAATCCAAAGAACAACCATAGATGGAATATTAGAACACTTAAAAATAAATAGAAAGCATATACCTACTTGATCTCAAGCTCCATGGTGATTAGTGAAAATGAATCCATAATGAGATGAGCGATCTCTATAGAATATACTTGAAACATAAACGGTGCACTGTGGTTTTCTCCTCCTTGTTCCCTTATTATTTGGCTTCTTCCATGAGACAAAATACTATAGAGTTATGAATTACAAAAGAAATAATTATGCATTCTAATTGATTTAGGTTGACTTCCTTGATTCATGGGAGTTATTCTATTTCCTATACGCCTTTGCAAGATGAAAGATCCCTTAGCGACTCCAATCTTGGACTAGAGAAGGATAAATTAAGGTTTGGACAACGATTTTTTAAGGCATCGACAAGTTGATCCTTGGTGGAAACATGGTAGACTTCCAACAATCCTTTGTTGACTTGATCGCGAACAAAGTGGAAGTTAATGGCGACATTCTTCATGCGTGAGTGGAAAACAAGATGGGCAATAAGGTATATGGCACTAAGGTATGTGGAGCCAGTGTAGTCACAATATAAGATAGGTGGTTTAAAATACAACATGCCAAGCTCAGCAAGAATATTTTGAATCTAGGTTAGATCGACAACAGTTGTAGCAATAACTTGATATTCAACTTATGTCGATAAGTGGGCAATTGAACATTATTTACAAGAGCGCCAAGACATCAGGTTGCCTTCGAGATAAATGATGAAAGCTTTAGTTAAAATGAGATTGTAAGTATCACTCCTTTTTGACATACTTACGACTCTGAGCTTAAAACCAAAGTCCATTTCTTTCAAAGGAGGATCAATAATAAAGAGTGCGGATTGAAGTGAGTTGTTTTGTGGGAGGTGTAGACACCCAATTTCGTTTTAAAATTTTTGAACGGGCCACACATAGGTTCTTATGATGAATGTTTGATCCTAATGCACTTAGACTTGGTAAATTTGGAGGTTTGGATTTAATTGTGGAGTCAAACTAATTGCAAACACTTGCTATTCAATCCACTAAATCCACTTTAAGCTTTAATCAATTGGGCCACATCTTATTCCACCAAATTCAAGACCAAAGCCTTCAATTCATTTTGGCCTACCCCAAAATCCACTAAAGCCTATTTGATTTTTGTTATGCCCAAAAAAATTTGGCCCAAAATCCAAGCCTAAAAAGGCTATCCAATTTAGTGGATGAATTTTCAATTTCACCCCTACCACTTGGCACCTTGTTATTGGATATACTTTTCAAGAAAAACTCTCTTTTAAATCAAAATTGTCTTTTTCCTCTCCCTCTTTAGCTGGCTATATGGCATGAAAAAGAGGAAGTTTTCCTCTTCCTTTTTTCCTTGTTAAACCCATATTTCCCTCATAAGTTCCAACACTTTCCCATGTGCCAAAAATCACATTTTCTACCTAAAAAACAACACCTAATTACTTAAAGAACTGCACCTTTTTTCTTCCCATATGAGTGTGCAAAATGGAAGTCTTCATTCTCCTTTGTTGCTTTGTTAATTACATACTTCCTCTTTAAGCTCTCTCACTTTCCTAATTGTCAAAATCCTTAAAATATTGCACAATTCTCCCTCCCCAAGGCCGGCTACGAAAAGGATAAATCCTCCTCATATTTTTGTTTGATTGAAACCACTATAACTTCTAAAGCTTATATATTTTTCAAGAACCACCAAAGAGGAAGTTTTCCTCTTCCTTTTCCTTTTATTGAAACCACCTTCCCTCTTCACCCTTTCCACCTCAAAATTCCCCCACTCCTTTCCCTATGGCTGACCACAAAAAGGAGAAATTCTCCTCACCTTTTTGCATTATTGAAACCACTATAACACCTAAAACGTACTGTAATGACCCATCCCGAGGTGGGCCTTACTTGAGGAGGTATCATCACCTTTTAGTTTCAGGCACCTCAATAAACAAACTCTTACAATTTTCTAAAAGATATAAGTAGAAAGAAATATCCTTTATTATAACAAAATTGTTCACTTTTGAAAAGCTGAACCAACAAGAACTTCGGCTTCTAAAAGACCCAAGAAATGAGGATGCCGTGAATGAAGACTCCTTTCAACTCTGACCACATGTCTTCCTGTGCTGACCTGAAAAATTAGTAAAAAGGAGGAGTGAGCTAAAAAGCTCAGCGAGAGTTCACATTTACTAGAAGTAATTGTTTTATAAATTTTATCTTAATTTAAGATATTGTTGTATTAATCATTTTTCATAATTTTAAGTATATTAAGATATTTATTTACCTTTCAATTTAACTTTGTGAATCTTTATTACGAAAGAGCAATCCTTACAACAATATCAACACTCTCAAATTTATCATGTAATCCGTAGTCCATATCACATCCACACACACAACAATAAATCACTCATTCATGAGCAATATCCATATAACATTCTTCAATTCACAATACACGCTCCTTATCGGTCACAATTACAACATACACCCCTCAATGGGCTAATCTATTCACATGCCCCTCGATGGGATAATCACACAACAAATGCCCCTCAATGGGCCAATTCTCATCCATACATCAGTCATTAATGAAATAAAATGTAATGCAATGGAATGTATGCTTTAGCTCATCATAAGATACTGTCCCTCGTTGAGCTAAATCATATAACAATAGGAACATCTCCCCACGTACCGGTACGTCAAATAATCATATTGAAACACAACAGATCCCCCTTCAAGGGTCTTGTATGTCCAATAATGTTTGATACCCTTACACCCCTTGTGGGAAGGGACCTACCGGTCTCACCCATCACTCTCCCCTCTTATAAATCGTTCAATAATATATATATGTATATATATGTATCATGTGAAATGAATTTCACGATGCAATGATTTTGCAATCCAAACAACCATCAACCAATCACACTATTAAATTCATAACAATATAACAATCATCCTTCACTTTAACTATACACATCACAATAATCATCCGAAGGTAAACACGTCAAGGTCTAATCACAATTATTTTCTTATAAACTCATTTTTATTTTTTATTTTTATGTCCTTTGTAAACTCTTAATCTTTTTCAAAGTCATTCCCTTTACCAAGTTTCCTCAAAGTACATTATAATGTAACTACGCTTATTCTTATACCTCCATATTCTTACATATATAAATATATCCCTCAAATTTTTATTACTAGTCTATACTCATTCGCACTCATATACATTTTTTAACCTTTTAATTTCATTTATTAGTCCCTCACGCTTACTAGGAGTATAGTGAAACTCACCTTTGTATCAAGCTTTAGTCTTTAATCCCTTCTTTACCCTTACTACGATCATCAACCACACCTATTAAAAATATTACTTGTCAAATTAAAACAAAGTGTGTGCAATCATAACATTTATCTAAATCAAGAATGAAAACAAAAAAGGAAAAACTATGCTCTAATTCACAAGGTTCAGTTCATCTTGGTCTAAGTGTTCTTGAAGGTCAAGAACTAAAAGAGAAAAGGCTTTCTTAGGGTTAATTAATTCAATTTTTTTATCCCATAATCATCTAATAGGGTTTTAGAAGGGATTACAACTCAAAAAAGTAAGTAAAAACTCAAAGGAGGACTGACCCAATTGACTGCTCTAAACCCCAAGTCGACTGGATTTTTGCCCAAAAACTTTCTCCCATTCTTCCAGTCGACTGGACACTCTATACCAATCAACTAGTCTCACCCAAATAGCCCCTAGTTGACTGGTCACTACGTCCAGTCTACTAGTTCCTCGAATTCCAGTAAAATTCCCACGCAAAAATCTTCTTTTCCTTTTCAAAATCACTTTAATCCTTTATGAAACCTCAAATTCTTTTAAAAACACAAGTTTGTAAGGTTCCTAGTTGAATCTTTATAACATCTATAACAAAATTGCAACTTGAAACTCTTAAATCACCTAACCAAGCACAAACCCATTTTCTTGAAACCAAAACTTGTTCTTCATAAAGTTTTTCTTATAAAATCTTACTTCTAATAAGTCAAATATTCAAATGAATGAACTTACTTAGCAATTAAAGTAAAGTAAAACAAATTGTTACCTTAATTCTTGCCAAAAATCTCCTACCTTTTTTCCTTTTCTTCCCTTCCTTTTTATTTTTTCTCCTTTTCTCCCTTTTTCTTTCCTCTCTCCCAAAAATTCTAGAAAGAACCAACACAAAAGTGCATGTCTCTGTCTTACTCAACTCTATTTATACTCAAAGTCCTCTTTAATTTCACCTCAAGCCTTCAACTCTTCATTTCTTTCGGTAACTACCCTAAAGCTCTTTAAAACTCGACATTCCCCCCAAGACTAGATTTTATTACCAACTTTACTTTAATTACTTGTTTCCAAGTTCCACAAGTCCATGTACGAATTAAATTCTAACTCAAAACTGAACAAACACATTAAAAACGCATCAAAAAGAATTTTTGCGATTAAAATTAGGTATCGGGCTCTACACTTACACATTTTTCAATAGCCATCAAGAGATGAAGTCTTCCTCTCACCTTTTTGCTTTGTTTATCACACCTCACACTTCATAGCTTTCAATTTTTCCAGTTCAAAAATCCCCCTTTCTCTTCCTTATGATTAGCCACGAAGAGAAAAAGTCTTCCTCTCACTTTTTTGCTTTGTTTACTACACCTTGCCCTTCCTAGTTTTTACCTTTTTACCTCAAAAGTTTCACCCTTTCCCCCTCACTTCCCCATGGTCGACCACCTCTTTTTCTCCCATTTATTTTGTTGTTTTGTATCCACTTGGACAACCCACTCTCCCTTTATAAATACCCTGTTGTTAGCACAAAACACACAACATAACATAAAAAGAGAAAAGAATGATTAGAAAAATAGATAGAGCAAAGAGAATAGAAAAGGGAAAGAGATAGAAAATTATAACAAAAGAGAGAAGAGCATACAAAAAAGAAAGAAAAGAGTGAAACAAAAAGAGAGCAAAGAGAAAAAAAAAAAGAAGAACAAGAGAAAGCCTATTATTAATTCGGCCATACTTTTGTACTGGTCTTCCAATCAATAATTAAATCAATCTTTCTAATTCATCAAGTCCACAAGAGAATACGAAATCTCCGAGGATTATCCCCGCATGTGAAAATTTTCCTTAGATAGAAAGGTTGGTTAAATTTCTTTTGGTTGCAATATAAATTGTTAACATGCTTTATGTGTACAAACTACCTTGAAAATAGATTAGATAATCTAACCTACCTTTTATTTGATGAACTCCATTGTAGTTTTCATGTTCATTTATTTATCCTAGTTCTTTAATATGCTCATTTCGTTTCTTCCAAGTTAAGTACTATCCTCTAATTTGCTACAAAAAACTTGCTCCTTTATTTTAAAATTTTGTAAGGACCCATTTAGTCTATTTTTATTTCAAAACCATGTGGTTATTAGGACCCTCTTTGATCTCTTTCACTTTAAATATGCACACACTTAGTGTTAGAGTTGGTGTATACTTCACGGGTCCAGATTTGTAGAACCCCCGACGACCACAGGGGGTCCCGCTCCCTTGTACATGTTTTAGGTCTATTTTTTGCTTGACAGTTGGGGCTTGGGCCCATGAATAGCTGTAGTTTTGCAATAGGGTGAAAACCCTAATTAGGGTGTCTTAAGTTGATTATAAATACTCTCTATGTACTAAGCGCACATTGTAACGAGAGATTTGTGAGGTTGATAATAGTGAAACTTTTGGCAGGACTGTTGGAGTTTATCTAAGATTTAAAAGGAAGAAGAAGCATGAAGGTCAGCAAGGAGTGCACACAAGTGTGCGCTGCACCTTGGGAGTGTGTGCGCCTTACCTTGCAGCAAGGCAAAGGAATGCACACCAGTGTGCATCGCGGAGCCCAGCAAGGAGGAGTGCTGGAGAAAAGGGCAAGCCGCAGCACTGCCTCCCCAAGGTTGCAGTGCCCAAAAAGGTAGAGATATGTGCTTTGCCCTGGGCCGCGACGCTAGGCACACTGATGCACACATCCTTCAGCCTCTTGAATGGTTCGTGAAACATGCTCAAAATGCATAGGATCACTAAGGATTGATCTAAGGCCATGGTTGATTGGTCATCAAGATCTAAGGGTGGAGAATGACACTCAAGATTGGACAAAAAGTTGGTGCACTATATAAAGGGTCACCTAGCTTCAATCTCAACATAACAACATAAGAGAACTTATGATTAAAAGTGAGATCAATTGTAAGAGTGCAAAACTAATGAGTGATTCTGTAGATAGGCTAGTTGTTTAGAAAGAAAGAGAGTAGAATAGAAATGGATTCAAGGGCTTGTAAGGGGAATTTTCTTAGGAAAAGTCCAAGGTTAGTTCTTATCACTTTCTTCTTCTTCTTCTTCTTTTGTTCTTCAAGAACCTGTGAGTTCTTGGAAGGGTGTTGTTGATGGTAAAGAACTCCATTGATAAGATAGTGCAGAGAGCTCGGAGGAGCTCACGGGGACGTAGGCACATTATCGAACCTCGCCAACAAATTTATTATGTTCCTTTCTTTCTTGCTTTGATTGGTTGCTGTCTTTTTCTTTGTACAAGTCATTCTAGACTTGGGTGTTTCGAAGATCATCACCTGGGCATCATTGAGGTGTTTCCCAATAGTGGTATTGGAGTTTGCACAGCTGGGTATCGGAGCAAGAACAGAAGGTATCGGAGCAAGACTCCAAGAATCAAAGAACAAACTTCTTGGGTGATTCAAGAACGGAGTAAAGATCAAGATCGGATCGTGTTCTTGAGGTTGATTCAAGAATGGTTTTGAGATTAATCTTTAATCGTGTTCTTGAGGTTTAGAAGAAGTTGGAAAACATTTGTGGGTGCTGAAAAAATCTGGGATCATCTCCGCAAGATGGGTTCAGATTTCGTTGTTGAGAAATTTGATGGAAAATGAGATTTTTTCCTGTGGAAGCGGAAGATCAAGGCTGCTCTTATGTAACAGAAGGTGGACTTGGCTATTGGAGAAGATGATGCTTTTCCAGCAAGTATCATAGAGGACCAGCAGATTGAGATGAAGAAGATGGCATACAGCACCATCTTCCTACACATATCGGATAGTGTCACAAGGGAGTGCAGAGACTTTGAAAATCCTGCTGTCATATGGAAGAAACTAGATGAGTTGTTTCTTACCAAAACTCTCCCTAACAAGATTTATCTTCTTAAAAGAATCTTTGCTTTTAAAATGGATCCTAATAAAGAGTTGCAAGATAATCTTGATGTCTTTAATAAACTAGTTCAAGATTTAGCAAGTTGTAGTATTAAATTCCTGGATGAACAATTGGCTGTTACGTTATTAAATTCTCTTCCTGATTATTTTGATAGTTTAATTAATACAATTGAATATGGAAGAGATACACTAACCAAAGAAATTGTGGTCAATGCTATAAGGGCTCATGATTTCAAAGCCAAGAGAAGGGAGACATCAAGTGGGGAAGGGCTGTTCGTAAGAAGAAGGCCAGCAACTCAGAATTACAGTAGCAACCATGGCAACTACTAGGAGAAATCAAGAGGTAGAGGGCAGAGCCATGGGAGAGCACATTCTAAACCAAGATTTAGAGGAAAGAGGTGCTTCTACTGCAACAAGGAGGGTCACTTCAAGAAAGATTGCAAGAAGAGGTTATGGGATGAGAGAAGGAGAAACCATACCAACAATGGAGAGACTTTGGTTGCCAAAGGAGAATAGCAAGATGATGTTCTTGTTGTGTGCTTAAATGTGAGCAGGAGGCAAGGCAGCAAGAAGTGGATTCTGGATTCCAGGTGCACTTATCACATGTGCCCTCATAAGGAATGGTTTAAGAATTTCAAGGAGATCAATGATAGAAGGGTTTTCTTGGGGATTGACAATTCTTGCCAAGTGAGGGGGATTGGAGACATCTAGTTGAGGATGTTTGATGGAGTCACAAGGCTGCTGCGGAATGTGAGGTATCTTCCGGATTTAAGGAGGAATTTGACCTCATTGGGGCAACTGGATTCCATGGGGTATACATACAAAGTTGAGGGAGGAAATATCAAGGTAACCAAGGGTTCTTTGATAGTGATCAAAGCAGCAATCAAAGATGGACTTTATGAGATGATCGGTGAGACAAAAATCAAGGATCAAGCAGCAAGTTTGATGGCTGAGATGGATAAGGCAGCACTTTAGCACAATTGCTTGGGACATATGAGCGAAAAGGGGCTGCAAGTTCTCAGCAAGGAGGGTCTACTTAGTGGTGACAAAGGAGAGAAATTTGATTTTTGTGAAAGTTGCATTCTTGGGAAGCAACATTGGGTCAGCTTCAACACCGGAGTGCATAAGTCTAAGGGGATTCTTGACTACATCCATGCGGATCTTTAGGGACTAGCAAGGACACCAACATAGGGAGTTAATCATTACTTTCTATCCTTAATTGATGATTATTCAAGAATGGTTTGGGTTTGTTTGCTTAAAAATAAATCAGATGCTTTGAATAAATTTATGGTGTGAAAAAAGTTGCTAGAGACTCAAACGGACAGGGTAGTTAAGGTGTTAAGAACCAATAATGGCTTAGAATTTTTTAATAAGGATTTTGATAAATTCTGTGAATTAAATGGCATTCTAAGACATAGAACGGTAACCCTTTAGCAAAATAGAGTTGCTGAGAGGATGAATAGAACCCTTATGGAATAAGGTTAGGTGCATGTTAATTGGGTCCAGTTTACCAAAATATTTTTGGGGAGAAGCTGTGTCTACAGCTGCATACTTAGTTAATAGATCACCCTTTAGGGCTTTAGACCTTAAGACTCCCTAAGTTGAACGACCTTAGGACTTTTGGATATGCTGCATATGCACATCAAAAGGATGATAAACTTAACCCAAGGTCTAGAAAATGTGTGTTTCTAGGGTATGGTGATGGGGTTAAGGGCTATAGGTTGTGGTCCTTAGAACCAAAAGGAATGAAACTCATAATAAGTAGGGATGTTATTTTTAATGAATTGTTATTTCCCTACTTGGAGAAAACTAACCCTGCAGGGGCTAATGAGTAAACCAGTCCAAAATTTGTGGAGCATCGTATCAAGGAGAATTTGGTTTAGGTAGAGCAAGGAAGGCAAGAGGGTTCGGACCAGGTAGAGCCCATTGATGAAGGCCAAGCTCAAGAAACTCAAGAGGAGGCTGAACTAGAAGAGGTTGATGCAGCAAGTCAGAATGACTACCAGCTCACAAGGGACTGGGAAAGGAAGGTGGTTAGACCACCTTTGAGATATGGTTTTGCGGATGCTAATGTAGCAGCTCCTTGGACAGAAGGAGGGATGGTTGAACCAGAAACTTACATGGATTCCATGGAGTGTAAGGATTCATCAAAGTGGCAGCTAGCTATAGAGGAAGAAATGGATTCTTTAAGGAAGAACAACTCATGGGTATTGATGCCCAAACCAGAAAAATAGAGAGTTGTGGATTGTAGATAGATCTACAAGATCAAAGAAGGGAACACTCCAGGGGATGAAGTTTGGTATAAAGCTAGGCTGGTGGCGAAGGGGTTCACACAAAAGGAAGGCACAGACTTCACCGAAATCTTCTTACCGGTTGTGAAATACAAGACGATCAGGATAATGTTAGCATTGGTGGTCCAATTCAATTGGGAAATCGAGCAAATGGATGTGAAGACGGCGTTCTTACATGGAGAGCTTGATCAGACCATTTACATGAGGCAACTCGAAGGCTATGAGGAAGGAAGGCAGGGAGATAAATCTCTTTATGGCCTGAAGCAATCACCTCGGTAATGGAATAAGAGGTTTGATTCCTTTGTAACCAGCCTTGGTTTCATGAGGAGCCACTATGATTCGTGCTTATATTACAAAGGCCACAAGGTGGAGGAAGTGGTGATCATCCTCATCTATGTTGATGACATATTGCTGGTTGGGAGCAACATGGAGAGGATAAGAAAATTAAAGGCTCAACTCAGTGAGGAGTTTGAGATGAAGGATATTAGCCATGCACAGAAGATCCTTGGGATGTGTATCATCCGGGAAAGGGAGAGAAACAGATTGAAGATCTCTCAAACTTCCTACATAGAGAAGATGATATCTAAGTTCTCTATGGAAGATAGCAAACTAGTGAAGGCTCCCCTTGCTGGTCATTTCAAGTTCTCCAGTGATCAATGTCCGAGATCGGAAGTGGAGAAGAAGGAAATGGAAAAGGTCCCCTATTCTAGTGCGGTTGGTTCTGTAATTTTCACCATGGTAAGCACTAGACCTGACATTGCTTATGCAATGAGTGTCCTCAGTAGGTTTATGAGTAATCCCGGAAAGGAGCATTGGCTTGGGATGAAGTGGTTGCTGAGGTACTTGAAAGGAAGCCCAGAAGTAGGGCTAGTTTATGAGAAGAGGGGTAAGTTTATCTGCTTTGAGGGTTATGCTGATTCGGACTATGGAGCAGACCGGGATAAAAGGAGATAGATTACTTCTTACTTCTTCAACTTAAACGGATGTTGTGTAAGTTGGAAGGCTTAGTTGCAGCCAGTGGTAACACTCTCAACAACCGAGGCTGAGTACATAGCGGCTACGAAAGCCATCAAGGAGGCTATGTGGTGCAAAGGGTTGCTGGAAGAGTTGAAGGTACTAGAGGAGCAGGTTGTGGTGTATTCGGATAGCCAAAGTGCATTGCATTTGTGCAAGAATCCGGTGTTCCATGAGAGGACAAAGCACATGGATGTTTGGTACCACCTCATTTGGGAAAATGTTACGAAAGGATGCATCCATGTGGACAAGATAGCTATGGAAGAAAACCCTATGGATTTAGGTACTAAAGTTCTACCTCTAAGTAAGTTCCATCATTGCCTTGGACTACTTAGGATTGGAGTCGGTTGATGCGATGACTCAAGATGAGTTTGAATACTGAGTTCTCTGCACAATGGGTTCAGTTTAAATGCTTAGACAAAGGTAGAGATTGTTGGTGTTTGTCTAAGATTTAAACGGAAGAAGAAGCATGAAGGTCAGCAAGGAGTGCACACAAGTGTGCACCACACCTTGGGAGTGCGTGCGCCTCACCTTGCAGCAAGGTAAAGGAATGCACACCAGTGTGCGTCATGGCCCAGCCTTATCTAGACCATGGCGCCTAGTAAGGAGGAGTGCTAGAAAAAGGGGCAAGCCATGGCGCTGCCTCCCCAAGGCCACATCGCCCAGAAAGGTAGAGATGTATGCTTTGCCCTGGGCCGCGGCCTACCCGTTATGGGCCACGACGCTAGGCATACTGATGCACACATCCTTTAGCCTCTTGAATGGTTCGTGAGACATGCTCAAAACACATAGGATCACTAAGGATTCATCTAGAGCCATGGTTGATTGGTCATCAAGATCTAAGGGTGGAGAATGACACTCAAGATTGGACAAGAAGTTGGTGCACTATATAAAGGGTCACCTA
Organism: Bretschneidera sinensis; assembly: GCA_023935145.1. Lineage (NCBI taxonomy): Eukaryota > Viridiplantae > Streptophyta > Magnoliopsida > Brassicales > Akaniaceae > Bretschneidera > Bretschneidera sinensis. Next base: position 98,238,484 of record CM043700.1, on the reverse strand, counting down.
GCTTCAATCTCAACATAACAACATAAGAGAACTTATGATTAAAAGTGAGATCAATTGTAAGAGTGAAAAACTCCAGAGTGATTCTTTAGATAGGCTGGTTGTTTAGAAAGAGAGAGTAGAATAGAAAGGGATTCAAGGGCTTGTAAGGGGAATTTTCTTGGGAAAATTCCAGGGTTAGTTCTTATCACTTTCTTCTTCTTCTTTTGTTCTTCAAGAATCTATGAGTTCTTGGAATGGTGTTGCTAATTGTAAAGAACTCCATTGATAAGATAGTGCAGAGAGCTCGGAGGAGCTCACGGGGACGTAGGCACATTGCCAAACCTCGTCAACAAATTTATTATGTTCCTTTCTTTCTTGCTTTGATTGGTTGCTGTCTTTTTCTTTGTACAAGTCATTCTAGACTTGGGTGTTTCAAAGATCATCACCTGGGCATCATTGAGGTGTTTCCCAATAGTGGTATTGGAGTTTGCACAGCTGGGTATCGGAGCAAGAACAGAAGGTATCGGAGCAAGACTCCAAGAATCAAAGAACAAACTTCTTGGGTGATTCAAGAACGGAGTAAAGATCAAGATCGGATCGTGTTCTTGAGGTTGATTCAAGAATGGTTTTGAGATTAATCTTTAATCGTGTTCTTGAGGTTTAGAAGAAGTTGGAAAACATTTGTGGGTGCTGAAAAAATCTGGGATCATCTCCGCAAGATGGGTTCAGATTTCGTTGTTGAGAAATTTGATGGAAAATGAGATTTTTTCCTGTGGAAGCGGAAGATCAAGGCTGCTCTTATGTAACAGAAGGTGGACTTGGCTATTGGAGAAGATGATGCTTTTCCAGCAAGTATCATAGAGGACCAGCAGATTGAGATGAAGAAGATGGCATACAGCACCATCTTCCTACACATATCGGATAGTGTCACAAGGGAGTGCAGAGACTTTGAAAATCCTGCTGTCATATGGAAGAAACTAGATGAGTTGTTTCTTACCAAAACTCTCCCTAACAAGATTTATCTTCTTAAAAGAATCTTTGCTTTTAAAATGGATCCTAATAAAGAGTTGCAAGATAATCTTGATGTCTTTAATAAACTAGTTCAAGATTTAGCAAGTTGTAGTATTAAATTCCTGGATGAACAATTGGCTGTTACGTTATTAAATTCTCTTCCTGATTATTTTGATAGTTTAATTAATACAATTGAATATGGAAGAGATACACTAACCAAAGAAATTGTGGTCAATGCTATAAGGGCTCATGATTTCAAAGCCAAGAGAAGGGAGACATCAAGTGGGGAAGGGCTGTTCGTAAGAAGAAGGCCAGCAACTCAGAATTACAGTAGCAACCATGGCAACTACTAGGAGAAATCAAGAGGTAGAGGGCAGAGCCATGGGAGAGCACATTCTAAACCAAGATTTAGAGGAAAGAGGTGCTTCTACTGCAACAAGGAGGGTCACTTCAAGAAAGATTGCAAGAAGAGGTTATGGGATGAGAGAAGGAGAAACCATACCAACAATGGAGAGACTTTGGTTGCCAAAGGAGAATAGCAAGATGATGTTCTTGTTGTGTGCTTAAATGTGAGCAGGAGGCAAGGCAGCAAGAAGTGGATTCTGGATTCCAGGTGCACTTATCACATGTGCCCTCATAAGGAATGGTTTAAGAATTTCAAGGAGATCAATGATAGAAGGGTTTTCTTGGGGATTGACAATTCTTGCCAAGTGAGGGGGATTGGAGACATCTAGTTGAGGATGTTTGATGGAGTCACAAGGCTGCTGCGGAATGTGAGGTATCTTCCGGATTTAAGGAGGAATTTGACCTCATTGGGGCAACTGGATTCCATGGGGTATACATACAAAGTTGAGGGAGGAAATATCAAGGTAACCAAGGGTTCTTTGATAGTGATCAAAGCAGCAATCAAAGATGGACTTTATGAGATGATCGGTGAGACAAAAATCAAGGATCAAGCAGCAAGTTTGATGGCTGAGATGGATAAGGCAGCACTTTAGCACAATTGCTTGGGACATATGAGCGAAAAGGGGCTGCAAGTTCTCAGCAAGGAGGGTCTACTTAGTGGTGACAAAGGAGAGAAATTTGATTTTTGTGAAAGTTGCATTCTTGGGAAGCAACATTGGGTCAGCTTCAACACCGGAGTGCATAAGTCTAAGGGGATTCTTGACTACATCCATGCGGATCTTTAGGGACTAGCAAGGACACCAACATAGGGAGTTAATCATTACTTTCTATCCTTAATTGATGATTATTCAAGAATGGTTTGGGTTTGTTTGCTTAAAAATAAATCAGATGCTTTGAATAAATTTATGGTGTGAAAAAAGTTGCTAGAGACTCAAACGGACAGGGTAGTTAAGGTGTTAAGAACCAATAATGGCTTAGAATTTTTTAATAAGGATTTTGATAAATTCTGTGAATTAAATGGCATTCTAAGACATAGAACGGTAACCCTTTAGCAAAATAGAGTTGCTGAGAGGATGAATAGAACCCTTATGGAATAAGGTTAGGTGCATGTTAATTGGGTCCAGTTTACCAAAATATTTTTGGGGAGAAGCTGTGTCTACAGCTGCATACTTAGTTAATAGATCACCCTTTAGGGCTTTAGACCTTAAGACTCCCTAAGTTGAACGACCTTAGGACTTTTGGATATGCTGCATATGCACATCAAAAGGATGATAAACTTAACCCAAGGTCTAGAAAATGTGTGTTTCTAGGGTATGGTGATGGGGTTAAGGGCTATAGGTTGTGGTCCTTAGAACCAAAAGGAATGAAACTCATAATAAGTAGGGATGTTATTTTTAATGAATTGTTATTTCCCTACTTGGAGAAAACTAACCCTGCAGGGGCTAATGAGTAAACCAGTCCAAAATTTGTGGAGCATCGTATCAAGGAGAATTTGGTTTAGGTAGAGCAAGGAAGGCAAGAGGGTTCGGACCAGGTAGAGCCCATTGATGAAGGCCAAGCTCAAGAAACTCAAGAGGAGGCTGAACTAGAAGAGGTTGATGCAGCAAGTCAGAATGACTACCAGCTCACAAGGGACTGGGAAAGGAAGGTGGTTAGACCACCTTTGAGATATGGTTTTGCGGATGCTAATGTAGCAGCTCCTTGGACAGAAGGAGGGATGGTTGAACCAGAAACTTACATGGATTCCATGGAGTGTAAGGATTCATCAAAGTGGCAGCTAGCTATAGAGGAAGAAATGGATTCTTTAAGGAAGAACAACTCATGGGTATTGATGCCCAAACCAGAAAAATAGAGAGTTGTGGATTGTAGATAGATCTACAAGATCAAAGAAGGGAACACTCCAGGGGATGAAGTTTGGTATAAAGCTAGGCTGGTGGCGAAGGGGTTCACACAAAAGGAAGGCACAGACTTCACCGAAATCTTCTTACCGGTTGTGAAATACAAGACGATCAGGATAATGTTAGCATTGGTGGTCCAATTCAATTGGGAAATCGAGCAAATGGATGTGAAGACGGCGTTCTTACATGGAGAGCTTGATCAGACCATTTACATGAGGCAACTCGAAGGCTATGAGGAAGGAAGGCAGGGAGATAAATCTCTTTATGGCCTGAAGCAATCACCTCGGTAATGGAATAAGAGGTTTGATTCCTTTGTAACCAGCCTTGGTTTCATGAGGAGCCACTATGATTCGTGCTTATATTACAAAGGCCACAAGGTGGAGGAAGTGGTGATCATCCTCATCTATGTTGATGACATATTGCTGGTTGGGAGCAACATGGAGAGGATAAGAAAATTAAAGGCTCAACTCAGTGAGGAGTTTGAGATGAAGGATATTAGCCATGCACAGAAGATCCTTGGGATGTGTATCATCCGGGAAAGGGAGAGAAACAGATTGAAGATCTCTCAAACTTCCTACATAGAGAAGATGATATCTAAGTTCTCTATGGAAGATAGCAAACTAGTGAAGGCTCCCCTTGCTGGTCATTTCAAGTTCTCCAGTGATCAATGTCCGAGATCGGAAGTGGAGAAGAAGGAAATGGAAAAGGTCCCCTATTCTAGTGCGGTTGGTTCTGTAATTTTCACCATGGTAAGCACTAGACCTGACATTGCTTATGCAATGAGTGTCCTCAGTAGGTTTATGAGTAATCCCGGAAAGGAGCATTGGCTTGGGATGAAGTGGTTGCTGAGGTACTTGAAAGGAAGCCCAGAAGTAGGGCTAGTTTATGAGAAGAGGGGTAAGTTTATCTGCTTTGAGGGTTATGCTGATTCGGACTATGGAGCAGACCGGGATAAAAGGAGATAGATTACTTCTTACTTCTTCAACTTAAACGGATGTTGTGTAAGTTGGAAGGCTTAGTTGCAGCCAGTGGTAACACTCTCAACAACCGAGGCTGAGTACATAGCGGCTACGAAAGCCATCAAGGAGGCTATGTGGTGCAAAGGGTTGCTGGAAGAGTTGAAGGTACTAGAGGAGCAGGTTGTGGTGTATTCGGATAGCCAAAGTGCATTGCATTTGTGCAAGAATCCGGTGTTCCATGAGAGGACAAAGCACATGGATGTTTGGTACCACCTCATTTGGGAAAATGTTACGAAAGGATGCATCCATGTGGACAAGATAGCTATGGAAGAAAACCCTATGGATTTAGGTACTAAAGTTCTACCTCTAAGTAAGTTCCATCATTGCCTTGGACTACTTAGGATTGGAGTCGGTTGATGCGATGACTCAAGATGAGTTTGAATACTGAGTTCTCTGCACAATGGGTTCAGTTTAAATGCTTAGACAAAGGTAGAGATTGTTGGTGTTTGTCTAAGATTTAAACGGAAGAAGAAGCATGAAGGTCAGCAAGGAGTGCACACAAGTGTGCACCACACCTTGGGAGTGCGTGCGCCTCACCTTGCAGCAAGGTAAAGGAATGCACACCAGTGTGCGTCATGGCCCAGCCTTATCTAGACCATGGCGCCTAGTAAGGAGGAGTGCTAGAAAAAGGGGCAAGCCATGGCGCTGCCTCCCCAAGGCCACATCGCCCAGAAAGGTAGAGATGTATGCTTTGCCCTGGGCCGCGGCCTACCCGTTATGGGCCACGACGCTAGGCATACTGATGCACACATCCTTTAGCCTCTTGAATGGTTCGTGAGACATGCTCAAAACACATAGGATCACTAAGGATTCATCTAGAGCCATGGTTGATTGGTCATCAAGATCTAAGGGTGGAGAATGACACTCAAGATTGGACAAGAAGTTGGTGCACTATATAAAGGGTCACCTAGCTTCAATCTCAACATAACAACATAAGAGAACTTATGATTAAAAGTGAGATCAATTGTAAGAGTGAAAAACTCCAGAGTGATTCTTTAGATAGGCTGGTTGTTTAGAAAGAGAGAGTAGAATAGAAAGGGATTCAAGGGCTTGTAAGGGGAATTTTCTTGGGAAAATTCCAGGGTTAGTTCTTATCACTTTCTTCTTCTTCTTTTGTTCTTCAAGAATCTATGAGTTCTTGGAATGGTGTTGCTAATTGTAAAGAACTCCATTGATAAGATAGTGCAGAGAGCTCGGAGGAGCTCACGGGGACGTAGGCACATTGCCAAACCTCGTCAACAAATTTATTATGTTCCTTTCTTTCTTGCTTTGATTGGTTGCTGTCTTTTTCTTTGTACAAGTCATTCTAGACTTGGGTGTTTCAAAGATCATCACCTGGGCATCATTGAGGTGTTTCCCAATAGTGGTATTGGAGTTTGCACAGCTGGGTATCGGAGCAAGAACAGAAGGTATCGGAGCAAGACTCCAAGAATCAAAGAACAAACTTCTTGGGTGATTCAAGAACGGAGTAAAGATCAAGATCGGATCGTGTTCTTGAGGTTGATTCAAGAATGGTTTTGAGATTAATCTTTAATCGTGTTCTTGAGGTTTAGAAGAAGTTGGAAAACATTTGTGGGTGCTGAAAAAATCTGGGATCATCTCCGCAAGATGGGTTCAGATTTCGTTGTTGAGAAATTTGATGGAAAATGAGATTTTTTCCTGTGGAAGCGGAAGATCAAGGCTGCTCTTATGTAACAGAAGGTGGACTTGGCTATTGGAGAAGATGATGCTTTTCCAGCAAGTATCATAGAGGACCAGCAGATTGAGATGAAGAAGATGGCATACAGCACCATCTTCCTACACATATCGGATAGTGTCACAAGGGAGTGCAGAGACTTTGAAAATCCTGCTGTCATATGGAAGAAACTAGATGAGTTGTTTCTTACCAAAACTCTCCCTAACAAGATTTATCTTCTTAAAAGAATCTTTGCTTTTAAAATGGATCCTAATAAAGAGTTGCAAGATAATCTTGATGTCTTTAATAAACTAGTTCAAGATTTAGCAAGTTGTAGTATTAAATTCCTGGATGAACAATTGGCTGTTACGTTATTAAATTCTCTTCCTGATTATTTTGATAGTTTAATTAATACAATTGAATATGGAAGAGATACACTAACCAAAGAAATTGTGGTCAATGCTATAAGGGCTCATGATTTCAAAGCCAAGAGAAGGGAGACATCAAGTGGGGAAGGGCTGTTCGTAAGAAGAAGGCCAGCAACTCAGAATTACAGTAGCAACCATGGCAACTACTAGGAGAAATCAAGAGGTAGAGGGCAGAGCCATGGGAGAGCACATTCTAAACCAAGATTTAGAGGAAAGAGGTGCTTCTACTGCAACAAGGAGGGTCACTTCAAGAAAGATTGCAAGAAGAGGTTATGGGATGAGAGAAGGAGAAACCATACCAACAATGGAGAGACTTTGGTTGCCAAAGGAGAATAGCAAGATGATGTTCTTGTTGTGTGCTTAAATGTGAGCAGGAGGCAAGGCAGCAAGAAGTGGATTCTGGATTCCAGGTGCACTTATCACATGTGCCCTCATAAGGAATGGTTTAAGAATTTCAAGGAGATCAATGATAGAAGGGTTTTCTTGGGGATTGACAATTCTTGCCAAGTGAGGGGGATTGGAGACATCTAGTTGAGGATGTTTGATGGAGTCACAAGGCTGCTGCGGAATGTGAGGTATCTTCCGGATTTAAGGAGGAATTTGACCTCATTGGGGCAACTGGATTCCATGGGGTATACATACAAAGTTGAGGGAGGAAATATCAAGGTAACCAAGGGTTCTTTGATAGTGATCAAAGCAGCAATCAAAGATGGACTTTATGAGATGATCGGTGAGACAAAAATCAAGGATCAAGCAGCAAGTTTGATGGCTGAGATGGATAAGGCAGCACTTTAGCACAATTGCTTGGGACATATGAGCGAAAAGGGGCTGCAAGTTCTCAGCAAGGAGGGTCTACTTAGTGGTGACAAAGGAGAGAAATTTGATTTTTGTGAAAGTTGCATTCTTGGGAAGCAACATTGGGTCAGCTTCAACACCGGAGTGCATAAGTCTAAGGGGATTCTTGACTACATCCATGCGGATCTTTAGGGACTAGCAAGGACACCAACATAGGGAGTTAATCATTACTTTCTATCCTTAATTGATGATTATTCAAGAATGGTTTGGGTTTGTTTGCTTAAAAATAAATCAGATGCTTTGAATAAATTTATGGTGTGAAAAAAGTTGCTAGAGACTCAAACGGACAGGGTAGTTAAGGTGTTAAGAACCAATAATGGCTTAGAATTTTTTAATAAGGATTTTGATAAATTCTGTGAATTAAATGGCATTCTAAGACATAGAACGGTAACCCTTTAGCAAAATAGAGTTGCTGAGAGGATGAATAGAACCCTTATGGAATAAGGTTAGGTGCATGTTAATTGGGTCCAGTTTACCAAAATATTTTTGGGGAGAAGCTGTGTCTACAGCTGCATACTTAGTTAATAGATCACCCTTTAGGGCTTTAGACCTTAAGACTCCCTAAGTTGAACGACCTTAGGACTTTTGGATATGCTGCATATGCACATCAAAAGGATGATAAACTTAACCCAAGGTCTAGAAAATGTGTGTTTCTAGGGTATGGTGATGGGGTTAAGGGCTATAGGTTGTGGTCCTTAGAACCAAAAGGAATGAAACTCATAATAAGTAGGGATGTTATTTTTAATGAATTGTTATTTCCCTACTTGGAGAAAACTAACCCTGCAGGGGCTAATGAGTAAACCAGTCCAAAATTTGTGGAGCATCGTATCAAGGAGAATTTGGTTTAGGTAGAGCAAGGAAGGCAAGAGGGTTCGGACCAGGTAGAGCCCATTGATGAAGGCCAAGCTCAAGAAACTCAAGAGGAGGCTGAACTAGAAGAGGTTGATGCAGCAAGTCAGAATGACTACCAGCTCACAAGGGACTGGGAAAGGAAGGTGGTTAGACCACCTTTGAGATATGGTTTTGCGGATGCTAATGTAGCAGCTCCTTGGACAGAAGGAGGGATGGTTGAACCAGAAACTTACATGGATTCCATGGAGTGTAAGGATTCATCAAAGTGGCAGCTAGCTATAGAGGAAGAAATGGATTCTTTAAGGAAGAACAACTCATGGGTATTGATGCCCAAACCAGAAAAATAGAGAGTTGTGGATTGTAGATAGATCTACAAGATCAAAGAAGGGAACACTCCAGGGGATGAAGTTTGGTATAAAGCTAGGCTGGTGGCGAAGGGGTTCACACAAAAGGAAGGCACAGACTTCACCGAAATCTTCTTACCGGTTGTGAAATACAAGACGATCAGGATAATGTTAGCATTGGTGGTCCAATTCAATTGGGAAATCGAGCAAATGGATGTGAAGACGGCGTTCTTACATGGAGAGCTTGATCAGACCATTTACATGAGGCAACTCGAAGGCTATGAGGAAGGAAGGCAGGGAGATAAATCTCTTTATGGCCTGAAGCAATCACCTCGGTAATGGAATAAGAGGTTTGATTCCTTTGTAACCAGTCTTGGTTTCATGAGGAGCCACTATGATTCGTGCTTATATTACAAAGGCCACAAGGTGGAGGAAGTGGTGATCATCCTCATCTATGTTGATGACATATTGCTGGTTGGGAGCAACATGGAGAGGATAAGAAAATTAAAGGCTCAACTCAGTGAGGAGTTTGAGATGAAGGATATTAGCCATGCACAGAAGATCCTTGGGATGTGTATCATCCGGGAAAGGGAGAGAAACAGATTGAAGATCTCTCAAACTTCCTACATAGAGAAGATGATATCTAAGTTCTCTATGGAAGATAGCAAACTAGTGAAGGCTCCCCTTGCTGGTCATTTCAAGTTCTCCAGTGATCAATGTCCGAGATCGGAAGTGGAGAAGAAGGAAATGGAAAAGGTCCCCTATTCTAGTGCGGTTGGTTCTGTAATTTTCACCATGGTAAGCACTAGACCTGACATTGCTTATGCAATGAGTGTCCTCAGTAGGTTTATGAGTAATCCCGGAAAGGAGCATTGGCTTGGGATGAAGTGGTTGCTGAGGTACTTGAAAGGAAGCCCAGAAGTAGGGCTAGTTTATGAGAAGAGGGGTAAGTTTATCTGCTTTGAGGGTTATGCTGATTCGGACTATGGAGCAGACCGGGATAAAAGGAGATAGATTACTTCTTACTTCTTCAACTTAAACGGATGTTGTGTAAGTTGGAAGGCTTAGTTGCAGCCAGTGGTAACACTCTCAACAACCGAGGCTGAGTACATAGCGGCTACGAAAGCCATCAAGGAGGCTATGTGGTGCAAAGGGTTGCTGGAAGAGTTGAAGGTACTAGAGGAGCAGGTTGTGGTGTATTCGGATAGCCAAAGTGCATTGCATTTGTGCAAGAATCCGGTGTTCCATGAGAGGACAAAGCACATGGATGTTTGGTACCACCTCATTTGGGAAAATGTTACGAAAGGATGCATCCATGTGGACAAGATAGCTATGGAAGAAAACCCTATGGATTTAGGTACTAAAGTTCTACCTCTAAGTAAGTTCCATCATTGCCTTGGACTACTTAGGATTGGAGTCGGTTGATGCGATGACTCAAGATGAGTTTGAATACTGAGTTCTCTGCACAATGGGTTCAGTTTAAATGCTTAGACAAAGGTAGAGATTGTTGGTGTTTGTCTAAGATTTAAACGGAAGAAGAAGCATGAAGGTCAGCAAGGAGTGCACACAAGTGTGCACCACACCTTGGGAGTGCGTGCGCCTCACCTTGCAGCAAGGTAAAGGAATGCACACCAGTGTGCGTCATGGCCCAGCCTTATCTAGACCATGGCGCCTAGTAAGGAGGAGTGCTAGAAAAAGGGGCAAGCCATGGCGCTGCCTCCCCAAGGCCACAGCGCCCAGAAAGGTAGAGATGTATGCTTTGCCCTGGGCCGCGGCCTACCCGTTATGGGCCACGACGCTAGGCATACTGATGCACACATCCTTTAGCCTCTTGAATGGTTCGTGAGACATGCTCAAAACACATAGGATCACTAAGGATTCATCTAGAGCCATGGTTGATTGGTCATCAAGATCTAAGGGTGGAGAATGACACTCAAGATTGGACAAAAAGTTGGTGCACTATATAAAGGGTCACCTAGCTTCAATCTCAACATAACAACATAAGAGAACTTATGATTAAAAGTGAGATCAATTGTAAGAGTGAAAAACTCAAGAGTGATTCTTTAGATAGGCTGGTTGTTTAGAAAGAGAGAGTAGAATAGAAAGGGATTCAAGGGCTTGTAAGGGGAATTTTCTTGGGAAAATTCCAGGGTTAGTTCTTATCACTTTCTTCTTCTTCTTTTGTTCTTCAAGAATCTATGAGTTCTTGGAATGGTGTTGCTAATTGTAAAGAACTCCATTGATAAGATAGTGCAGAGAGCTCGGAGGAGCTCACGGGGACGTAGGCACATTGCCAAACCTCGTCAACAAATTTCTTGTGTTTCTTTCTTTCTTGCTTTGATTGGTTGCTGTCTTTTTCTTTATACAAGTCATTCTAGAATTGGGTGTTTGGAAGACCATCACTTAGGCATCATTGAGGTGGTTTCCCAATAGGATATAGCCCTATTTTGGGGTGAACTTGGGTATATCATCTTTTATTTTCTTTCTGTTTATAATTCGTGTGATTAACAAGTCTCGAATTGTTCATTTGGCACGTATCCGCATGCATCAGCAGACATCTATATATACTTGGCACACATCTGCACATACTCGCATACATTTAGTACTAATCCACACACACCCGCACACGCTTAGCACTAACTTTTACATATGTGCACATAAGCACACACACTGGCACACATGTGCATGCACCTGAATGTATCTGCACACATCCACACACAATTAGTATTAATCCATACACACTTGCACACACGCATGTACACCTACACACACCCACAAATGTGCACACACACATGCACACATACGTACACACTTGGCATGCATCTACACACACCTATACACGCTTAATACTAATCTGCACACATCCGCACATATGCCACACATACTAGGTTTAATCCATTTGTTTAAAATAGTTTTGGCTCATACATTAAATTCTCACATGTTTAGTTTATTTATTTAAATTCACATGATTTAATGTGTGACTCATTAGGTATATATTTACGCAAAGTTGATACATGGTAAAAATCTTGGAGCTGAGTAAGCTTTGCTAGTAGTACCAATCTATACGCCACGACTCCAATCATCTCAATGATCTCATATAATGCAATATATCAAGGACTCAACTTCCCTTTCTATTTGAATCTTGACACTCATTTCCATGGAGAAACCTTAATCTACACCCAATATCCTACCTCAAATTCAAAAGGTCTCTGCCTTTTATCACCATAACTCTTTTGTCTACTTTGGGTTATCCTCAATTGTTCTTGAATCAATTTGACTCGCTATATAGACAATTCCACTATCTATGTACCCAAAATCTTTATTTCCCATACCTCCTCTTAATGGACTAGAGTCCTACATCTCCAACCATATAATGCCTCAAAAGGAGTCATACCAATACTAACTTGGAAGTTGTTAATATAAGAAAATTCCATGAGAAGTAAGCAAGCATTTCAACTACCTAAAAAAATCATCACACAAGCTCTTGACATGTATTCTAATGTCTTGGTAGTTTGTTCGAACTGTCCATCTATTTGAGGAAGGAAAGCAGTACTAAAGTGTAGTTGACTACCTATGGCCTACTAAAATCCTTCCAAAATTGAAAAGTAGACTGAGCATCACAATTAGAAAAAATACTTAACGGTACCCTATGTAACCTCACCAACACAATACTCAATGGTACACCATGTAATCTCACCATTTCCACTACATACAACTTCACTAACCTCTCAGAGGTACAAATAACCCGAATAGGAAAGGAATTAGCAAACTTTGATAATTGATCAACTATTACCCAAATAGCATTATAATTCCTCTAAGTATGAGGAAATCTCATCATAAATTCCATAATCGCATTCTCTCAAGGCCATTCAGACATTGGAAGAGGTTGTAGTAAATTCATTGGATGTCTACTCTTTGTTTTAACATGCTGACAAACCAAGCATTAGAAAACAAATTTCACCACATCTTTCTTCAAGTCCGACCACCAAAATTTTCGTTTTTGTCCCCAATACATCTTATTGTTTTCTAGGTGCATAAAATAAAGAGCATAATGTGCCTCCCTCAAAATTTTCTTCTTTAACTCCCCATCACACGGTACACATACTCGATTCCCTAAGATAACTATACTGTCGTCTATTTCTTAGAAATCTGCTAGCTTACCATCCAACACTTCCTTCTTTATCACCATCAATACCTTGTCCTTATTCCATGACTAATATATGGTCAATCATAGATGATTTAACTATAATATTTGCTATCGACCCTCCATTAGGACTTACACTTAATTTCACTTTCACAATCCTCAGCTCCACCATCAAATTCATATAACTACTCCCCAAGGATGCTAACTTATTGGTAGATTTTCGGATTAAAGCATCTGTAACTACATTCATTTTTTTGGGGTGATAATTTATAGTACAATCGTAATCACTAATCAACTCTATCCACCCTTTTTGCCTCAAGTTCAAGTCTTTCTAAGTGGGTAAGTATTTAAGGCTCTTATGATCAGTAAATATCTAATAAGTGGCCCTATACAAATAATGTCTCCAAATTATGGGTGTGATAATCCCTCTCATGGTTTTTCAAATGTCAATGAGCATAAGCCACAACCTTTCTATGTTGCATCAAAAAACATCGCAACCCATAGTGTGAAACATCACTATATATCACAAAATCCATCATCACTCAAAGGAAGAATTAATACAAGGGTGGTTATTAACTTTTCCTTCAACAATTGAAAACTCCTCTCACACTCATCAGATCACTTAACTTCACTTCCTTTGTAGTCAATTTGGTCAAAGGAGCTATAATATATGAAAATTTCTGGATGAACCTACGGCTGTAGCTTGCTAACTCCAAAAAGTTCTTGGTTTTAGTAACACTTATAGGTCTCTCCAAATTTAAAACTTCCTTCACTTTCTAAGGATCGACCGATATACCTTCACTCGATACTACATTCCCCAAGAAAGTAACTATATCCAACAAAAAGTCACACTTATTATACTTCACATATAATTTCTCCCTCTTAAGAGTCTCCAATACCATCTCCAAATGTTTAGCATGCTCCTTTTCATTCTTAGAATACACCAGAATATCAATGATAAAGACCACCCCAAATTTATCTAAGAAGGGCCTGAATACCCTATTCATAAAATCCATAAAGATAGTGGGGGCATTTGTTAATCCAAATAGCATAACCAAAAACTCGTTGTTACCACATTGAGTCCTAAAAGAATTCTTAGGAACATCCACCTCCTTGATCCGTAATTGATAATATAATGACCTTAAATCTATCTTTGAGAATACTCTAGCTCCCTGTAATTGCTAAAATAAGTCATAGATTCAAGGTAAAAGATACTTATTAAGAATTATTAACTTATTTAAATGCTTGTAATCAATACACAATCTAAGGGTTCCATCATTTTTTAACAAACAAGACCGAGGCTCCCTAATGTGACATACTAGGATGGATGAACTATTTATTTAAAAACTACCACAGTTGTACCCTAAGCTCTCTCAATTCTATTATGGCCATTTGATAAGGTACAATAGAAATCTGACCCTAACTTATTGTAGACACCTAATTTTGGTTCAAATATTAGAATGAAACACGTGTGACGCTCAATGATAAAATTTTGGTCCTAAGAAATTTAGAATTAATGGATGTATAGTGGAAAATTAATTTTGGACAAGAATTGATCAAGGAAACTCAAACAAAATCAATTAAGATTAGAACAAAATGAAACAAACCAAAACAAAGGATAAGACTGTAATACTCGTACACTTAATGTAAGGTTAAAGAAGTAAACTGTGAAATTATTTTGTAATTAACATGCATATATGTGAAATGAAAAGTTGAGTTTGAAACATTTTTGAAGAAAGAAATTGAAAATTTTTGAATAAAAATAGTTAGAAAATATTCAAAACTGATTTTTTTTTTAAATTTGTAAAAAGAAGGGAATTGATGGACCAGGAAGTCGATTAGTGACCCAAACGGTATACCGGTCAATCGGTTGGTGGGTGATGATAGGATGGTAGAGGGTGAACTAGTCGGTTGGTAGTTGACTGGTGGTTGAGTTGTTTTAAATTGTGGCCGATCGGCTGATAGTCGACCAGTGGTTCAGGGGAATTTTTCAATTTTTTTTATAAATAACCAACCAGTCGACCAACCTGGTCGATCGGTTAGTCAATTTTTTTTTTAATATAAAAGGCTTGAGACATTTCAAAAGTCATTTTCGTGCATTTGAATTTAGTTTTCTCTCTCTACAACTTATTCTCTCTTTAGAAAATTCTCTTTGGAAAGGTAAATTTTAAGATTTTTTTTTTGTAAGATTTCAATTAAAGAAGTTTAGTTCTTGAACCTTTCTTAAAAGGATTTGAGTTGGATTCAAACTAAAAGAAAAGGATTTTCATCGAAACTTTGAATATAGAGTTAAGGTTAACATGCCTACATATTCATGAAATTGCCTAGTACATGGTATAAATTTAGTTATGAGATAGTGAAATTGATGAGAATATTATGGTTAGATGGTGGTGAGCAATCTGGTTAAATTATTGTGAGGATCGCCAAAGCCAAAGAGGTGATCTATGGATAGTGTTAACGCTATGTGGTTAGTTTGATTTACTGTTAGTAAGCGAGAAGAATACCCTGAACAAAACTAGAAATAAATGATATTATATAAAAGGTATTGAATATATTATGATTATATATGAGTTGACATGATCTATGTTATGAAATTTGATGAATTGGAGAAAGAAATATCTCTTAATAATATAAAGATTTAATATGATATGATTATGAACTTGATGTAAGATATGAACTGCTGTGATATATGAATATGAATATGAACTTGATGTAAGGTGTGAACTAATGTGATATATGAATATGAACTTGATGTGATATATGAATTAATGTGATATATAATATGAGTACGAACTTGATGAATTGAAGAGAATGATATTTCTCAATGATATATGTATATTTCATTAGATGGATAAATCCTTTGAATTGACTTCTTGTGATGATATGAATTATTTGTTATGATTGTATGTTTGTATGCATGTATGTGATTGTACATGCATAACAGGTCATGGAAAAGGAATGATATGATTCGAGGTAGGATCACATAAGAGGAAGGATGTGATTCGAGGTAGGATCACAGAAAAGGAAGGATGTGATTCGAAACGGGACTAGAACTATGGCTGGTCCTAGTGTTAGATTGCCAGTACATGGGGAAACGTCCCTATTAACATACTTGTGATAGTATGGATATGATATAATATGATGAGATATGAGATGAGATGTTGGTAAATTTGAAATGGAGATTTATGCATTTGCATTTATTCATATTTATTGAGATGTTGAAACATCAAGACGATTATAAACAGTGTGATGAAATGAATGTGAACCTTATGATGAGGTAATTGAGATGAAGAAATGATGAAGATGATATTAGAAATGATATCTATAAGTTGATTGAAATACATGAGATTATATTAGAAATGACATCTGTATGATGATTGAAATACATGAGAATTGATATGACATGAGACTTGATAAACGAATAAAAGATTTTAATTATCTATATAAATTGTGATTAAATTATGACTAGAAATATAAAAATAGAGTACTTCTAGTAAATTAAAATTCACTAAGCTTGTGAAGCTTATTCCCCAATATTTAAATAAATTTCAGGTCGTGAGTAGGACTAGTAGATTCTTGAGTCGAGATTCAGAGTAAGTATCTAGGTAAGTCCTTGTGGTTGGCATTCTCATACAGGAAAAGAAAAGAAAATAAAATAAAGAAAGACAAAAGTAAGAAAGAAAGACAAAATAAATAAATAAATAAAAAGAAAAGAATAAAAGAATAAACTGTTGTATATTTGTAAAATGTTGAACATATTCATGCATTAGTGTTGTAAAGAAAGTTTATATCTCCCCTATAAAGGAGTTGAGGCAAAAAATTTGCAATTATTCTCAAGTTATTAATGCAATAGTTGTTGCATATATGTCGTGCTTGGATTTAAAAAGTGATGACATCGTCTTAGGTGAGCCCACCTGGGATGGAATATTTTGGAATATGATTTTTGTTCTAGAAACCCCAAAAGTGACGTGAAACCCTACTTTTACCACTTCCCCAATTAATCTTGATAGTTGTCAAATTAAATCTGATGCATCCTGATCGTTTGTCATGCAATACCATAGCTCTCTAAAATCCTTTATAAACCCCCTCTACATACACAGAAGACATTGAATTCATTTGAAAAAAGCTGAGAGACACCAAACTCTACAAATTTTCTCTAGTAAAATTCCTAATCCATATTTTCCTAAACCCATAATTTTTAAACCCTAAATTCTTCCATAAACATTGGTCACCAAAATATCCCTGCAAACACAAACCCTAAATTGTTCTACAAACCAGCAAACCCTAATCAATTTTCGATATTAATTCAAGTTCTAAATCAAGATCCCATGTGCGTTCATCTACTGCGCACAACAAACAAAGATATGAGGGCATTCAGACCACACAAGCAAATCTTTTCAAACTTGGATTAAATTGGTAATTAGTCCATACATACAAACGCGAAGAGATCAAATCTTTCATAAAAAAGGTTAGTTGCTTGTTTCATAGTAATTTAAATTAATTCGAATATGATTTATTATTTTGAACCACTATAGATTTAGAATAATAGATCAATTCGAATTTTTGAAAATAATGTTTTAGGTTTGCATCAAAACTATCATGTCACCTAGATTAGAGTTTTGCATCTTATGGTTAATTAAAATTGTATGTCGTAAAAAATAATATTTTAAAGATAGTTTCTACATTTATTTATGTGCTTGATTTTTATTTGATTAAAATTGTATTTTAAATTGACCGAAAATGAGAATTTCATGAAACTCAAATTTTCCCAAAACTCATAGTAAAGGAGTCGGTCAGCTCCTTACTGGGGTCGACGGACCCTAGTCCCTGATCAGTTAGGTCCTGTTTGGACTTGGTCAGCTGACCTGAACCTAATTTTTTTTTTCATATTTCATGTATTTCTGTTTTGGTTTTAGTGTTTATTTCCCTCCTTCAATAACGTGTTCCCTTTAATTTTTCAGCTAAATTTACTGTTTTAATTATTTTCCTTGTCATTATTTTTAACTTCCATGCATGATTATCTTCCATTTGATATAAATCGATGTTTTGCCAATTTGAGTGATATATCTATTCTTGCATATGAATGTTTGTTTAATGTGAAGCGTGATTAATCTTTGTTAATTATTAAGTACTTTTACAATTATACGAGCTTACCTAGATGAGAGGGGAAAATTAACTCCTTGTTCTCTGATTACGCTCAAACTAATATGCGGTTGTTGTGTACAGTTGAGGTGTCGATCCCACAAGGAAAAGCGAACTACAAAGGAAAAGTTTAAACCTTAACACGAACGATAAAGATCAAGTGAGAGAATATAAATTTTGATAGTAAAATAATATGAGAAATTGTGTAAATATAATGAAGAATATGATAGAGAAACAACAAGGTTTTGGAATCCTCCCTAGGTTCGTTGCCTTATTCCACTCTCGATTCAATTATTTTTATCTCGATTGCAAGTTTCACATCCCAAACAAGTAATCAGAAAATATTCAATCAAAGAATATGAAAACCCTAATGTAATTGCTATGAAATACTCTTTACTTTCGATTCAAGCACACATGACCTATCCTATAGATTTATCAAGAAACGACAATATATCTAAATGACAATATTGCAGTAATGGACAAACCTAAAAGATAAATCTACCAGACTCAATCACATCCAAACAACTTGACATAAGAAGAGCTTGACTAGACTTATATGGAGAAGAAGCAGGCAATCACCGGATTAAGAAAATCTTCTAATTAAATCAAAGAGTAAATCATAACAATTTTTTGATAATAAATCCAAACTACAATCGAATCAATAATGGAAAATAAGAACAACTGCACCTAGGGATTCATCCCTTTGCCTTGCTTGGAGATTAGTTGGCCATGGGGCTCATACATGAACACTGTAATGTCAAGCTCTCTCCTCAATTTCCAGCCTTAATGAATGTCCTCTTATCAAACCCTAAGTGATCTATTTATAATACAAAAGGTCCAAGGGTGTTTTTGGGTTTAAACCATCATTAAACTCCTAATTAAGTCATGACACGGAGCGGGGGATCGCGTGGGTGCCGCAGCTCACACTTACTCGCGCCGCGGCTCAGCCTTTTCCTTGTTTTCTTCACTTTCTAGAGGTCGTCGCCCTGCCTGGTCCAGGCCGCGGCTCTGTCTGATGGCATCCTTGCTCTTTTGGGCTTAGTTCTAGAGGTTGAGGCTTAGACTTCTTCAGGCTGCAGCGCACATACTTAAGACTTGATTTCTCTTTATTTTGTCCTTTCGCAACCACTCCTTCACCTTGATATGCATAGAATCTTAGTGCTTCAAGCAGCGATAGCTTTTCCATCTCTTTTAAACACAAAGTACCTAAAAATGCACCGAAACAAGTCAATGATCCAAGAATATCACTTTAGAGTTATTAACATATAAAAATGCAATTAAGACCGAGATCAACCCTAAAATGCCAACAATTAAGCACTGTTGAGATGCATTTTATGGCTCTCATCACAACCCCCCAACTAGCTTATTGCTAGTCCCTAGCAATTCAAGCGAAAACGAGAAATGAATTCTATGGTAGGAATCAAAACAAGGTAAAGCAATGCCAGTGTTAAACAATGAGCAATCCACATTTTTGTCTCAGAAATTGCACATAACATACGCAGCACATAGAATCATTAAATATCACTTAAGTCCAAAAGTAATCCAAACATCAATCTTAAAATTGTTATCAACTCTTAACATCCATCTTACCACAATCCATTAATCTGAACACCTGGATGATTTTATGAATAATATTCATGAATACAAGTCTTGGCCTCTAAAATATTTAATTTGCATGACATCAATCACAAAAACAAGCTCCATAGGCTCACTTTTCAAATCACTCTCCACTATTGTAGAAAAATCACACCACTTTGGATCAATAGGTCTTTAATAAGCTTGTAACGTTAGGCTAAGGTAAAGGTTAAGAAAGAACGGGAAAGTTTCAACAAATAAAAGAACTTAATCTCTTAGTTTTAAACACAACCTACTTTAAGCACTGAATAACCTTATGATTACGCCCAAAGAGTAACTCGGTAGTTGTAGCATAGTTTTGGGGTCTCGATTCCACAGGGAAACAAGTTAACTACAAGAGAAGATGTAAACCTAAACACGAACGATAAAATCGAGTGAGAAGATACAAAGTTTTAATAATGAAGTAATTGAGAGGAAAATATGTAATAAATCAAGAATAATAATAGAGTAACAATAAGGTTCCGGGAGTCCTCCTAGACTC
The DNA here is from genome assembly GCA_023935145.1 of Bretschneidera sinensis. Taxonomy (NCBI): domain Eukaryota; kingdom Viridiplantae; phylum Streptophyta; class Magnoliopsida; order Brassicales; family Akaniaceae; genus Bretschneidera; species Bretschneidera sinensis. The sequence continues at coordinate 98,218,616 of CM043700.1, read as the reverse complement.
GTTGCCTTATTCCAATCTTAAATCAGTTGTTCTTATCTCGATTGCAAGTTTCACATCCCAAACAAGCAATCAGTGGATATTCAATTAAAGCTCATATACAAACCCTAATGTAATTGATATGACTTACTATTCTTTATCGATTAAACACAAATAGCCTATACTATAGAGTTATCAAGAAACGACAATATATCTTTAACGAAAATATTGCAGTAATGGACAACCCTAAAGAATAAGTCTACCAGAATCAATCACATCCAAACAAACTTGACATGAGAAAAGCATGACTGAACTTATATCAAGGAGAAAGATATACTCACCGGATTGAAAGGAAATCTTCTAACTAGATTAAACAATAAGTTATAACAATGTTTGACAATAAATCCCAATTACAACTGAACTAATAAAGGAATTAAAGAACAAATACACCTAGGGATTCATCTCTTTGCCTTGCTTGGAGATTAGTTCGCCATGAAACTCATGGCTGTACACTTTGATGGAGGAGAATGAGACTGCTTCTTTGAGTTTTCCAGACCTTGATTGCCTTTTTTTCTTCAACCCTAAGTGACCTATTTATAGTACAATGGTTCAAGGGTATTTGTGGGCTCAAAATTGTCACTTAGAGATCCTAATTAGGTCAAGAGACCGTGCGTGCGCCGCGCCTCTCCCTTCTGGGTGCTGCAGCGCTCATCTTTGGTCTGAGAGTGTGCTTTGCTGGAGGGTACGACACTACCCTAGCCACGCTGCGGCACTAGGAGGGTGCAAGGTAGTGTGGTGCTGGACGGTGCGGCGCTTCTCTTGCCACGCCGCGGCGCACACTGTTGCTCCAGCTTCTTCAAATGCTGAAACCACTCCTTTTGCTCTTAGCTTTTGAATGTTTTTCATCATTTTGTCTCTTTATAACCACTCTTCCACTCTGATATGTATTAATGCTTCGTGCTTTAAGCGATGATATCTTTTCCATCTCCTTTGGCCTCAAGGTACCTAAAAATGCACCGAATTAAGTCAATGATTCAAGAATATCACTTTAGAGTTATTAACATATAAAAATGCAATTAAGACCGAGATCAACCCTAAAATGCCAACAATTAAGCACTGTTGAGATGCATTTTATGGCTCTCATCACAACCCCCCAACTAGCTTATTGCTAGTCCCTAGCAATTCAAGCGAAAACGAGAAATGAATTCTATGGTAGGAATCAAAACAAGGTAAAGCAATGCCAGTGTTAAACAATGAGCAATCCACATTTTTGTCTCAGAAATTGCACATAACATACGCAGCACATAGAATCATTAAATATCACTTAAGTCCAAAAGTAATCCAAGCATTAATCTCAAAATCGTTATCGACTCTTATCATCCATCTTACCATAATCTATTAATCCGAACACCCGGATGATTTTATGCATAACATTTATGAATACAAGTCTTGGCCTCTAAAAATTAATTTGTGTGACATCAATCACAAAAACAAGCTCCATAGGCTCACTTTTCAAATCACTCTCCACTATTGTAGAAAAAATCACACTACATTGGATCAATAGGTCTTTAATAAGCTTGTAATGTTAGGCTAAGGTAAAGGTTAAGGAAGAATGAGAAGGATTTGCAAGTAAAAGAACTCAATCTCTTAGCTTTAAGCACAACCACTTTTAAGCACTGGATAACCTTAATTCAACACCCAACTCTTTCAACCATTTTTATAAAAGCATATCTCTTAATAATTCACCACTTTTCTTTTCTTTTTCTTCTTTCTTTGCCATACTTCACTTTTTTTTTTCTGTTTTCTTTTCTATTTTTGGCAAATACCTATTCACTTCCTTTTTCATTTTCATTTTATTTTCTTTTCCACAACCTCCAACTTATCTTCTTTAATATACTTGGGTTATGGTTTTTCATATTTCCATCCTTACTCCTCTTAAGTGTTTCTTAACAAATGTGTACAACTAAGTTCTTTTTAAAAGAAATGTAAGGATAAAATATTTTTAGGCTCATAAGGGTGAGTAAATGGGTTTTTGAAAGAAACAAGGCTCAAATTTTTTTTCAAGAAACAGGCTCAAATAGGTGACTAGTGTTAGATATAGCAATGGTAAGTTTGAAAGGTTCAAACGGTTCAAAAATAGCCTATATCATACCTTAAGTAGTGTGCATTCTAGGAATTCGCCTCAAGTGATTATCAAATAAGTTCTAGAGCTTATTGAGACCACAAAAGTATTCACAAGGCAATCAGACATAAAACTTCTCTAAATGCTTTAGATTAATCATACAATCTTACCACAAACTAGAGTCTCTAACCAAATCAAGATTGACACTTAAATTATTCTCAAACCAAAACAAAATTTAACTACTTCTAAATGCTATATGTTATCTCAGTTAAGCTTATATCATTGACATGTGAATCATATCCAAGGCAAACACAAAGCATGCTTAAAACAAAAGGTAAGGGAAGGTAACACCAAGAAATTTAATGAAAAAGAAATACGTTTCCTCCACCCCTAACTTTAAAAATAGCATTGTCCTCAATGTTAAAGAGAAAGTAAAGGAAGCTCCCTTTGTAAGCACGAGTATACGCTGCAGTGTGGGCTGATGGGCTTGGAGGCATGCAATCTGGGCACTGCAGCGTGCCATATGCAGGGGCACGGAGCTGGGCTGGGCCTATTTTGCATGCATTCTGGGCGTTGCAGTGTGCCAATTACTGGGGCGCAGTGCTGGGCCTGGTGTTGTGCGTTGGGCCTGTTTTCTACAAGAAAAGTTTGTTGGTTTGCAAAAAGAAAGAGAAAAAAAGAATAAAGTCAGCCAAATGGTATAAAAAGGAATCCTTAAAAATTAGATTAAATTAAAAGAAAAACTAGCAATTAAGATTGAATAAAAATTTAATTAAAAACAAAACAAGCAAATCAAAAGAAAAAATAAATAAAAACGTACCTGTGTGGTATAGTTAAGGTGAATAGACCGGATCCATAAGTGGAATGTCTTCCACCTCTAGATCTTGCCTATCGATCAAGATCTTCAGGCACTGACCATTCACTTTAAAAGTCCGACCGTCCTTAGTGTCCTCTATTTCCACTGCTCCATTTTCAAAATCATTTTTCACTATGAAAGGGCCAGTCCACCTTGACCGAAGTTTCCCAGGATGCTTATGGAGTCTAGAGTCATATAAGAACACTTGATCATTGGGTTTAAATGTTTTCCTCAAAATGTTTTTGTCATGGAATACTTTCATCTTAGCCTTATAGATTTTAGAATTTTCATAAGCATCGTTTCTTAAATCCTCTAACTCGGTCAACTGATATTTCCTAAGCTTACCTGCTTCGCCTACGTCAGAATTAAAAGACTTGATGGCCCAATAAGCTCGATGCTCGAGCTCGATAGGTAAGTGACTAGGCTTTCCAAAAACAAGCCGATAAGGTGGCATACCTAAGGGAGTTTTAAAGGTTGTATGGTAAGCCCAAAGCGCATCAACTAGTCTCAAAGACCAATCCTTGCGATCCAGGTTAACCTTTTTTCTAAAATTTGTTTAATTTCCCTATTAGCAAGCTCTACTTGTCCATTAGTCTGAGGATGGCAGGCAGTGGAAATTTTATGTAACACCCCATATTTTTCATCAAAGCTTCAAAAGAACGGTTGCAAAAATGTGTACCTCGATCACTAATTATAGCACGTGGTGTACCAAATCGAGATAACACATTTTCTTTAAGAAATTTAACTACTGTCCTATTGTCATTGCTTCGGCAAGCTGCTACCTCTACCCATTTAGATACATAATATATTGCCACAATTATATACTGGTATCCAAAGGAAGAAGGAAAGGGTCCCATAAAATCGATGCCCCAACAATCAAAGATCTCAATTACTAAAATAGGGTTTAAGAGCATCATATTTCGGTGAGACACAGCTCCTAACTTTTGACACTTTTCACATGAGCGACAATAGATGTTGGCATCTTTAAACAAGGTAAGCCAATAAAATCCACACTGCAAAATTTTTGTAGCGGTTTTTTTCATTGAAAAGTGGCCTCCACAAGCTTGGGAATGACAAAATTCCAAGACATTAGCAATCTCTTCATTAGGGATGCAACGCCTTAAAATTTGGTCAGGGTAGTACTTAAAAAGATAAGGGCCATCCCAATAGAAATTACATACCTCATATAAGAATTTCCTCTTGTCTTGAGCGCTCCAATCCATTGGTATCTCACCCATAGCCAAATAATTTACGATGTGAGCAAACTATGGTAAAGAAGTAACAAAGAGTAAATGCTCATCGGGAAAGTCATCCTTGATTGGCATGTCAACGTAAGTGTCCTCAAAAGTAAGCCTTGATAGATGGTCAGCTACTACATTCTCTACTCCTTTCTTGTCTTTGATGGTGATGTCAAATTCTTTTAGGAGTAAGATCCATCGTATTAGTCTTGCCTTAGCATCCTTCTTTGTAAGAAGGTACTTGAGGGCTGCATGTTATGTGAAGATAAGAATAGGGGAACCAATTAAGTAATCACGAAATTTACCTAAAGCAAATACTACAGCTAGTAATTCTTTTTCACTTGTGGAGTAACTCATTTGAGCACTATTTAAAGTCTTACTAGCATAGTAAATGACAAAAGGTTTTCTCTCTCTTCGCTGTCCAAGAACAGCACCTACAGCGTAGTCACTAGCATCACACATGATTTCAAAAGGTAAAGTCCAATTTGGTGACTGCATTATAGGTGCAGAAGTAAGCTTGCCAATCAGCATTTGGAATGTTTCTTGACAAGCTTGTGTCCACTCAAATGTGGTGTCTTTAACTATGAGGGCACATAAAGGTCTAGATATGTTGGAAAAGTTTTGTATGAACCTCCTATAAAAACCAGCATGACCAAGGAAAGATCTCACATCCTTTATTGTCTTAGGGGTAAGTAACTTAGAGATTAACTCAATCTTAGATTGATCTACCACTATTCTTTTAGAAGAGACAATATACCCTAAGACAATACCGGATGGTACCATGAAATAACATTTTTCCCAATTTAAAACCAATTCTTTCTCCTCATAGCGAATCAACACTCTTTCTAAATTCATTAAGCAAGCATCAAATGAAGATAAAAAAACAGTTAGGTCATCCATAAAAACCTCCATGCAATTTTCAACCATGACACTAAAAATACTCATCATGCAACATTGAAAAGTGGCAGGGGCATTAGACAATCCAAATGGCATTCTACGAAAAGCATAGGTGCCAAAGGGACAAGTAAAAGTGGTTTTTTCTTGGTCTTCTAATGCAATTTCTATTTGATAATAACCAAAATAACCATCTAGAAAACAGTAAAAGGGATGACTAGCTACACGCTCAAGAATTTGATCAATAAAAGGGAGTGGAAAGTGGTCTTTCCGGGTGGTAGCATTTAATTTCCTATAATCAGTGCACATACACCACCTAGTCACAAGCTTGGTAGGGACTAACTCTCCTAGGTCATTTTTTGCCACAGTGACCCCAGACTTTTTAGGAATGACTTGCGTAGGACTTACTCATTTACTATCAACTATGAGATATATAATTCCCGCATCTAATAGTTTTAGCACTTCATTTTTCACTACTTCTTTCATAGTGGGGTTAAGTCTACGTTGAGGGTCTCTACGAGGACTAGTTCCTTCATCTAAATTTATTTTATGTGAATTTATCAGGGGACTAATACCTTTTAAATCAGCCATGCTCCATCCTAAGACTAATTTATGTGCATTTAGAGTTTGAATTAATTTCTTACCTTGGGTCTCAGATAATTTAGAAGAGATAATAACAGGAAAAGTATCACCTGGACTGAGAAAGGCAGGTTTTAAACCCCTAGGTAGTGGCTTCAATTCCACTTTAGGTGCTGCCATACTTGAGGGGACTTATGTCTTACTTCTTTCGGGCAGCTCCTCAAACTTCGGTTGCGATGCTCGAGTGCCAAAATCCTAGGATTTATCAAAAACAGCACAAATATTAGTTATATCAGTTTTATCATCAAATAAATCAATCTCAGAATTAATAAGAAAATTTTCAAGAGGATCATAATCATGAGCTAAGGAAACTCCCTCATTGATGAGTGACTCAATCATGTAAAGCTGGTGGTTTTCATCCTCATCTTCGGGCTATTTTGCAACATTGAAAATATTTACTTCAAGGGTCATGTTTCCAAAAGACGGCTTCATGAGTCCATTCCTATAATTTATTAGAGCATTTGCAGTAGCAAGAAAAGGTCTACCCAAAATCAAAGGAATCTTAGAGTTAGTGTCAACAGCAGAAGTAGTATCAAGAATTAAGAAATGACATCTATAAACCTAAAGTAGAAAGAGGTTTAGGGTTGGTTGATCTGAAGGTATGGAACAAGGCCCTCCTCTCTAGGGTTCTATGGAATATACACATGAAGAAGGACTCCCTATGGATCCAGTGGGTCCAGCACTACTATCTGTTAAACAAATCTATATAGGAGATCAGGGCATATAAAAAAGACTCCCCCCTTTGGAAGAGGATCCTAGAAATCAGAGATGACATATCTGGCCAGCCTCCTTCCTCCCAGCTGGGCAAGGACAAATTACAGGACTGGAGTGCCAACAATGAGCTGAGTATCAGGAAGGTTTATAACTCAGTAAGACAGAAAGGAAATGTGGTTTTCTGGGCTCCCCTGGTATGGTATGGCCACTGCCCCCCTAAACACTCATTCATTCTTTGGCTGGCCATTCAAAGACAGACTCCAGTTGGAAGATGAGGTCAAACGTTGCCCTCTATGTCTTGAGCATGAGAAAACCAGAGATCACCTTTTCTTCTCCTGCAGAATCAGCAAGGCAATATGGGGGGACATTAAAAAGTGGCTTGGGAGTAGGAGACAGATGACAACAATAGAAAGTGCTGTCAAGTGGACTCTAAAAGTTAGAGGAACTGGTCCTCCAGCCATAGCAAATAGATTGGCTCTTGCTTGCACTGTGTATAGCTTATGAATGGCAAGGAATGCCAAGCTCTTTGAGAAAAGAGCTGTCCAACCTTTCAGCCTTGCTAAGAAGATTCAGTTTGTCATTTATAGAATTGTATATGCAGTTTACCTTGAGGCTAGACTGTTTTTGTAATTCCAGTGGTCTCCATGATGTAATGTTTCAATGCTTGCCCTGGGAATGCCCAGTTTTTTGTATAAGTTTTCTAGCTTACTTGTTCTCTGGCTAGGCTCCTGTAGCTAGCCTCTTCGTTGGTTTTGTATAAGTTTTGTATATGGCCTCATTGTATATCCCCTGGGTATGCCCAGTGATTATTTTGTACATTTTGATCATTTATACCAGTTTTATTTACAGATAAAAAAAAAGAATTAAGAAATCAACAAGATAGTAAAATTTATCAATTTGAATCAAAACATCCTCTACCACACCCCGGGGTACTTTGACTGAATGATCAACCAATTATAATACCACAGTGGTTGGTTTGATTTCTCCTCAATCTAGCTGTAAATAAATAGAGAATGGCATCAGGTTTACACTAGCTCTTAAATCTAGCAAGGCTTGTCCAACTTCATAATTTCTAATGCTACATGCAATGGTTGGACAGCCAGGATCCTTGTATTTTGGGGGAATTCTTTGCTCAATTAAAGCACTGACTTGCTCAGTTAGGAATGCTGTTTTCTTTACATGGTGCTTCCTCTTAATTGTGTATAAATCTTTGAGAACCTTTGCATAAGTAGGAACTTGTTTAATTATATGCAAAAGTGGAAGATTCAGCTTTACTTGCCTTAGGTTCTCTAGGATTTCATTATTTAGCTCCAAATTTTTCTTGTTTGTTTCTAAGGCTTGAGGGAATGGTGCCTTAACAGGGCTTTTGGTAACTTCAGGGTCCTTGGGCTGTTCGGTGTCACTACTACCTTAACCCTTCTCCACATCCTCGGGTTTGTTCATTGTTGGGATGTGAAGTGGCTTACCACTTCTTGTCACAATGGCATTTACATTTTTCAGATTTTTTTGTGCCATGTGTTGACCATGGGGTGTGGACTGAGCTTGGGAAGGAAACTCCCTCATTCAGTCACACTTAAGGAGCCCATTAACTTGGATACTTGGCTCCTTATTTCTTTGTTTTCTTCTACGACCTGTGTGATTAATGCTTCACACCTTTGGTTTGTTTTGCCCTGTGCCTCGATAAAAGCATGTAAAGTGTCTTCTAAAGAACTCCTAGAGGACGAGGGTGCATGATATGGTGTAGGGTGTGATCTAGGGGGTTGTGCAAGCTGCTGGTTTTCAGACTTCCAGCTGAAGTTGGGGTGATTTCGCCATCCCAGATTGTAAGTGTTAGAGAAAGGTGCATAAGGCTTCTTGTACATGCCCAAGGCATTAAATTGTTCCTCATACATCCCTCTCATATCAAAAAATATAGGGCACTCTTGAGCAGGATGATCTACCCCACCACACACAAAACATGGTTCCAAAGGTTCAGCTTGATTAACCATGTGTGTTGGCTTTTTAGTTTTTAAGGCCTCTAACTCCCCAGTAAGCATTTCGACCTTAGCTTTTTGGTTGTCTTCCTCCCTAAGATGGTATATTCTACCACCACTAGGGTTTCCTACAGGTCGTGACCTATTCGTGCTTTTAGTAGCACTAGGTCCAGTATAAGTATGAGCTTTTTCAGTAAGCTCATTGAGGTACTTTATGGCCTCATCGGGGTCTTTTTGCAGAAACTCACCATTACACATCATCTCTACGAATTGGTGCTCTCTATAGGTAAGTCATTCATAAAAGTAACTCACTAAGCGCCAACTCTCATACCGATTGTGTGGACACATTTAACAGCTCCTTAAATTTCTCCCAAGACTGATATAAAGTCCCATTTCCTTTTGTACAAAGGTGGAGATTTGTCTTTTCAAAGTATTAGTCTTATGTTGAGGGAAGTATTTGTTAAAGAAGACTTAGGTAATCTCATTCCATGACCTAATTGATCGTGGTCTCAGCGAGTATAACTAACTCTTAGCTTTATCCTTCAAAGAGAAAGGAAAAAACTTGAGTCTCACGATATCATCAGTTGTATCTTGACTACGAAAAGTCGCAATTACCTCCTCAAACTCCCTAATGTGTACATACAAGTTTTCATTTTCTAAGTCATGAAATGTAGGGAGTAATTGAATCATCCCTGTTTTGAAATCTTGATGGCGAGTGTTGGCTGGAAACGTAATACATGATGGTGTGGCTATCTGGCTAGGATGTAAACAATCTTTAAGTGTCCTAGCAACATTCTCATTAGGGATTTCAGCCATGTTAGCAAAATTTTCTAAATTCTCAGTTGGGTGTACACTAGGGTTTGATCTAGGCGAAGTTTCACTAACGGACGTTGAAGGAAAGAGTAACTCTATTTCGGGTCACTTAGTGAATCTACCTCGCGAATCTCTCAGCCTAAGCATACACCAACTGAGTTAAAAGGTAATAAATAAAACAAAAAAATAAAAGAAAATCAGAAAATCAAAAACTTAAAGAAAGGAACAATAGTACCATCTTGTCTTAAAGTTGACAATCTTCCTTGTATGCAAATGCGTTTCCCCGGCAATGGCGCCAAAATTTGATTACGCCCAAAAGAGTAATGCGGTAGTTGTAGCACAGCTTTGGGGTGTCGATTCCACAGGGAAACAAGTTAACTACAAGAGAAGATGTAAACCTAAACACGAACGATAAAATCGAGTGAGAAGATATGAAGTTTTAATAATGAAGTAATTGAGAGCAAAATATGTAATAAATCGAGAATAATAATAGAGTAACAACAAGGTTTTGGGAGTCCTCCCTATACTAGTTTCCTTATTCCAATCTTAATTCAGTTGTTCTTATCTCGATTGCAAGTTTCACATCCCAAACAAGCAATTGGTGGATATTCAATTAAAGCTCATATACAAACCCTAATGTAATTGATATGACTTACTCTTCTTTATCGATTAAACACACTTAGCCTATACTATAGAGTTATCAAGAAACGACAATATATCTTTAACAACAATATTGCAGTAATGGACAACCCTAAAGAATAAGTCAACCGAAATCAATCACATCGAAACAAACTTGACATGAGAAAAGCATGACTGAACTTATATCAAGGAGAAAGATATAATCACCAGATTGAAAGGAAATCTTCTAATTAGATTAAACAATAAGTCATAACAATGTTTGAAAATAAATCTGACTTACAATTGAACTAATAAAGGAATTAAAGAACAACTACACCTAGGGATTCATCCATTTGCCTTGCTTGGAGATTAGTTCGCCATGGAACTCATGGTTGTACACTTTGATGGAGGAGAATGAGACTGCTTCTTTGTGTTTTCCAGACTTTGATTGCCTTTTCTTCTTCAACCCTAAGTGACCTATTTATAGTACAAGGTTATTTGTGGGCTCAAAATTGTCACTTAGAGATCCTAATTAGGTCAGGAGACCGCATGTGTGCCGCACCTCTCCCTTTTGGGCGCTACAGTGCTCACCTTTGGTTTGAGAGTGTGCTTTGCTGGAGGGTGCGGCACTGTTCTAGCCACGCCGCGGTGCTAGGAGGGTGCAAGGTAGTGTGGTACTGGAGGGTGCGGCGCTGTTCTTGCCATGCTACGGTGCACACTATTGCTCCAACTTCTTTAAATGCTGAAACCACTCCTTTTGCTCTTGGAATGCATTGGCTCTTGGCTTTTGAATGTTTTTCATCATTTTGTCTCTTCGTAACCACTCTTCCACTCTGATATGTATCGAAGCTTCGTGCTTTAAGCGATGATATCTTTTCCATCTCCTTTGGACTCAAAGTACCTGGAAATGCACCGAATTAAGTCAATGAATCAAGAATATAACTTTAGAGTTATTAACATATAAAAATGCAATTAAGACCGAGATCAACCCTAAAATGCCAACAATTAAGCACTGTTGAGATGCATTTTGTTAGTATTTATCTAAGGTTTAAACATGTCTAAACATGGTTCAAAGATGGTTAAAGTCTAAATCAAGATTGAAGTATTAAAATACAGCAAGTTAAAAGACTGCACACACGTGTGTGCATCACTTTGGAGTAAGGTAAGGGCAGACGCACTAGTGTGCGCACTTCAGCACACAAGCAGGAAAATGTGTGCGCACCAGTGTGCGCCATGCCACTCCTTCACCAGCGTCGCACCGCACAGAATGGAGACCCTCTTACCCATGCCAGCGCCATGCCGCTCCACACCAGCGCCTCACCATCCAAAATAGGCTGCAAGTGTGCTCTGCCCAGCGCCACGTCGCCCACTGTTGAGCGCCTAGGCGCTAGGCACACCAAAGCACACATAGACAGCATGCTTTAACCTCCTCTTAGGTACGTGGGTGCAAAGTTAAAATGCACAGCACCACTTAGGATTGATAAAGGGCCATGGCTAAGTGGCAATCAAGATCTAAGGGTGGAGATTGACTCACAAGAATGGACAAGAAGTGGGTGCACTATATAAGGGGTTACCTAGCTTCATTTTCTATGTACAATAAGAGGGAACAACACAAGTTTGTGACATACTTTGAGATAAATTATAATACAAGAGAGAACTGTGTGAGAGTGAAAAAGATCAAACACAAGAGGGACTCATTGTAGTGAGGCTGGTTCTAAAGAGAGAGAAGTCTAGATTAGATAGAGAGCATTGTTAGTTCTTATCTTCTTCCTTTCTTCTCTTCTTGGTTTCTTCAAGAACTTGAGCTTCTTGAAGAGGGTTGCTGTATTTGTAAAGAACCATTGATTTAGTGCAGAGAGTTTGGAGGAACTCATGGGGACGTAGGCACATTTCCGAACCTCGATAACAAATTGCTTGTCTTCTTTCTTTCTTTGATTTTCTGTTCCTGTTTTCGATTCCAAATCTTTACAAGTCATTCTAAACTTACGGTGTTTGGAAGATCACCACCTGAGCATCTTGTCAAGGTGATTTCCAACAGTGGTATCAAAGCTTGGTTAGAGGGTATCAAAGAAAGAATAGGAAGGTGACGGAGCCAAGACTCCAAGAATCAAAGATCAACTTCTTGGGTGATTCAAGAATGGTGTAAAGATCAAGATCTAATCATGTTCTTGAGGTAGATTCAAGAATGGTGTTAAGATCCCTCTTTGATCTGTGTTCTTGAGGTTGAAGAAAGCATTTGTGGGTATTGCATAAATTAGGGATCTTGTCCCCATAAGATGGCTTCAAATTTCTGTGCTGAGAAGTTTGATGGAAAGGGAGACTTTGCCCTTTAGAAGCGGAAGATCAAGGCTATTCTAATGCAATAGAAAGTGGACTTGGCTATTGGAGAAGATGATGCTTTTCCAGCAAGTGTCATGGAGGACTAGCGAACTGAGATGAAGAAGATGGCATACAGCACCATTTTCTTGCACATGTCGAATAGTGTCACAAGGGAGTACGAAGACTCGGAAGATCCGGCTGTCATATGAAAGAAACTAGATGAGTTGTTTCGTACCAAAACTGTCCCTAACAAGATTTATCTTCTTAAAAGAATCTTTGCTTTTAAAATGGATCCTAGTAAAGAATTGCAAGATAATCTTGATGTCTTTAATAAGCTAGTTTAAGATTTAAATAGCTATAATAATTGGCTGTTATCTTGTTAAATTCTCTTCCTGATTGCTTTGATAATTTGATTAATGCTATTGAGTATGGAAGGGATACTTTAACAAAGGAGATTGTGATCAATGCCATAAAGGCACATGATTTCAAAGCCAAGATGAAGGAGTGGAGATGGCCTGTTCATAAGAGGAAGGTCAGCAACTCGGAATGGCAGTAGCAGCCATGGCAACTATCGGGAGAAATCAAGAGGTAGAGGGCAGAACCATGGGAGATCTCATTCCAAGACAAGACTTAGAGAAGGAATGAGATGCTTCTACTGCAACAAGGAGGGCCATTTCAAGAAAGACTGCAAGAAGAGGATCTGGGATAAGAGGAGAAGCCATACCAATAATGGAGAGGCTTCGGTTTCCAAAGGAGAACAGCAAGATGATGTGCTTATTGTGTTCTCAAATGTGAGCAAGAGGCAAGGCAGAGGAAAGTGGATTCTTGATTCCGCGTGCACTTATCATTTGTGCCCTCACAAGGAATGGTTCAAGAATTTCAAGGAGATCAATGATGGAAGGGTCTTCTTGGGGAATGACAATTCTTGCCAAGTGAGAGGGATTAGAGACATTCAATTGAGGATGTTTGATGGAGTCACAAGGCTGCTGCGAAATGTGAGGTATCTTTCAGATTTGAAGAGAAATTTGATCTCATTGGGGCAGCTTGATTCCATGGGTTATACATGCAAAGTAGAGGGAGGAAACATCAAGGTGGCCAAGGGATCTTTGGTAGTGATCAAGGCAGCAAGAAACAATGGACTCTATGAGATGATGGGAGAGACATAAATCAATGATCAAGCAGCAAGCTTGATGGCTGAGATGGACAAGGCAGCCCTTTGGCACACTCGCTTGGGACACATGAGCGAAAAGGGCCTGCAAGTTCTTAGCGAGGATGGTCTACTTGGAGGAGACAAAGTAGAGAAACTGGATTTCTGTGAGAGTTGCATTCTTGGGAAGCAATACCGGGTCAGCTTCAACACTGAAGTGCACAAGTCTAAGGGGATTCTTGACTATATTCATTCGGACCTTTGGGGACAAGTAAGAACACCAACACAAGGAGGTAACTTTTACTTTTTGTCTTTAATTGATGATTATTCAAGAAGAGTGTGGGTTTATTTGCTTAGAAATAAATCAGATGCCTTGAATAAATTTGTTGTGTGGAAGAAGTTGCTGGAAACTCAAACGGGTAGGGTAGTTAAGGCTTTACGAACCGATAATGGCTTAGAATTTTGCAATAAGGATTTTGATAAATTCTGTGAATTAAATGGCATTCTAAGGCATAGAACGGTTGTAAAAACACCTCAGCAAAATGGAGTTGCTGAAAGAATGAATAGAACCCTTATGGAAAAGGTTAGGTGCATGCTAATAGGATCCGGTTTACCAAATTATTTTTAGGGAGAAGCTGTGGCTACAGCTACTTACTTAGTGAATAGATCACCCTCTAGAGCTTTAGAGCTCAAGACTCCCATGAAGATGTGGAGTGGAAAACCCCCTAAATTAAACAACCTTAGGACTTTTGGATGTGCTGCATATGCACATCAAAAGAGGGATAAACTTAGCCCTAGATCTAGAAAATGTGTATTTCTAGGATATGGTGATGGGGTTAAGGGATATAGGTTGTGGTCCTTAGAAAAGAAGGGCATGAAACTGATTATAAGTAGGGATGTTATTTTTAATGAATTATTATTTCCCTACTTGGAGAAAACTAACCCTGCTGGGGCTAGTGAGGAAACCAGTCTGGAAGTTATGGAGCATCGCATCAAGGAGACCTCGGTTCAGGTAGAGCAAAGGAGGTAAGAGGGTTCAGACCAGGTAGAGCCCTTGGATGAAGACCAAGCTCAAGAAACTCAAGAAAAGGCTGAACAAGAAGAGGAATGACTACCAGCTCACAAGAGACCGAGGAAGGAGGGTGGTTAGACCACCTTTGAGATATGGGTTTGTGGATGCTAATGTAGTAGCTCCTTGGATAGAAGAAGAGGTTGAACCAGAAACTTACACGGATGCCATGGAGTGTAAGGATTTGTCAATGTGGCAGCTGGCTATGGAGGAAGAAATTGATTCTTTGATGAAGAACAACTCTTGGGAGTTGGTGCCCAAACCAGAAAAATAGAGAGTTGTGGGTTGTAGATGGCTCTACAAGATCAAAGAAGGGAATACTCCAGGGGAAGAAGTTCAGTATAAAGCTACGCTGGTGGCGAAGGGGTTCACACAAAAAGAAGGCATAGATTTCACCAAAATCTTCTCACCTGTTATGAAGTACAAGACGATACGGATAGTATTGGCATTGGTGGTCCAATTTGATTGGGAAATCGAGCAAATGGATGTGAAGACAGTGTTCTTACATGGAGAGCTCGATGAGACCATTTTCATGAGGTAACCCGAAGGCTATGAGGGAGGAAGGCAGGGAGAGTTGGTGTGAAAATTGAAGAAATCTCTCTATGGCCTGAAGCAATCACCTCGGCAATGGAATAAGAGGTTTGATTCTTTTGTAATCAGCTTGGGTTTCATGAGAAGCTACTATGATTCGTGTTTGTACTATAAGGGGCAAAAGGTTGAGGAAGTGATGATCATCCTCATCTATATTGATGACATGTTGCTGGTTAGGAGCAGCATAGAGAGGATAAAGAAATTGAAGGCTCAACTCAGTGAGGAGTTTGAGTTGAAGGATCTTGGCCATGCACAAAAGATCCTTGGGTTGTGTATCATCCAGGAAAGGGAGAGAAACAGATTGAAGATCTCTCAAACTTCCTATCTAGAGAAGATGATATCTAAATTCTCTACGGAAGATAGCAAACCAGTAAAGGTTCTCCTTGCTGGTCATTTCAAGTTCTCCAACGATCAATGTCCAAGATCAGAGGCTGAGAAGAAGGAAATGGAGAAAGTCTCTTACTCTAGTGCAGTTGGTTCTGTTATGTTCACCATGGTAAGTACTAGACCTGACATTGCTCATGTAATGAGTGTTCTCAGAAGTTTTATGAGTAATCCCAAAAAGAAGCATTGGCTTGGGATGAAGTAGTTGCTGAGGTACTTGAAGGGAAGCCCAGAAGTAGGGCTGGTTTATGAGAAGAGAGGTAAGTCCATCTGCCTTGAGGGTTTTGTGGATTCGGACTATGGAGCAGACCGAGATAGAAGGAGATCAATTACCTCCTACTTCTTCAACTTAAATGGATGTTGTGTAAGTTGGAAAGCTTAGTTATAGCCAGTGGTAGCACTCTCAACAATCGAGGCTAAGTACATAGCGGCTACAGACGCCATTAAGGAAGCTATGTGGTGCAAAAGGTTGCTGGAAGAGTTGAAGGTACTGGAGGAGCAGTTTGTGGTGTTTTCGGATAGTTAAAGTGCATTGCACTTGTGTGAGAATTCGGTGTTCCATGAGAGGACAAAGCACATAGATGTTCGGTATCATTTCATTCTGGAAAATGTTACGAAAGGATGCATCCATGTGGACAAGGTAGCCACGGAAGAAAATCCTGCGGATTTGGGTACTAAAGTTCTACCTCTAAGTAAGTTTAATCATTCCCTTAAACTACTTAGGATTGGAGTTGGTTAATTGATGACTCAATATGAGTTTGGATCCCGAATTTCTCTGCAAAAATGGTTCGGGTTTAAACACTTAGACAAAGGCAGAGATTGTTGGTATTTGCCTATGGTTTAAACATGTCTAAACATGTCTCAAAGATGGTTAAAGTCTAAACCAAGGTTTGAGTATTAAAATAAATCAAGTTAAAAGACTGCACACATGTGTGTGCATCACTTTGGAGAAAGGTAAGGGTAGGCGCACTAGTGTGTGCACTTTAGCACACAAGCAGGAAAATGTGTGCGCACTAGTGTGCGCACTGCTGGTGAAGGGCAGCATCAATGTGCGCCATGCCGCTCCTTCACCAGCGCCACACTGCATAGAATGGAGACCACCTAACCCACACCAGTTCCACACCGCTCCTCACCAGCGCCTCGCCGTCCAGAATGGGTTGCAAGTGTGCTCTGTCCAGCGCCACGCCGCCCCCTGTTGAGGGCCTAGGCGCTAGGCAAACCAAAGCACACATGGATAGCATGCTTTAACCTCTCTTAGGTGTGTGGGTGCAAGGTTAAAATGCATAGCACCACTTAGGATTGATGGAGGGCCATGGTTAAGTGGCAATCAAGATCTAAGGGTGGAAATTGACTCACAAGAATGGATAAGAAGTGGGTGCACTATATAAGGGGTTACCTAGCTTCATTTTCCATGTACAACAAGAGAGAACAACACAAGTTTGTGACATACTTTGAGATCAATTGTAATACAAGAGAGAATTATGTGAGAGTGAAAAAGATCAAACACAAGAGGGACTCATTGTAGTGAGGCTGGTTGTAAAGAGAGAGAAGTCTAGATTAGATAGAGAGCATTATTAGTTCTTATCTTCTTCCTTTCTTCTCTTCTAGGTTTCTTCAAGAACTTGAGCTTCTTGAAGAGGGTTGATTTATTTGTAAAGAACCATTGATTTAGTGCAGAGAGTTCGAAGGAACTCACGGGGACGTAGGCACATTGCCGAACCTCGATAACAAATTGCTTGTCTTCTTTCTTTCTTTGATTTTCTGTTCCTGTTTTCGATTCCAAATCTTTACAAGTCATTCTAGACTTGGGGTGTTTAGAAGATCACTACCTAGGCATCTTGTCAAGGTGATTTCCAACACATTTTATGGCTCTCATCACTTTACTTCAACACTTAAGTCTTTCAACCATTTTCCGAGTATTTTTTTCAATAAATCACCACTTTTTTTTCTTTTCTTCTTTCTTTGCCATAATTTACTTCTTTTTTTTATTATTTTGGCATAAGACCATTCACCTTCTTTTTAATTCTTTTCTTTTCTTTTCTTTTCTTTTCTTTTCCTTTCCGCAACCCCCAACTTTTCTCCTTTAATGTACTTGGGTTATGGTAGTAATATATATATATATATATATATTTTTATATTTCCATTCTTACTCCTCTTAAGTGCTTCTCAACAAATGTGTATAACTAAGTTCTTTTAAAAGAAGGGTAAGGATAAAATATTTTTAGGCTCATAAAGGTAAGTAAATGGGTTATTGAAAGAAACAAGGCTCAAATTCTTTTTTCAAGAAAAAAGCTCAAACAGGTGACTAGCGATAAATATAGCAATGGTAAGTTTGAAAGGCTCAAACGGTTCAAAAATGGCCTATATCATATCCTAAGTAATGCACATTCTAGAATTCACCTGAAATGATTATCAAATAAGTTTTAGAGTTTATCGAGACCGCAAAAGTATTCATAAACAATCACACATAAAACTTGTTTTAGACTAATCATACAATCTAACCGCAAACTAGAGCCTCAAACCAAATGAAGACTGATACTTAAATTATTCTCAAACCGTAGCAAGATTTAACTTCTTCTAAGTACTATATGCTATCTCAATTAAGCTCATATCATTTACATGTGAATTAACTCCAAGGCTAACACAAAGCATGCTAAGAACAAAAAAAAAAAAAAAAAAAAAAACAAATGAAAGTGAAAAAGAAAAGGGAGGTGACACCTAACAATTCAATGTGTGCAATAAAAAATGTGTTTCCTCCACCCCCAACTTAAAATAAGCAATGTCCTCAATGTAAAAGAAAAGTTAAGGAAACTCCCTTTTTAACCAAAGGTGCGTGGAGCCGAAAGTTGTGCACGATTAATTGAACTGCTGCACATATTTGTCCCTGAAAAAGAAATACGAAGGTAATACTGGAAAACAATAAAATACTAATAATAAACAAGAAAAACAAATATAAAAAAATAATAAATTAAAGGATATGCTGTGGGGTACCTCCTATAAGCGCTAAGTTTTATGTCTTCAGCCAGACGCTGCACCACTCTCATCAGCTGGCCTCATTGTGGTGCTGAAGATGAGGCTCCAAACTCAATGGCCTCAGTGCTAATCTTTTGGCAAGGAATACTTAAAGTCCACCACATGTGGCTCAAGTGTTCTTGGTGTTGCCCATTTACTATCGACAATAGGATATGTGATTCCCACATCCCTGTGACTTATCTCAGGCAAATCCTCAAAGCATGATTTCTTAATAAATCCCTGTGACTTATCAAAAACATCAACAACATTAACGGCATGGAGATAAATTGAAGAATCATCGAACTCAAAATTACTAGGAGTGAATTTCGAAGAGTTAGAATTATCTTTAATGTACTCATCCGCTTCATGTGGCTGCCTTGAGACTCGAAAAACATTTACCTCTAGAGTCCTATTTCCAAATGATAATGTCATTAGGCCATTCCTACAATTAATGAGGGCATTGGTGGTGGCAAGGAATGGTCTTCCAAGTATCAACGGAATTTTTGACTCTGTGTTCACAGTAGAAACGGTATCTAAAACCAAAAAGTCAATAGGATAATAGAAATTATCAATTTGTAACAAAACATCTTCCACAATACCTCTTGGTTTTCTTATCGATCTATCCGCTAATTAAAGTACCACGAAGGTTGGTTTGATCTCACCTAGACCAAGCTGTAAGTGCATGGAGTATGGCATGAGGTTCACACTAGCACCCAAATCTAGCAATGCTTGGTCACAAGATTTGTTTCCAATTTGGCAAGCCACCGTTGGATAGCCCAGATCTTTATATTTAGGTGGTGTCTTGTTGTCAATTACTGCACTTGCTTGCTCTATTAAGAATGTCATATTCTTCACATTGTGCCTCCTCTTGAGTGTGCATAGATCCTTGATGACTTTAGCATAGTTGGGAACCTGTTTTATGACATGAAGAAGAGGGAGGTTAATTTTAACATGCTGAAGTTGTTTAACAATCTCACCTTTTAATGTTGAATTTCTCTCCTTAGATTTAAGGAGAGCTTGAGGGAAAGACACTAGTGGAGGATAATCATCATAGGCCTCTTGTTCCTTAGGGGCTTCATCCTTGTTGCTCACAGTATTAGGAATCAAGTGTGATGGTAGAGTGGGACCATCAATTTTTTTACCACTACGGGTGATTATGGCATTAACCTCTCTCACATTTTGATTTTCAGGTTCGGTGGTTTGTGCCATATGTTGTCCCCTTGGATTAGGTTGTGGCTGTGAAGGAAAATGACCTTGCTCTTGAACCGTCAAGAAACTAGTCAACTTGGTGAGTTAACTCTTTATCACCTTTTATTCCTTTTTGATCGCTTATTGCTCCTCTAGCAACCATTGATTTATCTTGCCTTCCACACTCTTAGCATGTACCTACATAAATGATTTAAACATATCTTCCAAAGGTAAAGATTGTTGAGGTGCATTAGATGAGGTTGCTTCCAGTTGCCATTGGGTACTAGGTTGGGCAGGAGGTTGTATATCGGATCTCCAACTAAAATTAGGGTGACTCTTCCAACCGGGATTGTAGGTGTTAGAGTAAGGTGAATGTGGTTTCCCAAAGAGTATACCTAAATCATTACATTCTCCCTTCATCTTAAAATAAGTTGGACAATCTCTAGGTAGATGATCTACCCCATTACACATGAAACAAGGCTCGTGGAACTCACCCTAGCAACCAATTCGGGGGCTCTAGCATCCTTGGTTTTTAAGGATTCAATTTCCTTAGTTAGGGCCTCTAAACGAGCTTTAAGGCTGTCTTCTTCCTTAAGTTGATAAATCCCAGCAGGTTGATTTCTCCTAGTGCTTTCCATGGCATTTGATCCTGTCCAAGTGTGGGCTTTTTCTGATAGGTCATCTAGGAAATCTATGGCTTTGTTAGGATCTTTTTGAAGAAAATCCTTGTTATACATCATTTCTATGAACTGCCTCTCCCTACTTAGAAGTCCATCATAGAAATAGCTAACTACTCGCCAACTCTCATACCCATGGTGTGGACAAGAATTTAAAAGGTCCTTGAAACGTTCCCAAACTTGATATAAGGTTTCACTCTCCTTTTGCGCAAAGTTTGAGATTTGTTTCTTGAGGTTATTAGTCTTATGGGTTGGGAAGTGCTTTTGGAAGAAAACTTGGGTCATCTCATCCCAACTACCTATAGACCTATGCCTTAACGAGTATAGCCAAACCTTAGCCTTTTCCTTAAGTGAAAAGGGGAAAAACCGAAGTTTGACGTTGTCTACCATATTAGCCCTACCTTGAAAGGTTGCTACTACTTCCTCAAATTCCCTAATATGGATATAGGGGTTTTCATTCTCAAACCCATGGAAGGTTGGTAGCAATTGGATCATGCCCGGCTTAAACTTAGGTTGTTGAACATTAGGGGGGAACATGATACAGGATGGTGTGGCCATTCGGCTAGGATGCAAATAGTCTTTTAGTGTCCTAGCAACATTCTCATTGTTATTTTCGGCCATGTTAATAAAATTCTCTAAATTCTCACTTGGGTGTGCACTATGGTTTGATCTAGGTGAGGTTTCACTAACGGACGTGGAAGGAGAGGGTAACTCTATTTCAGGTATTTTAATGAATCTACCTCGTGAATCTCTCAGTCTAAGCATACACCAAAGGAATTAGAGGGAGATAATTAAAACAGAAAAATAAAAATTAGAAAATCGAAACAAAGAGCAAAGAACGATATTACTGTCTTATCTCAACGTTGACAATCTTCCTTGTACTTAAGCGCGTTTCCCAGTAACGATGCCAAAATTTGATTACGCTCAAACTAATACATGGTTATTGTGTATAGTTGAGGTGTCGATCCCACGAGAAAAAGCGAACTACAAAGGAAAAGTGTAAACCTTAACACGAACGATAAAGATCAAGTGAGAGAATATGAATTTTAATAGTAAAATAATATGAGAAATTGTGTAAATATAATGAAGAATATGATAGAGAAACAATAAGGTTCTGGGAATCCTCCCTAGGTTCGTTGCCTTATTCCACTCTCGATTCAATTGTTTTGATCTCAATTGCATGTTTCACATCCCAAACAAGTAATCGAAAAATATTCAATCAAAGCATATAAAAACCCTAATGTAATTGCTATGAAATACTCTTTACTTTCGATTCAAGCACACATGACCTATCCTATAGATTTATCAAGAAACGATAGTATATCTCAATGACAATATCGTAGTAATGGACAAAACTAAAAGATAAATCTACCGGACTCAATCACATCCAAACAACTTAACATAAGAAGAGCTTGACTAGACTTATATGGAGAAGAAGCATGCAATCACCGGATTAAGAAAATCTTCTAATTAAATCAAAGAGTAAATCATAACAATGTTTTGACAATAAATCCAAACTACAATCGAATCAATAATAGAAAATAAGAACAACTACACCTAGGGATTCATCCCTTTTCCTTGCTTGGAGATTAGTTGGCCATGGGGCTCATGCTTGAACATCGTAATGTCGAGCTCTCTCTTCAATTTCCAGCCTTAATGAATGTCCTCTTATCAAACCCTAAGTGATCTATTTATAATACAAAAGGTCCAAGGGTGTTTTCGGGTTTAAACCATCATTAAAGTTCTAATTAGGTCATGACACGGCGCAGGAGATCACGTGGGCACCGCAACTCACACTTGCTCTCGCCACGGCTCAGCCTTTTCCTTGTTTTCTTCACTTTCTGGAGGCCGCGGCCCTGCCTGGTCCAAGCCGCGGCTCTGCCTGATTACATCCTTGCTCTTTTGGGCTTAGTTCTGGAGGCCGAGGCTTAGACTTCTCCAGGCCACAACGCACATACTTAAGACTTAATTTCTCTTCATTTTGTCCTTCCGAAAGCACTCCTTCACCTTGATATGCATGGAATCTTAGTGCTTCAAGCAATGATAGCTTTTCCATCTCTTTTAAACACAAAGTACCTGAAAATGCACCAAAATAAGTCAATGATCCAAGAATATCACTTTAGAGTTATTAAGGTATAAAAGTGCAATTCAAACCTCGATCAACCCAAAAATGCTAACAAATAAGTATTGTTGAGATGCATTTTATAACTCTCATCATACTCTCATACCCCGATCTCTTGCCCCAGATCTCTCTTGAAGACTAGTGATTATGTATTTTGGCCCTCTTTAATATCAAATAGCGAGTCTAGTTACCCATCATCTTTACTTTGTGCTTGGATCACACGTCCCTCAATTATTCCTTAATAAGGCCTAACACCACAATAGTAAAGCAGTTGCTACTAGTCTAACACTTAAAAGTGCACCTAGGATTGGGGCTCCTTACTACTCATAAAAGGATGTGTTAGACCTAGTAGGCTATAATCCTCACATATGCCAACCCAATTTGATCAACATCCTTGCCTATTCATCCTTCTTTGAAGGGAATGGCCTTGGTTATTAAGCTCGAAGTTGTGGAGTATGACGGAAAGGAGTAAGACCTATAGTTGGCAACTCGACTAAGGAGATTGAACCTCAATATGTTATCAAAAAAATATTTAAAAATTAACTTAAATTATTTTTGTTAGATTTCACTTGCACAATTTCACATAACCTTGTTCTTGCCCATATGGAGTGTGTTGGGGGCCTGTTATCCATTCGGTATCTTGGTGTGACCTTTATCCACTTCCGTCAACCCTTGGTATGTGACATAATTCACTTTGTCATATCAAGGTAATGAAAGTTGTCACCATGTTTGTACTCTTATGGTCCACTTATTCAGCCACTTGAGGAGCATAAGGGAACCTTTTAGCCATAGGATACCATGCTATTCAAAGTTATAAGGTGAAGTCCACCCGATAGATAAAACATAGAACTTTTTTCTAGGATAAGGACCCTTTTTATTCCTTTGAATGCTTGAAGAATTTGTTTGATCTTACGTCACATGTTAACAAGATAAAATTTGTTGTTTGATAATGTGCTATTCGTTAATTTTGATTTTGTTTGAATGATTTCAAATTAAATTTAGACAAATCCAAATTAATATTAGGCCTCAAATTGGTGTAAATTTTCTCATAGATAAATAATGTTGAAATGATATCATAGATAATCAACACAAAATTTCAAGCCTAAATTGATTAGACTTTAATTCATAAGGATTTTGTATAAGTAAATTTGATATAGCGTGGCTGAAACCCCAAGGGATCAAGTTGAATATACCTATCTAAAGAAATGCCACTTTTTCCATGTTTAACCATATTCACTTAGGACCAATAGATGTAGTTTTAATCATCTTAGGCTTAACTTTTGTGGGATGAATATTAACATCAATTCAACACTATTTAACTATAAGTAAATCCATGATAGCAAATAGATTGAAAAACAAATTTGGACTTGGATAGGTTTAAGTTGGGCTTAAATAAAATAAAATCCTTTTTCATTGCACGATTTTGTTTATAACATTTGGGCTAAGACGTACCTACCTCAAGTGGACTTTGACACATTTAACAGGCCTTCAACAATCACAAAAACTTTTCAAAAATGGATACCCAACAATAAGGTCAAAGTAATACTAAGGTAAGAAAGTGTGGCAGAGAAAACGAAGTGTTGAACTTAAAACTTAAAATGGGGTTTTCTTTTTGTTTCGTACTCAGAGTCCGATATAAGTTCCTAGTCTCAAAGTTCATCCCTTGCTTGGTTCTGAGATTCTAATGGAAGGTTGACAAAGTGAGAGATCTCCATTTCAGAGGAGGAAGCAGTTTCAAGCAGTGAGCTTTAGACAATGGTAGAAAATAGCAATAGTTGTATCAATAATGACCAGTATGAGGAAATGAAAGGTATGATAGCATCTTTCGCCACCGATAAGGTTAATTGCATGACCAATCTTGAAGAGAAGGATGCTAAGAAGGAAAATTAGAAATAAATAGTTAAGTCCAGTGGAGATAACTAAGAGTTCTATGATAAGGAAGAAAATCTCAAGGAAAATGAGAAGAAAGTTGCAAGCCAAGAGTTGAAAACAATTAGAAACAAGTTTGAGAAGATGCAAGTGGAACTAAGGAAGACCCAAGACTTTGATGGATATCTGTTTGAAATAGATGGCATTTCCCCTCATACTGAGGTAAGCCTAACCCCTAAGTTTAAAATGCCAGACATGGACCGATTCAATGGAACTAGTGATCCTAGTACCCACGTGAAACAATATATTGGGCTTTTAAAGCTCGTTAGATTGAAATCTGACCCATTTGCCATGTAGTTCTCTCACTCTCTCATTGGTATTGCTCTCAAGTGGTACTATACCTAAGAACTTAGTGTTGTGAAAGAATAGGATGACATGGCCTAAGCTTTTGTGATCTAGTATGCCTATAATGCCTAGTTGGACATTACCGTTTGTGATTTGGAAACTACGAAGCAAAAGCCTAATAAGAACTTATATGAATTTTTTTTGTTGGCATTCTAAGGCAGCTAAAATGGCCTACATATCCAGTGAGAAGGAAAACGTTCAAATTGTGATGAAAAATCTACAACTTGCTTATCAAGAAAAGATGTTTGCACTTATAATAGCAAAATTTGAGCAGTTGATAGATTCTGGAGTACAAATTGAAGACACTATTATCGAAGGTAGACTTGAGAAGAGTACTGGAAAATTCACGAGGAAGAACCAAGGTGCAAGTGGCAGTTGCACCAATAATAATGAGAACAACTTTATGGGTATCAATAATATGTAAGCTTCAAGACCCCAAAGTAATACAACAACAAAGTTAAAAGGAAGTGACGAGGCCCAAATGAATTCACTTCTTTTGGGATGTTTTTCTCCCAAGCTATGAGTAGATTGATTAGGAAAGGGAAGTTACAACCTTTACCTAAATGACCTTTGCCTAACCATATTATTGCTCATTATAACCACATCAATTATTGTGCTTTCCATTAACAACTTGGTCATGATACCGACAACTACTTTCACTTCAAGAACAAAATCCAAGACCCTATAGAAATCGATGATGATGTCTTTTTTCCCAATGATGAAAAAAACCCTTAGCCTAACTATCCTGCCACACCACCTCTAAATTTCCTCAACATGATAGAGACCTCGCATCCTATTTTTGACCCATCTTCCCTCATCACACCCTCAAATACATACCTGAATACTCACCTAAACACTATCTCCACACACACCCCTATAACCACTTCTGACTTCTTAATAATCTAAAGTCTCAAGAAGCTATCATTCCACCTCAAGACTAAGCAACCAACCTCTACTTTGATATAACCTAATTTTGTGTGTTCGACAAATCTTATGTCCATGCTACCAAAGATTTCTTCAAGTTTGGCAAGGCCTAAAGGAAAGGCCTTCAAAACCATGCTAACTCCACCAAGGATATGATTTTTCCACCCACTTTAAACACCTCAACCATGAACACTCCTACCTTAAACACCTATACCCTAAACACTTTCCTTGTCACAAACACCCTACCCACTACCTCTTTTGGAGATTGATGAAGGTCATAAAATGCATCTCTATAGTACTTATTTGTTAGCATTTTAGGGTTAATCTAGGGTTGAATTACACATTTATACCTTAAAAATTCTAAAGTGTCCTTCTTGGATCATTGATTTATTTCGATGCATTTTTAGGTATCTCGAGTTTAAAAGAGATGAAAAAGCTATCGTTGCTTGAACCACGAAGATTCCATGCACATCAGAGTGAAGGAGTGGTTTCAGAACTGTTCTATGCTGCGGCACAGAAAGGCTGAGCCGCAGCCACCAGAAACATTCAGAAGTTAGAACCAACAAGTGTGCGTCGCGGCCTACAGAACTTCCACAAGACCAGGATCCAAGGATGCGCCGCAGCCTGACCAGGCTAAGCCGCGGCCTACAGAACCTCCACAAGACCAGAATCCAAGGTTGAGCCGCGGCACAGAAAGACTGAGCCGCAACACTAGCGCGGTCCCCTGATTCCGCTTCAGACATAATTAGGGCTTTTAATGACTTTTTTTAGCTGAAAATGCCTCTAAACCTTATGAGCTATTAATAGAACACTGAGGGAGGTTGAAATCAGAGGAGCTACCATTATTATTCTTCATCAAACATGAACCAAATTTCCAGCTAATCTCCAAGCAAGGAAAAAGGATGAATTCCTACGTGTAATTGTTCTTATTTCCATTCTTGATTCAGTTGTAAGGATTTATTGTTAAACATTATTTATGATTTACTCTTTGATTAAGTAAAGAATTAGAAGATTTTCTCTTAATCCGGTGATTGCATCTTTCTCCTCCATATAAGTCTAGTCAAGCTCTTCTTATGTCAAGTTGTTGAATGTGACTGAGTTCGGTAGATTTATCTTATAGGTTTTTCCATTACTGCGATATTGTTATTGAAATATATTATCGTTTCTTGATAAATCTATAGGATAGGTCATGTGTGCTTAAATTGAAATCAATGAGTGATTTGTAGCAATTACATTAGAGTGTTAATGTGTTGTGATTGAATATTTTTCGATTGCTTGTTTGGGATGTGAAACTAGAAATCGAGATAAAACAATTTGAATTGAGATTAGAATAAGGCAAAAAACTTAGGAAGGATTCTCAGAACTGTGTAATTTCTTTATTGAATTTTTCATTATATTTACACAACTCTCTCACATTATTTCATTATGAAAACTCAGATTCTTTCGTTTGACTTTTATCATTCGTGTTAAGGTTTACACTTTCCCTTGTAGTTTGCTTTTCCTCGTGGGATTGACACCTCATCTATACACAATAACCGCATGTTAGTTTGAGCATAATCAAATTTTGGCGCCATTTCTAAGGAGATGCGCTTAAGTACAAGGAAGATTATCAACGTTGAGACAAGACGTTAATATTGTTCTTTGCTCTTTGTTTTGATTTTCTATTTTTTTTTTCTGTTTTATTCATTTACCCTCTAACTCCTTTAGTGTATGCTTAGAACGAGAGATGTGCGAGGTAGATTCATTAAAGGACCCAAAATAGAGTTAGCCTCTCATTCCAAGTCTGTTAGTGAAACCTCACCTAGATTAAACCACAGTGCACACCTAAACGAGAATTCAGAGGATTTTGTTAACATGGCCGACAATCACAATGAGAATATTACTAGGACACTTAAGGACTACTTGCACCCTAGAGAACGGCCACACCATCTTGTATCATGTTCCCCCCTAATGTTCAACAACCGGAGTTTAAGCCGAGCATGATCCAAAATGCTACCAACCTTCCATGGGTTTGAGAATGAAAACCCCTATGTCCATATTAGGGAATTTGAGGAAGTAGTAGCAACTTTTTAGAATAGGGCTGATATGGTAGACACCGTCAAACTTCGATTTTTCCCTTTTTCACTTAAGGAAAAGGCCAAGGTTTAGCTTTACTCACTAAGGCCTAGGTCTATAGGTAGTTAGGATGAGATGACCCAAGCCTTCTTCCAAAAGCATTTCCTAACCTATAAGACCAATAACCTCAAGAGACAAATCTTAAACTATGCATAAAAGGAGAGTGAAACCTTATATCAAGTTTGGGAACGTTTCAAAGACCTTTTGAATTCTTGTCCACACCACGGGTATGAGAGTTGGCGGGTAGTTAGCTGTTTCTATGATAGACTCCTAAGTAGGGAAAGACAATTCATAGAAATGATGTGTAATGGGAATTTTCTTCAAATAGATCCCGACCAAGCCATAGATTTCCTAGATGACCTATTGGAAAAAGCCCACACTTGGACAGGACCAAATACCATGGAAAGTACTAGGAGAAATTAACCCGTTGGAATTTATCAACTTAAGGAAGAGGATAGCTTTAAAGTCCGTTTAGAGGCCCTAACTAAGGAAATTGAAGTTTTGAAAACCAAGGATGCTAGAGCCCCCAAACCAGTTGCTAGGGTAGAGTCCCATGAACCTTGTTTTATGTGTAATGGGGTAGATCATGTACTTAAGGATTTCCCAGCCTATTTTGAGATGAAAGGAGAGTGTAATGCTTTAGGTATACCCTTTAGGAAACCATACTCATCCTACTCTAACACATACAATTTCGGTTGGAAGAATCACCCTAATTTCAGTTGGAGATCTGATATACAACCTCCTCCCCACTTTAGTACCCAATGGAAACCAAAATCAACTTCATCTAATGCACCACAATAATCATTACCCTTAGAAGATGCTTTTAAGTCATTTATGTAGGTACATGCCAAGAGTGTGGAAGAATAAGGCAAGATAAATCAACGGTTGCTAGAGGAGCAACAAAGGATCAAAGAGGAACAAAAAGTGATAAAGAGCCAACTCACCAAGTTGACTAGTTTCTTGAAAATTCAAGAGCAAGATCGTTTTCCCTCGTAGCCACAACCTAATCTAAGGAGACAACATATAGTGCAAACCTCCAATCCCGATAATCAAAATGTTAAAGAGGTTAATGCCATGATTTCTCATAACGGTAAGAAAATTTATGGGCCCACTCTACCATCAAACTTGATTCCTAACACCGTGAGCAACAAGGATGAAGCCCCCAAGAACAAGATGCCCATAGTGATTCTTTACCAGTGCTTTTCCCTCAAGCACTCCTTAAACCTAAGGAGAGAAATTCAGCATTAAACGGTGAGATTCTTGAACAACTTTAGCATGTTAAAATTAACCTCCCTCTTCTTCATGTTATAAAACAGGTTCCCAACTATGCTAAAGTTATTAAGGATCCATGCACACTTAAGAGGAGGCACAATGTGAAGAAGACCGCATTCTTAACGGAGCACGCAAGTGCGGTAATTGATAGCAAGATGCCACCCAAATATAAAGATCCGGGCTATCCAACTGTGGCTTATCAAATTGGAAACAAATCTTGTGGCCAAGAATTGCTAGATTTGGGGGCTAGTGTGAACCTTATGCCATACTCCATTTAATTGCAGCTCGCCCTAGGTGAGATCAAACCAACTTTCGTGGTACTTCAACTAGCGGATCGATTGGTAAGAAAGCTAAGAGGTATTATGGAAGATGTTTTATTGCAAATTGACAAATTCTATTATCCCATTGACTTCTTGGTTTTAGATACCATTTCTATTGTGAATACAGAGTCAAAAATTCCTTTGATACTTGGAAGACCATTCCTTGCCACCGCCAATGCCCTCATTAATTGTAGGAATGGCCTAATGACATTATCATTTGGAAATATGACTCTAGAGATGAATGTTTTTTGAATGTCAAGGCAGCCACGTGAAGAGGATGAGTGTTTCGACACTTGCATAATCGATGAGCTTATTTTGGAGGATGAGTACATTAAATATAATTCTAGCTCTTTGGAATTCCTTCATAATAATTTTGATCTTGATGATTCTTCCATTTATCCTCATGCTGTTAATGTTGTTGATGTTTTTAATAAGTCACAGGGATTTATTAAGAAATCATGGCAGCCATGCTTTGAGGAGTTGCCTAAAAAAAGGGAGGCACCCAAACCCTCTTTCGAGGCTTAATTCCACTATAAAAGAAGTGGTGAAGAATGAAGTGTTGAAACTATTAGATGCGGGAATCATATATCCTATTGCTGATAGTAAATGGGTAAGTCCTACATAGGTTGTTCCTAAAAAGTTAGCTGTTACTGTGGTGAAGAATGACCTGGGAGAGTTAGTCCCTACAAAACTTGTGACTGGGTGGTGGATGTGCATTGATTACAGAAAATTGAATGCTGCCACCCAAAAAGACCATTTTCCCCTCCCTTTTATTAATCAAATTCTTGAGTGTGTTGCTGGTCATCATTTCTATTGTTTCTTGGATGGTTATTCTGGTTATTATCAAATTGAAATTGCATTAGAAGACCAAGATAAAATCACCTTCACTTGTCCTTTTGGTACTTATACTTTTTGTAGAATGCCATTTGGATTGTGTAATGCACTTGCTACTTTTCAACGTTGCATGATGAGCATTTTTAGTGACATGGTTGAAAATTGCATGGAAGTTTTTATTGATGACTTGATTGTTTTTGGATCTTCCTTTGATACATGCTTATTGAATTTAGAGAGAGTATTGACTCGTTGTGAGGAGGAGTTAGTTTTGAATTGGGAAAAATTTCACTTTATGGTACCTTCAGGTATTGTCTTAGGGCATATTATTTCTTCTAAGGGGATAGAGGTTGATCAATCTAAGATTGAATTAATCTCTAAGTTCCCTACGCCTAGGACAGTAAAGGATGTGAGATCCTTTCTTGGTCACGTGGGCTTTTATAGGAGGTTCGTACAGAATTTTTCCACCATATCTAGACCACTATGTGACCTCCTAGCTAAAGATGCCCCATTTGAGTGGACATAAGCTTGTCAAAAGGCCTTTAAAATGCTAATCCACAAGCTTACCTCAGCACCAATAATGCAGTCACTTGATTGGAATTTACCTTTTGAGGTCATGTGTGATGCTAGTGACTTTGCTATAGGTGCTATTCTTGGACAATGAAGAGAGGGGAAGCCTGTTATCATTTACTATGCTAGTAGAACTCTAAATAGTGCTCAGATGAATTACTCCACCACTGAAAAAGAGTTGCTAGCTGTAGTGTTTGCTTTGGATAAATTTCGTGCTTACTTGATTAGTTTTCCTATTATTATTTTCACAGATCATTCAGCCTTTAAGTACCTTCTTACAAAGAAGGATGCTAACGCGTGACTAATACAGTGGATTTTACTTTTGCAAGAATTTGAAATCACCATCAAAGATAAGAAAGGAGTAGAGAACGTAGTGGCTGACCATCTCTCGAGGCTCACATTTGAGGACACCTCTGATGACCTACCAATCAGGGATGATTTTCTAGATGAGCATTTACTCTCTATTACTTCTCTACCATGGTTTCCTCATTTCATGAATTATTTGGCTGCCGGTGAGATACCGACAGATTAGAGCACTCAGGACAAGAGGAAGTTCATGACTGAGGTACATAATTTTTATTGGGATGACCCTTGTCTTTTCAAATACTACCCTGACCAAATTTTAAGGCATTGTATCCTTAATGAAGAGATTGTCAGTGTCTTGGAATTTTGTCACTCCTATGCTTGTGGGGGCCACTTTTCAATGAAGAAAACCGTTGAAAAAATTCTACGGTGTGGATTTTATTGGCCCACATTGTTTAAGGATGCAAACATCTATTGTTACTTATGTGAAAAGTGTTAGAAGTTAGGAGGTGTGTCCCGTCGTAATATGATGCCCTTAAACCCAATTTTAGCGATTGAAATCTTTGATTGTTGGGGCATTGATTTTATGGGACCATTTCCTCCTTCTTTTGGCTATCAATATATCATTGTGGCAATATATTATGTGTCAAAATGGGTAGAGGTAGTAGCTTGCAGGACCAATAATAATAGGACAGTAATTAAATTTCTCAAAGAAAATGTGTTATCTCGATTTGGTACACCACATGCTATAATTAGTGATCCGGGTACACATTTTTGCAACCGTTCTTTTGAAACTTTGATGAAAAAATATGGGGTGTTACATAAGATCTCTACTACCTACCACCCTCAAACAAGTGGATAGGTAGAACTTGCAAACAGGGAAATTAAGCAAATTTTAGAAAAAAACAGTCAACCCGAATCTCAAAGATTGGTCTTTGAGACTAGTTGATGCGCTTTGGGCCTACCGTATAGCTTTCAAAACTCCCTTAGGTATGTCACCTTATAGGCTTGTTTTTGGAAAGTCTTGCCACTCACCTGTGGAGCTTGAGTTGGGCCATCAAGTATTTCAATTTTGACATAGGAGAAGCAGGTAAGCTTAGGAAATTTCAGTTGACCGAGTTAAAGGAGTTGAGAAATGATGCTTATGAGAACTCTAGAATCTATAAAGCTAAAATGAAAGTGTTTCATGATAAAACAAAATTTGAGGAAAACATTTAAGCCTAATGATCGCGTGTTCTTATATGATTCTAGAGTCCATAAGCACCAAGGAAAACTTCGGTCGAGGTGGACCAGCCCTTTTGTAGTGAAGAATGTTTTTGCAAATGGGGTGGTAGAAATAGAGGATATTAAGGATGGTCGGATCTTTAAAGTAAATGGTCAATGCCTTAAAATATTAATTGATAGGCAAGGTTTGGAAGTGGAATACATTTCACTTATGGATCCGATTGATTAACCTTGACCACACCACACAGGTATGTTTTTATTTATTTGTCCGTTGTTTGTTTCATTTTTAGTTAAGTCTACCTTAATTTTAATTTTTAGATTTTAGTTTGATTTAATCTAATTTTTAGTTTAAGGTTATTTTTATTAATTTTATTATATATATTTATGTTTTTTTATTTTGCACAAACAAGGTATTTGCTATATTTTTTAGCCCATGAGAGGAACCAGGGTCAGTGTGCGCGCTGCAGCCCAAGGGCTCACGCCTCGCCCAATAGCAACCCACAAAGTTTTGTTTCCATTTTGCACCTCGCCCAGCCCATCTTGCACCTCGCCCCACAGAGCATCAGAAGCCCAGCCCACATCAATTCGCACCGCGCCTCAGCTCAATGTAAGCCGCGGCGCACAGCAACACATAATTTGGGCATTAGGTCTTCAAGTCGTGGCGCCAGCTCGCACACAACACATTAAAAACCCAATTCTGCACCTTTCTTCTTCATTTCTCCTTTGAAAATACGCAGCACACTCAACTATCTCTCATCCTCTCTCCAAAATTCCTCCTTACCCATCCACTCTTTCCCATTTTCTCTTGATTTTAACACAATTCCTTGAAGAATTTCTCACTTATGTGCAGATTTTGCTGCAAATTTCTCCAAAGAGATTGATTCTAAGAGGATTTTGGGTTTTTTGAAGAGGATTTCAAGTTTGTGGGTCTTTCTCTCCAACTTTGGGCATAAAGTAAGATCAATTTCTTCTCTTTGTTATGGACTTGTGATTTTTGAGTGGTTGCATTTGATTTAGTTCTCTTGTCTTAGAAATTAGTTCAAATGGCACCTAAAACTAAGAGACAAAGGGCAAAGCAGCCCCAAGAGTTTGACAAGAGTAAATTTGGCAGATAGGAGTATTAAAAGACCTAGAGGTATTCTCGAGGATGTCTTAGTAAAAGTTGGCGAGTTCATTCTACCTGCAGATTTTATTGTATTAGACATGGAAGAATGCCCTATGCCATTACCTTTACCTATCATACTAGGGAGACCTTTCATGAGGACTGCCGACACTAAAATCAGTGTGAAAAAGGGTATAGTAAGTATGAAAATTAATGGTGAGAAGAGAGAATTTAAAATATTTGATGCAATGAAGTTTCCTCAAGATGACTTTAACTGCTTTAATGTTTGTATGATACAAAACTTTGTTGAGCAAGCATTTTAGGTCCAACACATTGATTCATTGGAGACTACTCTCACCAATAGCTTCACTGAGATGGATATTGAGCAAGAATATGAAAATATTACTGATGACATCGTCACAGCTGTGCACCATCTTGCAACCTCTCCTAAATACTCCAGTATGTATCCTCCTCCATTTGAAATTCTCATACCTACTAACACTACTCTTCTTCCATCCATTGTGCAGGCACCAACATTGGAACTCAAGCAGCTACCTGAGCATCTAACATACACCTATTTGGGAGAACATGAGACTTTACCTGTGATAATTGCTGCCAACTTGAGTAGTGGAGAAGAAGGGAAGCTATTAAGAGTTCTTAGGGAGCATAAAACTGCTATTGGGTGGACCATTGCCGACATTAAGGGGATAAGTCCAGCAAAGTGCATGCATAACATCTACCTTGAAAAGGAAGCATGGCCCACTCGAGATGCTCAAAGAAGACTTAACCCACACATGAAAGAGGTAGTAAAGGCCGAGATACTAAAGCTACTAGATGTCGGCATCATCTACCCTATATCGGATAGCAAATGGGTGAGTCCAGTCCAAGTCGTTCCTAAAAAGAGTGAGATTACTGTGGTAAAGAATGAAGATGAAGAGCTTATACCTACACGAAAAACAACGGGTTGGAGAGTATGCATTGATTACCGGAGGTTAAACAAAGTAACTAGAAAAGATCATTTTCCCCTGCCATTCATTGATCAAATGCTAGAAAGATTAGCCGGTCATAGTTATTACTGCTTCTTGGATGGATATAGTGGATACAATCAAATCGCCATAGCACCTGAGGATCAAGAAAAGACTACATTCACATGTCCTTTCGGTACATTTGCTTATAGAAGAATGCCATTCGGTTTATGCAACGCACCAGCCACTTTTCAAAGATGTATGATGAGTATTTTTTTCGATATGGTAGAGAAATATATTGAGGTATTCATGGATGATTTCAGTGTCTTTGGATCTACTTTCGATGAGTGCCTAAATCGTTTGGAAAATGTCCTAAGGAGATGTGAAGAAACTAATTTAGTACTGAATTGGGAGAAATGTCACTTCATGGTTCAACAAGGTATTGTGTTGGGTCACTCCATCTCAGACAAAGGTATTGAAGTAGACAAGGCTAAGATTGACATCATTTCAAAGCTACCTCCCCCTCTCACGGTCAAGGGCATTAGAAGCATCCTTGGACATGCGGGTTTTTATAGAAGATTCATAAAAGACTTCTCCAAAATCTCGAGACCCCTTTGTGCACTATTGACTAAAGATACCAAGTTCGAATGGAGTGAAGATTGTATGCAAGCTTTCAACACCTTGAAGAACGTTCTCACCTCTGCCCCAATAATGATGGCACCAGATTGGAATCTACCTTTCGAATTAATGTGTGATGCCAGTGACTTCGCCTTGGGAGCTGTCTTGGGTCAAAGAAACAATAAGGTACCTCATGCTATTTACTATGCTTCTAAAACACTAAATGATGCTCAGCTCAACTATTCTACTACTGAAAAAGAATTGTTAGCTGTTATTTTTGCTTTAGAGAAGTTTAGATCGTATCTTATTGGTTCTAAAGTTATTGTATTCACTGACCATGCTGCTTTGAGATATTTGTTTTCTAAGAAAGATGTAAAGCCTAGGCTAATCAGATGGATACTCTTACTCTAAGAATTTGACTTAGAAATCAAGGACAAGAAGGGCAGTGAGAATGTAGTTGCGGATCATTTGTCAAGACTCCCATATGAAAGTGATGATAAAAAGTTTCCCTTAAATGAGAACTTTCCCGATGAACAACTATTTGCACTTGAGGTAAAACTTCCATGGTATGCTGATATAGTTAATTATCTAACTATTAAAATTTTTCCCCCAGGTATGACCACTCAAGAAAAGAAACGGCTAATATCTCTATCAAGACACTACATATAGGATGACCCATACCTTTTCAAGGTCTGCCCTGATCAAATCATCAGAAGATGTGTCCCAGAAGAGGAACATTCGAGCTTGTTGCAACATTGCCATCAGTTAGCTTGTGGAGGTCATTTTGGAGCAAAACGAACAGCTCTTAAGGTACTCCAATCTGGTTTCTATTGGCCAAAGTTATTTAAAGATGCTTTCTCCTTTTGCAGCTCATGTGATAGATGCCAGCGGACGGGTAACATCTCTTCTCGAAATCAAATGCCCTTACAAAATATTCATATAGTAGAACTCTTTGATGTATGGGGCATTGATTTCATGGGACCTTTTCCTAATTCATTTGGCTATTTATATATTCTTGTGGGTGTGGATTATGTGTCTAAATGGGTCGAGGCTGTCCCCTCAAGGACTAATGATCACAAAGTGGATATCAAGTTTCTGCAGGCTAACATTTTTACTAGGTTTGGAACTCCAAGAGCGATCATCAGTGATGGGGCAGCCACTTCCATCATCGTTCTTTCTCCGTACTACTCCTAAAGTATGGGATTACTCATAGAGTTGGCACTCTTTATCATCCTCAAACCAGTGGCCAAGTAGAAATAAGCAACCGAGAAATCAAGGGAATCCTAGAACGGACAATAAAGCCAAATCGGAAGGATTGGTCTCCAAGCTTAAACGACGCTCTATGAGCATATAGAACAGCTTATAAGACTCCAATTGGCATGTCTCCCTACCGCCTCATCTTTGGAAAATCATGCCACCTCCCGGTGGAATTAGAACATCGAGCATATTGGGCCATTAAGCAGTTCAACTTTGAAATGAAGCAAGCGGGTGAGAAAAGGAAACTGTATCTAAATGAGCTTGAAGAATTGATATATGAGGCCTATGAGAATGCAAAGTTATACAAAGAACGGACGAAAGCTTATCATGACAAACAACTAGTCCGAAAAGAGTTCCATGTAGGACAAAAGGTGCTGCCATATGACTCACGATTAAGGCTGTTCCCAGGCAAGCTGAAATCCAGATGGTATGGTCCGTACATGGTCACCAAGGTCTTCCCTCATGGGGCATTAGAAGTCTGTGGTCCCAACAGAAATCAACCTTTTACAATTAATGGACACAGAGCCAAGCCATACCTTGACACTAAATTCCTTCCAAGAAATGAAGACTTGGCACTTGAATCAGTCCATGATACAGCTGAAACACAGGCACTAGAGCTCCACGAGGTGGGCTCTAGGTGCTTCCCTCCAAACAACTAGCACGGTCGCAAGAGAGTGCTTGAGCAAAGTAAAAATTTGATCATCTATTAAGCTCAAGCACCTCTGGTAAGGTTAGTGGTATTGAAGCCACTAACAACTGGTAAGGTTGTGCTGTTTCAATTAGTCATTCGTTTTGCTAAGGTAAGTTTTTAATTATACTTATATGCCACACTTGCGATCGATCGCACCCTTCAGTGCGATCGAGCGCAAGAGTGCGATCGAACGTGTCCTAACAACATAAGCGAGCGCACCCCGTGTGCGATCGAGCGCACTCGAGGCAGAGACATTTATAAAATTGAACTCACTCACTCACTTCCCTCACTCACTTCACTCGCCCCCTGCACATTTGCTCTCACTCTCACTCGCACACAACACCCCTACCCACATCACCCTACCTCACACCCAACCATCACAACACCTCATCATCACCTTACCCTTACCACCATCCTCCACCAGCACCGCCGTCAACCGCCCTCCCTATTCACATTCCGTCATACATTGCACAAGGTATTGTACACATACACAAATTTTAAATAGAAACTGTGAATTCATTTTACATATACATTACTGTGTGTTTGATTGAATGGTTGTTTGGTTGCAGGAGGGGTAGGAACGAGTTCCACATTGAAAAACCATAGCTTGCCTGTTTGGTGCACATAAGCTGTTCGACGTAAATCCTGACCGTGTGCGATCGAGCGCAAGGTAGTTGCGATCGAGCGCATAGACAGTGTGCGATCGAGCGCACACCACTGAGATCGATCGCAAATCAGCCAGAAGCCAAGCACCAACATGTCTCGACCGTCTGTTTCCATGTCTGGCGCCTTTAGTAGTCGTACCTCCTCATCTCGGCCCAGCATCGAGCAACGGGAGTTGTTGTTCGAGACCGCTTTCGCCATCGACGACATATTCCGGCACATGGATGCCACACAATGGGCCGTCCAAGCACTCCGACTCTGAGGGTTGAAGAAGCTATTTAAGCCGGTGTGCTCCACTGCCTACTCCCAGCTCGTAGTGCAGTTTTATGAGCATTTATCTTTCGACTGCAGCAGACCGGGGGTCCTCACCTCTTCAGTTAGGGGCACACCCATCGAGGTGACCAGTACCAATATCGCCACTGCTCTTCATTGCACGGATGAGTCCCCTCTTGATGGCACTGATATTGAGGAGCAGCCGAAGTCCTTTGCCTTGACCGAGATCATAATGGATATGTGCGCTGGCCAGTATGCCGACAGGCATAACAATACGGCCGGCCGGATCCAAGCTACCCCCCAGACTATGGCTCATCGATACGATCCTCCAGCGTAATGTGTGTCCGTTGGGGCACAAGACACAGCGGCGAGACCAGTTTCTTCAAACATTATACGCCTTCCATAGAGGCCACTGGTACTCCATCCTGTCTGTCATTTGGAGCCAGCTGCACAAGTTTTGGGATCACGTACATGGCCGTTAGACTACCACGGCCAATGCTTGGGGACTCCCTTTCCCGTTCCTACTCACCTCCATCCTCAAGAAGAAGGGGATTAAGGGGACCCACAGTGATGGGCCTGTACGAGAGCATCCTATCTTTGGGCGGGCTTAGTGGACACAGAGCATATCAAATATGCCACGAGGTTCCCTAGTCCCTGCTCCAGCAGCTGAGCGAGTAGAGGAGGATCACATGGAGACCAAGGCCCCTGTTATGAGCCCAGTACGGGAGGAGAACCATTCGGATATGGGACCCACCGAGTCCCAGCACTTCTTAGCTGAGCTATCCTCCTTCCGAGGCGAGGTCGCTGCCGCCACCACTCTTGTACATCAGCGCATCGACAGTTTGGAGGCACGATTTACACGCCAGGAGGCCATGCTGCAGGCAATACTTGATCGCCTACCTCCAGCACCCGGTACCTCTCCGACTGCACCACCTGATGATCAGCAGTGAGAGAGTACCACGTTTGGCTGAAGACGTAAAACTTAGCGCTCATGGGAGGCACCCCACTGCATATCCTTTTTTTTATAGTTATTAGTATTTTACTTGTTTATTATTTTGTTTTTAGTACTTGTTTTCCATTTTATGTTTACTTTTCTTTCTTTTTCAAGGATAGTGTTAGTGCATCCAGTTGAAGTTTGGGGGCGTGCTACAAACCATGCCAGCCATATAGCTCTCCATCTCCCAAGTCAGATCTTTCCATGCTATTTACACATTGGGGACAATGTGTATTTTAAGTTTGGGGGTATGGGGACACATTCACACACTACACTATGTCCTACATTTTTAGTTTTGTCGCTATTTTCATAGATAAATGCATGTTCATTCTGTCCAATAAACTTTTGTTTTGCGATCTAAACAAAATGTTATGATTCGACTTCATCAGTGAGCTTAACACTTTGAACATGTAGGCCAATAAACAAGTTTTGAACCTAGATCACTGCCCTTTTGGCATTTAAGAATTCACAAGTTTAACTTGAACTATCACGAGCACATTAGCACATAGCTGTGTGGGGTATGACATGATATTTGGATTGGTATGTTTCTTTTGCTTGACTGTGAACTAGATGACCTATTAGATTGACATTTTGGCATACAAAAAAAGAAAAAGATTAATTAAGTGCTCAAAAAGAAAAATGCTCCTAATGATCAATAAAAACAAATCTTCCGCTGAGTAACTGGCCCTCTTGCCTCAGTAAGCATTGAGTGTCACGTCAAAAGGTGGAAAATTCTAAAAATGATCATTAAAAAAAAAAAGAATTTTTCCGCTGAGTAACTGGCCCTCTTGCCTCAGTAAGCATTGAGTGTCACGTCAAAAGGTGGAAAATTCTAAATGGTAGCATAAAAATCAGTTAGTTTCGTAGCCTTGTTGACTCGAGCTAGTAAGTCCTTAGGGGTGTCTTTACACCTAATGCCCTAAAACCATCTGGTTTGGGAGTCATTGGCCAAACACTCGTTACACGAGTCATCAAGAAAGCATAAGGGAACTAACTTGGCAAAAATCTCGCAAATAAAAGTCTATGCCATATTTGTTGACTCTAATAGGAAGTTTGGTGAATCTTGAGTCATCGAAACACTACCTTTTTAAATTTCTTGAAAACCCAACCTTTTATGTGCTGATCACCACACACCAAAGTCAAACTTGTGATATCTTAAGATACCTAGTGAATATGATTTACGTTCAAAACTCTTATTCATTGCAGATATATGTTTACACTTGTTAAGCTTGCTCATGAATGCGCATCATAGTTCTGTGTAAGATCTAGATTTTTGATTGACACTATGAACATTGGATTTATCTATATTTTTGTTTTAGTTTTTAATTTAGTATTGCTAAGGGTCTAGCAATATGTAAGTTTGGGGGTGTGATAGACGCTTAAATATACATATTTAAGCCCCCTTATTTACACTTGTTAGATCCTTTATTACGTTAATTTGGTATCTTTTACTCCATTTGTGTGTTTTACATGTTTTTATAGGGTCTTGGAGAAAAAGAAACAGTTTTGGCACTTTAAGGAAGAAATCTAGAAGCCCTGGAGCACTTTCTGGACAAAGTGTGATCGAGCGCACATGCAATGCGATCGAGCGCACATACGATCGTGCGCACACTTGTAGGATCGAGCGCACACTGCGATCGAGCGCACATGTACGGGCGTAAACAGTAAACTGCAGAACCTTATTTTGGAAAGTATAAGATTTTCATTTTTGGAAGGTTTAGGATTGTCGTTTTAGGAAGGTTTAGGACTCATGGGTCTATTAGGACTTCTCAAAGACCTATAAATACACTTGTAACTCACACACAAAAACACACCTTAGATAGAAAACACTTTTCTCTTTTCTTTTACTTGGAGTGGAGAGCTTTGGAGAGAATTGACGCCTCTTCTCTCGGGTTTATTCTTCTCCCTTATGTTTTGTTTAATTATGTTTACTTCAGTTAGTATGTGTAACTAACTCTCTTATAGGGCTCGATTGAAGCCCTAGTTATGCATTCCCATATTTTTATTCATTGATTAAATCTTTGCATAGCTTATTATGTTACTTAACTTGATTAACGCCTATGCTTATTTAAATTCCTCATATGTATGTGTAAGGCCAACGTATATGGGTTAGTTAGATCAATTTGGATGACCGAGTCCTGGGTCTAACATCAGTAACAAGGGACCATCTTATCCGGATACCCGGGTTAATCAACATGGGAAACCGGGAGTAGATACCATGCCCTAGGTCTTATGTGGTTGTCGATTTCCACAGTACCTATGTTTTCTTAAGGAATAACTCAAGCAGATACCATGCTGAATCCCTTAAGGAAGAAAAGAGTTAGAGTAGATACCATACCTAACTCGTTGCTTAGGGAAATCAATAGCTTAAGGAGTAGATACCATACCCTTAGGTTGGCAACCAGTAGGTACACATAATAAGGCTAGAGCACTGATACCTTATACAAAATCGAGAATGTATGACTAGTGGTGGATATCAAAGCCCTATGTCTTTATTATTATCAAATCACCCTTCAGTTTATTATTTCTATCTTTTTACATTGCAAATATAATTCTAAATCGAACTTTGCCAATCCCTGTGGAGATGATCTTGCATTCGCACACTATGCTACACTATTGACCTTGTGCACTTGCAAGTAAAACAAAGTACGATTATTCACCTATTTATTTAGGTATATCTTCGCACAACAGATAAAATTTGAATAAATTATTAATCAATGATTTGATGATAGATGAAAGTTGGTTGATGGGAATAATTGACATGTAGAGAATTACTATATGAGAAGTAATATTATTAGAATAATGAGTCGATTTAATAATGAATGTGATAAATGAAATTCTTGATGAGCTATGGTTAATAATTTGATATGATATATGAGGAGAAGAATTCAGTGTAGTCGATCAAATAATAATTTGAGAAGAAGCAGGATACCTAATTTGAATGTCTAAATATATGCTTGTTTTTATAGTATTGTTCATATGCATATTTCATATCATTATTCATATACATATACATGAAATAAAAGAACCGGAAGGGGGCCGATCTAAATGAAAACTGTGACAGCTGGTATATACTGGAGAGAAATGAAAACCGTGGTAGCCGATATATGCTGGAAATAAATGAAAACTATGACAATCTGTATATGCTGGAGATAAATGAAAACCGTGACAAACGATATATGCTGAAAATAAATGAAAACTGTGACAGCTGGTATATGCTGGTGATAAATGAATAGTGTGACAGCCAGTATATGTTGGAGATAAATGAAAACCATGACAGCTGGTATATGCTGGAGATAAATGAAAGCTGTGACATCCGTTATATGCTAGAGATAAAAGAGTCGGGAAGGCAACCGGTCTAAGATAAAAACATGTCAACATGTTGGAAGACGTTCCCAAATAATAATTCATGCATTGCATCTGTTTTAAATATTGATTTTTATTGCTTAAGATGCTGAAGTGTTATTCTTGATTGTGAATTTATTGATAAACGAATGAGTCTCACAGAGAGACAGATATGATGAGAAAGAAATTTGAAAGTATGATATGATAAGAACTATCTGAATGATTGATTATATGTTGTGAACCTCATAACGAGGTAATTTTGAGATAAAATTGATAGTCTCAAGATGATTAAATATATGAGAAGAAGATATTTATAAAGGATGGAGATTATTATAGGAGTAGTGATAATAGAATGCTATTATGAAAATTTCACGAGATATAGATGAATGAATATTGGAAGATTAATTATACAAATTGAATACTTCTAATAAATTTAATTCACTAAGCTTGTGAAGCTCACTCCTCATTGTTCAATGATTTCAGGTAGTGGACAAGACATACAAAATTGTGAGAGGAGTTTCAGACTAAATCATTTCTGTAAGCCACATGGTCCACATCCTTAGACCAATGGAAAGAGAAAAAAAATTGTAAATATTCATGCATAGTATGTTGTATATAATGTTCAATTGAGATCTGAATGATGTATCTCCCCTGTTGAGGATTGAGGATTGAGGATTGATGTATGTAAATAATTGTAGTTGGTAATTTTATTGTTGCATATATGTGTCGTGCTGGGATTTTCGAAATGTGACAGCACTGTCTCGGGGGTGGCCAATCCAGGATGTGTCATTATAGATACTCCACCAGTGGTCCCCCTAACTTTAACCTCTTCATTTTCATAATTATCTAAACCACCAGTGTTGCCCTTACCTTCAACATCTTCATTTCCATCATTCCCAACACCACAATTGTCCCCATACCTTCATCCACTTTTGCCCTTACCATTATGTTTCTTCACCACCAATGGTCCCATCAATTTCATCATTACCATTTACATTAATGTTCTCAACATATTCACTATCCCTCAAATTAGTTTCAACCCCTACATTTACATTAATGCTCTCAATATTTTCATTATTATTCAAATTGGTTTCAACCCTAACATTTTCATTAGTTTTCTTAATAGTTTCACCATCATTCATATTTGTTTCATCCCCTGTTCCATTATTGTTTTCATCAATTTCACCATCATTTAGATTTGTTTTAACCCCTACTTAATTACTATTTCCATCAATTTCACCATCATTCAGGTTATTTTCAACACCTACATTACCACCATTGTTTTCATTTTCAGAATCATCTCTATTGATTGGTACATCAGGTTTCATACCCCTAAAATTAGCTTCACCCACAACTATAATTGGGTCTAACTATGTTACTTCTTTTGTGTAAAAAGAGATTAAACCAATATCTCTATAATACCTAAACACATCATGTAGATCACCATCAGATTCTATAATTCTACCAGTACTTGACTTGATCTTCAGAAGCATTGACTTCACATCGAAATTACTGAAGATGTCCTCTAGCATATCAAGGTAACAATAGCGTCTAGATTCCATATACATTTCACCACAAGGGTCTATATCATCCCAATGTAAAAGAAAAACTTAAATTTTCCATACATTTTGACTTGTAAAAGAAAATGAAGATATTAAGGGTTTATACAATTCACGGTTTCAAAATGCAAAAACTGGATTAAAATCAAGAGTTAGGGTTTTCAAAATCATAACCAAATTGAAATAAAGTGTTACTTAACTAGGATTAAATAGAAATACATTCAATGAGACTTACTAGTGCGATGAAAATGGTTCGACTAATGAAACTTGCTAACGATTTGAGAAATCAAACTCACTAAATAAAATTCTTCATGATTTCGATTTCAAGGGCCTATAATTACGATTTGAAATGGGTAAAATATTTAGGGATTTTAGGGTTTAAAAATTGGATATTTAAGTTTGTATGTGTAACAAAAGGAGAAGAGAAAGACGAAGATGAGAGATAGGGAGATGAGAGAGAACGCACACAAAGGGTACGTTCATTTGTTTTATTTAAGGAGGGGAAAGCTCGACAATTCTCATGCTCTAGTAAGATTTAATGGATTCAGTGACATCAACTTTCTGCCAGGTTTGAAACAACAATTTCCAATGTAACATGTATATTTATGTAATAACCCCCTAAACTAAAGT
The DNA here is from genome assembly GCA_023935145.1 of Bretschneidera sinensis. Classification (NCBI taxonomy): domain Eukaryota; kingdom Viridiplantae; phylum Streptophyta; class Magnoliopsida; order Brassicales; family Akaniaceae; genus Bretschneidera; species Bretschneidera sinensis. The sequence goes on along the minus strand of CM043700.1, from coordinate 98,174,334 downwards.
ATGAAAATGTAATTATCCCTTATATGAAAACTTCTTATGTGGAGTGTTTTTTTTTCCTTCGAAAATTAGATTCTTACTGTAAAATTCATACATATACAAATTGATTTAAAACTCAAGTTTGAAGTAATATTTAGACAATAATTTGAAAATAGATTGAAGAAAATGAGTTAGAATGCATAAAAGTTTTGAAAAAAAAAAGAATTTTTGAGCTATCAGAGGCTATCATTCAACTTAGTAACTGACTGGTACCCTACTAACCAACTAGGTAGCCGATTGGTACACAACTAGTTGACTGGGTAGTCTCTTGGAGCACACCAGTCGACTAGTAGATTATTTCAGCTATATAAATAGCTTTGAATGACCAAAACTCAATTTCTTTATTTAAACTCCTTATTCTCTCTTAAGATCTCTTTTTTTCTCTAATTCACTTTCTTTCTCTAAATCTCTCTTAAACTATTAATTTTTTTTGAAGATTTCATAAACCATTATTGAATTCAATCGTTCAAGGACTGATTTCAGGAAATTTCTGACAAAAGCATTGTTAAGGTAATCTTTACTATTCATGTTCTGTTATATAAAAATTATGATTTTAAGAGTATAAATCTTCATATTCTTCTTAAATGAATTTGAATTTGATTCAAGATAAAAGGAAAGGAATTTAAAGAAACTTTGAATTTAAAATTAAGATAGAGCATGCATACATATCTTCATACAATTAGCCCATTATAAGGGTTTAAATTAAATAATGAGATAGTAATATTGGGTAAGAATATTCTTGTTAGGTGGAGGTGAAACATCTGTTGGTGACACTGAAAGGAGTGCAAAGGTCAAAGAAGTAATCCACAGGTAGTGTTTAGTGCTTCGTGGTGAGTTCACTTTACCATTAGTAAGCGAGAAGAAATAGAAATATGAATAAAGCATGAATTGAATTATAAGTGAGATAAGTTAATAAATATGATAAATTTGATGAAATACAAAATGTAAATATGAATTTAACTCTTAATGATGAAATAACTAGATGTATGATATGATGAACTGATGTGAATTGTATCTTTGAAAGGATGCGTAAATCCTGTGGATTTAATTATTATGATAAAAATAGAGATTTTATGATAAAATTATTTGAATTGCATACTGTTATGCCATGCTTGCTTGTATGTTATTGGACTTATACAATGCTGGTTCATAAGCGTAGAATATGGTCCAGGGAAGGCCAAAACCATAGTTGGTCTGGATGTAAATGTGTAGATACGTGGGGAGATGTCCCCAATAACTGCATCAGAGACTGGTATGGATACAAAAAAATAAATGAAATTATCCATACTTGAGATTGTATGGGTGATATATGATGTGGAAAGAAAATTCAAAATCTATGCATATGCATCCATAACATGTTCATATTATTTTATTTAGATGTCGATATGTCAAAATGATTTTGAAACCTTGTGATGAGATGATTATGAAATCATGTGATGAGAAAATGATGTTCAATTGGATAGCTGGAGTTATATCTACATGTTAACTGAAATACAGGAAATATAATATGATATGAAAAATAATGATTGAAAAAGAGCTCTCAGTTAGTCTCAGTCAACACGGGCAAGTTAGAGAGAGAAGCTCTTAAATGCTACAGTAGCTTGTCCATGGTTTCTCGCTCCTCTCTCTTCCCCCTCCCCATCTCTCTGCATCAAAACCACTGCTCTCTCTAGCATGGGTAAGAAGAAATCCAGTAGAAACCTCCTCTCTCAGTCCAAGAATAGAAAGATATGGAATTTGTGCAGAATCATTTCAAAAACAAAACTGCTACAGTACCTGATTTGCAAGAAGAAGTTCCAGCTGACTCCAGCAAGAATGGTTCTAGAAGCTTTAACAAAGAGTCAGAAAGCTCTTCCTGCTCCTTGGGATAGGAGAAGTCCAAGTCCTTAAGGCCTGAGTTGGAAGTCTCTGCCTCGGGCAAAGAAGAAAGCTCACACAGAGCATCAATGGTGAACAGTAACCTGAACCAAGCTTTGGAAAAAAAGGCAATGCAGGTAGACACTCAGGCTATTGAGGATGAGAACCTAAGCTCCTTTGAAGAGAGTGAGGAGGATTCAGACCAGGTTGGTTCCTATTCTTCCAGTGAGGAGGAAGACTCCAGCTATAAAGCTACTGTTCACGGAAGACCAGCTGCAGCAGGTTAAGGAAAGGAAGAGGTGAGAAAAGGATCCAGACAATCCTCTCCCTTGAGGAATGGGAGTCCCTAGATTGGTTCCAGCTCCAATGAGCCTCTCCGAAGGCCAGATGCACCCTCTGGTGCTCAAGGAAAAACCAGTACTAAAGGCCAAGGTCTCAGTTGTAATGTTCCCTTGGAGGAAAGCAAGAAAGCTCCCTAGGTAAGCATATTTGCTGATAACAGGAAGCAAAGTAAAGGCTTGCAAATCTCCTCTATTGAAAGTGAAAGAGATACAGTTTGTGTCACAGAGGAAGACATTGAGAAAGTGTTTGGAGACTACCCCTTCTGCTTGGTGGGATATTTTGCTGGAAGATTTCCAGGGAGGGCAGCCTTAAAGATGCTTACTGACTCTTAGAAGGTAAAAGTTCAAACTCAATTCCATGATAGTGGGTGGATTATTTTCAAATTTGAGAATGTTGAGTCTAGTATGAATGTACTGCAAGAGGGTCCTTACCAAGTCTATGGTAGACCTCTTCTTTTGAAATCCATGCCCAAATTCTTTCAATTTGGAAATGAAGAAATAAGCACTATCCCTATTTGGATTCAGCTGAAAGGCCTTCCTCTTGAGTTGTGGACTGCAAATTGCCTAAGTAAGATTGGAACCCAACTTGGAAAGTCTCTTTATGCTGACCAGTTCACCAATAACAAAGAAAGAATTTCTTATGCAAGGTTTCTAGTAGAGATTGATGTAGCAAAGAGAATCAAATTTTCTGTGCCAGTCAGCTTCCCTAATGGGAATACCTTTGAGCAAAAGATATCTTATGAAAACCTTCCTAGGTTCTTCTCTAAGTGTAAGATTCTTGGGCATGACCTCCAAACTTGACGCCTTAATGTTAATCTAGATAAAGGGAGAAAGAATAATGGTAATGGGACAGAAAAAGCAAGACAAAAAAGGAATAGAGAAGCACTTGACGCTGACAAGGGGGGAACATTCAAGTGGCTGAGACAGTGGGGGTTAGCCCAAGTTAAATTCCTCCAGCAAAAGGAATGACAGCTCAAGAACCCAGAGGTGCAGTCCAAGAAGTGAATACTCAAGAAGGGGAGGATCCTAGCACCAAAGAAGCTAGGGTGGAGGGAGTCTAGGGGCCTGCAAGCCTAGTCTAGTTGGTATCAGGTTAAAGTCCTCCCATCCCCCTACCCCCCTAAAACTTGTGAGCTGCCCAAGGAGACAGGAGTACAGGGGAGCAGTATCCCTAGAGCAAAGAGAAAAAAAGGAAAAATAGGCCTGAAAGATCCTCATACTGTTGGGAAGGGAGGAAAACCCTCCCAGAACCCTCCATGATTGTAGCGTGCTGGAACATTAACCTCTGAAGCACAATGGGGTGTTGCACCTCATGAAAAGTAACAGGATTGATTTGATGAGAATACTGGAGTCTAAGCTTGATGAAGAGAAGCTGCTCAGAATAATGGGAAACAAATTCAGCTTTTAGAGACAGATTAACAATTTTTCAACTCACCCTGCTAGCAAGATTTTGGTGATATGGGACCCTTCAAAGGTCAGTATGTCTATAATTGAAGCATTCCCCCAAGTTATTTATTGTAATGTTTTATGCTTAGTATCATCTTGTAAATTTGTAGTCAGCTTTGTATATGGCTTTAATACTATTGTTGCTGGAAGACCCTTGTGGGATAACTTTTGTAATTTCAGCTATGATAACCCTGGCCCTTGGCTTGTCCTGGGGTATTTCAATAATGTTTTTGCTACTGGTAAGAAAGCCAATGGGATGCCTATAACAGATTATGAGTTAAGGGACCACTCTTATTATTGTAGAGAAACTGGACTAACTGATGTTAGTGCTACAGGCTGCCAATTCACTTGGTCTAACAACAAAACCTGGTGTAAAATGGATAGAGTGATGGTGAATAATGCTTGGTACCAAAAGTGGCTCAAAGCTCAAGCCACTTTCCTGCCAGCTGGATGCCTATCTGATCATTGTCCATGCCTTGTCAGCTTGCTGGATGAAGTTAGGGGGGCAGAAGATCCTTTAAGTTTTTCAACATGTGGACTGACCATGAAAAGTTTCTTGTTGCTGTTAAATTACACTGGGGCAGTACCTTGGGTGGCTTTAAATTATTCAAATTATGTAGAAACCTAAAACCCCTCAAAGCTCACCTTAAATTGCTCAATGAAAATCACTTCAGCCATATAATAGAGAGAGCACTGGAGGCTTCACAAGAGTTGTCCAATCTCCAAAGGGAGCTCCATGATAATCCTTCTGACTCTGAGCTCCAAAATAGGGTGGTTGTTCAGAAATTGAAAGCCTTTCAACTAGCTGAGGCTGAGAGAAGCTTCCTATCCTAATAGGCCAAATGCAGATACCTAATGAACAGTGATAGGGGTTCTAAATTTTTCCATGCTTTGCTAAAAGGAAGACTACTAAAAACCATATTGCTGCAGTGGTCACCTCTAATGGGTCTCAGACTACTACTGAAGCTGAAGTGGTTGAGGAATTCCTTAAGTTCTATTAGGACCTTCTTGGCTCTTCTTCCAGTTGCAGGCCTCTTGATTTGGGAGTCATTAGAGAAGGTCCCTTAATTCAAGAGTGCCAATCTGATCAGCTGATCAAGTAAGTCACAAAGGAAGAGATTAAGGAAGCCCTTTGGAGTATAGAGGAGGATAAGTCCCCTGGGACAGATGGCTATTCATCCAGGTTTTTTAAGAAAGCATGGGATGTAATCAACCAAGATGTCATAGAGACTGTGCAGGAATTTTTTCAGAATGGGAGACTCCTTAAACAGCTAAACCATACTTCCCTTGCCTTGATCCCAAAATGTAAGCAAGCTTCCAAAGTGGAGGACTTTAGACCTATAGCCTGTTGCAATGTAATTTACAAGATCATCTCTAAGATCCTTGCCTCTAGACTAGCCCCTTTCTTGAACCACATTGTTAACCCTGCCCAGGCTGCCTTCATCAAATCTAGAAGCATGGCTGAAAACATATACTTGGTCCAGGAACTGCTCAGAAAGTATTGTAGGAAAAGAATATCTGCAAGGTGTATGATCAAGATTGACCTTAGGAAAGCCTATGACACTATAGAATGGGATTTTCTGAACAGTTTGATTGAGGGCCTTGGGTTTCCTGAAAAGTTTAGAAAATGAATTATGGAATGTGTTACAACAACAGCCTTCTCACTATCAATCAATGGGAGCTTGCATGGTTTTTTTGCTGGCAAAAGGGGCCTCAGACAAGGAGACCCCCTCTCCCCATACATGTTTGTCTTGATTGTTGAGTACTTGTTCAGACTTCTAGGGAGGTTGAAAGAAGAGGAAGGATTCAGATACCATCCAAAGTGTGATAAACTCAAGATCACCCACCTGGCCTTTGCTGATGACCTTATTCTCTTTGCTAAGGGGAAAGGTAGATCTGTTGGGCAGATTATAAAGTGTATCAACCAATTCAGTGAGTGCTCAAGGCTACAAGCAAGCCTAGCCAAATCAAACATCTTCCATGTTGGAGTCCAGGCTGCAGAGTTAATGGAAATCAGAAGTATTACTGGAATGGAGGATGGTTCCATCCCCTTCAAATATTTGGGGGTTCCTCTGACTTCAGCAAGATTAAATGCTACTCACTACTTCCCCCTCATTGAAAAAATCTCTGGGTACATAAATGTTTGGGCTGGCTCTTCCCTATCATATGCAGGCAGAACTAAATTAATCAAATCAGTGCTACAAGGTGTGGAATGTTTTTGGCTTGCCATCTTCCTAATCCCTGGAAATATCCTGGAGAAAATTATTAGGATGTGTAGAACTTTTCTTTGGAATGGCAAGAGTAATGGTATGAGGAAGGCTCTTATTGCCTGGGCAGACTTATTCAAACCAAAATCTGAAGGAGGTCTTGGTTTGGTTGACCTAAGAGCTTGGAACAAGGCTCTCCTTACCAAGGTCTTTTAGAATATTCACATGAAAAAAGATTCACTATGGATTCAGTGGGTTCAGCACTACTATCTGATTAACAGATCTATCTGGGAGATCATGGCAAGAAATGATGGCTCCCCTCTTTGGAAGAGAATCCTGGAAATTAGAGATGATCTAATTGCCCAATCATCCTCCACTCTGCAGGCCAGGGACAGACTAATGGAATGGAGGGTTCAGGATGATCTGTGCATTAAGAAGGTCTATAACTCTTTTAGGCTGAAGGGTGACATGGTCTGCTGGGCCTCATTGGTTTGGAATGGCCACTATCCCCCCTAAACACTCATTTATCCTCTAGCTGGCCATTCAGAACAGGCTGCTCACTAAAGATAGACTCCAGCTGGTAGGAGATGACAAACTATACCCCCTATGTAAAGAGCATGAGGAATCAAGAGAGCACCTCTTTTTCTCATGCAGGATCAACAAGGAAACCTGGGATGTCATCAAAAGGTGGCTTGGCTACAGAAGGCAGATGTACATAATAGAAAGTGCAATCAAGTGGTCCCTAAAAGTTAGAGGAACGAGCCCCCCAGCCATAGCTAAAAGGATTGCCCTAGCATGCACAGTGTACAACATATGGTTGGCTAGAAATGCAAAATTATTTGATCACTCCACTGTCCATGGTACCAGCCTTGTCAAGAAGATCCAAATTGTAATTTACAAAATTGTATATGCTCTTTGCCCACAGATTAGGCTTCTCTTGTAAGCTTTTGTATAGGCTTCTTTTGTAAGCTTATTTTTGTTTTCTGTGCTTGCTCTCTATATATCTCCTGGGTATGCCCAGTGATGCCTTGCCCACTGATTAGGCTTCTCTTGTAAGCTTTTGTTTAGGCTTCTTTTGTAAGCTTATTTTTGTTTCTGTACTTGCTCTCTGTATATCTCCTGGGTATGCCCAGTGATTCTTTTGTACATTTTTGATTAATACAAGCTTTATTTACTGATAAAAAAAAATTGATGATTGAATGATATATAAATTGTAATTATAATTATGAATTGAAGTATACAAATTGAATACTTCTTATAAATTGAGCATCATTGAGCTTGTCAAGATCATTCCTCTTATTTTAATCAAATTTCAGTTGCGGTCAAGAAATTGATAAAATTCCTTTAGTTGAGGCTAATTGTGAGCATCTAGGTGGGTCCCCATGGTTAGCATCCTCATAAAATAAAAATATTTGTTGAAATTGTAAATGAGTCTTGTATATAAACATGCATGGATGTATATATTTTATGAAAAATGTAATAAATTTCTATATCTCCTCCAAAAGAAGTTAAGAAAAATATGTTGTAAATATTTTTAAGTTATGAAAATTTTTGTTACATATAAGTTTGCTTTGTGCTAAAAGGTGATGATGCCATCTTGGGTAAGCCCGTTCGGGATAGGTCTTTACAATTTTTGTATCAGAGCTATAAGTTTAAGATTCTGTAGACTGCAAAAAAAAAAAAAATTGTCTTGTGATTTATAAAATAAATTATTTTGATGTAGGTTTGAGGATGCCACTTGGACATGGTAAACCTAGAGCTAGGGTAGTAGGATGAATAGGGCATTGTAGGCCCTTTTTATTTAGAAGAAAAGAGGTTGAAGTTGAGGTTGATTCTATGGTCCCTTGAAAGGGAACATATGATAGTGCACTAGGTCCTACTAGTGGTGTAGTGAGAAATTATGAGTTTGAAAGAGATGAGTTAAGAGGAACTCTTACTCAAGCTCTTAATAGGTTGAATCAAGCTGAGGGTAGAGTTGATGATTTGCAACATAGGTTGGATGAACAGACTAGACCGAATCCAGACCTAGTAGTAGATCCTGTGAGGATTCGATAAGTATATGATGTCCATGGAGGAGAGGGTGGTTTTGTTCATGAGATGTAGGAAGGCTGTTTTGCCAGATTTATTAAATTGAAACCCCCAACCTTTAAAAAATCTAAAACCTCATATGAGATTAACTTGTAGATTAAATGGATTGAGCATTTGTTTAAGGTATTACGAATTACTGATAGGAAAAATATTGCCTTTGCATTATTTTAATTAGAGAGCGAGGCTTCTAATTAGTTGGATGATATCTTTCCTAGATTGAGTATGGAAGTAGATCAACCTTTAACTTAGAGTAGGTTTAAGGAAATTTTATTTACTAAATTTTTTACTGATCCATCTAAGTCTCAGTAGGAGAGAAATTTTATTCAGTTGAAGTAAAATATGATGAATGTAGCTCAGTATGATGGGAGATTTGTGACTTTGTGTAGATTTGTACTTGAACTGGTGAATACTAAAGAGAGGAAGTGTAAAAGGTTTCTAGATGGGTTAAATTTTGAAATCCATTATAGGATTTCTTATTCGAAGCATACTAATTATGCTGCATTGGTGGATATGTCGCTTCAAATAGAGAAAGACATCTTTGAATATAGAGGACACTAGGAATGGCTAAAGAGGAGTAAACCAGAAGGGGTTAGAGAATGTAGTATTTGGATGCACAGAGGTTGCCTATCTCAGAGGAGTCATTCTTTTTCATAAGGATCCATTATTCAGAGTCAGCAGAGAAAGAGTGAGTCAATGACCTATGTTTCTCAGAGTTCAGTAGGAGGAACTCCTAGGTTTAGAAAAAAACCTACGATAGGAGATTTTAGTAGAGGTGGGAGTGTGGCAGCTAAAGAAAGAGGTAATATTGTATCAGACAGGGAGAGTAAGGCATGTTATAGGTGTAATCGAGTAGGACATTTATCTTGGGATTGCCTTACTTTGGTTCGTTTTGTTTGCAAACAAGGTGGACATAGAAGTATAGATTGTCCATTGAGAGTTAAACTATTGGAGGTGTTAGAAGAGGCCAATCAGGCAGAGGTGGTGGATCAGGGAGTGCATGAGGTAGAAATCAAGGCCATAGAACAATAGTTGAGAGAGGACATTCTAGTTAGACACAATCGAGGGAAAACAGAGTGTATGCCTTTACCCAACAAGATGCCCAAGCCACACCTGATCTCGTAATGGGTACAATATCTATCCTTGATAAAACTATCAAAAATATTAATTGATCCAGGTGCTACTCATTCCTTTGCATCTATTTCTTTTATGAAATCTGTAGATGTAACTGTTAGTCCTTTATATATGATGATATAATTGTTGAGGTTCCTACTAGAGATAGAGTTGTTAATAGAAAGGTTTATCGGGGATGTGTTATTAATATTGGGGATAGAGAATTTGAAATAGATTTGTTACCTTTGAATATGGTGGACTTTGATATGATTTTAGGAATGGATTGGTTGTCTACATATCATGCTTGAGTAGACTATTTTAGGAAGAATGTAATTTTTAGAATACCTAGGCAGGAAGAGTTTAGTTTTCAAGGAAAACGTAAGATACTTTCCAATTGTCTTATTTCTGCCTTATAGCTAGTAAGTGGTTGAGAAAATGGTATGAAAAGGTACCTAGATTACATAGTGGATTGTAGTAAGAAAAAAAGGAAGTTAGAGGAAATATTAGTGGTTAGAGATTATCCAGAAGTATTTCCTAAAGAATTATTTGGTTTATCACCTAGTAGGGAAATTGAATTCTCCATTGATTTAATTCCTGGTTCTACACCTATTTCTATATCTCCTGATAGAATGACACTAGTTGAGTTAAATGAGCTTAAGGTAATACTTCAAGAGTTGTTAGATAAATGATAAGCGCTTCAATAGTCATATATAGGCCCTTTAATTTATGCTTGTTAGGCTATTTGTTTATCTATTTTAGTAGATTTTATTTCATTTTCGTGTTTTATGTGTTTTTCACAGGGCTTTGACAAAAAGATGACATTTTGGCGCTCTAAGGAATAAAAAGTAAAGTTCTGCAATCCAACAAGGTGCGCTCGAGTGTACCTACCTTGTGATCGAGCTCACAGGCACACGAGCGCACACTCAGAAGGCTCGAGCGCACACATGTGCTCGAGCGCAGATCTATGCGATCGAGCACACATGCTCCAGAGGCGGCAAAGCCAGAATTGGAAAGAAGTCTCCAAACCTTAAATAGGAAATTAGGGTTTCGGGGCACCTTTAGAGCCCTATATATAGTCTTGTAAAACATAGAAAACACACTTTTTGGATTGCGCTTGAAGTTGTAAGCCTTGTAGAGGAATTGACGACTCATCTCCTCAACATCCTTCGGGTTTTATTTTTCTATTTTAGTTAGTTATGGTTGTGATGTTTAGTTTATTGAACATGTGTAACTAACCTCCTAATAGGGCTCGATTGAAGCCCTAATTATGCTTTCCTATATATATGATCATTAATTACCTTTGCTAATAGCCATGTTATGATGCTTTAATTGATTAATGTCTGTGTTTATTTAAATTCCTCATTTGTGTGTGTCTGATCAACGTATGCATGTGGTATGGATAAGTTAGTTAGATCAATTTCGATGACCGAGTCCTGGGTCTAACAATAGTAACAAAAGATATCTGCATTGGATTCTTGGATTAATCAACATGGGAAATCGAGAGCGGACCAAGCCCTAGGTTCCATGTGGTTGTCGATTTCCATAGCCTTTATGCTCTCTTAAGGAACAACTCAGTATACATCATGCTGAATCCCTTAAGAGAGAAAAGAGTTAGAGCATACACCATGCCTAGCTCGTTGCTTAGGGAGATCAATAGCCTAAGGAGTGGACTAAGCCCTTATGGTTGGCAACCATTAGGTATTCATGATAAGGCTATAGCATTGGCACTTTACTCAATAGGAAAGTATGATTAGTGGTGGATATCAAAGCCCTATGTTCTTATCATTATTAATTCACACTCAAACATCTATTTCTATCTATTATATTGAGAAACTAATTCTAATTCAAAATTAACCAATTCCTGTGGAGATGGTCTCACATTTGCACACTATGCTACTATTGACCTTGTGCACTTGCAAGTAAAATTGTACGATTATTTGCTTATTAATTTAGGTAGATAAACGAACAACAAGTTTTTGGCGCCGTTGCCGAGGATTGCGTTTAAATTTCTTTTTTGAATTATTTTTCATTTAGTTTAATCATTGTTATTTCTTTTTTCATTCTATTCTATTTTTATCTCAAAGAAATTTTAAAGTTTCTATTTAAATCTTATTTTTTCTTTAAAACCCTATACTAATTCCTTTTTGTTTTCTGTTTCAGGCACACCAGGAGAACTTTCTGTGCCACTTGCGATCGAGTGCAATTGAGGCAGAGAGTTACCTGGCCAGTAGTGTTTAACTGCTGCATTAAAGCGATTGTTACTGATTCATGCACGTGCTTCGATCCAAGCATCCAACGTTCTTCCCCCTCGATACCGAGCTTAAGTGGACTATCTGACAAAGGTTTAGAGACAATTTAGAAGAGGTAGAAGAAGAAATTGAAGAAAAAGTATCAATGGAGGAACATATCGAAAACCCACAGCCACTTGAGCGAAGACCGATGAAGCAGTCCTTCATCCCACGGAACCTCGATTAGCCATCGTGCATTACGTATCAACCTGAGGCGGAAGGCAATTACTACATATCTCCGCAGATACTAAGTGCACTGACTCACTTTAGGGGCACCCCTAATGAGGATCCACACTTGCACCTCCGAGAGTTCTTCGATCTTTGCAAGTTCCAGCACATCTGAGGCTTAGACCAAGAAGGAATAAGGTTAATTCTTTTCCCTTTTTCCTTAAAATATAATGCTAAATTGTGGTACAATTCATTGCCTGCAGTTTAGATTCACACTTCAGAGGAGTTGGCCAGCAAATTCCTAAGAAAGTTTTTTCTAGCTCAAAAGACGAGGCAAATGAGGAAGGAGATTTAGTCATTCCAACAAAAGGATGGAGACCTGTTCTTTGAGGCATGGGGACACTTCAACGAGCTGATACTCAAATGTCCACATCATAATCTACCTCAGGATGAATTGGTACAAGCTTTCTATGAAGGTTTAAGTGATACTAACAAAAGTATTGTGGATTCAGGTTGTGGAGGAGTGCTGATAGAGAAAAGCAGCGAAGAAGATATGGAGCTCTTCGAAACCCTAAGTGAACACACTCAGTAGTTCTCCTCTCGAGGTAGACATGTAACCAATAGTAAGGGTATGTATGAGGTGAACTTAAATGGAGGATCATCTACTCAGATGGCTGCTATAGAAAGGTAACTAGATCTGTTAGTTAAAGCCATGGCTGCTCAGAATGCCTCACCTAACCCACCAGCTACACCACTCTAGGTATGTGCTATTTGTTCCTAATTTGATCATAATACTGATACATGTCCCTTGTATTCATCTGTAGATCATGAGCAAGCAAACTTTGTGGGACCAAACAACTACCCACTGAAAAATAATCCTTATGCAAACACTTATAACCCTGGATGGCAGAATGACCCAAATTTTTCTTGGAGCAACAATCAGAACAGACAAGAGCAGCAAAGAAACTTCCAACCAACAGCCCACTCAGCTCTCGAAACAAAGAAAAGTGACCTCGAAAGTCTTGTGAGGCAATTGGAAACTCAACAGCAACAATTAATGACTTCACACGAACAGTTCATGGAAGAAACTAGACAATTTTAGACAGAGATGATACAAACCACTGCAAAACATGATCAAGCCATCCAAGGACTAGAGGTACAAATGGGGCAATTGACCAAAGAACTGAGTAGTAGAAAGCAAGGTGAGCTTCCCGCCCAACCAATACCTAATCCAAGAGGACATCAGCAACTGAATGCTATAACAACCCTAAGAAGTGGAAAGATCATAGGCGTCGATAAGCCTGCACAAGCATCCCCAGACAAAGCATCCACATCTAAGGTAAGTGAGATGGAAAAGGTAAATACACCTCCACCCTTCCCTCAAAGGTTAGTAAAACCTAAGAAAGAGACTAAACTGATTGACATTTTCGAAACTTTGAAAAAAGTGGAAATAAACATTCCTTTATTAGATGCAATTAAACAAATTCCTGCATATGCTAAATTTTTGAAAGATTGTTGCACTAACAAAAGGAAGTTTAAGGAGCATGAGACAGCAACCTTGACTGAAGAGGTAAGTGTTGTGCTATTAAGAAAACTACCACTAAAACTAAAAGATCCGGGTAGTTTTACTATTCCTTGCAGGCTAGGTGACCAGCTATTCGAACATGCACTATTGGATCTAGGGGTGAGTGTCAATCTGCTGCCATACAGTGTATTCGAGACACTAGGTTTTAGGGAGCTTCAACCAACCAACATCACTTTGCAACTGGCTTACAGAAGTATCAAACGACTGAGAGGTATTCTCGAGGATGTTTTGGTAAGAGTAGGTAAATTTATTTTACCTGCTGATTTTATTATCTTAGATATGGAAGAATGTCCTATGACATTACCATTCCCCATCATCTTAGGAAGACCCTTTATGATATCTACTGACACAAATATCAGTGTAAAAAGGGGCATTGTCACTATGAAGGTAAATGATTAAGAAATAGAATTCAAAATATTTAATACATTAAAATCAACCAAAGATGATAATGACTATTCTAATATAAGCTTAATACAAGGTATTATTGAGCAAGTTTCTCAGGTCCATCATATTGCTCCATTGGAGACCACCCTCCACCATGGTGTCACAAGATTGGATAAAGGGCTAGAGGATGACAACGTAATTAAAGACATCAATAAAGCCATGCACCCCTTAAAGAACACACCAAAGCTTCCAAGTAAGTATATTCCTCTAGTTGAACCTTTTGAGCCTACTAATACTACTTTTCTCTCTCCTATTATCCAGGCATCAGAATTAGAGATGAAGCAGTTATTCAGGGCACTTGAACCACCTAAGGTGGGCTCTAAGTGTCCCCTCTAAAGAAAGTAGCACTGAAGCTACTATAGAGAGCGCTTGAGCAATTTTCATTTTCATTCCTATCGCTTAAACGCCTCTATCAAGGTCAGTGGTACTGAGGCCACTAAAGCACGGTAAGGTTGTATTGTTCTAGATTTATTATTTCAGTCTTGGTAAGTTTTTATTTTGTCTATACATGCTGCCTTGCACTCGAGTGCACCATTCAGTATGCTCAAGCACACATTCACTGCGCACCATCACAAACGAGCGCACCTCACAATCACACTTGAGCACAAGTGTGATCGAGTGCATTTCACCATGCACTTAAGCGCACTTAAGGCAGAGAAGACACGTAAGGGTTTTTATTCACACTTCACTCACAAGCCCATTTTTCTCACCTTACACTTTAGTGCACTTCCTATTCCCGTCTGTCGCACTCGCCCTCGCCCAGCTAAAAATCTGTTTCCAACCACCCTCTCACCTCTGGCACTCCACTCCACCACCACCTCACCACCATAAACAACCCCACCACCTGCACAACACGTCTTCTGTCCCCCTTGCATGCCCACTATCATCCTAAAAACACAAGGTATACACATTTTAGTTTCTAAATATTTACACACCATCACACACGGTTCTTGATTTAAAAAATCATTCTATTATTATTTATCTTATGCTTTGGCTGTTTTTTATTATGTTATTTCTTATTTGCAGGGGGGCTAGGATCAAGTTTGTGGGTTTCCTACAGCTTCGAGTTTTTGTTGCACATCAGCTGTTCAATATATTGTCTGAGTGAGTGCGCTCGAGCGCTCACACATTGTAATCAAGCGCACCTCAACCTGTGCGATCGAGCGCACTATCAACTGTGATCGAGCGCAATCACACCAGAAGCTACACTATTTTTCCTAAACACATGGCCTCTAGTTCCCGAGCCTCCGGTAGCCACTCCCACTCCACCCGGCCTAGTTTCGAGCAGTGTGAAATACTATTTGAGTCTACGTTCAACATAGATGAAGACTTCAAGAGCTTGGACGCCACAAGATGGGCGGTCCAAGAGTTCAAGGGCTGAGGTTTCAAGCGGCTGTTCAAGTCGGATTATTCGACAGCTTACATCAGATTTGTGGTCAGTTTCTATGAGAATCTAACCTATGACTGCACCAGACCAGAGATCTTATCCTCCTCAGTCCAGGGCAGATTCATAGAGCTGACCACCACAGACATCGCCACTGCTCTTCACTATTGTGATGAGTCCTCTTCGGAAGACAGCCATATGGAGGAGCAGCCAGACCTGTTTCCTCTACCCTATATTATCGAGGACATGTGTGTGGGCCAGTATGCGGACCAGCACAACAATACAGGGAGCCGGTCAAAGTTGCCTCATCGCTTATGGTTTGTGGACTCCGTCCTCTAGTGTAACGTATGCCCTTTAGGGCACAAGACTCAACGGAAGGATCAGTTCCTACAGGCCCTCTATGCCTTTCACTGGGGTCACTAGTACTCTATACCAACTGTCATTTGGAGCCAGGTGCACAAGTTCTGGGACCATATACATAGCCGATAGACCACTACAGCTAATGCATGGGGGCTCCCTTTCCCCTTCCTACTCACACACATCTTCAAGAAGAAGGGGATCAGAGGCTCTTCCATTGACAGACCGGTGAATGACCACCCATTCTTTGGGAGAGCTCAGTGGAGCCTCAGTCAATCCCACATGCCTCGAGGACCCCGAGTGCATACTCCTATTGCTGAGCCTGAAGCGGATGGTCCGATGGATGTCGAGCACCCGGCAGTGAGCCCTACTTGGGAGAAGGACTAGCTAGATATGGGGTCCACAGAGTATCAGCACCTTCTAGATGAGCTGTCCTCATTCCGCTGTGAGCTATCCAACATCTGTCGGGAGGATAGAGAGGCAGCTCATCTGATCTATCAGCGGGTAGATGGATTAGAGGCACAGTTTGCACGACATAAGGTGATGCTACAGGCCATCCTCGATCGCCTACTTCCCTCACCCAGTACCTCTTCGAATGCACCACCTGCCGATCAGCAGTGAGAGGATACCCTATATGGCTGAAGACATAAAACTTAGCACTCATGGGAGGCACCCCACAGTATATCCTTTTCATTACAGTTTTTTTCTTTTATTAATATTTCTGTTTATATTTAATTGTTTATTATCTATATTTATTATTTTTCAGCACAACATTTGTTTTTCTTTGTCAGGAACTTAGTGCGTGCATCCAGTTCAAGTTTGGGGGCGTGTTACGAGCAATGCAAGCAATCTAGTTCTCCATCTCCCAGGTCAGATCTTTCTGTGTCACGCACACATTGGGGACAATGTGTATTTTAAGTTTGGGGGTAGTGGGAGACACTGACACATGCACGCATTTGAAACACATGCACACTCTATATCCCAGTTTTTTTTAAAGAAAAAGATAAATACATGTTCATTTTGTGTTAAAAATTTTGGTTGATTTAAAATGTGATAAAACTTCATTAGTAAGCTTAAAATCTAGAACACATAGTCTTGTAATAAGAATTTTAAAAAGTTTAGTACCTACATCAAGGCTCTTAAGAATTCACGAGTTTGATCCAGATTTAACACGAGCATATTAGCATGCATTTGTGTGAGGCATAACATATAATTCTTATGTATATGTTTCCATAACCTAACTGTAATCAGATAACTTATTAGAAGAACACTTTGGCATAAGAAAAACAAAGGAAAAAAAATTCAATCATGCAAACAGAAAATAAAAAGCTTCTAATGATCATTAAAAACTTTCCACTGAGTAAATGGACCTCTTACCTCAGTAAGCAGTGAGTGTTCACATCAAAAGGTGAGAATTAAGCATTTAATGATCATAATAAAAAAATTTGCTGAGTAACTAGACCTATTGCCTCAGTAAGCAGTGAGTGTTCACGTCAAAAGGTGGGAATTTCACTTGGAAGCATTAAGACTTGTTAGTTCCGTAGCCTTTTTTACTCGAGTTAGTAAGTCCTTAGGGGTGTCTTTACACCAAATGCCCTAAAACCATCTGGTTTGGGAGTCACTGGCTAAACACTCGTTACAAGGGTTAATTAGAAAGCTCAATGGAACTTAACATGGCAAAGATCTCATGATGAAAGAAAAAGAAAAGAAGTAAGAACTATGCCATTTTTGTTCTATTTGATAAGGAATTCGATGAAGGTTTGGACACCGAAACACTATACATTAAAATTATTTGGAAGCCCCATCTTCTATGTTCTAATTCATCACACACAAATCAAACTTGCGATGCCTTGAGCCAACCTTAAGTAAGTAACATGAGCTTTTAAAATCCTTATTCATCACAAAAATGTGTTTTATTATAAGCTTACTCATGAACGGTCATAATGGTTTTATGTGAAACCCAAATTTTTGAATATCATGAAGAATGAATTTATCTTTAATTTTGTTTTTATACAGTCTTTCGTTTTGTATTGCTAAAGGACTAGCAATATGTAAGTTTAGGGGTGTGATAAGTGCTTAAATAGTCATATTTAAGCGCCTTAATTTGCGCTTGTTAGGCTCTTTGTTTATTTATTTTAGTAGATTCTATTTCATTTTCCTGTTTTATGTGTTTTTCACAGGGCTTTGACAAAAAGATAACATTTTGGCACTCTAAGGAATAAAAAGTAAAGTTCTGCAATCCAGCAAGGTGCACTCGCGCACCTTCCTTGTGATCGAACGCACACATGTGCTAGAGCGCAGATCTATGCGATCGAGCACACACACGTCAGAGGCGGCAGAGCCAGAATTGGAAAGAAGTCTCCAGACCTTAAATAGGAAATTAGGGTTTCAGGGCACCCTTAGAGCCCTATATATAGCCTTGTAAAACATAGAGAACACACTTTTTGGATTGAGCTTGAAGTTGTAAGCCTTGGAGAGGAATTGACCACTTGTCTCCTCAGCATCCTTTGGGTATTATTTTTTTTTGTTTTAGTTAGTTATGGTTATGATGTTTAGTTTACTGAACATGTGTAACTAACCTCCTAATAGGGCTCGATTGAAGCCCTAATTATGCTTTCCTATGTATATGATCATTGATTACTTTTGCTAATAGCCATGTTATGATGCTTTAATTGATTAATGCCTGTGTTTATTTAAATTCCTCATATGTGTGTGTCTGATCAACGTATACATGTGGTATAGATAAGTTAGTTAGATCAATTTAGATGACTGAGTCCTGGGTCTAACAATAGTAACAAAAGATATCCACGCCGGATTCTTGGATTAATCAACATAGGAAACCAGGAGCGGACCAAGCCCTAGGTCCCATGTGGTTGTCGATTTCCACAACCTTTATTCTCTCTTAAGGAACAACTCAGTATACGTCATGCTGAATCCCTTAAGAGAGAAAAAAGTTAGAGCATACACCATGCCTAACTCATTGCTTAGGGAGATCAATAGCCTAAGGAGTAGACCAAGCCCTTATGGTTGGCAACCATTAGGTATTCATGATAAGGCTATAGCATTGGTACTTTACTCAATAAGAAAGTATGATTAGTGGTGGATATCAAAGCCCTATGTTCTTATCATTATTAATTCACACTCAAACATCTATTTCTATCTTTTATATTGAGAAGCTAATTCTAATTCGAAATTAAACAATCCCTATGGAGATGATCTCGCTCTTGCACACTATGCTACTATTGACCTTGTGCACTTGTAAGTAAAACTATACAATTATTTGCTTATTAATTTAGGTAGATAAACGCATAACAATAAACAATTTATCTATCCAAGTGTGTCATCGTGGGGAACCCTAGTGTTGTTTGTCAAGAAAAAGGATGGAACTTGGAGGTTGTGTATAGATTACAAATAGTTGAATAAGATAACAATTAGAAATAAATACCCTTTACCCAGAATTGATGATTTGTTTGAGCAATTACAAAGAGCTAGGGTGTTTTCCAAGATACATCTGAGATCAGGGTATCATCAGTTGAGGATTAAGGAATGAGATATTCCTAAGACTATTTTTAGGACACGTTATGGTCACCATAAATTTCTAGTCAGGCCATTTGGGTTAAAAAATGCTCTAGCTGCTTTATGGATTTGATGAATAGAGTATTTAAATCCTTCTTAGATAAATTTGTGGTGGTGTTTATTGATGGTATCTTAGTGTACTCTAGGAATGAAGAAGAACATGTGAAACACTTAGAGATTGTATTAAAAATTCTTAGAAGTGTATGCAAAGTTTCTAAATGTAAATTCTGGTTGAGTAAAGTATCATTCTTGGGACATATAATGTTAAAAGATGAATAGTAGTAGATCCTCAAAAGGTTGAGGCAGTGTTGAATTGGGAGAAACCTACTAACACAATAGAAATGTGAAGTTTCTTAAGGTTAACTAGATATTATAGGAGGTTTATCCAAAACTTTTCAATTATTGCAACTTCTTTGACCAGACTAACTAGAAAAGAGGTGAAATTTGAATGATCTGGAGAGTGTTAAAGAAGTTTTCGATTTTTGAAAGAGAAATTAACTATTACTACAGTGTTAATATTTCCTTCTGGAGATGAGGGATTTTTAGTGTATAGTAATGCACCGCATCAAGGGTTGCGATGTGTATTGATGCAACATGGGGAGGTAGTAGCATATGCATACAGGCAATTGAAAAATTATGAGAGAAACTATCTTACCCATGATTTAGAGTTGGTGGTCATAGTCTTTGCGTTGAAAATTTGGAGACATCATTTGTATGTAGCCACTTATGAAATATACATTCATCATAAGAGTCTTACCTATTTACCCACCCAAAAAGAATTGGATTTGAGACGAAGGAAATGGATGAAATTAATTAGTGATTATGATTACACTATTCATTATCATCCAGGGAAAGCAAACGTAGTAGCTGATGCTTTAAGTAGAAAATCCACAAGAAGATTACCTGTTTTAGAGAGCCATAATGCAAATTTGATGGTAGAATTGAGAAGTATAAGAATGGAATTGAAGATAGGTGAGAGTGGGGGATTATTAGAATATGTGATTGTGTAATCATCTATTGTAGACCGCCTTTCAGAAAACCAAAATAAAAATGAGGTGATAGAAAAAATAAATCATGAAGTATTAAATTGAAAACAATAAGAGTTTAGAATAAGAGAGGGTGGCATGGTGATGTGGGGGCATAGGATATGTGTTCTAAATGATGAAGAGTTGAGAAAAGAAATACTAAAAGAGGCACATGATGCAGTTTGGTCAATCCACCTAGGAAATAATAATATATAAGGGACTGAGACAAAGTTATTAGTGGTTAGGTTTGAAAAGGGATGCAACCGAGTATATTTCTTGATGTTTATAGTGTTAACAAGTAAAGTCAAAAAATAAACATCCAACAAGTTTACTACAACCTCTTCCTGTGCCTGAATAGCTATAGAAAAATGTGAGTATGGATTTTGTTACAAGATTTCCCCGTACTTAGAGAGGTCATGATGTTGTCTTAGTAATAGTTTATTGATTGTCTAAATCTTCTCATTTTCTTCCTATTAGAACTAATTGGAGTCCTGAAAGATTAGTTGAATTATATGTAGCAGAGATTATGAAACTATATGGAATACTATTATGTATTGTCTCAAATCGAGATGCTAGATTTACTTCTCAATTTTGGAGAGGCTTTCAGTAAGCCATGGGTACTCAATTACAATTTAGCACTGCTTTTTATCCCTAAACAGATGGGCAAACTGAGAGAGTTATTTGAATATTAGAAAATATGTTGAGGGCGAGTGTAATGAGCTTCTCAGGGTGTTGGGATGCTTATTTACATCTTGTATAATTTTCTTACAATAATCAAGTCCAAACTAGTATTGGGATGGCACCATTTGAAGCTCTATATGGTCAGATATGCAGAACTTCAATGTGTTGGGAAGAAGTGGGAGAAAGAAAAATATTTGGTCTAAAAATAATAGACTTAACAACTGAAAGGATTAATTTAATCATAAAACACCTCCGACCGGCACAGAATAGACAGAAGAGCTATATAGATAAGAGACGAAGACCTCCCAAATTTCAAGTTGGTGATCAGGTTCATTTGAATATTTCTCCTTGGAAAGGAGCATTACAGTTCAGATAGAAGGGAAAATTAAGTCTACAGTATATTGGACCTTATAAAATAATTGAAAGAGTTGGGCTAGTGGCATATAGATTGGCGTTAACTGCAAAGCTTAATCAATTACATAATGTTTTTCATGTTTCTACTTTACGAAAATACATACCGGATGACTCACATATAATTCCATATCAATCTGTAGAACTTCAGGAAGAGTTATCTTTTGTACAAATGCCAATCAAACTTTTAGATACAAAAGAACATGTCTTATGTAATAAGGTCATTCTGCTAGTTCAAGTGCTTTAGCATAATTAAGATATAGAAGATATTACCTGGGAGCATGAAGCAAACATGAGGAACAATGTCTTCAACTTTTTTCTTGATATAGGTAAGAAAATTTCGAGAACCAAGTTTTTGTATAGTGGGTAGAAATGTAAGATTCATACCCTTAAAATAAGGGTAATTTGATAATTTTCATATGATATTATAACTATCATGCATACATATACAAATTGATTTAAAACTTAAGTTTGAAGTAATATTTAGACAAGAATTTGAAAATATATTGAAGAAAATGAGTTAGAATGCATAAAAGTGTTGAAAAATGAATTTTTAAGGCATCAAGGGGTTCCAGTCAACTGGGTAGCCGACTGGTACCCTACGAGTCAACTGGGTAGCTAACTGGTACCCTACCAGTTGATTGGGTAGTTGCTTGGAGCACACCAGTCGACTAATAGGTTATTTCAGCTATATAAATAGGTTTGAACAACCAAAACTCATTTCCTTTCGTCTAAACTCTCCTTTCTATCTTTAAATCTCCTTCTTTCTCTAAATCTCTCTCAAACTATTAAAGAACTTTGAAGATTTCATAAACTATTGTTGAATTCAATCGTTCAAGGACTAATTTCAGGAAATTTATGAAAAAATCTTTGTGAAGGTAATCTTTACTATTCTTGTTCTTTCATATAAAAATTATGATTTTAAGAGTAAATCTTCATATTCTTCTTAAATGAATTTGAATTTGATTTAAGCTAAAACAAAAGGAATTTAACTGAAACTTTGAATTTGAAATTAAGAATGAGCATGCATACATATCTTCATACAATTAACCCATTATAACAGTTTAAATTAAATTATGAGATAGTAATATTGGGTAAGAATATTCTTGTTAGGTAGAGGTGAAACGTCTGTTGGTGATGCTGAGAAGAGAGCAAAAGGCAAAGAAGTAATCCACGGGTAGTGTTTTATGCTTCGTGATTTGTTCATTTTACTATTAGTAAGCGATAAGAAATAGAAATATGAATAAAACATGAAATTGATTATAAAGTGAGATAAGTTAATGAATATATTATGAATATGATAAATTTGATGAAATGCAAAATATAAGTATAAATTTAATTATTAAAGAGAAATATAACTCTTAATGATGAAATAACTAGATGTATGAAATATATGATGAACTAATGCGAATTGTATCTTTGAAAGGATGAGTAAATCCTATAGATTTAATTATTATGACAAAAATGGAGATTTTATGATAAAATTATTTGAATTACATATTATTATGCTATGCTTGCTTGATTGTGATTGCACATAAGCATTGCTGGGTCATAAATGTGAGTATAGTATGGGGAAGGCCAGAATCATAGCTGTTCTGGAAGTGAACGTATCGACATGTGGGGAGACGTCTCAGACAACTGTATCGGAGGCTTGTACAAATACCCAAAAATGAATGAAATTACCCATACTTGAGATAGTATGAATGAGATGTGATGTAAAAAGAAAGTTCAAAATCTATGCATATGCATCCATGACATGTGCATATTATTTTATTGATATGTTGATAATGATTTTGAAAACTTGTGATGAGATGATTATGAAATAATGTGATGAGAAAATGACGTTGAATTGGATATCTATAGTGATATCTACATGTTGAATGAAATATATTAAATATAATATGCTATGAAAAATGACGATTGAATGAAAGTATATTGATTGATATATGAATTGTAATTATAATTATGAATTGAAGTATACAAATCGAATACTTTTGGTAAATTGAGCATCATTAAGCTTGTAAAGCTTACTCCCCTTATTTTAATCAAATTTCAGGTTGCGGTGAGGAAGTTGATAGAATTCCTTGACTTGAGGCAATTTGTGAGTATTTAGGTAGGTCTCCACGGTTAGCATCCTCAGAAAAGAAAAATATTTGTGAAAATTTTAAATGAGTCTTATACATAAACATGCATGGATGTATATATTTTATGATAATGTAATAAACTTCTATATCTCCTCCAAAAGGAGTTAAGGCAAATATGTGGTAAATATTTAAGTTATGAAAAAGTTTGTTGAATATAAGTCTGCTTTGTGCAGAAAGGTAACGTTACCATCTTGGGTGGGTCCGTCCGAGATGGGTCGTTACACTTACAAATCTTAATTCCTTAAATGGAGTTGTTTGGATATTATTTTCTTAAAAGAGTACTTTTTGTCACATGATCAAATAAAAAAGAAAAAAATTACATCAATGTTCCCTATAATTTGATATGAGATTCAAATTAATCCCTAACAAATCTATCTCTACAACCCCTCTTCTTTAATCTCATATTGTTCTTCTGATTACACCCCCTTTAGAAGAAAAAAAACCTAAATCAACCCCTATTCCTTAAATTTTCCTATCACTGATTGTTCATGTTTCCAGCTATATAAAAAAAGATTCTTCATGTTTCCTATCTCTTGAACCCGTAGGCTCTTAAGGCAAGTCATTCCAGTCCAAATTACTCATGTCTAATACTTTTCTGATCAGCCCTTTGTTTTGTAGGTACCGCTTTAACGACATCAAATGGTGCTTTCTTGTGCTATGTGAGCTACGAGGGTTAGTGCAATGTGAATTTGTGCCTTTAGGAAATTCTAATTAGAGCCATGAGACATCTTAGTAAACTTGCGATTTAATTTTGATGTGTCGAAATTCCATATTGATTATATATATATGATAAGTATATGTTTTTTATTTAATATTGAATTTGTCTAGATCTGCAAAAGCCTTTGTCAGTTAAATTGACAAAAATCAAAAGAGTCATAATTTCTCATGACATAAAAGAATTCCGAACAAATGTTATATTTATATGCAAGTTTTTGTTGCAAGATGATAGTCAGCCTAAAAAGTTTTATCACAATATCTTTTGAAATAAGTTAACAAAATCAAGTTTGAAACTAAAAACTAAGAAGGAAAAGAAAAACGAATGTTAAAGTTGGCAGGATCTTGAAAAGGAGGAAAATTAAATTGCATTTATATCAGTACGAATATGGGAACTCAAGTTTAGTTCTTGTAAAATTTTAGATTTGTTCATACTAGTGGAATCATGTTGATATATTCTTCTTTTAGTATTAGATTTGCTAATTAACGCTAGAGATTAGGGTTGATTTAAGTTTTTATTTTTCCTTTTTTTGTTTTTTTTATTTTTATTTTTTGCCCTTAGAAGAAGGGGATGAGATTAAAGAAAACAAATTGTGCTGATAATTTTTTAAGGATTAATTTGAATCTCATGTTAAATTATAAGGATCGTTGGTGTAATTTGTTTTTTTTTTTCTTTTTCGATTCGAAGATAATATAATGACAGACGGATTATAAGTTAAAAAAGCTAAAGAAAAAAATCCAATGATCAAAGCTATTACTTTAAACTGCTGGCCATTGCACTGTGCACCTGAAACTTGGCCAACTGATGGTGACTTTAGCTCTTCATCAAAATATATCCTTCCACATATATGGCACGTCTTGAACAAAAAGTATAGCATGTCCAGGTGACGTGCAATCCTTTAAAAAAAGTCTCATTTAAAAGTCTCCGGATCCTGACCATAATATTTGACAATAAAAGATTATTTGGAAAAATATCTTAAAATATTATTATTTAAAAAAACAGATATGAAAAAAATATTTTATTCAAAATTTCATATAATTAGCCAGTCTTAATTTCAAAACTTTCCAAATTTCATGCATACCAAAAAAGCAGCTACAAATCAGAAGTTATTTCACCCCTGCAATTATGGTGTAATTGAGGTTTAAGTCACGAAATTACAACCGTAATTAAGGTTTTTGTTCTATTATTGAAACGGACAGAAAGCGAATCACTGCTAGAAAATCTCCATTGCAATCAAAACCCCTAGGTTTAAGTCACTTTCATCTCTCTCTTCAATATGTGAGAACTACTTTCCTAAAGTAATTTTTCCTTAGTTTTGAATATTACTGCAGAAATAAAGAATTACTAGGTGATTGTTCTATCTTCTTATTTTCTTCACCTCCATTGTTTGATTGTTTTTTTTAAAGAATATCACTGACTAAACGATCTGATTTCGTTTTAACACCGACTTTCTTTGGTTCTCCTTCATAATTTGTTATTTTCAGGGAAATTGATTCACAGAGGTCTGCTTAATCACCGATAAAAATTCACTTCTGTTTTCAAGTATTTTGATGGCTCTTATACTCCATAAAATGACCAATAATGTTTAATACCCATTGATAGCAAACCATCCTCAATAGGAAAACTATGTTTCTATTTAACAGTGTGTTTAACTTAAAATTATATATTTTGCTAAGATTCTTACTACCCACTTCATAAAATAATATAGTTGGTCTTATTTCCTCAATGATGGACAAAATCTCCATCATCCTCTTTTGATTACAAACTATAGATTTATACTTGAATAGTCATTTTCAATTATTTGGATACTGTTGATGCCGAAAATGTGATAGGGGATTCCACGAGCATAGTGATGAACTTGCACACACTAGAACACAAAGAAAGCCTAGAAGTCATCGGAAGTGGTGTGCC
Organism: Bretschneidera sinensis; assembly: GCA_023935145.1. NCBI lineage: Eukaryota > Viridiplantae > Streptophyta > Magnoliopsida > Brassicales > Akaniaceae > Bretschneidera > Bretschneidera sinensis. The sequence continues at coordinate 98,148,560 of CM043700.1, read as the reverse complement.
TCCTATGGAACTCTCCGAGACCTAAGTTAGTAATCTAAAATGAGAATTATAAAATAAGAAGGCCAAAGAGTTTTGAAATACTTGTGAAGTGGTGAGAGCCTCCTTAGTATAATGTTTTGAAATAGAGTTCGTTTAGGAAAGTAACTCAGAGGTGAGTGTTCCTGTAAAACTAGGATTTTTACTAACTATAGTTTAGGATTAAAATTCCTGCTTTACCCTTTAGCATGTGTAATCATCTTATTGGTTGTTCTTTTTGGCATACGGGCTTACCCCTTTTCCCTTTAGGGTGCCACGTGACGTTATTTGATTGTTTGGGGGAAATACTCTACATCATATTACCCCCACTTCATTGAGTGAATTTATGCGTTTAAGGAAGTAGTCTTGAATTATGTTCTTCTCTGAGCTTGGTCTTCCGTAAGAGAATGAGCCGAGGTAAGTAAATCCTCAGGCTTCTCTCCTCGGCATTTTGTGTGAAAAAGTACTGAAGAGGTGACGTACTCAGACCACTCTTCTCGAGTTTTTTGAAGAAAATATATTGAGGAGAGAAAGAGCTCGAGCAATTCTCTTTGGGTCTTTTGAAGAAAAGATACCGAGGGGAAGGAGTGTTTAAGCCACTCTTCTCAAGTCTTTTGAAGAAAAGGTACCTAAGTGAGAAAGTTCTTGCCCCACTCTCCACGATTCTTTTGAAGAATAGATACTGAGGGGAAGAGGTGCTTGGGCCAATCTCCTCGAGTCTTTAGAAGAAAAGTCACCGAAGATGAGAAGTCACCGAAGATGAGAAGTGCTCCTGCTACTCTTCTCGAGACTTTATAAGAAATTTACCGAGGATGAGAAGTGCATGGCTCACTCTCTTCAGGTTTTTCGAAGAAAAACTACCAAGGATAGGAAGTACTCTGTTATGAAAAGGTACCAAGAAAGTAATCTGCTTGGTCTTAAAAAGGTCTGAGGAAAGAATTCGCTTGGGCTCTTGAAGAAAAGGTACCAATGAATTAACATGCTTGGGTCTCTTAAAGAAGAGGTATCGAGGAAGAATGCATTCGGTCCTTTTGAAGAAAAGGTATTGAAGATGAGACGTGTTGGGGCTACACTCCTTATATCTTTTGAAGAAAAAGGTACCGAGGGGAAAAGGTGCTCGTGTCACTCTTTTCGAGTCTTGAAGAAAAAGTACCGAGGAAAAGAAGTGCTTAGGCCATTCTCCTTGGGTCTTTTGAAAAAAAAAAAGGTACTGAAGATGAGACGTGCTTGTGCCATTCTGTTTGGGCCTTTTGAAGAAAAGCTATTAAGGATGAGAACTGCACGGGAAACTCTCATCAAGCCTTTTAAAGAAAAGATACCGAAGAAGAGAAGTGCTTGAGCCACTCTTCTCGGGTCTTTTTTAAAAAGGTTACTATAGATGGGAAGTCCTCGATCTTGAAAGGTATCGAAGAAGTAATCTGCTCAGTCTTAAAAAGGTACCGAGGAAGGAAGGTGACCAGTCTTGGAGAGGTACTGAGGAAGGAAGGCGCTTGGTCTTGAAGAGCTATCGAGGAAGTAAAATGTTTGGTTTTGAAAAGGGACCGAAGAAATAATGCTTTCAGACCTGAAAAGGTGCCGAGGAAGGAATGCGCTCAGACCTAAAAAGGCACCGAGGAAAGAATCTTCGTAGTATATCAACCTCACTACAAGGTTGGAAATCCTATCGAGGGTGGCATTCTTTTAAATATAGCTTTCTCAGAGTTTGGTTGAAAAACCAACCGAAGTTGAGATCTTCTCGCCATGTAATACTCGGTGTTTGTTTGAAAAAACAATCGAGAGGGATGATTCTTGACTCATGATGCTTGGTGTTGATTGAAGAACCGATCAAGTGCACTAGGCTGATATTTCACTTTGTTTCTCGACCTTTGTGACTTGTGATGGTTTTTATGCCTTATCCATTGAAGGTGCTTGGGCCTTCAACAAGGATGTTTTGGGCCTCGTCCTTAGGGTTTATTTGAGGAGTACAAAGGTTGCAAACCTTTAGTTTATGGAATATTCTTCCTGATTTTGGTAAATGCGAGAGATGTAATTTGAGCCCTTGGCTTGTTTTGATTTGGGCCATTGGTTTTTCTTTTTAAGGAGGGGGGCTTCTTGAGTTGAGCATCTCATTTTTTTGAAAACTCTCATTTCTTCCTCTTTACATTCAAATATCTACTTTTGGGTTAGTTCTGCTAATAGGGGTAGTGAGAGTAGTGAGAAGACTAAGGGTTTCTTTAGGATTGAGGTCGAGAGTCCTTCCGAGAGTTTCCAGTTAGAGAGATTGGCTCACCTACTGGGGTAAATGTTGAATCTCGGGAGAGTTAAGCTGAACCTAATTGAAGTTTAGTTGATATTTAGGAGGATATGATTGCTAATGCTTAGGAGATTATATACCCCACTGAGGATGAGGAGAATAGGATGAACAAAGATCAGTTCAGTCACATTAAGGAGAAGTATCACATCCTTATACGATACACTCTGAGGAAAGCTGATGTAAGAGCTCGAGGAGCCTACCTATGAGTTATGTGTGTATTTAGATACATTAAAGGCTAGTCTTAGGTTCCCTTTTTATCCTTTCCTCTGCGCGATGGTAAACCATTATATGATAGTCTTAACCCAACTTATGCCCAACTCAGTGCTTCTTTTGGTGGGCTTCATTTTCGTATGCAAGTAGGTTGGGGGGAGTCATAACCTTTGAATTATTCAAAAATCTCTTCATCACCAACCACCATACGGATGAAGGTTGGGTATACTTAACTAAACAGAACATGAAGACTGTGGTGAAGAAGAATCGAAGCTTAGTGAAGAACTGGAAAAATAAATTTTTTTCCCATCCAAAGTGATTCTACCTTCGGGGTTCTCAGAGAATTTGACTTAAATTTTCTGAAAAAATTCTAATGTCCTTCCTTAAGTGCTAAAGAGGAGAGGGTCATGAAGGATATGATAGTTGGTGCTATCTTGGCTTCGGAGATGGATAACAATGACTTATTGGCTTTGTGTGGGCTTTTCCCTTGCCTAAGTATCACCCGCTTTTACATGTGTCTTTTCTTTTTCTTTTTACTTTATCTCGGTGATCTGATACGTGTTTCATCTTTTTGTAGCCATGCCTCTAAGCCTTTCTTAGGTGATGAAGGCAGCGATGAAGAAGACATGAACTTTGAAGCTTGGGCAAGGTTCTCAGAGTGCCGAAAAGAGGCATAAGAGGGACCTAGATGTTGGTGTCTTCGTGGATCTGGCTAGTGTTCTTTCTATCAAGTAAGACTTGGTGATTACAGGCTTGAGAACTTCTCATGTCAATTTTTCCCCCTTTTTCGAGGTCTTTAGTCTTAGTCCTAATTGGTTCATTTGGGTTGATGAATTAGTGTTAGGGTTCCCAAGGTTTATTTCTCTGAAGGACTTGGTGGCCTTAACAGCGGAGACTGCTGAGGTCTTGGACCACATGGTTATGGAGATTGAAGCTAAGGTGGCTTCTTCTCTTATTTCTATTTGTGCCTTTTTTTTGTTAAAGGGATTTAGCTCAAGCTCTACTCTTTTTTCTTTCTCAAAATAGCATTGGCACGAGCATTCTTTCTTATTAGTTCTTAGAGGTGCACATGAAATTGGACAAGAGTAAGGATTGCGTGGCTTAACTTCAGGCTGAGGTTTAAGCCAAGGATGAGAGGATCTCTACTACTAAAAGGGGGTCTCCATCTACAAGATAGACATAAACAAGGCTCAGAAGAAGGTCGAGGCTTTGAGTGATGAGCTTTTCAAGGCTAAAAAGAGAGTCGGGAGGAGTATAAATCTTCTATAGCCTTCGATATGCACGTTTTTGTACAAGATTGAGGCTTCTACCTCGAGTGTTTTGAGGATGCGAAGGCCCAAGTTGTGAAGGTCTTTCTTGACCTTGATCTCTTCAGTATCGAGTTTTAGGAAGATGCTAGCACCACAACTAGAGGTGATCAAGAGGTTGAGGACGAAGAAAAAGAAGTGGAAACTAAGCCTCGGGACTCCGAGGTCTAGGGCTTGGAAATTTTTTTCATATTTCCATGTAGTTTTGGCCTTCTTCCCAACTTATTGTATCAAGATTTCATTATTAATGAATTAGGTTTCTTTTTTTCCATGTGTTTGTCGTTGTGTCTTTTCTTCCATTTTCCTCAAGATGCTTACTTTTTGGTATACTGAGTGTGAATGATCCTTGGAATGTCTGGCTTGGTATTCGAGGATTTTAACTTGTAAGGATTTTCCCTAGTTTTCCAAGGGAGAATCCTAAATTGACTTGCTTGAGTATGAATTCAACTCGGTATATTTGTGAGTTTTAGCCCAAGTATAAATGTTACTGGCACCTTGTGCTTTGTTTTACTACCTTAAGGCTTTTGATTTGGGAGCTTATCTTAGTCTTCCCCTACGCGTGAGAGTGTGTTGGATCTTTAGCCTTAGAATGTTTGTATTATAAGGTAATGAGCCCTCAGAGGCGGGAAAGAGATCCTTATATTGGCCCTTGTACCATTCTTTGAGCTTGGATAGACCTAAGTCTTAATGCATCAGAGATGATGGCTTTGCTGTATCAGATATGATAGTTTTGCTAGTGTGTTTGAGCCAACTTTAGAAGTGAGCACTTTCGGTATTTTCCTAGCATGCATGTGTTTCTTGCAAATAATCAAAGCATAAGGGTAAAATAGTAGACAATTTTATTGATTGAATAAAATATACTGAAGCTACAATATGCAATTAAGGAAAGCAAAATCGAGTAAAAAGGAAAACAAGTTTACTGATGGGATTTCTTGAAATTATCATCATTTTTGTTATGTATACCCTTTGGATGCGATAAGTTCCTTCCATCCTTTAGGGGCAAGGCCTCAGTCTTTGTGTGCTTCATAATGTAGTTAAGGTAGCATGAGTGGGATGTCGCTTGACTTTTGTGGATTTCTCCTACGCCATTTTTGATAGGGAATTTCATCTTCAAATGGTAGGTGAAGACTATTGCTCTCATGGAATTTTGGCTTGGTCTACCTTAGATAGCGTTATAGGATAATGGATTCTTGATGACTAGGAAGGTGGTCGTGATGCTAGTTTATCGGGGAGTCGTCTCTACGATGGCTGCTAAGATAATGATCCCTTTTGGGAGTATCTGTTCCCCAGAAAACCCGTGAAGTAGAGAGGTGAGTGGATTGAATTGGTCATCTTGGAGGTTATCTTCTTGAAAGCTTTGTAGTAGTGGGTTTTGGCTGAGCTCCCATTGTCAACCAAGATCTTTTCTATATTGTAGCCTTCTATGAGCATGGTCATGACCATCACATCATCTTGGGGTATTTGTAACCTCTTTAAGTCGTCATCCGAAAAGAATATGACTTGTTTAGTTCTTTTCTTTTTGTTTGGCCTATTGACAGACGTTACTGACTATGCATAGGCTTTGTTTAATTAGAGTGACTGTTCACCAGTGGTTGGTCATCTGAAGATGGCCTTGATGGTGCTTGCGATAGTGAGTTTGTTTTCTCGATTTTGGTTAACATGATCTTCTCTCATCGGGCTTCGCCTCAACCGATATTGGTCATCTCTTTGGTAAGTTTGAGTCCTGGTATATTCTTTCAGATATACCCTTTGGATGAAGGATTCGATCCAGTCTTTGAATACGTGACACTCTTTCATGTCATGGAGGTAATTGAGATGGAATCGGCACCATCTTGATTGATTCTTCTTCCTGTCATTTTTCTTGGGTTTGGTAGGCAAACAGATTAGGTCACAATTCTGAATATCCATCAGGATGTTTCCTCTGGGGGAGTTGATAGGCGGGTAGTTCTCTAATTTCCTAGGAGGCCTTTCAGACCCTAATTGTTTCTCTTCTTCGTGTGATTTCTTTTTGGGAATCACTCATGTAGTCACATTGTTCTCTTATGGAATGCGTGATCCTCCTCAACGATTATACATTCTTCTTTCTGGTGAGTATTTTGTTCATGTATTTTGTCGGGCATCTTGAAAGCTTTGAGTTGAAAGAGCCAAACCTGAGCCCATTCTTGAAAGCTACCATCAAGATCTTTTGGTTGAGGTTCAAGACTTCCCATGTTCCTACATTGAAATGAGAGATGCAATCAATAAGTTTCTCACCTTTCTACAGATGGATGCTGAAGAGGCTTTCTGACATCCTCTTCGGACCTTTGCTACTGAGGAAGTGTGTGAATTAATTCTTTGAAAGTGGCAATGCCCCTCAGTTTTAGGTGAGATTACCAAGTTCTTGCGGCTTTCTCTATATTCAATAAGAATTCTTAGCATATTACCGCTTTAGGATGCCGATGCAAGAGCATCGTGGTCTTGTAAAGAAAGAGGTGGTCCATTGGGTTGGTGGTACCGTCGTATGACTTTATGATCAGCTTTATAATGTGTTGGGGAAGCAGAGCTTCGAGAATGTTCTATGTGAATGGAAAGTCTTGAGAGTCAAGCTCATCTAGGATATTTGTCCCCCTGTTCTTGAATGTTTCACCTATGCGCTTGATCATCTCCTCCAGCTTTTTGTCTAGGTCTATATTGTCCTTGGAGTTCATAGAGTGGCATCGAGACTTTCTCAAGAGTGAGAGGAGGACCCAATTGTGGATCTACAATCGGTGGAGTGAAGACTCTGACTATGGCTTTGGCGCCTCCTCTTGGGGTTGTTCCTCTGGTACCTCGTTGATCGAGGGTTTTTGTGTGGCTCCTCCTGTTGCGACCTTTAGGGCTAGTTGGGAGAGGCCTACCTCTGAGGCATGCGGATAGGTTGGCCACTATTTGGGTAAGCTTTAGAAGTTTCCTTTGACTGACTGAGGCGTTTGGGTTGATGTTGTTTTGGTGATGAATGGAGTTGTCCGATCGAGATTGGTTAGATTTTTCTGGTTTTCATTCAGAGTGATTGGTGTATTCAAGCGGATTTTTACTGGCTTCAGTGTTTTCTGGGATCATTTGGTGATCAGATTTAAGATGGGGGCCATGACTAGTCGAAGCTCGATTTGTAATGGTGGTTGTGATAGTGGCAATGATGGCTGCAGCAACTATAACAACGACATTCTTGATCATATTCCTAGTCGGCATCTTTTAATATATGAGTTATTGCTTTGTGTCTTCCATCTTGATCATGTTCCTAATCAACATCTTTTAATAGAAGAATTCTAGTTTTATGTCTTCCTACAGATGATGCTAATATGTTGATATTGAAAATGTGATAAGTGATCCTATGAGTGTAGTAATGAACCTACACACGCTAGAACACAAAGAAAGCCTAGAAGTTACTAGAGGGGGTGTGCCGCTGGAGGGACTCTCTAATGCATAAGTTAGTGACCTAAAAGGAGAATAAGAAAGTAATAAAGTTAGAGAGTTCTGAGACACCTATGAAGAGGTGAGAGTACCCTTTATAAAATGTTTTGAAATAGAGTTTGTTTAGTAAAGTAACTCAGAGGTGAGTGTTCCTGTAGAACTAGGATTTCTGCTAATTAGAGTGTAGGAGTGAAATTTCTGTTTTACTCTTTGTCATGTGTAACCATCTTATTGGTTGTACTTTTTTGGTCCATTGGGGTGCTGGTATCATCATATACCTTTATGATTAGCTTTCCAATGTGTTAGGGCAGTAAAGCGTCGAGGATGTCCTATGTGAATGGAGGGTCTTGAGAGTCAAACTCATCAAGGACATTCGTCCCCCTACTCTTGAAAGCTTCGCCTATGCGCTTGTCCATCTCCTCCAGTTTTTTGCCTAGGTTTGCATTGTCTTTGGAGTTCATGGAGTGGCTTTGTGACTTTTTCAAGGGTGAGAGGAGGACCCAATTGTGGACCGACGATCGGTGGAGTGACAACTCTGACTATGGCTATGGCACCTTCTCTAGGGGCTGTTTTTCTGGTGCCTTACTGGTCGAGGGTTTTTGTGTGGCTCTTCTTGTTGCGGCCTTTGGCGCTGGTTGGGAGAGGCCTACCTTTGAGGCATGTAGATAGGTTGGCCACCATTTAGGTGAGCTCTAGAAATTTCCTTTGACTGACTGAGGTGTTTGGGTTGATGTTGTTTTGGTGACGAACGGAGTTATCCGATCGGGATTGGTTGAATTGCTCTGGTCTTCATTCGAAGTGATTGGTGTATTTGAATGGATTTTTACCTGTTTCGGTGTTTTTTGGGATCATTTGGAGATCAGATTTAAGATGCGGGCCAAGACTTGTCAAAGCTCATTTGTAATGGTGGTTGTTGTAGTGGCGACGGTGGCTGCAACAACAACTACAACGACATTCTTGATCATGCTCCTAGTTGGCATCTTTTAATATATGAGTTGTTGCTTTCTGTCTTCCTTCTTGATCATGTTCCTAATCAGAATCTTTTAATAGATGAATTCAAGTTTTGTGTCTTCCTACGGATGGTGCTGATATGTTGATATTAACAATGTGACAAGCGACCCTATGAGTGTAGCAATGAACCTGCACACACTAGAATGCGAAGAAAGCCTAGAAGTTGCTATAGAGCGTGTGCCTCCGAAGGGACTCTCTGATACCGAAGTTAGTGATCTAAAGAAGAATAAGAAAATAATAAAGGTAGAGAGTTCTGAGATACCTATGAAGAGGTGAGAGTCCTCTTTATATAATGTTTTGAAATAGAGTTTGTATAGTAAATTAACTCAGAGGTGAGTGTTCTTGTAGAACTAGGATTTCTGTTAACTAGGGTTTAGGAATGAAATTTCTGTTTTACCATTTATCTCATATAGCCATCTTATTGGTTGTACTTTCTGGGTCCATTGGGTTGGTGGTACCATCGTATGCCTTTATAATTAGTTTTCTAATGTGTTAGGGTAGCGAAGTGTCGAGAATATCCTATGTGAATGGAGGGTTTTGAGAGTTAAACTCATCTAGGACATTCATCCCTCTGCTCTTGAATACTTCGCCTATGCACTTGTCCATTTGTTTCAGCTTTTTGTCTAGGTTCGCATTGTCCTTGGAGTTCAAGGAGTGGCCTCGAGACTTTCTCGAGGGTGAGAGGAAGACCCAATTGTGGACCTACGATCAGTGGAGTGAAGATTCTAACTAGGGCTTTGGCGCTCTCTCTTAGGGCTGCTTCTTTGGTGCCTCGCTAGTCAAGGGTTTTCGTGTGGCTCCTCTTGTTGCGACCTTTGGGGCTGGTTAGGAAAGGCCTACCTCTTAGGCATGCGGATAGATTGGCCACCATTTGGGTAAGCTCCAAAAATTGCCTTTAACTGACTGAGGCATTGGTTCGATTGCTCTGGTTTTCATTCGGAGTGATTGGTGTATTCAAGCAGATTTTTGCCGGCTTCGGTGTTTTCTGGGATCATTTGGAGATCAGATTTAAGATGCGGGCCAAGATTTTTCGAAGCTCAGTTTGTAATAGTGGTTGCTATAGTGGTGACGGTGGCTGCATTAACTACATTAACGACATTCTTGATCATGCTCCTAGTCGGCATCTTTTAATATATGAGTTCTTGCTTTGTATCTTCCTTCTTGATCATGTTCTAATCAGCATCTTTTAACAGATGAATTCTTGTTTTGTCTTCCTATGGACGACACTAATATGTTGATCTTGAAAATGTGACAAGTGATCCCACAAGTGTAGCAATGAACCTGCACACACTAGAACATAAAGAAAGCCTAGAAGTTTCTGGAGGGGGTGTGCCTCTGGACGGACTCTCTGATTCCTAAGTTAGTGATCTAAAAGAAGAATAGGAAAATAATAATACTAGAGAGTTCTGAGATACCTATGAAGTGGTGAAAGTCCCCTTTATATAAAGTTTTGAAATAGAGTTCGTTTAGTAAAGTAACTCAGAGGTAAGTGTTCCTGTAGAACTAGGATTTCTGTTGAATAGGGTTTAGGAGTGAAATTTCTGTTTTACCATTTGTCTCGTGTAACCATTTTATCGATTGTACTTTCTTGGTCCATTGGGTTGGTGGTACCATCGTATGCCTTTATGATCAGCTTTCTAATGTGATGGGGCAGCGAAGCGTCGATAATGTCATATGTGAATGGAGGGTCTTAAGAGTCCAACTCGTCTAGGACATTCGTCCCCTTGCTCTTGAATGCTTCGCCTATGTGCTTGTCCATCTCCTCCAGCTTTTTGTCTAGGTTCGCATTGTCCTTGGAGTTCATGTAGTGGCCTCGAGACTTTCTCGAGGGTGAGAGGTGGACCCAATTGTTGACTTACGATTGGTGGAGTGAAGACTCTGACTAGGGCTTTGCCACCTCCTCTTACGGCTGTTTCTTTAGTGCCTTGCTAGTCGAGAGTTTTCGTGTGGCTCCTCCTGTTGCGTCCTTTCGGGTTGGTTGGGAGAGGCCTACCTCTGAGGCATATAGATAGGTTGGCCACCATTTGGGTAAGCTCCAGAAATTGCCTTTGACTGACTGAGGCATTTGGGTTGATGTTGTTTTTGTGACAAATGGAGTTGTCTGATCGGGATTGGTTGGATTGCTTTGGTTTTCATTTGGAGTGATTGGTGTATTTGAGTGGATTTTTACCAGTTTCAGTGTTTTTTGGGATCATTGTGAGATCAGATTTAAGATGCTGGCCATGACTAGTCCATGCCCGGTTTGTAATGGTGGTTGCTGTAGTGGCGACGACGACTGCAACAACTACATCAACGACATTCTTTATCATGTTCCTAGTTGGCATCTTTTAATATATGAGTTATTGCTTTGTGTCTTCCTTCTTGATCATGTTCATAATCAGCATATTTTAATAGGTGAATTCCCGTTTTGTGTTGTCTTACGGATGACGCTAATATGTTGATATTGAAAATGTGATAAGCGATCCCACAAGTGTAGCAATGAACCTGCACACACTAGAACACAAAGAAAGCCTAGAAGTTGCTAGAGGGGGTGTGCCCTGGAGGCACTCTCTGATCCCTAAGTTAGTGATCTAAAAGGAGAATAAAAAAATAATAAGGCTAGAGAGTTCTGAGATACCTATGAAGTGGTGAGAGTCCTCTTTATATAATGTTTTGAAATAGAGTTCGTTTAGTAAAGTAACTTAGAGGTGAGTGTTCCTGTAGAACAAGGATTTCTGTTGACTAGGGTTTAAGAGTAAAATTTCTATTTTACCCTTTGTCATGTGTAGCCATCTTATTGGTTGTACTTTTTTGGTCCATTGGGATAGTGGTACCGTTGTATGCCTTTATGATCAGCTTTCTAATGTGTTGGGGCAGCGGAGTGTCGAGGATGTCCTATGTGAATGGAGGGTCTTGAGAGTCAAACTTGTTTAGGACATTCATCCCCTTGTTCTTAAATTTTTCGCCTATGTGCTTGTCAATCTCCTCTAGCTTTTTGTCTAGGTTTGCATTGTCCTTGGAGTTTATGGAGTGGCCTCGAGACTTTCTCGAGGGTGAGAAGAGGACCCAATTGTGGACCTACGATCGGTAGAGTGAAGACTCTGACTAAGGCTTTGTCGCATCCTCTAGAGGCTATTTCTCTGGTGCTTTGCTGGTCGAGGGTTCTCGTGTGACTCTTCCTGTAGCACCCTTTGGGGCTGGTTGGAAGGGGCCTACCTCTGAGGTATATAGATAGCTTGGCCACCATTTGGGTAAGCTCCATAAATTGCCTTTGGTTGACTGAGGAGTTTGGGATGATGTTGTTTTGGTGACAAACGAAGTTGTCTGATCAGGATTGGTTGGATTATTCTGGTTTTCATTCAGAGTGATTAGTGTATTTGAGTGGATTTTTACCGGCTTCGATATTTTTTAGGATCATTTGAAGATCAGATTTAAGATGCGGGCCATGACTAGTTGAAGCTTGGTTTGTAATGGTGGTTACTGTAGTGGAAATAGTGGCTGCAACAACTACAACAACAACATTCTTGATCATGCTTCTAGTCGACATCTTTTAACATATGAGTTCTTACTTTGTGTCTTCCTTCTTGATCATGTTCCTAATCAGCATCTTTTAACAGATGAATTCTTGTTTTGTGTCTTCCTATGGATGATGCTAATATGTTGATCTTGAAAATGTGACAAGCGATCCCACGAGTGTAGCAATGAACCTGCACACACTAAACACAAAGAAAGCCTAGAAGTTGCTAGAGAGGGTGTGCCTCCGGAGGGACTCTCTTATGCCTAAGTTAGTGATCTATATGGAGAATAAGAAAATAAGAAGGCCAGAGAGTTCTGAGATATCTGTGAAGTGGTGAGAGTCCCTTTTATATAATATTTTGAAATAGAGTTCGTTTAGTAAAGTAACTCAGAGGTGAGTGTTTCTGTAGAATTAGGATTTCTATTGACTAGAGTTTAAGAGTTAAATTACCGTTTTACTATTTGTCATGTGTAACCATCTTATTGGTTGTACTTCTTTGGTCTATGAGCTTACCTCTTTGCCCTCTTAGGGTGCCACGTGTCACTATTTGATTGGTTGGGGGAAAATACCCTTCATGAGATACCATAAAAAAAAAACCATGTAATTATATACATATAGAACATCTTACATAGATTAGGGTATCATAACTTATAGAACATCTTAATCTTAATCAAAGTCCATGATATTAATAAATTATCATGAGACTGTTTTTTTTAATAAGAATTTTCATTAATAGGAAAACAATATGAAAATTATGCTACCATTACAATCTGTATAACAAATCATGAAGAAAAGTAAATACGGTTCTGAATGGCTCAATAACTACGTAATTTATAAACAATCATACGCAAAGTAAAGCCATATACCACCCTATTCACATTTAAGTCTGAGTTACTGTAAGTGATAAAAATACAAACAACACAATAACCTATGAAAAATGAAGTTTGAGATACTGTAAGTGATAAGGATACTCAATCGAAAAAAAAAAAGTGATAAAGATACAAATATTGTGCGATTATCTACATAAATAAATATGCAAATAATCGTACTTGTTTTACTTGCAAGTGCACAAGGTCAATGGTAGCATAGTGTGCAAGTGCGAGATCATTTCCACAGGGATTAGTTAATTTCGATTTAGAATTAGTTTCTTCAAAGTAAAAAGAGAAATAATTGTTGAGTGTGAGTTAATAATAATGAGAACATAGGACTACGATATCCACCACTAATTATACTTTCCCACTAAGTAAGGTGTCAATGCTCTAGCCTTATTATGAATATTTAATGGTTGCCAACCTAAAGGCTTGGTCCACACCTTAGGCTATTGATCTCCCTATGCAACGAGTTAGGCATGGTGTATACTTTAACTCTTTTCTCTCTTAAGGGATTCAGCATGGGTGTATACTGAGTTGTTCCTTAAGAGAGCATAAGGGCTGTGGAGATCGGCAACCACACAGGACCTAGGGCTTGGTCCGCTCTCGGTTTCCCGTGTTGATTAACCCGAGAATCTGGTGTGGATATCTCTTGTTACTATTGTTGAACCCAGGACTCAGTCATCCAAATTCATTCAACTAACTAATCCATACCACATGCATACGTTGAACAGACACACACATATGAGGAATTTAAATACAAACAAGTATTAATCAAGTTAAACATTCTAACATGGTTATAGGCAAAGCTAACCAATGAATAAATATGTGGAAAAGAATAACTAGGGCTTCAATCGAGCCCTATAAGATTTTAGTTGCACATGCTAGTTAAACTAAACATTCTAATCATAATGAAACAAAAACATAAAAATAAAACCCGAAGAAAACTCGGGAGACAAGTCGTCAATTCCTCTCCTAAGCTTGTAACTTCAAGTCTAAAACGAAAGGTATGGTTTATGTGTTTTACAGGGCTATTTATAGGGTTCTCAAGGTGTCCCAAAACCTTAATTTCCTATTTGAGGTCCGGAGACTTCTTTCCATATCTGGCTCTGCCGCCTCTGGAGTGTTTGCGCTTGATTGTATGCGAGCTGCGCTTGAGTGTAAGTGTGCGCTCGAGCCTTCTTCAAGTGCACTTGTGTGCCTGTGCGCTCGATCACAAGGGAGGTGCGCTCGAGCGCACCTTGCTTGATGGCAGAACTTGACTTTTTACTCCTAAAAGCTCCAAATTATCATCTTTTTGTCAAAGTCCCGTGAAAAACACATAAAACACGAAAATGAAGTAAAATCTACTAAAATAAATAAACAAAGAGCCTAACAAACGTAAATTAAGGGGCTTAAATATGACTATTTAAGCACTTATCACACCCCCAAACTTACATATTGCTAGTCCCTTAGCAATATAAAACAAAGGACTATGTTAAAACGAAATTAAAGATAAAGTAATTTTCATGATATTCAAAAATTTGGGTTGACCATAAAACCATGATAATCGTTCATGAGTAAGCTTATAATAAAAACACATTTTTGTATTGAAAAAGGATTTTTAAAAGCTCATGTTACTTACCTAAGGTTAGCTTATGAGCAAGTTTGATTTATGTGTGATGAGTTAGCACATATAAGATAGGGTTTCCATATAATTTTTAGTGTATAGTGTTTTGGTGCCCAAACCGTTATCGAATTCCTTATCAAATAGAACAAAAGTGGCATAATGCTTGCTTCTTTTCTTTTCATTTTATCATGCGATCCTTGCCATATTCAGTTCCATTAAGCTTTCTAGTTGACTCTTGTAACGAGTGTTTAGCCAATGACTCCCAAACCATATGGTTTTAGGGCATTAGGTGTAAAGACACCCCTAAGGACTTACTAACTCGAGTAAAAAAGGCTACAGAACTAACAGGTTTCCATGTTTCTTAGTGAAATTATCACCTTTTGACGTGAACACTTACTGCTTACTGAGGCAAGAGGCCCAGTTACTTAGTGAAAATTTTTATCATGATCATTAAAGGCTTACTTCCCACCTTTTGACGTGAACACTCACTGCTTATTGAGGCAAGAGGTCCAGTTACTCAGTGAAAAGTTTTTAATGATCCTTAGAAGCTTTTTATTTTCTTTTTGCATGATGAACAATTTTTTTTATTTTTCTTATGCCGAAGTGATCTTTTAACAAGTTATCCGATTCCAGTTAGGTCGTGGAAACATATACAAAAGAATTATATGTCATACCCCACACAAATGCGTGCTAATGTTCTCATGTAGATTTGGATCAAACTCGTGAATTCTTAAGTGCCTTGAGGTAGGTAACTAAATTTGTAAAATTCCTATTACAAGACTATGTGTTCTAGATTTTAAGCTTACTAATGAAGTTTTATCATATTTTTAAATCAACCAAAATTTTTATCACTAAATGAACATGCATTTATCTTTTCTGAAATAATAAAAAAAACTAGGACCTAGTGTGTGCATATGTTTCAAGTGTGTGCCTAATAATGTCTCCCACTACCCCCAAACTTAATATACACATTGTCCCCAATGTGTGTGTGGCATGGAAAGATCTGACCTGGAAGATGGAGAACTAGATTGCTTGCTTGGCTCGTAACACGCCCCTAAACTTGAATTTTGATGCACACACTATGTACCTGAAAAAGAAAAACAAATGTTGTGCCGAAAAACAAGAAATATGAAAAATAAACAGCTAAATAATCATAAATAAGAAAAGAAAAATATGATAATAAAAAGGATATGCAGTGGGGTGCCTCCTATTAGCGTTAAGTTTTACGTCTTCAGCTAGACGGGGTTTCCTCTCACTGCTGGTCATCAGGTGGTGCAGTCGAAGAGGTATTGGGTGTGGGAGGTAGGCGATCGAGGATGTGATGGTGGTGGATGGTGAGTGTGGGTGGTGAATGTCAGAGAGAGAGTGTGATTGAGTGTATAGGAGTGAAATATGGAAATGTGTTTAAAACTATCACGTGACTGTCTGCTTTGAGTGCGCTCGATCGCATTGTGAAGGGTGATCGATCGCATTTATGGTAGAAAGTTCATACTCAGTGGCATCAGTACCACTGATCTCAATAGAGGCGCTTGAGCTACATGTTTATCAAAGTCGGAACTGCTTAAGCGCTCTCTATAGTAGCTTTAACTTTAGTCTTTTGGCATGGAGTACTTAAAGTCCACTACATGTGGCTCAAGTGCTATTAATGGTGTTGCATATTGGACAGTCTGGAGTGCTAAATCTTCATCTCTTGGTTGCACTGTAATTTCAGAGTGTGGTGTGACTCTGTGTCCATGTACCGTGACTGTCTGATTTCTTGCTGGCAACTGTTGCAATTCCAAGTTTGGTGCCTGGACAATAGATGAGAGAAAAGTAGTATTAGTATGCGCAAGAGTTTCAAACGGAGGAGTGAACTTACTTGGATGCTTTGGAGAGGCTTTAAGGAGGTGCACAGCTTCAATGATGTCATCAATAATATCTTCAGATTCTGGCTTAACATCCGAACTTGTGAAGCTATGGGTGAGGGTGGCCTCCAATGGATCAGTGTGATGGACCTGAAGAGCTTGCTTGACAGCACTTTGCATAATACATTCATTAAAACATTCATCCTCATGATTAGCTTGGGGTAATTTCAATGCATCAAATATCTTAAATTCTATTATCTCACCATTCACCGTCATACTTACAATACTCTTTTTCACATTAATTATTGTATCTGCAATTCTCATAAAGGGTCTTCCTAAGATGATGGGTAGAGGTATTGGCATAGGAGATTCTTCCATATCTAGTACAATAAAATCAGCAGGTAAAATAAATTCACCTACTTTTACCAGGACATTCTCAAGAATACCTCTTAGTCTTTTGATGCTTCTGTCTGCCAATTGCAAAGTGATGGATGTTGGTTGAAGCTCCCCCAAACCTAGCTTTTCAACTACTGTGTATGGCAGCAAATTGACACTTGCTCCTAAATCCAATAGTGAACGCTCAAAAAACTGGTCACTTATCCTGCAACGAATGGTAAAACTACCTGGATCTTTTAGCTTTGGTGGTAGTTTTTTTAACAATACCGCACTTACTTCTTCAGTTAGAGCTACTATTTCATGCTCCTGAAACTTTCTTTTATTAGTGCAGCAATCTTTTAAAAATTTAGTGTAAGAAAGAATTTGTTTAATTGCATCTAATAAGGGAATGTTAATTTCTACTTTTCTCAAAGTTTCAAAAATATCAAGCAATTTATCTTTCTTTGGCTTTACTAACCTTTTAGGGAAGGGAGGCGTATTCCACTTCTCCATTTCACTTACCTTGGATGTGGATGGCTTAGCTGGAGATGCTTGTGCTGGCTCATCAACTCCTATGATCTTACCATTTCTGAGAGTTGTAACGGCCTTCAGTTGCTGATGTCCTCCAGGATTAGGCATTGTTTGGGTTGGAAATTCTCTTTGCCTTCGTCCACTTAGCTCCTTAGCCATTTGGCTCATTTGTGCTTCCAATCTTTGGATGGTTTGCTCATGCTTTGCAATTGTTTGTCTTTGCTCAGTTTGAATTTGCCTTCCATCTGCCATAAACTGTTCTTGTGATGTTATCAGTTGCCTTATGATACTCTCTAGGTCACTCTTCTTTGACTCTTGAACTGGTTAGGCTGCTTGGTGGAAGTTCCTTTGTTGCCCTTGAAGGTTTAGGGCATTTTGATTGTTGCTCCATGAGAGGTCGGGGGTGGTTCCGCCATCCGTGATTGTAGGTATCTGTATATGCACTGTTTGGTCCCATATAGTTTGCTTGCTCGGGATCTATAGATGAATATAATTGGCAAGTCTCAGAAGTGTGATCAAATTGAGAACATAAAACAAATACTTGGCGTTGTGTGGCTTGTGGACTTGGTGAGGTGTTATGAGCAGTCATGGTTTTTACAAGCTTATCTAGCTTCCTTTCCATACCAGCTATCTGAATTGGAATTCCACCATTTAAGTTAACTTCATACATGCCCTTGCTCTTTACTCCTTTTCTCCCTCTGGATGAGAATTGTTAGGTGTGCTCACTCAATGCCTCAAACATCTCCATGGCTTCTTCACTGCTCTTCTCCATCAGCACAGCTTCACAACCTGAATCAACAATACCTTTATTCATATCATTTAGACCTTCATAAAAAGCTAGTACTAGCTCATCTTGAGGTAGGTTGTGATATGGACATTTGAGAAGTAGCGCATTAATCGTACTTGTTTTACTTGCATGTGCACAAGGTCAATGGTAGCATAGTGTGCAAGTTCGAGATCATTTCCACAGGGATTGGTTAATTTCGATTTAGAATTAGTTTCTTCAAAGTAAAAAGAGAAATAACTGTTGAGTGTGAGTTAATAATAATGAGAACATAGGACTACGATATCCACCACTAATTATACTTTCCCACTAAGTAAGGTGCCAATGCTCTAGCCTTATTATGAATATTTAATGGTTGCCAACCTAAGGGCTTGGTCCACACCTTAGGCTATTGATCTCCCTATGCAACGAGTTAGGCATGGTGTATACTCTAACTTTTTTCTCTCTTAAGGGATTCAACATGAGTGTATACTGAGTTGTTCCTTAAGAGAGCATAAGGGTTGTGGAGATCGGCAACCACACAGGACCTAGGGCTTGGTCCACTCTCGGTTTCCTGTGTTGATTAACCCGAGAATCCAGTGTGGATATCTCTTGTTACTATTGTTGAACCCAGGACTTGGTCATCCAATTTGATTCAACTAACTAATTCATACCACATGCATACGTTCATTAGACACACACATATGAGGAATTTAAATACAAACAGGTATTAATCAAGTTAAACATTCTAACATGACTATAGGCAAAGCTAATCAATGAATAAATAGGTGGAAAAGCATAACTAGGGCTTCAATCGAGCCCTATAAGAGTTTAGTTACCAATGCTAGTTAAACTAAACATTCTAACCATAATGAAACAAGAACAAAAAAACAAAACCCGAAGAAAACTTGGGACACGAGTCATCAATTCCTCTCCTAAGCTTGCAACTTCAAGTCTAAAACGAAAGGTATGGTTTATGTATTTTACAGGGCTATTTATAGGGTTCTCAGGGTGTCCCAAAACCCTAATTTCCTATTTGAGGTCTGGAGACTTCTTTCCATATCTGGTTCTATCGCCTCTGGAGTGTTTGCGCTCGATCGTATGCAGGATATGCTCGAGCGCAAGTGTACGTTCGAGCCTTCTTCAAGTGCGCTCGATCACAAGGGAGGTGCGCTCGAGCGCACCTTGCTTGATGGTAGAACTTGACTTTTTACTCCTAAAAGCTGCAAATTATCATCTTTTTGTCAAAGTCCTGTGAAAAACAAATAAAACATGAAAATGAAGTAAAATCTACTAAAATAGATAAACAAAGAGCCTAACAAACGTAAATTAAGGGGCTTAAATATGACTATTTAAGCACTTATCAACAAACAACAAAGCAAAGATAGCAAATTTTTGGATAATTTTTTTTTTTTTTAAAGTGAGTTAAAATACAAACAAGTAACACAATTCTAAATTGTGTGCACCATTACTAAAGGGATGGGTTCCATCATGAGATTACAAACAAATCAATGTAAAATTATATTGTTATAATAATCCATATTTCCATGGAGTTCAATTAGTAGTGTACATGATAATGATAATAGGAATAATATGACAGACCGATTATAAGTTAAGAAAGCTGAACAAATAAATCCAACGATCAAAGCTGTAAATGTATTGAAAACATGTATAATAGATGGCTATATTATTTCTAGATTATCTCTAGTAGATAACTAAGATAGATTACCTAGATAATTACATTATCTCTTGATATCTATCAAGTTTGTATTTGTATCCTGTTTATTATCAAACTGTAACCTAATATATGTGCAATACACATGACCTACAGCATCAAAGTCTTCCAAATATCCTCTCATAATTAAATCCTTTCATGGTATCAGAGCAGTAAGGTCCAGAAAAAATCCATACAACCACGAAAAGTACTCCTCCCTCATATGAAACCGAAAACACCCTACCACCTCAAACTACTTCCATCAGCTTCCATCCTCAAGCTGTCGCTACCACCTCTGATCTGTCCCTTACCGCCACCTCTGCCACATCTACCTTCTTTGTCCCTTCCCTCCCTGATGGCGCACCTAGCCTCTCTTCTCTTCTCACACTAAACCCTAACCCTAATCCTCACCTCTTTGCTTTCTTGCCCATAGCTGCTGCCGCTGCACACATCAACAACCCCACGCCGGCAAACCCGAACACCTATACACTAGCCAACTCTCTTCCTCCACCTCCCACCTCCCAACCCCATCAATCTATATGCTCTCACCCCCTCCTTTACAATGGCACACCTCATCTCACAACCCCATAGTCTCGGCTCCACTACGAATGCCCAGCTCTTGCCGTCATCTACTCCCACAACACCTACCCTTGTTTTTCCCAACCTTCCCTTATTTTCTTCTCCTAGTATCACACATCTACTCAATATAAAGCTTGATAAATCCAACTACATCCTCTGGCACTCTTAATTTCTACCTATTCTCATCAGCTATGACCCCCTTGGTTATGTTGATTGTTCTTCTCCTTGTATCTATCATTTTCTCTCAAGAATGATGGTCATACCATTCTCAATCTAGCCTATTCCACCTGGACTCGGACTGACCAGTGCCTCCGCTCCTAGATTAATGCCACTCTTACCTCGGACATCTTGCATGATGTCTATGATCTCTGCACTTCCTGGGATGCCTGGATTGCATTGGAACAATGGTACCTTGATTAGTCCAATGCCAATGAGTTTGACCTGCAACTAAAACTTCACAAACAAACCAAAGATGGAAAATCTATGGAACAATATCTCCGAGATCTCAAAGCCATTGTTGATGCTCTTACTACAATCAATTCCCCACTCTCCATAAAGGACTCATCTCTTATACCTTAGCAGGTTTGCCTACAAAGTATGAAAGCTTCATCACCACAATGACCAACACCGACATCACTCTTACCTTTGACATTTTGTGTACAAATTTGTTGCTTCAAGAATAATGACTGAAACATCTTTGTGTCAGTTCTTAGTCATCTGACACTTCTACAACCCTTGTCGTTACGACCACATCCAGTGCTTCTAGTGGTTGTGGTAGGAGTCTCTCGGGGTATAAGGGCCATGGCGAGGGTCATGGACAACAAACTTGTCGTGGTGACTTTTCTCAGCATGGTTCAGGTACTAATAAGTCATTTTGCTCTTTTTTATATTTAATCGATTTGTTGGTGGTTCATCTTATTGTCGTAAAAGTCTTCTAAGACCACCCTCTTGTTCCTTATCCACTCAATGTCAAATTTGTCACATTACTGGTCACCTTGTCTTGAATTGCCTTCACCATTTTAATCATGATGTAGTCTCTCTTGATTTTCCCAAATCCTTTGCTATTATGCTATTTAGTGAGTCCAGTGCTGCCCAATGGTACCTTGATACAGTTGCTTCTGTTCACATGACTCCTCAATTAGGTATACTTACTTCATTCAGATAATCTTTCAACTAGATGAGTCTACATTAGTCGCCATGTTATCTTTCATGAACTGTGTTTTCCCTATCATGTTCTATCCCAACTCACGATCTCATCCCTAGTTGCCTCTTCTGACTCATCTCCTCTAGTTTTTACTACATTCGAACTTTTACATCAACCTTCAACCACTCCTATCTCCACTTCAATTAATCCCACCAACACTATCACCACTCTCACTTTCACTCCTCAAGCTTCAACTCCTCTCTTAGTGGTGCCTCTACCCTCTTCAGCTCCCTGCACCTCCTCTCTACCATTGCTGACTTCTCTCTCTTTCATACCTCCTCTGACCGACAACTAAGTGCCTCCCTCTACTCCTTCAAGTTCCACAGTCATTCCTTTAACCGATATTATAGCTTTCTTTCCGTCTTCCCTTCTTCTATCATCCACTACTGTCTCTCGCTATCCCATGATCACTCGTTCTAAAGTTGGTATTCCCAGTCCAAACATTTACTCTCTCTTTCCACTACACTTTTCCTTCTGAACTAACTTGTTTTTCTCAAGAAAATATTGATCCTGAGTGGCGGTCAACTATGACTAATGAATTTAATGCTCTCATCACTAACCACACTTGGGATCTAGTTACCTATGATCCAATGAAAAACTTAGCTAGGTGTAAGTGGATTTATAGGATTAAATATAGGGCTGATGAGTCTGTGAAGCGCTACAAAGCGAGTTTGATTGCTCAGGGATTTCACCAACAACTAGGTATCACTACAAGAAATAGTATATTTGGCAAGGAAAACTTCCCTTGCTGAAACCTAGATAATCCTTGCCTATCTGGCCCTCGCTAAAAACAATAGCGAGGACCATAAACTGTCTTGTTGAAAATTACTTTTGGCGAGGACAATTTTCCTTACCGAAAATTTATAATGCCTCGCCAAAACCGTTAGATTGTTAGGCATGTTAGACTTTCCGTAAGGGTTTTCCTTGCCTTAAACCATGTTTTAGCAAGGATTGTCCTTGTCATAAAAAATATAAAAAATAAAAAAACAAACAAACCACCATTCTTTGTATGACACGGATCACACAAGAAATAGCCCAAACTTGAGACCAAAAACCAAAAAAATAGCACTAGGTATACACTAGACCAAACAAAGCAAGAAAATGACATATACTGCTTATCCATTCTAGTGAAAATTATATGTGGAAGAATCAAACAAATATGATGTTTATGATTGATTTGGTTGAAATTTATCAATTACACGAGCCCTATAAGAGTTTAGTTACCAATGCTAGTTAAACTAAACATTCTAACCATAATGAAACAAGAACAAAAAAACAAAACCCGAAGAAAACTTGGGACACGAGTCATCAATTCCTCTCCTAAGCTTGCAACTTCAAGTCTAAAACGAAAGGTATGGTTTATGTATTTTACAGGGCTATTTATAGGGTTCTCAGGGTGTCCCAAAACCCTAATTTCCTATTTGAGGTCTGGAGACTTCTTTCCATATCTGGTTCTATCGCCTCTGGAGTGTTTGCGCTCGATCGTATGCAGGATATGCTCGAGCGCAAGTGTACGTTCGAGCCTTCTTCAAGTGCGCTCGATCACAAGGGAGGTGCGCTCGAGCGCACCTTGCTTGATGGTAGAACTTGACTTTTTACTCCTAAAAGCTGCAAATTATCATCTTTTTGTCAAAGTCCTGTGAAAAACAAATAAAACATGAAAATGAAGTAAAATCTACTAAAATAGATAAACAAAGAGCCTAACAAACGTAAATTAAGGGGCTTAAATATGACTATTTAAGCACTTATCAACAAACAACAAAGCAAAGATAGCAAATTTTTGGATAATTTTTTTTTTTTTTAAAGTGAGTTAAAATACAAACAAGTAACACAATTCTAAATTGTGTGCACCATTACTAAAGGGATGGGTTCCATCATGAGATTACAAACAAATCAATGTAAAATTATATTGTTATAATAATCCATATTTCCATGGAGTTCAATTAGTAGTGTACATGATAATGATAATAGGAATAATATGACAGACCGATTATAAGTTAAGAAAGCTGAACAAATAAATCCAACGATCAAAGCTGTAAATGTATTGAAAACATGTATAATAGATGGCTATATTATTTCTAGATTATCTCTAGTAGATAACTAAGATAGATTACCTAGATAATTACATTATCTCTTGATATCTATCAAGTTTGTATTTGTATCCTGTTTATTATCAAACTGTAACCTAATATATGTGCAATACACATGACCTACAGCATCAAAGTCTTCCAAATATCCTCTCATAATTAAATCCTTTCATGGTATCAGAGCAGTAAGGTCCAGAAAAAATCCATACAACCACGAAAAGTACTCCTCCCTCATATGAAACCGAAAACACCCTACCACCTCAAACTACTTCCATCAGCTTCCATCCTCAAGCTGTCGCTACCACCTCTGATCTGTCCCTTACCGCCACCTCTGCCACATCTACCTTCTTTGTCCCTTCCCTCCCTGATGGCGCACCTAGCCTCTCTTCTCTTCTCACACTAAACCCTAACCCTAATCCTCACCTCTTTGCTTTCTTGCCCATAGCTGCTGCCGCTGCACACATCAACAACCCCACGCCGGCAAACCCGAACACCTATACACTAGCCAACTCTCTTCCTCCACCTCCCACCTCCCAACCCCATCAATCTATATGCTCTCACCCCCTCCTTTACAATGGCACACCTCATCTCACAACCCCATAGTCTCGGCTCCACTACGAATGCCCAGCTCTTGCCGTCATCTACTCCCACAACACCTACCCTTGTTTTTCCCAACCTTCCCTTATTTTCTTCTCCTAGTATCACACATCTACTCAATATAAAGCTTGATAAATCCAACTACATCCTCTGGCACTCTTAATTTCTACCTATTCTCATCAGCTATGACCCCCTTGGTTATGTTGATTGTTCTTCTCCTTGTATCTATCATTTTCTCTCAAGAATGATGGTCATACCATTCTCAATCTAGCCTATTCCACCTGGACTCGGACTGACCAGTGCCTCCGCTCCTAGATTAATGCCACTCTTACCTCGGACATCTTGCATGATGTCTATGATCTCTGCACTTCCTGGGATGCCTGGATTGCATTGGAACAATGGTACCTTGATTAGTCCAATGCCAATGAGTTTGACCTGCAACTAAAACTTCACAAACAAACCAAAGATGGAAAATCTATGGAACAATATCTCCGAGATCTCAAAGCCATTGTTGATGCTCTTACTACAATCAATTCCCCACTCTCCATAAAGGACTCATCTCTTATACCTTAGCAGGTTTGCCTACAAAGTATGAAAGCTTCATCACCACAATGACCAACACCGACATCACTCTTACCTTTGACATTTTGTGTACAAATTTGTTGCTTCAAGAATAATGACTGAAACATCTTTGTGTCAGTTCTTAGTCATCTGACACTTCTACAACCCTTGTCGTTACGACCACATCCAGTGCTTCTAGTGGTTGTGGTAGGAGTCTCTCGGGGTATAAGGGCCATGGCGAGGGTCATGGACAACAAACTTGTCGTGGTGACTTTTCTCAGCATGGTTCAGGTACTAATAAGTCATTTTGCTCTTTTTTTATATTTAATCGATTTGTTGGTGGTTCATCTTATTGTCGTAAAAGTCTTCTAAGACCACCCTCTTGTTCCTTATCCACTCAATGTCAAATTTGTCACATTACTGGTCACCTTGTCTTGAATTGCCTTCACCATTTTAATCATGATGTAGTCTCTCTTGATTTTCCCAAATCCTTTGCTATTATGCTATTTAGTGAGTCCAGTGCTGCCCAATGGTACCTTGATACAGTTGCTTCTGTTCACATGACTCCTCAATCAGGTATACTTACTTCATTCAGATAATCTTTCAACTAGATGAGTCTACATTAGTCGCCATGTTATCTTTCATGAACTGTGTTTTCCCTATCATGTTCTATCCCAACTCACGATCTCATCCCTAGTTGCCTCTTCTGACTCATCTCCTCTAGTTTTTACTACATTCGAACTTTTACATCAACCTTCAACCACTCCTATCTCCACTTCAATTAATCCAACCAACACTATCACCACTCTCACTTTCACTCCTCAAGCTTCAACTCCTCTCTTAGTGGTGCCTCTACCCTCTTCAGCTCCCTGCACCTCCTCTCTACCATTGCTGACTTCTCTCTCTTTCATACCTCCTCTGACCGACAACTAAGTGCCTCCCTCTACTCCTTCAAGTTCCACAGTCATTCCTTTAACCGATATTATAGCTTTCTTTCCGTCTTCCCTTCTTCTATCATCCACTACTGTCTCTCGCTATCCCATGATCACTCGTTCTAAAGTTGGTATTCCCAGTCCAAACATTTACTCTCTCTTTCCACTACACTTTTCCTTCTGAACTAACTTGTTTTTCTCAAGAAAATATTGATCCTGAGTGGCGGTCAACTATGACTAATGAATTTAATGCTCTCATCACTAACCACACTTGGGATCTAGTTACCTATGATCCAATGAAAAACTTAGCTAGGTGTAAGTGGATTTATAGGATTAAATATAGGGCTGATGAGTCTGTGAAGCGCTACAAAGCGAGTTTGATTGCTCAGGGATTTCACCAACAACTAGGTATCACTACAAGAAATAGTATATTTGGCAAGGAAAACTTCCCTTGCTGAAACCTAGATAATCCTTGCCTATCTGGCCCTCGCTAAAAACAATAGCGAGGACCATAAACTGTCTTGTTGAAAATTACTTTTGGCGAGGACAATTTTCCTTACCGAAAATTTATAATGCCTCGCCAAAACCGTTAGATTGTTAGGCATGTTAGACTTTCCGTAAGGGTTTTCCTTGCCTTAAACCATGTTTTAGCAAGGATTGTCCTTGTCATAAAAAATATAAAAAATAAAAAATAAAAAAACAAACAAACCACCATTCTTTGTATGACACGGATCACACAAGAAATAGCCCAAACTTGAGACCAAAAACCAAAAAAATAGCACTAGGTATACACTAGACCAAACAAAGCAAGAAAATGACATATACTGCTTATCCATTCTAGTGAAAATTATATGTGGAAGAATCAAACAAATATGATGTTAAACTTGAAAAAAATTGGGCAACATCTCCTCTTATTTTCTACCATTATCCTCCTCTAAATAGAAATATAATTGATAAATTTCAACCAAATCAATCATAAACATTTTCAATATATATCCAATAACCAATTTCTAGTGGATCTTAAATCAACTATTACCAATGAACATAAAGTCACAAACAATAACCTTTCAACTACCCATCAAATGTACTCATAAATCAACAATAGTTCATACTTTGTATTCCTACAAATATTCAAAGGTAGTCCATTCAAAATTTATAATTATAATCTTAAAGAAAGTAAGAAAACTCATGCAAGATTGCCTTGAGGAAGAGGAAGGAGGTTGTGGTTGCATGTTTGCAAACACTTGATTTATACATGCATTGAACATTTGTTCAAATTGTTGTCTCATCCTTTCTTCCATGGCAAACCTTCTCAGCTTCTCTTTTAGCATGATCAACTTCCTCTTTAGCTTTTCTTTCTGCTTCTTTAGTTTCACTATCAGCATGCTCAGCTTCAATTATTGCACATAAATCTTCCATAATTTGTTGTAAGTCGGATATTTTTTGTTGATCAAGTGCACTAGTGCTAGAAACACCCTTGCCTTTCCAACTTGATCCTTTCCCTCTAAAGTGTCCCGATCTTACACCAATAACTTCAATTAACATATCATCTTATGCCACAGCAGTGACACCCTCTTTCAATGGTTTATTTTCAAAGTTTTAAATTGCTTCTACACAACAATGGGAAAGAAGTACACATGTTACTTTCAAAGTGGAAATCAAAAGTGGTCTAAATTTCATACATATACTTGTGCAAACTTTGGATCAGCCCATTGAAGTTCTTCATTCCCATTCTTATTCTTCTTGGTATGCTCTTTATGCCAAATTTCAGAAGTTTCTGGCAAAGTACCTGAATTTTTTACTTTCTACCATATTGAAACGACAACAAATTCATAAAATAATTTCACTTTGTTGTTACGTATCATAAAAAAAAAAGATAAGGTCTTTTAAGCAACAATTTACCAAGTCATGCTCATACTCCACGAAAGGAATTGGGCCAATGGTATGCATTGTCCTGAGAGTTGATCGATTTATTGTATTCTTTTTGCTCTTTGCCTAAATCATGGAATATAGGAATCAAACAATTTTTTCTTAGTTAAATTAGTATAAAGCATTTCTGAAGTAGTTTAATATGGTGTTTACCTGAAACTCTTGCGAGCTAAAGTGTTCAACCATTACCTTCCATAACTCGGGTTCAAGATCATTAGGGGTGTGTGCAATGTGCTATTCACTTGTTTGATACTTCTTATAAAATTTTGAAAGCCTACCTTTCCACCTATGATATATATTAGGCATTTCTTGAATGCAAAATTTATGCATCCGACTATCCTCAGCATGGATTTGAAACTTTTTCTATAAAGTGTTACAAAGTGCAATGATCAAAATCTATAGCTTAAGATTTATGCCTTCGTAGTTGGACAAGTTCATTAGTAAATCATAGTTAATATGTTTTATTATTGTAGTTTCAGCTTTAGTGAATATAAAAGGTTTATCAACCTAAGGAAAGAAGAAAAATAAGGTATCTTTTGATTGTAAGAAAGATAGAATTATTTAACAACATATTTACCCGAATTTAATTCCACATAGTCACACCATGATCTACATACACATGCTTCAAACTTTGATTCGGGATTATTGTTGTAATCTTGACAATGAAGCCATAATAATTAACGAGCTGTCTTGCATTGACTCCGATTGGGCGAAGTGCTTCCTCATGTAAATTGACTCTTAATTTATCATGCCCTGCATTGATGTCCTTATCGAGCTTCAAGCATTTAAATCTACCTCTCCCTTTGCGCCTCGTAGATGAGCTTGAACCTTCAAAAAGTCATGCAATGAAATTATTAGCATTCACTAGTAAAAGAATAATAATCAAAAATAGATAAAAAAAACATATAAATACCAATGCTACTATGACTAGTTTGTGTGTTGGCAACAATTGTTGGTGGTGTCTTTTGATCTCGAAGTTATGAGGTCACATCATTATTTTAACTCCAGTTACTAAATATGCTTGTAGCAAACCTATAGTCTGAAAATTAAAAAATTGAAGAAATAATTAAAACAAATCATAATCTTAGTAAATGTTAAGCATATAGTGAAATAATATAAAACTTTGTTGGAAATCACCTATACAAGATGCCCAGATGGTGATTTTTCAAACACTCAAGTCTAGAATGACTTGTAATGAAATGAAACAACAAACGAAAGCAATAAAGAAAAGAAGGCAAGCGATTTGTTAAGAGGTTCGGCAATAGCCTACGTCCCCGTGAGTTCCTCTGAACTCTCTGTTCTAAATCTCAATGGTTCTTACAAGTTACAGCAACCCTTTTCAAGAATCCACAAGTTCTTGAAGGAACAAAGAAGAGAACAAGAAAGACCTAATCACTTTCTATACTAATCTCTCTCTTTACAACCAGCCTCACTACAATGAGTCCCTCTTGTATATCCGTGTCTTTGCACTTTCACACAATTCTCTCATTCACACACACTCTTGTGACTCACTTATGTCTTGTCACAATGCCTTTCACATTACATTTTTTTTCTTGAGATTGAACGTAGGTGACCCTTTATATAGTGCACCAACTTCTTGTCCAATCTTGAGTGTCATTCTCTACCCTTAGATCTTGATGACCAATCAACCATGCTCTCTATCAATCCTAAGTGATGTTGTGCATTTTGGACTTGCACCCACGCACTTAACAAAAGGCTGAATCAAGTTAATCATGTGTGCATCAATGTGCCTAGCGCCTAGGCCTCCAACAGGGCACGCTGCGGCCTTGGGCAAAACACCTTTTCACCACTTTCTGGGTGCCGCGGCCTTGGCCTTCCTCCAACATCCTCACTTGCTGGGCGGTGCAGCCAGGAAGGAGCAGGACTACAACGCACACTCATGTTGGACCCTTCAAAGCTGTGCGCACTTCTTTGTCTTGCTGAAAGGAGAGGTGTGCACACACCCAAAGTGAGGCGCTCACTTGTGTGCACTCCTTTAACATGCTAAAATTCATTCTTCCATCTCTTGTTTAAATCTTAACCATGTTTAAACCTTAGATAAATACCAACAATCTCTACCTTTGTGTAAGTATTTAAACCCGAACCATTTTGCAGAGAACTTCAGGATCCAAACTCATCTTGAGTCATCATTCAACCGACTCCAATCTTAAGCAGTCCAAGGCAATGATTGAACTTACTTAGAGGTAGAACCTTGGTGCCTAAATCCGCAGGATTTTCCTCCCTGGCTACCTTGTCCACATAGATGCATCCTTTCGTAACATTTTCCCAAATGAAATGGTACCGAACATCCATGTGCTTTGTCCTCTCATGGAACATTGGATTCTTACACAAGTGCCATGCACTTTGGATATCCAAAGACACCACCACCTACTCTTTTAGGACCATCCACTCATCCAACAACCCTTTGCACCATATAGCCTCCTTTATGGCTTCTAAAGCCACTATGTATTCTGCCTTGGTTGTTAAGAGTGCTACCACCGGCTGCCACTAAGCCTTCCTCATACCAAGGATCTTTTGTGTAAGGTTGAGATCCTTCCTCTCGAACTCCTCACTGAGTTAAGATGTAAACCTTTTCATCCTCTCCCTGCTGTTTCGAACCAACAAAATATCAGTGGCATAGATGAGGATAATCACCACTTCATCTACCTTATGTACAGGTGAGAAGGTTTCTGTGAAATCCATACCTTTTCTTCTCATGAAGCCCTTCGCCACCAGCTTAGCCTTGTTCTGGACTTCATCTCCTGGAGGGTACCCTTATTTGATCTTGTAAGTCCACTTACAATCCACAACTTTCTGTTTTCCTGGAATGTGCACCAATTCCCAGAAGTTGTTCTTCCTTAAAGAATCCATTTCTTCCTCCATAGCTAGCTTCCATCTTGGAGAATCTTTACATCCCACGGCATCAATGTAAGTCTCTTGTTCACTCATCTCTCCTTCTATCCAAGGAGTTACTACATTCGCAGCATCAGAAACCCATATATTGAAGGTGGTCCGACCAGCCTTCTTTCCTGGTCTCTTGTGAGCTGATATTCCTTCCAACTCCCTGCATCATCCTCTTTTAGTTTAGCCTCCTCATGAGTGTCCTGAGCTTGGCATTCATCAATGGGCTCTGCCTGGTCCGAACCCTCTTACCTTCCTTGCTCTACCTGAACCGAATTCTCCTTGATGCTATGCTCCACAAATGTCGAACTGGTTTGCTCACTAGCCCCTGCAGGGTTAATTTTCTCTAAATAGGGAAATAACAATTCATTAAAAATAACATCCCTATTTATTATGAGTCTCATTCCTTCTTTCTACAAGGACCACAACCTATACCCTTAGCCCCTTCCCCATATCATAGAAACACACATTTTCTAGATCTTAGGCTAATTTTATCATCATTTTGATGTGCAAATGCAGCACACCCAAAAGTCCTAAGGTTGTCCAACTCAGGGAGTTTTCCACTCCACATCTCCTCGAGAGTCTTATGGTCTAAAGCCCTAGAGGGTGATCTATTAACCAAGTATGCAGCAGTAGACATCGCTTCCCCCCAAAAACATTTGGGTAATCCGGATCCATCTATCATGCACCTAACCTTTTCCATAAGGATTTTATTCATCCTCTCAGCAACTCCAATTTGCTGAAGGGTTTTCATAACCGTTCTATGTCTTAGAATGCCGTTTAACCTACAGAATTGATCAAGTTCTTAGTTAAAAATTTCTAAGCCATTATCAGTTTTTATCCCCTTAACTACTCTACCCATTTGAGTCTCCCCCAGCTTTTTCCACACCACTAACTTATTCAAAGAATCTGATTTATTTCTAACCAAATAAACCCAAATCTTTCTTGAATAATTATAAATTAAAGACAAAAAGTAAAAGTTACCTCCCTGTGTTAGTGTACTTGCTGGTCCCAAAGGTCCGCATGAATGTAGTCAAGAATTTCCTTAGACTTGTGCACTCCGGTGTTGAAGCTGACCTGACGTTGCTGCCCAAGAACACAGCTCTTGCAGAAATCGAGTTTCTCTACCTTGTCACCATCAAGTAACCCATTCTTGCTGAGAACTTGTGGGCCCTCTTCGCTCATATGTCCCAAGCGAGTGTGCCAAAGGGCTACCTTCTCCATCTCAGCCATCAAGCTTACTGCTTGATCCTTTATGTCCGTGTCTCTGATCATCTCATAGAGACCATCCTTCATTGCTACTTTGATCACTACCAAAGATCCTTTGGTTACCTTGATCGTTCCTCCCTCTGCTTTATATATGTACCCCATAGAATCCAGCTGCCTCAATGAGATCAAATTCCTCTTCACATCCAGAAGATACCTCACATTCCTTAGCAGCCTTGTCATTCCATCAAATATCCTTAACTGGATGTCTCCTATCCCTCTCACTTGGCAAGAATTGTCATTCCCTAAGAAAATCCTTTCATCATTGGTTTCCTTGAAATTCTTGAACCAATCCTGGTGACCGATATCCAAGATCCATTTCCCGCTGCCTTCTTGCCCCTTGCTCACATCTGAGCACACAATCAGAACATCACCATCTTGCTGTTTTGTCTTGGCAACCGAAGCCTCTCCATTCTTGGTATGGCTTCTTCCCTTATCCTTCATCTTCTCCTTACAATCTTTCTTGAAGTGACCCTCCTTGTGGCAGTAGTAACATCTCTTCCCTCCAAATCTCAATTTGAAGTGTGCTTTCCCATGGCTCTCTCCTCTACCTCCATCCTGGTAGTAGCCATATATATTGCTGTGCACTCTCCCATGGCTCTCTCCTCTACCTCTGTCCTGGTAGTAGCCATAGATGTTGCTGCCATACCGAGTTGCTAGCCTTCTTCTAATGAACAACCCTTCTCCACTTGATGTACTCCTCATCTTGGCATCAAGATCATCTTGTAACTCTTCAGTAGGATCAAATTTAAAAGCAAAGATTTGTTTACGAAGATACCTCTTATTAGGGAGAGTCTTGGCAAGAAACAACTCATCTAGTTTCTTCCATATGACAGCTGGATCTTCTAAGCCTCCGCACTCCCTTGTGACACTATCCGACATGTGCAAGAAGATGGTGTTGTAAGCCATCTTCTTTATCTCATTTCGTTGGTCCTCCGTCGTACTTGCTGGAAAAGCGTCATCTTCTTCAATCGCCAAGTCCACCTTTTATTGCACAAGAATAGCCTTGATCTTCCGCTTCCACAGGGAAAAATATTCGTTTCCATCAAACTTCTCAATACCAAAATTTGAACCCATCTTATGGAGAAGATCCCTTGATTTATGCAGCACCCACAAATGCTTTCCAACTTCTTCTAAACCTTAAGAACACAGATCAAAGATTGATCTCAATACTGTTCTTGAATCAACCTCAAGAACATGATCAGATCTTGATCTTACTCCATTCTTGAATCACCCTCAAGAACACGATCAAATATTGATCTTAACTCCATTCTTGATTCACCTCAAGAACACAATCAAATATAGATCTTAACTCCGTTCTTGAATCACCCAAGAAGTTGACCTCCGATTCTTGGAGTCTTGTTCTGACACCTTCTCTTCTTGCTCTGACACCCGGCTGTACTAGCTCTGATACCACTATTGGAAATCACCTTGTTAAGATGCCCAGGTGGTGATCTTCTAAACACCCAAGTCTAGAATGACTTGTAATGAAATGAAACAGCAAACGAAAGCGAGAAAGAAAAGAAGACAAGCGATTTGTTATCAAGGTTCGGCAATAGCCTACGTCCCTATGAGTTCCTCTGAACTCTCTACACTAAATCTCAATGGTTCTTACAAGTTACAACAACCCTCTTCAAGAATCCACAAGTTCTTGAAGGAACAAAGAGGAGAACAAGAAAGACCTAATCACTTTCTATACTAATCTCTCTCTTTACAACCAGCCTCACTACAATGAGTCCCTCTTGTATGTCTGTGCCTTTGCACTCTCACACAATTCTCTCATTCACACACACTCTTGTGTCTCACTTATGTCTTGTCACAATGCCTTTCACATTACATTTTTTTTTCTTGAGATTGAACCTAGGTGACCCTTTATATAGTGCACCAAGTTCTTGTCTAATCTTGAGTGTCATTCTCCACCCTTAGATCTTGATGACCAATCAACCATGGCCTTCCATCAATGCTAAGTGATGCTGTGTGTTTTGGACTTGCACCCACGTACTTAACAAAAGGCTGAATCAAGTTAATTATGTGTGCATCAGTGTGCCTAGCACCTAGGCCTCCAACAGGGCGCGCTGCGGCCTTGGGCAAAACACCTTTTCACCACTTTCTGGGTACCACGGCCTTGGCCTTCTTCCAGCATCCTCACTTGCTAGGCACCGTGGCTTGGGAGGAGTAGGGCTGTGGCGCACACTGATGCTGGACCCTTCAAAGCTGTGCGCACTTTTTTGTCTTGCTGAAAGGAGAGGT
This sequence comes from Bretschneidera sinensis, assembly GCA_023935145.1. Lineage (NCBI taxonomy): Eukaryota > Viridiplantae > Streptophyta > Magnoliopsida > Brassicales > Akaniaceae > Bretschneidera > Bretschneidera sinensis. The sequence goes on along the minus strand of CM043700.1, from coordinate 98,114,788 downwards.
GTGCACACACCCAAAGTGAGGTGCACACTTGTGTGCACTCCTTTAACATGCTGAAATTCATTCTTCCATCTCTTGTTTAAACCTTAGACAAATACAAACAAACTTAAACTATATATTAAGACATACCTGTGTTATTCTCATGTATTCAAATAACAAAATATATATAATCAGACCTTTTTTTAAAAAAAAACAAATAATATAAAATCTAAATAAGTAAAAATATGACTTTTTAATCATCTTCTTTGTTGGTAAAGAAAGAAAAAACATCTCATAAATCATTGTTAGAATAGACCATATATGAGGGAGGAAACACCTCCATGAAAATCATAACCAAAAAGACAATACATGCACGTAGGAAGAAAATCAAAAGCACATAAACAAGGTTATTTAATGGCAACAACTTCAATCATCATCATCATCGAATTCAATATCTTTATCTTCTGTTTCACTGAAATCTCTTTCCACATCAAGCTCATTTTCATCATCAAGTTCATCATCTAACTCAATATCACCCATCACTTGTTCTTGGATTTCCAATGCCTTATTAATAGTTATGTTGGAAATCACCTTAGCAAGATCCCCAGGTGGTGATCTTCCAAACACCCAAGTCTTGAATGACTTGTAAAAATAATTTCAACAATCGAACAAAAGAACAGAAAATCAAAGAAAGAAAGAAGACAAGCAATTTGTTGTCGAGGTTCGGCAATGTGCCTACGTCCCCATGAGTTCCTCCGAACTCTCTGCACTATCTCAGTGGTTCTTACAAAGTTACAGCAATCCCCTTCAAGAATCCAAGTTCTTGAAGAAACAAGAAGAGAAGGAAGAAGATGAGAACTAAAAATGTCCTCTCACTATTCTAGACTTCTCTATCTTATACGCCCAGCCTTACTACAAAGAGTCCTTCTTATGTTTGTCACTCTTACACAATTCTCTCTAAGTGTTTACAATGATCTCATAATGTCAAAAATCTCTCTTGTATGTGTGTTGTATATTATTGTAGAAATGAGGCATTTAGAACCCCTTTTATAGCCTCTTAATTCTTGGACATTCTTGTGAATCAATTTCCACCCTTTGATCATGATCTCCACTTAATCATAGCCCTTCATCACTTTCCAAGTGGTGCTCTATGTTTTATCCTTGCATTCACACATCGAAAAGGGTCTTAAAATAGGCTATCCATGTGTGCAGCCCTTTGCCTGGCGCCTAGGCGCTCAACAAGGGGCGCCATGGTGCTGGGCAGAGCACCTTTGCACACCTTCTGGGCACTATGGTGCTGGTTCTGAGCGCCATGGCGCTGATCCGGTCCTTCAGTACACCATTCTGGATGCCATGGTGCTGGAGCTGGGTGCCATGGCACTGATGCGGTCCTTCAGCACATCATTCTGGACGCCATAGTGCTGGTTTTGGGCGCCATGGTGCTGATGATGCTGCTGTTGTGCGCACACTTCCTTGATTGTGTGCAGAAGTGCGCACACTAGTGCGCATGGCCTTCCCTTTCTCCAAATTGATGCACACACATGTGTGCAGCCATTAGACTTGCTGAACTTTGATACTCCACATTTAGTTTGGAGTTTAACCAAACTTAGACCATGTTTGAACATGTTTGAACCTTAGACAAATAACAACAATCTCTACCTTTGTCTAAGTGTTCAAAAAACCTGAATCATTGTGCAGAAAGCTTCGGGATCCAAACTCATCTTGAGTTACTAATTAACCAACTCCAATCCTAAGTAATTTAAGGCAATGATTGAACTTACTTAGAGGTAGAAACTTGGTGCCTAAATTTGCAGGACTTTTCTCCGTGGTCTTCTTGTCAACATGAATGCATCCTTTCGTACCATTTTCCAGAATGTAATGATACTGAACATCCATATGCTCCATCCCCTCATGGAACACTGGATACCTCCATAAGTGCCCCTTACTTTGGTTATCCAAAGATACCACCACCTGCTCTTTTAGGACCTCCCACTTATCCAACAACCCTTTGCACCCCATAGCCTCCTTTATGGCTTCCATAGCCACTATGTATTCTGCTCCGGTTGTTATGAGTGCTACCATTGGCTGCCACTGAGCCTTCAAAAACCTCAGCAAAAACTTTATCCCAAGCCAATGCTTCTTTTTGGGATTACTCACACATTTGCTGAAAACACCAATTGCCTGAGAAACAATAAACCTGTTTTTTTCCTTTTCCCGGATGATTCTCATCCCAAGGATCTTTTGTGTAAGGCTGAGATCCTTCCTCTCAAACTCCTCACTGAGTTAAGATGTAAACCTTTCCATCCTCTTCCTACTATTCCAAACCAACATCCCATCAATGACATAGGTGAGGATACTCACCATCTTCTCCACCTTGTGTCCAGGTAAGAAAGTTTCTGTGAAACATATGTCTTCTCTTCTTGTGAACCCATTCGCTACCAGCCTAGCCTTGTTCCGGACTTCATCTCTTGGAAGGTACCTTTCTTTGATCTTGTAAGTCCACTTACATTCCATAACTTTCTGCTTTCTTGGAATTTTCACCAATTCCCAGAAGTTGTTCTCCTTCAAAGAATCCATTTCTTCCTCCATAGCTAGCTTCGATCTTGGTGAATCCTTACATCCCATGTAAGTCCCTTGTTCACTCATCCCTCCTTTTGTCCAAGGAGTTGCTACATCCGCAGCATTCGTAAACCCATATCTTGAAGGTGATCCGACCAGCCTTCTTTCCTGGTTTCTTGTGAGCTGATAGTCCTTCCGACTTGCTGCATCAACCTCTTCTAGTTCAGCCTCTTCTTGAGTGCCCTGAGCATGGCCTTCATCCAAGGGCTCTACCTGGTCCGAACCCTCTTACCTTCCTTGCTCTACCTGAACTGAATCTTCCTTGATGTTATGCTCCACAAGAACCAAACTGGTTTGCTCACTAGCCCCTGCAGGGTTAGTTTTCTCCAAGTAGGGAAATAACAATTCATTAAAATTAACATCCCTACTTATTATGAGTTTTAATCCTTCTTTTTCTAAGGATCACAACCTATATCCCTTAGCCCCTTCCCCATATCCTAGAAACACACATTTTCTAGATCCTGGGGCTAAGTTTATCCTCCTTTTGGAGTGCATACGCAGCACACCCAAAAGTCCTAAGGTTGTCCAACTCAGGGGGTTTTCCACTCCATATCTCCATGGGAGTCTTGAGCTCTATTGCTCTAGAGGGTGATCTATTCACCAAGTATGCATCTGTTGCTATAGCTTCTCCCCAAAAATATTTTGGTAACCCGGATCCTATTAGCATGTACCTAACTTTTTCCATAAGGGTTCAATTCATTCTTTCAGCAACTCCACTTTGCTGAGGGGTTTCCACAACCGTCCTATGTCTTAGAATGCCATTTGACCTACAGAATTGATCAAGTTCTTGGTTAAAAATTTCTAAGCCATTATCGGTTCTTATCCCCTTAACTACTCTACCCATTTGAGTCTCAACCAGCCCTTTCCACACCACTAACTTATTCAATGCATCTGATTTATTTTTCACCAAATAAACCCACACTTTTCTTGAATAATCATCAATTAAAGACAGAAAGTAAAAGTTATCTCCCTGTGCTAGTGTCCTAGCTAGTCTCCAAAGGTCCGCATGAATGTAGTCAAGAATGCCCTTAGCCTTGTGCACTCTGGTGTTGAAGCTGACCCGGTGTTGCTTCTCAAGAACACAACACTCGCAGAAATCAAGATCCTCTACTTTGTCTCCACCAAGTAGGCCATCCTTGCTGAGAACTTGCAGGCCCTCTTCGCTCATATGTCCCAAGAGAGTGTGCCGAAGGGCTGCCTCATCCATCTCAGCCTGCTTGATCCTTGATTTTCATGTCTTCGATCATCTCATAGAGTCCATCGTTTCTTACTGCCTTGATCACTACCAAAGATCCCTTGGCTACCTTGATCTTTCCTCCCTCTATCTTGCATGTATAGCCCATGGAATCCAGCTGCCCCAATGAGATCAAGTTCCTCTTCAAATCTGGAACATACCTCACATTTTTCAGCAGCCTTGTGACTCCATCAAACATCCTCAATTGGATGTCTCCAATCCCTCTCACATGGCAAGAATTATCATTCCCCAAGAAGACCCTTTCATCATTGATCTTCTTGAAATTCTTGAACCATTCTTTGTGAGGGCACATATGATGAGTGCACCCGGAATCAAGAATCCATTTTCCATTGCCTTCATACCCCTTGCTCATATCCGAGCACACAACAAGAACATCATCACCTTGCTGTTCTTCCATGGCAACCGAAGCCTCTCCATTGTTGGTATGGCTTCTCCTCTCATCCCATAACCTCTTCTTGCAATCTTTCTTGAAATGGCCCTCTTTGTTGCAGTAGAAGCATCTCCTTCCTCCTCTAAGTCTTGTCTTGGAATGAGATCTCCCATGGCTCTCTCCTCTACCTTTGTCCCGGTAGTAGCCATTGTTGCTACTGCCATTCCGAGCTGCTGGCCTTCCTCTTATGAATAGCCCTTCACCACTTAATGTCTCCTTCATCTTGGCTTTGAAATCATGTGCCCATATGGCATTGATCACAATCTCCTTTGTCAAAGAATCCCTTCCATACTCAATTGCATTAATCAAATTAGCAAAGCAATCTGGAAGTGAATTTAATAAAATAACAGCCAATTGTTCATCCGGAAAAGAAATGCTACAGCTATTCAAATCTTGAACTAGCTTATTAAAGACATCAAGATTATCTTGCAACTCCTTACTAGGATCCATTTTAAAAGCAAAGATTCTTTTAAGAAGATAAATTTTGTTAGAGAGAGTTTTGGTAAGAAACAACTCATCTAGTTTCTTCTATATGACAGCCGGATCCTCCGAGTCTCCGCACTCCCTTGTGACACTATCCGACATGTGTAAGAAAATGGTGCTATAAGCCATCTTCTTCATCTCAGTCCGTTGGTCCTCTGTGACACTTGCTGGAAAAGCATCATCTTCTCCAATAGCCAAGTCCACTTTCTGCTGCATTAGAACCGCCTTGATCTTCCGCTTCCATAGGGCAAAGTCTCCCTTTCTATCAAACTTCTCCACACAGAAATTTGAAGCCATCTTTTGCGGAAAAGATTCCAGATTTGTACACTAACCACAACTGCTTTCTTCAACTTCAAGAACACAGATCGAAGATGGATCTTTAACACCGTTCTTGAATCAACCTTCAAGAACACGACCGGATCTTGATCTTTACACAGTTCTTGAATCACCCAAGAAGTTTGATCTTTGATTCTTGGAATCTTGGCTCCGTACCTTCTACTTCTTGCTCCGATAACCAGCTGCTTAGCTCTGATACCACTGTTGGAAATCACCTTAGCAAGATCCCTAGGTGGTGATCTTCCAAACACCCAAGTCTTGAATGACTTATAGAAATAATTTCAGCAATCGAACACAAGAACAGAAAATCAAAGAAAGAAAGATGACAAGCAATTTGTTGTCGAGGTTTGGCAATGTGCCTACGTCCCCGTGAGTTCCTCTGAACTCTCTGCACTATCTCAATGGTTCTTACAAAGTTACAGCAATCCCCTTCAAGAATCCAAGTTCTTGAAGAAACAAGAAGAGAAGGAAGAAGATGAGAACTAACAATGTCCTCTCACTATTCTAGACTTCTCTATCTTATACACCTAGCCTTACTACAAAGAGTCCCTCTTGTGTTTGTCACTCTTACACAACTCTCTCTAAGTGTTTACAATGATCTCACAATGTCACAAATCTCTCTTGTATGTGTGTTATATATTATTGTAGAAATGAGGCCTTTAACCCCGTTTATAGCCTCTTAATTCTTGGACATTCTTGTGAATCAATTTCCACCCTTTGATCATCATCTCCACTTAATCATAGCCCTTCATCACTACCCAAGTGGTGCAATGTGTTTTATCCTTGCATTCACACACTTAAAAGGGTCTTAAAACAGGCTGTCCATGTGTGCAGCCCTTTGCCTGGCGCCTAGGCGCTCAACAGGGGGCGCCATGGTGTTGGGCAGAGCACCTTTGCACACCTTCTGGGCGCCATGGTACTGGTTCTAGGCACCATGGTACTGGTTCTGGGCGCCATGGCGCTGATCCGGTCCTTGTTGAGCGATTATCTACCTAAATAAATAAGCAAATAACCGAACTCGTTTTATTTGCAAGTGCACAAGGTCAACAGTGTAGTATAGTGTGCAATGGGAGTAAGGTCATCTCCACAGGGATTGGTAATATTCGGTTTTTAGAATTAGTTTCCTTAAGTAAAAAGAAATAAAATAACTGTTGTGTGTGATTTGATAATAATAAAGACATAGGATTTTGATATCCACCACTAGTCATACTTTCCCAATTGTATAAGGTATTAGTGCACTAGCCTTATCATGTATACCTACTGGTTGCCAAACTAAGGGCATGGTATCTACTCCTTAAGCTATTAATTTCCCTAAGCAACGAGTTAGGCATGGTATCTACTCTAACTCTTTTCTTCCTTAAGGGATTCAGCATGGTATCTGCTTGAGTTGTTCCTTAAGAAAACATAAGTACTATGGAAATCGACAACCACATGAGACCTAGGGCATGGTATCTACTCCCGGTTTTCCATGTTGATTAACCCAGGTATCTGGATAAGATATCCCTTGTTACTAATGTTAGACCCAGGACTCGGTCATCCAAATTGATCTAACTAACAGGTCCATACCACATGCATACGCTGGCCATACACATACATATGAGGAACTTAAATAAGCGCAGGCATTAATCAAGTTAAGTAACATAATAAAGGCTATTGGTAAAGAATTATAAATGCATAAATATATGAGAAAGCATAACTAGGGCTTCAATCGAGCCCTATAAGAAAGTTAGTTACACATGCTGTCTAAAAACATCATATATAAACTAAACATAAAGGGAAGAATAAACCCGAGAGAAGAGGAATCAATTCTCTCCCAAAGCTTACAACTCCAAATAAAAGCTAAGAGAAGTGTTCTCTAAGTTGTCGTCTTTTATGTGTGCTTTACAGGTGTATTTATAGGGCTTGAGAAATCTTAAAAGGCTCATGAGTTCTTAAACTTTCCTAAAACACAAAACTCCTTTATTTCCAAAATAAGGTTATTTTCAAAATAGGGTTCTGCAGTTTACTGTTCACGCCCATACATATGCGCTCGATCGCACGCGTCTTGTGCTTGATCGCAGTGTGCGCTCGATCGCATTGCATTGTTCGATCGATCGTATTTTGTCCAGAGGCTGCTCCAGGAATTCCAGGTTTCTTCCTTTAAGTGCCAAAACTGCTTCTTTTCTTCCAAGACCCTATAAACACATGTGAAACACACAAATGAAGTAAAATGAACTAAATTAACATAACTAAGGATCTAATAAATGTAAATAAGGGGACTTAAATATGAATATTTAAGCACCTATCACACCCCCAAACTTACATATTGCTAGTCTCTTAGCAATACTAAACAAAACTAAAATGAAAAATAACAACACACAGATAGATCCAATGTCCAAAAAAAGTTTAAGTCTTAACACAAAATGATGATGTGCATTCTTGAGCAAGCTTAACAGATACAAACATATTTTTTCAATGAATAAGAGCTTTGAACGCAAATCACTTTCATGAGGCAATTTAAGACATCACAAGTTCGACTTTGGTGTGTGGTGAACTAGCACATAAAAGATTAAGTTTCCAAATAATTCTAATGTGTATGTTTCGATGTCTCAAGATTCACCAAATTTCCTATTAGAATCAACAAGGATGGCATAATTCTTCTTTTTCTTTTGTTTGCGATATTTTTATCAAGTTAGTTCCCTTAAGCTTTCTTTTTGACTCGTGTAACGAGCATTTAGCCAATGACTCCCAAACCAGATGGTTTTAGGGTATTAGGTGTAAAGACACCCCTAAGGACTTACTAGCTCGAGTCAATAAGGCTACGAAACTAACTGGTCTTAATGCTACTATTTAGAATTTTCCACCTTTTGACGTGACACTCAATGCTTACTGAGGCAAGAGGGCCAGTTACTTAGCGGAAAGTTCTTTTTAATGATCATTTAAGATTTTCCACCTTTTGACGTGACACTCAATGCTTACTGAGGCAAGAGGACCAGTTACTCAACGGAAGATTTGTTTTATTGATCATTAGGAGCATTTTTTCTTTTTGAACACTGATCAATCTTTTCTATTTTTATATGCCAAAATGTCAATCTAATAGGTAATTTAGTTCACAGTCAAGCAAAAGAAACACACAAATCCATTGTGTGAATAGCATGGAAGGAGCTGACCTAGGAGATGGAGAACTGATGGCTGACATGGCTCGTAGCACGCCCCCAAACTTCAACTAGATGCACTTACGCTGTCCTCGAAAAAGAAAGAAAAACAGACATAAAATGGAAAACAAATAATAAACAATAATAGAAAAGTAAACTATGAAATACTAATAATAAACTATGAAAAATATATGCTTTGGGGTGCCTCCCATGAGCGCTAAGTTTAACGTCTTCAGCCAGACGGTGTATTATCTCAACTTTAGTCTTTTGGCAAGGAGTACTTAAAGTTCACTTCATGTGGCTCAAGTGCTCTTGGTGGTGTTGCACATTCATCATGACTCAATCCTTTCAGTGTATTCAAATGTGCTTTCTTCTTATCACCCGGTCTTGGATGCATAGGATAGACTTTAGGGAGGTGCATAGCTTCCAAGATGTTATCAGGGACAGTTTCTGATGCAAGCTCAATATCCGATCTTTTGAAGCTATGGGTGAGGGCGGCCTCCAATGGAGTAGTGTGATGGACCTGAAAAACTTGCTTGACAACACTTTGCATCATACATTCATTAAAACATTCATCATCATTATCATCTTGGGGTAATTTCATTGCATCAAATATCTTAAATTCTATTGTCTCTCAATTTACTGTCATACTTATAATACCCTTTTTCACATTAATTATTGTATCAGCAGTTCTCATAAAGGGTCTTCCTAAGATGATGGGTAGAGGTAATGGCATAGGGCATTCTTCCATATCTAATACAATGAAGTTAGCAGGCAAAATAAACTTACCTACCTTGACCAAGACATTTTCAAGTATACCTCTAGCTCTTTTGATGCTTCTATCTGCCAATTGCAAAGTGATGGAGGTTGGTTGAAGCTCCCCCAAACCTAGCTTTTCAACTACTGTGTATGGTAGCAAATTGACACTTGCTCCTAAATCTAGTAATGCTCGCTCAAACAACTGATCACCTATCCTACATGGAATAGTAAAACTACCCGGATCTTTTAGTTTTGGTGGTAGTTTTCTTAACAATACCGCACTTACCACTTCAGTTAGAGCCACTGTTTCATGTTCTTGAAACTTTCTTTTATTAGTGCAACAATCTTTTAAAAATTTAGCATAAGCGGGAATTTGTTTAATTGCATCTAATAAGGGAATGTTAATTTCTACTTTTCTCAAAGTTTCAAAAATATCAAGCAATTTATCTTTCTTTGGTGTTACTAACCTTTGAGGGAAGGGTGGTGCATTCCACTTCTCTACTTCACTTACCTTGGATGCGGATGGCTTAGCTTGAGATGCTTAAGCTGGCTCATTAACTCCTATGATTTTACCATTTCGGAGAGTTGTAACGGCTTTTAGCTGCTGATGTCCTCTTGGATTTGGCAGTGTTTGTGCAGGGAGTTCACCTTGATTTCTTTCGCTTAGCTCCTTAGCAAATTGCCCCATTTGTACCTCTAACCTTTGAATTGCTTGCTCATGTGTTTGTTTTTGCTGATCTAATGAAGTCATTAATGTTGTAATTAGTTGCTGTTGTTGAATGGCTAATTGCTTTACAAGACTTTCTAGATCATCCTTCTTGGGTTCTGGAACTGGTTGGGCTACTTTATGGAAGTTCCTTTGTTGCCCTTGAAGGTTTAAGGTGTTTTGATTGTTGCTCCATGAGAGGTTGGGGTGGTCTCGCCATCTAGGGTTGTATGTATTTGCATATGCACTGTTCGGTCCCACATAGTTTGCTTGCTCGGGATCTGTAGATGAATACAAATGATAGGTCTCAGTGGTGTGATCAAATTGAGAACATAAAGCACATACCTGGCTTTGTGTAGCTTATGGTCGAGGAGAGATGTTTTGAGTAGACATGGCTTTTACAATCATATCTAGCCTCATATCTAGCTTCCTCTCCAGAGCAGCTATTTGGGCAGAGGGTCCACCATTCAGAGTAACCTCATATATACCTTTGCTCTTGACTCCTTGTCTACCTCTAGAGGAGAATTGTTGGGTATGCTCACTCAATGCCTCAAACAACTCCATGGCTTCTTCACTACTCTTTTCCATCAGCACACCTCCACAACCAGAATCAGCAATACCTTTATTCATGTCATTTAGACCTTTATAAAAGGATAGTACCAGCTCATCTTGAGGTAGGTTATGGTGTGGGAATTTGAGTAGTAGCTCGTTGAAGTGTCCCCATGCCTCAAAGAACAGATCTCCATCCCTTTGTTGGAAGGATTGGATCTCCTTCCTCATTTGCCTCGTCTTTTGGGCTGGGAAGAACTTCCTTAGGAATTTGCCAGCCAACTCCTCCCAAGTGAGGATTGAAACTGCAGGCAAAGAATTGTACCATAGCTTAGCATTATCTTTTAAGGAAAAAGGAAATAGAATTAACCTTATTCCTTCTTGGTCTAGGCCCTGGATGTGCTGGAATTTGCAGAGATTAAAGAATTCTCGAAGGTGCAAGTGTGGATCCTCTGCCGGTGTACCCCTAAAGTGAGTCAAAGCATTGAGTATCTGCGGGCATATGTAATAGTTTCCCTCTGCTTCTGGTTGATATGCAATGCATGAAGGATGGTTGAGGTTCTGTGGGATAAAGGATTGCTTCATCGGTCTTTGTGCAGGTGGTTGTTGGATTTCTAGCTGTTCCGCCATTGGTGCTTCTTCCGTGAATTCCTCTTCTTCCTCCTCAAAGTTATCTCTAAGATTTTGTCGGATATTCTGCTCAAGCTCGGGATCAAAGGGAAAGACTGTTGGATGTCGGGATCGAAGTCCGTGCATGAATCAGGTACAATAGCTTCAGTGCAGTAGTTCAACTCAGCTGCTCGGGTAACTCTCTGTCCTATTTGCACTCGATCGCACAGAAGGTTTCGATCGATCGCAAGTATTACAGAACCACTGATTAGGGTTTGATGTACCTTAAACACAAAGTAACTTGATTAGGTTTTGATGAAAAATAAAAATAAAGATGGTAAATAGAAAATAAAATAATAATAATGTTTAAATGAAAGTAATTCTAAAAGAAACTTTAGCGCAATCCCCGGCAACGGCGCCAAAAACTTGTTGAGCGATTATCTACCTAAATAAATAAGCAAATAATCGAACTCGTTTTACTTGCAAGTCCACAAGGTCAACAGTGTAGTATAGTGTGCGAGAGCAATGTCATCTCCACAGGGATTGGTAATATTCGATTTTTAGAATTAGTTTCCTTAAGTAAAAAGAAATAAAATAATTGTTGTGTGTGATTTGATAATAATAAAGACATAGGGTTTTGATATCCACCACTAGTCATACTTTCCCAATTGTATAAGGTATCAGTGCACTAGTCTTATCATGTATACCTACTGGTTGCCAACCTAAGGGCATGGTATCTACTCCTTAAGCTATTGATTTTCCTAAGCAATGAGTTAGGCATGGCATCTACTCTAACTCTTTTCTTCCTTAAGGGATTCAGCATGGTATCTGCTTGAGTTGTTCCTTAAGAAAACATAAGTACTATGGAAATCAACAACCACATGAGACCTAGAGCATTGTATCTACTCCCGGTTTCCCATGTTGATTAACCCGGGTATCCAGATAAGATATCCCTTGTTACTAATGTTAGACCCAGGACTCGGTCATCCAAATTGATCTAACTAATAGGTCCATACCACATGCATACGCTGGCCATACACATACATATGAGGAACTTAAATAAGCACAGACATTAATCAAGTTAAGTAACATAATAAAGGCTATTGGCAAAGATTTATAAATGCATAATATATGAGAAAGCATAACTAGGGCTTCAATCGAGCCCTATAAGAAAGTTAGTTACACATGCTGTTTAAAAACATCATATATAAACTAAACATAAAGGGAAGAATAAACCCAAGAGAAGAGGCGTCAATTCTCTCCCAAAGCTTACAACTCCAAGTAAAAGCTAAGAGAAGTGTTCTCTAAGTTGTCATCTTTTGTGTGTGCTTTACAGGTGTATTTATATGGCTTGAGAAATCCCAGAAGGCTCAGAAGTTCCTAAACATTCCTAAAACACAAAACTCCTTTATTTCCAAAATAGGGTTATTTCTAAAATAGGGTTATTTCCAAAATAAGGTTCTGCAGTTTATTGTTCACACCCGTACATGTGCGCTCGATCGCATGTGTCTTGCACTTGATCGCAGTGTGCGCTCGATCGCATTGCATTGTGCGATCGATCGCATTTTGTCCAGAGGCTGCTCCAGGAATTCCAGGTTTCTTCCTTTAAGTGCTAAAACTGCTTCTTTTCTTCCAAGACCTTATAAACACATGTGAAACACACAAATGAAGTAAAATGAACTAAATTAACATAACTAGGGATCTAATAAATGTAAATAAGGGGACTTAAATATGAATATTTAAGCACCTATCAGTCCTTCAGCACACCATTCTGGATACCATAGTGCTGGTGCTGGGCGCCATGGCACTGATGCAGTCCTTCAGCACATCATTCTGGATGCCATGGTGCTAGTTTTGGGAGACATGGTGCTGATGATGCTGCTGCTGTGCGCACACTTCCCTGATTGTGTGCAGAAGTGCGCACACTAGTGCGCATGGCCTTCCCTTGCTCCAAATTGATGCACACATATGTGTGCAGCCATTAGACTTGCTGAATTTTGATACTACACATTTAGTTTGGAGTTTAACCAACCTTAGACCATGTTTGGACATATTTGAACCTTAGACAAGTAACAACAAGTTACTTCTGCAGGTGGCAAATCATCCCCCTATTAAGTTTGAAACTTCATCATCATCCAATGGTTTAGAAGTATGAACACATCTGTCATATATTTCTTGTTGGTATGTATTGCCACCATTAACTTGATCATGTTCACTTGCATCTTCATTTGTATTATAAGGCATGGTGTAAAGATCTTGGGGTTGTGTTTGCATCATAATCAACCAATTTTATTCTTTTAGATCTTGAACATAAAAAACTTGCTCCACTTGAGTAGCTAATACAAATGGTTCATCGGTATTCAAACGACGTTTACTATTTATCCTAGAAATTTCAAAATGATCCACATTATAACCTACACGCCTTTGAACATCAAACCACTCACATTTAAATAAAACAACACGATTTCCACCTATATAATGTAATTTATAAACATCAATCAAAACATCATAGTATTATTTATTAGGATGGTCATTATCTCCCCGTGTCATCGCACTACTATTTTGAGTTTTCCTAAACCTTCTCGATCTCGGGTATGAAATCTGAAGCCATTTACTATATAACCATTATTAACCATTGTTTTTGCAATAGATCCTTGCGAAAGATTATATAGTCCATCAGTAGCTTTTCCTTGTTCATGCAACATAGCCACCTAATCAACATAATTAATGTAAAACTAAATTATTTGATAATTCAAAGATTTTTCAATAATGTAAAACAAAACTAGTATTCAACTAAAAGGTTTATAATATTAAACTTACATACTTGTGGAGCCATTTTCGAATCTCGGAATTATATATCTTCATGAATTCATATTCATTATCCACTGATATTTTATTCTTGATTTGCCTACAAAGTGCATTTCGATAAGTTAAACTTATTCCAAAGAAACAAAAAAATGGAATTTCTTCAAAACCAAGTCATTCATGGGTACTTACTCAATAAAAGATAATACTTCTTCACAATTACTCAGCACATACTTCTGAACCTGCCTCGTCAACTCTTGACTCATAATATGAGGCATAGAGGCTCCTAATGGATGATCAATATGGCCAAATATCTTCAAGTCATAGCTCAAAGGTTGGTGACACCACTATTCATAACCTATTAGAGATGAAGAGTAGAGATGAAGGGATAGAAAAGATCAGACAGGGAATGGCAGAGTTCTTAAAATTAAAATCAAATGCAATAATTGTAAATCATAATCCAAAAAAATCTTCAATCAAACATTTGTAAACTTCTCAAATCATTAAGTTTATAACTTATATAAATCATATCACTTCATATATGTATGTATAAATATTTCTTATTTCTATATCATTTATACTTCAACAACCTTTCGATTCTATAGTCATCAACTCAAATAGTGTATTGTTTATACTAGAGAGGTCATACCAAGAAGCTTATATAAGCAATCATATGTGTGTATGTGTGTGTGTGTGTGTGTATATATATATATATATATATATATATATATATATATATATATACATATGCTTACATACTAAGTACTTATTTTCAATAATTTTGGAGTATGGTTCCAATCGTTATGCCCATTACATTCTCACACGTCCTTCATTATAGATTATCACTAAACCTCAAACTCTGTACGTATGAATCTAGACATACTAATATTTATGATTTCATAATTTAGTTATATTGAATACCTTTAAATCTTTTACATATTATTGAACATGCTATAGTACTTACTAAAATTAAGGTGAACCTTACCTTTGCAGTACCAAGCTCCAACCTTGGATTACTTCTTAGTTCTTAGTGTATTTCTCCGATCACACCTAATGTATATAATTACTTAGTATATTGAATCGAGAAATATATAATTTAAATATACCCAAGAATTACAAGCTCATACTAACAAAAGAAACTAGAGGTTAAGTTACAAATCTCTAAGTATAGTTTAAAACAAATGAAGTCCTTTCAAGATCCTAGTTTTCAAAACTTTAACATGTTTTTAAACTGATAGCACCTTGGAAGAAGTCTATGGTTGAAATATTTGACAAAAGTTGATCATTTTTGGAAAAACGGGGCTAAAAACAGGTTTAAGAGCTCGGACAGTCAACTGTAAGCTGCTGAGAGATTTGCACAGTCGATTGTCCAAGGTTTAGAGAGTTTCACAATTGACTATGCTTATTGGACAATCGACTGTTTAGTCAAGATTTCAAAAAAAAAAAAATTAGGGTAAAAATTTATTGTTTCTTTAAAATAATTTCTTTTCTCCCATGAAACTTCCAATCTAAAACAAGTACAAGTTCTCAAGGGTTTTAAGTCAAAGATTAAACATTACCCAAAGCATATCTCATATGAAAACACATTAAACTTAGAAATCCATCACAAAATCATTTTCTTTAAAAACAACTTTCTTCTCAAACTTTTTTCAAGAAAATTCTTTAAATCAAGCATCAAAATTTTCAAAGCTTAGAGTATTAAATATACTTGATGATTAAAAAAGGAAGAGAGATAAGCTTTTACCTTAAGATTTCAGGAAATCTCCCTTTCTTCCCTTCCTTCTTTCACTCTTTCTCTCTTTTCTCTAAATTTTTCTAGAGATTTCTTCTCTAAAAATCTGATCCCACTCAGCCTTAAATAGTTCAACTTTATTCTTATTACACCATCACTCCTCTTCCTTGCACTTCTTCTATTTTTTACCACATAACTTTTCAAATTTCTGTTTTTTGCTTAGTTCCTCTCACTATTCTTCAAAAGTTATGCAAACTTCAAATATAATAGATAAAAAAAAAATTAGCTCAAAATTGAACAAACAACACTAATAACACACCAAAGTAAAAATTCGTGACTTTTAATATTATAAATAAAACATCGGCCTCTATAATTCTCCCCCACTAATAAAAATTTTGCCCTGAAATTTCCTTAACAAGGGTTCACAAGTATTGGCCTTAACTTTTTTTTTTTAACTCGTCATATTTTCTCTTCCATTTGATTTATATTAAAATTTCATCAAACCAACCCTTTAAATAAGAGTATCATTCAAATTCCTTTCCTTCATATGTCTTTTTTTATCCTTTTTCATTCAAAAATTAAGATCTTCACTATTTCCTATTCTTCTTTGAATCCCTTAACTTTTCTCCTTCATTGTCAAACATAGGCACTTCGTAATTCATTTCGTAGCAACACTTGAACATTTTTACGTATCAGTCAATTCTATTTACCGTTAGTAGTCCCATTCTACAAATCTCCATTCTAGCTTTATCACTTAGTTGTCTTCAAAAATAACTTATCTAATTTATTATTAAACTTTACTTGTAGCTCCCAAAGATTTTTTGTTACATGACTTTTCCTTTGGTGTTGATTGTACTTTAAGTTTTTCCATCCTATTAGAATCTTTATGTCTTTTTACATACGTTCATATATCAAATCTTCTACTCAAGAATTTATAACTCACCTCAAATCATTATTTCTCTTGCTTAGCAGGCTCTTTACCTCAAAATTTTCTAAGGATATTTATCCTATAACCTTATAGTTATTAGTCATTGTATTAACAAATTCTCACATTAATTCCCCAAACAATAAATTTCCAACTTCTTACTTATTTGTACATTCAACATCTCGAATCATACTTAAAATCTTCCCTTAAAACTCATAGCTTTATCTCTTCTCTAATCCTTCCCTTCATACTTTTATTTCTTCTCCTTATAATCTTTTTATCCCCAATATCTTTAATAACTTCTTACTTTTCACATTTTACACTTCGAAGAAAGTTCCAACTGAATCATTGATTAGTTACAATTCTGTAAATAAATTCTCGAATCTAAACTGACATGTCCTTAACCTCTTGATTTGCTATCAAAATCATAAATTTATCGAGTTACTCCATCTCCTTCTAATTTTAACATGGTACAGTACAAGCATCTAATAAATTTCTTCATCATTCTCAAGTTCCAATGTCTCCTTCCTTTTTTATAATAACATAGATTTCCTCGATTCTTACTTGATCTCTTATCATTTATTTTACCAAAATATAATATCCATATCTCCTTACTCTGCCTCTATCCTTCCAAAATCTTTACACACGAAAGTTCTTTTCTTGACTTAACGACACCTCAAAATAATATTAAATATCTACAGCACAAAATCTTAATCAATTCTTAAATAGTATTCCTTAACTCAATCATAAATGGTATCTTTCTTCACATACTTAGTAAATGTCTACTTTCAACTCTTTTAAGTTTCTCAATGACTCATTTGTTAGCTTAAGATATTTTTTTCACCTTTCATTTAGCTTCCTTGTAGATTCATAACATTTAGTAACGTCTAACCTTTCAAACTATTTCATTGATAAACATTTCTTTTAACACTAACCCTTCTTAGGGTGTTCAGAACCTTAAAAGTTCTTAAGATATTATTTTTGTCTCGGAATCCTCCTTCTACTTTCCATTTTCCTTGTTCAACTATCTTTTGGCCTTACGTACCACATCCATCTCTCTTCTATACCACATTTCTAAGATACATCTAATTAAGTAACAATTCTTTCTCTAAGAATACAAAACATACCTTCGCAAATTCACAAATCCTTCTTACATTAATGACCTTCATTTCTATTACTCCATCTATATCTACAACAAATCATCCATAAATCTTTTGATTTCTTATCGCTTCAAAAATCTGAATTTACCATCACATATATATTACCATAACCAAATCAATACTCCTCAAATTTGCATTTCTTAAGTAAAGTAAAATGTTCAAGTCCACAATAACTAGCGCCAACCATTTAATCGTTTCTTCCAAAAATCAAAATTAAAGGTTTCTAGGTTTGAAAATGAATCTATCATCTTCTTATATCGAACTTCATTTAAATTCAAGGTTTACCACACTTTATCCCTTCATATTTTTTCGTATATTAGTTTCCATTTTCCTAGTTGCTTTAATAAGGTTCCAATTCACCTAAAAAAAATTACTTATGACTTACCTAGCATCATCTATGCTTCACTCAACTATTGTCTCTCGTTTTACTTCAATAACTTCCTACCATACCCAATTCCTTACACTAATTAGTTATCCAATAATTTACTCTTATTTCTTTATATACTCTTGCTCCATCTATGCCTTTACCAATACTTTAATTATCCCTTTTTAAATCTCGCACTTTAACGATATACTTGCAACTTTTGTGAATCATTACTACTTCCCGACTCTTGAACTTTCATTATTTTTCAATTGCTAACATAATCTGGATTTCAAAGTACTTCAAATCGACATCAAACAACTACCTTTAGTCTATCCTAAAGCTCAAACATAAACAAACTCAAAACCACAAATCAAAACCTTATTTGTTTCAAATTCACAATCTCTACAATTTCTATAATAACTATTTATTAAGTCAATGTTATGCAATATCCATACAATCATTTCTCACAAGCACCGTAGTGCAAACAAACATGAAAAGGAAAACATCAACGCAATAAGTTTATATAAATCAAATGAGTTTCACTAATTAGCAAAATTCATTCCCTTGAGAAAACATTCTTAACAAAATTTCCAAATCTTTTTAATTAGCAGCTCATTAATACAACATCAAAGCAAAAATTTTCGAGCAAAATTATTCCACTTATGGGGAAAATCTTCCCTTACTCTCTTCACTTTACTATATTTCCTCCAACAACCAAACCACATCGTAACATCTTTACCAACACATGAATGACAAAATAATCAAAGTATTTACATCAATTTAAAGCATTCACAATCCTTGATTTCGTCAAAGGCAATTATCCATAAGGTTTCACAAAACACAACAAGTCATTTCAACAATGTTAAGTTCATAAAAACATTATAAGGCTTCAAGTTAATAATATGATTTAAAGAGAGAAAAAAAATTTAGTCTCAATTTTTTTTTACCTTTCAACGTTTTCATCAAACATTCAGCTATATAAAATTTTCCATAATTGCAAGAGAATGACATATTAATCAAACATTTCTTTACACCAAAGTATCTTATCAAATACTCTCATCAAAGTATTATTAACAAGATTCCACAACACAACAATTCAATCCAAACAACATCAAATTCACATAACAATCACATACAAATCGACTCAGCTTAAATCTCAAAATGTATTACTCCTATTTAAACCTTTACAGGTTAACTTTCCTAAACAACATCCTCTCTAACTCTACACAACCGACTTTCTATAACTACTCTATGCGCCATGCACCATGCACCATACACCATGCACCATGCAACTAAGTCTACAGAATCTTAAATCTAAAGCTCTGATACCAAAAATATTATAACCCATCCCGAGTGGGCCCTACTCGAAACAACTCCATTACTTTTCAGCACTGAGTGCCTTGACTCAAGATGCAAACAAATTAATCAAGAAAAAATTCTTTCAATCATTTCCATTTAATACAAACATAAAATCTAGAATACAATAAATCCTTTGATATAAATTACAAACTAAGTTTTTACAAGAGACAATGAAAAGGAAAAACTTTTTCAAGTACTTCTAAATCAAACATCTTTTACAAATACTAAACTAAAAACAAAACCTAAACTCCCAAGGAGACTCAAAAATGAGGATACCATGGACAATGGCCTTACTAAGGTCTTCCATCAACTTCGACAATAAACATTCCGGTGATTTTCCTAAAATATTAATAAAAAGTAAAGGGCGAGCTAAAAAGCTCGGTGAGTAAAACATCTTACTAAGAGTAATCATTTTAGGATCATTCTTCTTAAATTTCAATTCTTATCATATATGTCATAAGTAGATATACGTATAAAACGACATACATATTTTAGATTTTTCAAAGCAGAGTCCAATCTTTAGAAAAGTAATTATTTATTATATAAATACAATCTTACCGTAACATTAGTGCAACCTATTTATTCATAACGTTAATATCCTTATATATTCTTATCATCACAAGTAATTATCAACCACATATATTTTGTTTAATAAGTCACATTGTATGCCTTTCGTAGGCCAAAAATTAAATACCCTTCGTGGGCTAAACACAAAACATCTTCATGGATCATACATAAATTTTGCCTCTCATGGGCTAAGTATAACTCATGCCACTCGGGGGCCAAATATAGTTCATGCCTCTTATGGGTCAAACATTATTTTTACTAACCATCAATGGAAGAATGCAATGCAATGTGATTCGAGTTCACTTCTTTATTCACTTTTCTTCATTCTAATTTCAATTCATTCTTATCTGGCTCCCATGGGCTAATCATATAATAATTGGGACATCTCCCCATGCAAATAATTTGGATCCCCTCTCTACCCCTTACTATGCGATGTTATAACGTTAAAATAATTTGGATCTCCTCCTTACCCCTTAATAGACGGAGTCCTATATTTAAAATAAAATTTAGATCTATCCTACCTTTTACTAGGCGGAGTCCTTACATTTAAAATCAAATTGGATCTCCTTCTTACCCCTTACTAGGCAGAGTCTTTACAATTAAAATCAAATGCAATAATTGTAAATCATAATCCAAACAAATCTTCATTCAAGTATTCATCAACTTCTCATATCATTAAGTTCATAACTTAAATCGATCATATCACTTCATATATGTATGTATAAATATTTCTAATTTCTATATCGTTTATACTTCAATAGCTTTTCAATTTTATAGTTATCAACTCAAATAGTGTATTGTTCATACTAGAGAGGTCATACCAAGAAGCTTATACAGGAAATAATATGTACATATATATAGATATATATATATATATATATATATATGTATATGTACGTAAGTATATATGTATATAATTACGTACTAAGTACTTATTTTCAATAATTTTGGAGTATGGTTCCAATCTCTAAGCCCATTACATTCTCATACGTCCTTCATTATAGATGATCACTACACCTCAAACTCTATGTACATATCCATCTAGACATACTAATATTTACGATTTCATAATTTTGTTATATTGTATGCCTTTAAATATTTTATATATTATTGAATATGCTATAACTCTTACTAAAGGTAAGGTGAACCTCACCTTTATTGTACCAAGCTCTAACCCTGGATTACTTCTTAGTCCTTAGTGTCTTTCTCTAATCACACCTAACGTATATAATTACTTAGTATAGTAAAGCAATAAATTTATAATTGAAATATACCCAACCATTTTATAAAGCTCATACTAACAAACGAAACTAGAGTTTAAGTCACAAATTTTCTTCCTTTCGTATAAAACTTTTATAAGCCTTATTCTCGCATGGTTTAAGACAAATAAAGTACTTTCAAGATCTTAACTTTCAAAACTTTAACATATTTTTAAACTCATAGCACCTTGGAAGAAGTCTATGGTTGAAATATTTAACAAGAGTAGATTATTTTGGGAAAAATGAGGCTAAAAACAAGTTCGGGGGGTTGGAAGGTCAACTGTCCATATTGGGCAGTCGACTGTAGGCTTTGTAGAGATTTGCATAATTGAATATCCAAGGTCCAGAGAGTTTCACAGTCGACTGTGCTCATTGGACAGTTGACTGTCTAGTTGCGATTTTAGAAAATATTTAGGGCAAAACTTCATTTTTCTTCAAATAACTTCTTGTCTCCCATAGGACTCCCAATCCAAATCAAATACAAGTTCTCAAGGGTTTCAAACAAAATATTAAACATTAACCAAAGCATATTTCACATAAAAACATATCAAACTTTGAAATCCATCACAACATCATTTTCTTTGTAAACAACTTTCTTCTCAAGCAAATTCTTTAAATCAATCTTCAAAATCTTCAAAGCTTAGAGTATTAAACATACTTGATGATTAAAAAAAAGGAAGAGATAAGCTTTTACCTTAAGATTTAAAGAAATCTTCCTTTCTTCCCTTCATTCTTTCCCTCTTTCTCTCTTTTTCTTTTCTTTCTCTAGACTTTTCTAGAGATTTCTTCTCCAAAAATCTCATCCCACTCACCATTAAATAGTCAAACATCCTTCTTATTACACCATCACTCCTCTCCTTTGCACTTCTTCTATTCTTTACCACATAACTTTCCAAATTTATGTTTTTTCTTAGTTCCTCTCACTGTTCTTCAAAAGTTTCCACAAACCTGAAATATAATAAATAAATAAAAAATTAGCTCAAAACTGAACAAGCAACACCAATAACACACTGAAGTAAAACTCCGTGACTTTTAGTATTATAAATAAAACACTAGGCTCTACAATATAAGTTACTTAGTATATCAAACTAAGATGTACACACATAGATAACACTATTCCTTGCCATGGAATCACATGAAAAAAATACAATACTATGAGTTATGTCACCAATTGTCTCCTTTTTATCTAAGTATTCTTATAAGTCTTTTCTTCACTCTTAAATGTGATAAAAATGTTCCTTTTAAGGTTATAAATTCATGATTTTTATGTATAAATAAGCTCAAAATTTTTTTGGGGAGGTTTGAAATACAAAAAGTTAAGAAAAATGCAGATTTTTGCGGAATGGAAACTTGCTTTAGTCGACTACACTGGGTTGTAGTCTACTACACTGGGCTATAGTCTACTACACCTGATCAATGACCTCCAATAGTCAACTACAACCCTTTAAAGTGGACTACTCCCCCTATAGTCAACTACACCCCTGGTCTGGTCCAACAATGACTCAAAAATTTCACCTCTAGTCGACTATAACTTCATTTCCATAAAAAATACCTTACGTAAACCACTCTTTTCCCTTCAAATTCTCCAAATTTTTCCATTGGATTCTTAAATCTTTCAAAACACAAGTTTTTTAAGTGTTTAAGATCAAAACTCTATATAATCCATAACAAAAATTTTAACTTTAAACTCTCAAATCATGAAACTTGGTACGAAACCCATTTTCTTTTGAAAAAACTTAGTTTTCCTCAAATATTTTTTAAAAAAAAAACTTTGGATACATTGATTTTAATCTCAAAACTTAGATTATTCAACTTACTAGAAGATAAAGATAGAAGAAAAAGAAGTATTACCTTGAGATTCTAGCATTCTTAACTCTCAACTCCCCCAAGGAAAAAGAGAAGGAAGAGAGAGTTTAGAACTCTCTTGAACAATCAAGAGAAGACCCAAAAATGGCGTAACTTTCTCTCCCTCTTCTTATTTATACTATGTTGATATTTGTCTAAGGTTTAAACATGGTTAAGGTTTAAAAAAGAGATAGAAGAATGAATTTCAGCATGTTAAAGGAGTGCACGCAAGTGTGCGCATCACTTTGGGTGTGTGTGCACACCTCTATTCAGCAAGACAAAGAAGTGCGCACAGCATCAGGAGGTCTAGCTTCAGTGTGCGCCACAGCCTGGCTCCTTCCAAGCCATGGCACCTAGCAACGAGGAAGTCCTAGTGGAGGGCAGCACTGCACCTCTCCCTCACCAAGGCCGCGAAGCCCAGCAATGGTGAAAAAGGTTGTCTTGCCTAGCGCCGCAACATACCCTGTTCAGTGCCTAGGCGCTAGGCACACTAAGACACACATATTCCACTTGATTCAACCTCTTGTTAAGTGCGTGGGTTCAAGGTTAAAATACACAATATCACTTAGGATTGATGGAGGGCCATGGTTGAGTGGTCATCAAGATCTAAGGGTGGAGATTGACTCTCAAGATTGGACAAGAAGTTGGTGCACTATATAAAGGGTCACCTAGCTTTATTCTCATTAACATTGTGACATAATTTGAGATCAATTGTAAAGAGTGACAGACATACAACAGAGAATTGTGTGAAAGTACAAAGACACAAAACACAAGAGAGACTCATTGTAGTGAGACTGGTTGTAAAGAGAGAGGAGTATAGATTAGATAGAGAGCATTGTAATAGTTCTTATCATCTTCTTTCTTCTCTTCTTGGTTTCTTCAAGAACTTGAGGTTTCTTCAAGAGGGTTGCTGGATTGTAATGAACCATTGATTTAGTGCAGAGAGTTCAGAGGAACTCATGGGGACGTAGGCTATTGCCTAACCTCGATAACAAATCGCTTGTCTTATTTCTTTCTTTGATTTCTGTTCCTGTTTTCGATTCCAAATCTTTACAAGTCATTCTAGATTTAGCTGTTTGGAAGATCACCACCTGGGCATCTTGTCAAGGTGATTTCCAACAGTGGTATCAGAGCTTGCATGGCTAGGTAACGGAGCAAGAACAGAAGATATCGGAGTAAGACTCCAAGGATCAACTTCTTGGGTGATTCAAGAATGGAGTTAAGATCTATATCTGATTGTGTTCTTGAGGTGAATCAAGAATAGAGTTAAGATCAATATCTGATCATGTTCTTGAGGGTGATTCAAGAATGGAGTAAAGATCAAAATCTGATCGTGTTCTTGAGGTTGATTCCAGAACGGTATTGAGATCAATCTTCGATCTGTGTTCTTGAGGTTTAGAAGAAGTTGGAAAGCATTTGTGGGTGGTGCATGAATCAAGGGATCTTCTCCGCAAGATGGGTTCAAATTTCGGTATTGAGAAGTTTGATGGAAAGAGAGATTTTTCCCTGTGTAAGCGAAAGATCAAGGCTGTTCTTATGCACAAAAGGTGGACTTGGCGATTAGAGAAGATAACATTTTTCCAGCAAGTACCATAGAAGACCAGCAGAATGAGATGAAGAAGATGGCATACAGCACCATCTTCTTACACTTGTCGGATAATGTCACAAGGGAGTGCGGAGACTTGGAAGATCCAGCTATAATTTGAAAGAAACTAGATGAGTTGTTTCTTGCCAAGACTCTCCCTAATAAGAGGTATCTTCATAAACGAATCGTTGCTTTTAAATTTGATCCTAAGAAAGAGTTACAAGATAATCTTGATGCCAAGATGAGGAGTGCATCAAGTGAAAGAAAGCTGTTCATTAAAAGAAAGCCAACAACTCGGTATGGCAGCAACATCCATGGCTACTACCGGGTCAGAGGTAGAGGAGAGTGCCATGGGAGAGTGCACAACAACATACATGGCTACTACCGGGACAGAGGTAGAGGAGAGAGCCATGGGAGAGTGCACAACAACATACATAGCTACTACCGGGTCAAATGTAGAGGAGAGAGCCATGGGAGAGTGCATAGCAACATACATGGCTACTACCGGGATAGAGGTAGAAGAGAGAGCCATAGGAGAGTGCACAACAACATACATGGGTACTACCGGGACAGAGGTAGAGGAGAAAACCATAGAAAAGCACATTTCAAACTAAGATTTAGAGGGAATAGATGTTACTACTGCCATAAGGAGGGTCACTTCAAGAAAGATTATAAGGAGAAGATGAGGGATGAGGGAAGAAGCCATACCAAGAATAGAGAGGCTTCGGTTGCCAAGACAGAACAATAAGATGGTGATGTTCTTATTGTGTGCTCGGATGTGAGCAAGGGGTAAGAAGGCAGCGAGAAATGGATCTTGGATACCAGGTGCACTCATCACATGTGCTCTCATAAGGAATAGTTCAAGAATTTCAAGGAGATCAATGATGGCAGGGTCTTCTTGTGGAATGACAATTCTTGCCAAGTGAGGGGGATAGGAGACATCCAATTGAGGATGTTTAATGGAATGATAAGGCTGCTGAGGAATATGAGGTATCTTTAGGATGTGAAGAGGAATTTGATCTCATTGGGGCAGCTGGATTCCATGGGGTACACATACAAAGCAGATGGATGAAAGATCAAGGTAGCCAAGGGATCTTTGATAGTGATCAAAGCAGCAATGAAGGATGGTCTCTATGAGATGATCGGAGACACGGACATCAAGGGTCAAGCAGCAAGCTTAATGGCTGAGATGGAGAAGGTAACCCTTTGGCACACTCTCTTGGGACATATAAGTGAAGAAGGCCTGCAAGTTCTCAGCAAGAATGGATTACTTGATGGTGATAAGGTAGAGAAACTCGATTTCTGCAAGAGATGTGTTCTTGGGCAAAAATATTGGGTCAGCTTCAACACCGGAGTGCACAAGTCCAATGACATTCTTGACTACATTCATTCAGACCTTTAGGGACCAGCAAGAACACCAACACAGGGAGGTAACTTTTACTTTCTGTCTTTAATTGATGATTATTCAAGAAAAGTTTAGGTTTATTTGCTTAGGAATAAATCGGATGCCTTGAATAAATTTGTTGTGTGGAAAACGTTGCTGGAGACTCAAACGGGTAGGGTAGTTAAGGCTTTACGAACTGATAATGGCTTAGAATTTTGCAATAAGGATTTTGATAAATTCTGTGAGTTAAATGGCATTCTAAGACATAGAACGGTTGTAAAAACACCTCAGCAGAATGGAGTTGCTAAGTGGATGAATAAGACCCTTATGGAAAAGGTTAGGTGCATGTTAGATGGATCTGGATTATCCAAATGTTTTTGGGGGGAAGCGGTGCCTACTGCTGCGTATTTGGTTAATAGATCACCCTCTAGGATTGTGTACCATAAGAATCTCGAGGAGATATGGAGTGGAAAACCCCTAAGTTGGACAACCTTAGGACTTTTAGGTGTGTTGCGTTTGCACATCAAAAGGATGATAAGCTTAGCCCAGGATCTAAAAAATTTGTGTTTCTAGGATATGGGGAAGGAGCTAAGAGGTATAGGTTGTGGTCTTTAGAACAAAAAGGATTGAGACTCATAATAAATAGAGATGTCCTTTTTAATGAATTGTTATTTCCCTATTTGGAGAAAACTAACCGTGCAGGGGCTAGTGAGCAAACCAGTTCAGCATTTGTGGAGCATAGCATCAAGGAGAATTCGGTTTAGGTAGAGCAAGGAAGGCAAGAGGGTTCGGACCAGGTAGAGCCCATTGATGAATACCAAGCTCAGGACACTCATGAGGAGGCTGAACTGAAAGAAGATGATACAGGGAGTCGAAAAGACTATCAGCTCACAAGAGACCAGGAAAGAAGGTTGGTTAGACCACATTCAAGATATGGTTTTGCGGATGCTGTGGATGCAGCAGCTCCTTAGACAGAAGGAGAGATGAGTGAACAAGAGACTTACATTGATGCTATGGGATGTAAGGATTCGCCAAGATGGAAGCTAGCTATGGAGAAAGAAATGGATTCTTTGAGGAATAACAACTTCTGGGAATTGGTGCACATTCCGAGAAAACAGAGAGTTGTGGATTGTAAGTGGACTTACAAGATCAAAGAAGGGTACCCTCCAAGATATAAAGTCCGAAATAAGGCTAGGCTAGTGGCGAAGGGGTTCACACAAAGGTAAGGCATGGATTTCATAGAAACCTTCTCACCTGAACATAAGGTGGATGAAGTGGTGATTATCCCCATCTATGCCAATGATATGTTGTTGGTTCGGAATAGCAGGGACAGGATGAAAAGGTTTACATCTCAACTTAGTGCGGAGTTCGAGAGGAAGGATCTCAGCCTTACACAAAAGATCTTTGGTATGAGAAGAATTCGGGAAAGGGAGAGAAACGGGTTAAAGGTTTCTCGGTCTTCTATGGAAGATGGTAAACCAGTGAAGGTTCTCCTTACTGGTCATTTCAAGTTCTCCAGCGAACGATGTCCTGGAATGGATGAGGAGAAGAAAGAAATGGTAAAGGTCCCTTACTCTAGTACGATTGGACCAGTCATGTCCATGATGGTAAACACTAGACCCGACATTTCTCAGGCAATGGGTGTTCTCAGCAGATTTGTGAGTAATCCCAGAAATGAGCTTTGGCTTAGGACGAAGTGGTTGCTGAGGTATTTGAAGGCTCCGTGGCAGCCGGTGGTAGCACTCTCAACAACAGAGGCAGAATACATAGTGGTTTCGAAAGCCATAAAGGAGGTTACGTGATGCAAAGATTGTTGGACGAGTGGATGGTCCTAAAAGAGCAGGTGGTGGTGTCTTCGGATATCCAAAGTGCGTGGCACTTGTGGAGGAATTTGGTGTTCTATGAGAGGACAAAGCATATGGATGTTTGGTATCATTACATTCCAGAAAATGGTATGAAAGGATGCATTCATGTTGACAAGATGGCCACAGAGGAAAGTCCTACAGATTTAGGCACCAAGGTTTTAGCTCTAAGAAGGTTCAATCATTGCCTTGAACTTCTTAGGAATGGAGTCGGTTGAATGATGACTCAAGATGAGTTTGGATCCTGAAGTTCTCTGCACAATGGTTCGGGTTTAAATGCTTAGACAAAGGTAGAGATTGTTGATATTTGTCTAAGGTTTAAACATGGTTTAAACATGGTTAAGGTTTAAACAAGAGATGGAAGAATGAATTTCAGCATGTTAAATGAGTGCACATAAGTGTGCGCATCACTTTGGGTGTGTGTGCACACCTCTATTTAGCAAGACAAAGAAGTGTGCACAGCATCAAGAGGTCTAGCTTCAATGTGCACCGTAGCCCTGCTCCTGCCAAGCCATGGCACCCAGTAAGGAGGAAGTCCTGGTGGAGAGTAGCGCCGCACCTCTCCCTCACCAAAGCCGTGACGCCTAGTAATGGTGAAAATGGGTGTCTTGTCTAGCGCCGCAACATGCCCTGTTCAGTGCCTAGGCGCTAGGCACACTGGGGCACACATATTCCACTTGATTCAGCCTCTTGTTAAGTGCATAGGTGCAAGGTTAAAATGCACAACATCACTTAGGATTGATGAAGGGCCATGGTTGAGTGGTTATCAAGATCTAAGGGTGGAGATTGACTCTCAAGATTGGACAAGAAGTTGGTGCACTATATAAAGGATCACCTAGCTTTATTCTCATTAACATTGTGACAGACATACAAGAGAGAATTGTGTGAGAGTGCAAAGACACAAAACACAAGAGGGACTCATTGTAGTGAGGCTGGTTGTAAAGAGAGAGGACTAAAGATTAGATAGAGAGCATTGTAATAGTTCTTATCATCTTCTTTCTTCTCTTTTGGTTTCTTCAAGAACTTGAGGTTTCTTGAAGAGGGTTGCTGGATTGTAAAGAACCATTGATTTAGTGTAGAGAGTTCAGAGGAACTCACGGGGATGTAGGCTATTGCCGAACCTCGATAACAAATCGCTTGTCTTCTTTCTTTCTTTGATTTCTGTTCCTATTTTCGATTCCAAATCTTTACAAGTCATTCTAGACTTGGGTGTTTAGAAGATCACCACCTGGGCATCCTTGAGATTCTAGCTTTCTTAACTCTCAACTCCCCCAAGGAATAAGAGAAGCAAGAGAGAGCTTAGAACTCTCTTGAAAAATTAAGAGAAGACCCAAAAATGGCGTATCTTTCTCACCCTCTTCCTATTTATACTCCTTAAAGAACACAAAATTACACCCTTTTCCCTCACTTCGCCATCTCTTGAGATTTTCAAATCTCCCACTCACTTCCACAAGATTTTAACTAAGACCCAACTTTATTTCATACAAGTATTTTCTTTGTAAGTCATCCTTAATTTTTATACTCCCATTACTTGTTTCTATATCATCCTTCCTAATATGAGTCAAGCATATACATAACATAGGAACATATGGTTTTCTCAAAGACATAATTCTCTTATAAGTTCTCAAATCCTTTTTTAGTAAATTCCAAAAAAAATTATTTGGTCTCATAAAATTACGCAGGGAAATTTTGTATTCTTCCCAAAGCATATTTTCATTTCTTAGGTTAATTATTGTTTTGTTTTCTATTTACCAACGAACGTACAAATATGATTTAAAAGGTGCACTTACATGATTAAAAGATAATTAATTAAGGACTGAGCTCTACAGTATATATGTAAGTCCAGTACACTATCCAGCTATGTGTGTTTTGATCTCTAAGTCCTATCTCCATATATACATCGAGGGTGAGCAGAGTGTGAAACTTTAACAGGATAGTTGGTAAAAATGCAAAAGGTACAAAAGAGTTTGATCCTTACCAAAATAAAAATTAAATTAAATTAAGAAAATAAATAAATATATATATATATGCTGCATTCTATTTGATATGAAATGAATATGGATTTTTTGATGTGATATTGATTTGATATTAATTGATTCAAGAGCATCGAGTACAACTAATTAATTAAGAAAATATAGAAGAAGATGCATGTAATCAATTCCTATAAGCATATCTTGCGGAAAAAAAACCCCAATAAAAACAAGAGAAAGAGAAGAAAAATTAGGGATATAGATAATCAAAATAATCTATTGTGAGGAAAGAAGAAATCTAGAAATTCTTTTTAAACTCTTTTTACTCCCTTTTTTCTTTCTTTCAATTTTTTTTTTAAAGAAAAACAAAAGGTTGATTTATGTGGAAATTCAATGGAGAATTTTTTTTATAAAAAAAATGAAATTTAAAATACAAGATAAGATTTTCATATAAAACATAATACAGGTGAAACATTTTAGATACTCGTTTTATTTGCAAATCATTTAACATTCTCCATTGTCCAAATACAAACTGTACTAAATGTCAATAATTGTATACATCATGTATAACATTCCTAAACAAGAGAATTAGTTTCTTTATATGCTCAAAGAAATGTTTTTAGCATTTTTGGATGATGTCCATTTCACTATACTTGTACCCATGTTTAATAATTCAATCATAATATGACACGTCAAATGTAACAAATCATAGAAGTTATCATGCCACATCAATAATTAAGCAAAATCAAACATTTTTTTCTCATTTAGCGAGGTGTTTTTTAGTGTCATATAGTGACACTTTACCAAGTGCTTAATTAAGACGACAACATTGGACATTTGTCATTGTATCTACAGTGGTGTTGCTTTCTAGTGTCACCAAATTGTAATTTTTCTTCTAATTGATCAATTTTCATGACGTTAAAAAGTTCACTGATTTGATCAATAGTGTGACACTAAGGATTTAATGTCACCCCTCATTGGAAACTTAAAACTATTATGTTTGGCATGAATGACTTTTAAATAGCAATTACAATATTGTTGTGCATAGTAGTAGTCTTAATTTGTTACCGTAATTGACCTCTATTGCTATGATAATGGAATTTACAGTCATTACAATGCGTAAAAGTCGCAAAAGAAAAATGAATTTTTTTAACTATATATAATAAAATAAAAAAACCATTTCAACTCAAAATTAACTATATACACAAGCCATAAAATCTACATATTTCACTTGAAAATTAAAGTAAATAAATCTTTAGTTTCAATATTTACTTCATTGACACTATTATTTACTTCATTTTAGTAATTAAGTTATGCAAAGTTGAAAAAAATTATGACTGCGATGCTTGCAATCCAAATTTCAACACTTATGTTGTCCGTAATTTCAACTATTTACGCAAGGCATATAATCAACATATTTCACCTAAAATGTAAAGTAAATAACTCTTTAATTTCAATTTTTACTTCATTGACACTATTATATACTTCATTTTAGTAACTAAATTATGCGAATTTGAAAAAATTACGATCGCGATGCTTGCAATCCGCATTTTAACACCCATGTTATCCGTAACTACGATAAATATCATGGAACTACAATTTCAATTTAAAACCCTTAAATATTTTCATTTAGTGAAGCTAACTAGTGTCGAAATGCGAATCTATTTGGCGATAACTAGAGCATCCCCTTTTTTTGGTCTTCTTATGCAAATCGTTGTTAATTTTTTTGTATTATATTACAAAGGATTTGAATTTTACCCTAATTCATCCAAAATAATTGGGGAATTTTAATAATTGCCTTCAGTCATACCAATTCAAAAGAAAAACACCAATATCTAACTAAAGTACGAAATGAAGAAAGTAAATATGCTTCCAATAAATGTATTGGATATGAAAGAGATCTCAATCAAACAATCCAACGAATGTTTCATGGCTAATTATACTGATTTGAGTCATCACAATCTTTGAAGTATATTGCACACCTTTTTATGAACATACTGGACAAAACAGATTAAGACATCAATAGATAAGCTAAATTGGAGAGAAACTTGGTGCAAGTAGCTCCTCTAGTTAACCTCAAGAAGATGGGGAGTTATCCCACATGAGACACCAAGTTGAGTCCATTGTCACACGTGTTCTTCTCTTAAGGATGCTATCTCCACTCGCAACCTTTGGATCTCTTCGTCGTTTCACAATCACGTATGGTCCATTCGCCCCGTATGAGCTCGTTTCCCATATGAGTAAAATGGTAGCTCTAATTAACCTCAAAATCCTTAGCTCGTCATTTGCATTATTGTAAGATTTATCTTATTTTTATTAAATGAAGAAAAAATACTTAGTGTCTCAATTTTGAATATTTTTAAATTTCTACAAATTGGCAAGGAGAAAAACGAAGAAGAAAAGAAACAAAAAAAATTAAAACAGTGTTTTTTTTTTGTAATTTTCTTTTTTTAATGCAAAAAATAAAGTTGAAATTCTATCCTCGTTTTATTAATAAGTCATTTTACGTTGTCCATATTTAAGCTATGCTAAACAATAATAATTACATACACACAATATATGCATTCCTAAATTAGATAATTACTTACTTTATACACTCAAAGAAATGTGTTTATTTTTCTAGATGATGTGTGGATGCTTCTAACCATACCCACGTTTATGTTTAAATCATAAGATAAATGAAAAAGATATAAAAAATATTACTTCAATTTGTCAAGTACCAATAATTAAACAAATCAAATGTGTTAACCAACTAACCCAACTAATAAGCTTTGGTGGCAATGACCTAAGGTTATTGTAGATTCTAGCCTTTAAAGATTTGAGAGTATTAGCTAGGTCCCTTTCGAGAGAGATTATAATATATTTTTTTAAGACACTCTTAAAAAAAGGTTGTAAAAAAAAATTTAAAAAAAAATTTAATAAATTGATATCTGTGTCAAAAAATCTGTTTTCAGAATTGTTTTATCAAACACATACATTTTTTAATTCCATATTTGTTTGACCAAAACTGTTTCAAAAACAATTTTGACAATTATAAATCAAATGACTGCTTGGCCAAATAGAACTTTATTCATATTTAAGCATACTGATTATCAAAGTTCAAAGGGGAATAAAAAAAACAACTCAAAAAATAAAACGTTAAGCATTTTTGGAATAATGCACATTCCTTATTTGTATCTTCATTGAACTTGCTTGCATAATTAATGTATCAAAATTTGTACCAACTCTAAACCAAAAATTGCATAAAAACCTCATTGAAAAACAAAAGTTGCTTGCAACTAACAATCTACAAAACTCATCAATAAAATAATGAATTTAGAAGAGAAACATGATATATAAAAATCTCCAAACTTAAAATTGCCCACAAAACTACCCATTGTATAAAACTTTCCATAAATTCAAGAAGCATTACAATTGCACCTACCCAAGAATGACTAACACTACTTTTGCACCTAAACACTAAATCTTTCTTTCCTAAGCAAATCCCCAACCCATTAAAACTTCCATCGATTCAAATAGTATGAGGTCTAATTTATCGAACATACAGACTTGAAATTAACTAGCTCTAAGAAAACGATAACGATCACCTTTCTCGACACCAAAACTTTATACCAAAATGATAACCATCGATATTTTAAAACTTTGAAGATTAGTATTTACAAGAACATAAAAAAAATCACTTGCAATATTTTTTCTAGTTCCAATATGTATCTATATATCCAGTTAGCTAACCTTCACTGTAGGATCCATCACTTTTATGTATGAGACGATTTTGCATTGGACACAGACAAGGTCTCAACCTGGCTAACTTTTTCATATTCTGTAGCGGCAGGAAAATTAAGATCCAGTGAAGGATCACTAGATTCGATAATATTGTTTTTATCAAAAATAATACTTATGCATGAAAAATGGACTTTTTTATGTCCACCAAGAGCTTGACTAGATTCGAACACTTTGTCACAAAATTGGTACTGAAAATTCCAACCACCATTAACGGTGATAGCACAAGGTTTTTCCTCATGGTCCTACTTCAGCTTCTTATTCTTGTGCCTCGCCATGTGTCCACCTAGTGCTTGATGTGATCAAAATTTCATTTTACATACACAAGACTTGTATTTACCTTTAACGCCCTTTGCTCAACGAGGGGGCATGCAATACGTCTTATCATCCTTATCCTCATCACCATCACCATCATCATGATCATCATCATCATCATCATCATTACCTTCGCCTTCATATCTTTTTGTCCTCATTGTACCTTTTGAAATCATTGCTAGACACATAACAGCAGTTTCAACATCACTATCATCCTGATCATCATCACCTTTAACTTCATATATTTTTATCCTTCTTGTACCTTTTGAAATCATTACTAGACACATAGTAGAAATTTCAACATCAGAGTCTAAACTCACTGATTCTGGCTGCTGGGACTCGGACTGTAAGTTAAGGTTTTTCATCACTTGCACTAAAGATTTATGGCCTTGATTTGATCTTTTTTAAGTCTTTGATGACTCAACTTTAGTACTATCCTGAACAACAATATGTTCAGGTTTTGCAAGATTAGAGATGTTATGGTTGACAGATTCGAAGTGGCGAGTTTTGCTTGATGGTCTACTAACAGAAGAAGGTTTAGATAGAGATTTGGGAGTTGATGATCCAAATATATGGGTTGGTTCTGCAGGTTTTGTAAAGAGGGGTAGTAAAACATAATGAGATTTCATATGACCTCCCACTGTTTTGCCATTGGCAAAGCTTTTGTTTCAGATCTAACATATTCTACGCTTGTCTATGGCTAAAAATTACCAAAGAAACACACTCTTTCTTTTCCTCTCCCTATATCTAAGTCACTCGCTCTACTTATGTGTCTTTTGCACTCTAGTCCTATCTCTATATATACACCAAGAAGAGAGAGCAGGGGTTGGTGGCATGAATGCACCCTTACCAAAACAAAAATTTGGATTGTGAAAAGTAAAGAAAGTTAAATATAGCGAGCATATCTACTGTTGTCTATTTGATATGGAATTTATATGAATTGATTTAATGGAAATGAGTTATACAACTAAGAAAAGAAAGAAAATCAAATCCTATATGAATAACTTAGAAGGAAAAAAAAAGATAAAAGAGAGAAGAAAAATAGGGATTTAGGTAATCAAAATAATTTGTTGTGGGAAAAGAAATTTTTTTTGAGAATTCTTTTTAATTTATAAGCCTTTCATATAAAACAAAATACAAGTGAAACACTTTACATCCTCATTTTATTGGAAAGTCATTTAACTTGATCTATTATCCAAATACAAGTTTACTAACCAACAATGGCTATATACACTTTGTATAACATTCCTAAATTGGAGAACTACTTTCCTTATATGATCAAAAAAATATTTCTATTGTTTTGGATAGTGTCGATGTCAGTATATATAGTTGCACCCATGTTTGACGGTCTAATCATAATTTGACATGTCAAATATAACGAAACATAGAAATTTCCATTCCATATCAACAATTAATCAAAATCAAATGTGTTAATCAACTAATTGACTAATAAACCTATTTGGTGGTAATAAGCTAAGATATTTGAAGATTTTAATTAGAGTTTTAATATATGAGTATTATTCATAGTTCAGCTTGATTAATGATTATCAAAGTTCAAAAGGGATGAAAAATAACAACATAAAGATTGAAACATCAAGCATTTTTTAATAATGTACATTTTCTATTTGCATGTTCAGTTTTAGGTTGCATGATACATCAAAACTTGTTGTCATAAGATTGAAGGATAGTGATGACAGTTTTACTTGTATCTTTCGGGTACGATGACAGGTACAAGAATGGGTGCAAGGAGAGTGGTATATATTTGATACTGGTATATTATTACATATATTTTTATAATTGATTTTTAATTAAATTTTTGTCACTATATGTATATATATTCTTTTACTCTTATCTAATTACGGGAGAGTATTGTTTTATTTGTCTTTACTTAATTAGCTATTTTATGATTTTTAGGATGTTGCTTGTTGAACAAATGAAATGTATATGATAGTTTTTTCTTATTGTGTCTATTTAAAAAAAATTATTACATAAATCAAATTAGGATTACCCGATGGGTAAACGTAACCGTGATGGGGGTGGTGATGGTGAGAGAGTGTGTATACTCAACGAGCATTAGGGTTGGTGTTGAGAAAATTGTTTGTCATGCGTGCAGATGAGGCAGAAGGGGTACCCAATCAAATAAACCATGTTTCAATCCCTATTAAAGGAAAAGGTTTTATATGGCGATCAATTTTTTTCTTGTTTTGCAATGCATTGTTTAATATCATATAGTAACACTCCAGCAAGCATGGGTAACTAAGATGACAACCTTATGCACGTGTCTCCAAATCAGTGTTGGTGATGCTTTCTAGTGTTGCCAAATGGTAAAAAAAAAATTAGGAAGCAATGAGTTTTTGTGACATTAAAAATCTCACCAAGAGGGCCAATATTGCGACACTACGGACTTAGTGCCACCCATCATTGGAAACTTGAGGCTGTTTTGTTTGGCATCAACTTTAATTTAGTGACGCTAGTTAACTAGTGTTACAAAGTGAATCTAATTAGATACGATCAAAACATTGCCATTTTATAGTCTTCTTGCTTATGCTTTGTGCAAATCATCTCAAATGTTTTATTTTATTATTCTACATATTATATATTAAAAAATATTTGAATTTGTCACTATTTCTTTTATATATATATATATATATGTATAAAGATAAACATGAGATTTACTTATAAATATGGTGAAGCTATAAAGATACGCTACAATACTTATAACATACAAACCCAGGATGGACAAGTTGAAGATGTTGTGGAGGGATGGAGTTCTCACCTATGATGCAAGTAGGAAACAAAATTTTAATATGAAAGTTGCAATTTTGTGGACGATTAGTGACTTTTCAGCTTATGGTATGTTTTTTAGGTAGAGTACTCAAGGTCCACTAGCTTGTCTTTAATGTATGGAGCGTATAAAGTCATTTCAATTGCCTCATGGTAGGAAGCATTTCTAGTTTGACTATCAATGCTAGTTCTTACCTTCGAATCATACGTTTTGAAAGCGTATGACTTGTTTCAAGAAGGGCACAAGCGAGAGAGACTCTCCTCCACTATGGTTAGTTGGGGAAGAAGTGATGTCCAAAGTTTTGTCTTTCGATCAAATCACATTTGGTAACACAAACAATAAACAAGAGATTTCAGGATTTAGTCAGGAGCATAACCGGTTAAAAATAAGTATCTTTTGGGAGTTATCATATTGGAAAACAAATTTGATTTGAAACAACTTTGCTGTCATGCATATTGAAAAAAATGTGTTTGACAACATCTTCAACACAGTCATTGATGTGAAAAGAATCCTACATATTGTCACAGTCTCAGATAAAGGATGTGTGCAAATGGGAAAAGAAGTTGAAGTTCCCAGACGGGTATGCCTCGAATATACTCGTTGTGTGAATGTGAATGAATGAAAATTCTATGGCATAAAAAGTCGCGATTGCGACGTGCTCATAGAGATATTAATACCACTAGCATTCCATGTCTTTTTACCACATGTTATAAGGGATCCGTTAACAGACTGAGCAACTTCTTTAGAGACATATGTGCAACCGAGCTGCAAATTAAGCACATGGAGTTACTTGAGAGAAAAAATTTTGTAACCTTATGCAAGCTAGAAAAAATATTTCCATCTTCATTCTTTAACTCTATGGAACATTTGTCTATCCATTTATCTTATGAAGCTAAATTTGAGGGCCTGTGTAGTATCGAAGGATGTATCCCTTTCAAAAGTTATCAACTTACTTTATATTAAAGTGTTTTTTTATGAACATTGTCTAATTGCTTTAAAATATGTATGCAAAATAGGTGTATGCACAGCTTAAAGAAAAAAGCCCGTAATAAAGCTCATGTTGAGGTGTACATCATAGAAGAAACTTCAAACTTTTACTCATACTATTTTGAACCCAATGTTCAGACAAAGTTGAATTGAGTTGGTCGAAATGACGATGGGAGGATGTAGATCCAAATGATCATCTATCTATTTTTTGTTATCTAGGTTGTGTATTTGGATGATAGACTAGTAAAGATTTGGATGAAAATGAGATCAAGGCTGCAGAGATATACGTTCTCTTAAATTGCATGGAGATCAAGCCATATGTGGAGTGAGTCCTTATCCCATATGTTAAAACTAATGTTTATAATTATGTGGATGTTTAGTAAATGTCATTTTTTTTTCATTATTATAGGTAGTACAACGAAATGTTACGGTGTGAGCAACCTTGTATCAATGATGAATTAATTGAAAAGCAACGCGAGAAGGATTTTGCGAAATGGCTACATGACCTTGTGAGTAAACATTGAATGAGATAATTGGATCTATATTATAAACAAAATTAAAGAACTGTATCCGACTAAACATTGAACTAATTTTTATTTTAATATATTTTGAGCGACAACACCATTAACAACTGTATACGAGAGCTAGGACTTGCTTCGCGTAAACGTGTGACCAATTATAGTGGTTATAATGTCAACAGATTTAAATTTTACACTAAAAAATATGAAAAATTCAAGAAAATAATTAATAGTATTGTTTGTGTGAAAGGTAGTTGTTACGACATATACAAACGAGACTTCTATGGTATGTTAACAAAAATTATAGAGCTACAACATGTAAGGAATGATAACATGGTTGTATTGTTCAAATGCCACTAGTACGATTCTGAGTGAGGACTTATAGTACACTCAAAACCCAGTCTTAAATGTAGCAACCCATCCCAAGTGAGCCTTACTAGGAACGAATCCATTAGTTGTCAGCACTGAGCACCTTGATTCAAGATGCAAATATACAAATCAAACCACAATCTTAACAATCATTTCAAATCTAACAACATATAACTTTACAAACATGAGACTTTCCAATACAGTAAACAAATTCTTAATACTTTTACTAAAGACACAAATACAAGGAACTTTCTCTTATATAATTTAACTTGAAAAAAAAATTTGCAAAAGAAAAGACTTTCGATTGTTTTATACATAAACTTTCGATTTACTTTTCTTATTTTTTAACACAAGGGAAAATAATCGTCAAAACAACATTTAACATTCTTAAACATTCATATATCACGTATCCCATAATACATCCACATTCACATAAAATCACCCATTTACTAGAAACGTCATTCTCAATATCTTTCAATTCATAACATTGTATAACTCATGCCCCTCATAGGTTAATTACAATATATGTCCCTCATGGGCTAATCATCACAATGTATCCATAGAGTTCAACGCTATGAAATGCAATGCCATGAAATGCACAATCATATAATTTCCCCTCACTAGGAAAATCTCATCATCATGAGGACGTCTCCCCACATATCGATACATCAAATCATCATCTTATATCATACTACAACAGATCCCTTTTCAACCCATCACTTGCCCTTCAATAACATACTGTCAAACAATTGTTATAATGCACAATGCATCCATGATGAAATGGTTTGTAATCAATCATTCACCAGTCAACCACATCACTATTTCATAACAATCCAAGCAAAACATTTTCAATACAATTCACATATCATACAATTTCCCAAACACAACCACATCAATTCATTTCCAAACTCATATCTTATATAATCACATTTCTTATCTCAAATATATTTACATTTGTTTATAACTATATTATTGGCATTTTCATAATCATTTATGTTGACCCTCACCTATATTTTAATGATGACAAAACACAACTCTTATTTTACTAACAGTGCTATCTAAGTGTATTAAGCGATAAAAGCATATAGCCAGAAATCAAGGTGCAAGAACTCAACCTGAATCAAACTCCAAGTCAAGATAGAAGATCTAGTATAGGTTTAAGGTATTTAAACAAGTTGTAAATTTCACTTGTTCAGGTAAAAAGCTTGTCTTATAGCTCATTTTGAAAAGTATTTTAACAGATCTTTTCAATCAAACGTTTTTAAGTTAAAAACATTTCAAAACATGAAAACTAGGTTGATAAGCAACCCAGTCGACTGGGTACTTATACCAGAAGACTGGTATATAGGATAGTGTGTTACCAGTCTACTGGGTGCTTTATACCAGTCGACTAGGATATTGGACTGACTATCCCTAGTCGACTGATAAGAACCACCCAATCGACTGGTACCTTCAATAGCCATAAAAATGAGATTTTTAACTTGACCCAGCCGACTGGTATTAAAACCCAGTCGACTGGTAGTTAAAAAAATATGACCGTTGAGACACGAGATTTCAGCACAAATTGCACCAAAATGTACCAGATCAGTACAAAGAGGCCATATTACATCAAGGCTATATAAACCCACTCTATTGAGAATTTTAAAAAAAAAGAGATTACATATTCAATCAATTTTTTACTCATTGACACACAAAAGCTTTGAAATATTTATTGTTGAGCCATTCTTCAAGCTTTACCTTGAAAGAGAGATATTATTCAGTTGTATAAGCTTTCATTGTTGTCTCTTTACCATTTACTTTATAGCATTTATTGTAAAGGGATTAGCTTCCGAGAGGAAGGGATTAGCTTCCGAGAGGAAGGGATTTACTTCCGAGAGTGGACGTAGTGTCAGAATGAATATGATATTTTCGAACCACTTTAAACTGAGTTTGCATCTTCTATTCCTTAAACTCTTTTATTTAAAGCACATTAGTTGTTTACATACTTGTGGGTTTATCTGTTTTTATAAACTTGTGTTTAATTAGCAAAAGTTTTTTTAAAAACTCAATTCACCCACCTCTTGAATTGAAACCTTAGTCTACAATTTATAAGTACATATTTATAACTTTTCATTTTTTTTCATTTGGTACATTTCACAACATTTACTAATAGTAAAGTAAAACTCACCTTTGTCGTACCAAGATACAACCTTGGCTTACTTCCTAGCATTTGGTGTTTTTCCTTTGATCACACCTAACATATAAGAGTACTTAGTATACTTACTCAATATATATATATATAATTTACTAACACCTAAACTCATTATAATATTCATACAAGCACACTAATCTAGAGGCTAAGTCACACACTTTTCCATTTTATTTAAAACTTTTATAAAGTTTGTTCTAACATGATTTGAAACGAACGAAATCTTTTCAAGATCTTGAACTTTAAAACTTTATCATGTAATCATGCTCATAGTACCTTGGGAGAAGTTTAGGATTGAAATACTTTAAGAAAAGTCAATTATTTTCTAAAATATGGTTGAAAATAAGTTCAGAGGCTTGGACAGTCGACTGTAAGCTGCCCAGAAGCTTGTGGACAATCGATTATCCAAGGTCCAGAGAGTTTCACAGTTGACTGTGCACTCGAAACAGTCGACTGTTTGGTCACGAAATCAGAAAATTTTAAACCAAACCCTTATCTCAAACTTTTCTTAAGAAATCTTCAAATTCAAACTTCCAAAACACAAAACTCTAGTCTAACAAACATGCTTGGTAATTAAAAGAAAGAAAAGCAAGTCTTTACTTTGGTTTTTCCCAAAAACCTTCCATATTTTCCTTCCTCTTCCTCTTTTTCTTCTTCTTTTCTTTCTTTTTTTTTTCTTTTTTCTCTCCTCTCTTACGAAACTTATAGAGAATTCCAGAACAAATGTTGGCTTCTCTCTCTCTCTCAACATATTTATAGTCCAAGTTTGACTTAATTACATACTCACCCCTTTTACTTTTCATGTCTTCAAAATTTACCCCATTACTCTTTATAATTCCAAAAATCCCCCAAGATATAACTCATTACTTAAACCATAATTTATTTACTTGCTTCCAAGTTTTACAAACCCCAAAACGAAACTAAACTAAACCCAAATTTGAAAAAGTACTCCAAAAACACATCGAGGTGCAACCCCATGCATTAAAATATTTAAATTAAAATATCGGTCACTACATTAAAGATATAAAGCATAAATATTGTTTAAGCTCAAACGAGTCGTTTGTGTTGGCAAAGCAAGCAATACAAGTGTACTACAAACCACACCTATCGAAGAAGAAAGAAATACTAGATTGGTAGGAAGTTTATAAAGTTCAGTCGAGGGGCAATGTCCATTTTCCTTCATATGAAAATGCAAATCATGATATAGTGCCTATCGTTCTAGAGTACTTTCAAGAGGATGGAACTCTCTGTCCAATCCTAGTAGATGAGGACAATAGACTTGATATGCCAGGTATTTTTCATGATCCCATTAGTATAATGGAAGAAGTAGGTCAACCGAATGTATGAAGAGTTGAAGAAGAAGGAGTAAGAGAAGAAGAGAAAGAAGATTAGGAAGAAGAATAAGCAAAATTAGAGGAGGAGGAGATGGAGATGGAGAAAGACAAAAAAGAAGAAAAAGATAATAGCGTGGATGTTGATTGGTTAAAGGTGAAAATTAATTTCTTTAATACTTTTGTATCATCATTGTAAGAAAATTAAAATTAACTTGAGCATATTTTTCTTTCTTGTTAATTATATTGGTCTTTTTTACATTCTTATTCCTTTTTGTATCTTATGACTTAGAATGCATTGTGAATATGTTTTCTCCATACGTTTTTCTTTTTGCAGAACAGGATGTCGTCGAAGGGGTATAGCATGAGGCATATAGAGGGGGGGCACAACCCCAATAGAGGAGATGATGCGTCAAATTCACATCCTTAATCTTTAGGTAACTATATATTTACTTTTATATTGTATATAAATCCCTTCTCCCTTGATTTTTTCATTTTGGGTTATAAGATCCTTTTGTTTAAATTACACAGCCCATTGATATGGATGTGGGGGATGTTGAGGATGTCGACTCAGATGGGAAGGATTGCTCTGAGGATATCAGACGTAGTGGGAGAAGGACTAATAGACTCCCTATACTTCTGAAACTATAGCTGATAGACCTCTAGTGCACATAAGAAGCAGGAGGTAATATACTTTCATTGACAACTATTATGTGTTTGTACCTTAGAAACAAAATTATGCATTTGAATTTAACCTTCCTATGGTTGTAGTGCATTCCCTAGAGCTAAGGGCATCATGAAGACTATAACATTGATAGCAAAGAATCATCATGATGGCCTTTGCAACTAATATTGAGATTTTGAGCCATGTGTGCAGGGCATGTGTTTCGATGCCTTTCTAGTATAAGTTATTTTTTGTTATATGTTGATTTTGTATACTTGGTATAAACAATTTGATGTTATTTAGTTTAAACATTTCTTTTATATTCTTATATATGTTGCAAGTAATCCTTTAACTTCTTATCGTTTCAGTAACGTTATCAGTTCCAATCACCAGAGGACACCCTCTGTCTTTAACTATATTTCATAGAGGCACTTATCAGACCACCTCAATAAAGCTTGAGCTAGAGCTGAATGTGAACTAGGGCTAAATAAATTAGAGTGGAAAAGGTGTACCAAACATTGGATGATATAACGAAATTTGGGTAAACTTTATGACCTCTAGGCTAAGGATGATTGGGAGAGGCATCCACACGCTGCTTTATCTAACAGGCAGACATGAGATGAGCTTGTCCACCATGTTGGGGGGTCCATCAGTAGCAAGAACATGTAGAACGGATGCTAAACAAATTGATCTACTTGATGTTGGTTTTTTGATACTGTATATGATTATAATATTATTTTATATTGAATAAAAAGTTCATTACAATTTGTAGGAGAGAGAATTGGGCAGAAAACCTACCATATTGGAGATTTTCAATGAGACCCGCATAGCCAAGAAGACTAGGGACTACATTGATTGGAATTCTAGGGTAGTAAGCATAAGTATAAATGTCTATTTATCTATAACTATATGAACTTTATGTCAACCAGCTTAATTACTAAAGTCCCTTCATTTAGTTGTCTAATTTATCAAACTAATATATTGTTTAGGATTACACGAGTACTATAGTCATGTTATCACCTCCAAATATGGTGATGATTTGTTCGCCTAATAGGAGTTGAACGTCGAACACTTAGTAGTTTTAGGGGAAAAAATTTGAGATACTCATCTTGTGGATGAGCTAGTGGTATCAACATGTCCGTAACATTGGCATTTAGTTGTAAGAATAAACTGAATCAAATTTGGATCATCGATTTGGAGTTTAAGAGAGAAATTAGGCATTCTATGTCCAAACCGT
The DNA here is from genome assembly GCA_023935145.1 of Bretschneidera sinensis. Classification (NCBI taxonomy): domain Eukaryota; kingdom Viridiplantae; phylum Streptophyta; class Magnoliopsida; order Brassicales; family Akaniaceae; genus Bretschneidera; species Bretschneidera sinensis. Next base: position 98,070,941 of record CM043700.1, on the reverse strand, counting down.
TAACACTAAGAGGTTTTATGGGCAAAAAATGTGAGATACTTGTCCCGTAGACGAGCATGAGGTACCGGCATATCTGAAACATAGAAAATGAGCTGTGACAACAAACCAAATCAGGTTCAGATCACTTGTTCGGATTTTAGGAGAGAAAGTAGTTGTTTTAGGTCCAAACTGTTAACACTTGGTGGTTTTAGGGCAAAAAATGTGAGATACTCATCTCGTGAATGAGTTGGGGGTACCAGCATCTCTTTATCATAGAAAGTGAGTTGTGAGAACAAAGTGAATCAAATTTGGTTCACCAGTTTGGATTTTAGGAGAGAAATTAGGTATTTTAGGTCCAAACCATTAAAACTTAGTGGTTTTAGGGACAAAAATGTGAGATACTCGTCCCATGGATGAGTCGAGAGTAACGATATGTCTATAACGTTGAAAGTGAATTGTGAGAATAAACTAAATCGAATTCGAATAATCTGTTTGGATTTTAGGAGAGAAATTAGGCATTTTAGGTCCAAATCATTAACAAGTGGGTTTAGGGGAAAAAATGTGAGATACTTGTCGCATGGACCACCCGGGTGTACTGGCATGTCTGTAACATAGAAAGTAAGTCACGAGAATAAACCGAATCAGATTTGGATCACCGATTTGGATTTTAGGAGAGAAATAGTCATCAAACTTTATAATTATGTTTATTCATTTTTCTGTAATTAGTTAATAGTATATATCTCGCTTTCCAATGTATCTTATAATTTTACTTTTACTTCTTTTGTAGGATGCTGCTGATGGAGGAACACAAGATCCAAGAGATGATGATTCATACTACTCGAACCTGAGTGGATTATGATGGGTGCCTATCTCCATTTCCTAATACTTCTTTATTTTGTTGCAATTTTCTGAATATTATTGGTAGAAATTGAATTTTGTAGATTTTACATTGTTATTTACAATTTAATTTTATTAATACTGATAAAATTTGAGTAGAATTGTAAAATTGCTATATTTAAATCTGTAATTTTTAATTTAACCTTTTTTTTAAATTATAAATCTAAATTAACAAGGGATTTTCTAAAAAATCAAAAGTTAAATATTATCTACACGGATCATCCTTCGCAAATAATCAAATAAAATTAATATAAAAAATTGGAAAATATCATTTGTGACAGATTTTTATTCATCACAAATGTAAATGCAACGGATTTGTGTGATGGATCTTCATCTCTTTTACTACATTTTAAATAAAATTATTATGTTATTTTTTAAATTGGTTGAGTAAATGCGACTAGATATCAGGGATGGAATATTTGTCGTGGATTCTGTTGCAAAAAAATCTATTGTGACTATTTTTTTCGGTCGCAATTAATAGTATTAGCTACTGCATTTAATGCGATGAATTATTTGCAACGAATTTCTGTTGCAAATAACCAAATGCAACTGATATGCTATTTTCAGCGACAAATTTATCCGTCGCTGATAACCATTTTTTGTAGTGTAAAACCCCACTTTTGCACAAGGCCAAAACTTACACAAAATACTTTCCAAAAGCATTTTACAACACCGATTAGGAATGTAATTGAAAAATTATTGTTTGTGTCAGGTGCAAAACAAGACTTTTGCACTGGGTGGAAACTTGATTGATAATTTTTAGACACTTCATTAGTAATGTTAATTAAGTATGTAAAGACTTTACTAGTGAAGTTCCCAAAAATTACCAATTAAGTTTTCACTCGGTGCAAAAATGACATTTTGCACTTTGTTCAGCCAAGAATCTCTCATTCTAGTGTCATGCACCATCGTAAATGATGATGGTACAACCTTAATGAAAACTATACCAAGTAGTGTAATGCCACCTCAACCAGCATACTAGGGATCAATGTTTGGAGGAAGCCAATAAGTGATGTTGTCAAGGGTAAGTTCAAGTGTGTGTACTAGATTTACTATAAATAATACAAGAGATGAACCATGCATTATCTTTGTTGGATAATGAAATGGATGTTGGTTAATGCAATATAGCAAATACATCAGAAGGTATCTATTTAAATTTTTGATGTAGACCTTACGCTATTATAAGGATGATACCAACTAGATTTTGATGGATTGATGATTCTTGGTGGTAAGGAAGATGAAGATGGATTTTGATGGTGACTTATAAGAAAAATGATGATAATTTAGAACTAATTAATAGCTAGTGACCAAATCCATAGGAAAGATTGAGAGAGGAGAGAAATTGTAAAACTAAAATTTTTCTTGTTTATTGATTGGTTCCACAAATGTGTGTACAATGCCTTATATAGGCAATGAGGGATAAATACAAGGATTAACCAATGACCATTTTATCAAACTAAGCAATTAATAAACTATTAACCAACTATTAATAACTAACTAATCTCTTATTCAATTAACATGGTCTCTAATACTAACTATAAACGAGTCATTGTACTTCAAGCAATGATAGCTTTTCCATCTCTTTTGAACTTAAAGTACCTGAAAATGCATCGAAATAGATCAATGATCCAAGAATGAAACTTTAGAGTTGTTAAGGTATAAAAGTGCAATTCAAACCTAGATCAACCCTAAAATGCTAACAATTAAGTACTGTAAAGATGCATTTTATGACTCTCATCACTATTCCATTGAATGAAGGAGAATTCTAGATCATTCGAATTAGATCCAACCTTTATGAAGATCTTAAGGAATCATTAGTCTCTTTCCTCCAAATAAATCAGGACCTGTTCACCTGGTCGACCTCTGATATACCCGAGATTGATCCCGAAGTTATTGTCCAGCGACTAAATGTAGATTTAAATCACAAACCAGTGATCTAGAAGAAGAGGAATTTTTCTCTAGGGTGGCAAAACGCCATCAAAGAAGAAGTGGACAAGCTCATCACGACCGATTTCATTCAAGAGGCTCACTACCCAAAATGAGTCACCAATTTAGTGATTGTCAAAAAAGGCAAATGGTAAGTGGAGGATCTACAATGACTTCACAAATCTGAACAAAGCCTGTCTGAAAGACAGTTTTCCTCTCCCATAGATAGATCAGATGGTAGATGCCACCTCCGAACATGAATTGCTGAACTTCATGGACACCTATTCAGGATACAATTAAATCCTAATGCACAAACTCCATCAACCAAAGATCCCCTTTGTCACCGACTGAGGCTATACTACTATAAGGTAATGCCCTTCGGACTCAAGAATGTTAGGGCCACCTATCAGAGGCTAGTCAGCAAAATCTTCCAAGAACAAATTGGGAGAAACATGAGAGTCTACGTGGATGATATGTTAGTCAAAAGCATTAACGCCAGGGATCATGAGGCCGAACTGGAAGAAGCCTTTGGAATACTCTGGCAAAATTAAATGAAGTTGAACCCAGCCAAATGTGCTTTCGGAGTCACCATCAGAAAATTTCTAGGCTTCATAGTCACGTATTGAGGGATAGAGGCAAATCTAGATATGATAAAAGCGATCATAGATATAACTTTGTCTCAAAATATTAAGGAAGTTCAGAGGTTAACTAGGTGAATAGCGACACTTAGCCCGTTCATGTCCAAATCCATGAAAAGGTGTCTCCCTTTCTTCAAGGCTATCAAGAAAGCTAAAGACTTCACCTGGACTGAGGACTGCCAGAAAGCCTTTGAGGAATTGAAAGAGTACTTGAGTTCACCACTGCATCTAACTAAGCCCATTATCGGGGAGAAGCTCTTTCTTAACATCTTTGCAGGCCAAGATGTAGTGCCCTCTGTCCTAATCCAAGAGGATGCTGGGGTTCAGAAACCCATTTATTATGTCAGTAGAGTTTTGTGTGACACCGAAACACGGTATCTCCCCATTGAGAAAATGGTGTACGCCCTTCCAGAATAGCCTAAAAGCTCTGACTCTATCTTCAAGCTCACACTATCGTCCTTATAACTGATCAGCCATTAAGGCAGGTACTCTACCAGCCAGGCATATCCAAGATAATAATAAAGTGGTCCATCAAACTTGGGGAGTTCGATATCAGGTATAGACCCTGGATAGTGATAAATGCTTAAATATTCATATTTAATCCCCTTAATTTAAATTTGTTAAGCTCTTTGTTTACATATTTTATTCTATTTTACTTTAATTTTTGTGTTTTCTATGTTTTTATAGGTTCTTGGAGAAAAGTTAGCATTTTGGAACTCAAAGAAACAAATCTAGAAGTCCTAAAAGCAGCTAAGTGTGATTGAGTACAAGAAAGTGTGATCGAGTGCACAAGCACTTGTGCGCTCACATAGAAGGCTCGAGCACAACCCTGCGCTCGAGTGTAAAAGCATGGGATTAAGTGTACATGTGCAGTGAAACGGCAAAGACAGTTTTGGAAAGAATAGTTCAGGTATTGTTTTGGAAATTAGGGTTTCAAGGTGTCCTTAGAACCTTATAAATAGGCCTATAAAACACAGAAACTTTAACTTTTAATCTTCTTTTCAGTTTTAAGCTTTGGAGATGAATTGATGACTCTTCTCTATAGTGTTTTCGGGTTTCTTCTTCCCTTGATTTTGTTTCATGAAGATGTTTAGCATCACAATCATGTGTAACTAATTTCTTAGTAAGGGCTTGATTGAAGCCCTAATTATGTTTATTCAATAATTTAGTATTGGCGCCTTTGCGATATTTATGTTGTGATGCTTAACTTGATTAATGCCTGTTTTTATTTAAATTCCTTATATGTGTTTGTTTGATCAACGTATGCATGTGGTATGGATTAGTTAGTTAAATCAATTTGGATGACCAAGTCCTGGGTTTAACAATAGAAACAAAAGAAATCCACACTGGGTTCTTGGTTAATCAACATGGGAAACAGGGAGTATACCCCATGCCTTACATCTTGTGTGGTTGTCGATTTCCACAGATCTGATGCTCTCTTAAGGAATAACTCAGTATACACCATGCTGAATCCCTTAAGAAAGAGAAGAGTTAGAGTATACACCATGCCTAACTCGTTGCTTAGGGAAAGCATTAGCATATTGTTTTATTGTGGTAGCATGATTGGTGGTGGATATCAAGTCCCTACGTTTTTATTATTATTAATTCAAACTAAATATTTATTTATATCATTTTATATTATGAAACTTATTCTAAAACAAAATTCACCAACCCCTGTGGAGATGATCTCGTATTTGCACACTATATATTGTTGACCTTATGCACTTGCTAGTAAAACTATTCAAATATTTGCTTATTAATTTACATAGATAATTGCCCAAAAAGTTTTTGGCGTCGTTGCTGGGGATTGCGCTAAATTTCTGTTTAAGATTATTTTTCGTTCATTTTTATTTCTTTTATTCTATTTCATCAAAACCTAATTTATTTTCGTTTTTTGTTCTGTTTCAGGTACTGCAGCAATTTCATCAGTGGTACTGCGATCGAGCGCACTCCTTTGTGCGATCGTGCACATTTGAGGCAGTGGCTACCCGAGCAGCAGTACTGAAACTGCTGCACTGAAGCGGTTTTTGCTAATTCATGCAAGGGCTTCGATCCAGGAATCCCACTTTCTTTCCCCTCGATACAGAGCTTCAGCGGACCATTCGACAAAGGCTTAGAAACAACTCTGAAGAGGTATAAGAAGAATTCGAGGGAGAAGCATAAATGGCATAACAGCTTGACAACCAACAGCCACCTGAGAGAAGACTTATGAAGCAATCCTTCATCCCATGGAACCTCGACCAGCCATCATGCATTGCTTATCAACCAGAGGTGGAAGACAATTATTACATATCTCCGCAGATACTCAGTGCATTAACTCACTTTAGGGGTACACCTGCTGAAGATCCACACTTACACCTTTGGGAATTCTTTAATCTCTGCAAGTTCCAGCATATCCGGGGCCTAGACTAAGAGGGAATCAGGTTAATTCTTTTCCCTTTTTCATTAAAAGATAATGCTAAACTATGGCACAATTCATTGCCTACAGTTTCTATCCATACTTGGGAAGAGTTGGCCAGTAAGTTCCTAAGGAAGTTTTTCCCAGCTCAAAAGACAAGACAAATGAGGAAGGAGATTCAATCTTTCCAACATAAGGATGGAGACCTGTTCTTTGAGGCATGGGGACATTTCAACGAGCTACTACTTAAATGCCCACATCACAATCTACCTCATGATGAACTGGTATAAGCTTTCTATGAAGGTTTGACTGATACTAATAAAAGTATTGTGGATTCAGGTTATGGAGGTGTACTGATGGAGAAGAGTAGTGAAGAAGCCATGGAGCTATTTGAGACATTAAGTGAGCACACCCAGAAATTCTCCTCTAGAGGTGGATAAGGAGTTAAAAGCAAAGGTATGTATGATGTGACTCTAAATAGTGGATCCTCTAATCAGATAGCTACTGTGGAGAGGAAGCTAGATCTGGTTGTTAAAGCCATGACTGCTCAGAATGCCTCACCTAGTCCACTAGCTACACCATTCCAGGTATGTGCAATATGTTCTCATTTTGATCATCATACTGAGACTTGTCCTTTATATTCAACTGCAGATCCAGAGCAAGCAAATTATGTGGGACCAAACAACTATCCTCCAAAGAATAATCCATATGCAAACACTTACAATCCTAGATGGCGAAACCACCCCAACTTTTCTTAGAGCAACAATCAGAATGCCTTGAACCTTCAAGGGCAGCAAAGGAACTCCCAACCAGCAGCCCACTCAATTCCTGAATCAAAGAAAAGTGACCTAGAAAGTCTTGTGAGGCAATTGGCAACTCAACAACAACAGTTGATGACTTCACAAGATCAGTTCATGGCAGATGAAAGGCACTTTCAGATTGAGATGAGACAAACCACTGCGAAACATGAACAAACCATTCAAAGATTAGAGGTACAAATGGGACAATTGGCTAAGAAACTGAGTGAGAAAAAGCAAGGTGAGCTTCCAGCTCAAACACTACCTAATCTAAGAGGACATTAGCAATTGAATGCCGTGACAACTCTCAGAAATGGTAAGATCATAGGCACTGATGAGCCTGCACAAGCATCTCCAAATAAAGTGTCCACATCAAAGGTAAGTGAGATGGAGATGGTGAATGTACCACCCTTCCCTCAAAGGTTAGTAAAGCCAAAGAAAGAGAATAAATTGCTTGATATTTTTGAAACTTTGAGAAAAGTAGAGATAAACATACCTTTATTTGATGCAATTCAACAAATTACTACTTATGCTAAATTTTTGAAAGATTGTTACACTAACAAAAGGAAGTTTCAGGAACATGAGACAGTGGCTTTAGCTGAAGAGGTAAGTGCTGTGTTGTTAAGAAAACTACCACCAAAATTAAAAGATCCGAGTAGTTTTACCATCCCTTGCAGGATAGGTGACCAGCTATTTGAGCGTGCATTACTAGATTTAGGGGTGAGTGTAAATTTACTGTCATAAATTGTATTCAAGACACTAGGTTTGGGGGGCTTCAACCAACTTCCATCACCTTACAACTAGCAGACAGAAGCATCAAATGACCAAGAGGTATTCTTGAGGATGTCTTGGTGAAGGTAGGTGAATTTATTTTACCTGTTGATTTTATTGTATTAGATATGGAAGAATGTCCTATGCCATTACCTCTGCCCGTAATCTTAGGAAGACCCTTTAAGATAACTACTGATACAAATTTTTGTGTGAAAAAGAGTATTGTAACTATGAAGGTAAATGGTAAGAGGATAGAATTCAAAATATTTGATGCATTAAATTCACCTAAAGATGATATGGAATGTTCTAATGTATGCTTGATGCAAGGTGTTGTTGAGAAAGTTTTTCAGGTTCATCACATTGATCCATTGTAGACCACCCTCACTCATAATGTCACAAGATTGGATATTGAGCCAGAATATGAAGATGTTACTGATGACATCAATGAAGCTATGCACCTCCGTAAGACCTCTCCAATGCATCCCAAATCGGGTGATAAAAGGCAGTTGCATTTCCATGAGCTGGGAGAATTGAGGCATGATGAATATGCAGCAATGCCAAGAGCACTTGAGGCATATGTAGTTGACTTTAAGTACTCCTTGCCAAAAGACTAGCACTTAAGATACTGTAGAGGGCGCTTGAGCAGTTCAGACTTTGAGAAACGTATAGCTCAAGCACCTCTATTGAGGTTAGTGGTATTGAGGCCACTAAGTACGGTACATTTCTACTTTTGTTCTTCTTTTTATTATTTTCACTTTTTCCTTACTGTCCATAGTTTAGTTTTTCATTCAGTACATTATGCCCTTGCGATCGAGTGCATGTCATGCGCCCAATAGCGTGCGAACACAAACACATGCACACACCTATGCACAAGTGCGATCGAGTGCACTTCATAGTGCGATCGAGCGCACTCGGGGCAGAGAGTCATGTTCATTTTAAAGTCTCTTGATTTTGTTACATTTTTACTTTCTCTCTCGCACAACACTTATCCCCTCGCCCTTACCCAATCTTTCACCATCATCGCACATCATCTCCACCTCACCACCACCCTACCACCACACAATGCCACCTCCCCCACCGTACGGTATATAGCTTCCCCAAGCAAACACCACCCATCCACAGTATCTTTTCGTCCTCCAACCCGTATTACAATCTTCCCCATACACTTGATTTTGTTACATTCTAACCATTATACACTGCACATACACTTCGTTTTCTTCTTGTATGGCTGTTTTGGGAACTTTATAGGAGGTTAGACCATTTGTGGAGACCCCCCCTTAAAATTGGTTTTCAGATCACTCACAACCTGTTTGATCAATTGCCTGACTCAATGTGCTCGAGTGCAAGGAGTCTGTGATCGAGTGCAGGACAACAGTGTGATCAAGCGCACATCATTGAGATCGAGCGCAAACTCTATGGAAACTTGACCAGGATGCCAAAATAATTTTCCTCCACCTCATGTGCCTCAGGCAGCATGCCCAGTCATCCCGACCCAGTTTCAAACAACGAGAGATCTTGTTTGAAACTACATTCAACATTGACGCTAACTTCAAGAACTGGGAAGCCACTTAATGGGTGGTCCAAGAGTTCAAGCATTGGGGTTTGAAGAGGCTGTGTAAGCCTATTTGTTCTACTGATATTGTCTTCATCGGTCCAGGGCATATTGATGTGACTTCTACTGATATCACTGCTGCTCTTCATTGTGGTGATGAGTCCCCTCCTGAGGACACCTCCTTCCCCTTGTCCTCCATCATTGAGGACATGTATGTGTGCTGGGCAGTACGCCGATCGACACAACAATGCTTGGGGCCGGTCCAAGTTGCCTCCATGACTCTGGCTCGTGGATTCCATTCTCCAGCGAAATGTGTGCCCCTTAAGGCACAAGACCCAGAGGAGGGACCAGTTCTTACAAGCATTATATACATTCCATAGCGACCACTGGTACTCCATCTCGGCTGTCATCTGGTGCCAGCTACATAAGTTTTGGGACCAAGTTCATGCACACCAAGTTACCACGGTGAATGTATGGGGGCTCTCATTCCTGTTCCTCCTCAGCTATATATTCAAGAAGAAAAGGATTAAGGGCTCCTCCATTGATGGACCAGTGAGAGACCACCCATTCTTTGGGAAGAGTCAGTGGATCCTGAGCCAGTCCCATATGCCTAGAGGACCCTGAGGGCATACACCTACTACTGAGAGGGTGGTGGATGATCCTACGGAGACCGAGGACCCCACAACGAGCCATACTTGGGAGAAGGACCATCCGGACATGGGACCCACTGAGTACCAGCACATTCTCGAGGAGATGTCCTCTTTTCGGTGTGATCTCTCTGCCATTCAACAAGAGGATAGGGAGGCTACATTGCTCGTACATCAGCGCATTGATGGTTTGGAGGCACGTTTTACAAGGCATGAGGTGATGCTCCAGGCCATTCTTGATCGATTACCTCCCGCCCCTGGTGTCTCATCGACTGCACCACCTAGAGACTAGCAGTGAGAGAGGTGCACCGTCTGGCTAAAGGCATAAAACTTCGCACTCATAGGAGGCAGCCCACAACATACCTTTTATTTTTAGTATTTTTTCACATTTATTGTTAGTATTTACTTTTATAACTGTTTATTATTAGTATCTCTTATTTTTTGGTATTATGTTTGTTTTTCTTTTTCAGGGACAATGTCTGTGCATCAGTTCAAGTTTTGGGGTGTGCTACGAGCTATGCCAGCCATCTAGTTCTCCACCTCCCAGGTTAAATCTTTCCATGTCACTCACACATTGGGGACAATGTGTAAATTAAGTTTGGGGGTATGGGAGACACGTTCACACACTTTGTCCCAGTTTTTTTTTTATTATTATTATTGAAAAGATAAATGCATGTTCATATTGTTTTGAAAATTTTGGTTGATTTAAACAAATATTATGATAAAATTTCATCAGTAAGCTTAAAATCTAGAACACATGGTCTAATAATAAAGTTTTAAAAGTTTAATTACTTACTTTAAGGCATTTAAGAATTCACAAGTTTGATCTAAATCTGACACGAGCACATTAGCACATAAATGTGTTGGGTATGACATATAATTTTTATGTGTATGTTTCCATGGCCTAACTATAATTGGATAACTTTTTAGAAGAACACTTTGGCATAGAAAAATAGAAAATAAAATGTTCCTAATGATCATTAAATAAACTTTTCATTGCGTAACTGGACATCTTGCCTTAGTAAGCAGTGAGTGTTCACGTCAAAAGGTGGGAATTGTGCTTATAATGATCATTAAATAAAGTTTCCACTGAGTAACTAGACCTCTTGCCTTAATAAGCAGTGAGTGTTCACATCAAAATGTGAGAATTTTGCTTGGCAGCATTAAGACCAGTTAGTTTTATAGCCTTTTTTACTCGAGTTAGTAAGTCCTTAGGGGTGTCTTTACACCTAATGCCCTAAAACTATCTGGTTTGGGAGTCATTGGCTAAACACTCGCTACATGGGTCAATTAGAAAGCTTAAGGGAACTCAACATGGAAAAAAAATTCTCATAATAAAATAAACAAAAAGAAATAAAACTATTCCATTATTGTTCATTCTGATAGGAAATTCGATGAATGTTGAGACACCGAAACACTATGCATTGGAATTATTTGGAAGCTTCATCTTTTATGTACTAATTCACCACACACTAAGTTAGACTTGTGATGCTTTAACTAGCCTCGAGTAAGTAATTAGTTTTTAAAACTCTTATTAATTGCGAAGACGTGTTTATATTTTAAGCTTGCTCGTGAATTTATCTTTGTTATTGTTTTTTAGTTAGTTTTTCATTTTGTATTGCTAAGAGACTAGCAATATTTAAGTTTAGAGGTGTGATAAGTGCTTAAATATTCATATTTAAGCCCCTTAATTTACATTTGTTAAGCTCTTTGCTTACGTATTTTATTCTATTTTCCTTCATTTTTGTGTTTTCTATGTTTTTATAGGTTCTTGGAGAAAAGGTAGCATTTTGGAACTCAAAGGAACAAATCTGGAAGACCTAGAAGCAGCCAAGTGTGATCGAGCATAGAAAAGTGTGATCGAGCGCACAAGCACTCGTGCACACACATCGAAAGCTCGAGTGCAACCCTGCGCTCGAGCACAAAAGCATGGGATCAAGTGCACACGTGCAGTGAAATGGTAGAGCCAGTTTTGTAAAGAATAGTTCGTGTCTTGTTTTGGAAATTAGGATTTTGAGGTGTCCTTAAAACCTTATAAATAGGCCTGTAAAACACAGAAACTTTAACTTTTAATCTTCTTTTCAGTTTTAAGCCTTAGAGACGAATTGACGACTCTTCTCTATAGTGTTTTCGGGTTTCTTCCTCCCTTTATTTTATTTTATGAAGATGTTTAGCATCACAATCATGTGTAAGTAACTTCTTAGTAAGGGCTTGACTGAAGCCATAATTATGTTTACTCAATAATTCAGCATTGGCGCCTTTGCGATATTTATATTGTGATGCTTAACTTGATTAATGCATGTTTTTATTTAAATTCCTCATATGTAAGGTCAATATTTATTTCTATCATTTTATATTGCGAAACTGATTCTAACACAAAATTCATCAATCCCTGTGGAGATAATCTCGCATTTACACACTATACTATTGTTAACCTTGTGCACTTGTAAGTAAAACTGTTCAAATATTTTCTTATTAATTTAGGTAGATAATTGCACAGCAGACAGCCATCAATGCTCAGGCTTAGCATATTTTATAGTAAAAGCAACATTCCCCATCGTTCCTGTTGAAGTGCAAGCACCCAAAGAAACTGAGCACACACTGCGTTGGATACTGTATGTAGATGGATCATCCAGTAACAACAGTAGTGGAGCCAGACTCATCCTTAGTAGTCCTGAAGGATTCAAAGTAGACTATGCCCTGAGGTTCAAATTCAAAGCCTCAAATAATAAAGCTGGATATAAAGCACTTCTCGTAGGGATGAAGCTCGACAAAGCCGTAGCAGCAGAGGTTCTAGAGGCTCATTTTGACTTCTAATTAGTAATAAATAAGATAACCAACGATTATGAGGCCAAAAGTGTAGAAATCACTAGGTACCATGAAAAATCCCGCGAACTTGCAACAACCTTCAAGAAAATTTAGATAGTCCAAGTCCCTTGAGCAGAGAACGCTTAGGTAGATGCCTTGGCTCAACTTGCCTCTTCCAGGTAGACTAACCTCATACAAGTAGTCTATCTAAAAAATCTCTCCACCTTGAGCATTATAAGGTGCCTATCCTACTAGTGGCCGAAGAATAGACTTGGATGGATTCAATTCTCCAGTACTTGAAAGATGGTAAGCTCCCAAATAAAAAAGGTGAAGCTAATAAAATTATCCTCGCACCTCACGATACACAATCATCCATGGAGAATTATACAAAAAGGGTCTCACTACTCCCTATCTTAAGTGCGTCGGACCTACTGAAGCAAACTAAGCCCTTCAAGAAGTTCACGAGGTTATATGCAGTAATCACCTCGAGGGTCGAGTTTTGGCCATCATAATACTCCATCACAGCTATTACTAGCCGGAGATGCAACAGGACGCCATAGAATGGGAAAAATATGTAAAAGCTACCAGTACTATGCTTCTGTATCGTGGAGACTGGCCAATCTCCTAACCTTGATCACCAGCCCACTCCCCTTTGTTATGTGGGGGATGGACATCCTCGGTCCTTTCCAAGGAGTCATTGGGCAGAAGAAACACCTTATAGTAGCAATCGATTACTTCACCAAGTGGATAGAGGCCGAGCCTCTCACTAGCATTATCGACTACTAGGCCCGAGAGTTCTTCTGGAAGGTAATACTCTGTCAATTTGGTATACCATGGATACTTGTCACCAACAACAATAAACAGTTTGACAACTCTTGGTTCAAGACCTTTTGTCAAGAACTTCACATTGAACACCGTTTCTCTTCAGTAAGTGTTGTGCGAAAATATACCTAAATAAATAAGTAAATAATCGTACTAGTTTTACTTGCAAGTTCACAAGGTCAACAGTGTAGTATAGTGTGCGAAAGCAAGATCATCTTCACAGGGATTGGTAAAGTTCAGTTTTAGAATTAGTTTCTTCAAAGTAAAAAGAAATAAATAACTGTTGAATGTGATTTGATAATAATAAAGACATAGGGCTTTGATATCCACCACTAGTCATACATTCCCAATTATATAATGTATTAGTGCACTAGCCTTATTATGTATACCTAATGGTTGCCAACCCAAGGGTATGGTATCTACTCCTTAAGCTATTGATTTCCTTAAGCAACGAGTTAGGCATGGTATCTACTCTAATTCTTTTCTTCCTTAAGGGATTCAGCATGGTATCTGCGGGAGTTATTTCTTAAGAAAGCATAAGATTTATGGAAATTGACAACCACATGAGACCTAGGGCATGGTATCTACTCCCGGTTTCCCATGTTGATTAATCCAAGAATCCGATGTGGATAATTTTTGTTACTAATGTTAGACCTAGGACTCGGTCATCCAAATTTATCTAACTAACCAATCCATACCACATGCATACGTTGGCTATACACATACATATGAGGAATTTAAATAAGCACAGACATTAATCAAGTTAAGCAACATAATAAAGGTTATTGGCAAAGATTTTATCAATGAATAAATATATGAGAAAGCATAACTAGGGCTTCAATCGAGCCCTATAAGAAAGTTAGTTACATATGCTATCTAAAATAAACATCATATATAAACTAAGCATAAAATATAAAACCCGAAGAATACTAGGGAGACGGGTTGTCAATCCTCTCCAAAGCCTAGAACTCCAAGCTAAGCAAAAGATAAAAGAAGTGTTCTCTAAGAGGTGATCAATTGTGTGTGCCCTACAGGTGTATTTATAGGGCTTGAGTAGTCCTAGAAGCCTCATGAGTTCCTAAACTTTCTTAAAACACAAAACTCTCTTATTTCCAAAATAGGGTTCTGCAGTTACTGTTCAAGCCCATATATGTGCGCTCGATCGCATGCGTCTTGCACTCGATCGCAGTGCTGTGCTCGATCCTTCATGTGTGTGAATGATTGCATGTGCGCTCGATCGCATGTAGTATTGCGATCGATCGCACTTTGACTAGAAGCTGCTCCAGGATCTCCAGGCTTCTTCCCTTAAGTGCCAAAAATGCTTCTTTTTCTCCAAGACCTATAAAACACATGTGAAACACACAAATGAAGTAAAATGAACTAAATTAACATAACTAAGGACCTAATAAATGTAAATAAGGGTGCTTAAATATGAATATTTAAGCCCCTATCACACCCCCAAACTTACATATTGCTAGTCCCTTAGCAATAAAAAACTAAAAACTAAAATGAAGAAAAGTAAAGCCACATAGATAAAACCAATAATTATAATGTCCACAAAAAATTTTAGGTTGTCACACAAAATAATTATGCGCATTCATGAGCAAGCTTAACACATATAAAGATATCTTTGCAATGAATAAGAGTTTTGAATGCAAATCACTTTCATAAGGCAGTTTAAGACATCACAAGTTCGACTTTGGTGTGTGGTGAACTAGCACATAAAAGATTAGGTTTCCAAATAATTCTAACGTGTGTGTGTTTCAATGACTCAAAATTCACCAAATTTCCTATTAGAATCAACAAAAATGGCATAAATTTTCTTTTTTTCTTTTATTTGTGAGATTTTTGCCAAGTTAGTTCCTTTAAGCTTTCTATTTGACTCATGTAACGAGCGTTTAGCCAATGACTCCCAAACTAGATGGTTTTAGGGCATTAGGTGTAAAGACACCCCTAAGGATTTACTAACTCAAGCCAAAAAGGCTACGAAACTAACTGGTCTCAATGCTATCAATCAGAATTTCCACCTTTTGACGTGACACTCACTGCTTACTGAGGCAAGAGAGCCAGTTAATCAGCGAAAAGTTCTTTTTAATGGCCTTTTGAGTTAACAAATTTTCCAACTTTTGACATGACACTCACTGCTTACTGAGGCAAGAGGGCCAGTTACTCAATGGAATGTTTGTGTTTATTGATCATTAGGAGCATTTCTTTTTTTTTGAGTACTAACAATTTGTTTCTATTTTCTTATGCCAAGATGTTAGTCTAATAGGCCATTTAGTTCACAGTCGAGCAAAAGAAACATACAAATCAAAATTACATGGCATACCCCACACAATTATGTGCTAATGTGCTTGTGATCGTTTAGGTCAACTTGTGAATCCTTAAATGCCTAAAAGGAAGTGATCAAGGTTCAAAACTTAATTATTGGCCTATATGTGCAAGGTGTTAACCTCACTAATGAAGTCAAATCATATTCTTTGTTTTAGATCACCAAAAAAAAAATTTAGAACAGTATGAACATGCATTTATCTATGAAAACAACAACACACAAAACAAAAAAAAACAAAAAATTGGACATAGTGAGTGTGTGGACGTGTCCCCATACCCCTAAACTTAAAGTACACATTGTCCCCAATATGTGAATAGCATGGAAGGAGCTGACATGGGAGATGGAGAACTGATAGCTGGCATGGCTCGCAGCACGCCCCCAAACTTCAACTGGATGCACTCACGCTGTCCTTGAAAAAGAAAGAAAAAACAAACATAAAATGGAAAACAAGTAATAATAATAGTGATAGAAAAATAAACTAGGAAATACGAATAATAAAATAAGCTAATAAAAAGGATATACTTTGGGGTGCCTCCCATGAGTGCTAAGTTTAACATCTTCAGCCAGACGTGGTATCCTCTCACTGCTGATCATTAGGTGGTGCAGTCGAAGAGGTACCGGGTGCCGGAGGTAGGCGATCAAGAATAGCCTGCAGCATAGCCTTCTGTCGTGCTAACTGTGCCTCTAAACTATCCATGCGCTGATGCATGAGTGTGGTAGCGACAGAGACCTCACCTCGGAAGAAGGACAGCTCAGCTAGAAAGTGTTTGGACTCGGTGGGTCCCATGTTCGTAGGATCCTCCTCAACTCTCTCAGCTGCTGGAGCAAGTGCTGGGAGTCCTCGAGGCATATGCGAGAGGCTATGTGTCCATTGAGCCTTCTCAAAAATGGGATGCTCTCACATTGGTCCGTCGCTGGTGGTCCCCTTAATCCCTTTCTTCTTAAGTATGCAGGAGAGTAAGAACGGGAAAGGGAGGCCCCATGCATTGGCCGTGGTGGTCTGCCGGCCATGGACGTGATCCCAAAATTTGTGCAACTGGCTCCATATAACAACCAGAATAGAGTACTAGTGACCTCTGTGGAAGACATATAGGGTCTGTAGAAACTAGTCTCTCCGTTGTGTCTTGTGCCCCAATGGACACACATTGCCCTAAAGGATCGTATCGATAAGCCAAAGTCATGGAGGAAACTTTGACCAGCTGGTTGCATTATTGTGTCTGTCGGTGTACTGTCCAACGCACATATCCGTAATAATCTCAGCCAGGGCAAAAGACTCCGGTTATTCCTCGATATTGGTGTCCTTCGGAGGGGACTCGTCAGTGCAATGAAGAGCAGCGGCTATATCAGCACTAGTCACCTCGACAGGTCTGCCCTGGACTGAAGAAGTCAGTACTCTCGGTCTGCTGCAGTCAAAGGATAGGCTCGCATAGAATTGGACTACGAGCTGGGAGTAAGTAGTCGAGCAAACTCGATGTTTAAATGCTTGGACGGCCCATTGAGTGGCATCCATGTGCTTGAAAACATCGTCGATGGCAAAAACGGTCTCTAATAAGAGCTCTCGT
The DNA here is from genome assembly GCA_023935145.1 of Bretschneidera sinensis. Taxonomy (NCBI): domain Eukaryota; kingdom Viridiplantae; phylum Streptophyta; class Magnoliopsida; order Brassicales; family Akaniaceae; genus Bretschneidera; species Bretschneidera sinensis. The sequence goes on along the minus strand of CM043700.1, from coordinate 98,053,812 downwards.
TGCTCGATGTTGGGCCGGGATGACGAGGCACGGCTGCTGGATGCACCGGAGGTGGAAACTGATGGCTTGAACATGCTGCTGTTTGCTTCTGCCTAATTTGCGATCATTCTCAAATAGATGCGCTCGATCGCACACTAGATTATACGCTCGATCGCAACAGCCGTGCGCTCGATCGCGCAAGGTCAGGCGTTTCCTCGAGCAGGTTGTATGCAACAAAAAACTGGGAGCTGTAAAAAATGAACCGACCGTGAGTCCAACCCCCTGTAACAAGAACATACACAATCAATCACCCAAGATATGCATAATATAATAGGAAAACATAAATTAAACAACTTGTGTGATAGTGTGTTCATAAGTTTAAAGAAAATTGGTAATGGTCCTACCGTGAAAGTGTGACATAAATGTAAAATGGGGGAAAGATGAGATAGAGAGAGATAAAGATGAAGTGAATAGGAAAAATGTGTTTGTGATTCTGATTTAGCAGAGTGAGATGGGGATGGTTTGTGAATGTAGAGCTGCTGAAGGTGAGAAAGTGGGAGTGAGTGAAGAGAGTGCGTGAGTGAGCTGAGTGAAATGAAGGGTGAGTGAGTGAGTGAACTATTTTCAGACTTTTAACTAAACCTTCTGCCACGAGTGCACTCGATCGAACGCGGGGTGCGCTCGAGCATATTGACTGGTGCGCTCGATCGCAATCGTGCGCTCGATCGCAATCGTGCGCTCGATCGCATTGAATTGTGCGATCGATCGCAAGCAATGCATAGGCAAAAAAATGAAAACTTACCTCAACTGAGAAATGACAAGTTTGGAACGATACAACCTTGCCATGTGTTAGTGGCCTCAGTACCACTAACCTCAGTAGAGACGCTTGAGCTACATGATCGGCAAATGTGAAATGTCTCAAGCGATCTCTTGATACAGTGCTACTTCTGTTAAAGGGGGCACTTAGAGCCCACATCAGGTGGTTCAAGTGCCCTTGATAGTTGCTTCATTGCCACGTTTGATTCCTGGTCAATAAAGTCAGGAAAAGTAGTATTAGTATTTGCAAGAGGGTCAATTTGAAGAGCATACTTACTTGAAGGCTGTGGTGTATTCTTGAGGAGATCTGCAATTGTATTAACGTCTTTAATCACATTGTCATCCTCGGGCCTAATCTCCACTCTTGTGTCCTCATGGTTGGGGATAGTCTCCAATGAAGTGGTGTGATGGACCTGAGAAGCTTTCTCAACAACACTTTGCATAAAGCTCACATTAGAATATTCATTATCATTATTGGTTGATTTTAATGTATTGAATATTTAAAATACTATCTCCTTATCATTTACCCTCATTGTGACAATGCCTCTTTTTACACTAATATTAGTGTCAGTAGTTATCATAAAGGGGCGTCCTAGGATGATGGGGAGAGGCAATGGCAGAGTACATTCTTCCATATCTAATACTATAAAATCAGCAGGTATAATGAATTTTCTTACTCTTACCAATACGTCCTCAAGGATGCCTCTCGGTCGTTTGATGCTTCTGTCAGCTAATTGCAAAGTGACGGAGGTTGGTTGAAGCTCCCCCAAACCTAGTGTCTTGTATACACTGTATGGCAGCAGGTTGACACTCACTCCTAGATCCAATAGTGCATACTCGAACAGCTGGTCACCTAGCCTATAAAGAATAGTAAAACTACCCAGATCTTTCAGTTTAGGTGGTAGTTTTCTTAAGAGCACGGCACTTACCTCTTCGGTTAAGGCTACCGTCTCATGTTCCTGAAACTTCCTTTTGTTAGTGCAATAATCTTTCAGAAATTTAGCATATACAGGAATTTTTTTAATGACATCTAACAGAGGGATATTAATCTCTACCTTTTTCAATGTTTCACAAATGTAAACCAATTTGGTCTCTTTCTTAGGTTTCACCAACCTTTGAGGAAATGGTGGGGCTGTATTTACCTTTTCCATCTCACTTACCTTAGAGGTGGATTCTTTGTCAGGTTCGTCGGATCCTACCACCTTGCCATTTCTTAAGGTTGTCACAACATTTAGTTGTTGATGCGGCCTAGGGTTGGGTAGTGTTTGAGCTAGGAGCTCTCCTTGTTTTCTGCCACAGAGCTCTTTAGCTAGTTGTCCCATTTGTACCTCTAGTCTTTGAATTGCTTGCTCATGTTTTGCAGTGGTTTGTCTTTGCTGAGTCATGAACTGTTCTTGTGACGTCATCAATTGCTGCTGCTAAGTGGCCAATTGTCTCACAAGACTTTCGAGGTCGTTCTTCTTTGGTTTGGGAGTAGCATGAGCAGTGGGCTGGGGGTTTCGTTGTTGTCCTTGATTGTTCTGATTGTTGTTCCATGAGAAATTCGGGTGATTCCGCCATCCAGGGTTGTATGTATTTGCATAGGGGTTGTTCTTCGGTGGATAGTTATTAGGTCCCACATAATTTGCTTGTTTTGTATCTACAGGTGAATACAAAGGACAAGTATCAGTATTATGGCCGTATTGGGAACATATTGCACATACCTAAAGTGGGATAGATGGTAGGCTGCATGATGCATTTCGAGTAGTCATGGCTTTTAACAATAAGTTTATTTTCCTTTCCAATGCTGTTATTTGAAGGGAAGATCCTCCATTCAGATTTACCTCATACACACCTTTACCTTTGGTTACATGTCTACCTCAAGAGGAGAACTGCTGAGTGTGTTCACTGAGGGTTTCGAAGAGCTCCATTGCTTCTTCGCTGATTTTCTCCATCAACACTCCTCCACAACCTGAATCAACAATACTTTTGTTAGTATCATTCAAACCTTCATTCAAAGCTTGTACCAGTTCATCTTGAGGCAGGTTGTGATGTGGGCATTTGAGTAGTAGCTCGTTGAAGTGTCTCCATGCTTTGAAGAAGAGGTCCCCATCCTTTTATTGGAAGGACTGGATTTCCTTCCTCATTTGCCTCGTCTTTTGGGCTGGGAAAAACTTACTCAGGAACTTGCTTGTCAACTCCTCCCAAGTGTGGATGGAAACTACAGGCAAAGAATTGTACCATAGTTTAGCATTATCTTTCAAGGAAAAAAGGAACAGAATTAACCTTATTCCTTCTTGGTCTAGGCCTTGTATGTGCTGGAACTTGCAAAGATCGAAAAACTCTCGGAGGTGCAAGTGTGGATCTTCATTAGGAGTACCCCTAAAGTGAGTTAAAGCATTCAATATTTGCAGAGATATGTAATAGTTTCCTGCCGCCTCAGGTTGATATGCAATGCATGATGATTGATCAATGTTTCGTGGGATGAAGGAGTGCTTCATCGGTACTTGTGCAGGTGGTTGCTGATTTTCGAGCTGTTCCGCCATTGGTGTTTCGCTCTCGACTTCTTCTTCGTTCTCCTCGAAGTTATCCCTAAGCCTTTGTCGGATGGTCAGCTCAAGTTCGGGATTGAGAGGAAAGACTGTTGGATGTCATAAATCAGCAAAAACAGTTTCAGTGCAGCAACTTAACTCTGCTGCTCGGGTAACTCTCTGTCCTATTTGCACTCGATCGCACAGAAGGCTGTGATCAATCGCAAGTATCACAGAAAGTGTGATTTAGGGTTTGATGTACGTGACACAAAAAGAAATCGATTAGGGTTTGATGAAAAGTAAAAATAAAGATGGTAAGCAGAAAATAAAATAATAACGATGATTAAACTAAACGAAAGTAATCCTAAAATGAAATTTAGCGCAATCCCCGACAACGGCTCAAAAAACTTGTTGGACGAAAATATACCTAAATAAATAAGTAAATAATTATACTAGTTTTACTTGCAAGTGCACAAGGTCAACAGTGTAGTATAGTGTGCGAAAGCAAAATCATCTACACAGGGATTGGTAAAGTTCGGTTTTAGAATTAGTTTCTTCAAAGTAAAAAGAAATAAATAACTGTTGAATGTGATTTGATAATAATAAAGACATAGAGCTTTAATATCCACCACTAGTCATACTTTCCCAATTGTATAATGTATCAGTGCACTAGCCTTATCATGTCTACCTAATGGTTGCCAACCTAAGGGCACGGTATCTACTCCTTAAGCTATTGATTTCCTTAAGCAACGAGTTCGGCATAGTATCTACTCTAACTTTTTTCTTTCTTAAGGGATTCAGCATGGTATCTGCGTGAGTTGTTCCTTAAGAAAGCATAAGATTTATGGAAATCGACAACCACATGAGACCTAGGGCATCGTATCTACTCCTGGTTTCCCATGTTGATTAATCCAAGAATCTAGTGTGGATATCTTTTGTTACTAATGTTAGACCCATGACTTGATCATCCAAATTGATCTAACTAACCAATCCATACCACATGCATACGTTGGCCATACACATACATATGAGGAATTTAAATAAGCACAGGCATTAATCAAGTTAAGCAACATAATAAAGGCTATTAGCAAAGATTTTATCAATGAATAAATATATGAGAAAGCATAACTAGGGCTTCAATCGAGCCCTATAAGAAAGTTAGTTACACATACTGTCTAAAATAAACATCATATATAAACTAAGCATAAAATATAAAACCCGAAGAATACTAGGGAGATGGGTTATCAATCATCTCCAAAGCCTAGAACTCCGAGCTAAGCAAAAGATAAAAGAAGTGTTCTCTAAGAGGTGATCAATTATGTGTGCTTTACAGGTGTATTAATAGGGCTTGAGTAGTCCTAGAAGCCTCATGAGTTCCTAAACTTTCCTAAAACACAAAACTCTCTTATTTCCAAAATAGGGTTCTACAGTTACTATTCATGCCCGTACATGTGTGCTCGATCGCATGCGTCTTGCACTCGATCGCAGTGCTGCGCTCGATCCTTCATGTGTACGAACGATCGCATGCAGTATTGCGATCGATTGCACTTTGACCAGAAGCTGCTCTAAGATCTCCAGGCTTCTTCCCTTAAGTGCCAGAAATGCTTTTTTTTCTCCAAGACTTATAAAACACATGTGAAACACACAAATGAAGTAAAATAAACTAAATTAACATAACTAAGGACCTAATAAATGTAAATAAAGGGGCTTAAATATGAATATTTAAGCACCTATCAGCAAGCAACCGCCAAGCTAACGAACAGACCAAGGTATCAAATAGAACCCTCCTATAAGGTATCAAGAAGAGACTTGATGACTTCAATAGACAATGGATCAATCACCTACCCAATTTCCTTTAAGTCTATCATACCACCATGCGGACTCTTGTTGGGGAAATTCCTTTCTTTTTGGCTTATAACTCTGAGGCCGTCATCCCCTCGAATTTTGAGCTCCATCGCTACGAGTACAGAGCTTCAATGAAGCTAAAAATGAGGAAGCCCTCAAAATGAACTCCAACTTAATTAAAAAGGTCAGGGATAGGTCTCAAATCAAACTTGCCTCCTATCACTAAAGGGTATCAAAGTATTATAACTCTCAAGTTTGAGAGAGAACTTTTAGGCTTCACGACTTGGTGCTCTAAAAGAATGAAGTATCTCACTCTTGAGAAACAGGAAAACTCCTCCCTAACTGGGAAAGACCCTAACGTATCAGAGAGTTTCCTGAGCCGGTACCTTTGAACTTGAAGACTTGGATTGCAAGCCTATACCACGGACTTGGAACGTCGAGAATCTCCATAAATTCTACTTGTAGTGTTTCTTCAAGTTTTTCCTTAAGTTTTTTCGCCAACTTTTGTTTCTTCTATTTTCATCATGCTACTTATGTAATCTCCAAAATTTTTTAATAAAAGCACAATATATTTTTCATCAAGTTTATTTCGATTCTCCAAATTTCTCATAAGCCAAGTCAAAGACCCAAAGCCCTTCTCCCTCAGACTCTCCTACTAGACTATAAAGATATATTAACACCAAACAAACACAAGAGTAAAAAAGAAAAAAAAACAAACCTCTTTCATTTGATTAAAATTAGTTTCACATAAAAAAGGCACTAGTGGCCTCAAAGTACATAAGAAAAAAACTAAAGGCCCTATATCTCAGCCTCATCTCTTACAACCTCCTCCTCCATGGTATAGGGAGCCTGGATCTACACCTCTTTGTCCTCTTGATCAGGATGATCAGCATTCTCCAGGATCGTAGCTTCATCCTATGAAGATTAAAGCTCTAGGAGAGAGAAGTCTGTCTCAAGAAAAATCCTTTCAGCCTACTGCATGGCCTCCTTGAACCCCTCGAGGTAATATCCTAGAAAGACCTTCCCCACCGTTGCTTTGAAGACCTTGAACCATTTGAAAGAAACCATGGCTTCCTTTACAGTAGCCTCCATTTCTACCTTAAGCCGCTCCATGTCAACCCGAGCAGTATCCCTCTCAAGCTTTACCTTCTCCAACTCTTCCATCACCTCAGCCTTTGCCCTCTCCTCCCTAGCCAAGTTAACATCCAAGTTCTCTTTCTCTTCCAAACTTTGGCTAAAGGAATCCTATAGCTTCCTTACAAGGCCGCGACTCTCATCAAGCTTCTTGTGACATTCAGCTAATTTCCTATCAACCATTTTGGCACTGGAGAAAACAGAGTCTGTAACCTTTAGCATCCAGTTCACCCTAAGAACCGTAGAAGTATTAACTTTAGGATGAAGAGATAATGGAGGCAGATTGGAGGATGATGGAACAACTAAGAGGTGGAAGAGTCAAGCCCTCTACATTGATCAAAATAGGAGAAGGGGCTCGAGTCTGCCTCTCAAGAGCAACCCTTTTCTTAAAAGGCTAACTCATTGTATCTCCTTTAGCAAGTCTTTTTCTCTCATTCCTCACCTTCTTTGCCTCCCTCTGAGCCTCCTTAGTAGCATCCATATCTAGTAACAAATATAAGTACACATATAAATACAAATGCAAGTATAAGTATAAGAAGAAGTAAAGAAAGCAGGAAAAAGAATAAGTGTTGGTGATAGATGCTTAAATATTCATATTTAAGCCCCCTTATTTACATTTGTTAGGTCCTTAATTACGTTAATTTGGTCTCTTTTACTCCATTTGTGTGTTTTACATGTTTTTATAGGGTTATGGAGAAAAAGAAGCAGTTTTGGCACTTAAAGGAAGAAATCTGGAATCCCTGGAGCATTCTCTGGACAAATTGCGATCGATCGCGCCATGCAATGCGATCGAGCGCACATTGCGATCGTGCGCACACATGAAGGATCGAGCGCACACTGTGATCGAGCGCAAGACATACGCGACTGAGCGCACATGTACGGGCATGAACAGTAAACTGCAGAACCCTATTTTGGAAATAAGAGAATTTTCATTTTAGGAAGGTTTAGGAACTCATGGGTCTTTTAGGACTTCTCAAAGACCTATAAATACACTTGTAACTCACACACATAAGACACCTGAGATAGAAAACACTTTTCTCTTTTCTTTTACTTGGAGTTAAGAGCTTGGGAGAGAATTAACGCCTCTTCTCTCGGGTTTATTCTTCTCCTTTAATGTTTAGTTTATTTATAATGTTTACTTCAGATAGTATGTGTAACTAACTTTCTTATAGGGCTCGATTGAAGCCCTAGTTATGCATTCCCATATTTATATTCATTGATAAAATCTTTACCAATAGTTTTTATTATGTTACTTAACTTGATTAATGCCTGTACTTATTTAAATTCCTCATATGTGTGTGTAAGGCCAACGTATGCATATAGTATGGATAGGTTAGTTAGATCAATTTGGATGACCGAGTCCTGAGTCTAACCTTAGTAACAAAAGACTTATCCGAATTCTTGGGTTAGTCAAAATGGGAAATCAGGAGTAGATACCATGCCCTAAGTCTCATGTGGTTGTCGATTTCCACAGTACTTATGCTTTCTTAAGGAACAACTCAAGCAGATACCATGCTGAATCCCTTGAGGATGAAAAGAGTTAGAGTAAATACCATGCCTAACTCGATGCTTAGGGAAATCAATAGCTTAAGGAGTAGATATCATGCCCTTAGGTTGGCAACCATTAGGTATACATGACAAGGCTAATGCATTGACCTATTATAATTGGGAATGTATGACTAGTGGTGGATATCAAAGCCCTATGTATTTATTTTTATCAAATCACCTTCCAACAGTTATTTATCTCTTTTTACTTTAGAGAAACTGATTCTAAAAGCAACTTTACCAATCTCTGTGGAGATGACCTTGCTTTTGTACACTAGACTACACTGATGACCTTGTGCACTTGCAAGTATAACTAGTACGATTATTCACCTATTTATTTAGGTATATAAACGCACAACAAGTTTTTGGCGCCGTTGCCGGGGATTGCGCTAAAAGTTCCTTTTAGGATTACTTTCGTTTTATCATTGCTATTATTTTATTCTTACCATCAAAACCTAATCAAGTTGTTTTCTGTTTCAGGCACATAAAACCCTAAATCACAGTTTCTGTTGTACTTGCGATTGATCGCAATCTCCTGTGCAGCAGAGAGTTACCCGAGCAGCAGAGTTGCACTGCTATACTGAAGCTGATTTTTCTGATTTATGCACGGACTTCATTCCCGACATTCATAATTCTTTCCCCTCGATCCCGAGCTTGAACGAACTATCTGAAAAAAGCTAAGGAACAATTTCAAGGAGAATGAAGAAGAAGCCGAGAACAAAACACAAATGGCAGAACAGCTCGAAAACCAGCAACTACCTGTACGAGTACCAATGAAGCAATCCTTCATCCCTCAGAACATTGATCAACCATCATGCATCGCATATCAACCTGAGGCGGCGGGAAATTATTACATATCTCCACAAATCTTGAATGCTTTGACTCATTTTAAGGGAACTCCTAATGAAGATCCACACTTACACCTCCGAGAATTTTTCGATCTTTGCAAGTTCCAGCACATACAAGGTCTAGACCAAGAAGGAATAAGGTTAATTATGTTCCCTTTTTCCTTGAAAGATAATGCTAAACTTTGGTATAATTCTTTGCCTGTAGTTTCAATCCACACTTGGGAAGAGTTGGCAAGCAAGTTCTTGAGGAAGTTCTTCCCAGCCCAAAAGACGAGACAAATGAGGAAGGAGATCCAGTCCTTCTATAAAAAGGATAGGGACCTCTTCTTTGAAGCATGGGGACACTTCAACGAATTACTACTCAAATGCCCACACCATAACCTACCTCAAGATGAACTGGTACAAGCATTCTATGAAGGTTTAAATGATACTAATAAATGTATTGTTGATTCAGGTTGTAGAGGAGTCCTGATGGAGAAAAGCAGTGAAGAAGCAATGGAGCTATTCGAAACCCTCATCGAGCACACCCAGCAATTCTTCTCTCGAGGTAGACATGTAACCAAAGATAAAGGTGTGTATGAGGTAAATCTGAATGGAGGATCTTCCCCTCAAATGGCAGCGATGGAAAAGAAACTAGACCTATTGGTAAAAGCAATGGCTGCTCAAACTGCCTCATCTAACCTACCAGCTACACCACTACAGGTATGTGCAATATGCTCTCAATATGATCATAATACTGATACTTGTCCTCTATCCGCAGATTCGGAACAAGAAAATTATGTGGGACCAAACAACTATTCAAAGAATAACCCATATGCAAACACTTACAACCCTAGATGGCGGAATCACCCAAATTTCTCATGGAGCAACAACCAGAATAACCAAGGACAACAACGAAACCCGCAGCCCACTGCTCATGCTAATTTCGAACCAAAGAAGAACGACCTCGAAAGTCTAGTAAGACAACTGGTGACATCACAAGAACAGTTCATGACTTAGCAAAAACAAACCAATACAGCACATGAGCAAGCAATTCAAAGACTAGAGGTACAAGTGGGACAATTAGCTAAAGAGCTCAATAGCAGAAAGTAAGGAGAGCTCCCAGCTCAAACACTACCCAACCCTGGAGGGCATCAACAACTAAAAGCTATCACAACCTTGAGAAATGGCAAAGTGATTGGATCCGAGGATTCGGCAGCAGCATCTAAAGAAACACCATCAGCATCAAGGGTAAGTGAGACAGAGAAGGTGAATGCACCACCGTTCCCGCAAAGGTTAGTAAAACAAAAGAAAGATAATAAACTACTTGATATTTTTTAGACCTTGCAGAAAGTTGAAATTAATATTCCATTATTAGATGCAATTCACCAAATACCTGCCTGTGCTAAATTCCTAAAAGATTGTTGCACTCATAAAAGAAAATTTCAAGAGCATGAGACTATAGCATTAACTGAGGAGGTAAGTGCTGTACTGCTAAGAAAACTCCCACCAAAACTGAAAGATCCGGGTAGTTTTACTATTCCCTGTAGAATAGGTGATCAGCTATTTGACAAGGCATTGCTAGACTTAGAAGTGGGGGTAAACTTGTTACCTTACACGATATTCAAAACCCTAGGTTTGGGGGAGCTACAACCGACTTCTATTACCTTACAGTTGGCAGATAGGAGTATAAAAAGACCTAGGGGTGTTCTCGATGACGTCTTAGTGAAAGTTGGTGAGTTCATTTTACCTATTGATTTCATTGTATTAGACATGGAGGAATGCCCTATGCCATTACCTTTGCCTATCATATTAGGGAGACCATTTATGAGAACTGCCGACACTAAGATCTGTGTAAAAAAGGGTATAGCAAGTATGAAAATCAATGGTGAGAAAATAGAGTTTAAAATGTTTGATGCAATGAAACTTCCTTAAGATGACTTGGAATGCTTTAATGTTTGTATGATACAAAACTTTGTTGAGCAAGCTTTTCAGGTCCAACACATTGATCCATTGGAGACTACTCTCATTCATAGCTTCACGGAGATGGATATTGAGCAAGAATATGAAGATGTTACTGATGACATCATCACAGCTGTGCACCTTCTTGCAACCTCTCCAAAATACTCTAGTATGTATCCTCCTCCATTTGAATCTCTCATACCCACTAATACTACTCTTCTTCCATCCATTGTGCAGGCACCAACATTGGAACTAAAGCAGCTACCCGAGCATTTAACATACGCCTACTTATGAGAAAATAAGACTTTACCTGTGATTGTAGCTGCTAACTTGAGTAGTGGGGAAGAAGGGAAGCTGTTAAGAGTTCTTAGGGAGCATAAAACTGCCATTGGGTGGACCATTGCTGACATTAAGCGGATAAGTCTAGCAAAGTGCATGCATAATATTTACCTTTAAGAAGAAGCAAGGCCCACTCGAGATGCTCAAAGAAGACTTAACCCACACATGAAGGAGGTAGTAAAGGCTGAGATATTGAAGCTACTAGATGTTGACATCATTTACCCTATATCGGATAGCAAATGGGTGAGTCCGGTCTAAGTCGTTCCTAAAAAGAGTGGGATTACCGTGGTAAATAATGAAGATGAAGAGCTCATACCTACAAGAAAAACAACGAGTTGGAGTGTATGCATTGATTACCGGAGATTAAACAAAGTAACTAGAAAAGACCATTTTCCCCTGCCATTCATTGATCAAATGCTAGAGAGGTTAGCCGGTCACACTTATTACTGCTTCTTGGATGGGTATAGTGGATACAATCAAATTGCTATAGCACCTGAGGATCAAGAAAAGACTACATTCACATGTCATTTCAGTACATTTGCTTATAGAAGAATGCCATTTGGTTTATGTAACGCACCAGCCACTTTTCAAAGATGTATGATGAGCATTTTTTCCGATATGGTAGAGAAATATATTGAGGTGTTCATGGATGATTTTAGTGTCTTTGGATCTAATTTCGATGAGTGCCTGAATCATTTGGAAAATGTCCTAAGGAGATGTGAAGAGAGTAATGTAGTACTGAATTGGGAGAAATGTCACTTCATGGTTCAACAAGGTATTGTGTTGGGTCACTCTATCTCAAACAAAGGTATTGAGGTAGACAAAGCTAAGATTGACATCATTTCAAAGCTACCTCCCCCTCTCACAGTCAAGGGCATTAGAAGTTTCCTTGGACATGTCAGTTTTCATAGAAGATTCATCAAGGACTTCTCCAAAATCTCGAGACCTCTTTGTGCACTATTGACTAAAGATACCAAGTTTGAATGGAATGATGATTGTATACAAGCTTTCAACACCTTGAAGAATGTTCTCACCTCTGCCCTAATAATGATGGCACCGGATTGGAATCTCCCTTTAGAATTAATGTGTGATGCCAGTGACTTCACCTTGGGAGCTGTCTTAGGTCAAAGAATCAATAAGGTACCTCATGCTATTTACTATGCTTCTAGAACGTTAAATGATGCTCAGCTTAACTATTCTGCTACTGAAAAATAATTGTTAGCTGTTATTTTTGCTTTAGAGAAGTTTAGATCATATCTTATTGGTTCTAAAGTTATTTTATTCATTGACCATGCTGCTTTGAGATATTTGTTTTCTAAGAAAGATGCAAAGCCTAGGCTAATCAGATGGGTACTCCTACTCCAAGAATTCGATTTAGAGATCAAAGACAAAAAAGGCAGTGAGAATGTAGTTGCGGATCATTTGTCAAGACTCCCATATGAGAGTGATGATAAAGAGTTACCTTTGAAAGAGAACTTCCCCAATGAACAACTATTTACACTAGAGGTAAAACTTCTATGGTATGCTGGTATAGTTAATTATCTAACTGTTAAAGTTTTTCCCCCAGGTATGACTACTCAAGAAAAGAAACGGCTAATATCTCTGTCAAGACAGTACCATTGGGATGATCCATACCTTTTTAAGGTCTGCCCTGATCAAATCATCAGACGATGTATCCCTGAAGAGGAGCACTCGAGCTTGTTGCAACATTGCCACCAGTTTGCTTATGGAGGTCATTTTGGAGCAAAACGAACAGCTCTTAAGGTACTCCAATCTGGTTTCTATTGGCCTAATTTATTTAAAGATGCTTTCTCCTTTTGCAGCTCATGTGATAGATGCCAGTGGACAGGTAACATCTCTTCCCGAAATCAGATGCCCTTACAAAATATTCACGTTGTAGAACTTTTTGACATATGGGGCATTGATTTCAAGGGACCCTTTCCTAACTCATTCGGCTATTTATATATTCTTATGGGTGTGGATTATGTGTCTAAATGGGTTGAGGCTATCCCCTCAAGGACTAATGATCACAAAGTGGTTATCAAGTTTTTGCAGGCTAACATTTTTACTAGGTTTGGAACTCCAAGAGCAATCATCAGTGATGGGGGCAGCCACTTTCATCATCGTTCTTTTTCCGAACTACTCCAAAAATATGGGATTACTCATAGAGTTGGCACCCCATATCATCCTCAAACCAGTGGCCAAGTAGAGATAAGCAACCGAGAAATCAATGGAATCTTAGAAAGGACAGTAAAACCGAATCGGAAGGATTGGTCTCTACGCTTAAATGATGCTCTAAGGGCATATAGGACAGCTTATAAGACTCCAATTAGCATGTCTCCCTACCGCCTAGTCTTTAGAAAAGCATGCCATCTCCCGGTGGAATTAGAACATCGAGCATATTGGGCCATTAAGCAGTTCAACTTCGACATGAAACAAGCGGGTGAGAAAAGGAAACTGTATCTAAATGAGCTTGAAGAATTGAGATATGATGCCTATGAGAATGCAAAGTTGTACAAGGAACGGACAAAAGTTTATCATGACAAACAACTAATCCAGAAGGAGTTCCATGTAAGACAAAAGGTGTTGTTATATGACTCACGATTGAGGTTGTTCCCAGGCAAGCTCAAATCCAGATGGTACGGTCCGTACATGGTCACCAAGGTCTTCCCTCATGGTGCGTTAGAAGTCTGTGGCCCCAATGGAAATCAGCCCTTTACAATCAATGGACACAGAGCCAAGCCTTACCTCGACATTAAAATTCCTCCAAGAGATGAAGATTTGTCACTTGAATCAGTACAGTATATCGCTGAAACACAAGCACTAGAGCTCCAAGAGGTGGACTCTAAGTGCCTCCTTCCAAACAACTAGCACGGTAGCAAGAGAGTGCTTGAGCAAATTAAAAATTTGATCACTTATTAAGCTCAAGCACCTCTGGTAAGGTTAGTGGTACTGAGGCCACTAACAAATGGTAAGGTTGTATTGTTTCAATAATTTATCATTTTTTTCAGCTAGGGTAAGTTTTTATTTGTGCCCATGTGCCCTGTTTGCGATCGATCGCATCCCCCAGTGCGATCGAGCGCAGGTGTGCGATCGAGCGTGTCCTTCAAATGTGTTCGAGCACACAGATGTGATCGAGCGCACAGTGGTTTAGCTATAAGTCTGAAAATTCACTCACACTCACACTCACACTCACTCACTCCCTCGTCACTAATCACTCGCACACTCGCTCTCAGAAACTCTCATTTCCACTCGCACCACTCCCTCTCACCATTACCACATAGCATCATTCATCACCATTTCCATCTCCACCATCCTCTGTCACCATCCATTGCCTCCATCACCGTCAACCACCATTACCTCCATTCCCATCCCCATTAATCCACAAGGTACTCTACACACACACACGAATTTTAATAATAGAAACTGTGCAATGCATTCTACATATATGTTATTTTGTGTATGATTGTGTGATTGTTCGTTTGCAAAGGGTATGGAACGAGTTCCATACTTGCAAACCATAGTTTGTCTTTTTGGTGCACACAAGCTATTCGACGAAAAGCCTGACCGTGTGCGATCGAGCGCACGGTATCTGCGATCGAGCGCATAGTCCAGTGTGTAATCGAGCGCACATCATTTAGATCGATCACAAATCAGGCAGAACCTAGAACACAACATGTCAAGACCATCAGTTTCCACCTCCGGTGCATCCAGCAGCCGTGCTTCGTCATCTCGACCCAGCATCGAGCAGCGTGAGCTTTTATTTGAGACCTCATTCGCCATTGATGATGTATTTTGGCACATGGATGCCACTCAATGGGCCGTCCAAGAATTTCGACATCGAGGGTTGAAGAGGCTGTTTAAGCCGGTGTGTTCCACTGCCTACTCCCAGCTCGTGGTCCAATTTTATGCGAGCCTCTCATTTGACTGTAGCAGACCAGGAGTTCTCACTTCTTCAGTTTGGGGCACGCCCATTGAGGTGACTAGTGCTGATATCACTGTTGCTCTTCATTGCACCGATGAGTCCCCTCCTAAGGACACTGATATCGAGGAGCAACTAGAGTCCTTTGCCCTGGCTGAGATCATCATGGACATGTGCGCTGGCCAGTATACCGACAGGCATAACAATGCGGCCAGCCGGTCTAAGCTACCTCCACGACTGTGGCTTGTCGACACGATCCTGTAGCGTAATGTGTGTCCATTGGGGCACAAGACACAGCGGCGAGACCAGTTTCTCCTATCATTATATGTCTTCCATAGAGGCCACTGGTACTCCATCCCAGCTGTCATTTGGAGCCAGCTGCACAAGTTTTGGGATCACGTACATGGCCATCAGACTACCACGGCCAATGCTTGGGGCCTCCCTTTCCCGTTCCTACTCTCCTCCATCCTCAAGAAGAAGGAGATAAAGGAGACCCACAACAACGGGCTAGTGCGAGAGCATCTCTTTTTCAGGAAGGCTCAGTGGACACACAACATCTCGCATATGCCACGAGGACCCCCAGTACCTGCTCCAGCAGCTGAGCGAGTTGAGGAGGATCGCATGGAGACCGAGACCCCGGTCATTAGCCCGGTACGAGGGGAGGACCATTCGGACATGGGACCCATCGAGTCGCAGCACTTTCTAGCTGAGCTATCCTTCTTCCGAGGTGAGGTCGCTGTCGCCACCACACTTGTACATCAGTGCATCGACAGTTTGGAGGCACGCTTCACACGACAGGAGGCCATGCTGCAGGCCATTCTTGATCGCCTACCTCCAGCACCCGGTACCTCTCCGACTGCACCACCTGATGATTAGCAGTGAGAGAGTACCGCGTCTGGCTGAAGACGTTAAACTTAGCGCTCATGGGAGGCACCCCAATGCATATCCTTTTATAGTTTATGTTATTTTTAGTGTTTTATAGTTTACTTTTCTATTATTGTTTCTTACTTGTTTTCCATTTTATATTTGTTTTTCTTTCTTTTTCAAGGACAGTGTCAGTGCATCCAGCTGAAGTTTGGGGGTGTGCTACAAGCCATGCCAGCCATATAGCTCTCCATCTCCCAGGTCAGATCCTTCCATGCTACTCACACATTAGGGACAATGTGCATTTTAAGTTTGGGGGTATGGGGACACATTCACACACTCATTATGTCCTACATTTTTGTTTTTGTTTTGTTGCTATTTTCATAGATAAATGCATGTTCATTTTATCCAATAAACTCTTTTTTTTGTGATCTAAACAAAACTGTATGATTTGACTTCATCAGTGAGCTTAACACTTTGAACATATAGGCCAATAATCAAGTTTTGAACCTAGATCACTGCCCTTTAGGCATTTAAGAATTCACAAGTTTAGCTTAAACTATCACGAGCATATTAGCATATGATCGTGTGGGGTATGACATATTATTTGGATTTGTATGTTTCTTTTGCTTGACTGTGAACTAGATGACCTATTAGATTGACATTTTGGCATATAAAAATAGAAAAGATTGATTAGTGCTCAAAAGAAAAAAAAATGCTTCTAATGATCAATAAAAACAAAATCTTCCGCCGAGTAACTGGTTCTCTTGCCTCAGTAAGCATTGAGTGTCACGTCAAAAGGTGGAAAATTCTAAGTGATCATTAAAAAGAATCTTCTGCCGAGTAACTGGCCCTCTTGCCTCAGTAAGCATTGAGTGTCACGTCAAAAGGTGGAAAATTCTAAATAGTAGCATTAAAACCAGTTAGTTTCGTAGCCTTGTTGACTCGAGCTAGTAAGTCCTTAGGGTTATCTTTACACCTAATGCCCTAAAACCATCTGGTTTGGGAGTCATTGGCTAAACACTCGTTACACGAGTCAACAAGAAAGCTTAAGGGAACTAACGTGGAAAAAATCTCGCAAATAAAAGTCTATGCCATGTTTGTTGACTCTAATAGGAAATTTGATGAATCTTGAGTCATCGAAACACTACATGTTTGAATTTCTTGGAACCCCAATCTTTTGTGTGCTAGTCACCACACACTAAAGTCAAACTTGTGATGTCTTAAACTGCCTCATGAATATGATTTACATTCAAAACTCTTATTCATTGCAAAAATATGTTTACACTTGTTAAGCTTGCTCATGAATGCGCATCATAGTTTTGTGTAAAATCTAGACTTTTGATTGACACTATGAACATTGGATTTATCTATATTTTTTGTTTTAGTTTTCAATTTAGTATTGCTAAGGGACTAGCAATATGTAAGTTTAGGGGTGTGATAGGCGCTTAAATATGAATATTTAAGCCCCCTTATTTACATTTGTTAGGTCCTTAATTACGTTAATTTGGTCTCTTTTACTCCATTTGTGTGTTTTACATGTTTTTATAGGGTTTTGGAGAAAAAGATGCAGTTTTGGCACTTAAAGGAAGAAATCTGGAATCCCTGGAGCATTCTCTGGACAAATTGCGAACGAGGGCACATTGCGATCATGCGCACACATGAAGGATCGAGCGCACACTATGATCGAGCGCAAGACATATGCGATCGAGCGCACATGTACGGGTGTGAACAGTAAACTGCAAAACCCTATTTTGGAAATAAGAAAATTTTCGTTTTAGGAGGGTTTAGGAACTCATGGGTCTCTTAGGACTTCTCAAAGACCTATAAATACACTTGTAACTCACACACATAAGACACCTGAGATAGAAAACACTTTTCTCTTTTCTTTTACTTGGAGTTGAGAGCTTGGGAGAGAATTGACGCCTCTTCTCTCGGGTTTATTCTTCTCCTTTAATGTTTAGTTTATTTATAATGTTTACTTCAGATAGTATGTGTAACTAACTTTCTTATAGGGCTCGATTGAAGCCCTAGTTATACATTCCCATATTTATATTCATTGATAAAATCTTTGCCAATAACTTTTATTATGTTACTTAACTTGATTAATGCTTGTGCTTATTTCAATTCCTCATATGTATGTTTAAGGCCAACGTATGCATATGGTATGGATAGGTTAGTTAGATCAATTTGGATGACCGAGTCCTGGGTCTAACCTTAGTAACAAAAGATATTTTATCCGGATTCTTGGGTTAATCAACATGGGAAACCGGGAGTAGATACCATACCCTAGGTCTCATGTGGTTGTCGATTTCCACAGTACTTATGCTTTCTTAAGGAACAACTCAAGCAGATACCACGCTGAATCCCTTGAAGAAGAAAAGAGTTAGAGTAGATACCATGCCTAACTCGATGCTTAAGGAAATCAATAGCTTAAGGAGTAGATACCATGCCCTTAGGTTGGCAACCATTACGTATACATGATAAGGCTAATGCATTGACCTATTATAATTGGGAATGTATGACTAGTGGTGGATATCAAAGCCCAATGTCTTTATTATTATCAAATCACCTTCCAACAGTTATTTATCTCTTTTTACTTTAGAGAAACTGATCCTAAAAGCAACTTTACCAATCTTTGTTGAGATGACCTTGCTTTTGCACACTAGACTACACTGATGACCTTGTGCACTTGCAAGTATAACTAGTACGATTATTCACCTATTTATTTAGGTATATAAATGCACAACAGTTGGACTCTGATTATACCACTGTCAAGACTTCTCCTAGGATTCTAGGGACAGATTCTAAGCTTCATTAGCTCCTCATTATCATATAAAATAGTCACGTCTATAGGAGCATCTATCACGCTTACCACCGTGACTAACTCACGCTTCAAAAGGTTTGACTTCCTGTTCGACCTTATGCGGTGCATGCTCCATTTCAACGAGATTTCGAAGCTCCTACAACTCTAGAAGTAGAAAATAGTCTTCTTCCATTTTATGGTAAAAGAGGGTTTCATCTTCAATAACCCTTTCTTCACCCTTGAACTAATCACCACCCAACCTTATTCTTTATGTGTGTTGACTATAAAAGAGACCTGAAGACGTTGATGTTCATCAACCCCTTAGCCTTTGTATAGACATAGATGAACACCATCAACAAGTGTATGGAGTTTAACACTAGCTGATAGAAAGTTATGCCATAATGCTCCAAGACACAGTAGAGGAAAGGGTGGAGAGAGAATCTAAGCTCTGCCTTCAAGGTATGTACATATACATATAGTTCATAAGGACCTTCCTTTGAAGGTTATTGAAAGCTCGTTCTCCTACCCTAGAATTTTTAAGCTCAAACTCCTCAAGAATCCTATATTCAATCCTAAGCACCCCAAGAATTTCTTCCTCTAAAACATTTGGCACGATATTAGCCGCAAACACATGGTTCTCCCTCTCATCTTCACCCATCTCATCTCATAGCTCGATGAAGAGATGATTACCCTCCAAGGACGAAGCTTCACCCCTTCCTTTATAAAGCACCATGGCACAAGAATCAGCCAAGGCATCATCTACTTCATTCTCCAAGTCATCACTACTCCTACTTTTATAGTAGCTCATACTCTCACTGCTACTATCTCTACTAGAACTACCACTATTACTATCTCTATCTCTATAGTCACCACTACCATCTCTACTGCTACCAATAGACATGATAAAAGAATAAAGGACTCACCAGTTAATGACTCCGAGATGAATGACTCCGAAGAATTCCAAGATCTCCAAATGATCTACAGACTCTGAAGACTTCAAACCCTGAGATCTTAAAAAAAACCCAAAGACTCTGAGCGCTCTCAAATTCCATTATTATATGAAATTTAGTAAAGTGAAGAGCAAAAGGAGCTCTCACTCCCTTATATCAATACCTCGTCACAATGAACAAGAAAAAATTAAGTCATTATAATTGTAACATCCCATCCTTTCACATAATCGAGGTTATACGCCACTATTTCAAAACCCGAGACAACGATCCATCGCACACTCATTAAATACTTTCTAGGAGATTCTTTAATGGGATATAAAATCAAGGCTCTAGCCTAGATAAATTAGAAATTTAGACCTACCTATTGGACCTAAAAGAATTATAAGCTATGGCCTTTTTTATGAACCAAACAGGCCAAAAACATATAGCTAAAGTTTTTTCAACACTTTAGAAGAATAAATCCACTTTCCTCGGATTCCACCTTCAAGCTCCGAATAGTTTGACTGAGTGTCATCTCCTCGGACTCTATCTCTAAACTCTGAGTAGTTTGACTAACTGTCATCTCCTTGGTCTCTATCTCTAAACTACGAGAAGTTTGACTGAAGTCATCTCCTCGAACTCTATCTCCAAATAACAAGTAGTTTGATTGAGTGTCATCTCCTCGAAATCTGCCTCCAAACTTTGAGCCGTTTGATTGAGCCTCATCTCCTCAGACTCTACCTCTAAATTCCAAGTAGTTTGATTGAGTTTTATCTCCTCAGATTCTATCTCCAAACTTCGAGCAGTTTTATTGACTGACATCTCCTCGGACTCTATCTCCAAACCCTGAGTAGTTTGACTAAGTGTCATCTCCTCAGATCTCATTTCACCATAACTCTGAAGGGATGTTGACCTATCAAGTATTCTCGGAGTCTCAGCTTATAGCTGGGTACTTCAAAATAACTTAGATCATGAGATATACTCCACACAACCTACATAGCGGCACGTAGCAACCTCCATAGGCAAAACTGTAACTTCATAACTCCAAAAAACCAACCCATCAAAATTTAACACCTTGTAAGGGGCATAATAGTAATTTCACACCAAACACCCTAATACTATCACAACACTTAGGTTTGTAACCGATTATAAAGGGATCATGTTCTTTTCACAACACTCAAGCAACCAAGGTTTCTTGAAGTATGGTAAGGTAAGTGTAGATTTTGTTAAAACTCAATGATGTAAATATAATTCTTCATATATTTTTTAAAGTAAAATTATGTTGTTGTGATTTGGTAGGTTACTTATTTGTCAAAGCAAGGTTAGCTCAACCTTAAATTCGATATACTATATATCTTTTATTTTTTCTTATTACAAATTCAAGTAGAGTTCATGATGAGATTAGATTCCTTTCTCTTTTGTTATTTCCAATGGCACTAAAAATTGTAAAGCCACTTATATAATTATGGTTTGTAATTTGATTGGGCTACATTTGGATTCTCATATAATGAAGGGATGTTAAGAAGTTATAATGTGGAATAACTTTGGTTTGGAATATTAATTGTATTGAAATATAATTTTTTGGGGTGTTTCTTTTCCAGTTTTAAGTTAGTTGGTCTTCATTAAGGACTGCACTAAAATTGTTTGGCTATTATTCTCTATGTTATTGGAAATTTTATTGAGTTAATGGGATTAATCTACATGGTAACCAGTGATCTCTTACCTCTGTTTTCCTTCACTATTCTGTTGTGATTTGTTCCTTTAATACAAGCTTCTATTGTTCATTTTGTATAGGTTAGAGCAGGATTTGCTTGATGAATTGAAGACAATGGATGAGCATCTAATAAGACATGTAAGTATTATAGACATGTAAGTATTATAGACATGTAAGTATTATAGACATGTAAGTATTATATAAGTCTGCACTATAAACACCTTATCAACATATATTTAATGATTTTACTTCATCTATCACTGCAGCACCTTGAGTTGCTTGCTTAGTTAGTTTTTGGTTTTTCCTTACTTAGTTCTTGGTTATCTTTTAATTTTTTTGTTTACCTACTGTATGGAAAATTTGGGTTTTTATTTATGTTGTCCATACTTTGACTTTTGACTGTATTGCAAAAAAAATATTTTTTCCTCATCTTACTCATGTGAAATAGTGTTGTTTGATTTTGATGGAATTTTTATGTGATTAAGATCTTTTCCACTATCATGGAATATGTGAAATGCTTCAAACTGTCATTTTTTGCATTTATATATGTCAAAGAAACACTTAATTTACTCTTAGTCTTTACTAATTTCTAAAATTACATGTAATCACAATGCTTAAGAGAATAGTTGTTAATTTGCAAAAATAGTCTCTTATGCAATGTACTCTTAGGGCTCGTTTAGTTTATGGACATGATTATAGTGGGATAGGATAAAGTGAGATTAAAGCGGTATTACCTTAATCTTATGTTTGGTTCAAGAGATTATTGGATTGAGATTAAAGTATGATAAGAAATTTAAGTATCAAAATTACCATAACACTATTCATCATACTTAACAATTTTTAATTTACTCACAAACCCTAATTATTATTATTATTATTATTCTAATAATAAATGATGATTAATAATTATAATTATATTTGAATTATTATTAATATATTATTTATTCATAGTAATAATAATAATAATAATAATTTTATTATTATTATTATAATAGTTATAAATAATATTTATTATTAAATTCACCTAACTACGGTGTTACTCTAACAACCCATCTAGGACAGGCCCACCTAAGATGAAATCATCACCTTTCAGTGCTAAGTTCAAACTTATATGCAACAATTCCATAACTTGAAACATAATTACATCATATCACATCAACTCATTTAAGAGGAGATACACAAATTTATTACATAAAAGTAAACACATCTATGCATGATTATGTACAAGACTCAATTACAAATAACAAAAGTGTTTCCTGAGGATGTCGACTATGTAGACCCACCTAAACAGCCACGAGTAGAATTCATATCACAATATTCTATCAACCTCTCTGCCATCAACTTGAAATTTAATAAAGAGGGATGAGGTGTGAGCTTTACATAGCTCAATGAAGTCCTAATATACTCTAAATACTCGATTTCTATAGTTCAATTTATTATTTTATTTACAACTGATTTACAAGTAATTATACTTCATTTAATCATCATTTTTCATATCATATCATATCACAAAATTTTATTCAAACATAGATATCACTCATGAAATCTAGATCAACATCGTTCTTTTCATCAAATATAGATACCACTCATGATATCTAGTTCAACGTCTTTTCTTCTCATTACTCATCAAAATATTCCACTATCATATTGGTTTATCAACATCTCAATGAGAATATGAATGAATGCATGTGCATAGTCTCCCTCATATTTCTCATACCACATTTTGTCACAAATCTTTTTATTTCATTTTCATCCATGTATTGGTATCCGTATCAGCTATTAGGGATGTCTCCCTACGTGCCATCACTCACTTATCCAGACTAACCATGGTTCTGGTCTTCCCCGAACCACACTCTTCCTCTTATGTGGCCCGACAATGCATGTACAATCACATACAAACAAGCACAAGGATAAAAACATTTCAATCAAATAATTACATCACAATGTTTCCAATTTATTATAATAATCCAATACATATAATTTACACATCCTTCCAAGAATACAATTTACATCAATTCATCATGTGTATACATATACTCGATCATTTCATCAAAATAATATCACTGATAATTTTATTTCACTTTATTCATTTAATTTATACTTATATTCTTTTTTTCTAAATTTATTATATTTAATAATATACCCTTTATCTTTCATCACTGATAGTTCATTTTAAGTTTTATCCACATTTCTTACTTCTTCTCGCTTATATGTTAAAGTGAACTCACCAAGTACTATCAATGAATCACTCCCTTGCCTTTAGTGCTCTTTTCAGCAGCTCTTACAAATATTTCACCTCTAACTAACAAGAATATGCTTAACTAGTACTACTATCTCATAATTTAATCTAAACCCTTAAATTGGGTTAATTGTATGTATATATGTATGCATGTTCCAACTTAGTTTCCAATTCAAAGATTTTGTTGAATTCTTTTTCCTTTTATGTAAAATCAAATCCAAAATTTATTCAAAAGAATAGGAGGTTCTAAACTCTTGAAATCATGATTTCTATATGAATATGAATAAGAAAAGAAAAGATTACCTTCACAGAGCCTTTATCAGAAACTTCTTGAAGTCAATTCTTGAATGATCGAATTCCATAATTTTTTTATGAAAACCTCAAGCTTTTGAATACTTCTCAAGTGTGTTTGAGAGAGAGGAAGGAGAGTTTCAGATGAAGAAATAAGTTTTTGAATGTGAAATGAAGTTTTTATAGTGCCAATTACCTTACTAGTTGATTATGTAGTCGACTGGTGCCTTCTAAGGCTCTCCAAATCCTATTTTCCATCATTTTTGTGCCGTTCAACCACTTTTCTTTAGTATATTTTCAAATTTTTGTGTCAATATTGCCTCAAATTTTAATTTTAATTTAAACCGATATGTATATGTATACATGAGAATGATAAAAATAAAATAAGAGATTACCAATTTACCCTTAACCTAAGGGTAAGGATCTTACATTTCTACCCACTATATAAAAATTTCATCTTCAAAATTTTCTCACCTACATCAAAAAAATTCGAGGATATTGTTTTCTCCTGTTTACGTCATGTTCCCACGTAATTTCCTCAAGATCTCGATTCCTCAAAAGTACTTGCACTAACATGACGATTTTATTCCGTAAAACATATTCATTTGTATCTAAACTTTTGATTAGCACTTGTACAAAAGATAAGTCTTCCTGAATTTCTACAAATTTATATGGAATCATAGAATCATATGTGACTCATCAGGTATATATTTATATAAAGTTGATACATAAAAAACATTATGCAACTGAGCAAGTTCTGGAGGTAATGCTAGTCTATAAGCCACTGGTCCAATTCTCTGAATAATTTTATATAGCCCAATATACCGAGGATACAACTTCCCCTTATGTCTAAAACGTAATACTCCTTTCCAAGGAAAAATCTTCAGATGTACCCAATCACCTACCTGAAACTCAAGAGGCTTCCGTCTTTTATCCGCAAAACTCTTCTGTCTACTCTGGGTTGCTCTAAGATGTTCTCTAATAAGTTTGATCATCAGTTGTAAAATCTATTAATTATGGCCCAAAAATCTTCCTCTCTCCTACTTCCTCCCAACATACCAAAGTTCTACATTGCCGACCATACAGAGCTTCAAATGGTGTCATCCTGATACTAGCTTGGAATTGATTGTTATAGGAAAACTCTATAAGAGGTAAATAAGCATCCCAACTTCCAAAAAACTCATTACACATGTCTTCAACATATCTTCTAGTATATGAATGACTCTTATAGTCTAACCATTTATTTGAGGGTGAAAAGCAGTACTAAATTGTAATTGAATACCCATAGCTTATTGAAACCTTCTCCAAAACCGAGAAATAAATCTAGCATCTCGATCCGAGACAATACTCAAAGGTACTCCACGTAATTTCACTATCTTTGCTACATATAACTTGGCTAATTTTTTAGGAGTCCAAGTGGTTCTAATGGGAAGAAAATGAGAAGACTTTGATAGCTGATCTACTATCACCCAAATAAGCATCATGACTTCTTTAAGTATGGGGAAATCATTTAACAAAATCCATAATCACGTTTTCACAAGGTCACTTGGGCATAGGAAAATGTTGCAGTAAATCTCTTGGATGTTTATTCTTTGATTTCACTTGTTGACAAACCAAAACTGAGAAATATACTCCGCTATATCCTTCTTTTAACTTGACCACTAATAATTTTTCTTCAGTATCCTGTACATTTTGTTATTCCTTGGGTGCATTAAATAAATAGTATCATGAGCCTTTCTTAAAATTTCCTTTCTCAACTCCACATCATTCTGAACACATATTCGATGTCTCAACATCACCATACCATCTTCTCGTATTCTTAATCTAATCGTTTTCCCTCCAACACTTTTTTCTTTATTGTTTCTAACACCATGTCCTTACTTTGAGTTTTTAAAAGATGATCTATTACATATGACTTCACAATCATATTCACTATCAATCCTCCACTCTAACTGATTTTTAACTCCATTCTCATACTCTTTAATTCCACTATTAGATTTATATCGTGACTATCCAAAGCAGCTAACTTACCTATGGATATTTAACTCAAAGCATCAGCCACTACATTGGCCTTCTCTGGATGATAATTAAGAGTATAGTCATAATCACTAATTAATTTCATCCATCACCTTTCTCTCAAATTCAATTCTTTTTGGGTGGGTAAATAAGTAAGATTCTTATGATTTGTATATATCTCACATGTGGCTCCATATAAGTGGTGTCTCTAAATTTTCAAGGAAAAGACTATAGCAGCCAACTACAAATCATGGGTAGGATAGTTTTTCTCATGGTTTTTCAACTGTTTGGAAGTATACACCACTACCTTCCCATGTTGCATTAATACATAACCCAATCCCTAATGTGACACATCACTATATACCACAAAGCCTTCATCTCCTGAGGGAAGTACTAACACCAAAGCAGTAGTCAAATTTTCTTTCAATAACTAAAAACTCGTTTGTCATTCCTCAGACCATTCAAATCTTACTTCTTTTTTTGTCAGTCCAATCAAAGGTCTTTTCAAAGGTCTAGCAGTAATTGAAAAGTTTTGAATAAACCTCCTATAGTATCCTGCCAAACCCAAAAAACTCTAGATTTTAGTCACATTAGTAGGTCTCTCCCAATTCAAAATTACTTCAACCTTTTGTTGATCTATTACCACCCCTTCACCTGACACTACATGCCCCAAATATGATACTTTATTTAACCAAAATTCACATTTAGAATACTTCACATAGAATTTCTCCCTTCTAAGAGTTTCCAAAACAATTTCTATGTGTTTTGCATGCTTTCCT
Source organism: Bretschneidera sinensis (assembly GCA_023935145.1). Classification (NCBI taxonomy): domain Eukaryota; kingdom Viridiplantae; phylum Streptophyta; class Magnoliopsida; order Brassicales; family Akaniaceae; genus Bretschneidera; species Bretschneidera sinensis. The sequence goes on along the minus strand of CM043700.1, from coordinate 98,027,295 downwards.
TATTCATAGAATAAACCAAAATTTCATCAATAAAGACTATCAAAAATTTATCTAAGAAAGGTTTAAATACTCTATTCATCAAGTCCATAAAAGCAACGAAAGCATTTGTCAACCCAAATGGCACAACTAAAAACACACAGTGACCCTATCAAGTCCTAAAAGCAGTCTTAGGAACATCCATTTCCTTAATTCTTAAATGATGATATGCTGACCTCAAATCTATTTTAAAGAATACCCAAGCTCCTTGTAACTACTCAAACAAATCATCAATTCGAGGTAAAGGATATTTATTTCTAACTGTTATCTTATTCAGCTATCTATAATCAATACATAACCTTAAAGTCTTATTCTTCTTCTTTAACAAACAATATTGGGGCTCCGTAAAGTGACATACTAAGATGGATAAACTGCTTATTTAATAACTCTCAAGCTTGTATCTTAAGTTCTTTCAATTTAGCTGGTGCCATTTTATAAGTGGATATAGAAATTGGAGTAGAACTGGGAACTAAATCAATGTAAAATTCAATCTCTCGACTAGGTGACAACCCATATGATTCATGAGGAAACACATTTGGAAAATTTCTAACCACTAATATTTCCTCTAACTTTATACCTCCTTTACTAGAATTAACCACATAAGCTAGATAACCCTCACACCTTTTTATCAACCATTTACTAGCTATCAGGGTAGAAATAAGACAAGAGGAGAGAATTTTACGCTCTCCTTAAAACCTAAACTCCTTTTGCCCAAGTATTCAAAAATCACATTATATCTAAAAAAAATCTACCTAAGCCTGATGTGTAGACAACCAATCCATTCCGAATATCAAATAAAAATCCACCATATTCAAAGGTAACAAATTAACTTCAAATTCATTTTCTCCAATATTTATAGTGTATCCCCAATAAACATTTTTAATCATCACTTTATCTCCTGAATGAATCTCAGAAACTATATCATTATGCAAGGATAAAATGAATGCATTTACAGACAACATAAAAGAAATGTGTACAAAAGAATGAGTAGCTCCTAAATCAATTAATATTTTACCAGTTTTACAAAGATAGAAACTATACCCATAACAACATCAGGTGTGGCTTCATCCTGCTGAGTAAGGGCATAAACTAGACTTTCCCCCTGTTGACTCTGGCTAGAATGTCCCCTCTTTATTGTTATCCCTCGACTTTTAGGTTCACCCTGAACACTTCCTAATCCATTACCTTGGCCTTGTTGGCCTATCATAGAACCCCTAGTGGTAAGCAAGTTAACTGTTCTAGCTCTCAATGGGTAATCCAAACTCTTATGTCGACCCTGACCAAAAACAAAACAAACCAGAGTAGGTAAATCACGACACAAGGGTCCTACTTGATTACACCTAAAGCATACCCTACTTTCGCCGTTTGATACATTACTACAACCTCCACCACTTCCTCTACCTGCTACACTCCACCCTTTACTATAATCTCCCACTTTCATAGGTTGTTTTTCAAACCCAGGAGTTCCCCTACTGAACTCTGGATAACAGATGTCATTAACCCACTTTGCTAACTTTGAGAAAATGGTCATTGAGAAAAAGAATGACTAATTTGAAGAAAGCAACCTCTTTGCATCCCAAATCCAAAACTATCTCTTCTAACATCCTCAGATCTACTTCTCTTTTGTCGTTCTTGATGTCCTTAAGACTCGAATATACCTTTCTCTACTTAAAGTGCCATGTCCACTAATGCGGCATAGTTAGAATGCTTCACATAAGAAAGTCGAGAATGAATCTTAAAGTTCAATTCATCTAGAAAATGTATACATTTTCTTCTTTTAGTATTTACCAATTCATGAACAAACCTACATAAAGCCACAAACCTTCCATCATATTGGCATACATTCATCACATTATGTCTCAACTGAATGAAGTCTCTCTAATGATGATACCTATATGTATTAGGAAAGTACTTAGCAAAGAACACCTTCTTAAACCCATTCTAAGTCAAAATTTGATTACATCCATATTATGTCTAAGAAAAATATCAACCACAAATTAGAAGCCTCACCCTCTAATTGAAACGATGCAAAGGCAACCTTTTGTCTATCTGTAACTGGTAACACTCCAAACAAACGTTCTATTTGTTTAATCCATAATTCAACCTTAGATGGGTTTTTAGAATCCGTAAAGAAATGTGGTTTCAACTTAATAAATCGGGCAAAACTATCCCCTTGAATCTCTTGAACAAAACCACTCTGTCCCTCTAGACTTCCAGTAAGATCTACTACTACATCTGGACTTTGCGTAGTCTATTCATCCAACCTACACTGCAATTCCTTAACTCTACCTTCAGCTTGATTTAGTCTATCAAGAGCTTGAGCAAAAGCTCCTCTCAATTCATCTCTCCCAACCTCACAATCTTTCACTGTACCACTAGTAGTGCCAAGTGCGCTATCTACATGTTTTCTATCAGAAACTATAGAGTAAACCTCAACCTCCTCAATTTTAAACAAATAGGGTCATCCACACCCTCTTACAGGAACATTATCCCTACCCCAATTACGTCCTACTACCCTAGCTCTAGGTCTACCACGTCTATGTGACCTCCTCAGACCTACACTAAAAGAATTCATTTCAGAAACAACAAATCAAAGTTCATGCAATCTACATAACCTTAAACTTGAAGCTCTGATACCACAAATATAATGACCTATACCAGACGAGCCCACCTAAGAAGGAATCGTCGCCTTTCAGCACTAAGCATAGACTTATATAAAACAATTTCATGACTTGAAATATAATTACATCATATACACCTAAACTCATTTAAGAGGAGATATAAAAATTTATTACATAAAAGTAAACATATCTATGTATGATTATATACAAGACTCAACTACAAATAACAAAAATGTTTCGTGAGGATGACGGCCACGTGGACCCACCTAACAACCATGAGTAGAACTCGTATCACAACACTCTATCAACCTTTCCGCCTTCAACCTGAAATTTTATAAAGAGGGACGAAGTGTGAGCTTTACACAGCTCAATGAAGTTTTAATTTACTCGAAGTACTCAATTTCTATACTTCAATTTAAAATTTTATTTGCAACTGATTCACAAGTAATTATACTTCATTTAATCATCATTTTTCACATCATATCACATCACGAAATTTCATTCAAATATAGATATCACTTATGAAATCTAGATCAACATCATTCTTTCCATCAAATATAGATATCATTTATGATATATAGTTCAACATAATTTTTTCTCATTACACATCACAAGATTTTACAATCATATTGGTTTATCAACATCCCGATGAGAATATGAATGAATGCATATGCATAATCTCCCTCGCCTTTCTTATATTACATCTTCTCACAAATGCTTTTATTTAATTTTAATCCATGTATTGGTATCCGTATTAGTCTCTGATATTGTTATTTGGGACGTCTCCCTACGTGCCAACACTTATTCATCTAGACCAGCAATGGTTTTGGTCTTCCTCATACCACACCCTTCCTTTTATGTGGCCTAACAATGCATATTCAATCACATAAAAACAAGCACAAGGATAAAAACATTTCAATCAAGTAATTACATCACAATATTTCCAATTTATCAAATACAGACAAATTAAGGTCCCAGAATCCCCATTCTTCTCCAAATGAGGGGTGATGTGTGGTGATTTTCTCCAACTAATAACATGATGACATATGGCACCTTTGAATGATGAGAGGATAATTTTATAAGCCAAAGGGAACAACCAATGAGATGGTTACATGTAGTAAACGGTAAAACTATAATTTAACTCCTAAACCCTACTCCACAGAAACCTTAATTCTACAAAGACACTCATCTCTAAGAAACCTTCCAAAATAAGCTCATAGAAGCAAGTTTCTACATTCGAAGCGTACATATTTAATTCTTGTGAAGATCAAAGTGGATTATGAGATCCTCCTTATGTGACCAAACATGGACAATTAAGGTCTCGGAATCCTAAACCAAATAGTAGTCTCCACCTACCACCTGAAGATAAAGTTCCCCACCAAGAGTGGCGTAGAAGTCAAGAGACATCCTGATCACAATACCTTTTCTTCATCAAGGGATGTAAGAAGACCAAGGCATTGCCCATAGTGATTGGAGATCACAAGGTTGCTCAGGTCATGTTTGTGGCCTACCACTAAAAGGTAGCAAGACATTGCAACTCCTAAGTCAAAGACTCGACGACCTGGCGTTAAAAAATAAGTCTATTATCCATAGAGACAAGCAAGCCAGACCCAAACTGTGATGGACCCTACCGTATTTGGAGGGTATGTTGGCCAGGAACATTTGAGCTCGAAAAATTTGATGACTCACCCATGCCTCGGACCTAGAATGCTGAGAACCTCAGGAAATTCTATCAGTAATGTATTTTCCTTTTTGCATAATTTTGTATATCTTTGTAGCTTCGACATATTTATTTCATCTACTATTTCACTCATATGATTTCTTTACAAGAAACACATGAATGGAATGATAATACCAAGAGTACTCATTTATAAAGTTATCTCGAACACGCTAATATTAAAGCCATCATCTCTGACGCACCAAAGTCGTCATCTTCGATGGACCAAAATCATCGTCTCCGATGTAAAAAATTCTTCATCTCCGATGAACCAAAGTTGTCGTTTCTGGCAAACCAAAGTTGTTACTTGTGACATACCAAAGCTTTCATCTTCGATGCTACACAGCTGTCGTATTCGATGCTCCAAAGCTATCTTCTCAAATGCTCCAAAGTTATCATCTCTGACATTCTTAAGCCCTAAACTCTAAGGCACTAAAGCCTTAATCTCTAAGGCACCAAGACCAAGGTATATAATAATAGCCACCTAGGGGACTTTCCCTCGTCCAAGAGTCACTCACCTTAGAGATGATGATTTTAAAGGCTCGAGGATTAACAAACTCCCACATGTAAAGACTTGAAAAAGCTCCTAAACCAACAAGCCCGAGGACATAGGTCCAAGTGCCTTATCTTCTCAGCCCATCTGCTCTAAAAAACACATGGATAATGGCCCAAACACCTTAGCTTCTAGGCATGTTTTCTTTGAAAATATTCTTAGGGCAGTAAGAACAAACATAAAGCCTTGAACTCTACCCACACTAAGGAAAAAATTCACAAACATACTGGACCAAGACTCATAATTTCTCCTTGACGAAACTAAATAAAATCTCCATAAGTCAACCCCTTGGGTACTAAGCTAAGCATCCCGAGCATATGGCCCCGAGTTAGACACACACTCGAGAAAATATACATAAACATTTTGAGTTGAGAATCAAACGAGTCAACCCCTTACCTAAAGGTTCAACCCAACAACTAGTGGGTAATGATTATGCTCAAACTAATATGCGGTTATTGTGTATAGTTGAGGTGTCGATCCCACGAGGAAAAGTGATCTACAAAGGAAAAGAGCAAACCTTAACACGAATTATAACAATAAAGTGAGAAAATATGAGTTTTGATAATGAAGTAATCGTGGGAAAATTGTGTAAATAGATTGAAGGATATATAAAGGAACAACAAGGTTCCGGGAATCCACCCTAGGTTCATTGCCTTATTCCAATCTTGATTCAGTTGTTTTTATCTCGATTGCAAGTTTCACATCCCAAACAGGTAATCAGCAAATATTCAATCAAAGCATATGTAAACCTTAATGTAATTGATATGAATTACTCTTTACTTTCGATTTAAGCACACATGACCTATCCTATAGATTTATCAAGAAACGACAATATATCTTAATGAAAATATCGTAGTAATGGACAAACCTAAAAGATAAATCTACTGGACTCAATCACATCCAACAATCTTGACATAAGAAGAGCATGACTAGACTTATATCGAGGAGAATCATATAATCACCGGATTAAGAGAAAATCTTCTAATTAAATTAAAGAGTAAATAATAACAATGTTTTGACAATAAATCCAAACTATAACTGAATCAATAAAGGAAAATAAGAACAACTACACCTAGGGATTCATCCCTTCGCCTTGCTTAGAGATTAGTTGGCCATGGGGCTCATTCTTAAACACTTTGATGGAGGAGAATATAACAGTCTTCTTGTGTTTTCCAGTCTTAATGATTATCTTTTTTCTCAAACCCTAAGTTATCTATTTATAATACAAAAGGTCCAAGGGTGTTTTAGGGTTTAAACAATCAGTAAAGTCCTAATTAGGTCATAACTCGGAGAAGGGGATCGTGTGTGCGCCACGGTTCTCTCTTCCTTGTGCCGCGGCTCTACCTAGTCTTTGGTTTCTTCACTTTTTGGAGGCCATAGTCCTGCCTAGTCTAGGTCGCGGCTCTCACTGAAGCTTCTTTCTTGCTCTTTTGGCTTGGTTTTGGAGGTCGAGGCTTGGATATTTTCAGGCTATAGCGCACACACTCAAGACTTGATTTCTCTTCATTTGTTTTTCCAAAACCATGCCTTCACTCCAGTATGCCTCGATTCTTTGTGCTTCAAGCAACGATAACTTTTCCTCCTCTTTTGAACTCAAAGTACCTGAAAGTGCACCGAAATAGATCAATGATCCAAGAATGACACTTTAGAGTTATTAACGTATAAAAGTACAATTAAAACCTAGATCAACCATAAAATGCTAACAATTAAGTACTGTTAAGATGCATTTTATGACTCTCATCAGGTAACTCCTAAGGGGTAGGGCCCAAATAATTGCAAGTCACAAAGCTCGGGAACTAAAAGCTAGATATCTATTATCTTCCTCGGTAGGTCTTAACCAAACACCGAGGTGAGTCTAACAAGGAATGCAAACCCTCAATAGGTATGTTAACCATACACCAAGGTTAGTGTGCCTAGAAGTTCATACCCTCGGTAGGTTTTTCAACCAAACATTGAGGCTAACATCTCAAGCATGTCTAACCCTTAGTAGGGTATTGAACAATACACTAAGGTCAATACGCCAAGCAGTTCACACCTTCGATAGGTTTTTGAACCAAGTGTCAAGGTTAGTATGTCGAGTAAATCACACCCTCGGTAAGTTTTCAACAAAACATCGAGGCCAATATGTCGAATATTTCGCAGTCTCGATAGATTCTTCAATTAAACATCAAGGACGATGTGCTAAGATCATATCCTCAGTAAGTTCTTCAACCAAGTCCTAGGATAATATGTTAAGAAGATTTTAGCATCGATACCTTTTCACCCAAAAACCTAAGGAGAATTCCTAGAGCATTCCACCTCCTCGGTACATATTCTCCAAAAGACCTAAGGAGAATTCCTTGAGCATTTCACTTTCTCTTTATATTTTCTCTGAAAATCTCGAAGAGAATGCCCAGAGCATTTCACATCCTCAGTACATTTTCTTTAAATAACGCGAGGAGAATGCCTTGAAAATTTCATCTCCTTGGTACATTTTCTCCGTAAAAACCTAAGGAGAGTTGGCTCGGCATTTCTCATCCTTAGTATATTTTCTCCAAAATCCTGAGAAGAGTATCCCCAACATCTCTCATCTTCGACGCATTTTTTCCAAAAACACCCGAGTAGAATGCCTTGAACATTTCGTCTCATCGATACATTTTCTCAAAATAAACCCTAAGAGAATGCCCCGATCATTTAACTTTCTCGATACATTTTCTCCAAAAGGCTCGAGGAGATTGCCTCAAGCTTTCCATCTCATTGGTACATATTCTCCAAAAGACCCGAGAAGAATGCCTCGAGCATTTCACTTCCTCCTTACATTTTCTCCAAAACGCCCAAGAAGAATGCTTCGAGCATTTCATCTCCTCGGTATATTTTCTCTAAAATATCGAGGAGAATGCCCTGAGATTTCACCTCCTTCGTACATTTTCTCTAATAGACTTAAGGAGAGTTACCAAAGCATCTCTTATCCTCGGTATAGTTTCTTCAAAAAGTTCAAAGAGAATTCCCTGAATATTTCACCTCCTCGATATATTTTCTTTAAAAGACCCAAGGAGAGTAACTCAAGCATCTTTCATCCACATACATTTTCTCCAAAAAAAATCCAAGGAGAGTAGCTCAAGTGTCTCTCATCCTCGACACATTTTCTTTAAAAGTTTAAGGATCCACCTGCCTCGGTATATTTTTGACCAAAAAACTGAGCACAAAAAGGCATGCAAATTTAAGACTATTTCCTTAAACAAATAGATTTGATCAAGGAAGTGAAGGGCTAATGATGTGGGGTAATTTTCTTCAACTAATAACATGATAACACATGACACCCTTAAATGACGAAAGACTAATTTTACAAGTCAAAGGTAGCAACCAATGAGATGGTTATGTTTAGTAAAGAGTAAAACAATAATTTAAATCATTAATCCTATTCCACAAAAGCCCTAATTATACAAAGACACTCATCTCTAACATACCTTCCAAAACAAGCTCATAGAAACATTAATTCTATCACAATACTCACCTTTGAGTTACTTTCCTGATTGGACTATACTCCAAAGTATTATATAAAGGGGTCTATCACTATCTAATAGATACAAAATCAATAACTCTCTTTCTTTTTCGTTCTTTAAACAGATTATTGATTTAGGCATCGAAGAGTCCTCTCAGAGGCAAACCTCATCTGACCCCTTGATGACTTTTTTAGATTTTCTCTTTCTTTTTTGTACGTAGGTATTTTGTCACGCACATAGGATCACTCATTAGGATTTTGGCGTTAATAGGGGGTGGGGGTGGTCTTCTTGTTCCCTTTAAGAAAATGACAATTCGCATGCAAATATCTTTGATGTAATTCTAAACCTTGTTCCTTCTTTGCTATGATAAGAGAATTTAGATTTTATGGAGGATTATTATTTTATTTTGCGTAAACAATTAGTCCTTTGAGTTATGGTTAGATTTTAGGCTAAAAAATGAAGGTTTCTTACACAAAACTCACTCCTTAACACATTTTTTCTCTTGATTTGCTATGTACTTTGTAGTAGTCAAAAGTCTTAAAAGGTTCTTCTAAATTCTAAAAACTTTATTTATAGGGTAAAAACAATCTCATTATGGTTAGGCATCAATTGTGGAAGACTTACAGAATAAATCCCTTCATTTAGGCAATTTCCAAATCACAAACCTGAATGAATTAGGAAATGTGACAGATTCTGGACCTCAACTTCAAATGGGCCGTTCTCAGTCATTCGGATGAGTTTGAAGGTTTTCTTGAATTTTATCAAATAACTAAAGAGTCTTATTTCAAGTAAAATAGTTTGAGACATAAATTCTTCATGTATTTTAAATGGGAGTCAGACACTAAAACTAGTTAGTTTTTGAGCTATTTCGGTAAACAAATAACTTCTCACACTTTTCTTATAAAAAAATTTCCCATAATATATTATTGGAAAGCTATTTAAAAGTTGTATTGATTTGGAGAAGGGAAGGTTCTAAATATTTGGGGTAAAAAATTATGAATCTTAGAGGACAGACTATGAAAATGGTGAAATTTTTCTTATTTTTTTTTTTTTATCTCTTTTATCCTTTTTTTGTGAATTGTTATTTCTCAGTTAAATCCTCTATTAATCATAAAAATGAACTAAACTTGGCAAAAAATACATTTCAATCATTTAACTATTTTCGTTATCGAAACACAAGAAGGCAAATGATTGTTAATTATCAAATAGCGCAGAATACAATGTCTATAATTTGCCTCTTTTTAAGAATGTTTACATGGATATATATGTAGTGCTCAAAGCCTTAAAAGTCATTTATTTTTCTCTTTTATAATTAGCGATCAAAGGAATCATGTAAAGAAATGAATCAGACAAACAATCAAGCAAATGGTCTCACTCAAACATATGAGTTGCCTACGTACCAATTGGGGATCCAACCAAATGTAGTTCATCAAACATATGGCAATCAATTACTTCCAATTTGAGATATAGTCTCGCCTTATACTTATCAATTTAAATTATAACATACTTGATTATTTGAAAACATCATTCAGTTACATGATAAAGGTAGAAGGATGAGTGAAATGTTGAATTAATCTATAATTTACTTCTAAAAACGCATTCATCTTGAACATTATTTCATATCCATTCTAGTTATGCCTTCATTTATCATGCTAGTCCATTTTGACTACATCTTTATTTGACATAACAATCTATATCCGTTCTAGTTATGCCTTCATTTAGCATACTAGTCCATTCTAACTGCGTCTTCCTTTGATGTGTCAGCCCATATGCATTCTAGCTATGCCTTCATTTGACATACTAGTCCATAGTCCTCTACAACTATACCTTCAATTGATATAGTGATCCATAGTCCTCCCTAATCATATCTTCATTTGATATGGTCGTTCATAGGTTTTTCTGATGATGCCTTCATTTGGCATGTAAGATTTTTGGTCCATTCATTTTCTCTAGACCGATTCCCAAAATCAGGTCCATTCATCATTTCAAGAGAGGTCAATATCTATTTTGTGAGTCAAACTCCATTTCATGTACCTTTCCAAACAATTTTCCAAGATATTTCCATAAAAAATAAATTTCAATCAAAATATTTTCTATGTCAATGACAAAGTAATATCCATTCTAATCAATATGATTTCCAAGGCAAAACAATCTCAAGGAAAATTCCAATGATGTAATCTTGTGAAATGTGTAACATCATTCCAATCAAACAATTCCTATTTCTTTTCTTAACAAGTTTTCATTTCTTGGTCTATACTTCTCTTCAATTTTTCTTTGTCGTAAAATTTACTTAGTCTATGGTCTATCATAATTTTTTTCCACTTCACAATGAAGTGATCTTGTGTTAGGATAAAATTATTTTCACCAATTCAAAAGGAAGTGATCTTGCAGGAGGGAAAAAGTCTTTTAACACTTCACAACAAATGGATCTTGCACAAAGGAAAAGATTGTTTTCACTACTTTGCAAGAAAATAGTCTCGCTCGAAGGCAAATGCATTTCCCATCACTTAACAAAAAAGTGATATCGCTTAAAGGCAAAGGTCTTTTTCTATCCTGAAGGTCTTTTCCATCACTTTACAAGAAGTGATCACGATGGAAAAATGAGCAAACATTAATAATAACCAACTAGTCATTAAGAAAACACATTTATCCATTCAAAATATTTTGTAATTGAGCAATCATTTCATTAACCAATCAAGTGGTTCACACTAGTTCATTCAAACATTAACTTGAGCAATTCGTGATAATTCAATTGATCCTTTAAGTACTAAGTAGTCTTGCAATCAAGAAATCAATTATTAATCATCAAGCAAGCAATTTTGAAATTTCATTCATTTAATCAACAAAGAAGTTGATTTACATAAACTCCTTTAAGCAAACAACATGTGGATTTATTATTTTATTCAAGTATGCAAGCTCATTTATTGATCCTCAAGTGTTCATGCAAAACAATTCCTCAGTGAATCCAAACAATTCAAGATTCAATGCAAATGTCATTTCATCATTCTCAAATGCACGTTTCATTAATTTAATCAATTCATGCAACTCTATGTAGAACCAATGGTCACCTAATCATTGTTTAACCATTCAAATTCTCTTGCTTAAAATCATTAGATAAAATTGGTTAATACAAAATTCAATCATTTATTTATTTTTTAAAATAATTTAATTCTAATCGTGACTCTAAAAGAGCGACCTCGTCGTGAGGAGAAAATGTAACATCGCTCAAACTAAGCGACCTTTCCATAAAGCCAAAAAGATTGCTATAAATAAGTGACCTCACCATGATGCGAAAACGTAGCTCCAACTGAGCGAACTCGCCATGAGGTGAAGAACATGGCTCTAACTGAGATACCTCGCCATGAGGCGAAAACGTGGCTCCAACTGAGCGATCAATAAGATTGACTCAAAAAAGAGTGACTAATTGTTTTTGCAAAATCATTTTTCATCGTTCGATTTAGTTTTCATATATAATCAAGTTATGAGCAATCATTTTAAAATTTTTAAAAGGCATATGGCTAAGAAATTAAGCTTTTCAATCAAGCATTCAGTATAATTCAACCATTCCATTATTCCCTTTGTTCAAGAGGTGCCCCTAGTCATGGACCTTTAAATGCCCAAATGCAATCCTATACTTAGTCAATGTGCAAATGCATGACCCTAGCAACTAATGATCTCATGTCCTATAATCTTAAAGATACCAGTCTATACTTTTCATGTTCAATAATCTTTCAACTTTATCTAAAAGTTGGTATTCTAAAACCTCAAAATTCATTTATACTTCTTTGGAGAAAATCCTTTTTTCTTTGAAAACATTTTTCAGCAAGAACAATATCATAGGGTGCTAAGAAGTAGCTTAGAAAACAACTTTGGATTTTAAACCTTTGATATGATTAGACCAAACAATTCAAGGTGACTAAGACAAAAGCGGGACATTTTTTCATGAATGAAGATATGAGTAAAGACTAACAAAACACGATAACACTAGATTACCCCTTGCACATGACAAAAATTTTCTTCGTGTTTTTAGAAAGACTATACCTATCCTTATGAAACTAACGATATTAATCTCATACTAAAAACCATTCCTCAAGCTACTTTATTAATTAATTCCTATTTTTCCTCAAACATGACATATTTTCATGAAAAATATTTGAATCTACTTGTTCTCTTTGTGCCTTTCATCTTGTGAATGAGAGAGATATCTATCTCTTGCTTATAGTGTCTTCAAGATGTTTGGTATTCATGCTCCATGCTTGTGTGTATCAAGACCTTCATTGTTCCATTGATGTGGTTGTTCCCAAGTGGTTGCCTATGTATCCCTATGGGGAATTAAGCTATTTATAGTTCATTTATCAAACTTCAATTTATTAACATTTCAATAAACCTTTCATTTTTTGTGGCGATAAATTTTGCGTAGGTCCCCCTCTCGGGTTTTCAACCTAGCAAGCATTTTTCTTTTCATTTTCATTTCTTTTATTTTTTTTTCCAATCAATTGATTTATAAGTATTGACAAGAAATTGAGAAACCTTACATCATTCTATTGTCACGCAATAGAAGTGCTTTCTAAGATTAAGTAATGTTCATTGATCTAAAAGGACTTTATTTCAAGTTGTAATGGGGCCAAAGGTTCTAATGTTAAAGAAGAAATGAGTATTTCAAGGCTTAAAAAAAATTGTCATTGGGTTCCTAACTTCCAATGATTACTTTTCATTCTTTTCTCCTGTTCAATTTCAACTCCAATCTTATCTCTCTTTTCTTTTCACTTCTTTTCTCATTCGTCATTTTTTTTCATTAATTTTTTTAATGTATTTTAGATTCATCCATTATGCCAAGATGAGTGAAGAAAATCTCATTTCCTCTTATGTAAGGATGATGAAAACTTATCCATGGACCGATGAGAAGAAAAATATGTTGCCCCTTTATGACAAAGATAAGGCAAATTGTCCCCTTTTTTTTTTAACTATCACATTCACCATGAAATTAATGAAAGAATAATCCACGGTATGAGGTGTGTATATTGTTTTTTCAATAGGCTCAAAAGGTTAACTAGGTATTTTTTTTTTGGGTAGAAAAATGGAATAGATATAAAAAAATTACCTCTTTTTATCAATTTCAATTACTTAGTCTTTCCGAATTAGAACTTGCATACATTAAGATTCCTAATACTTGATTCAAGTGGAGTATCTCAAAGGCTTGTCTTTCAATTCTTTATAGTTTGAACATTGGGAGAATTCGAAAAATATCTTTGTAACAATTCAAGAGATTTATTCAATTAAGTATGTTTTCTTAGGTAGAAAGAGAACAAATCGCTTTAGATTTTTGAAGAATTATCCTTAGCATAAAATCAGTATTGCTTGTTTCAAATGAATTAGGTCATGTCATTAATTTTTCATCAACCATACACTATCACATGCAAGAAGCAACAAAATGAAGATGTAAAGAACCAAACAACTTTTATTGTGAAGGAATAAAACAAATACATTCATGGACTTGAAGTACTTGACACCAAATTAATGACTTGACTAAAAAAATGATATAATAAATTGAAATGACTCACTATAGATCAAAGAGGAAATAAAAAAACTCGACTTTTGAACTTGAAACAAATTTAAAATGAAAACAAAGAAATTGAAACCCTCCATGGTTAGTAGAGCAAGCTCATGCTTCTTCTTCTATCATAGCCAAGAGTCCTTAATCCTCCACTCACTAATTGCAAAAATGGTCAATATTGCTTCAACGACGTTTAGTGACCACAGGCTTAGGGATGACCTTATTATCAATCAAATGTTGGATCTCATGACGCAATAGACCATACCTATCAATTGCATCCTTTCTTTTTGATGGAATTCATAGTATTCACCTGGATAATAAGACTTTTACTCAAAGGTGGCTTCTAAATGAGATGAAAGTTCCTCCTCTAACAAGTTATGGTAGAACCTGGGCAAAGATTTTCCGATTTTGTCAAACTGATAGCGTTTCCCTTTTAACTTTATTGTACCCTCCTCAATTTCTTTACCTTATTCCTTTCAAAAACTCGACTTGTTCTTCAGTAGCTTGCCACTAGCAATTGCATCATCGACTTAAATTCCAACATTATACAACTGTTAGAAGGTGTCAAATAGTATGACTAAAAGGCTTTTAAAGTACTTGGGTTTAAGGTTCTTTAAGACAATACGGACTTGGTCTTGCATGGAAGGGTGATTGATCATTTTGGAAACTTTGTCTCTCCATCGAGTTATAAATTCAGAAAATGCCTCATTAGGTTTTTACTTTGTGGTTAAAAGATCTTGAAGGGTTATTGATCGGTGCAAAACTGCAAGTGCACAGTATTTTAGTTCTATAGTAAAGTGATGAGAAGAGTATCGTCCTTAGGGATTGGTAACTCACTTTATTTAGAAAAGTCACTAAGATTGTTTGTAATTTCAATTTGAAATAAAATCAATTCAAAGGAAAATAAAATTGTCGTTCGAAGATCAAATTAATGAGAAAAAGAACTTCTAGGAAATCGATTTCACCTAATCCCTTACTATGCTTTTCTCATCTAACTAATTGAATTTAATTCTCTCTGTTTGTTAGAAAAATCTCCAAACTCATCCAAAAGCTTCTTTCGATAGTCAATTAGAAATATTCTTATTCATTATTTTACACAAGAGTATGCAAATCAATAAAGCAATAAAGCATTAAGACCAACGATTTTAAGACTATATAGGTTCATATAAGTCTTTCGATCTCTATATTTACCTATGCTGTAATATCCAAGTTCTATCCTATAATTCCCACTTTCGATAGAAAATCACAAGATCAAAATCATCTAATTAATGGCCAATCAATTAGAAGCAATAAGCTCAGAATAAATCAGACAAATATAGAAGAGAATTACTTCAAATTAGCATAGAAAAGCAAATATAGTTTGAAACTAGATTACATCGTTTTCGTAGAATAAAGAAAATTTATTTAATGCTAAAAAAATAATTCAACATAAACGAATTCACTATATTTTTCTAAGAGAAGAAAATTCACGGTGAAAAATATTCGTCGCCGTTGGCAGCCTCTTCCTTCTTGATAGCAAAGCCTTCGAGATCCCCCCCCCCTTTAAAGATGAAGTGCAATGGGGCTTTTATAGGGAAACTCCATGAGTGCAATGTGTTTGCAACTGATGTGGGATATGGGATGTGGAATGTGTTTCCAACCGATGTGTGATGTTGGATATGGGATTTAAGCCTTCACATGCCACTCAAAACTTCTGCCCACATCTCTTTTATTTTAGCAGCTCCTATACTCAAATAAAATCTTCATTTAAATGAAAGAAAGAGTCCCTAGATGATAGACTGCTAAAATTTGGATCTCCTTTTCTTCAAATCTGAAATAAAATTTAATGACAACAATGAAGCCTAAAACCAACAAAAATAACTAAATTTATACTAAAGTTTAAAGTTTAGAAGTGATAAAATATAGGAAATTATACAAGGCATCAAACACCCCCAAACTTAAAACTTTGTTTGTCCTTAAATAAAAATAAAATAAAATAACCCCATAGAAAAATCTCATCACTCACCAAGCCATGATCTGAATTTAGATTTCATTACTAGCACCTTACTCTTTTAATATCAAGGATAGCAGGAAAATTAATTAAAAATTTAGCAATTTGTTAAGCAGTAGTTAAGATATTACTTCAACATAAAGCTAAGACCTAGAGTGTGTGTGTTGATTACGCCCAAAGTATAACACGGTTATTGTAGTACGGCTCTGGGGTGTCGATTCCACAGGGAAATGAGTTAAGTATAAAGGAAAATGTGTGAACCTTAAAACGAACGGTAAAAGTTAAATGATAAAATATGAGTTTTGATAATTATGTTTCGTAAGAAAAATTGCGTAAATGTAAATGAAAGATAAATAAGAAATAACAAGGTTCCGGGAATCCTCCTTAGGTTCGTTCCCTATTTCCATTCTTGATTCTATTGATTGTATCTCGATTGCAAGTTTCACATCCCAAACAAGCAATCGGAATATATTCAATCAAGCACATTTATAACTCTAATATAATTGCTACAAATTACTCATTGATTTCAGTTCAAGCACACATGACCGATCTTAAAGATTATCAAGAAACGACAATATATCTTTAATGACAATATCGCAGTAATGGACAATCAATAAGATAAATCTACCAGAATCAATCACATCCAAACAACCTCAATGGAGGAGAAGGATGCAATCACCGGATTAAGAGAATCTAAAAGAAGAAGAATAAAAAGTGCATCTATTACATGAACTCAAATCCTTCTTACTTAATCAATGAATAATTCAGAAACAATATTCAACAATAAATTCGTACAACCGAATCAAGAATAGGAAATAAAGAACAATAAATCCCTAAAGATTCATCCCTTTCCCTTGTAAGATGATTAGTTGGCCATGGAAATCAAGGTGGAAGAACAATATGGATACTCTCCCCTTGATTTGGCCATGGAGTTCAAGGTGGAAGAACAATATGAATGCTCTCCCCCTTGATTTCCAGCCCTCAAGAAACTTAGAAATAAAATGGAAGAATGCTGGATTTGGATCCCTTGGATAGTCTCTTTTTTCTCTCATCCTTTCTTGAAATGCATGTTGGCTGAACACTCCTTAAGCATCTATTTATAGATCAAAAGTAGTTAGGGGCATTTTCATCCATAAAATGTCATTGTGCAGCCCTAATTTGGTCTTGGACCAAGTGGGAGCTGGAAAGTGAGAGGTGCAGCGCTAGAAAGTGAAGGGCGCGACGCTAAGTGGATGCTGATCTGGAGGCCTGACCTGTGTCTACTAAAACTGCCATAACATTCTCTAAAAAACTCCTTTTTATGAACCATAAAATTCTTCAGAAAATAGACTTCCGGATCTTTCTAAGCATATATGGCTCATCTCCTGGTTCTTCCTACATCAGTACAGTTTAATCTGCAAAGATGATTTATCTGTACGGGAAATTTTGGCAATTTAGTGAAACTCCTTTAGCTTGTATGCAAAAGTGCACACACTAGTGTGCCTACCCTTACCTGGCTCCAAAATGATGCACACACTTGAGTGCAATCTTTTAACTTACCATAATTTATTACTCCAACCTTAGCTTAGACTTTAACCATCTTTGAATCATGTTTGGACATGTCTAAACCTTGGACAAATACGAGCACCGACACCCAAGATCTTTTGGCACTTTAAACATGGATCGCTTTATCATATCTTTTGTACTCAAAGCACCTGAAAATGCATCGAATTAAGTCAATGATTTATGAATATCACTTTAAAGTTATTAACATATAAAAGTGCGATTACGACAGAGATCAACCCTAAAATGCTAACAATTAAGTATTGTTTAGATGCATTATATGACTCTCATCACAACCCCTAACTAGCTTATTGCTAGTCCCTAGCAATTCAAACGAAAGACATGAAATGAATTCTTTATTTAGAAATCAAAGAAAAATATAGCAATGTTAGTGTTAACCAAGAGTGATTCAAAATTTTTGTCTCAAAAATCATGCATAACCTATAACAAATAGAATCATTAAATATCACTCAAGTCCAAGAATAATCCAAATGTCAACCTTAAAATCGTTATCGACTCTTAACATCCATCTTACCACAATACATTAGTCCGAACACCCGGACGATTTTATGCACAACATAGCATGAATACAAGTCTTGGCCTCTAAAAACCTATTAATTGCGTGACATCAATCACAAATCAAGCTCCATAGGCTTACTTTTCAAATCACTCTCCACTATGTAGAAAAATCACACTACATAGGATCAATAGGTCTTTTATAAGCTTGTAACGTTAGGCTAGGGTAAAGGTAAAGAAAGAATGAGAAAGTTTAAACAAATAAAAGAACTAAGTCTCTTAATTTAAACACAACCACTTTAAGCACAAGATAACCTTACTTCAACACCCAACTCTTTCAACCATTTTTCGAGCATTTCTTTCAACAAATCACCATTTTTTTTTTCTTTTCTCTTTGCCATAATTCATTTTTTTATATTATTTTGGCATAAGACCATTTACCTCCTCTTTCATTCTTTTCTTTTCCTTTTCACAACCCCCAACTTATCTCTTTTAATGTACTTGGGTTATGGTAGTAATATTTTCTCATATTTCCACTCTTACTCCTTTTAAGTGCTTCTCACAACATGTGTATAACTAAGTTCTTTTAAAAGAAAGGTAACGATAAAATATTTTTAGGCTCATAAAGGTAAGTAAATGGTTTATCGAAAAAAAAACAAGGCTCAATTTTTCTTTTCAAGAAAAAGGCTCAAATAGGTGACTAACGATAAATATAACAAGGGTAAGTTTAAAAAGGCTTAAACGGTCCAAAAATGGCCTACATCATATCCTAAGTAGTGTGCATTCTATGATTTTTGTCTCAAGTGATTATCAAATAAGTTCTAGAGCTTGTCGAGACCGTAAAAGTATTCACAAGACAATCGCACATAAAACTTCTCCAAATGTTTTAGACTAATCATGCAATCTTACCACAAACTAGAGTCTCAAACCAAAGAAAAATTGACACTTAATTTATTCTCAAAGCGAAGCAAGATTTAACTTCTTCTAACCGCTGTATGCTATCTCAATTAGGCTCATATTATTGATATATGAATTGACTCCAAGGTTAACACAAAGCATGCTAAAAACAAACAAAAAGGTAAAATGACACCAAGCAGTTCAATGAAAAACATGAAAAACAGGAATATGTTTCCTCCACCCCCAACTTAAAGTAGACATTGTCCTCAATGTGAAAGCAAAAGATAAGGAAACTCCCTTTGTAGCCAAAAGTGCACAAAAGCT
This sequence comes from Bretschneidera sinensis, assembly GCA_023935145.1. Classification (NCBI taxonomy): domain Eukaryota; kingdom Viridiplantae; phylum Streptophyta; class Magnoliopsida; order Brassicales; family Akaniaceae; genus Bretschneidera; species Bretschneidera sinensis. The sequence continues at coordinate 98,008,063 of CM043700.1, read as the reverse complement.
GAAAATTGTGCACCACCATTTGAACTGCTTTGTATATTTGTCCCTGAAAAAGAAATATGAAAGTAAAATTGGAAAACCGCAAAATACTAATGATAAACAAGAAAAAAAAATTATGAAAAACAATAAAAATAAAAGGATATGTTATGGGGTGCCTCCCATGAGCGCTAAGTTTTATGTCTTCAGCCAAACACTCTTATTCCCTCCTAGACAATCATGAGTTGAATGCACCAGCAACTGCTTTACTGTTAAATTTGGTGCTTGTGTGCTTCGGAGAGGCCTTAAGGATGTTATCAATAACATTTGCAGATTCTGGCTTGATATATGCTCTTGTGAAGCCATGGGTGACGGTGGACTCTAATGGATGAAGGTGATGGACCTTTTCCATGAATGAGTCAATCATGTATACTTGGTGGTTCTCGTCCACATCCTCTGATTTTTTCGTTGTTGGGATGTGTAACGACTTACCACTAAGTGTCTCAATAGCATTCACCTCCTTTTTATTCTATTGCGCTAGGTGGTGACCATAGGATATGGACTGAGCTTGAGAAGGGAACTTACCTCGCTTAGTCACACTCAAGTAGCTCGTCAGCTTGGAAACTTGGCTCTTTATCTCTTTATATTCTTCAACAACCTGCATAATTAAATATTCAAGCCTTTGATTAGTCTTCCCCTGTGCTTCAATAAAAGCATGTAAAGTGTCTTCTAAAGAACTCTTAGAAGACACAGGTGCATGATATGGTTCAAGATGTGGTGCAGGGGTTATGCAAGCTGCTTGTTTTCAGACTTCCAGCTGAAATTGGGGTGATTTCGCCATCCCGGATTATAGGTATTAGAGAAGGGTGTAGAAGGCTTCGTGTACATGCCTATGGAATTACATTGTTCCTTATACATCCCTCTCATCTCAGTAAATGTGGGACACTCTTGGGTGAGATGATCTACCCCGCCACACACAAAACATGGTTCAAAAGATTTTGCATGATTAACCACATATGTTGGCTTTAAGCTCTTAGTCTTTAATACATCTAGTTCTCTAGTGAGCATCTCGACCTTGGCCTTAAGGTTATCCTATTCCCTAAGATGGTAAATTCCACCACCATTGGGGTTCTCTATAGGTCGCGACCTATTTGTGCTCTCAGTAGCACTAGGTCCAGTCCAAGTGTGAGCTTTTTCAGCAAGCTCATTGAGGTACTCTATGGCCTTATCAGGATCTTTCTCCAAGAACCCACCATTACACATCATCTCTACAAATTGGCGTTCTTTATAGGTAAGACCCTCATAGAAATAGCTCACTAAACACCAATTCTCATACCCATGGTGAGGACACATACTCAACAACTCCTTAAAACTCTCCCAAAACTGATACAAAGTCTCGCTGTCTTTTTGTGCACAGGTGGAGATTTGTCTTTTTAAAGCATTGGTCTTGTGTTTGGGAAAGTATTTACTAAAGAAAATTCGAGTCATCTCAGTCCACGACCCAAGATATCATGGTCTTAGTGAGTATAGCCAACTCTTAGCTCTATCCTTCAAAGCGAAAGGAAAGAACTTAAGCCTAACAATGTCAACGGTTTCATCTTAACTATGAAAAGTCGCGACTACTTCCTCAAACTCTTTAATGTGCACATATGGGTTTTCATTATCCAAGCCATGAAAAGTAGGGAGTAATTGAATCATCCCTGGTTTAAAATCTAGTTGGCGAGTATTGGCTGGGAACATGATGCATGATGGTGTGGCTGTGCGTGTAGGGTAGAGGTAATCCTGAAGTGTCCTAGCAACATTTTCATTAGGATTATCGGCCATGTCTGATGGGGATGCACTATGGTTTGATCTAGGCGAGGTTTCACCAATGGAGGTGGAAGGAGAGGGTAACTCTAATTCGGGTCCTCTAATGAATCTACCTCACAAATCTCTCGGTCTAAGCATGCACCAATTAATTTAGAGGGGGAAAAAATAAAAAAAATATAATAATAAACAAATAAATAAAACAAAATAATAAACAAATAAATAAAACAGAATAATAAAAGAAAATTAGAAAACCAAAAGAAAAGTAAAGGAACAATATTACCGTATTTACAAACTGCTGAAAAGAAAAATATTTACGATTCTTTTACCGTCACACTCAAAGTTGACAAGTTTCCTTGTACTTAAGCGTGTTTCCCCGGCAATGGTGCTAAAATTGGATTACGCCCAAAGTATAACACGGTTATTGTAGTACGGCTTTGGGGTGTCGATTCCACAGAGAAACAAGTTAAGTACAAAGGAAAATGTGTGAACCTTAAAACGAACAGTAAAAGTTAAACGATAAAATATGAGTTTTGATAATGATGTTTCGTAAGAAATATTGTGTAAATGTAAATGAAATATAAATAAGAAATAACAAGGTTCCGGGAATCCTCCTTAGGTTCGTTCCCTATTTCTATTCTTGATTCAATTGATTTTATCTCGATTGCAAGTTTCACATCCCAAACAAGCAATCGGAATATATTCAATCAAGCACATTTATAACTATAATATAATTGCTACAAATTACTAATTGATTTCAGTTCAAGCACACATGACCGATCTTAAAGATTATCAAGAAACGACAATATATCTTTAATGACAATATCGTAGTAATGGACAATCAATAATATAAATCTACCAGAATCAATCACATCCAAACAACCTCAATGGAGAAGAAGGATGCAATCACCGGATTAAGAGAATCTAAAAGAAGAAGAATAAAAAGTGCATCTATCACATGAACTCAAATCCTTCTTACTTAATCAATGAATAATTCATAAAAAATATTCAACAATAAATCCATATAACCGAATCAAGAACAGGAAATAAAGAACAATAAATCCCTAAAGATTCATCCCTTTCCCTTGTAAGATGATTAGTTGGCCATGGAAATCAAGGTGGAAGAACAATATGGATACTCTCCCCTTGATTTGGCCATGGAGTTCAAGGTGGAAGAACAATATGAATGCTCTCCCCCTTGATTTCCAGCCCTCAAGAAACTTAGAAATAAAATGGAAGAATGCTGGATTTGGATCCCTTGGATCCTCTCTTTTTCTCTCATCCTTTCTTGAAATGCATGTTGGCTGCACACTCTTTAAGCATCTATTTATAGATCACAAGTAGTTAGGGGCATTTTGGTCCATAAAATGTCATTGATTACTCCCAAAGTATAACACGGTTATTGTAGTACGACTTTGGGGTGTCGATTCCACAAGGAAACGAGTTAAGTACAAAGGAAAATGTGTGAACCTTAAAACAAACGGTAAAAGTTAAACGATAAAATATGAGTTTTGATAATGATGTTTCGTAAGAAAAATTGTGTAAATGTAAATGAAATATAAATAAGAAATAAAAAGGTTCCGGGAATCCTCCTTAGGTTCGTTCCCTATTTCCACTCTTGATTCAGTTGATTTTATCTCGATTGCAAGTTTCACATCCCAAACAAGCAATCGGAATATATTCAATCTAGTGCATTTATAATTCTAATATAATTGCTACAAATTACTCATTGATTTTGGTTCAAGCACACAAGACCGATCTTAAAGATTATCAAGAAACAACAATATATCACAATGACAATATCGCAGTAATGGACAATCAATAAAATAAATCTACCGGAATAAATCACATCCAAACAACATCAATGGAGGGGAAGGATGCAATCACCGGATTAAGAGAATCTAAAAGAAGAAGAATAAAAAGTGCTCTATCACATGAAGTCAAATCCTTCTTACTTAATCAATGAATAATTCACAAACAATATTAAACAATAAATTCGTACAACCAAATCAAGAAAAGGAAATAAGGAACAATAAATCCCTAAAGATTCATCCCTTTCCCTTGTAAGATGATTAGTTGGCCATGGAAATCAAGGTGGAAGAACAATATGGATGCTCTCCCCTTGATTTGGCCATGGAGTTCAAGGTGGAATAACAATATGAATGCTCTCCCCCTTGATTTCCAGCCCTCAAGAAACTTAGAAATAAAATTGAAGAATGCTGGATTTGGATCCCTTTGATCCTCTCTTTTTTCTCTCCTCCTTTCTTGAAATGCATGTTGGCTGCACACTCTTTAAGCATCTATTTATAGATCACAAGTAGTTAGGGGCATTTTGGTCCATAAAATGTCATTGTGCAGCCCTAAGTTGGTCTTAGACTGAGTGGGAGCTGGAAAGTGAGAGGTGCAGCACTGGAAAGTGAGAGTGCAGCACTAGAAAGTGAGGGGCGCGACGCTAGGTGGACGCTGATCTGGAGGCCTGACCTGTGTGTACTAAAACTGCCATAACTTTCTCTAGAAAACTCCTTTTTATGAACCGTAAAATTCTCCAAAAAATAGACTTCTGGATCTTTCTAAGCATATATGGTTCATCTTCTGGTTCTTCCTATATCAATACAGTTTAATCTGCAAAGATGATTGACCTGTACGGGAAATTCTGACAATTTAGTGAAACTCTTTTAGCTTGTATGCAGAAGTGCACACACTAGTGTGTCTACCCTTACCTTGCTCCAAAGTGATGCACACACTTGTGTGCAGTCTTTTAACTTACTGTAATTTATTACTCCAACCTTAGTTTAGACTTTAACAATCTTTGAATCATGTTTGGACATGTCTAAACCTTGGACAAATACGAGCACCGACACCCAAGATCTTTCGGTGCTTTAAACATGGATCACTTTATCATCTCTTTTGTACTCAAAGCACCTGAAAATGCATCAAATTAAGTCAATGATTTATGAATATCACTTTAGAGTTATTAACATGTAAAAGTGCGATTACAACGGAGATCAACCCTAAAATGCTAACAATTAAGTACTGTTAGATGCATTATATGACTCTCATCATGTGTGATATAGTCAATTTAACTCCAAACCACCTGCAAACTCAGATAAAAGTAGAAAAACTAAAACTAGAGGATTTCTCTCAAAACTTAACCCCATAAGTCCAGTTTTTAGAAATCCTTTCCACTAGTGTAGTCAACACCAAAATCAGAGATCAAAAGGTCTTTAATCATGTTGTAATGACAGGCCCCAAGGAGAGGGCTAAAAAAGAAATGGATAAAGAAAATTAAAGAAAACTAAGAAAATACTTGGTGGAAAGAACAATAAAAGAGATATCCACAAGATTCAAACCAAAACTCTTTCTCGACTATATGCTCATACTGGTGACATTATTGTTGTTGTAATCAATGAAGCAATACCAAGTACACCTTTAACAAAATCTAAAGTGACATGCACTCCACTTATTGAGTTTTCTCTATTTTATGCTTCCTTCCATGATGGATAAATCACTTCTAGGCAAAAGACAAACCCAGAATATATATATATATATATATATATATATATATATATATATATATATATATTCAGCCTCCCACTTTTTTTCGTTCAGCCACCTCAGTTCTTGTAGCCTTTTTAAATTTTCAACCACTTCAGCTTTTTTTTTTTCCACACACTTTGATCAAACAGAGCATAATATCCTTTAAACTAACTTTCTCTTTAAATGTAGATCTCCACCAAAGTATTTTCTCAAACTATAAAAGGTAAATTCATGGTTTTTCAAGCTCAGAATAGGAATGGTTAATGTAGTTAAAAGAATAAATAAAGGCTTATGTAAAATAAGGGTCAAGGGGGTTGACTATGGAAATACACCATACAATGATGGTAT